>CM073580.1:36507961-37808357 GCA_037074715.1 Magnolia kwangsiensis | reverse complement strand
CTCAAAGCGAGTCGAGTTCGAGTTACCCAGTAACTTGACCCGACTTGACTTGAAACTTGATCCGGTTAGACTCGACTCGATCCGAACCCGACTTGACCCGACTCTCTAACCCTACCCTGACCCGATCCCAACATCTCTCTCTCCCTCCCTCATCCTCCTCTTCCAGGCCCGACAACCACCCACCACCATCGCCCTCCTCCTCCTCTCTCTCCTCTTCACTCCCTCCCTCCCTCATCCTCCTCCTCTGCCTCTTTCGAGCTCGACAACCACTCACCACCCATCACCCTCCTCCTCCTCTCTCCTCTCCACTCCCTCCCTCCCTCCCTCATCTCTCAATCCGACTCGGTGCCAACTCAACCCGACTCGGTACTTCTGACCGGATCAGACTCGGTTCGGATCAGTCCAGGCCAGACTAAGCTCGGATCAAGTTCGGATCAGGCCTATTTCAAAACCGGATCGAGTCAAGTCAGCCCTAACTCGATCCGACTCGACTCGACTCGATGCCCAGCTCTACCTGTATCCACTAATGTAGGTGGGACCCTGACTGTGGGGCTCACGGTGATGTGTGTACCTTAAATCCACACCATCCAACCATTTGAAAGTTCACTTTAGGTTGTTATCCCAAAAATGAAGCTGACACAAATTTTAGGTGGACCACACCATAGGAAACAATCGTGATTTAATCTCCACCATTAAAAACTTCATGGATTCCACCGAAATGTTTGTTTGCCATCCAAGCTGTTGATAAGGTCACAAACAACTAGATGAAGAGACCACACAAATATCATCTTGATCCAAAGCTTTTGTGGTCCAAAAAAAGTTTTTAATGGTTAATCACCACTGTTTCTTGTAGTATGGCCCATCTGGAATTTGGAGTTGCTTCATTTTTTGGATCATGCCCTAAAATGAGCTTTCAATACGGATGGATGGTGTGGATGCAGTCACATACATCAAAGTGGGTCCCACGGTCAGGGGTCCCATCCATCTTGGTGGATCCTGGGTCTCACCTAATCTTCTCCCTTAAATCCAGGCAGGAGTTGCATGCTACCCCCACCACACACCACCTATTTGGCTTGTGTGTTGACGTTAGCAAGTTCAGTGGGTCCCATCATGAGGTATGTGTTATATCCCAACTGTCCTTTCATTTGGAGAGCTCGTGCTTGGGCTTGAACCAAAAAATAAGATAGATCTAAAGATCAAGTGGACCACACTGCAAAAACCATGGGGATTGAACATCCACCATCGAAACCCTTTTGGGTTCACAAAGTTTTAGATCAATATGATATTTGTTTGTCCTCTTCATCTAGGTCTGTGTGACCTTATGAACAGAATGGGTGGAAAATAAATGTTATGGTGTGCCCTACGAATGTTTTAATGGTGAGAGTTATTGTCCGCTACTATTTTTGTTGTGGTCCACTTAAGATTTGGATATGAATAAATTTTGGTATCATGCTCTAAAATGATCTCACAAAATGGATGAACGGTGTGGATATAATAAATACATCATTTTGGGGCCATGTATTGTAACTTTGATATCCTTTGAACCGTTCGTACAACTCGGAGCTCGATGAGTGGCAACTCTCGTTTTCGCACGACATGTATCCACACCAGCTAGATGGTTGGTGTGTGGTGCACCAGCAATCCACTTTCACGAATCGAGCTAGAGACAGACAATCCCCTCAAAAGGCTTTGTAGGGCCAATCCTGATGTATATGTTTTATCCTCACCATCCATCCATTTTTTCATATCATTTTAGAAAATAATACAACAAACAAGGCATATCTAAGGCTTTAGTGGGCCACACTACAAGAAACATAGGAAATTAGGTGCCTACCATTGAAAACTTGTTGTGGCCATAGAAGGTTCTGATCAAGCTGATTTTTCTGTTTTCCCTTCATCCAGGTTTGTATGACCTTAAGAAGAGGTTAGATGGCAAATAAGCTTCACAGTGGAACTTAGGAAGGTTTTAACGGTAGTCGTTCCATTCCTACTACATTCTGTGGTGTGGTCAACTTGAGCTTTGGATGTGCCTATTTTTTGGGATCATGCTCTAGAATGATATAGAAAATTTGATGGACGATCAAACACATAAATCATGGTGGGCCTAGAGAAGTGCCACATGTTAAAAGTCGGGTTGTGTATTATGTAAAGGAGAAAATCTCCCTTGCATATGTAAATTTTGGATTTTATAAATAAGTTTGCGGAGCGCATTCTGGATTCAACATTAAGCTAGACCTCAGTTGGCAAAAAGGTTCGACATAAAATTACAGAGCGCTTTCCACGTTCGGTGTTAACAAACACCACTAAACACCGAGCTCTTTCCAAATTCCGCATTAAGTACAAATTTTCAGTGTTAACAAACAGGCCCTAAGTGTTCTCTCTCTCATCCCCCCCCCCCCCCCCCCCCCCCCCCCATCAAAAGTTAGGTTCGGAGCGGAGAGAGAAAGGGGTGCCCATCGTGCACTCAGGATGGAGCACTTAGGTGTGGTGTTAAATGCAGGAGGTCACTATACTTTCGGGTTTGGTGGTTGATCTTTTCTAATCCGTAGGAATCTTCTTCTCCAAGAGGTATTCTTAGATCCCACCTCCATTGCGTTGGTTGCTTTGAATTTTAATTGCCATCATACCATCAAATGTTTTAGAGTTCCCTCTAAGAGGTTGTTGAATTGTTCAAGCTTGACTACAAAACTGGTACTAGAGAAAGGTTCTATATGGCTTTTTAGATTCATGTTAATCGATTAAGTGTGTTATTGAGTTTCTCATTGAAATATGCTCTTCTTGACTAAGAACATAACCAATGCTAACATGGGAAGCATTGTATGCCACTTCTATAAATTATCACAATTTGGCAACCTGGGATGGTGCTTCTGTCATCTTCTGTTTGATGTTCTTGAAGGCAATAATTGCTGCTTTGGTCCCTCGAAGGGTCCTGTTTTCATGCACTTATTGATGGGTGCCATAATGGAACTGACATTTTCAATAGATCTTTTGTAAGACCCTAATTCATGAAAGCTTCGAACTTCATCTATGTTTGTTTGATTTGGCTAGTCAAGGATGGCACCTGTAACACCTTCCGTTGACACACAAAAAATCCGATGAAAACCACTTTAGGGCTCATGAAGATGCATTTCTCTAGGTGTATAAAGTGATTCTCTTGGTATAAGACCCACATAGCCCGCTGAAGGTGATTTTAAGTGGTTCTCACCAGAGCATCTTATTGGAGAAATTTCCCAACAATTGGTTGGAAGATTTCTGTAATCATACACATGAAGTTACGTGCAATAGTGTTGGTTAGTCCAAACAACAGAACCAACTACTTGTATTGTTCATCCTTTTGCCTTGAATGTTGTTTTTCATTCATCTCCTAAGTAGATCTTGATTTGGTGTTACCTATTTCTGAAATCTCAAGTTGATCTTTGAAAATATTGGGGCATTAGACATCATATCTATGAAAGGCACTCTTTTGGGAAAATGGCTGTGGAGATTTGGAATTGAGGAAGAATCCCTGCGAAGAAGAGTTATAGTGAACAAGAATGGGTTTCAGAAAGAAAGATGGTTGGTGAGGGGCTCCCTCCTCGATGTATAGGACACTAGGACCTCATGCATTTGGAAATTGGTTGCCTGCTTAAAGGATAAGTTTAGTGCAGGTATAGGCTATGCTATTGGCAATAGGGAGAAGGTTTACTTTTGGAAGGATGTATGGCTAGGGGAGAAGGTTTACTTCAAGAGGTGTTTCGTGTTTGGCTAATCTAGCGTTGGAAAGAAATATCTCGTTGTCCAGGTGTTTCTCAATTATTGGCAGCGTCTCTATTTGGTCCCCTCCATGTTGTATGAATCTGCAGGATGAGGAAGTTGAGGACTTTGTGAAGCATTAGGAATTTCTGGTTGGTTGCTTCCCACTGGTGGAGGGATGAGATGGAATGGTGTGAAAGGTGGACAAAATGGGGAGTGCTTCTTGGTCCGATCCTACTATAATGTGCTCTAGCCTGCGACGGGAGGAGAGAGATGTAGTTGCATTTCCTATGTCTACTATTATAGAGCCCTTGCAAAATAGCGGCTTTCACTTGGCTTGTAGGAAGAAATAGGGGGCTGACGACTGACAACCTTAAAAAATGCTCTATGGTGATTCCCAACATATGTGCGATGTGTATGGGAGATGTGAAATCAGTTGACCACCTTTTCTTGCATGGTCCATTTTCGCAAGAAGTTTGGAAGAGGTTCTGTGGTCTGTTCAATGTTCCTTGGGTGATGTCGGGCTTAGTTGGGGACTTCTTTCTAGCAGGGCATGGGGTTATCTCAGAAGGAAAAGAAAGGTGTGCTGGTGTCTGGCCCTTCCAGCTACTCTCTAGGCTTAAAAAACGCTCTATGGTGATTCCCAACATATGGGTGATGTGTATGGAAGAAACAGAATCAGTTGACTACCTTTTCTTGCATGGCCCCTTTGCTCAAGAAGTTTGGAAGAGGTTCTGTGGTTTGTTCAATGTTTCTTGGGTGATGTTGGGCTTAGTTGGGGACTTCTTTCTAGCAGGGCATGGGGTTTGTCTTGGAAAGAAAAGCAAGGTGTGTTGGTGGCTGGCCTTCTAGCTACTGTCTAGGCTTTGTTGGGGTAAAGAAATGGAAGATGGTTTTAGAATGCGAGAACCTCAGCTTTTGAGATTTTTAGCAAGGCCAAATTGTATGTTGTGGAATGGGCTTCCTGCATAAAGGCAATGAAGTCTTGTAAATTTTATTTTCTCCTTAGGTTGGAGGTTTGTGTTGTGTTCGGTGCGCCATCTTTGGGCCTTCTTTAATAAAATGCGGTTTTAATGGATTGGGAAGTGGTATCAGATCATTATCCTCTTGATGGTGTGGTTGTTGATGCACGTTCTCCAGCTACCATCCTTCTTGGACATTAGAAGTGTGGGCATTGGGCACGAGCTTAGTTGCAAGATCCTTCTAACTAGGTGCCACTCATACTTCGAATCGGACTTTAAATTCTCACTCCCACTCCCTTACCTATTTATGCTTATTTACATTTTGAAACAGACATTTATTTGCTCTTGCATCTGAATCTGATGCTGCTTCGCTTGACATTTTGTGCAACTATATGCATGAGCCGATGATTTGACAAATGAAGCCCTTAATTAATGGTTCTTCTACTTGTTGGTGAAACTCAGCACGCTTCATCCAATTAATTTAGTGTTTAGCAAGATTAGGCAATGGTGCTCATGGCAGCAAATCTATTTAATGCTGAATATCAAGCATAGGTGGCAACTAATTTGGCAATTCTTCATGAATCAAATCTTGAAATTGAGACAAAAGCATAGGTGGGGAGTGGTAGAATTCTCTTTCTGCTTTGGTTTACCTTCACGCCCCATCAAGACGTACATCACTCTTATCTCCCAGCTCTCTCCATGAATTGTGGCATTCCAAGCATTGATGAAGTCATGTTTTTCTGTCTAGGTTCACTCATATTTCATTGGATTTAGTGCAATATGTTTACTCCCATATGCAAAGAGTTGCAGAAATTTTCTGACATGAGCGGTCAAACTTCATGTCATACAGCCAGACTCAACTGAGAGGGATGTTAACCTTGTAGGGAATTAGGGATGGCGTCACACAATAAGGTCTTCTTTAGGGTGTCAACATGCCAGATGGCTTGCCTGGCTTGGCGAGCCCAGTGCAATTTGGGACCAGGCTTGGACCCTAATGGATTTGTCCTAGGGCTGGGCTTGGGCATGGCACATATGGCTCGATAAATTTTCGGGCTGGGCTTAAGCTCGAGTCATTTAGACTGTTGGTTTCATTTTTCAAAATTTCTATTTCTTTGTGCACATGCGACCCACTTGATCAACCAATGGGTTGGGAGCATTCATGTGGAAAGTAGGGATTTGATCAATTTCAGGTTGGGCGGGTTAGGATGTGTTGGGTGCGAGCCTAACCATTTTTATCAGGCTTGGGCTTGGGCCACACTGATGGCAGGCTCAGGCCTTGCGCCATATAGTGTCAGGCCAGACTGGGCCCAGCCTGGCTGGGTCCAAACCATGCCCATTGTTGCCCCTAATTTATTTATATTGTCCCAAATAGAAGTTCATGAACCATTGCTTAGTTGCCGAGATGGATGTGCCATCAACCCCAGCAAATTTATATGGCTAAGGTTGTTTTTTTGTCTCAAGTTTCAGCTTGTCAACCATATCCTGTGACTGCAAAGCTGCATTCATGTTGCTCCCTTCATACATTATCACTTGCACATCTCCTTCACCACACTTCACTCATGTGTTGAAGTTGTTGGTGTGCAACAAATTTTCATCCTCTTTTAAGGTCACAATCATGATGAGCCTAACCACACACCATATGGTTCTTTAGTGGGGCAATTTTAATCTCGTTCATTGAACCATGTCAGGTTTGGAAATTGGCATTTGGGGGTGGGGGGGTGTTGGAAACTAGCATGGGAATGGCATGACCTGTCAGGTTTGGGAAATGTTTCTCCATCTCTTTAAATATCGGAAAATGATCAAGTTTAAGTAGAAAAATAAATAGAGAAGAAATGTAGAGAAGAAAGGAGAGAGGGAGAGGAATGATTGTATTTTGTTAGGTCTAAAGACCAACACAAGCACCTATACACTCACACACACACACACACACACACACACTACTTGAAGGGAAAAGTTACAGTTACTTTGTTGGGTATACAATAAACATACTCTCGCACACACATATACATATACTTCCACACTCCCCCTCAAGCTGAAGCATGTATATTGATCATGCTCAGCTTGGAATGCTTACAAAGAAAATGGTAATAATGAGCATGGAATATTGCTCCCCCTCAAATGCAACATGGCAAGATATAGACTTAAGCTTGCACTTCATTCGTGGAATCTTCTCTTCAGGAACATGGCTATAAGAAAACTCGACAACAATTGAGCCAATAACATTATCTCACAAATATGAGTGTGCATCACGTGCACTAGTCGAGAGAACAAATACAAGGTGAGGATGCATCACGTGCAACTACACTCACAACAAACAACGGGGTAGAGGGACACTCACACCATAAACATGCCTAAGAAAGGAAGAGAAGATGAACAGTGAAGGGAAGAGCTTTTGTAAATAGCCCCCATGCAAAGTGGGGGTAAAGCATTTCATCAAACACCTTGTGTGCGCCGAATCTTCTAAGCACTGTGACGAGAGTATCAACATTGCAATCACCTCCCACATGATTTTACAAGTCATTTGCAGCCCCACAACATCAAATCTTGAAGAAGAAGATCTCTCACAAAGGACGTCGTAGTACCCCCAAACCTTGACGGAACTTCATGAATCTTTTTCCCGGGGATTGCTCTTGATCAATCGCTCCAACCCCTTCAAAAAACCTTCATAAAAACTCTATAGCAGAAGGAAAAAAATCTGGACGCTTTGATACTAGAGAAGAAACGTAGGGAAGAAAGGAGAGAGGAAGAGGAGAGGGAGAGGAACAACTATATTGGGTTAGGTCTAAAGACCAACACAAAAACATATATATATATATATATATATATATATATATATATATATATATATATATATATATATATATATATATATATATATATATATTACTTGAAGGGAAAAGTTACAGGACTCCGCTAGGTATAGAATAAACATAAACACGCACACACACATATACATATACTTCCACAATTTACGTGTAATCACTCTTTGTTGTTTGCTTGCATGTGAAGATGCCTCCATTAATTGGAGAATTGATCAGCTGATTCTGGTTGATGAATTCCATTGGATGTTTGCACCAACCATCTCCCATCTTTAGGAAAGGCAACCATACCCTTTTAAGTGGAGAATCGATCAGCTGATTCGGGTTGATGAATTCCATTGGATGCTTGTATCAACCGACTACCTCCCATCGTTTCATAGGAAAAGCAACCTTTCCCTTTCCATGTGGTTATTTATTCATGAAGCTGCAACAAAGAAATTTGAACTCTCTCTATTTCATTGGAAACCACTCTCTATTGAGGTTTTACTATTAGCAAACATATCAGTTGATGAGTAATGGATATTTTGAATATCATCGTTTCTTGTTCAACTTTATTACTCTCTCTCTCTCTCTCTCTCTCCCCTCTTTGAGAATTGACCTTGTACAAAATTGTAATGCATGTGTTTTATCACTATTTGTTTTTTTTTTTCCTTACAAGCATTGCTCATGATTAATGCAACATTATCTTTCTAATTTTCCAATTTTGTTGTTATTTTCTTTGATCCCCCTTTCCTTTTGTTTCAGACATTTCTCCTCTCTTGAAGAAATGCAATGATCCAAAGATGGTTGAAGATCAAAGCGTGTTGGAAGTTGTTGGAATGTTAGATCAGGCTTGTAGAGAGACGGGGTTCTTCTATGTGGTATTTTACAGGACAAGTATTTCTTACTTTTACTCAGTTCTCAACAAAATCTTTGAACAGTAATATAAAAAGAGAAATGCTTCAGTGCTCTCAGAGAATTGGCAAATTAGAAAGATCATGTTGAATTAATCATGAGCAATGCTTGAAAAAAGGTCAAGGTTACAAATAGTGATACAACTAACGCGTTGCAATTATGTGTACAAGGTCAATTCTCAATGGAGAAAAAGAGTAATGGAGTTGGACAAGAAATGATGATATTCAAATTATTTATAACTCATCAACTAATATGTTTGCTAATAGTAAAAGCTCACAGGGAGTGGTTTCCAATGAAATAGAAGGAGTTCAAAGGGCCTGTTTGGTTTTCCAATTATAACAGTAAATGGCTGTAAATGGGTAATGATTATTTACTCTGTAATTGTGTGGTGACATCACTTACAGTTGACTGCAATGATGATGTTGCTAAATTGTTTGTTTCACCCAGAAATCACCATAAAAGCATAGTTTTATACTGCAAAAAATGTAATGATTACAATTTACTTTACCTTCTTCCTTTGCAAGTGTATTTGGCTCTCAATTTACAAGCTGTAATTTCTGTTTAAAAACGACTTGGAAATAATAAAGATGGCTTATTCACTTTGCATTTCATAGGAAATTGGAAAACCAAACAGGCCCAAAATTTCTTTGTTGCAGCTTCCTGAATAAATAACCACGTGAAAGGGTAAGGTAGCTTTTCCTATGTAAAGATGGGAGGTAGTTAGTTGATACAAGCATCCAATTTGAATTCATCAACTGGAATCAGTCGATTGAGTCTTTGTCACATTTCATGGACTACCATGCAAAAACCGTGCTAATCAGATGATCAAATCCGTTCTTGATTTGGACTTATTTTCTAAACCATCCTTTTTCTAACACATATTGGATGGCTACAATTGCCTAACAAAATTGTCTTGAGAAGTATAAGCTATCCATGACGGGCCTAACATATAGGTGGAGCAAATTGTTGATTGGACTTGGTGTAAACAATTGACCTTTCATATTGAATGGCATTGCTGAAATGGTTAATATTTGTCAGATTGGTGTCATGTTTTAGTGGTGGTAGCCCATGAATGTATGTTGGACCTAATGAACAGTTTGGATCATGGATTGGACTGTCCCTAAGTGTTGCAATGCCTCTAGGAGCACTATAATTTATGGTGCTCTTGGAACACTAGTAGAGCATTTCTCAATAAATAATTATTATGAAAAATGCTCCTATTTAAAATGAATAGATTTGATCCGTTGATTGGGAAATATGTTGCTGGTAATGCATATAGTTTCACTTCTGTAAAACAATTTGATCATATTCCTTTTCACATACACATCTATGTTTGTCTACATCGACAATTTTGTATGAGATTTTTATATTCAATGCTTGTAGCAGCTGAACTCGCCTGTTGTCACTATAGAGGACAAGTTGATGTTGCTACCAGAGGTTACCCTTGAGGGAGGGAGGGAGGAGTCTTAGGTCTAACCCAGGAGAGGGAGGGGTCTTAGGTCCAACCCACAAGTTACAGTCCACCCAATGGACAACCTCAAACCTATTATGTGCATGCGCCGTAGATATGTCACACGCCGAGTGGGCCACATTGTTGGCTAGACATTTCCCATGCTGTGTCTCGCTTAATGCGCAGATAGGGCTGATTTTTTTAATATGTTGACCTCATGGAAGAGCCAATCTATTGGAACATTTAGATGTCACCCACATTTACTAGGTCGGAAGTTATTCGCCCAGTGGACCGTAACTTGTGGTCCACCCATGAACAACCTAAAAGCTATTATGTGCACGGGACATGCAACTGGGTGGACCATAACTTGTGGCCCAATAGGTCAGACTTGAGACCTCTCATATGTGTGTGCGTGTGTGTGTACATTATATATAAGTATAAATGCAGGTACATATATATGTATGTATGTTTGTACACACGCATGTATGTATGTTACGGAGTGGTGGTCTCCTACAAACCGACCATGAGACCACCAAGAGAGCTTTAGTGCGGTCTTAAGTGGTGGGCGGCTCAAGTGAGCCCCATTGCAATGTTCATGTGAAATCCACCTTAACCACCAGGTGCGTCACCCCATGTTAGGCCCAAGGCCCAAAAATCAGCCTTTTCGTGATTTAGGTGGGCCACACCAAAGGAAATAGTTGGGAGAGAGACATGCACTATTGATTTTTACTAAGCCTACTTTGATGATTATGCAAAACTCGCTTGACCCATTAGATGACACATAAAAGTTTAGGCATGGGCCCCAAGCACCACACACATCCATGATTTAGGTGGGCCACACCAAGGGAAACAATTTAGAGGATAAGTGTCACATATTGGTTGGAGTGGATTTTGAAAATACATGGTGGGCCCACCCCAATTGGATGACCCTTTACCTAAAATTTACATAAAAGTTTCTTACGTGGATGCAAATTGTGAAGTGAGGCGGCCAACACCCTTAATTGTGGTGTGAAGACTCTATGGGGCCCATCATGATGTACGTGTTTCATCCACGCCATCCATATGTTTCTCAAGCTCATTTAGGCCATTAGCCCAAGATTGAAGCATATCCAAGGCTCAAGTGTATCTATAGACACCCCACCCAGAATGAGAGAGACCACTTCGTAGGAATCTAGTTGAACTTTAGATCGACCCAAAGAAGCATCGCAAACCAGAAAATGACATATAGTGAGCCTCCCCAAGACCTCTTGGAGCCAACCGTCTAGATTTCTAGAAGGGGACTAGAGGCTCTCCAATAGCTGTCGGTCACCTTGGCCCACTTGGACCTGCTAGATGGTCACCTTGGCCCACTTGGACCTGCTAGATGGTACTTGGGATGATTAGTAGACCAAAACACCTTAAGATTTGTACAAAAAGACGGGCATGATCCTTTTCCTGCCAATACAGAAAGTCCACTTATCAAGTACCAATCGTTGTTATCTGCAGAAACTATCTCGAAAGTGCAAAACCAGGACATGTGGTGAAATGGTGTATTGTAAAGGCCATTACGTAAAGGCAACAGTGGCAACTGTTACACGTTACGGGGTCGTAACGGCTGTAATAATTTTTATGCAAAAAATGATATTTAACCTTCATTACCACCCGTTACGTCCCCTATATAGGCCATAACAACCCCGCAATGGTTTGTTACAGGGTAGATACAGGTTTTTTGGATTTTTTTTCCAATGTTTTAGGGCAAATACATGTTTTTCAGGTTTTTTCTTTCAATAAAAAAAGAGACCATAGCGACTGTTTTGGGGGCTGTAATAGCTATTTCGAGCTGTATCATAAAGGTAACGATGGTGGTCGTAGTAGAAATATGATGCAAGAGAAAACACTAGCTGGAAGGGAAGAGAGAGAGGGAGAGACAGTTAAGGGGCACACACACACACAATAGCTGGAAGGGAAGAGAGAGAGGGAGAGATGGTTAGGGGGCGCGCACACGCACACACATTAAATGTAGATTGAGCTTCCTTCATCGGTTGAATCTTCTCTTCCTTAATCGGTTGAATCTTCTCTTCAAGTTCTTGGCCATAACTAAAGTCAACAACTATCGAGTCACAAACTTGTCATCCACATGCAAATTCTTTTACAACAAGTGCAACTTGCACATTAAATGAGTGTGCATCACGTGCAACACTCACACACTTGAGAGAACACACTTACATTAGCATGTGCAGACGTGTGCATCACATGCAACACAATGTGAGTGAACTACACTCATAACAAACAGCAAGGGCCTGATAAACGAAGAGATGATGAACTGAGAAGAAAAGATCCACCACTTGTAAAAATCCCCTATGCAAAGTCAAGTGAAGCATTACATCTAACACCTTGTGTGTGCAGTTTACTTTTAGACATGGACCAAGAACTTCAACTTCGTAATCCCAACAACATGAGTTTACACTGCAGCCCCATAACATCAGAAAAAAGGGAAAATAAAGAAATCCCAGCAAAAGATCCAAAAACAAGGGCCGTTGACAACCACTTCTCATGAAACACGCTTTGACGAAACTTTGTGATACTTGTATATGGAGATTTCTCTTGATCAACCGCACCTATCCCATGTGGAACATTTGCCTGAAAATCCTTAAAAAAACAAGTCAGTAGGAAACGGTGAAATTTGGACTTTTCCGATTTTTCTCTTTCGAAACACCATGAAAATCACCTCAAAAAAATCACTATTATTCCTCTAAAATCCAGATATACCAGATCCCATACTTTCTTGCTCCAAAAAGACTACCGACCATATAATGCTGACGTCATCTATATGTACGAATGAAGTCAGTAGTGGGCCCCACTACCGTAGGCTGTGATCAGGTCCCGAATCGCATGCTTTGATACTAAGTAGAAATCTAATGTAGGAGAAAACGGTAGTTGGAAGGGAAGAGAGAAAGGGGAGAGAGAGAGAGGGAGAGAGAGGTAGGGCAATGTGTTGTGTTATGGTTAGTCTAATGATTAACACACACACAATGGAGTACACAACATGCATACACACACAAAAAATTACATATATTTCCACAGTCGTTACGGAATACCTTGGCAACCATTAGATAGCAGCTGGTCTTTCCTATATATACGGGGGCATTTCCCCTCGTTTGGTATGGTGGAAAAAAAATGTTCGAGGAAGCTTGGTGAAGCTTAGGGATGTTAAAGAAGGGTGTTTTGGAGGTCTCTTTTAGGCATTCTCCAAGCACCCTCAACTACCCTTGTAGCTTGCTAGATTCAAAAGAGAGAAACAAGAGAAAATTCTGAAAGAAAGAAGTTCATTGAAGTCCTCGAGTAGGGTTAGAGTTGGGGATACCCAAGTATCTCTTTGATCAAAGAGTATCTGGACACCCCTTCTCCTTCTTACTTCTCAAGCAAGCCAATATTCCAGTCTACACATTCATCTTTCATATCTTATGATACTGCTTCCTCTTTCTTTTACCTATACTTTGGTTAGTTAGCTTGACTTGAGCATAGTGTCTTCGTAGGTTGATTCAGATGTATATATATTTTTTGGAACTTGGTTAAATCATCGCGAAATCCAAAAGTCCCATAAAGTGGAGATTGCGCCTTGTGCTGGTGTAAAAGGATGCTTAACCTTCTTTTTTTTTTTTTTTGTCACTAAGGCCCTTATAATCTTGGGTTGTTGACCAACTGCGGGAGTAACTCGAGTTGGGGAGTCTTACGATTCCCCAACCGATAAGAGATTCTTTGGTTTCTAGCCGGCCATAGATTTTTTTGTTACATTGGCTTGTGGCGACTCCAGATTGTATGCATTCTCTCACTTGAGTCAATACCACACCTCAAGGCATGAACGCATTTCCAAAAATTGAGGAAGTGAGGTGCACTGCTCGGGTAGGAGCATTCATAGGACCACACTGCCGAAACAGTGGGGATAATGACGTCCACCTCTAAAACCATCCTAAGGCCCATAATGATGTTTATTTTTCATCCAAACTGTTCATTAGGTCACACACAAACTTGAAACACACAGACTTGAATGAAGAGAGCACAAATATCAACTAAAACTTATGGTTCCACAAAAGTTTTCAACAGTAGGTAGTCATTCCCACTACTTCTTGTGGTGTGGTCCACTTGAGCTTTGAATGTACTACAATTTTAGTCTCATGCCCTAAAACGTGCTTGCAAAATGGATGGACGACATGGATAAGACATACATCATAGAGAGCCCCACAGAGTCTTCACACCACGGTAAATGGTGTGAGCGCCTCACTATAGAAGCCCTCTCATAAGCCATTTACATTTACATAAAGGCTCATCTAGTTGGGGTGGCCCCCACAACCATGTTCTTTTACAATCCACTCAACCATCAGGTGAATAATCCAAATTTGCCTTAGATCTGAAAAACCAGCCCCATTTGTGGTTCAAGTGGACCACACCATTAGAAATAGTGTATACGGCGACACTCACTGTCCAAATTGTTTCCCCTGGTATAGCCCACTTGGTTTTTGGGACCCATACCTAAATTTTTCTATGTCATCTAATGGCTCAAGCTGATTTCACATAATCATCATGGAGGGCCCCATAAAAATCAACGGTGCACATCTCTCCCAACTGTTTCTTTTGGTGTGGCCCACACCTGAATCACGGATAGGGCTGATATATGGACCCTGGGCCTAACATGGGGTGACGCACTTGGTGGTTAGGGTGGATTTCACATAAACATCTTGATGGGGCTCACTTGAGCTGTCGACTGCTTAAGACCACACTTAAGGTCTTCCGCGGTATGGTTTGCAAGGGATTACTACTCTATGTATTCATATTGTGTGTGTGGGTGTGTATTGGGTTTTGCTAATGCCCCCATCTTCATGGGGGCATTGCTTTAAACAATACACGGGATGACCTATCATCAATCTAAACCATTCATTCATTCATACAAAGATGCAAGCCATGGTGCAAGAATCACACCAATTAGATGATAGTAACCCTCAATATGTTACAACCGCCCGTTGTTTACGAGCCAAATCATCAAATTAAAGTGTTAGTTTAGAATCATAAAAAATACAAAGTGGGATCTCTCTACTAGATGTTTTTAGATAATGATTATTGTTTCTCTTGTCAATCTTGATTATCCATTTTCATGCTACTGATTGGAAGCTTTGAACCACTTGTTTGGCATGATTTTTGCACAATGGCTTGCTCCTAGTTGTATGAATTAATGAGCAGTTTGGATCGACAATAGGTCATCCCATGTGCCATTTAAAATGCTTTTGGGACATTGCTAACATCCAGTGAAGGTGGGGATGTTAGCAAAACCCTGTGTGTGTGTGTGGATAGATGGAGGAAGGGAGGGAGGGAGCAACTTGTTAGACTTATGGTCCAACCAGCTAATAACTTCTAACCTTTCATGTGTATATGACATCTGAAAGTTGGCCCCATCATAAGAATCACCTTTTGGAAAACTCAACAACGGACACTCATTGAGTGGACCCCCTTGTTTTTTGCTATTTATCAATGGTTGGATATTCTTTTATATGGTGTGGCCCACTTGGTGAGTAGATAGGGCTGGTGTTTGAAATATCGATATCGTGTTACGTATTGCATCCTTAGGATATAGATATGTATCGATTATGACACGGGATATATCGTTTGTATTGGGTAATTTATCAAACTTTTTTGGGAAACATGGGAGACATTGGGAAAATGGTTGAATTTTTCAATGAAACTTCAGGGATTGTTCAAAAGACCTTAATACACACTTTTAAATCATAACATCTCAAAAAAGAAATGCACATAATAGGTTTTCTTTGTATAGGGTCCTAAGCTATGCACTGTCTGACTAAACTTATACATTATATTCAAATTGAATGCATAACATTTAGAGTGTATGTGATGATTATTTCATCAAACACTACTAAATATTTTGAAATTAGTCTTACTTGACAGCTGGTTGAAGGGAAATTTCAAAAAAATAAATATATTTTAATAATTTTATTATTTTTAATTAAAAATAAATTTTATTTTTTGAAAATTGACGAGGACAGTAGATCAGCCCTCATATGTGCTTAATTTCATTGAAAAATTCAACCAATTTCCCAATGTTTTCCCATGTTTCCAACAACAGCGATACATTACACGATACAACTGATCTATCCCATGCGATAACCAATACGTATATGTATCCTAAGAATGTGATACGTAACGCAATACTGATATTTTGAACACTGGGAGTGCAACATTGCAAGCAATTTGGGAAATTTTGAATTTTCTCCAAATTTTTCCAAATCGGACCACCTACACTCAAATTTCGAAATTAGAGTGTATGTGAGGATCATTTCATCAAATACTCCTAAATACTTCGAAATTAATCTCAATTGACAATTGGTTGAAGGAAATTTTTGAAAAAAACACGGAGAACATGAAGAACCAATGGATATCAAAATCAAATCTCCTCTAACTCCATGATTTTTCATGCAAAACATGAAGAACCAATGGATTTGTAACCATTTGACATTGATTTAACATGATTTCAACAAAAAAGGGACCGGAGATTGAAAATTTTCATTGGATTGAACATGTGGGATATATTGACACTACTTGTGCATTTCGTATCGAACAAGCGGGATATAAGATATATCGTGGGATATATCATATCGGCCAATATTTTTGATATTTTAAACATTGGATTCAAGAAGAATAGAATCTAGGTAACTTAAATTACTTAGTGAACTACGAGAATTGAACCAAAGGGAAGGATACAGGTGATTGTATAATGAGAGGGGCTTGTGGTAGACATCTATATTCTATAATGAAGAAAGGGTATTCGAAAGTGAGGGGGTTAGGGTCTCCCAAGTAGAGTTTTGTTTGGATAGATGGTTGCTAATAAAAGGATGTTCTGCTAGGTCAAGAGACTAAATTGGAAATGTTTGAAGATTCATTCGTTTGGGATATTTGAGACAACTTGCAGTGGTCATTTAAACCGGTGATGGGCAAATCGAGAGGTTGCTTTTGATCTGGAATGATGAAATGATTGGTGTAGGAGAGTTGATGGGAGGGTCTATATCAGATTAGTAATGAAGGAAGGTAGGTTTAAATGGATTGTCTGTCATCTATGTGCCAAATCTTGAAATGTTTGAGGTAGTTTTTTGGGTTGAGCTATCAAAAGTTTACAGAAGACGAAGATTGCTCAGTTGTATTTGGGGGAGTATTTTGTTTATTTTATTTTATTTTATTTATTTATTTATTTTCACTTCCTCGGCAAAAGACTAGGTGGTTGGAAAATATTTCGTGTAGTGACAATCTTCAACATTCATTTGGAATATGGAACTCATTGACCTTCCTATAGAAAGTGCTCTCTTTGTTCAAACTATCAAGATAATTCGATTATGTACAATCTTAAGAAAAAAGAAAAATATCTAATTATGTGCAGAGCCAACAGATTTGTGCTGTCTAACATATGGAGAACTACTTTGTAGGGGTTTCAGTCCTCATTTCCTTGACTGGTCTTGAAGCACTCTCTGAATATGTCGGAGACTATCAAGTTTAAAATTGTGTGGTGCAGATGCTTAAAACTTTCATGGGAGGGTGGAATAATAGAGGAATAATGATCCAATGGAGAGATGTGAGGGATTCAAATTGTTTTGAGAGCTCCAAATTCTGAAAGGAAGATCAAGGAATAGAATTATGGGTGTTTTGGCTGGATTGAAGTTAAGGAGAGGTGGATTCCAAAAGAAAATGACCTACATGGTTTATGAAATGCATATAATGGATCTCTATAATATGGAGAGGACAAGAAGAGGTGATCCAAGAAATTAGTTCCGTGAGATATTCCTATAGATCTCATGGAAACTGACAATCAGAGACTTGTGGTTGAAAGAAAGGGGTAGAAATACATGTTTCTTTCACCGTATTGTAATTGGAGAAGACACTAGTAGCATTAAAATGACTATTGGGGTGAAATCATTGTCAAGGACTCAGACATAATGAAATGTGCTTTAATTCCATTTGGTTTGGCATGGTTGTTTGTTAGAAGAAAATTGAAAGGAGAGCGGTGTTTGATTTTGGAAGTGGTAAGGCCCTAGAACTAGTTGACCAAGCTTTTGGTTTTGGTCAAAGATGAGCTGATGAAGATCATGAGAATTGCAGGATGGAGCCTAAATCAGTGAGGGGCCATTTAATTACTGAAAAAGTTCCATTCAGACAATCTTACCCGGGCAGGGCTTATGTCTATGTTTTGTCAACAGCAATTATTTGGATATGGCACTGATTCCAATAAAACCAAAGATATAGCTGTCCAAAAAACTAGTTATTATTGTGCATTTGACAATCCATACAAAGTTTGTTTTAGCCAATTTTTCATAAACACATGAATTAGCAATCTTTTGTATGCATGCATGGTGCATGTACAACATTTACCAAACAAGCCGCGTGTATGAATGTGCCATAAATGAGACTTCTTACATTCAACCATCCCTCATGTTCCACATTCGACCTTCAAGCGCCTCACATATGCCACATATGGCAATACCCATGTGCGTATATGATGCATGTGCCACTTATGCCATTGTACATGCCATGCATCTCCAAGTAACCCATATGTTCTGCATGTCATTATTAATTTACTTGTGCGCCACATGCCCATAAATGCTAATGTGCCTAATGTGTACAAGAGCCATATATGCTTGTCCAGATAAGATATTTGATAGACAATAGATAATTTAACAAATAGTCCATATACAAGCCTATTCCAACACCCTTGGGTTGGATAACTGTGTTAAAAAAATTCGAACACAACCCAAACGGGCCTTAAAGGTATTTATTCTATGACCCTCATTCCTAAAATTGATGGTGCATCTTGGTGAGGAATTTCAGGCCAATCAGTATAAGTAGTAGTTTGTATAAAGTAATAGCCAAGACAATTGGATACGAGTTGGTTTGCATTTGGTTAAATCACCTTTTAATGGCTTCCTCCAGGGGCTTTTAGATAAGGATCGTAATGTATAGAAATTGGGCCCTTCTATCCAAATGATGGTGGAGAATGGGGAGTATGAGGTGCTTTCTAGCCAAGGCATTTGCTGAAAATATGTGATGTGGGCCACAGGTCGGCCAAACCAATCTTGATGGTCACTTCTCATATAGCTTGCAATCGAATCGTCCAAAGGTGTGGATTTTTAGTACGTCACATGAAGGTATGTTGACCATAAGCGTGATTTCCTAAAGAGTGGGCCACCATTGTGGGTCCCACATGAGATTTCTTAGTGACTCTTGATTCAACATAATTTCTTTAAAGATATTTTTTTCCAAGTTTTTAGCTATTTATATAATGTCCCAAATACCATTTCCATCACTTCTGTGTCAGTTTTGGTGTATCCATTGTTTGAAGTATCGGTATCGCTACAAGTTTCACTGGCTGGGGATATGGAAACAATATCAATATCGCTGATAACCAGAAATGTGGGAAAACATGGGGGAAACCGGTATAATTTTTAGTGAAACTTCAAGAGATGCTAAAATACACATATTTGCATATTTAGGAATAAAAAATTTGCAAAAAGAATGAATACACAATAAGTTTCCATTTAATGAGGGCTTAAAAGCGTGTGTCATCGTAAGAAACAATCTATCCATCCCATCCCTCCCATCCAATCATCCATGCAACCTTCCAACTACACATCCATCGATATTGCAGAAAATTGATAACTCAAGATATTTTGCCAAGAAATCATTGACAATTGGAAATGAAACGAAAAATTATGGTCTTGATATCGCGCATGTTGCGATAACGATAATATTGAAATATTATCAATATTAGCAACGACAAATTGAAAGCTGCATACAACAGTGTGCTCATAAAAAAATTGAAATATAATTTTTTTTTTTTAATAAACAAACTTTTCGTGATATCTCTATATTGGCGATATTATTGAAATATTGCCAATACACTTGTGATACAAGCGTCACTTAGAATTTACACGGTAAAAAAATATTGTTGATAGATTGGCGATATCGATACATTGGCAATACATGCGACACCTAGAATTTACATAATTGAAAATATTGGTGATATTTAGCAATACATCACTGATGCCTGAAATTTCTAATACCACTAGTGTTATCAATATCGCTACTAGTGTTATCGGTATCGTCAAGCCGGAGATAATAATAATATTGGAGATATTTCAATAATATCGGAGATAATTCAAACAACGATCCCAAGGTTACGATACATAACACGATACTGATATTTTGAACACTACTCTTAAACCTATACTTATGATGTGTCTACAAACGTCTTGCCCAATAAAATTGATTTTAAATGTCAGTAACCAATAAGATTCAAACATATTCTTAAGTCGTAATTATGTCACAACTATACACATCCCTAAAAAAATTGCCATCACGTACTCAAATAGCATTTGAATTACATAACATTGGACTCATTAAAAAGTTAATAAGCTTATTAATGAGACCAATTTCACATTGTTTCGATTTTGTTGATACGCTGCTTATTAATATCGGAGCTTATTAAATGTTCGAATTATCTCTGATATTATCGAAATATCTCCGATATTATCTTTATCTCTAGCTCAGCGATACCGATAACACTGGTAGTGATACCGATAATCCTGGTAGTATAAAAATTTCAAGTATTAACAATGTATCACTAAGTATCGCCAACATATCAATATCGCTAATGTAATCATCAATATTTTCAATTATGTAAATTCTACTTGTTGCTTGTATTACCAATGCATCAATATCGCCAATATTTTCGACTATGTAAATTCTAGGTAATGCTTGTATCATAAGTGTATCGAAGGTATTTCAATAATATCGCCAACCTTCAAAAAATTTTTTTTTTTTTTCATGGGCACATGGTTGTATGCAGTGTTCAATTTTTCATCATGGGGTACCGTAAAGGCCGTTACCGGGCCATAAAGGCTGTTACTTTAAGGTAATAGTGGCAACCGTTACACGTTACGGGGTCATAATGGCCATAATAGCCATTATGGAAAAAAATGACTCGTAATTGCCGTTAACGGCACGTTACGTCCCCTATAAAGGCCATAATAGCCCCGTAATGGTCTATTATGAAATTGTGGTAAGACTGCTACTATTGAAGTCTGAATGTATGTCAAAGTATCCTATAGGGGGGTGAATAGGACTTTTTAAAACTTTATTCCTACTAAACTATAAATTCTACCAATCTAAAGCAAGTTGAGCAGGATTATAACAAAATCATTTAAATTGAAGTTCTAAGACATTGAGAATTTTGAGTGCTACATTTTATCAAACATGTATTGTGTATAAAGTAAACAATCACATAGTCAATACATATAAGCAAGGGCAATCATCACAAACACAACAATATATAGTGGTTTGGCTACGTGCCTACTCCACTCCCGGCTGATGCACTCCACCCTAGAGTGTGCCGGATTTCACTATCAAATGGTTTTTAAATTAGGTTAACCATAAACCTTCACAACCTACTCAAGGTATGAACTAGGTGCCTACACAAGGCAACCTCATATGCCTACACAAGGCAAAATCATATGCCTACACAAGGCACATAAGTCCTACACAAAGACACTATACGTATTCTCCCCATCGGAGGCCTACAAAAGGTCTTAGCGAGTTTGAGAACAAACTCAGAAACCAGATCTTACACAAGTAAGGGGTTTCAGATTCTGTGGACTCTATTACTTGTAAGTAAGTGAGCCCCTTGTTAGCATATACTGAAGATGATCTCCCTTGTCGATGAAGAGTCTTCAGTTCCCTTGATGCGTAACAACTGTAGATGCTTCTGATACAAGTCGCCGGTTGTTGGGTCAAGGTATTTTGGTGAATCTCCTCTATTAAATGTTGGTCTTTATGTGTGGATGAGATTCCCAAATATTAAGCATTCACAGGATTCCAGCTCAATGATTTGCCAATAAATGAGTTGCCGGAAGATCCTTGAATGGTGGAGTTCATCCTTCAATCCAATCTATTGACTCTTCAATGATTGCATTTAAGATAGGGTTGAAGGATGAATTCACATGAGAAAAGGGATTTAAGATGGTAGGTGGTATTCCTATAGCAATAACTCTCTTAAATCTCACTATTTTTCTTAATATAAACTAAGAAAGCAAGCCTCCGAATATAAAGGCAAAAATTCCAATGGTAAAAAAATGAGAAGATTCTGTCTGCGTTCAATGTCATCGCAGGTCACCTTCGGTGTCATCGAATGACAGTTCGATGCATTGGGATTTTCACTAAAAATGCCTGGAGCTTGCTGGTATTCGATGTCATTGAACATGCTTCGATGTCATCGAAGGCAATTCAATGTAATCGAAGAGTTCAATATATGTTCTGTAAAACACTTCGGACAAGTCTAGTTCATTTTCAATGTAATCGAACATACCTTCGATGTCATCGAAGAGTTCAGGATTTTTTCAATAGAACTCTCTGGACAAGTTAGGTACATGTTTAATACACCCTGATCCATAGCTCAAGTGGTAGATTGAGTGAAAGATACCTCGTTTCAACACTGAGGTCTTGGTATCAATCCCTAGTGGGGGTGGCTAAAGTGTCAATTAACAGTGGGGTGTACTGACAAGCTAACAAAAAAAAAAGAAGGTATATGTTCGATGTCATTGAATTTTGAAATTTGATGTCATTGAACGTAGTTCGATTCATCAATCATTTTACTGATTTTCAACTTGATCTTGCTGGACATATGAGTGCTCATTTTCGGTGTCATCGAGATAGGTTCAATGTCATTGAAACCTATTTGATGTAATTGAGATTTGTTCTAGAATTTCGATTTGGTTGCTGGACAAAATTGAGTCATTTTTCGATGTAATCAAATAGTGTTCAATGACTCGAAAGTGGCAGAAAACTCGTGTTTTTTCAAGATGTTCTTACAACTTGGTTTTCCATATTTCTAATCTTGCCAAGATGTTTTCCTCGTTGATTTTGGGAAAGTGCCCTTCATTGAGTCTTCAGCTTGTACTCTTCCATGTGAGGCTCACTAGACTTTATGATTCAACCATTACTTTAATTGACAAACAAGGGCACTTTCATATTACGGGACAAATATATGTTTTTCATACTTTTTAATCAACACTACGGGGCAGATACATGTTTTTCGGGGGGTTTTCAATAAATAAAAAAATAAAAAAGAGAAACCGTAATGGCCGCTACGGGGCCGTAATAGCCGTTATGCCCCGTATCGTAAAGGTAACAGTGGTGGCCGTTACGGCCACCGTTACAATTACGGAACACCTTATTTGTCATTGATAATATTAATAATATCTCGATATTATTGATATCACAACATGTACAATATTGAGACCACAATCTTTCGTTTTCTTTCTAATTGTTGATGATTTCTTGGTGAAATATCATGTGTTATTGATATTTTGCAATATCGATGGATGTTTGGATGAAAGGTTGGATGGGATGGTTGGACTGATTTCTTACAACAACACATGCTTTTAAAGTCCTATTAAATGGAAACTTGTTATGTATGCATTCTTTTTGCATTTTTTTCTTCTAAATATGCAAATATGTACATTTTAACATCTCCTGGGGTTTCGTTGAAAATTCCACCATTTTTCTTATGTTTCCCCTGCATTTCCGGTTATTAGCGATATTATCGGCAATATCGATATTGTTTCCGTATCTCTGGCCAGTGAAACTTGTCGCGATACTGATACTATTGCGTACATGTTTGATTTTATGTTCCGACACAAATTGCAACCGATTTGTGAGAAATTGGAAAATTTTGTTTTTTTTCAATTTTCCGCAACTCAGCCCATCTTGTTCAAATCTGGAAATTGAAGCTCCTAATCCATGATTGTTTTGTAACAATTTGACACTGATTTAACATGATTTATAGAAAAAAAAGGGACAAAATATTGAATATGCTTACCGGATGGAACATGTGGGATATATCCCACTACTTGTGCCTTCCATTACGCATAGGTGGGATACAAGATATATCGTGGGATATATCGACTGATATCGTCGATACTTAAAACACTGGTTCTATCCATTCATTGTAGGACTGTTGAGAAGCTTTTGGATCTTTTCTTTGATTGGCAATGACAAGTTCCAGGTTCCTATAATTCAGTTTTTATGTTTCTGCATGTTTATCTACAGCATACAGTACGGTTGGGTCCGGATCCAATATAGGGTTCCAGGTTCATGTAGGCAATATGTATGCAAGTTAAATTTATTTTGGGACTGTCTGTTAGGTCAGGAATTGCATGCCAACAGGTTAGGTTTTAGTGAACTGTGGACAGATTTGGGATTGATTGGCTTAAAGGCTAGGATTGGTTTTAGGGTTTTAAGGAGCTGGCTCTAATTAGATTTTTCAGGTAGATTGTAGGTTGGTAAAGGAACGGTGTGAGGGTGGTACTGGAAAGGATGGGTTGAGGTTTATAATTTGGGTTTGGTGGATCTTTTGAGCAGCTATAGTTCAGGTTTATGAGCTCTGTAAGGGTTTAGGTATGAAAAGGACCGTTATAGGGGCAAAGTTGGTAGAGTTGTGGAGATTAGGGCTGTGGGTTAGGACTTTGTGGTTGATACTTAAGTTGCATGATTATTCCAACTAGGTGCCACTCTTGCTTTGAATCGTTCTTTGGACTTGAGCTCTTGCTCCTGCTTCCTAGCCATTTATAGCTAACATTTTGAAATACATGCTTCCCCATTCCTGTGCCTGAATCTGTTGCCACGTGGCATCATGCTTCATGTTACTAAGGATTTAGTTTCTCATGAAAACAGGGATTGGTGGCTGCAGATGGAGTTGGATTGAGGATGAAGGCAGTGAATTGGTCAAAGGGTTGGTTAAATGTATTATTAGGTGTACAGCTGGATTATGGGCTTGGGCAAAGTGTTTAGGGTGTAAAAACTGTAAATTAGTATTTGTTAACTGGGTATAAGCTTTCAGTTTTCGGAGCAGAATTGGTGCTATGGGTGGGGTTATATGTGTACTATTTTTAGGATTTGGAAATGGGGTATTTATGAAGGTTTGGGGATGGAATCTTGGGGCTGTGGTTAGTGTTTTACAGGGAAGATGGACTGTCGATAAGGGTTTTACATTTATAGGAGGGTTGCAGTTTGGGTTTCAGATGTTGGGAAGATTGGGAATAAGGTTCGGGGATGAAATTGGGATAGGGTTGGGGTAACTGTGTTAAATGTAATGCAGATCTAAGGAAAAGGACTAATTAGTGTTTAGTTGAAGAAGAAAATGGAAAAGGAAGAAAGAAACCCTGGAAAGACTTTCTTTGATACAAAAATTGATGCAGTTAGACTGGAAAAAAATATCCATGGTGTTCCATATGGTAAACACGGCCACTGCTGTTAGTGTTATGATATGTTTCGACCCTGTAATACGTAACAGTTACTACCATTACCATTACATAACCGTTTTGGCATACCATGAAAAAAAAATCTGAACTTTCTAATACGGATGAATACATGCCAATTTGGAAGTTTGAATCCTTAATGCATGTGCCACAAATTAGCTTCACTCGATTCACAATCAACAATTCCCATGGCAGGAAGCAATATTTATTGCAACAAATAAATCTATCCCTATAAATTCGTATGCAATTTAAACCAAATGCCTAGAATGAAAGCCTACTGGTTATTGCAACCAAATCATAATAGTAATAATAATAAATTAAGAAATAAACAATAAAAAACTACCAGTTGCATAGTTAATTAGGAGAGCTTTGCTAGGTCCATAATACTTGTATGCAATAAAGCTCATGTACACCAAGGTATTCCATAATGGCAATGGTGGCCGTAATGGCCACCACCATTACCCGTATAATCAGGCCGTAATGGTTGTTGTGGTCTCCATAACGGCCATTGTGGTCTCTTTTTTTAAAAAAAAAAATCGAAAAAACCTATATCTGCCCTATAATGGACCGTTCGGGGCCGTTAAGGCCTTTATGGGGGGCATAATGGGCCATTATGGAGGTCGTAACGACGGTTACAATTTTTTTCATAACAGCCGTTATGACCCTGTAGTGTGTAACAATTGGCACTGTTACCTTTACATAACGACCTTTATGACCCTGCAACGGCCGTTATGGCACACCATGATTGTACACACCACACATGTGCCCGCATGATAGGTGCAAGATCCTATCCATCTATCATTGGTCCGACTTTGTACATCTTATCCCAAAAATAAATCTAGTCCACTGAGCATGTGAGGCTCAGTACTGGAAACAGGTGGATGGGTCAGAAAACTTCAGTCAAGTTTTTTAGAACCATACATTTTTTTATTTTTATTTTTTGCTAATGATGGTGCATCTGATGATTAGAACAACCTGATCCTTGGACTAGGGCATCAATATAGTGGTGTCGTTCTGATGGATGGAATTGATCTCGGATGTATTGTGCCCTGCTAGAAAATTTTTGTGGTGTGTACATCAGCTTTATTGCACACATGGTGTGGTTAGCAAAGTTCTAATTAGGAAACCAATGCTCGAATTCTATTGGTCTACAGAGACGTTTTCTACTCAGCTACTTAATGGATAACAGCTAACCAAACAACTAAGGGTCTGAATCACTTTAACTCCATCAACCATGCATATGGTCTTCTGGCACAGATGTATGATAATCTTTGGGTCTACATGTTTATCTCCTCTAACCTCACAGTTTTGCATGAAGACTCCACATTCAAGTGTTCTTCCTTCTATAGCATTAGTATGGACTTCTATGCATGCATATGGGATAGTTTTCTGCACAAACTCCAGAAAGGATCACATTTGGCTGTTGTCCACAGTCATTTACTACTACCGAAGACATTTAAATCCTCATACACTATCCTTAAGATGCTTTTATACAACACATTAAATACTTCGCATGTATGATCTATAGGAGCAGTAATCCCAACCCGATTGGGGCTGTGGTCATAGGTCCAATCAGATTCCATTGATCATGGACTCTTTATGCGTTGCTTAGAACCTCAAGCACCATATTAATATTTTCTGCAAAATCAGGTGGTAGTTCATAAATCATCCAATTTTTATAATGTAAAAATGCTAAAATCCAGTAATTATTTTGGCTCTTTTTTTTTTTTTTTCCACAATATTCAGTTTTTTCCATACAAATTTCATTTATTCATTAACCTAATCTATTTCTTATTTGGTTGATGCTATTGTTCTTGATCAGAAGGGCCATGGTGTTCCTGAGTCCCTCCTCAAAGAGGTTAGAGATGTGATGCGCAAGTTTTTCAGTCTTCCATACGAGGAAAAACTTAAGATCAAGATGTCTGTGGCAACTGGGTTCAGGTGTGCTTCCTGGAACTAGCATACTACATGTATGCATTGAGAATGAGAATCTATTTTCAGTTTATACTATCAGGTATTCTAGTAATTTCTTGCAATTGCAAGCTAACACTTGAGAGCAGAGGATATCAGAGAATTGGAGAAAATATAACCCGAGGCAAGCCTGATGTGCATGAAGCTATTGATGTAAGTGTTTTATAGTTCATCACCTATTGTGTTATATATTTTTGTCAAGTGAATTTGCCTCTGTACATTTTTATGGTTTGCTACACTCGAAGTTGTCAGCATGTTCTTCTGAATGAAAGGTTTTGAATGAAACTTGTGGTACACCCTTTTCTTGGTTACAGTGCTATAGGGAAGTGGAACCTGGGATCTATGGTGCTCTTGGAAAAACTTTGGAAGGATGTAATATGTGGTACGGTAACTTTAGAATCCTTATTTTTAAGATGATTTTTTACAGCATTTTTTCTCTCTAAAAAGATGGATCTGATTAGATGGGCTATTCAGTATTTCAATGTTGTTTCTACGGAAAGGGATCACAATGTTTTGGCATTGCTTGTATTCTTTAACCTGATTTGGATTAATGATACAAAGGAGGATGAGGTCTGTGATATTCTAGTGGGTATTGAGACCTAAAGTTCGTCATGTGTGTAGATTTGTCAACTATCGTTGTTGGTGGAACCAAGAATGTGAATGGAACCTTTGTGCCACTCCTAGGGGAAAGAATGAAGAAAGAGAGAGATGGGAAGGAGGGAGAGCCCAACCCTTCCCCCTCTCCTTGCACATTTTCTAAGGAGAAAAGAGGAGAGAATAGAGAGAGTGTGAGAGAGAAAGTGGAGGAATTCTTCATCTTCTCTCATTGCTTCTATGTTCCATCTTTTGAATTGACCTCAACCCTTGATCTAGATCTTAGTCCTACAGTGAGATCTAGATTTGCTTGGGCATCCATTCTTCATTCAAGATAGATTGTGGAGAGACTTCTTCTATTCGAGGAAGATTGGCATCACTAATGTTATCCTTCGTGGCTTTGATCTAAGTTATAAGACCTGTAACACTCGTTTTAGGTTTTATTCTAGAAATCTGAAATCTACACATTGAGTCAACCCTTATTCAGATTC
This sequence comes from Magnolia kwangsiensis, assembly GCA_037074715.1. Lineage (NCBI taxonomy): Eukaryota > Viridiplantae > Streptophyta > Magnoliopsida > Magnoliales > Magnoliaceae > Magnolia > Magnolia kwangsiensis. The sequence continues at coordinate 37,780,103 of CM073580.1, read as the reverse complement.
AGAGAATTATTTTCAAATTTGAAAAGTATGCTTCCATTTGTATCTTTCCAAAATCCCATCACGATGAGCTAACCTTTTGCATATGGTGATCATCACTTTTGAGCGACCTTACACACCATAAGATATCCACACACACAGACACACCCACCTCCCAATTCCCCATGTACACCACCTTCACATATGCAATTCGGCGTATGCTGGTAGAAGACTTGAATATCTTTTTGATGTTGTATCTTGTGTGCTGATTTGTTCTATCCCACATAATGCACTACAATATCTTGTATACCTTTGGTATAGACTCTGAAGTTGAAGCAATGTGGATGCAAATGCTTATGTGTGTTTGTGTAAAACGATCCAGTAGTGTCAACACTACCGTAATTGTGGTGGTGTTGACCTCTGTGGGGCCCACCATGATATGGACTGGAAATTCAAGCAGCCTAGCTGGCACGTCCCTCTTTTTAGGCCCAGGGCCCAAAATTCAGCTTGATCCATAATTCCAGTGGGCTGCATCACAGGAAACAATGAAGAGGGGATGCCCACAGATGGACTGTGTGGGGCACAACATGTAGTTTATGCATCATCTAACCTATTCATTCTGCCAAGCCCACCTAAATGTAGGGAAAACCCAAAAATCAGGTCATTCCTGAACTCAGGTGGGCCAGAACACACGATTTAGTGGTTTCCTAGATGATTCTACACTGTTCCAGATGTTGTACCCACCACAGTTCCTGATCCAACTTATTTTTGAGGGGTCCTGTTTTCTTCAGGGGTTGTGAACGATGGACAGCTGTGACATCTAACACAAATCATGGTGGACTTCTCAGTAGGTCGACTGTTGGTACAGTTGATCCTATTGGATCTTTTGTGTGTGTGTGTCTAGAGAGAGAGAGAGGCTCCTCTACGAACTAGTGTGCAAGGGAATCTCACGTGCATGCATTGGGGTCCATGGGGCGGCCCCATTGTGATGTGTTGTTGACATTCATTTTGACCAGCAAATGTTTTTTCTTTTCTTTTTTGAAATGATGATGATATTTCATATACACAAGGCCTCAACCAAATATACAAGAGAACCCAGAGTCAAAAATAGCTCCAACACAAGAGAGAAAAAGCACCCATGTACAAATATACATCTCAAACACCCCCTAAGCTCCAATCAAATAAATGCATCGCTCTCAGAAATCTAAGCTTCCGCCCAGTCCTTTATATTAAGAATCGCCCTTTGGAAAAAACGCCTATTGCTCTACTTTTTCTGTCCTGAAACAACACTCATTTCTTTCCCACCATAAAGCCCAAAAAATTGGTAGCAAACTCAAATCTCCGCCCTTCCTTGAAGGAATTCAAACATATATTTGGAAGAATCATCTTCCTTTTGCACATATTATTGATTGTTAACACTTTATTTCTTCCTACAAGCCATTCAAAAGCCGCCACCTTCAACGGAGCACCATAATGCTAAAGAAGGGACGTAGGGAAGATGTCCTCATCAGCAACATTTTCAATCAAATGATGATAGAGAGACCAAACTGAGAATGAACCAGACTTTCCCTTCAGCCATTTAAAGGAATCCATCTCAACTACCTCTAGGAGAAGTGACATTCTGGGGCCTAACATCGCTAATCACTTCACATATATATCTAGGATATGTTATTTTGGTGGATGTATCAATAGATTCGAGGAAAATGGGTTTCCCTCTACAGTTCACCATGAAAGTGATAATGGACGTTTTCGTCATCGCACATGACTGTCACCTCGTACCGCTTCCAGTTCGGCTTGAGTGTACATACCTGACCCCCATCTCATTAGCAACATTTTCAATCAAATGATGATAGAGAGACCAAATTGAGAATGAACCAGACTTTCCCTTCAGCCATTTAAAGGAATCCATCTCAACTACCTCTAGGAGAAGTGACATTCTGGGGCCTAACATCGCTAATCACTTCACATATATATCTATGATATGTTATTTTGGTGGATGTATCAATAGATCCGAGGAAAATGGGTTTCCCTCTACAGTTCACCATGAAAGTGATAATGGACGTTTTCGTCATCGCACATGACTGTCACCTCGTACCGCTTTCAGTTCGGCTTGAGTGTACATACCTGACCCCCATTTCCTCATATTGTTGATCGAGGTATACCCCAAGAATATCCGTTGGTGTCGGAGGTTTCACGCCGGGCCCATGTCGCTGCACCTCCTCAATCATATTTGTGAAGTGAGAACTGGCGGCTGCATTGGACGGTATGTGGCTCAAGATGAACCACCTAGATATGACGCTCCCCACTTTCTCCTTGATCCCTTTGTACCATATGTTTTTTGGCCTCTTCTGATTAACACCTACAATGGTTTTATCTGTAACGTGGACGCTCTGTGTGCGCTGTAGGCTATGCTCGCCAGAGCCACTACCACCCACATTGCCTCTCCCAAACCTTCTGCTACTCCCACCAACCTCATGTTGGAAGCTCCCAAATGACAACCTAGTCTTGTCGAGCCGTCTCCTCTGCTCCCCCTCCCACCCCGATGCCTGAGACTTGTGGATCGCATGTTTGAACTCCCTCTTATCGCTCGTCGTAACACAGTCATCGAGATATGCAATCCCCTCGTCGTCGTCGTCATTGTTGTCATCATCTTGATCCTCGACAGCACCTAGGTCCCATCTAGTACCCCGTAGCTGCTCCTTGAGATCCCTCTCCCAATCTTGCTGTCGTAGCTTGTGTGACTTCACCTCAACCAAAACTCTTCATATCTCCTCTTACTGGCTTTGTTATACTGGGGCGGTCTTTCACGTTCTTGTACCCTCCCGATCCAAATGACATTTTGCTCCATAGTAGCATACAAATTTGCAATAATCGACTAAAGGAAAAAGAACATCAGGTCCTATTCATTGTAATAAGGCCAAATTAGTATTTTCCATCTAAGGAGATTTTGGTGCATGGGCCATCAACTGACAATTTGAATTACCTAAATCATGGGCCGAGCATTGAACTAACACCTTTCAATCCAGTTTACTTAAGTATGAAATGCATGAATAAATCAAATCATGATTTCATGTAAGTTACAATTGAGGATGTTAAATAATTGGGAGATATTTGATGAAAGCTACCTAGAGGAACTAAGGGCCAGCTTGGAATACAAGCATAAGATCAAAGCCATCCATCAGGTGGGTCCTTTAATTTGGTGCTCTAGCATGAAAATCAAGCAGTGTTGATGCAAGACAATTAACCACTTGCTCTAAAAGCTTGAACTGTTAGAGTATGGGGAATTAAACCCTTTATCTCATAGCCCAGGCCCCATATCTCACAGGTTGGGACCTCGGCCGAACCCCCTTCGTGGGCCCTAAATCACATGGGCTGCCCACCCCGAGTGTGTCCCCGCATCCCACGGGCTACGCCACTTAAGCATGGTGTGAAATGCGCATTAACCACCCCCGGTGAGGAGTTTCGAACACGAGACCTCCCCCGTGGGCCCCAAATCACATAGGTCACCCACCCCGAGTGTGTCCCCGCATCCCACGGGCTACCCCACTCGAGCCCGGTGGGCATTAAGTGTGATAACACGTATAGTATACATTGAGAGTCATTGGATATATATATATATATATATGTGTGTGTGTGTGTGTGTGTGTGTGTGTGTGTGTGTATGCGTGTTTTATCCACGCCGTCCATCTATTTCTAAAGATTATTTTATGGCTTGGGCCCAAAAATAAGACAGATCCACATCTCAAGTAGACCACACCACAAGAAACAGTGGTGATTGAAGGAAAAAACAAATATTAGCTTCATCCAAAGTTTTTATGACACTAAAGAAGTTTTTAATGGTGGCGTTCAATCACCACTGATTCCTGTATTGTGCTTCACATGAGATTTGGATATACCTAATTTTTTGGCTCATGCCTTAAAATGATATGGAAAAAAAATGAATGAATGGCATGGATAAAAACAAACATCAGGGTGGGTCCCACGGAGCACTACTAACTTTAGTAGGCAATCTGGGTCCTTCCTGGGGTATTACCCTAGAGCGGATTAGGTGAGACCTTGGATCATAATCCAAAAAATGAAGCATGCCAAAATCTTAGGTGAACCACACCACAGGAAACGGTCGTGATTGAATCCCCACAACTAAAAACTTCATGGAGCTGGAATGTTTATTTATCATCCAATCTGTTTATAGGTCACAAAGACCTATATGAAGAGACCATATAATATAGGGGCATTTTCACACCGGACTTGAGTGAAGTGGCCTGTGGGAAGCAGACACTCGAGGTGGGCGGCCTGCGGAACCCATGTATTTGGGGCCCGTGTGAGGTGGGTGGGTCATGTGAGGCGGAACCCATGGATTTGAGGCCCACAAGGAGGGTTAAGTCGATGACCTAACCCATGGATTTGGGGCCAGGGCTATGAGATAAAGTGATTAATTTACCGTGCTCTATTAGTTCGAGCTTTTAGAGCAAGTGGTTAATTGTCTTGCATCAAATTGGTATCAGAGTGGGATGTTTTGTGTTTGAGACTCCTCACCGGGGGTGATTAATGCGGGGGCATTTTCACATCGGACTCGAGTGGGGTGGCTTATGGGATTGAAAGGCACAATCGGGGTGGGAAACCTGTGGAACCCATGGATTTGGAGCCCGTATGAGGTGGAACCCATGGATTTAGGGCCCACGAGGAGGGTTCAGCTAGGATTATTTCACCATGCTCTATTAGTTTGAGCTTTTAGAGCAAGTGGTTAATTGTCTTGCATCACCACACAAATATCATATTGATCCACAGCTTGTGGCCCACAATAATTTTTAATGGTCAATTACTATTGTTTCTTATACTATGGTCCATCTAAATTTTGGATCTACTTCAATTTTTTGGATCATGCCCTAAAATGAGTTTTCAATACCGATGGATGGGATGGATGTAGTCACATACATCAAGATGACCCCACAGTCAGGTTCCCATGCACCTGGTGGATCCGGGGATCCACCGAAGCCGCTCGATGTTACCTGGGTAACACTGTGTTATCTTTACCATGTGGGGTCCAATTTTATCGTTGTGACAAATCCACCCCATTCATCCGTTTTAGATAATCATTTTAGTGCATGGTCCCAAAAATGAAGTAGATCCAAATCTCAAGTGGACCACATAAAAAAAACAACACCGATTGAATCCCACCATTAAAATTTTTTAAGAGTCATGAAAGTTTCCGATCAAGCTGATAATTGTGTTTTTGCTTCATTCAAGTCTGTATGACCTAATCAAGAGGTTGGATGGCAAAAAAACATCATAGTGGGCCCCACAGAGCACCAAGCCATGGAAGTTGCATGCCCATGACTTCATTGGGAAGAATCCCAAAGCGGATTGCATACTGAGTAAAAACTCTATAGGGCCCACCATGATTTATGTACTTTATCCACTTCGTCCATCCATTTTACCCTATAATTTTAGGGTTTCATGTAAAAAATGAAGCATATCCAAACATCAAGTGGACCACACCACAAGAAACAGTGTGAATTGAACATATACCGTTGAAAAATTCTTAGGGGCCACAGAAGTTTTGGATCAAGCTGATATTTTATGTTTTACCTTCATCCATGGCTTAATGATCTTATGAACAGTTTTGATGACAAATAAATATCACTGTGGGCCCTATGAAGGTTTCAATGGTGGGGTCGTTATTCTCACTGTTTACTTTGGTGTGATCCACTTGAGCTTTGGATATGCTTCAATTTTGGGATTAACCACTAAAATGATTTGGAAAACGAATGGATGGCGTGGATAAACCACATACATTCATAGTGGGCCCAAGAGAGTTTATTTAGTACGATTAAGCGTACGAGTTACTCAGAACGAAAAAATGTGTTATATCTAGGGACGTCACCAAGTTCTGTGGACCCACCAAGATGTATGTGTTGTATCTAAACCGTTCATCCATTTGGAGAGATCATTTTATGGTATGAGCCAAAGAATGAGGCAGATTCAAAGCTCAAGTGGACCCCACCAAAAAAAACAATGGGGGATTGAATGCCTACCATTAAAAAGTTCATGAGGGCCACAGAAGTTTTCAATCACGATAATATTTATGATTTTCCCTTCTTCCATGTCTATGTGAACTTATGAACAGGTTGGATCTCAAATAAACATCATGGTGGGCCCTAGAAAGGTTTCAACGGTGGGTGTCACTGTCCCAACTGTTTTCTGTGGTGGGGTCCACTTGAGCTTTAGATATGCCTCATTTTTTGGCTCATGGCATAAAATGATCTCACCAAATGGATGGTCGATATGGATATAACAAATATATCATGGTGGGGTCCACAGAACTTGGTGATGTAGCGAATCGCTACTAAGCCGTCTGTAGCTATTCTGTGTCCCCTATATTGTCAAAGGCTCGAAGTAGAGAAACTAAAAAAAAAAAGCTCTAAAATTATGTTCGGATTCTCACTAAAGCAAGAGGAATTTTTGAGGGAGGGTTTCAAAACCCTAAATGATTCCCAAATCGTGAGGAAAATCCCAAAATCCTTGATTTTCACCGAAATTTTGAGCTTCCAACCGAGAAAGGAAAGGGAAATTTTTAGGTTTTTCTTACTTCTGTGCATTGTTTGAAGATCGACGTTGTTAATCAAAGTGTTCTACCGAGTTATGAGTTTCGATCAACCAGGTCTGAGATCACTCTCACGTATTTACAAAAATAGCTAAATCAAAGTGATCTTCCAATTTATTTCCTGATTTTTACCTATTTATCGAAAAAGAGGTTGTTGGCTACAATCTTGCCGTGATAGATTATGTGGTTGGTTGTTGCAGTCAATATTCTCAACAATAACACAAAATTATCAACGATATCTCCAATATTTCGCCAATAATCAGGAGAGAAATGAAAATTGGGGTATCGATGTCTCTAGTCTAGCGACACCGATATTATGGGCGATAATATTGACATTTCGTTGACAATGGGAACATTGAGGAGTACCTTTTGTAACATATGTAAAAGATGAACCATTTCTTTAATTTCCTCATCCACCAAATTTCTTCTACATAGGGGAGCCCGTGTTACTTCATTACCCCTCATTGAATAGCAATTGCTCACCTTCATCCCCTCGTCCCTAGCTATTCCCACTAATGATGGAAATCTATCACACAACTTCAAGTCACTAAACCATGTATCCTCCTAAAATCTAATCTTCTCACCATTCCCCAACTTGAAACCTATTCCCTCCCACACTTTATCTTTTATGGATGCCACCAATTTTCATAAATAGGAAGATCAATACAGTGAGGATGCCTTAGTCCACCAACCCCCCTTCCTCTTCCCCATATTTTCTACTTATCACCTCCCTCCCTTTACCCCCCTTTCTGAACCAAACCTCCATACCCATTTCCCGAACAAAGCTAGATTTATCTCCTCTAATTTCCTAATACCTGCCCCTTCAAGATCCGTTGGCTTACAAACCTCACCCCATTTTAGAAGATGAAACTTATGATTTTGATCCGAACCTTTCCATAGAAAGTCCCTCCTCCGATGCTCCAAAGCATTTAGAACAAACTTTTGGGCACTTAAAGAGTCATAAAATAGACTGGAAGATTTGACATCGATGCTTTAATCATAACCAATCTTCCTCCCATTGATAAGTACCTTAATGTCCACTTGGACATCTTCCTCTCACATCTTTCAACTACTTTGTCCCACATGTGTTTCACCGACCTCCCTATGCATAATGGTAAACCAAGATAAGTTCTTGAAAAGGTCTTCCTGGCATCCAAGCACCAACGCAAAGTATTGACCTTCTTCCTTAGAAATGCCAATCCCAAGACTCTCACTTTTGGAAATGTTCACCTTCAACAAGGATACGACTTCAAAGCTTACCATGATCAAACGAAGATTTTGCACGTAGAAATCATCTGCCTTGCATAATAAGAGTGTATCGTCTGCATACTGGACATACGAAATCTGAAAATTTGTATTGTCCACCCTAAAGCCTTCCACTAAACAAATTTGAACTCCTCTACCAATCATTCTACTAAGAGCCTCCATTACTGTGACGAATAAGAATGGAGATAGAGGTTCTCCTTGGCGTAGCCCTCTAGAAGCAGTGAAGAAACCCTTCAACAACCCATTTACCAAAACCGAAAACTTAGCCGCTCTCACACATTTTTGGATCCATGATTGCCATTTAGGTCCACATCCTAACCTGCCGAACATGTAATCAAGAAACGCCCAATCAACATGATCATATGCCTTTTCTATATCTAACTTGCAAACTATTCCTTTCTCCCCTTTTTTTGTAATAAGAAATGACACATTCATTCGTCAGAAAAGAGCAGTCAACAATCTTCCTACCATCCACAAAGGTCCCTTAGGACTCCGAAATAACATTTCCCAATACTTTCGAAATCTAGAGGCCAAAACCTTAGCTAAAATCTTGTATGGACCGCCTAACAGACTAATAAGGCGAAAATCTTGTAAGCTTTCAAATCATTCCTTTTTGAGAAACATTGCAATGAACGTTGCCCCTAATTCTGTTGCTATTACACACCTTTGTTGAGGAATTCCTTCATAAAGCCTATCACATCCGCCTTAACGTTTCCCAAAATTTTTGGTAGAAAGCCATAAGGAAACCATCGAGCCCCGGAGCTTTATCGCTACCCAAATCTGACACTACTTTCTTTATTTCTTCTTCCGAGAAAGCCCGCTCCAACGAATTCGCTGCTTCTATTGAAATTGCATTGAAGTACAAATCATCAAGGGCCAGCCTATGGGCTATGATGGCCCTTTTTTTTACATAGAAAATGTTTATAGTAATTGTGGTGTGGATATTAGACCATTCAAAGTATATCAACGCAGGAGGCATGCTTTACCCGTGTAAATGTGGTTAGATGATGGGTACGGGTCGGGACTATAGAGGTTGAAGACCTTATACATGTGTTCGTGACTTGTGTAAGTTGTTTAAAGGAAACATTGGACCGTTGGATTGTCACGGCACACCTTCATTGCACCACCTTCATGGTGCTATCATCGGGGCCCATCGGGCATCTTGAATTTGAATTTAGTTTATGAACATTTGATTTATTTGAGTTTTGATACAATGTGCGCACAATTTTTTTGTGAATTTCTTTTTCTTTTTCTTTTTTTAGAAATTTTTTTAATAGGGGTAGTTTGGTAATTTCATATAATTACGAATTTATAAGGGTGTTTTGCCCTAAACCTAAAGGATGCTATGTTATATTTATGAAATTAAAAAGAAAAAAGAGCTTTTGATCTAACGATTTCGTCTTTGACTTCTAGTGATTGGAAGAGGGGGTGAGGCCCAAGGAAGTGATTTCTCATCCTCTAATTTTCTCTCATTTTTTCTTTTCTTAAGGTATTCTTTTCTTTAAACCTATTTTCTTCATTTTCTCCTAAAATATTTAGATCTAAAAGTCGATTCTATTTTTTTTTTTTATCTAAATCATTAGATCTTGAAAGATTTTCATCCTCACATTACATATTTTGACATTCTTCAAATCTCATCATTGAAAGCCTTAAATTTGAAGAACCACCATTTTTTTTCTTTTTTCTAGATTTCCCAATCCAAAAAATTCATGTTTTCTGAATTAGAAAATCCACTTGGATCGTTAGATGGACCTATTGCAAGACGAAAGTTGTATCTTTCGTCAGATCCAACTAAATTTAGATTTGAAGATTCAATACTTCGTGTTTGTGATGGATAGCCGTGATTATTGCTATATTAACCTTATTTCCTTCTTGTATTTATGATGTATAAGGCTAATTTATTTTATTTTTTATTTTTTAAAGATTGCATAAATCTTTCCCTTTCAAATACAACATTCATTTAAGGTTGGATTAGGCCATCCTACACCCATTTTTGGTATCAGAGCCAAGTTCTTGCATTGGGTAATCTTAGATCGAGTTATCAAGAGTCTAGATTTTTATTTTTTTATTTTTTATTTTAGGGTTTCATGCATAGCGTATAGAGTCTAGATTTGAAAATTTTCAGATTTGCATCATAAAAAAGAAATTTAGGTTTGAAAATTTCCACATTTGCATCATTCCAAAGGTTAGGATTGTTGGTGTCTATAGTCTTGTGTCAAAACAGTCTCTTAGAGTCGTGTTTTAGGAAACCTAAGTTGAGTCTTATAGTATATGCCCACTCGGACTAGTAGAGGGTTTGGTCTACACTCGATCTTGAACATGGAGCAGTTGACTGAAATGATGAACACGATTAACAAACATTTGGCCACCATTGAGGTGCAATCTAGGAACACGAATACCTCTATAGATCAGATTGAACTAGCCCTAAGAGAAATCTCTGACATTGGAGGGGATGAACAGTCTCACGTAGGGGAAGTAGTTGAGGAATGGGTAGGAAATCGTGGTAGAGGTCGTGGAGCACGTGGCAGAGGGGTAGGCCGTGGAGCGGCGCCAAATCCGCAGCTCGCAGTTGAGTATCAAGACCATTATGATGCCGATGAGAGTCTTAAAGAGTGTTAAAGTAGATGCTCATAGTTTTGATCGGCGTCTTGACCCAAAAGCATTCCTCGATTGGTTAGTAGACATACCATTATATCAAATTGTATAAGATGTCTGAGAACCGTCAAGTGTGGTTTGCAAAGATGAGACTTGTGGGTCAAGCTAAATTGTTTTGGATAAATATGGAGCATAGGATCGAGAGATTAGGAGGTGTCCCAGTCGTGCATTAGATAGAGATGGAGTTATTAAAGCACAAATATCTTCCTCTCTCGTACTGTCAAAACCTCCTAGATCTATGGCAAGCATTACGCCAAGGATCTATGTCGATTGCAGATTACATCGCAAAATTTGAAGAGTACATGATGCGGTGTGATATTCAGGAAGATCCTTTAGTGACGCTAGCGCATTTCAAGGTGGGTCTTCACATGGATTTGCAGCATGAGCTTATGACTCATGCAATGGGTGACTTGGATTAGGCTTACCAAGTTGTCCAAGAGTTAGAGCTTTACCTAAAGTCTCATATCATTAGGCGCTTTGAGTCCTGAGAATCTAATGTTATTTCTGGTTTTCAAGGAATCAAGCCTAACATTGGAAGTCAGCTTAGAGCGCAAGCTAGTGCATTGCCTAAGCCTAAGGATGATAAGGGCAAAGGTGGCCTTGGTGCCAATCCTGGCAGTGGTATTCACTTGAGATGTTATGAGTGCAAAGGTACGGGTCATTTCACATACCAGTGCACGACAAAGACTCGTGGGAAAGCCTTAGTCATAGACGAGTCAAATGAAAATACGGATGACATGAGTGATTATGAAGTCAAGGAATATCACCCAAAGATAGGTGCTAGTGATTTTGAAGAAGAACTACCAGAGGCTGCACCACTGACTGTAGTTAGATGTGCTTTAGCATAGGCTAAGGAGAGTGATGATTGGTGCAGAAGCACAATTTTCTACATATTTATCAAGAGCGGTGACAAAAATTGCAAACTCATCGTGGATAGTGGTAGTTGCACCAACGTGGTCTCAACTAGCACAGTCACTCGTTTGGGTTTGAAGCCGATCCCACAGCCTCAACCCTACAAGGTCTCTTGGGTTGACACGTCTTCTATGCCTGTGTCCCAGCAGTATTTAGTCCCCATCCAAATTGGTTCATATAAATATGTGGTGTGATGTTTTACCTATGGATGTAGGTCACATCATTCTAGGGAGGCCGTGGTTATACGATAGAGATGTCATGATTGTTTTTTGCTTGAATGTGTATACATTTACACATGAAGGCAAGAAAATCAAGATTAATCCGTTGCTACCCAAGAGTCACACGGACAAGGCTGTGGATGTGAAAACGAGTGAGTCAAGGAAGGAAGAGAGGAAATCCAATCCAAAGTTTCTAAATATCATCAATGCAAAAGAGTTTGAGAAAGAGACTGAGGATGCTTCGACAATGTACGCCATAATGGCCAGGGAAGTTACACCCGAGGTTCATATAGAGTTATCCCTTGAGGTGACTCCGGTTCTAGACTACAGTGATGTATTCCCTGAGGATTTACCAAATGAGCTTCCACCTATGCGGGACATCCAGCATGCCATTGATCTTGTCCCCGGATCTACTTTACCGAACCTTCCTCATTACAGGATGAACCCTGCAGAGTTGCATAGGCAGGTAGATGAGCTCCTGCGAAAGGGTTTCATCCGTGAGAGCATGAGTCTGTGTGCCATAACTAGCGCTATTAATGCCTATGAAAGATGGTACGTGGCGGATGTGTGTGGACAGTAGGGCCAGTAATAAGATCACAATCAAGTATTGGTTTTCGATACCGAGGCTTGATGATATGTTAGACATGGTGATCAGGTCCACCATTTTTTTTCAAGATAGACCTCAAGAGCGGGTATCACCACGTTTAGGAGATGAGTGGAAGACAACCTTTAATATGAAGGATGGGTTATACGAGTGGTTGGTCATGCCCTTTGGCTTGACTAATGCACCCAGTACTTTTATACGTGTGATAACCCATGTTTTGAGACCCTTCATGGAAAAATTCTTAGTGGTTTATTTTGACGACATACTCATATATAGTACCACTAAAGAGCTGCATCTTGACCACTTGAGGCAGGTCTGTAGTGTCCTTAAGGTGGAGAGGTTATGTGCGAATCTTAAGAAATGTTTCTTTCATATCTGATAGGGTTGTCCTTTCAAGGTTCATAGTGTCATCTGTAGGGATGCGAGCAGATCCAGAAAAAGTCAAGGTCATAGTTGACTGGCCTAAACCGCGGAACATACATGATGTGAGAAGCTTTCATGGCTTGGCCACATTTTATCATCAGTTCATTCCAGGATTTAACATTATTGTGGCTCCCATTATTGATTACATTTATAAGGGGGAGTTCATATGGTCTAAGGCCGCAGATAAGGCATTCAAAGATATTAAGGGCAAGATGATAGAGGCTCCCATCATGCGTCTTTCAGATTTTTCTAAAGTCTTTGAAGTAGCATGTGATGCTTCAGGCGTAGGTATAGGAGTACTAAGCCAAGAGGGTCATCCAGTTGCCTATTTTAGTGAAAAACTAAATGAGGAAAAACAAAAGTATTCCACCTATAGAATTTTATGCGGTAGTACAGTTGCTACGTCATTGGCGTCATTATCTTTACCGCAAGAATTTGTCTTGTTTTCTGGTCATGAGGCTTTGAGGTATTAAAGTTTCCAAAAGAAGCTCAACCCAAGGCATGTCAAGTGGGTAGCGTTTCTTCAGGAGTATTCATTTGCCCTTAAACATAAAGCCGGGATTGAGAACAAGCCAGTTGATGCCCTTAGTAAGAGAGTGACATTGCTCAACTCCTTTGTAGAAGTTGTCGGGTTTGAGCAATTGAAAGACGAGTATCCCATGTGTCCAGATTTTAGGGGGACATACGTGTCACTCTTTAAGTAACAAGCGTAGTTCGGGTGAGTTCGTGCTCAAAGATGGCTTCCTTTCCAAAGGAGAGCGATTTTGTATTCCCCGCACTTCCCTCCAGGATTTCCTTGTTTGAGAGCTTTATGCTATTGGTATAGTTGGCCATTTTGGTCGAAGTAAGACCATCGCCCTAGTGGAGGATAGATTTTATTGGCCAAGTCTCAAGCGAGACGTCGCCAAAGTTTTAAGGCAATGTCGAACATGTTAACTGGAAAAATAGAAGAAGCAGAATACTGTATTGTACACGCCATTGCCAGTGCCACATGCACTGTGGCAAGACATCTGTATGGATTTCATGCTTGGGTTTTCGAAGACAATTAAAAAGCACGATTTCATTTTTGTGGTCATAGACCGTTTCTAAAAAATGGCCTACTTTCTCCCGTGTTCAAAAACCTCGGATGCGTCCAACATATCCAATATTTTCTTTGAGGGGATGGTTCGATTACATGGTTTGCCTAAGACCATAGTGTTTGACAAGGATGTCCGGCTTACTAGTTATTTTTAGAAGACATTATGGCACATGATGGTTATGAGACTCCACTTCTCGTTTGCCTACCATCCTCAAACTGATGGCCAAACTGAGGTTGTGAATCAAAGTCTCAGAAATCTACTATGATGTTTGGTGGGTGAACACGTTAAAACTTAGGACTTAGTCCTTCCAGTCGCCGAGTTTGCATATAACAGTTCAGTTAATAGGTCTACGGGTATGAGTCCATTCGAGATTGTTAGTGGTTACAAACCTATACTGCCCATAGATTTGTTACCTATGTCAGTCATCCAGAGGCCATCAGAGTCAACCAATGCATTCTCCCATCACATTCATGAATAGCATGCAGAGATTAGGAGGCGGATAAATGCTAGTAATGAACAATACAAAATTTCAGCTAACTTACATCATAGAATTCGAGAATTTAATTAGGGTGATTATGTAATGGTTAGGATGAGGCTAGAACGGTTCCTACAAGGTACTGTTAAGAAGTTACAAGTATGCAGTGCTAGACCATATAAGATTTTGAAAAAGATTGGGTCTAATGCATATGTGATAGATCTTCCACCTTGCATGGGGATTAGTTCAACATTTAATGTGGAGGATCTAATGCCTTGTTCAGGCCATCCTATAGACCCTAATTTTGTTCTAAACCATTGGCCAATTTCTGAATTTTCTTCCCAACCTACACCACCTATGCCTACTATGTTTATACTTGAGAAAAGATAAGAAATTGAAGGGATTGCGGATGAGCAAATTGTTTCCACTCAAGACGGTGGATTTCAGAGGTACTTGGTGAAGTGGAAGAACTGACCATCATCCGACTGCACATGGTTGACGGAAGCGAAGTTGCAGAGGCTAGATACAGATTTGTTAGAAAGGCACAAGAGTTTTATCTTGCTGGAGTCGAGCTCTTCTCAGCTGAGGGCAGTTGATGCGGACACTAGACCATTCAAAGTATATCAACACAGGAGGCGTGCATTACCTGTGTCAATGTGGTTAGATGACGGGTATGGGTCGGGTCTCTAGAGGTTGAAGACCTTACACATATGTTCATGACATGTGTAAGTTACTTAAAGGAGACATTTGGACTGTTGGATTGCAATGATGGTGTGATCAGACCGTTGGATCGTCACAACCCACCTTCATTGCGCCACCTTCACGGTGCTATCATTGGGGCCCATCGGTATCTTGAATTTGAATTTAGTTTATGAACATTTGATTTATTTGAGTTTTGAGACAATGTGTGCACAATTTTTATGTGAATTTTTTTTTCTTAAACTTTTTTTAGTAGGGTATTTTGGTAATTTCACGTAATTATGAATTTATAAGGGTATTTTTCCTTAAACCTAAAGGATGCTCTTTTACGTTTATGAAAAAAAAGGAGTGCTTTTGCTTCTAACGATTTCGTCTTCGACTTTCAGTGATTGGAAGAGAGCGTGAGGCCCAGGGAAGTGATTTCTCATCTTTTACTTCTCTCTCATTCTTTCTTTTCTCAAGGTACTCTTTTTTTAAAACCTATTTTCTTCCTTTTCTCCTAAAATCTTTAAATCTAGAAGCCGATCATGTTTCATTTTATCTAAATCATTAAATCTTGAAAGATTTTCATCCCCACATTTATATATTTTGACCTTCTTCAAATCCCATCACCCAAAATCTTAAATTTGAAGAACCATCAATTTTTTTTCTGAATTTTTCAGATTTCCCAATCTAGAAAATTCATATTTTCTAGATTAGAAAATCCACTTGGATCGTTAGACAGACCTATTGCAAGGCGAAAGTTGTATCTTTCGCCGAATCCAACTAAATTCAGATTTGAAGATTAAATACTTCGTGTTTGTGATGGATGGCCATGATTATTGCTGCATTAACCTTATTTCCTTCTTGTGTTTATGATGTATAAGGCTGATTTTATTTTTTATTTATTTATTTGTTTTTAAAGATTGCATAAATTTGCCCCTTTTAAATTCCACATTCATTTAATGTTGGATTAGGCTTTCCTATACCAAATCGACTATGGATTCACTAATCTTTCCATTGTCCTCGATCCTTTCCCCTTCCACCATTAACGATGTGATCTTATTTGCACGCGCTCTAGCACTCACCATCACATGGAAAAACTTGGTGTTTTCGTCCCTAGCTTTCAACATGTTGCACTCGATCTTTGTCACCATTTAATCTCTTCCTCACGCAATCTAGCATTGTATTTTGCTCGATGCACCTCCCTCCAAGCTCTTTCCCCCTCTACTAGGTCCCCCTCCTCTTCTTTCAAATATATTCTTTGAATCTCTGAGAGAAAGTTGGACTTTTCCTCTTCTCAGCCCTCTGCTAGGTCCCCCTGCTCCAAGCTCTCTGATTCTATTCTGACCATCAAATGTATCACATCAAGTTATGACGAGGCCCCAAAAAATCAGGCTGATTTGTGATTCAGGTGGACTACACCAAGGGAAACAGTTGGGAGGGAACGCCTACCCTTGATTTCACTGAGGCACTGTACAGAATCAGGGGAGGGCAACCACATCACGACTTTTCCCCCTGGTGTGTCCCATCTCAAGCACAGATCAGCTGGATTTTTAAGCCAAGTTCTAACTTGATGGGATTCATCTCATGGTCAGGTCGGATATCAGCAACACATCACATTTTGGTGTGCATGAGAGCACTCATGTGCACTAGTTCTTAGGGGATCATTTCTCATATGTATGTCTGTATGTATGCATGTGTGCCTGACATTGTTGGGATCCAGTTTCTCTTCAATTGGACTAAAAGGATTTCAAAAAATTTGCCCGTAGGCCAGATAATCCTCCCAACTTCAAGCACTTGATGGAAGAGTATGTCAGCCTCCTAACAGGCAAGCTTCCTGACTGTGTTCTTTTTCTTTTCTTTTTTCTTGTCTTCTTCTTCTTCTTCCTCTTCTTTTTTTTTTTTTTTTTTTTTTTTTTTTTGTTTTTGTTTTATACTTAATATATGTCCATATATCTTATGTGGTTCATTTGTATATATGTTGGTAAAATTATTTCTTTTCACAACTTACAGATCTTTCAAGAAAAATTATGCGGGGTATTGCTTTAGCTTTGGGTGGGTCACCTGACGCATTTGATGGCGAGAGAGCAGGGGATTCATTCTGGGGAATGCGTATAATAGGTTATCCTGCTTCCACTGGGACCAAAAGACCAGAGATGCAAGATAATGGCATAGGATGGTAATGTGAAAATGCTGATTTTGGTACTGGCTAATGTTCCTGGACCTCCTATTGTTGGCTTTTTCATGGTCTTTTGCTAATGATGTTTGTTTTTTTATGTGCATTTGTGAACAAATTCAGCGGTGCTCACACAGACTATGGTAAGTTGGTTCAAGATGGTGTGACCTACGTGCTTCAAGCACATTTCAACCGAGTTCTCTTGTTTCTACGATGTTTCTCTTTCTTTATCTGTTTTAGGATGATAATTTTGTTGTGTAGCTCCGAATATTTGAATGCTAAATCTTATCTGCTTGCATATTTGCATATTGACATGAAATCCATTTCCTTCTTTATGCACCCAACTAAGAGTTAGTCCCAGTCAAACAATCCATATCTTTAAAAAATTGTGGGAGTCGGACATGTCAAACAATTTTTATTTTATTTTTATTTTTTTGTAAGATCAGACATGTCAAACATACATCAACTTGGATATTAAGAAGGAATATTTCTTTACTTTTTTATTTCTTTCTGGTATTATTAGACTGATCACCTATAACACTACAACCATTTTTGTACTCAAGTTTGGTTTCCACCGTTTGAAAACATCATTTATTTTCAAGGGCAAAACACTTGTAAAAAAGGGTTGCATAGCATTGTAATTTCAGTCTTCTGATAATAACACCAGCTCTGATCCAGGGACTTCCGTGTCCGCTTGGCTTGCAGCTGGCTTAGAGGCAGATGTCGACCAAATTTCTTCACACACAAATAGAGACAGGACCGAAAGGGATGGGTTAACCGACAAATGGTTGTTGGTCACCAATTCTCTTATTTATACACAATTTGTAGAACACTGATGTTTTCTATCAGTATATTTATAATTTTATATTAACAAACAATTTTAATAGCCAAACTGGAGGTTGAACCGTTGCAGTGTTCTTCAGTCTAAACCCCTTCATCTGTCTGTGCAAGCCTGGTTCCAAAATTGACAATATCTCATGTCGTAAACAATATTATGTACGCATGTATGTATGTATTTATTTATTTATTTATTATTATTATTAATTATTTTATTTTATTTTATTTTTTATTTTTTTGTGAAAGATGACTAGAACTAGATTCATTAAGCAAAAAATCATACAACTTCTGAAACTCCTTGAACAGGCGACACTCTCATCACCCTCCCTAGGCTCAGGAGAAGATTCAAATGCAAACTAAAATAAATATAAAAATATAAAACAGCCCATCCAGGCCCCAGGCTAACTACGGCTAGAGACAGGGATAGAGGATCATATGAACACGATTGAGTCCTAACCTCTCAAAATAGACCTACAAGATAGCCCTGCAAAATCTGGCCAACAGTGCATCCAATCTATGCAAGAAGAAAGGATGGCCCATTTGATGTGATCTTCCCATTCCTTTCTCTCCATATCCCCCACTAATGGCAGATAGGACCAGCTTCCATATTGCCTTACCGTGAGCTGAAAATGAGCCAGCAGTCCAACCAGCTATTCCCTCAAAAACTGATGAAAAGCTGCCAGCAGGCCAACCAGAAAGGACCAGCTTCCTGTTCCTCTATTTTTGCAATAAAATTTCACCTTTAAAAAAATAAAAAATAAATCCAGCTTGTGTTGAAAAGCTGCCAGAAAAAGACCCAAACTGCCCGCATAGATGGACAATGCAGAAATAGATGATTCCATGGTTCCTTGTTCCTGTACATGAAACAAATATTCCAGTTCTTTAGATTGTCCACTGGGAATTTTGTTGGCTGCCATGACCAAACAACCACCCGGACTCTTGGGGGAATGGGGTTTCTTCAAAATTGCAAAGCTTCAACATTAGGGATTTGGAGTAAAAGAGCCTCCTTGGGACCATTTCCAGTATTTCCTATAGTCGATTGAGAAATCAATTTTGACTGCATAGAGGGTCTCTAAAAGAGTTGAATAGTCTGTCATCTCATTCTCTGTTAGGCTTCTTCTCAAACACATATTCCACACAACTGCTCCCAGCACAACGTAACTATAAGCTAATCATAGCCTTTTTTTCCATAGCTACTATAAATATGGATGAAAAAACTGTCTCAAGAGTGTATCCCTAAGCTATACCTCTCCCAAGACAGATACCATTTCCTTTCCCCACCAAGAACACTGTGCCATCCTTTAACAGCCTGCATATGTTACCTGGAATAGGGCGATCATCCGGCCTTGGGCTCCTACCCACCTCATTAATAGCTTTCCACATGTTTGAACCTTTATTTGTTCCAGGATGAACCACAAACCAGCCCTCCCACCCCCACACTACCATACTGATGGAAAATCACATCTCCTCCATAAAGCTTCTGGCTCCTCCCCGAACCTCCACCACCATTTTCCTAGGAGGGACCAATTCTCTTCTCTTATTTTCCCCAAACACAATCCTCCCGCTTTCTTAGGCTTTTGGACCACCTCCTATTTCACAAGATGAAACTTGTGCCCTTCTTCTCTTCCTTCCCACGAAAAGTTCCTCTGCATGTCCATGCAGGCGTGCATCTTAAAAAGGGAGTAAACTTGTAACTTCATTAGAGCTACTTCAATAAAAGTGATTCGGCCCCTCATTGACTGATTTGAGTTCTTCCATCTAGTGCTAATCTTGACTCCCTTCTTTTGATTATCGGATCTCAATAACATTTCAATTGGGTGGCCTAGATAATTCATCGGCAGCTGTACCACCTTGCACCCTCACACTGTCTTCATCAAATTAATGTCCACTCCTACAGCTGCAACTCTGGCTATTGCACTTTTTCGTAGATTTATCCTTAGACCTGACACAGCCTCAATACATCAAAGGATTCCTTTCCTCTTGACTATCAAAGTTGATTACAGGATCCGCACAAAGGATTAGTGTGTCATCCACAAATTGAAGATGGGAAAGGTTAATTCCAGCCTGCCAAACTCAAATCCTTTAGCGATTCCCAACTTGGCTTCGTTGGACATCAAAAGGCATTAACTTTCAGCTATGATTGTGAAAAGAAGGGGGGGACAAGGGATCACCTTGGTGCAAACCTCTCGAACTTGGGAAGAAGCCAATAGGTGACCTGTTGAACAAGATAGAGAAGGGTGCCAAGCTGATGCATTTTACTGCTTCCAAATGCCATTAACTGGTGTGGAGAAGAGAGAGTCTCAATCCACATGGTCGTAGGCCTTTTCCATAGGCACCCCTGCCTCATTGCTTCTCTCCCTATAATCAACAGCTTTGTTTGCTACCAGAACACCTTACAAGATTTGCCTGTTCTTGACAAATGCAGCTTGGAAGGGGGATATAATTGAGCTATGGACCTCTCTCAAGCCTGCACGCACATGTTTTGGCCAGAATCTTGTATACTCATCCAGCCAAACTAGTTGGGCAGTAGTCTTTTATATCCGCTGCATCTTCTACCTTCGGAATTAACATGGTAAAGGTTGCACTAACCCCCTTTCTAAGCATGGCCCTGCTGTGTTACTCCTTCATAAAGCTCATGGATTCATCTTTAATGATCTCCCTGCATTCCTGGAGAAATGCAACTGAGAACATGTTGAGACCTGGAGCTTTATCTTTGTCCATATCCTTCATCACTTCTTGCACCTCTTCTTCTTGAAACTCCCTTTCCAGCCAAACCACCTGCTCTTCAAGCAAGCTTCTAAAAGACAAACCATCCAAACCTGGCCTGGGTGATGACTCTTTTGAAGATAATTTAGTGTCGAATTCAACTAGAGCGCGTGCAACAGATTTTCAGCTTGCTTCTTCAAAACGATGACTATTAAGTCAAAGGCTAATGCAGGCCTTATGTAATAGGGGCTTTGAAGCTTGCTGAAAAGCCATTGCGCTTTTAAACGGGGCCCTGAAAATAATGACATGCCTGGTTTAAAGATATAATGCTGCTGACTACAAGACTAAATGACTCACCAAAATGCTGAGTCCCGTGTGAGTGGTAAGAAGAGAAAGAAGCAGCAGCCAGCTACCGACCCCCACATATTGATCTCTTCAGCCTTTTACAGCAGGTTATTGTGTGTTGATTTTGTGGATATAGTTCCTCCTCCTGTTTTCTTTCTAGTTTTTTACCAGCTAATGGCGGTTTGGCCCAGGTATGAGCAGTTTTCTAGTCTTCTATTAGTTTGAGTTGAGCTGAACTGGAGAATGCCTCCAGTTCATATGGGCCTTCATTTATAAACTGGCATTTGTATGTTACATTTCATAGCACCATGTTAACTATAAGAATGCATCGACATGTTGAGTTTCTCTAGTTTCAATAGCACTTTCCGTGCGTTGCATACTTGCATTCATATCTGATAAAACCTAATTGCCCTGTTTATCTTGCATGATAGGTCTTTTGACATTGGTTAATCAGGATGATGATATAGCTGCCCTTCAGGTATATTTACTTGTTTTCCTGTTCAAAGGTTCCATGATCCTAATGCATCACATAACTCTCTTGTGGAATGCCAGAATAAAGTTTCTCAGTTCTACTTCAGCGTTGTTAATAGCATGCCGGGTGCTAATATTATTGTTTCTGTTGTTGCTGTTCTGCATTGGTTAATGACCAGTTTTCTTTTGGTTTTTGTACTCTAGCTTTCTTTTGGTTATGTGATTCAGGTTACATTTCTTGTCATTTGGTTTTAGTACTCTAGCTTTCTTTTGTGGCTCTGCCAGTAAGCAATAAAAGATGTTTCCACTTACTGTTTAAAAGTTATTACATTATTACACTGGATTCTCTTTAAAATGTGGGTCACTCACTTTGAGAGAGTGGCAAACCATATTCTTATTATGTTAACTTTCTTCTCAAATGTACGGTGCAATTTGAAATCAATCGCCTTGGATTAAATACTTACTGTTGCTTTTTGAACTTTGTAACTTCTATAGCTTGAATGAATAGAATGATTTTATTTTATTTTCTTTTTTATATTTTAATTTCACAAGATTCGTTTGTCTGCATGCATGGACAGATGGTCAGGCAGATGTGTACATTTTCCCATGTACAGTGGCATGCTTGTAAATAATAATAATATCTAAGTTATAGTTGATGTTGAGTCTATATAGGGCATTTAAGTAATCAGATGGTTATGTAGGTTATTTATAGGTGTGTGGTCAATTTATAACTTGTTTTTACCATGCCACATGAGTAACAAAAGCAATTTCGTCTTCTTATGCTCCTTTTGTCATAAGTATGCCAATTTCAATAGTACTAAGAAGGAGAAGAAACAACTATCCATTTAGGAAAGGATAGTTGGAACCGCACACAAGAAAGACCAATAAATCCCTTGCTCGGCTAAGACATCTCTAACTGTTGGCATCTCTGAACACATGCCTAAAAACCAATTGTGAGGATGATACTTTCTCTTTAATCTTGCAAACAATAAAAGTGTGCTTCCACAGGCTTGGCACTTTCCAAAGGCCCAAGCAAGCAATGCCATTCCTTGAGTCTCCTCCCATTGGTAGAGGCCTACTTAAACACTCAAGAAAAAGTGGCATACACTCTCAACACATGCCTAAAAACCAATTGTGAGGATGATACTTACTCTTTAATTTGGCAAACAATAAAAGTGTGCTTCCACATGCTTGACACTTTCCAGAGGCCCAAGCAAGCAATGCCATTCCTTGAGTCTCCTCCCATTGGTAGAGGCCTACTTAAACACTCAAGATGGCATACCTGCTTTGATTGCCAATAATTCTGCAGAACTGGAATTGCTAACCCCAATAGGAACAGAGAAGACCTATCTTATTGGACCTTTATCATCTCTCAGACGAGCAATTCTAGAATTGTCATGGGATTTCCAATGTTCAGCTTCTAACAACCTTGTGGAGATGTGTTGGTATAGTGTGCCTTAAAATGCCAATGATAATAGCGATGATCATATGCATAATGACCACGTGTTTGGTTTTCATCTTGATGCCATAATTGAGTGGAAAGCCTAAACTATCTGAGATATTATGGGTTAAAGGGAGGAGTTCCTTCAGTTGTCCTAGGGAAATATGGGTTTTGACACAACAACCACTGGCCAAGGGAGAATTACGTTTCATGGATCTCATTACCCTAAATTCATTGCCATAGTAGCGGGATTGGGCAATCTGTTAAAGATATATTGGTCATCCTCTGTAAGGGAACCAACAATGATTTAGATGGAATGTCTCCACCATCGAGCTCAACGAGTTGGTGCTACCTATACCCTACCTCACATGGGAGTCTAAGTGTTCACAGTGTGTATCCTTATGTTTGGACCTAGGTGAGCACTTGCATTGGAGGATCGCATTGAGCCTCTAGTCATGCCCGAATTGGATTGACTTCATTATGTATCGGCTTTGACTACTCCTTAGACCTGAGATTGTGTTAGCACTCCATGGTCTTAACGTTGTGTGCTTTGGCTCAACCCATGAGGTTACATTAGTGACTAACATATGGGTGATTGTGTGCATTGCATTAGTATATAGTATAAGGAGCCCACACATTCCAACATGGGATCCACTAGTTACTTCGAGGAACATGTTTGTGGCTTAGATTTTAGTGATTGGAGCGTCCATCAAGTGGTTTTCTAGCTTGGCCTGGTGTTAAAGAGGTTTAAATGTTTAATCAAGGTTTTTAACTATTGATCTTTTGTTTTAATGGTTAAAAGCGTTTTATCTTACTTGATGGATATCCAGTGGTTGAGATCTTGTAGTCCACCTCTTAGACTGGCATGGGATTTTGGTTAAGCATGGATGCCATTGATTAATAGAGGGACGTAGTCAATTTGAGTGCATGGATAAGGCAGGCTTACAACTTTTTGATGGTGTAGGCCATATCCAAAGTTTATAGGGGTGAGAAGCACCATAACTGGTGTTCTCCTTTGAAACCTCAATTCCTTATAAATGTATCCTATCCCATAGGGAGAGAGAGAGAGAGAGAGAGAGAGAGAGAGAGAGAGAGAGAGAGAGAGAGAGGAAAAGGGGGCCTCCATCACATATCCACACATGTAAGGCCCACCTTGGGTGTCTCTCTTTGTGTGCGCCTAGCCTTACCCTACGCAAGATGCCCTCCTCCTTGCTTCCTAATATCTACGATTAGTCAGGGAGACACTTCTAATATCGGAAAAGCGGCATTGTTCTGTGAAAATCGGGTGACTTAGATCAAAGGTATGGATTGCCTTTTATGTAGCTTTTTAGAAACTTGATAATGCTTAATCGTGGATCCTCATTTAGAGTTCAATAAAATTTAGAGTTTTTGAAAAGTTAATGTTTCTATTGCATTTTGAAAGTTCTCAACAAAAAGTGGTATTAGAGTGGTCCTGTTGACGGCATTGATTAGTTTCTAATTTTGATCATGCCGATGAGTATGGCTGTTCAAGGTCGTGACCGGTCAAATTGTGGGACTTGTCTCAAGGAACGTATGTTCCAAAATTTGCAAGTCTGATTAATTCGGACACAGGAGGGCTTATTATTATTATTATTATTATTGGTTTTTCTTCTTTGTGGATATTGTGGCATGTTGAATGGTAATGGTTAATGCTTTTGAATTTATTTGATGGCTGTGATTTAATGGTTTTATGGAAAGATACAAGTTTGTATGGTTAGAAGGCAGTAGTCAGTTTGGTTGCATTCCATGTCCAAAGTAACTCTCTCTCTCTCTCTCTCTCTCTCTCTCTCTCTCTCTCTCTCTCTCATAGATCTTGTCATGTGTATAGCATCTTAGATGGCTTGGATTAGTTGAGATTTTAACATAATATACATGTGTTACATCGAGCCATTGATTAAGATCCAAGAGTACATGATGTCGATTTGTGAAGGAGATACCAGTTGAAGCATACAGAGATGATAAGAGTGCATGGACAAAGCATATCATCGGAGAGGGGCCTGCCTTGGGCAGACCCATGGACTAGTTGTACGGACACCCCCTCTTAGGGGTGTGCATCTATTTTCAATAAAGATGTAAGATGGAGACAGACCCTCTCTCTTCTTCTTCTTCTTCTTCTTCTTCTTCTTCTTCTTCTTTTCCCCACTTTCCTCTCTTCTCTTCCCCGTTGTGTTTTGAGTTTTTCAAAACTTTTCCAATTTAGAAACCTTACTTCCCTTTCATCCTAGTCCAGCAAAGAGAGAAAAAAGGCCTTCTAAATTAGTACATTGCTGGAATTATTTTTGCCCCATGTGTTTCCTAAATTAATCATGCTTTTATTTCCTTATTTGTATATGGCTAGGATGGATCCCAATTAAGAAAGTGTACACGCTTGGATACCCACCCTTGGAACTTGTTAGCCATCATCCACAATTGTGGATGGTGTGGACACCTCATGTCCAACATCTACACAACATCATGTGGACCCAATTACATGCGTCGCCCACTCCATCAAAGCATTTTGGACAGTTGCTCATTACACACCCCTACTTAATGGCTTTAGCACATCATTGGGCCATGCAAGGTAAGGGGGAGCATGATCTCATGCAGTACAGGAATCTGATGTGGACGCCATAGTGTATCAGTGTATGGATCACAAACAATTTTGGACAATCAGGATTGTCCAAAACTTGTTCAATGAAGTCGATTGACTTGAAAATTGATGGGGTGACTCATCTGGACGAGCTCTACAATGTGGATGGATTGGATATGATGTTATTGATCAGATCTTGTTCGGATTGAATCCGGCATGTTGATCTCATTTTCAATGGATCTCATTCGTTTGAGATCAGATTGAGCTGAAACCTAGCCTAATGTTAATGTGGTGAACACATTTTGTGGCTTAGATCATCCGATGGATGTCCCAAAATATGAGTTTTGACAAGTCGGTCCATATGCATGTTACGAAAAGATTTGTTTCGTACATCTTTTCCCAATTTACATTGATGGGATGTGGCATGCTTATTGCTTAGATTGCATATAATATCTAGATGCATCCAAAAGCATACAATACCTCCAAGGATGTCCTGGATGATCATATTCAATTATGTGGTTCAATGTATGTGGAGATTAATAGAATTCAAAGGTTGCAGTGGATCAGATGAGATATTAGCTGTCCACGTGCTGATTATTGTGATGGGTGCATTTGTGATGTGTATGATGGATGTGCATGTCGCCGTGAACATAATCTAAGCATGCGCATTTGGATCATGTGTTGATGATGGGATGGCTTAAATGGTATAATGTGTATTCGCATGCATTGGAGAACAAAAAGTAATGTGTACTCATTGTAGTTGGTTGCATTTGCGCAGTGGGAGGACTTGAAATTGTTTGGGGGCACGATTCGAGTAGTTGGTGCTAGTGTTTACCGTATCAGTATCGTGTTATATATCGCACCTGTGGGATATGGATATGGATCGGTTATCACATGGGATATATCGTTTGTATTGGTTAATGTATCACATTTTTTGAGAAACATAGGGAAACATTGGGAAATTGGTCGATTTTTTCTATGAAACTTCAAGGATTGTACCAATTTCCTAATGAAACTTCAAGGACTGTTAAAATATACCTTAATACACACTTTTGAATCATTAAATAAAAATGGTGCACATAATAGATTTCCTTTGTATAGGGTCCTAAGCTATGCGTTGTCTCACTAAACTAATGCAAGTATATTGAAAGTGAATTCATAACTGTTATAAATATAAGATATTTTTGGAAACTGGGAGTGTTTGGGTGTAAGATTGCAAACAATTTGCGAGAAATTGGGGTTTAAATTTTCCCTAATTTCTCCCAAATCAGACCACCTACCCTCAAATTTCGAAATTAGAGTGTATGTGATGATGATTTCATCAAACACTCTTAAATACTGTGAAATTTGACTCAATTGACCACTATTAGAAGTGAAATTTCGAGGAAAAAAAAATTATATTAATTAAAAAAAAACTAAAATTCCATGAATTTGTAGATTAAGCCTCATACATGTTTGATTTCGTGTTTAGAGTGTAAGATTGCAACTAATTTGGGAGATTTTGGGAAATTTTCGAATTCTCCCCCAATTTCCCTCAAATTGGATCACCAACCTCTCAAATTTCAAAATTAATGGTTCAAATCCTTGATTTTTCATGCAAAACATGAAAAATCAAGAATTTCTAACCTTTTTGCACTGATTTTTTATGATTAAAAAAAATAAGGGTGCAAAAACACTCACCAAATGAGAACTGGCTCGAAATCTGGAAAAAGATTTATTCGCTTTGAAATTCTATGGTGTGGCCCACCTGATGAATACATGAGGCTGACTCTCATGGCATGCCAACCTATTGAAAGGGTTGGGTTTCATATGCACTTAATAGGTTTAAAATTATCCATTGGGTGGACCGTACCTTGTGGTCCAACTGGTTGGATTGAGACCTTATGTTTTTAAATATACACTTAATATAGGTGAGGGTTCAATTCCCCTCCTTGGCTTTACCCGATACACGTGGTTGTGGGTGATTGCTTGTATCCGCAGCCGCAGGGATTAGTCTCACTTCAAAAAAGAGGTGGGGACACCCTGTGTCTTCAAAAAAATAATACACACACACACACACACTTAAAATTTTGTTCATTTCATTTCCTCACAAGCTTGCCTTTTAATGGGTATGCTCATTTAATGTTCATCATTGTCATAGCCTTATCCCAACCTATACTGGGTTGGGATGGTGCTATACGGTAGAACATCCTATGTTTAGAATAAAATATCTAAAAAGTAATTAAAAAATAAAAAAATGTTCCTGTCATTGTCAGTTTAAAACACTACCAGCTGGTGGGTCTTATGCACTGTTATGCCACATAAAATACCTGATTAAAACTGCTGTTGAACCCAACTTGACATGTATTTTCCTATGCATATGCATGCTCACCTGTACAACACACGTCTTTTTTGTCTGTTGCAGGTGAGAAACCTATCTGGTGAGTGGATATGGGCAGTTCCAGTTCCTGGTACCTTTGTCTGCAACATTGGCGACATGCTGAAGGTCTCTATCTTGTCACTTAGAAGCAATTTTTTTAAGGGCATGTTTGGAACTCAGGATTAGGTGGTATTGCAGAAAATTGCATTGCATTATGGTAATGATTACATATTACAATGCCTCTCTTGGTCCTGAGGTATTTTGACCGAGAAATCCAGTGTCTGGATAGCCACTCTAATATCGCAATGATTACAGTGTCTAAGCACTGTTCCAAGTCCTATGTCCAAAAACATCTGTATTTGACCACTGGATAACCCACCCAAATACTACCGTAAACAAACATGGTATTAATGTAACGATTGCTCCAATGGATTAGAATACCACCAAATACTGCAATCCAAAGTGGCCCTTATTTTTGTGAATTCAGTGGAGATTATTGGATGTTAGATTTGGAATGATTACAGGTTTGGTCCAATGGTTTGTATCAACCAACACTGCATCGAGTGATCAACGGCTCCGCAAAATACCGAGTCTCACTACCATTCTTTTTCGAGGTACCACATCTCTGTCAATCCTTCTCCCTCCTCTTTTCTTTAATCTGGTCCCTCATGTTTGTTTGTTGCATCATATGAGCAGCCAAATTTCAATGCTATCGTAGAGCCTTTGGATTTCTGCAAGGAAAAGACAGGCGGGACTGCAAATTTTGAAAGGATCATTTACGGTGAGCATTTAGTACGTAAAGTCACCACCAACTTTGTGATGTAGGATTTTTTTTTTTACTACCCTATCCTCCCTTCATAGCTTCTATAAGCATATATTCTCCATAAGTTTTCCTGTTTGAATTGTAGTGGTTGCAAGGCATTTCTATCATAACCATGGTCGACCTCATGAAATAACTTATGGTCGTGCAAATAGAAACAAAAACATTGTGTTGTTGTTGCATAAGATTGTAGAATGCAAACTAGTGTAAGATCTGTTGTTTTTGTCAATGAACATGAATGGTCTAATGTACAATCTACTTTGTCCTTTGTTTAGGGTATTAATAAATACCCTAAATTAATATCTGGTCAGTTTCAGGTAGGAGCTAAAGTGCATTGGATATTGATTTGGGGTGGAAGGTAAAAAAGCATGTCCTACCTAACAAGATCAACATCACTACCCCAAACATTTGATGGATGGTTTCCATTCCACAGTAGTATATAACTGCCCCATGAGGCCAGTACCTTTGCAACTGTCGCAGGGAACTTCTCTTCATGCATGTGGGGCCCACCATGCTGCATATATGGTGTTTAACCCATCTAGAAGGGCTGCCCCTACCATGAAAATGAAACGCATGAAAATCCAGGACAATCAAATCATAAGGTGGGCCACACCATAGAAAACAATGAAAACTAGTTCAAAATCTCCAATTTCAGGTGGTGATCCACCTAATGATTGGATTGACCTGATTTTTGCTGTGTCCCATATCTATGGTGGGGCAACCCTGCTGGACAGTTTGGACATAATATGCACCCCACCATGGGCCCCATGAGCAGGTAGTTCTAGAGTCAGTTACACTGAAACAATTGTAGAGGAACCAGCCTCCTGCTCGATTGAGTTATTGAACTAATTATGAGCATTGAGCACCAGTCTTTTTCTTCTTCTTTTATTTTTATTTTTTTCATTGATCGATGGAAAGTTCCTCTATGAAATTTTCATGCCAGCAGCTTGCTAGCTAATAGAAATTGTGAGAAACTTGTAGATTGTTGATTTGAACTAAAGAGTGTGCCAATATGCCTAGAATTTAATGAAATTGGGTCCTATTTGGTAAACAACGGGATATTATCTTGATATAGTTAGAGCTTTGGAGATGATTTGATTTTTGGGGTATTATTTAGTATAAGCAATGTTTACTAAAAATATGGGTAGTGTTGGAAATGTTTTTAAAATACTAGGGACTATTTGGTTGCCACTTAAAAACGAGTTCATCTCATTTTAGTTAACTGAATTATTTATTAGATATCATTATTGTACATTATCAAGATTACTTTAATCCATACCAAAAATAAATATGATCTTTAATACATAATTATAAATAACTAAAATGAGATGAACTCATTTTTAAGTGGGAACCAAACCCTTGAGAGAAACTTGGAACTTTGATGTTACAACTTACAACATACGAGCAGATTGGGTGCCCTGGAAGCTTGACATATTCATGCTTCCATGTCATTTCCTCATACATTGACGAGATGGAAACCATTGGTTGACTTGAAACTTGGCCAAGTCAACTTGACTTGGAGAGATTTTGAGCCTTGTAGCCAGGAAACTAAGTCCTGGGTCTGACTCGATGCTGAACGGTACAACTCATTAGCACAAGTGGGTCACAATGTGAACATTAATGAAATCAGTCTTGGGTCTGACTCAATCCTGACATAGGATGACTTTGTTGATTTGACTCGACCACTTGGTTGAGTCAACATGAGTCATTCTGTGAACATGAATAAAATGTAAATGGTCCCACGGTAACTGGTCGATTGAGCATGAATAAAATGTAAATAGCAGGCATTGAACCTACGTATTTGTATTTTATATTACTTAACTATTTTAAATATCTACTCCTACCCCAAAATTTTTGAGTTCATAATTATCAAACATTGAGTCAGATCTGAGTCTTTGGGTCAACCTGACCCCTATGAATCAACCCAACCCAGCTGAACATCAAGTCCGTCGAACTTTCAGGTTTTCTAAATACAATAGAAACTATTTATTCGGTATTTCCAGTAGTGAATGGGCCATGGTTCAAAATAATCATATGTTTGGATGATTGAATCCCTTTTGTTGGAGGCATACAAATGAACACCTAGGGTTCCATTGCTGGGGAATTCTTTTCTTGGCTTTGCATTTTACAAGTTCCACCAAATCACGTTTGGTTGTGTTGATTTTGGGGCTGCAGGGTGAACCTTTGGAGGTGAACCTGCTGGACATAAAAGATGTCATGTATGCATCACGGTGGGTTCCACAAGGTCCAGATTACCATAGTTTAAGGTAGTGCTCTCCTTTAGTGGAGGATCTTAATGCATCACCATCCATCCGAAGTGGGGCCAGCCAGATGAATGGCTTGGATCACTGTAAGGTGGGCGCAACCTGTGCACAATGGTAGCTGTCACACAGAAAAACCAAGATTTCAAGCACAAATTGAAACTATCAGAAACCGAAAGCCAATTCATTGCACGTGTGCATCCATGTGTGTACGTAAAGGAAAGAGTAGCATCAATTCAAGAACATCAAGAAAAGGAAGAAAATGAAAGCCATTCACTGCAGCTGCTGAAACAAAACTGATGTTTGAATATCCACTCCTTTATGCTTCAGCAAAAAATGCAGCCACGAATGATCAGGGCCATTTATTCCAGTGCTGGCTGTTCCAGTGCTGGCTTACAACTTCTCCTTACACTTGCTCAAATACACCCCTTATGATGCTCATACTTTCTTATTATTGGGTCTGCTTCCTCTGTTCCATAATCCCACAGAGCCACTCTGTGATCATACGAGCACGATGCTGTCTGGAACTCCAACACAGAGGGTGCAGTCCTTGGATGTGGAGGCATGGTGGGTCAGATTGGGATTCCAGGCAGCACATGAGAAAGCCTTGGGTTTGTTGTAGGTGTGGATGGTGCTGCGTCGATCGATGACCCAGTGCTTGATGGTGCCATCCCATGAGGCTGAAAGGAAGGTAGCATTGATGGGGCTCCAGTCGACAGAGCTGGTGATTTCGGTGTCTGGGGAGGTATGCAGCGGGGCTGGGAGTAATAGGGGAGAGCGACGTGTATGAGGACAGCCCATTTTAGGAAGCAATGACGATAAGATGGTGTTGGACAAGTACCTGGTCTAGTTAAAGATGTGGTGTCGGAGAATGCTTTGGTGGGCATTTTCACAGAGTGCTAGTAAAAATTGACATGGCCAAGATGACCCAGGTTGTGATGGTACGCATTGATGAAAAGGTGGCAATCTTTGAAGGTGCTGAAATTTACAGAATTGCCAGTGAAATGCAATGTCAATGATGATGGTTTGGGAGGAGAAAGCTGCAGTTCTTGCTCTTGTTTTTGCTAGCTATCAGCTTTTTGTTTTGTTAGTTCGAATTTGAGAGGCCTTATTTGTGTTCCCCACTCTTTTCTTTGCTTGTTTTTGGTCTTGAATTGGGAGAGTTTATTTGATCGTAGGTGACGAGAGGCTTCACGGAAGGAGTGCCTGAAATTCTTCTCTTGGTGACACAACACTTAATATACAAGGCATGCCAGGGCTATCGAGCTCGTCTCTAGGCCAAGTACAACATGGGCGTCACAATGAGTACCATAGGAAACAGGAAAAACCGATCTCTACGGGCCCCATCATAGCTTGGAGGAGACTAAGACAACACTCACAAAGGCTATAGTGCCGAAGGATGTTGCAGACTCAAAACTCAAAAGGCTTTAGAACATGGCCCTTGGTATGGCAACCTTAGTCACAGTGAATGCCTTAGTTGTTGTAGAGCTTGGCCTACATAAATGTTTTCATGAACAGGGCGACCTTAGGTAAATGAAGACTCTTGACTCTAGCACCGACATTGGTTTTGGTTGTCGTAGAGGCCAGTATTTACCGAGGCAGAGTCATCGGTCAATGGAAAGAAGAGAGCGCTCAAAGTGTCATGAAGTCTTTGCAGTTGGACAAGGTATGTGCAATAATTATTAAGTTTTACCAAGATCGTTTAATGAAGTTTGGGCCAGGCCAAGGCCTGATAATCTTCCTTTTGCATCATTGTCTTCTGAGGCAGCAAAATCGCTTGAAAAGCTGATTTCAGAAGAGGAAATTAAGTCAGCAATATCAAAGTTGGGAGAGAGATAAGGCACCTGAGCCAGATGACTATCCTGTTGCTTTCTTCCAAGTTTTTTAGGAGTTGGTCAAGCAAGATTTATTTAAATTTATTTCTGAATTTTATAATTAGGGTTGGTTGGCGTCAAAATTAGAAGCTACATTTATTTCATTAATGCCTAAAAAAGAAGAGGCAAAAGTTTAAAGGATTTTAGACCAATAAGTCTGTTAGGGAGCCCGTATAAGATTTTAGCTAAAATTATGGCATCCAAATTTAGTGCAGTTCTTAGTGATGTGACTTCGAAATCTCAAAGTGCATATATGAAAGGGAGGCAAATTGCAGATTGTGCATTAATAACTCATTAATGTATTTAGATCATAGTCACAAGAAAGGAAAAATGGGTATTATATGCAGTTTTTAAATAGCGTCTAGCGTATAGCATGACGTTTTACCCTCTATAGCGTGTAGTGTAAGCTACAGAATCCTTAATATTTTTAATTAAAATAATAAAAAATATGATAAAATTTACAAAATGCATAATTTCTATGAGTTCTTGACTACAAATCTGGATAATCAACCACTTATTTCCATGTAAAATCTCTCTCTCTCTCTCTCTCTCTCTCTCTCTCTCTCTATCTCTCTCTCTTTTCCTTTAGACATTTCTAAGCATGACTTCTTTTTTAATTTATTGAAACATCACAAATTCATGATATAGACCACAATTTGGATGGTCGAGATTGATCTAAGTGCTCTGTCCATGATAGGACCACAATTTGGATGGTCCGGATTAGTTTAATGTAGTGTCATGTGTTGTAGGTACAAGTCATCACCATTTTAAAATGTGTTAAACTAACATAGAAAAAACACTTTATAAATGAGATTTTAGGTAGCTTACGCTATTTATGCTACGCTGTAGCTTACGCTACCAAGGAGTTACACTACTTGCATATGTTACGTAGCATACGCTACACGCTACGCTACAACACTACTAAAAACACTGATTATATGTAAACTTGATATTGAAAATGCACACGATCATGTGGATGGGAATTTTCTTGACTACATGTTAGGACAGTTGGGTTATAGAGAGAAATGGAGGGCTTGGATTCAAGTTTGCGTCCATTCAGCTAAATATTCAATAATGGTAAGCGAGGCACTGAAAGGGTAGTGCTCTTCCTCTAAAGGTCTATAGGAGGCTTATCCATTATCTCATTTTTTATTTGTAGTGATCATGGAGGCTTTTGGGAGAATGTTAGATTAAGGGATTGCAGCTAGCTTGGTGAAAGGTTTTCAT
Organism: Magnolia kwangsiensis; assembly: GCA_037074715.1. NCBI lineage: Eukaryota > Viridiplantae > Streptophyta > Magnoliopsida > Magnoliales > Magnoliaceae > Magnolia > Magnolia kwangsiensis. Next base: position 37,746,103 of record CM073580.1, on the reverse strand, counting down.
GTGGACAATTCAAAGTTTTAGATTTCTCAACTTCAATATGCGAACACACCTTGGTTTTATATGCGGCAAATGTCAAAAAAGTTGAAAACCTTCAATCAATTATTATATGTTTCAAGGCGGTTTCAAGATTATAGGTCAATATCAATAAAAATGAATTGTTGGGAATTAGTCTTTCCAAGGTGGTGTGTCTAGGGACGGAAGAGAATCATAAATTTCTTCTCTTAAAGTGTAAAGAAGTGTATAAATCTTTGTCTCAAGTAAGTGTAGGTGTTGGTATGAGAAGTTTAGAGAATTTGGCATTGTTGAAAAAGTGGATTTGGAGGTTTGTGGTTGAAGAGGGTAGTTATTGGAGAGAGGTGTTGTGCAGAAAATATGCGGTTGAGGAAGGGGGTAGATGGACAAAATCTTCTCCTTTATATAAGGCTTCATCATTATGGAAATTAGTAAAATTGTTGAAATTCAAGGTTTGGGAAGGGATGGGTTTTTCCACTAGAAATGGAAAAATTGTTCATTTTTAAGAGGATCGATGGGATGAAGATCCATGACATATGTAGAGAGTCACCTTATCCTTTTTAGGCCAAGACAAGCTCAACTGCCTTCCAATATCCCTCTGAATCTTTCCAACATTTAATTCTTTAGAAAGAATGTAGCCCACTTGAGCTTCTTCAGATATGACGATAGTAGGGTTTGAAAAAGTTCCTTCTCTAGGTTTTCTGGTGAATGAGGGGGCGGCCAAGAGGTAGAGCCCCTTCTAGGAGAGGGCTCTCTGGTAAAGCGGTTTATCGGATTGAAAGAGGTTCCATAAGATTAGTTAGGAGAAGCCCCTCCTCACGTTGGACAGATATCAATAGAAAGAGATCAAGCGTGGGAGAATATAGCCTCTTTGTGGGGAACCTCCCTTTCAATTGCTCTCAAGAGGACATTAGAGATCTTTGGTAAGTATGGTAAGGTGGTGGATGCTTATATACCCAAGGATCCAATTTCCTCGCGTCCCAGGAGATTTGCATTTGTTCGATTCATGTATGCTGATGAAGCAAATGCAACGAGAGGGGTTCTTGACGATAGGCGGATTGATGGCAGGATTGTTACGATCCAAGAGGCAAAACCAAAAGATCATATATTCCTGAAGCTAGTGGCTCCTGCATTCCCTACGGGAGCTCCAAAAGGCAGTGAGATGGGTCTCCCTCTGGCAGCTCCCTTGTGGACATCATTCCTAAAGGTTGCTCGAGGATTTGGTCCTTCCACCTCCTTGGCTAGAGTTGATGGGAACCTAGTGCAGGAGTTGACATTGTTTATTTTGTAAGAGTAGACGAATTGGCAGTTGAGGAGAAAAGGAAGGATTTGGAGTTTGCCCTTGTGGGCGCAACAACAGAGTATTCTGTATCTATCTCACAGTTGATCAACGCAACCCAATCTTCCAGGTTTGTAGCCTCGACATTGAACTTTGCGAGGCTATCTCCTAACAAATTCCTTATTGTTTTTAAGAAGAAAGAAGAGTTAATTGACTCTCACCGACAGAAACCTCCATAGGAAATGGGTTGTGAGAGTATGGAAGCATGGTCCCTAGAAGTAGTGTTGGGTAATGATGGGATTTGGTTATGGTTATTCGGCATCCCTGCGACGCCTCGCTAGAATCAGTTATTGCAGAGCTTGAAAGCTATTTCAGTGAAGTGGTTGAGATCGATAGTGTATCTAGGTTTGGTATTTTTCAAGTATTAGTCAGGGTAAGAGTTAGGCTTTGTCCAGGAATTGATGTCCACAAGTTGCTCGATTTAATGGTATTAGGAAGATCCTACCATGTTTTTACATCTATTGAGGGGGCCTCAATGGAGGTAGGGCTTGTTGTAGACGCCTTTGAGGCTTAGGTCGATCAAGGGGGGAGGGGGAGAGACCACCAAGAGATGGGTGAAAAGAACGTTTAATCAACCATAGAATGCCTCTATCGAATACTTAGAGGTTGTTTGTCAGAATGTTTGATTAGTTGCAACTCTTCGCAGGAAGCTCATCTAGAGTTAGGCACTCCTGAGGCTACTCTCTATGACCGACCCCAAGATGTTTGTCAGAATGTTCGAATGGAAGTTTTTCGAATGCCCCTCCCTCCAGAGGACTATCCCAAGGCTTGTCCAACAACCTTCTTCAATGCAGAATTTAGGCCAGCGGGAGGTTAGTTCGATTAAAGCAGATCAAGATCCTCTTCACCAACTAGCTACTAAGGCATCAGACATGGAGGTAGCTCACCGTTTCCAGCTATGGGGAGCTACTATTGGTGACATTAACCTTCTATTCCTTTCAAATCAAACAGAAGTGGTGAAAGTTTAGAGAAAAGCTTCTGCACCCCCAAAGAAGGAAATTTAGATCCCTATCAGTGGGGTGCAATCCCCTAAAGAGTAGGGTGGAAATCTAGTCTCCTAGCTTAGTTTTGAATTCCCTAGCGACTGAAGGAAGGCATCGCAGGATGCAGAATCTGACTCAGTGGGGTGTGGGGGAAGAATTGAATCTGGCTATAAATCTATCTCATTATTTCTCTAAGAAGACCTTATGCAGGGACACTGACACTTGCCAGGTTTTTAGCGACGAGGAGTCTCAAGAGGAGTAGTAGCAACCATAGACTATCAAATCATAGTTTGGCAAGTTAGCAGAAGATTCTCGATGAGGGGGAGATTGAAGTTGATCTAGGAGGTAAGGAAGCAATGGAGAGGGTGGAACAATAAGAAGAAAACAACGATGTCCCCGGGGTACAGAAGGATCAGTAGGCAGTAGAACATCGAGTTAAGAAGTTTATGACTAGGAAAATTGCACAGGTAGTATTTTAGTCGATTGGTAAAGGAGGCTGAGAAGACTCAAACGAAGGGTCGTGAACTCAGGGTGTGTTATGGATGGATAGAATCCTAGTTTTGAATGCTCGTGGTGTGGGGAATGCTTCTAATATCAGGACAACTAAAAGGTATAACAGAAATCACAGTCCTTACATTGTGGCTCTGATTGAATCTATGTTATGAGAAGAAAAAAGAGTTCAAACAGGTCTAAAGCTGGGGTTCCATTCATCCTTTTCTAATGTTGGGGAAGGTGGGAAGGTTTGGATCTTCTTCAAGAATTCCCTACAAGTAGATTTTATATCTGCCTCTAACCAAATGATCACTTTGAAGATCTCCATCCAAGGAGGAGTGGATAAGGTGTTGTTATCTCTGGTTTATGCTAATGCTCCTCGATCCTTAGAAGATCCTTGTGGGTGGACTTGGTAGACTTGGCTAGTGGTAGACCAGGGGCTTGGGCTATCTATGGAGACTTTAATGCAGTTGTTGAGCAATTAGAAAGAATGGGAGGTAGAGGCTGAGATAGAACAAGCTCATCAGAAATTGTAGATGATATTAATAGTATTGCACTAGGATGTGGGTTTCACTGGAAACAAGTTCACGTGGTACAACAATCAAGCTAAGACCTCACGATTTTGGGCTAGGCTGGATTGCATTCTTTGTAATGTGGATTGGCTTAATACGTTTCCTACATTCCAAGTTACCCAGTTGCCTCGAGTGGGGTTTGAAAGAGCTCCTTTACTTCTCTCATTTCCTCCAGTACCTCCCAACTTCCCCAAGCCCTTTTGCTGTCAAAGGATGTGGTTTTTTCACAACTCTTTCTTTCCATTGGTGACATCTTCGTGTGATTTTGCAAAGGTTAGTCAGTCCGTTCAACCTATGCATATCCTTCTCTCTAAGCTAAAGCATCTTAAATAGGCTATCAAAACTTCGAATAGAGAAGTGTTTGGGAATGTTTTTCATCAGATCAAGTTAGCTGAAGAGGCAGTTATTCGGGAGGAAGAGGTCAACCAAGTGTCTCCTAACTTGCATAATCAGAACCTGCTTATTGTGGCCAAAGACGAACTGGCCCAACTCGAGCCCAGGGAAGAAGTTTTCTAGAAACAGAAGTCGAGAAATAAGTGGTTAGAAGAAGGGGATAGGAATATGAAATTCTTCTATAACATCGCTAGTGAGCGTGCAAGGAAAGCGAAAATTTCAGAAATTCAGTTGGAGAATGGAGAAAAAATTTCTGATCGTACCTTGATTAAGGAGGGCACTATAAATTTCTTCACCTCGTTGTTTGAGGTAGAAATTTGCAATTAGGTGGGAGACTTTCTAGAGGCTATTCCTTCTTGTGTATCGGTAGCAGATGACAAAGGTCTTCTCTTGGAGCCCTCTCTAGAGGAGGTTAGGCAAGCAGTGGAAGCACTGCCGAAGGATGGTGCGCCAGGCCCAAATGGTTTCTTAGGAGCTTTCTCAAGCTATTGGGACATTGTAGGTAGAAATATCTAGAATGCAGTTTCCTTTCTCTTAAAAGGAGGGAAGATTCTTCATGCGTTCACTTCATCTCTTATTTGTCTTATTCTGAAAATCCTCGCACTAGCTACGTTTTTTGATTTTCGCTCCATAAGTTTTGTAACTGTGTGTACAACTTTTTCTTAAAAGTTATTGTGAATAGTTGAATTTACTGCTTCCTAGGATAATCTCAAAAGAGTAAGGAGCATTTGTCCAAAGGCATTCGATAATAGAAAGCATAACTCTTGCCCAAGAACCGTACGGGGACATTGGTAGGATAGTGCGAGAAAACAACATCATTTTGAAGCTCGACATGGAGAAGGCATATGATAAAGTTGACTAGAGATTCCTCAAGGCAATTCTTCTGAAGTTTGGCCTCAACCATGAATGGACATACCTAGCGAAAAAGTGTTGGTTGAATTGCTAGTTTTTGGTGCTGATAAACGGAGAAGCGCATGGCTTCTTTAAATTTTCTAGAGGGTTGAGGCAGAGGGACCCAATCTCGCCAAGCCTGTTCATCTTAGCTATTAAAGCATTTAGTTGGGACTTTAGGAAGCTAGTTGAGAGGGGATTTTGTTAGTCCTTTAAGGGGGGTAGGGGATGCCCTGTAGTCTCTCATCTGTTATTTGCAGACGACATAGTCCTCTTCATCAATGGAAGCAACAAGTTGTTGAAAGTGGTGAATGATTTTCTACTTAAATACCAAGCCGTTTCAAGTTAGAACGTAAATAAATTGAAGAGTGCGTACTTCTCTTCAAATAAGTTATTGGCAAGCCAAGCAAGAGCTATTGAAAGATTGATTAGTGTAGTTGTATCATCAACGCATTTCATCTATCTTGGCGTCTCTATATTCAAAGGCAGAGTTAGATGTGTGTTCTTTCAGCTGCTGATTGACAGAATCTGTAATCAGACAACAGGATGGAAGGAAAGATGTTTGTCTCAAGCGGGAAAAGAAGTATTGATCAATCACGTTCTTAACAGCATTCTTGTCCACACTTTGGCAACCTCGGACGTTCCCACGTAGGTTCTTTCAAATTTGGAGAAAGACTTTGCGGATTTCTTCCGGGGCTAGGAGGATAGGAGGAAAAAGCTCCACTGGACTATCTGGAAGAGCATTGCATTGTTGAAATTGGAGGGAGGGCTTGGCATTGAGAATCTTTAAGAGGTAATGAAAAGTTTCAGAATGAAGCCGGTGTGGTCAGTTCACTTTGACAAAGGTAACAATTTGTGGGTAAAGGTATTTGTAAACTTCTTCTAGTCCTTCAAGCCTAGGTGCGGTTGTTGGTTGGAAATGGGGATTGCAATTTTTGGTCTACAGATTGGACGGGGCTTGGCCCCCTCAGATCTGATTCAGCTTAAGGTTAAGGATGTTTTGGGTTTAGCATAGCTTCGCTTGAATCTGCCCTTGGAATCTTTCCTACCACATATGATCCTGGAGCACATTTGTTATGAAGGTTTTTGCAAAACTCAAAGGGAGGAAAGATGTGTGTGGCTTTTTGTTTCTTTAGGAGTTTTCAGTGTGAAATCTACATGGGAATTTCGTAGAGCTTCGATCAAGTGCAATGGTTGGGTGAAGTGAGCCTAGCATTCAGAAATGCCACCCAAAATTCTGTTTTCATCTAGAAATTTATGCAAGATGGGGTGTTAGTCGATGAGAATGTTCAAGCAAGGGTGATGGGGACATCACGCGCACACGCACACGCATGCCACCCCCTATGCACGTACGGAAGGAGAGGGAGGGCCTCACCGTTGATCTGGATCGATGACGACGTCTAGGGAGGGCCTCCTAGTTAGAAGACAGAGTTTTGGCTCATTAGAATGGGCTCGATAATTAAGTAAAGCCCATCATGGGATCTCATGATCGGAGCCCACTTGTTGGATTAAGTTCATATTTTAGGTTTTATTTATTTATGTTATTTAGAACATCATGAACGCTTTAGATTCTTTTAATTGGTTTTTGTTTTAGTTTACTTCGTTGCCAAGTAATAGGTTGCTCACATGGCGCGAGTTTTGTGGTATAGGGTTTTCCCTATAAATAGGCACCCCTTGTAGTTCTTTAGATTTATTGAAAAATTTAATAAAAATTCCTGCAAGTTTTTTCCTACTCTTTGAGCTTCTGAGAAGTGGAAAGATTCAAGTGGATGCGAAGCCCTCCCTTTTCGAAGGGCCAAGTACCGTGGTGCGAAGCCATATCTATCCCCATCTGCCCCTACCCTCTAGCATCCATATTTCTCCCCTTCTACAATCATCCTCGCTTCGAATCTGCCAATTTTTGCAGCAGATCGGCTCCCTACAGCCAGTGTCCAGAATCTGGCCCTGTAGGAGGGCTGAAACTTCGGAAGATCACCACGCACAGACCACAGCTCGGATCAACGTAAAACTTTGGAGTTTTGAAGCCCATGCCTGGCCGACCAGCCCAAAGAGGGCGATTTTTGGGTACGTGGGCCCCACACACGTGCGGCCGGCCACCAGTGCACGTGCATCAGGCCCCAACCGTTGTCCGCATGCGGAGGCTGTCCTCTAGTTCAGGTTTCCTTCTTCTTTTACTCTCTCATACTTGTTTTCATAAACCCTAACCCTAAATTGCCTTAAATCCCCAATTTCTATCCCTTTTCTCATCCTAGGGTTCTCTGAATTGGAACTGGTGAATCCCTTGGATTAGGGACTGATTGTTGTACATGTGTGGCTGAATTCTATTTCCCTTTGAGCATCGTTTGGTCTATAATTTTCTTGATCCAGTCCTAACCTGTGTAGGCGTGGACCCGTGCAGATTTCCCTTTATTTGAATGTTTGAGCTTTTGTGTGGGATGTGGAATTATTATGTGATTGTTCTGAATTAGTATGATCTAAGCCTAAAATCTTGCATATCATATTTAAATTTCATGTCCTGCATCAAAGGGGCGTCCAATTGGCTTGGGGATGTGAGTGTTGCTAGATAGAGCAACATCCAAACAGGGAATCCATTGATCACCTTTTCGCGTTGGGAGAGTTGGCATCCAAGGTATGGAGCCACTTCAGTAGCCTTTTGATATTTCATTTGTATCAGGTTAGCCAACAGTTGGGCATGCCTCCCAATGGTGGTGGGCAACCTCCGCTGCAAATTGCTTTTCTTCCTTGCATGGGGTTATCCTCAATTTGATTTTTTGGAAAATTTGGTTAGAAAGAAACGAATGTCATTTCAAGGATATTCAAGGGAGTGTGGGGAGAACCATCTTGATAGTTCAGAGGTGGTTAAGGCTCTTGTGCCCGTTCCTCCCTCCTGCAAAGGATAGAAATCTATCTTGCCAGATGGCCATCTAGGAGTTGGAAATTGTTTTGAGACCCAGAAAGAAAAAACATATCGATTTTGAAATGGGAAAGACCGCCAGAGGGTGGGATAAAGATCAATGTGGACGGATCCGTGATTGGTGACCCAGGGCCGTCAAGAGGTGGGTGTGTGTGCAAATGGTGAAACACCAATTTCATCTTTGCTATTTCCAATGGGTACGGGCTAGGCTCAAATGTTTGAGCAGAAGTTCGAGTGTTGGTGGAGGGCCTTTCCCAATGCGTTGATCGGGGTTTCTCCAAGATAATGGTGGAGAGCAATTCAAAAACTGTAGGGGACATGCTTAACAAGGAGCATGCCACAATGTGGACGATGCAATACTGGTGGGCCCGAGTTGATTCTCTTAAGAGGGATGTCGAAGTTATAATCGCTTATGCATTAAGGGAAGTGAATGTAGTAACGGATGTCTTGGCCCGATTGGGCAGCGAGTCTCAGATTAAGAGGTCCTTCCAATTTCAATGCAATCTCCCTAGAGCCATTCATGGGAACCTCCTCGAATGCGTGAGCTTGGTGTGCTTTAGAGAGGGATGAGACTCATTTTAGGTTTCTTTTTAGTTTTTAAGGTATATGATTGGCAATCCGAGGTGACCCCCCCTCCAAAAAAAAAATAAGGGTTGGGAATCAAAAGTCAAATGAGGTATTTCCTTGATTAGCATATATATCCATAGAGCCTAATCTTTTGTCACTCATTGCTTCCTTATCCATGGAGAAGAATTCATTTGGGCGCCTCCATGTAGAAGACATTTAAAAGATGATTTGGTCAGGTTGTTAGAAATGCTCTTTAATCATCACCCATCTATATCGAAATTAGATTCAAAGTATGGTTAAAAGAAAAGTCTGTTAGATTTTTTGTTAAATCCTTATATTCAATGATTGAAGGGGAGTCCCGTGAGCAAGTTGAGTGTCATACAACTCATGTGTGTGTTATAGAGCTCCTTTTTTGGGTGGCAACATTTGCTTGGTTAGTGGGCAGGAATAAGGTCCTCACTGTAGGTAACTTGCACAAGTGGTAAATGATTAGTCCAAATGTCTTTTTATTATCTCTTCAAAATGAGGAATCAGTTAATCATCTTTTATCGAGCATCAAGGATTTGGGCTAGATTCTTCTTATTTGGATTAGCATAGGTTGTGCTAAGTTTGATTAATCAGTTTTTCTAGCATGGCACGAAAGGAGGAAAGGGTAAATTCGGGAAGCAGATTTGGCATATGTGTTTATTAGCAAAATTATGGAATATTTGGCTAGAAAGAAAATCGATGTTTTAGACATCGAAGGGGTCTCATTTTGGAGTACTTCAATTGGGCGAAATTGAATGTTATGGATTGGGCTTAAGTAGCTAATGTTTTGCTCTTTGATCAATTTATTGCTTGTTGCTCAGAGTTGTAGTTGGTTTCTTATTGTCTTTTTATATCTTTTTTGTACTTCTTTGGCTTTGGCCTTTCTTAATAGAGTTATTATCACTTTTTAAAAGAAAAACACAGAAAAGAAAAAAAGATGGAGGAATGCTCCCGATGGAAGTCACCTCTTTGGCATCGTTTGGCACTGAAAAGCTTCTTAACATAGTGCGCTCTAAGTGTATTGGCAATGTCCAAGAATGTTCATAAAGAGGAATGATAAACAAAGGCCCCGGTACTAGAAGAAGTAGCAAAACTAGAGATTTTGGGTACAATCATTAATGGAGTCACCTCTTTGTTTACATGTGTTTTAATTGATATATATATATATATATATATATATATATATATATATATATATATATATATATATATATAGAGAGAGAGAGAGAGAGAGAGAGAGAGAGAGAGAGAGAGAGAGAGAGAGAGAGAGGTCTCGGTTGCGGTGAAAATACAAGAAACCCCATCTCGCAACTCTTTTGCTATTCGAATACTCTTTAACCATAATCAACTTCTTGCACCTTCAGCCTATTTAAGTCAACACGAAACCTTGCAATTTTCATCCGCTCGTGCTATCTCATATCTCAAGCAAGCGTGAGATTATAGAGTTTACACTTTATCATACCTTTTGTTTGTAGGTACACATTTGATGAAAGAGCAAATTGCCCTTCTTTTTTTTTCTTTTCTTTTTTTTTTTTAAAATATCGAAGAAGGCGCAGAACTCAATTCATTCATTAAATTGTAGGTGCCTAAGAATCATATGGTCTTTATCAGAAGGCACAAGTAGCCAAGAAGGCGATATCTTTTCAGGAGGGTGCGAACTAGAGTTAAACTTTGTATTTAGTTGATTTTCGCACTTCTTTATTTGTATTCACTAGATCAACTTTTTTTCTTTTTGCTTGGATGATGCTACAAGATCATGGTTCACGCAAAGTGGGCTGTGAAATGGCCAATGCGATCAACCAATATTATAGGTGAAGATATAAGCTCCAATAGCTATTCGGATCATATGGAGTCAATTTCTAATTGCGCTTCTAAGCAACAGCACCTCAGGAAAGTCCTTTCGCATCTACTAATACAATACATTTCCAACCCTATATAGTCTTTGACACCGAGGATACTACTAGAAATAGTTGAGGGTAAAGTGACAGCCCCACCACAATAGGGAACTAAAAGCGAATGAAAAACATGGTTATGCTCCATCACCAGTCTCTTTGCCGATGCAGCCTCATTGGCTCATGACTCTCGTCACCCTAAGGTTCAAAAGCCACATAAGTATGACAATTAACACGTCAACACAAGGCTAAGGGCCTGTTTGGTTTTCCAAGTACCACAGTAGTTAGCCGTAAAGACATCATAATTACTTTTGTACATGTATTATCAATGATTGGCGTAATACTGGTATTCTGCTTTATCATTCACTTTGAGGGTGTATTTACGGGCAATATAGTAGTCGTGTGTTTGGGTATACACTGTAGTAGTCAAATCAATCCGTTTTTTCTCTCATGGTGTCCACCATATCAACTATACAACAACTGCAATCATCTATTGGATTTTTACAGCTGCGTTGAATATATAACGTGTGCCAACGATCGCCCATCGGTGGACTCCGGTCAATGTCCAGTGGGACCCAATCTTTCTCCACTGTTATCCTTCAAGCTATTGATACAATCGTACCAACCTCTTGGTACCATGTTCTTTTTAATCAATGGGTGTCTTCTATGTAGGTATGAACATGGGATAATCTCACAGGGAATTCTTCCAGGCATATTGTTTGGTCCACATGCCATTGCACTAGGCGTCAATTTAGGATATAGCAAATGATGATCTTTCTTCATGTTGTCTGGTCCACAACATAAACCGAAATGCACCAAAATGTTTTCCAGCTCTATGTGGTGGACTTGTAAACGGACGTATGGATCAGTGTTGACATATCAACAATGGAAACTAGATGGCCATTAGCAGTGGAAGAAAAGCACCAGCATAGGAGCTTACCTGTTCTCCCTAATATAACAATTGACCAGAACAGTCAGCTTGTGATGTAAATGGGCCTTCCACAAAGATAGTACACTATGATGTACATTACAGTCAGTTGCATTTATAGTCTACCATGTACACAGACAAACATGGATTCAGATATATCAGTGCTAACTAGGAAAATGACAAGTCCAAAATTTAAAGATTAACCCTCCGTTTAATCATAGTCCATGACACTACAAAACGAGTTGTAAATCATTGTCCAAAAACATATCCCAAAACGTTCATAAAAAACGAAACAAAAACAACCTTGTAGTGGCATGAGAAGAGATGAATGGTGAGGATAATAATCAAGCAACCGATTATTATTTGTATCAATGCCTCTAGTGCACGCGGTGTTTCTTCAACGCCATCTCCCTTTGTCCCGTGCCCGACACTATTCTGACAGTCATATGATGCTGATCTGGAGCTCCCTATAGGATTGCTACTGCAACCGGCAGCGCAACGTGGTCCATGCGTCGACACCATGTTGTCATAATCCACTACCACCTCGCCCACTCCTATATTCTGTTGAGCTAACACATCGCAGAAAGCTGTCCATTGAGTAAATGCCTCAGACGCCGATTTGAAGCCATGGAAGATCGCTGAAGAATATCCTTCAACCTGTTGACGGCACTCCTCTCACATGTAATAGATTTCGGGCCGGCGACCTTTGAAAACAACGTACATCTTTTTACCCATCTGAAGATAACGAAATATTATCATCAATGTCAATTTATTTCCACAAATAATGGAACATATTAGGTGAAAGAATACTATATCTATATAAGCACATGAAATTAATGCAGCTATAACTATTGTTAGAGCATACCTGAAGCGATGACTAAAACTATTAAATCTGTGTATTTATACTATACACGTTGCAAATATGAAAAGGATAGTCATAATTACAATGAACTTAGCAGCAAATTTAAACAAGTAATGCAGGTTAACAGGCATCGATGGATATATCATTAAATACATATCACAATCCAAAAAAAATAACACAAAAAAATATCATCTAAATTAACCCACATTCATCCAGCTAGTGAACACAACTAGCATGTGTAACCAGAAAAAGTCAAGTCCAAAAAATGATTGGTTGTCCAACCAATCAAAACAACAACCATGACGATCAACTTCAAGGGACTATGCTCAGTCAGACGACTGATCTGGAGCAAGCAGCATCAACACAAACTCCAACCTTCTATGCTCAGGGAGAGAAAGGAATAAAGCAGATTGTTGTTTATCTTTCGATAGTATCTTTGTAGTGCGTACGATCTCATGACCTGTAAGGCCCTCAATCTGCTACAGAGTTGGTATAACCTGCAACATACATATCATGTCCTTCCCTTGCTGTATGGTAATAGCCAGTGATTTCACGGCATCAGCAACTTCACTCATTCCTTTGCCTATGATATCACAAGGGCAATTCATCCTAGCTTGCTTCCTTGAATTGGTTGTGCTTCCTGTGTTGACGGAGTTGTTCTCATTCACAGATGGACTTCGGTTTGCAATATGATTACCATCACGACTTTCATATGATCAGTGGATGTTAGGTACACTGTCCCCTACATTGTCACTGGATAACACGAGAGTATCGTCATTTAGATCAACCGACGGTGTCGGTGAAGTATCAAGATCCTTGGACCTTCTCGAAGGCGGAGTGTTATGCATGTTTTCTATGGAAGCACGCAATCCAATCGCTCGGTCATTACTAAATAGGTATGTTAGGTCGTCGTACTGTCGCACCGTTTTCCCGCATACATGTTGTGTGTAAGGATGTGACTATTGATAACAACAAAGATAAATCAATATAAGTAAACAAACATGATATGATACATATAATTTAGGAATAAAAATAATTCCTAAAGTTATACAAAATTTTATTTCTAAAATTCTCTCACCCGTATGTAATCCTCTCGAACATCGTCAGGAGCTGTTACTGCCTTCAAGTCATCGTCTCAACCAAATCCACTAGCGTTTAGGGTATCCCGAACCTCGAAATACAACCTTTTAATAGTACGGAGGCGATTCCCAACATGTTTCTCTTGCACTGATATTCCTATTGTGCTCCTCATACTCTCCACGATTGTTTTATACGTCTCCTTCTTAAAACCAAAACCATTCGCAGTCTTGCGGTCATTTGCAACCACATCCATCTGCGTATCGATCAGACAGTCATCTATTTCATCTGTCCATTGCATTACACCACTCGAGGATCCATTTGCATCAAGTGATTTTAGTTTATATTTTCTCGGTGTCCTGCGGGGTGTAACACGCAGTTCTTGTCCAGCTTCTTTTGTAGGGGTGGATTGGTTGTTTCGGTTGGTTGGTGACATTTCACCATCACTAACTTCAATTATCGACAAATAGTAATATGAAAAGATGTAATTAACAATTCATTATTGAATATAATTCATATAATGAAGGCAAAATTTTCATTAAGTTGAAGGAAGATACACACAATTAAAACATGATACAAAACTTGGAATAGAGAATAGACATATTTGAAAATCTCCTTTAATGTTATTCAAATTTAGACACATGCTTGTAGGTAACTGAGATTACCATGTGATATTTCTATTACCTATTACAAAACAACAATTTAGCATGCGGTAATCATACTATACGATTCACAGGAAGAAATTCATTCCACATCCTCTCTGCGATATTGTCTCGATATGTCGCTCATTCATCCTTTTCACAGTTTGTGAGATTACCCTCATATGGTGATAGATCCACACTCTCTGTTACATCTATTGAAGTGACATCCTCTTTCATTAAACCATCTCCTCCAAATATACGGATAAAGTTGTGTAACATATAACATGCGATTACTATCTTCACTTGTGTATTAAGGTTGTATGGTAGAGCTGATTTAAGGATTGGAAATCGCGCTTTAAGTACTCCAAATATCCGCTCAATAACATTTCGTAATTGAGCATGTCGATAGTTAAAAAGTTCTTTCTTATTTGTAGGATTACGGCCCGTGCGGTATTCATTGAGGTGCTACCGTACACCACGATATGGAGCCATAAATCCAGGTGAATGGGCGTAAGCAGCATCAACTACGTAGTATTTACTTACAATTAATTAGGAGTACATATCATGATAAATGAAATTTAAAATCATCTTATGAAGATGTTTCATCATATAATTATATTTGATGTACTCTGGGGAATAGTAAAACGATCAGTGGAATGTGTCAATGCACTCTATAAGACGCATGCGTCAGAGGCAGATCATTCCCATCCGGCGAGCACATATACATACTTTATATCAAATGTACATGCAACCATTACATTCTGAGAGAGGATCCGTTTCCTGTTTAGGTAGGTTGCACTTTCCAATGCAAGCACATAGGTGGGTATATGGGTGCCATCAATTTCACCAATACAATCCTAAATTCAACATGTATTATCAGCAAAGAAATAGTAAAAAAAAGTTTACAACATGAAGGGTTGTTGCATATGGTGATGACAATTGAGCTTACCTGAAAATATGTGCTCCATTTTGGATTAGATAGAATCTCGAGAAGTGTTTCTGCACTTGGGAGTTTTACAAAATCGGGAAATAGACCGACAACAACATCCAGAACTTTTGTAAAGTAACGGCTAACCATTTCTCCCAACCTTTTAAACTGATTTCTAATTACACGGTTTCTCACATTATTGTCTACTATATGAAGGAAAATGACAAGTTATTCTTCCATAGAAACATGTTTCCTGCCGAGAAGCATATTTCTATCGCTGAGAAGGGAGCATAGGTTGAAGAATGTGGCCTTGTTCATTCTGAGTTGTGCAACACACACTTGCTCACCTTCTCTAATTATCCCATTTATTATCCTGCTTCTTTCATAGTTTCCAAATCTTGAGGGTGTCCTCAATAAATAATTGATACAATATTCTCTCACTGCAATAGTTGTTGTTGCAGCAAGTGTAGTTCCAAAAGCAGTCATTTCCTCTTCTGTCCATCCATGTCCCTCCATGTTACGATTATTTCTTATATAACACACCGAATGACAATTAGTCAGCAACTAGGACACAATATTAAATTCCAGTTTCATATCAGTTCGTGAATTTGGAGAGCAAAACAAGACATATAAACAATTACTTATTGCCAAAAGTCACCTCCTAATTGATCATAATCAGCAACAGTACAACACATTGTAGGTCTCAGCCTGACCCATTGAGATAGTCCCGCACTTGGATACTACATAGCTTTATCAAGCTTCTAACTACATGTTGATATACACATGCAAACAATATTTGATTTACATTCCTCCAACATATGTAATATATATGAGGCTGGGAGAAATGGAAATATAAATATGCAATCTGTAAATCATTTTGAAGAACATGACAAGCCAGGTTTTGCATTACTACAGATATGAGAATGGAGATTATATATATGGAACTCTGAATATTTAATATATAATTCAGTTTCTAGATTATGACAAACAAGTTTTTGCAAAACTAGAGATATCAAAATCGAAGTTATCTATATGGAACTCTGAAAATGTAATATATAAATTAGTTTCACTTACATGTCAACCCAATTTTTATAATAATAGACATATGAAATTCGAAATGATCTATATGGAAATTTGTATATGTAATATATATAAATAAGTTACAGACAATCTAGGTTCTGCAATACTAAAGATAGCTAGATCCAAAATAATAATAATAATAATAATAATAATAATAATAATAATAATCTTCTGGACAATCTGTAAATTGGAGTTGAAGGAACTGTTTTACAATTTAGACAGAGAAACGCTGCACTCCTAACATGTTGACTGTTCCAGCAAGCAGATAACAAGAACTAATGTAGATTGAAGTACTAGAAAAACCAAAAGCGGTCGGTACATGTGCTAAAGAATGAGTTTGAATGTAACTGCAAATAGTAATATTCACCACCGCAACATATGAACGGTGAGAAAATGAGGCATATAGAGCTTGTCCTATCCAATTGCACCTTCAATTTCCTGACAAGTATATATGAACACCCATCTCCTCAACAGGTTCAACACATTATCATTCGTATCATTCACACAACCAAAGCAGGGAAGCTATGTTTGACAACACAAATGGCCTATATCACAATATCCCTCCAGTGTCATATAGATGGTGTTGTAATTGAGAGTCCCTTATAGTCTATCAATTTAGGGTGTATGAATTGAAATTTTTATAGTCATCAGTCAACCATTAAAACATCGTAGAAATGGAATGAAATGTCATACGATGGTTGAATGTGGAGACTCTAAAATGAGGCAGAAACTTTTTTCTTATTAGGATCATATGTAAAATGGTTCCCTTTTGTACAGAAAGTGTAATTGAAAATGATAAGAACATGACTTGCAAACGGCCACAACAACATATGCTACAAGAAATTGATACAAAAATTAAGGGCATAAACTTGTTGTGATTAGGATCATATATAAAATAGGTCCATTTTTTTTCAATACATTAGAAATTAAAAATTATCAGTACATTATCATCCAACATCCCACAGCAGCAAAGTTTACAAGACATTGTTACAACAATTAATTTTAAACCTGTTGTGATTAGGATCATATGTAAGATAGAGTCAGCAACTGTAAATTAAAAATTATCAACGCATGAGATTCCAACGGCCACAGCAGCAACTACTATTAGCAATTGTAAAAGAACCAAAAGCGCAACAATTTTTTGTGAGTAGTATCATATGTCAAATGGGTCCGCTTTATTAAGAATCAGTAAAATAAAAATGATCAGAACATCATCTTCAAATGGCCACAGCAGCGACTGCTAGAAGAAAATGTGAAAAATAAATGTGGGAGACATTTTGTGATGTTGGATCATATGTAACATACATCCATTTTATTCATAATATATATATATATATATATATATATATATATATATATATATATATATATATATATATATATATATATATATATATATATATATATATTTAAAGTTGATAAAAAATAGATCTGCATACGGCCACAACACCAATTGCTAGAGCAAATGCTATAACAAAAAACCAAAAAAAAAAGAAGTAAAAAACAAATAACAAACAAACAAACTTAGAGAAATATGGAAAAACAGAGACCCATCCAACAATGGGATTTTTGTTATGCCAAGACTATCTCAGGGATTGAAGAATGAATATCAATGAGTAGGGCCACACGCTTGTCACTGAAGATGAGGGATATGAATGCCTACCTCTCGAGGAATATGCACAGGAGGTGGAGAAGAAGTTCGGATCTGATGGCTGAGCAGTCCGCTGCAGGAAGAAGAACTGGATATCAAAATTAAAGATGGAGAAGAAGTCCGGTGCATGCAATACAAGGTTTTCCAACATCATGCAAGGCCTGAATATTGCAGGACATGCAAGGAGCTAAACATGCATAAACATGCAAGCCCCCTGTAGAGATCAAACTTCTCTTCCTACATACCTCTTTGCGTTTGGATGTGTTGTGGCAGCGTTCGACGATGTTCGGCAAGATCTTTTCCGAGGCCGATCCCTGTGAACCATGGAAAAACAGACGAAGATGGCGTCAATGAAGGGATGACCGGAAAAATAGTACTGTTTGAGAAAGAAGAGCATCAATGGGTGTCGTCTTCTCACCGTATAGGTTCGAAAATTCTGATCAGGCCGGATCGGTTCCTCCTTGCCAAGAACGACTGAGACGCCATGAGAAGGATTTAAAGATATAACTCACTCGAACGATCGCCCTACGATGCACCCGCGGACCACTGTATCTGCGAATGACAGGTCTGCTAAGAGACGGAAATCCTCTCGATTACCTGCAGCAAATTTGAAAGTCGGGCAGCTACTTCACATCCGTCAACCGCCAACTCATATAGCAGGTATTTACGTCTAAAACCAAATCGGCGTCGAAAGTCATCATGACTTCTTTACGCTTAAATGCTGGTATCTTGGAAAAACAAACAGGCCCTAAAGCTTTTAACAGAACAAAGGAACCACCCAACGAGGTTTGGGCGAATGGTCTTCACCATAGGCTTGCTCCCTATAGGTGAGAGTTTGATTCTCCTCCTTGGCTTTACCCGATACACATGGTTGTCGATGATTGTGTGTATCCGCAGGGATCTTTAAACATTAATAAATAAATAAATAAATAAATAAATTTTAAAAAGGAACCAAGGAAATCAAAGATTCTAGGAATATGGGATGATCGGTGGTCTCTCTTTTCAAAACTAGGCTGAAAATCATACTGTCACTATAAGCAAGGTGCTACATAAGACGACCATACCTATTTTTGCACTGATATTCTCAAGGTTTCAAGTTTGTATATGTTGTAAGGGCTATAACATTTGTCATTGTTGGACGTAGGCTAGTGGGGCCCACTGGTGAGCAATCACTAGTGGGTGGGTCCCACATGTTTAGACTTCTTCCGGCCTTTTTCCATTCGGTTTAGATTTCAAATTCAACTTTGAATTTGAAATAAGATAGGAGATATGGATTTGACTGGATGATATGGTTTAATCTTATCTCATCCGATCTCTCCTTCCTCTCCTATAAAAGGGATGCGCTCTCTCTCGCATTGAATCATCAGAAATACCGAGGGTATACGGAGAGAGATAGTGTGCACCAGAGTCTGTCCATTTTGGCTTGTCCTTGGGACGATCTAATCCGTAGATTGTGATCCGGGGCCACTTATACCGTAGGATCAGAGGTGTGAATAATTCCATGTGCTCCAGTAGTAGATAGGTGGGCCGTTGGAGCACCGTTCTTCTGCTTTATGAGGGTTCCAAACTTCGTGTAGATTGTCAGATCTTGAGGGCTCACCTTCGGCGCTTCCCTTCAGTGGTATCAGAGCCATTCAACGGCGGATCTCCGATTATTTTCATCTAAAAAGGTAAGTGGCCAATCTTTTCTTTTTGAATTGGAATCCATGTATTTGGTGGATTATATTTTGCATATGTGTAAATCGAATTATGATGGACCCAGATGATCATAATTTCATACACTTTATGTACACCAATAGTTATTGTATTGAAATTCATGCGTGTCCATCTCACAAAATATCCACCAATAGTTGTTGTATTGAATTACACCACTTAAATAGAGGCATATTCACCTATGCACCTTTGCACACGTTACATGGGTGTCGAATCTGAACGGTCCATAAGATGAGGAATCCTATGAAACCTCAGGGTGTGAATTTTCACCCTGATCTAAGATTCTAGTGGGCCATAGCAAAGAGAAATTCAAATCAAGGGAAGAAACTATTTGAATTTTTATGGCCCACCAAAGTTTTGGTTCGAAGTAAAAATTGGTACAAATGGATTTCATGAGGTTCTGCTTCATGTGGACCATTCAGATTTTCAAGACTCATTTGATATGTGTTGTTCTAAAAAAGTTCGTATGTAGAATGTACGAACTGGTTGGCAGGTGAGCGGTCCACCACTTAAATATAGCTGCAGGTGACGTCTCTCTCCATATCTGTATTGAGATGTCACACTCTCTATAGCTAGTATGCAAAGGTACACGTGTGTACACATGTTGGCTAATATGATCATGTACATGTGTGTACACATGATTGGCTAATATGCACATGTACACGTGTGTACACGTTGGCTGATGTCCACATTCAGTAAACGTAT
Organism: Magnolia kwangsiensis; assembly: GCA_037074715.1. NCBI lineage: Eukaryota > Viridiplantae > Streptophyta > Magnoliopsida > Magnoliales > Magnoliaceae > Magnolia > Magnolia kwangsiensis. The sequence goes on along the minus strand of CM073580.1, from coordinate 37,726,436 downwards.
TGATTTCCACATTCTGTACATGTGGGTCTGATCGGCTGAAATTCACCAAACCAACCATATAACTGTTGTACATTTGGGTCTGACCACGAGATGTGTTGTATCCAAACCGTCCATCCATATGACGAGCTTGGCATTAGGATGAACGATATGGATGTAAAACACATACATCCCATTGATGAAAGATGTACAGCATGGTGGCCTCCTCACACCCTATCTTAGGTTAGAGACAACTCGAGGGTTGGGCTGGGCTGGCTCATGGTGAATGGTCTGGCCCATTAGCCTGATCCAAACATCATGTCTTGTACAGATGTGTAATCATCATGGTGGCCACCTTTAGAGATCCACACAGTTCATCAGGTTAGACAACATTTGTGAGCAACAGTGAAAAAGTCTTCCCTGGGGATTCTTAACTTTTCATTGATATTCATCAATGGTCGTTTCAAATCAAAATGTTGCCAACCGTTCATATGCAATGGGAAAATGCCCACTCAATGAACCGGTTTATTAACTGAGGTTTTCAATTTGAACAACCCCATCCACAATGTGGTCCAGTAGATGAACTGCATGGATCATAGTAAGGTGGGGCCCAGTTATACAGATTACAGGACTGAATTGGACAATTGGTAATTCAGCCCACGCATTATATAAAGCCTACTTGGATTAGGTGGAAATTGTTGGGGTAATTGCTAATATAGCCAGTGGGTCGTATTAAAGCAATTTTACTCTTTTGACAAAATTAGCCAAAGTAATTGTGTCTTACTTGTCTTGAACAGTTAGCTTATGCAAATTTGTATGATATATATATATATATATATATATTAGCAAACTAACTATTTACCATATTTAGTGGAAATATGGATGGTGTAGACTAAATCTACTTTGAGAATTAGTGATATAGAGATCATTAGTGATTGAAACGATCATAAACCATGATGATCAATGTTGATGAAAGGATCCATCATCAACAATGATCATTAATGGTGATGATCAAATCCATCTCTAATGATCATGATCACTACTGATAATAGAACTCTCTTTATGGCCATGCACTTCATTTTTTTATGATGATGTGTTTAATGTGTGATATAATTAGGCCTGATGTGATCTTGGCCATTTTTTTTATTGGCATAAAGAAAAACTTGATGTGTTTTAATCTAAACCCTCCTTATATATTTTTTTTGTTGGAAAATATAGAAAAACTTAGATGCTCCCTATACACATAAAAATAGGTTGTGCATAACCTGAGTGGGAGTTTATTCTCCTTCACCAAATGATGCATGCAACCAATAATGGTAGGTTGCACGTTATACAAATTTATTCTTATAAAAGCATTAAACTCATCTTAAATAGAGAACTTGATTGTTCTACACCGCCCATTCGGGTATGTGGACTTTTAGATCTCGTTAAGATGTGTTGACTACTTTTATATTTTGAAAATTTGTACAAACACGTAGAAATGTTGATGATTAGTGTCAATACCTTAGATCTTAGTTAAGTAGTGATACTCATGCAATGTAGAGATGGCCACCAAGGCGTTAATCGCTGAACAGCTGAAGGACAACATTTTGACGGCAACAACTACGAAGATTGGTCCCGCGCGGTGCGATGCCTTCTAGACGAGGACAACATATCTCACACACTTGATGTAGTTCAAGAGGAGCCCATCTTGGCTGAAAATGGGAATTTACAAGAACATAGGATTGCGATGACTCGCTACAATAAGTGGCGAAAACAGAATTGTTCAGTTCGTAATGTCCTTCTTAGCACTATGCACAAAGAACTCATACCCAAATATGAAGTGCATGAAACCGCTAAGGAAATCTGGGAAGCACTAACAGATGCCTATGCGCAAAAGTCAGATATGAGATTTAGGACAATGAAATTAGAATTCCAGGAGTACAGGATGCCTATCGACTGCCCCATTGAAGATCATATTCGTAAGATGGAGCAAATGATATGTGCCCTTAGGAATGTTGGGTATAAATTGACTGAAAATCAAACGATTATAGCCATGCACCGTTCCTTACCTGAATCTTGGGCCCAAATCAAAAGAATTCTGAATCATACTGATTCTATCACTACGTTCAAAGACTTTTGTGGTTACTTGGTATGTGAGGTTGAAATGAATGCAATTTAGCCAAGTTCGGCCAAGGCCTTTGTAGCAGAGACCCATAAGCGGAAAGCTAACAATAAACAGTTCAAAACTCGCAAGAAAGCGAAGAAAAATAACCAAGAATAGAAGACCACAACACCTGCTCCAAATCTCAAGAAGGGGAATGGAAAGAAGAAGCAGAAAAAGAGAAATATAGTCTGCTATGTCTGTGGAAATTCCGGCCATTATGCTCGGCAGTGTGCACATAAAAAGATGGTAATTTCTCAGTCACTAGATACTTTGTATGTATGCGTTTGTTCTAAAATCCTTTCTGTTGATACCATATCTAATGAGTGGATTTTGGATTCAGGCGTAACAAAGCACGTGACACAGAGTCGTCGAGGACTTGAGGAATTCTAACCTGTAGCCAAGGGAAGTTACAAGTTGTACATGGGAAATAACGCTGTCGAAGATGTACTAGGGATTGGCGTTTTCCATCTCCATACGCACATAGGGCAAATAATAATCCTTCGAGATACTCTTTATGCACTAGGAATGCGTCAAACTTTAATTTCTGTTTCTAGGTTATTATTTAATGGTTTTGATATTCAATTTTTCGGGACAAGAGTTTCTTTGAGATTAAATAACCTCATCTTTGCATGGGGTAATTTAATTTCAGATTTATTTATTCTTGACGTATATTGTGATGCCTCTCTTACTTTATCTGCTATTTCGAATGAAACTGTAGTATTTGAATCTCAAAAATGGCACGCGAGGTTAGGTCACATAGGAAAGGATCGTATGACAAAACTAGTATGTTCTGGTCTGTCAGACTCCTTATCCAAAGTTGATTTGCCATTTTGTGAACATTGTGTGTCCGGAAAGACTTCGAAGAAACCATTTCCTAAAGTGGCTAGGTCTAAGGGCACACTTGAGATAATCCATTCAGATATCTGTGGACCCTTTAATGTACATGCCAGAAACGGATGTCAATACTTTATCACTTTCATTGACGATTACTCGCGTTATGGATATGTGTATCTCATCTCACACAAATCTGAGGCTTTTGATTGTTTTCTTAAATATAAAGCTGAAGTAGAAAATCAGCTTGAGAAAAAGATTAAAATTCTTCGATCTGATAGAGGTGGCGAGTATACATGTGAAACGTTTAAATCATATTGTGAAAACGTTGGAATTGTTCGGCAGTACACAATGCCTTACACTCCACAGTAAAATGGAATTGCAGAGAGAAGGAATATGACACTATTGGACATGGTTAGATCGATGATGACACAAGCCAATCTCTCTACCACATTCTGGAGAGACACACTGTTAATAGCCGTCTACGTCCTTAATAAAGTCTCATCCAAATCCATTCCTAAGACCCCATATGAGATGTGGTCTGGGAGGATTCCTTCTCTAGCCAACCTACGCCCTTGGGGATCTTTAGGATATGTTTTGCTACCTACTCCGCATAGAAGTAAACTTGATAGTAAAACTATTGAATGCGTATTCATAAGGTACCCTATGCATTCAAAGGGATACGTTCTAGTTTATGAGGGCCATGGACGATGGATTGAGATAGAATCCCGAGATGCCACCTTCATTGAAGATAGATACTCAAGCCGAATGCAGCAAAAGGTTCCAATAAAACTTTTTGAAATACCTGATGTATCTCAGGAGAGTGAGAGTTCTACTTTTCCAGATGATGATGCTCTTATAGTTCGTCAGAATAGTGGGAGGACATCTCAGCAAGCTCCTGAGTTACGTCGAATAGAAAGAGGATTGATTCCCCGAAGATATTTCAATATTGAGGGGCAAATATTTTCTTGCGTTGCAGTTGATGATGATGAACCTAATTCGTATCAGGATGCATTACTATCTTCTAACTCGGCCAATTGGGTGAATGCTATGGACGAAGAGATCGCTTCCATGAAGAAGAATAAAGTCTAAGAACTTGTTGATCTGCCTTCCAATCACAAAGTGATAGGTAATAAATGGGTACTTAAGATCAAAAGAAAGGCAGATGGTACAGTGGACAAGTATAAAGCACGATTAGTTGCTCAAGGTTTTACACAATAAGAAAGCATTGATTACAAGGAGACCTTTTCACCTGTTACAAAGTTCTCCTCAATCTGCATGATCTTATCCATTGTCGCAAGTTTAAACTTAGAGTTATATCAGATGGATGTAAAGACTGCATTCTTAAATGGTGACTTGGATGAAGAAATATACATGCAACAACCCATGGGTTATGTGGACAAAAAACATCCAAAGAAAGTCTAAGTTGTTGAAATCAATTTATGGGCTAAAATAATCTTTAAGACAATGGTACATGAGGTTCCACTTGGCCATCACCACGTTTGGATTCACGATGAGTGAAAAAGATCATTGTGTATACATGAAACAGTCTGGAAGATCTTTTCTGATACTATCTCTATATGTAGATGATATCCTGTTAGCTGGTAATGACATGCAATTGTTGATATTGACTAAAGATTGGATATTCTCGAACTTTGACATGAAAGACCTCGGTGAAGCTAACTTTATTCTTGGGGTAAAAATCATCAGGGATTGTCCTAAGAAATTTTTGAGTTTGTCTCAAGCAACCTATCTACAAAAGATCTTAGAGCGGTTCAGGATGAAAAATTCAAAAGTTGTTAAAACCCCTATGGATAAAGCTACTAAGCTAGACAGGAAATCGTGTCCTCAGACTGAAGCTGAGAAATTGGCTATGTCCTCAGTACCTTATGCAAGCGCTGTAGGGAGCTTAATGTATGCTATACTTTGCACAAGACAGGATATTAGCTATGCGGTTGGCATAGTCAGCCGTTATCAGAGTAACCCGGAACAGTCTCATTGGTAAGCCGTCATACGTATATTCCGCTATCTCAGAGGAACAAAAGACCTAATGTTGTGTTATGAAGGCACAAGCGTCGAGCTCAAAGGATATTCTGATGCTGCTTGGGGTAATGACGCCGATGAGAGAAAGTTTACTTCAGGATATGTTTTCTTACTCGGAGGAGGAGCTATCTCATGGTCGAGTAAGAAATAGACATCCACAGCTCTTTCATCTATGGAGGCCGAGTACATTGCATGTTGTGCTGCAGTTCAGGAGTGTGTGTGGGTTCGCAGATTTCTATTGAGTCTGGGTGTTGTACCGAGTGTTCGTCAGCCTATATCGCTGAAGATAGACAATACTTCTGCCATTGACTTGGCAAATGACCCTAAACACCACCAGAAATCTAAGCACATTGAGATCAAGTATCATTACGTCCGTGATCAAGTGAGAGATAAGAAGGTCGCCCTCAGCTACATTCCTACCAAGGAGATGATGGTTGATCCCATGATGAAACCTATAACTAGAGATCTATTTCAGGTTCATGTCAGGCAGATGGGATTGAAGAAAGCTTGACTGATGTACTTGTTTTGTAGTACCTTCGATCTTTCATTAATGAATAATACATTCCATTTATTCAGTATTGAACACTAATATAACTAGGTATGAAGATCATCAACATTTACTTTGAAATCATGTAGGATTTCTATTTTTGTCGGCAGGCCAGTCACCCACTCGCATGGGTCGACCAACCTTGAATGTACAAGAGAGGTACATTTGGGGCTATGTTTATACATTGAGGTATGAACTTCCCTTTATTGTGAATAATAAAGGATGAGGATATAAGTGAGTCGTATCCACCTACAATCTTTTAAGATTGAAGATGAGACTGATAAAGTCGAATAACATAATCGCACCATTCCATTATATGCGATCAATGTTATGGCCTGATTTTTAGCCAGGTTATGAGGTTATGAGATGAGTCGTACCTTATGTTGAATGACCTGTGTATTGTAGACTCGACTTTTTCCTAGTATTGTCTACTTTACGACGTGGATTGTAGCCATGTGCTGGGACCTTTTACCTATAGATTGCTTTGATTCGATCTAATCATTGCAACGTGCGAGTAGCCAGTCCCACAGGTGACTCTTTGTGTCCGTAGCTACCCTCCTCTTGTGTATATGAGGATGAGATTGAGTGTCTCTACTTTAGTGTACAATGACGAAAGGTCCTTGATTGGCCAGACTCAGTTACGCTAGGAAAGCGGATTAATTAATTCCGAAATACACATCTGCGTGGGGAAGATCCCGTGACAGCTACACCAAGTTTCTAGAACTATTAATACGCACTTGAAGACTTATCCGCCGGCAGTATCGAGTTGTTTTTATTAGAATTTTGCAAACAATATTTTCTTAAAAAGCATATATATATCTTAGTATAGCTTTGAATTGGTTTTAGTCGAAGTTTGTGAAAAATCAAGTTTTCAGAATAATTCGATAAGTTGGATAAGTGCGTATGTTGACCGAGTACTATAGATCGGGAGTTAACTCCATCCGGTGTGGTCATGTGGACTAGGACAGGCATTGCAAAGCTTGGATTATTGAGTACTAGTTAGGTGGTCACTTAGTACTTAAGCACCTGTGAGAAGATTATGGTGATCCAGTTGATCCCACGCCTCTGATTCTTTTGATTGCGAAGTATGGTATTTGATTGTTATTGAGCGAGTTAAATGGATAAATTTTTGTGCCTATCCCACAATGTGATTGAGTGGGAGATGTTGGACGTACGCCAGTGAGGCCCACTGGTGAGCAATCACTAGTGGGTGGGTCCAACATGTTTAGACTTCTTCTGGCCTTTTTCCATTCAGTTTAGATTTCAAATTCAACTTTGAATTTGAAATAAGATAAGAGATATGGATTTGACCGAATGATATGGTTTAATCCTATCTCCTCCGATCTCTCCTTCCTCTCCTATAAAAGGGATGCGCTCTCTCTCGCATTGAATCATCAAAAATACCGAGGGTATACAGAGAGATATAGTGTGCACCAGAGTCTGTCCATTTTGGCTTGTCCTTGGGACGATCTAATCCGTAGATTGTGATCGGGGGCCACTTATACCATAGGATCAGAGGTGTGAATAGTTTCATCCGCTCCAGTAGTAGATAGGCGGGCTGTTGGAGCACCGTTCTTCTGCTTTGTGAGGGTTCCAAACTTCGTGTAGACTGTCAGATCTTAAGGGCTCACCTTCCGCGCTTCCCTTCAGTCATGACAGGAGCATTGGCTGAGGTACAAGAGTATTATTGGCCCCAATAGTATTAGGGTCGATCTATTGTGGATCAGGAGAGAAGCGATCACCTGATAGGCCCTGCACTGGCACCAATCCATTTTCCTCTCCACTATCTGTGTGTGGTGTCTATTTTACCTGAACCTATGGGGAAGCCAGCAAGGCTTATGAGCACAAGACCAGAACCCCACTAGAGTTCTTCCAACGTCGTGCAGTGGTGGGGCTCACTAATGGAGGAGTGCTCAACAAGATTTTGAATATGACCAATGTCCACTTTATTATGTATCACTATTTGAGGAAGACAAAAAGACCGTGGACGATAAGAATTTGACTCGAATGGATAGAAGTTACTTTATATCAATTAGGTCCTGCAATTTACCCTTAAAAGAAGGGTCAAAATTCGGGTGCTAGCCCTACTACCCTAGTAGGTTCACTTGTTAATTTTGTTTTAAGGAATTCCACAACCTTGGGCCCAGTCATATGGGATATGCATGAATTTGGTACTGGACCCACAAATTGGGCATATTTATGGAGACATCTACTTGTATCTTGCACTGGGGCAATTTTCATAATCTTTCTCGCAACTGAGTGGATTCAACTCCTTACTAGTGGATGAGGGGGTGGGTGCACCAATTTCATCTAGTGTACAAGAAGTTTTTCCCCAAAAGCAATATCTGGATACCCTCACCTAACAGCACTCACATGAAACTAATGTTGGATTCATTCCTTAGGCATAAAAGCAAGCACCAAGCTAAGGTTTGCGGTACCTGTTAATATCAACCGCTCTTGTAAAGTATAAAAGAAAATCAGGGAACACCCTTGAGTAGATTTTGGAGACTTTGAAGGTGACTAGGTAGAACCAAAGATGGAATCTAATCATAATGATAAATGAATTGCAATGAATTTTCTCATTGTTACTAGAAAACCAAAGCAATCATGCCCCGATCGAAGAAACGAAAAGACAAGCGGAAGGGGCACAAGAAGATATGATAGGTGTTGAATCCATTACGCTGCTCATCATGCCAACAGGGGAAAGAGAAATGATGATGGCAAAAAATGTAAGAGAGGAGGTGCCTATCTCTGAGGTATTGGTCAACATTAATCCCTCAATTGTGCCTACAAGAAGCTCCAAATCTTTGGATTTACTCATAAGCAAGGAAGTCCCCACTCAATGAGTGGTGTGATTCTTCAAACTTAGGCCTCTGTAGACCTCCCATAGAAATATCTCATGCAAATGAGGAAACATAGGTTGTTTCCAGTGTACAAGTAGTCTGTGTAAAAATAGAAATGGAGACGAGATCCTAAATAGTTATACAGGAGAGCAGTGAGAAATATCAGTCTATTTGAGTTCCCAACGAAGTTCATGTTAATGATCACAACGCTTCTATGGCCCCTCTACCAATGAGACTACTAAAGTAACTCCATCGTTTAAAGGATCTGACACTGTTGTAGTGGCATTATACCCTGCAAAAGCTTGTACTATAGGACCCTTTGCCAGGGAGGGCTCTAACAATTCAACCATGCACCCTTTTGAATCAAGCCACACTACTACGTGGTCTTTTTCAGTTGTTCAACAATTGATGCTTAATTGCATCTGACAATTGGCAAATGTTCTTTTGGACAAACTTATTGATCCTGTACTTAGAAAATTTTAGCCAAAAAAAAAAACTTATTGATCCTGACAATTGGATTGGTCCCTAATAAAACTTGCTACTAATAATCATTGGTAGTGTTGGGATAGATATTGCTCGTATTAACAAACTCATCATGAAACTTCGTAAATGACAAATCAATTGAAAAGGTTAAATGCTGAGGTTATTGCTACCTAGGCTGCTCAAGGACAAAGGCACTAGCTGGCAGCCTTAGAGATAGAAGAGTAACATACAACCAAAACGTAAAATTGCAGCTGACTCGGTGCCTCAAGCTGAACAAAATTACCGAACTACGGTAGATATATGAGGCCAATCAACCTAGAATAGAAGACTTGAAGCAAATGTTGAAAGCCAGAAGATGAGGATGAAGCTGCATGCACTAGCATATCTATAATAGCCCGTGAGGAAGTAAAATCGTCAAGTTTATATGATGAATTGATTCAATTGATTCAAATTTTATTTATACCATACCTAATGTAAAGCTTTTTGAATGAATGAATGAAATATAGTCATCTTGTTTTACTTTCATGCATAGTTGAATTATTATTGCTACTATTCTATGAAGAAAATGTTAAATAGTTATATGATCGTAATACATAATACAATCATTAATATTGTAATCACATTACCACAAGAGTATATAGTATAAAAATGAACATTGTGATCGCATTTGTACGAAGCATTCTAAATCATAACGTGCAGAGTGCAGATAAGGTAATGTGCATATCCTACATGGTTCATATGGTGTTTGTGACAAATAAGATGTGGGTAATGGGCATAGTGCGAATGATGCCTATGATGTGAATGATGTAGACGATGTGTGTGATGCACATGATGCAAATGATGCCTATGATGCAGGTGAGGCACATGATACAAATGATGCCTATCAATTATGATGCAGATGATGCAGGTTAGATGCTACAGTAGTTTAGACTTGTGCTAAGCTTAAGAGTTGTTAGTAAAACCATAGTTTAGGTTCATGAATAGTTGGAGCATAATTAGAACTCTTAATGCCCTCGGGGATAAAACTCCCGGAGTCAAATCCCTATATGAAGCTCAATGGATAAAGCCCACTCTAATCCAAAGGTTTGTAGCTGGATAAGAGTGACGCTTATCAAGGGTCTCAGAACGGGGTACCTCGACCACAGTGATGGACAGACTTATTAGTGGTGTACCACAAACCAATGAGAATTAGGTCTTAATCTAAGCTACAATGCCTGCTCAAGTCTTATCCTTAGTTGGAGTTATTTCATGTTCCAAGGGCCTACAAAATGAGTCATCGCCATGATTAGGCGATATTCAAGCCATCGTCATGATTATGCAGCATTATTGTATGTAACGAGACAGAGCACCAAGCGTTGCACCATAAAATAGGCATTGTGTCATAGTGTAGGCATTTCTCCGTATTGTAAGCGTTGTGTCGTGTTGTAAGCATTACACTATATTTACTATACAATTTGAATATTTGTATTTCTCCTCCTTTTTCTTTTCTTTTTTTTAATTTTTTTTTTTATAGCAATTTATTCTCATGTGATAGAGCTCTATATATATGCTGCCTCGTCCCCTCTAACGGGCACTAGGTTAGTGACATTTAAAGGTAAAACATAATCAAGCCTCGCTTAGTCTGGCATGGGGATCACTATCGATCAATGTTTAACAATCAAATTCACCATCACTTATGACTTACTTTGCAACCAGGTCTACCCCATAGCCTCACTTGGTTGCGGCACCCTGAAGACAACACTGCGAGCAACTTCGATCATTTCACAATGGCATTTGCATACCCCAACCATTACCAAATCCTATAGGTTAATGCAATCAAATCACATGGCAGTTATCATCTTGTTGTTTGCAGAATTGTACCGTTACAACTCCATAGGTCTAATTTATCATTTACTAGTGGACCTTTATTTGCCCAAATTATGATTCATTGGGTTCAAAAACAATTCGTCAATGCCCTCTATATCATACCGACTGTTAGGGTTTTACGAAAGAGCCTAGCCGCCTCGACTTATGGCAGTGGCATCGTATAGTTGGCCTCTAACACATCCAATGTCTCTAGGAAGACCAACATAATGCTGATTACCTTGTTTGCCACATACTCATGGGTATAAATAGAGCTATACACGAGTCGAGTTAGCTCGCTCGATTCAACTAGAAAAAGCTCGACTCGCCTTGGCTCGAAGTTGGATTCGGACTGAATCAAGCTGGTTTTTGGAGTTAAAAAAAATTTCGAGCCGAGTTCGAGCTTGCTTGACTCAACTCGGATCGAACCTCAACTTGAACCAACTTGGATCAAATCAGATCGGTGACTTGGTTATTTTGATATGGATGTTGCTCGCCAAGTGTTTGATGAATTGACTCAATGAAGTGTTGGTGAGGAAAGAATGGATAAGTTGGGTGTTTGGTTTTGATACTGCTTGCTGGGTGTTTGATTTTGATGCTACTTGCTTGGTGTTTGATTTTGTTTGATTTCAATGTTGCACGTCAGGTGTTTGATTTTGCTTGATTTTGATGTTGCATGCCGAGTGTTTGATGAAATACCTGTAAAATGTCGTTATTGTTTTGCATTTTATGAGAAATTTAAGATGCATTCCAGGTGTTTGATAAAATGCCGCACAGGCTCAAACTCGATTTGAACCAGCCCAAGCTACTAACTGAACCGAGCCGAGCTGGCCAAACAAGCTCAAGGACTGAACCGAGCCAAGTTCGAACTGGCGCTAGCTACTGGCTGAGCCAAGCCGAGTTGTGCCAAGCTCGACTCGGATTGACTCATGTACAGCTATAGGTATAAAATAGAATTTCTTTCGCTAGGTAGTCTTCACATATCTTAGGGATCAGTCAAGTTCCTTTCCTGTTGACATCCTCGATCTCTCTAGGGCCTGCCAATAGCACGCCTTTACCATGCCACACCTTGCTACTAGTGCTATTATCACTATCTCTCGCCTCTGTGGGTCTAAGATTCGGCTCTTCTTTCAAAACATGTTCATTATAGTATCAAGCGCCAATGAAATAGGAGTCTACAACGATGTATGGTTTTACATTTGCCACCACCCATTTCTGTAAGTCATTGACACAACAATTGAAGCATTTGTGCCATATGGAGGGTACAAGTACATAATGGTGCATCCATGGCCTCCCAAGAAGTAGATTGCAAGTGGTCACTACATAATAAATTGACAATTCACTTTGGCAACCAGCTCACCAATTTACAGGATTACTGTGATTGCTCTCAAGGCATGCTGGTCATCTTCGTTGAACCCTTGTATTATCATGCCACTCCTACATAGATACAAGAGTTGATAACCCAACTTACGATAGCATCTTTAGGGCATGGGATTTACTGTGGAACCGCTATCAAGTACAACTCTATATCGTGGACATATGTCATCATTAGAGGGCGATTATGCTCTCATTCCCCTAACATCAGTTCAACCTCCATGAAGGTGATAGTAGCACGCCTTTGGCCACCTTGGCTATCTCGATGAGCACAATCTAGATGGAATTCGCATCATAATGCTCTGTTACATCTACCCTTGCTACAAATACTCCGTGCGTGTCATCGTCTAAAAGGGCATGGACTAAAGCTTGCCTAGAGAGTTTGCATACTCTGAAGGCATCATAAATACTCAATTTGACAGTTATTCTTTTAAGATGTACCAAAATGTTGTAGGCTACCAGTGTCCCCTTCCGTGGATATATCATTCCTTTAGGGTGGGACTTCTATTGGACGTATTAATTGCTACAGGCGGTAATAGAGGTGCATGATCTGTTTATAATACTAGCTGCAGTGTACCCTCATTTAGTCCGGGAAGTCGCCTCCTTGAACAGAATGTAATATAGTCAGTTTCCGCTAAATAATTGCCCCTTGTTGAGGCGAAATGGTAAAATTCATGCAGTGTTTTCAACAACTGCCAAAGTATCTTTAGTATATTCGTCCTCGAATGAAACATGCCACATTTAAATATTATAACCTCAATGCATTCCTTGTCCATAGCAGATTCCGTGATAGTATTAAGGATGCAATAACCTTACAAATTCCACCAGTGGCATATGAAGTCAAGAACATCCTTCTCAAGGTATCGGGTAGACCTCCGAAGTTGTTCAACATTGTATTGGTGAAAGCGCAAGACAAAAGCTTCCTTGAGGTTAGTCCATGCCTAGAAAGTCTGCTCTGGCAGGCTCAGGTATCAAGCCATTACATGGCTCAGTAGCACAAGCGAGTAAGGAAGGCTGAGAGTAAGTAGACCTGCAACAATTCTCTCAATGACTAGGCCACAAAGGCTGAGAGTAAGTAGTCCTGCAACAATTCTCTTAATGACTAAGCCACACTTTCATATGCAAAAAGAATATCAATGGGGGAGCACTCTCCCTCCCGAAACAGTTGAAACATGGGCCAATTTAGAGTTTTTCTTGTGTAAGATAGTTTTTCGTTGGAGTCATGATAGTCGGGAGGGTATCAAATCCGAAGGCCCCACATTAGTTGCCTCTCTTAGTATTTGGATGAAGGAGCATTGAGTGCATCTTCACTCCATATATAATCCAGCATTGTGCTTGCATGCCTTCATGAGATCATGTTCAAAGAAATTTGTTAGTGTAGGAGAACCATATGCCAAGTTCCTCCACTTTAATATATAACGATATGAGCATTCTCCTAAAAAGATATCTCATCTAGCACTGGTAGAGATATAGCTCAGTTTGGCATACAGAATCATGGTAGAGACAAATTGTGTAACTACTCCCAGGTGTGAACCCTTTTCAATACTCCAGAGTCATACTGTGTTCTGGCTGGTCCTTTTAATGACTGTCAAAATTTTTACAACAACTAAGGGCCATGGCCATTAGGTGAGCAATCTTTCACATATCTGAGAAGATGTTTTAATGGGAACTCCACCCCTGAAAATTGAGCGGGGACGATTCCCGACTACACAATCATTTTACGTTCGTAGGGAGGTTCTTGACATCTTAGCATGCTTGGTTTGAGAGGTTAATTATGAATGGCAATGTTAGTGTGGAAAACTATTAACGTTTTACCCTTGTCATTACTAGCTCACGGAAGGTGGTGATATTCAGCCTGCTAAGCTGAAAGCCATGTTATTATTCATCAACATTAAGCATAGCTAGACCTGCTCTTCTTTCAGTGGGAGTTAATGACAAGCAAGGCTTAAAGTCCTCCAATGGGTAATGATTTGTTGGGCTGACTCATCTTGTCTCTTTCTTATCTCGACCAATTCAGTCAAACTAACTTCTCTTTCTGAGGAGAAGAAATATGCGATGAAAACATCCTCCATCTATTCCTAAGAGAGGATGGAGTACATAGCCAACGATGCGTACCATTGGAACACCCTTCTGGTGAGTGAAGAGCTAAAAATTCTTAAATAGTTTTTTGGCACCTAGGCAAAATTCCCTATCAATGTGAGGAAATGAATTAAGAACTCAATAGACCCCGACCCATCAAATTTCTAAAAGCCAAGTCACTTAAAATTGATTGAAAAGGGTATGTCTTCAACCTCTCACAAGTAAGGTGTTCTATACGTAAACTTCCCTTCTATCTCTTTTTCTTTTTCAGGTTGAACAAGTCCATGATTATTTTCCTTAATTCATCTTGTCCCATGGCATGTATTGAGATCGGCGTTGACCCATGGGAGCCCGTCCTTGTTGGCTGAGGCACTCACTCTGGAATTTCACATAGGGTATCTTCCGGTTATCGAACTGGCATTGTCCTTTCACCCCCAACAAGGTTACTTGTTGTCTCGCGCTGGTAGTCAAAGTCATTAGGGTATCCCATAATACCTTCAACTCTTCTAACACAATGGCTTGGACCCAGAGGACTTGCATTAGAGTGTCTTCGTGGTGAGAGGATTCAGGTCGGTCAGTGCCGGTCACATGCACAGCGGTCGTTCTTAGCTAATTATCATAACTAACAAGTGTTTTATTGGAGGATGTTCTCACTAGCATGCTAGATGAAGCCAAAGATGGGGTATGGCTAGACTTAGGTATGCGGGACTACATGCCTGAGGAGTCAACTTGTGTTGATGGTGTTGAAGGCTTATGAGAAACTCTTATACCATTAGAGCTGTACATGAGCAGACTAAGGCTCGAGTACTCACTCAACTCAACTCGGAATACTCGACTCGTGTGATTTTGAGCCGAGTACGAGCGGGTTTATAAGGCTCATTTAGAAAATGAGTAGAGTACGAGTTGAGAAGTACTCGACTCAGTACTCAACTTGTACTCGACCCGTGTCCCCGGTATATATAACTCGCTAAAAAAAAAAAACCTACTCTGGTCGTTTTCAAACAGCGCCCGTTCAAAACGAAAACCCCCTTCTTCCCTCCACCCCCCCTACCTCTCTCTCTCTCTCTCCTCCTTCCTCCCTCTCCTAGCACCTGTCTGGCCGTCCCTCTTCTTCCCTCTCTCTCTCTCACTCTCCTGTCCCCTGTCCGGCGGTGCTAGACCCTGCCGCTCATCCCTGCGGCCTGTCTGGTGCTGGAGCTCATCCCTGCTACTCGTCCGATGTTGCAACTAATCTGCTCGTGTACAGCTCTAGCAGCAGCTCGTCCCTGCCACTCGTCTGTCGACCGTCGTCCTTGCCCTGCATACACATGTGAGTCCCTATACATACTTTCTTTTCTTTTTCTTTTTATTATTGTATGCCTAATGCATCAGTTATTCTGAAATTTTCTTTTTTCCCTTTTTTTTTTTCCAAGTGGAACCCTCGATTTATGATTCAAATTTGCCTAAGATGGATGGAGAAATTGGCTAATTTTTGTTTTTTCTTTTTATTATTGTATGCTTAATGCGTTGCTCGAAAACCCTGCTTGAATTGGGCTCAAATTCAAACTCGGACTCGAACTCGCCTCGAAATCTCGGACTCTACTCGACTCGATTTCTACTCGTACTCGAACTCGCCTCAAAAACTCAGACTCGACTTGACTCGTTTTCTACTCGTACTCAGGCGAGTAGAGTACGAGCAGGGAGTCCATGTTCGTTGGCCGAGTAGAGTCGAGTACGAGCAGGACTCGAGCGTTAAGAGCCGAGTACGAGTAGGGTGATACTCGTCTCGACTCGACTCGTGTACAGCTCTATATACCATAAAGACTTTCTACATGAGGCGGCCCTCTATCTATTGTTATATCAAGAGTGATGCTACCTCAGGAATGCGGAAAGTAGCACTCCTAGTGATGGGTGTCCGCCAAGCTTAGTTTGTTACGAGGCCTGAGCTCGTCAAGTTGTCAGACAGACAATACCTCAGCTGCTGCTGGGAGGACTACGACAGACCTCTGAGTCCTCCACAAACCATATTTTAGACATGGCATAACTGAGATAACCCCAACATATACAACTAGTACAACACTAAAGCAGATAGCCTAGGCAGTGGTGGCTGCTCTGAATGGAACAATCTTCATCATAACCAGTCATACCATTCACATCTTGGCTAAACTACTAAGGACCTTATTCTTGATTTAGAAGAAAGAATGTAAGGAGAAGAGAGAGAGAGAGAGAGAGAGAGAGAGAGAGAGAGAGAGAGAGAGAGAGAGAGAGAGAGAGAGAGAGAGAGAGATTTCTAATGCTTACTCAGAATATGAGATCTCAAAGTTTGGTCAAATTACCTTGGGAGGTGTGACATTCCAGATATCCAAAGGAGAAATTTGTGACTATGGACCCCACCTTTTATCCAATAGTGTTTTTTAAGCAATACAAACTTAACTTGCAAACTTAAACCTCCACATATGGACACTGAAATTGAGGACGAAAATACCCCTCTTTTCACTATCCTTTTCACTGCATTGCTTTCCCTCCCCTTTCCACCGCTGCTTCCGTTGCTTTCACCCCTTTCCATTGCTGGTTTCACTGCTGCTTTCATTGCCAGTTTCTTAACAACATTGGAGTGCATCCTCCCTGTACATCAGCAATCACACCCTCTTCCAAAAATGGTGGGTCTAGTGAAGAAAGCACGCACCACAGGTTTATTTTAGACTCTGTTGGGCTCACATTGAATGTATGTAGTATATACACACCGTCCATCCATTTATCTATCTAATTTAAGGGGTTGAGCCCCAAATTGAAGCATATGAAAAGATTAAAGTTGATCATACCACGGGAAACAGTGTGGATAATGATTTCCACAGTTGGAACCACAGTAGGCCCAACAATGATGCTTGTTTGTTATCAAACCTGTTCATAAGATCATACAGACATGGATTTATAGAAAACACAATTATAAGCTTGATCCAAAACTTCCGTGGCCCCTAAGAAATGATCAACAATAGAAGTTTAATTCAAAATTATCATGTGGTGTGGTCCATTTGAACGCTGGATATGTTTATATTTTTGGGCTTAAGCCATGAAATTATTTGTTAAGTTTGCCCTGCTGATTTTTTAGTTTATCCGTCTCAATTTCATATTTGCACCGCTGATTTTCTAGTTTGCCCTGCTCAATTTCATGTTTGTCTCGCTGAATTTCATATTTCCCCCACTCAATTTTTAGTTTACCCCATTGAAATTCAAGTTTGCTCCGCTGAATTTCATGTTTGCCCCGATGAATTTTCAATTTTCCCTGCTCAATTTCTAGTTTGCCCTGCTGAATTTCATGTTTGCCCCGCTCAATTTTTAGTTTACTCCGCTCAATTTTCAGTTTGTCCCGCTGTTTTTCTAGTGTCCCCCGCTAAATCGTCAATTTACCTCGCTGAATATCTAGATTGCCCCGCTCAATTATCTAGTTTACCCCGCTCAATTATCTAGTTTGTGGGGCAAACATGAAATTCAGTGGGGCAAACTAGAATTTGAGCGGGGTAAACTGAAAATTCAGCAGGGCAAACTAGAAATTGAGCGGAGAAAACATGAAATTCAACGAGGAAAACATGAAATTTAGCAAGGCAAACTAGAAATTCAGTAGGGCAAACATGAAATTCAGTAGAACAAGCGTGAAATTGAGTGGGGCAATCAAGAAATTCAGGGGGGGAAACTAGAAATTCAGCGAGGGTAACATGAATTTCAATGAACTTAAAATGCAATTGAATTAGCCTAACACATAATTGAAATGCAATTGAACTAGCCTAATATGAATTTCAATGAACTTGAAATGCGATTGAAGTAGCCAAACGCATCAAATTCTAAAGTCATTACTCGAGGAATTTAACCAATCATGAACCGAAAATGTCGGCGACAACTCGAGCATATTGCTGAGAAGTATACATCATCCGATGAACGTGAAATTGATTAAAAATAAAACATCGAATTTTGGGCTCAAACCATTAATATAGATAGAAAAATGGATGAATGTCATGGATAATCCACATACATTCAAGTAAAAGTGGGCCCAAATCAGTTAACTCAGCATGATAAAAGTATACTGATCAAAATGATCTCAAATTTCAAGAGTTCTTGGTCTATTTGACCTACTTCTCGGCAATATGCTCGAGTTGTCTCCGACATTCTCAGTTCATGATTGGTTGAATTCCCTGAGTAATGACCTTAGAATTTGATGTTTGACTACTTCAATCGCATTTCAAGTTCATTGAAATTCATGTAAGGCTAGTTCAATTGCGTTTCAATTATTTGTTAGGCTAGTTCAATTACATTTCAATTATTTGTTAAGCTAGTTCAATTGCATTTCAAGTTCATCGAAATTTATGTTACCTTCGCTGAATTTCTAGTTTGCCCCACTGAATTTCTAATTTGTCCCGTTTAATTTCATGTTTGCCTCGCTCAATTTCATGTTTGCCCCGCTAAATTTTCAGTTTGCCCTGCTCAATTTCTATTTTGCCTCTAATTTCTAATTTACCCCGCTAATTTTCTAGTTTGGCCCGCTAAATTCCTAGTTTGCCCCGCTGAATTTCATGTTTCCTTTGCTGAATTTCATATTTACCCCGCTCAATTTTTAGTTTTTCCCACTCAATTTCATGTTTCCCCTGCTGAATTTCATGTTTGCCCCACTCAATTTTCAATTTTTCCCACTGAATTTCATGTTTCCCCTGTTGAATTTCATGATTTGCCTTGCTGAATTTTATGTTTTTCCCACTGAAAATCAAGTTTGTCCTGATCAATTTCATGTTTTTCCTACTGAATTTTATGTTTCCCCTACTCAATTTTCATGATTGCCCCACTCAATTTCATGTTTGCCTCGCTCAATTCCATGTTTGCCTTGCTGAATTTCATATTTGCCCTGCTGAATTTCATACTTGCCCTGCTCAATTTTCAGTTTGCCCCACTCAATTTCATATTTACCTCGCTCAATTCCATGTTTTCCCTGCTCAATTTCATGTTTTCTCCACTCAATTCCATGTTTGCCCCGCTCAATTTCGTGTTTGCCCCGTTGAATTTCATACTTGCTCCGCTTAACTTTCAGTTTGCCCCACTCAATTTCATGCTTGCCTCGTTCAATTTCATGTTTGCCCCGCTCAAGACCATGACAACCTGAGTGAACCTGACCTCATCTTAACTTGGGCTAGTTGATCCAAACCCAAGTTGTAGTGAGGGCTAGGTTGGGTTGGGTTGAGGGCAACCTGAGCCCAACATGACCTCTAGAGGACCCAATGTATCAGTTGTGATACCTGAAGAGAAAAATTACAATGATTAGTAAATCAGTTGTTTTTGTCATTCCTTTGAATTTCAGATGTTCCAATTGTACAACTATACAGTTCCTTGTTCGATATTTATTTGTCAACACATCAACGAACAATATCTTCAATAGGATGTATCAACGATACAAGTAGGCACTAATTTTGAGTAAGGAGGTGGACCCAAATTTACAAATGTCATGCGAGACTCAACCATGGATAGACTTTCAACTAGTATCAAGTTCAGCTTTGGTGCTGTAGAAAGTCACATGATCCACTACTTCTCACCTCTTGTGATGAGTGCAATCATACAATTGATGAACTGATCTTCTATTGAGCTGTGTACTTCGTATCTTCTACAAATGTTTAATGTGGCTAATTGATCAATGTGTGTTTAATGTGGTTAACTACTCAATCTGTGCAGTGTTCTTCAATTTTCTTTTCTGGTTGCTGGTCTCTTTGTAGGAATACTTGGTTCCTCAAGAATACATACAGACAATGAGATAGTCCATGCTAAATTGATGCCCGATTTCTTCTTACAATCAAGTTTGTGAAGTGTTCATGAAAGAGCTTGGAAGTATGCCACATGAATTATGTTCTTTTTCTTTCATTGTTTATTAAATTCTTTGTTCATATCATCTTAGGTACATGAGATTTTCATCGTTAATATTTTTTTTCTCACCAAAATACATAGCCAAAACTTCCATGTTCTTGTCTTTGTGATTTTTTTTCTTCTTTTTTGTTGCAAAGAGTAGTTTTATAGATTGATTAAACGCTCAATTGGTGCAAAACTTTCCAACTGAATGAAGCAATATTTTTATGAAACAGATTTTTGTTGAGTTTAATCTTGTTCCACTAGCAAGTGCTTCCCTTGCAAAGGTTCATGTTGCTCACATGCATGATGGAAAAAAAGTTGTTGTAAAGGTAATTGTTTGGTGATCTTCCATCTGCATAGGCAACTAGAGCTTCAAACTCCAAATTGGAAATCTCTATGACATAAATTTGGAACTTTTCATATTAAAGGTTACATTTTCTATGGTGTCCTAATGCTTTGTTTCTTTCTTTTTTCTTTTTTATTTATTTATTTTTTTTGTTTTGTTTTGTTTTATTTTATTTATTTATTTATTTATTTATTTTTGCATCAGGTGTGAAGAAGTAAGTTGATAAAGTAATAGTACTTGCGGGGAAAGGAGATGAGAAAATGACCTTAGACCTATGGCTATGGATTATAACCGTAGCCTAGATTGTCGATAATATCAACCATAATTCAATAATATCGAAGATGAATGGCAAATTGTCTAGCAACAAAACTCAAAAAATGAATGAATTTTCGATATTATCGAGAATGGTTCGATAGTATCGAGCATAAGTCATCGATAATATCGAGCAATGATAGATAGTATTGATAGCTAATATCGAGTAATGACCGTAGACTTATGGCTATGGATTATAACTATAGCTATAGGCAGTGTAGCCGATCTGGCAGCAACCCCGACCGTGGGACAAGACATTAAATCGGGGTTGGTTGCCAGATCGGCTACAGTTATAATCAGTAGCCATAGAGGGCCGTCAAATCTTCATAGACCTACTTACTTAAAAAGCAGGGTTTTTTTTGTCCTCAATTTCGATGTCCGTACCAAGCTACCAGCAGGTCTAAGTTCGCAAGTTAAGTTTGTTTTTCCTTAGAAAAAAAACCACTAGATAAAAGGTGGGGTCCACAGTCGTAAATTTTTCTATCCCAAGAGTGGCCTTCTGACAACTTTCGGATATTATTTCGGACGAAAATTCCCCTGTCCTTGGTTCAGAAGTCGTATGATCCTGGAGTGAAGAAGAAATTACCTTCTGTTTCAACCCCCAAGAAAGTAACGGATTGGTTACTCCCCCTACCACCACCCAATGGCTAGTGCTCGGTGTTGTGGGCCCCACCACCATGTATTTGTTTCATCCATGCCGTCCATATATTTTTCCAGATCATTTTATGGCGTGAGACCAAAAATGAGCTATATCCCAATCTCAAGTGGACCGCATTACAGGAAACAGTGTTGAATGAGCATCGTAGACCATTAAAAACCTTTTGGGGGCCATAAAAGTTTTGGATCAAGCTGATCTTTGTTTTTTCCCTTCATATGTGTTTGTACGACTAATCAACAGTTTGGATGTCAAATAAACAGCACAGTGGGCCTTAGGAGGATTTTAATGGTGGATATTCAATCACTATTGTTTTCCTGTGTTGTGGTTCAACTTAGATTTATATCCCTCTCATTTTTGGGATCAAGCCCTAAAATGATCTGTAAAAATAGATGAACAGAATGGATGAAACACATACATCATGGTTGGGCCCAAGGCTAGTGATAGGGGGAGTAGCCAATTCATTTTCCCCAGAGAATACAGAAGCATTTATGAGCTTGGGAAGGGCCAAATGTTGCCTTTATTCACCTTTTACAGACCTTCTTCTTCTTCTTTCATTTTCTTAGAAAAGTGAAGATCTAGGGACCAACTGCCAGAGAGGGACGTTGTTTCTCCTTATCCTCTCGTCTGAAATTCTCTTCCACTACGAGGTTAGTATTTTATTTTATTATAGGCATTTACTAAGGCAAAGAAAGATCAGAGTCAAGAAGGTGAGGGTTCTAGTTGTCACGTGAAGGGACCTTACTGTAGGGCAAACCTTAATTAAACCTCCACCATTAATAGTAGAAAACCACGACTTCACGTTTTCAAACCTTCCACCCTCAGAGAAATCAAACCTCGACCATTGACAATGACAACCATGACCCTTCATGTTGTCAAAACCACGACCCAGATGAAAGGTCGTGGTTCACATGCACATTGGATCTTGGTTGTCATGTTATAAGGATCGTGCTTTTCACATGCACATGAGTCATGGTTATCATGTTACATGAGTCATGATTGACAGATGTTATGGGTTGTGGTTGTCATGCCAGATGGGTCGTGGTCGTCATGTTTTAAGAATCATGCCTTTCACTGCCCTGTGCAAGGCCTAACTCGTTTGGCCCATAACCTTGTATCATGGTTATCAGGTTATATGGATCGTTGTTATGATGGTATATGGATCATCGCTTCCAGTTGTTATGGATCGTAGTTGTCATGTTATATGGATCGTGGTTGTCATGTTATATGGGTCGTGGTTTTCATGTTTGACGGGTTGTAGTTGTCAGTTGATATGGATCGTGGTTGTTATGTTACATAGGTCGTGGTTGTCATGGTATGTTGATGATCTGACATTCGATGTTCAGGACACCATGATAAAATTTACTGAGCTCAATTTTGCATTAATAATGGGTCTTAAGTTTGGACTAGTTAGGATAGATGGTGGCAGTCGTGCCAAGGCTGGAAGAGTAGAGGCAAGAAAAGGTATTAGGGAGACCTATCTGAGAGCAGTTAGTGTGAGTGAACAAGAATTGAAAGAAGCCCATATGTCACTCGCCTATAAAGAAGAACATATGGATGCAGTGAAGCTAGCTCTAATAATTTGTGTTGAGTCTAATAGTTGGATCTCTGCAAAAGAATTACTGTGTTGATAAGTTTATCGACATGGTTGATGACTTGGAATATTTTAATAACTACCCCTGGAGTAGTGTAGGGTATGAATATTTGATGGATGGGGTTAACATTGCAATTGGCAGTGTTTGGGCGAATGGCCAGTACCCCAAATCGCACAACCTATGCGGATG
This sequence comes from Magnolia kwangsiensis, assembly GCA_037074715.1. Lineage (NCBI taxonomy): Eukaryota > Viridiplantae > Streptophyta > Magnoliopsida > Magnoliales > Magnoliaceae > Magnolia > Magnolia kwangsiensis. The sequence continues at coordinate 37,703,316 of CM073580.1, read as the reverse complement.
CGCGTATACCCTACAAGTAAGTTATTATTGTCCTGATTCATACTTTGAGTTTGAATTTTTACTTCATACATGTTAACCAATATGTAATGCATGATAATTGATTTTAAACAGATTTGAACCTACGAACGGTTCCCCAAACTCACTACTGACAATGCATGAGCCATTAGAAGACTGCCTACAAGGATTCCTCGAATATTAAATTGGAATCCCTATAAAGTAGACAGATATTCCCCATCTCCACCATCTTCAAAGTTGTACCGGTAAGAGTTATTTGATTAGCAGTGTAATTTAATTATGCAGTATGTGTATAATTAATAAATCAATTTTACTCCTACAGGTGGTGCTAGCTCTAAAACTTTAACCAACGGTCGAAGAAGTAGAGACCGAGGTTGTCAGGAGTATAACTGATGACACTTATAGAAAGACAAGGCTCTACAGGCAGCACCCACGATAGAGAAAATGGTGGAGGATGTGGAGGAAATAAAAAATAAAGTTGAGGCTGATCTTAAAGCTTCCCTCAAGAAAATAAAAAATAAACTTGATGCTAATCTTAAAGCCTCCCTCGAGACCCTTGTTAGCAAGATATTTAAAGATAATAAAAAATCAAGATTCGCAATAAAGAAATTTAATTAGCGGATTGAGACCATTGCCACTAAAGTGGAAGGAATAAAGGATGAAGTGAAGTGGATTGATGAGTTTGGAGGATAAATAAAGCAACTCAAGGAGGAGAATGCTTCTTTACGGGAAGAAGTGAAGTTGATGAGAAAGGATATTAATACAAAATGTATACGTGAAATTACTTTACTTTATTTGTTAATAGGTCACTGTAAATGTACTGGCTTCTAATATCTGATTTTAATACAGGTCAACAGCACGACAACAATAACAACTGTTAATGATGGGATGAGCCATCTCAAACGTTTTGAAGATGAGATAGCCATCTCAAAGATGATAATGCTTCACTGCAGGAGCAGATGAAGCAACTAATAGATGAGTTTCAGGCAACGAAGGTAAATGAAAAATGGATCATGGTTATCATCCACAAAGGATCGTTGCTATCATCTACAAGGGGTCGTGGTTGTCATACACATTAGGTTGTCGTTGATGCACGACCCAACATTGATGGCAACCATGATCCAACCGAGGGTCATGGTTTCTATGAACTATGGATAGTGGTTATCATACATAGTGGACCGTGATTTTTAACTAAAAGGATCGTGATTTTCACCCACGATGGTTCTTGGGTGTGGTTGAACCACGACCCAATGTGGACGACAACCAGGCTCCATTGGTTGTAATAACCACGACCCTTTTCTTGATCGTAGTTGTCACCCACAATGGGTCGTGGTTCACAACCAGGAAGGGTCATGGTTGAGTTTCTTAAAAAAGACATTGAAATACATAATAATATATGATTTTATTACTAGAGAAAGTCCCTTCATTGAGCCCTTTTGGAGGAGAGAATGCTTCACTTATGGAGCAAATGAAAAAACTTGGAGAGGAGTTTGAAGTAATGAAGGTATATATGAAATTGAATTTATCTTGAATCTTATTTGGTCGTTGTTGTGTTCCTTTTTAGGTCGTGGTTATCATCCAAAGATGAATCATTGTTATCATCCACCAGGGGTCGTAGTTGTCATACGCATTAGGTCGTGGCTTATGCACGACCCAATATGGATGACAACCACGATCTAGATTAGGATTGTGGTTACTGTTTTCGTAGGATCTTGGTTTGTATAACTATGGATTATGGTTATCATCCATAGTGGAACCTGGTGAACCACTATTATTCATTGGCGTGAACCACGACTCAATGTGGATGACAACCATAATCCAGATGGAGGGTCGTGGTTCACATTCCCACTGGAACCTGGTTTCCGTCCATAGTGGGTCATGGTTGAACCATGACTTAATAGGGTTGACAACCACAATCTATTGTTCGTAATAACCGAGACCCTTTACTTGATTGTAGTTGTCATCCACATGGGTCGTAGTTCACAACTAGGAAGGGTCGTGATTGAGTTCCTTAAAAAAATACATATTAAAATACATAATAATATATGATTTTATTACAGGAGAAAGTCCCTTCGATGAACCCTCTAAGAGGAGAGCATACTTCACTATAGGAGCAGATGAAGAAGCTTGGAGCAGAGTTTCAAGCAATGAAGGTATATGAAATTGAATTTATCTTGAATCTTATTTGGTCGTTGTTGTGTTCCATTTTGGGTCGTGGTTCACATTCCCAATGGAACCTGGTTTCCGTCCATAGTGGGTCGTGGTTGAACCATGACTAATAGGGTCGTCAACCATGATCCATTATTCATTGCTTGAAACTCATAAATAATATATGATTTTATTACAGGACAATGTCCCTTCAATGAGCCCTCTCAGTGGAGAGAATGCTTCACTGCAGGAGTAGGTGAAGCAACTTAGAGAAGAGATCCAGGCAATGAAAGTATATAAAATTGAATTTATCCTGAATCTTATTTGGTCATTGTTGTGTCCCGTTTTAGGTCATGGTTATGATCCAGTGATGGATCATTGTTATCATCCACCAGGGGTCGTAGTTGTCATACACACTGGGTCGTGGCTGAATCACGACCCAAGATTGATGACACCACGATCTACACAAGGGTTGTGGTTTGTATGAAATATGGATCATGATTATCATCCATAGTGGATCATGATTTTCATCCATAGTGGATCGTGATTTTTATCCAATGTGGATCGTGATTATCATCCATAATGGATCGTTATTTTCATCCACGACCTTCCCTGGATGTGAATCACGACCCAATATGGATGACAACCACGATCTATTGTTCGTAATAACCTTGACCCTTTTCTTGATCATAGTTGTCATCCACAATGGGTCGTGGTTCACGACCCGGAAGGGTCATGGTTGAATTCATTGAAAAAGACATTCGATTTCATTTCCAATATATAATTTTATTACAAGACAATGTCCCTTTGATAAGTCCTCTCATATGAGAGAATGCTTCACTACAGGAGCAGATGAAGCAGCTTGGAGAGGAGATACAAGGAATGAAGGTATATGAAATTGAATTTATCGTGAATCTTATTTGGTCGTTGTTGTGTTCCTTTTTGGGTTGTGGTTATGATCTAGTGATGGATCGTTATTATCATCCACCAAGCATCGTGGTTGTCATACATAATGGGTCGTGGCTGAATCACAACCCAAGATCGATGAAAACCATGATCCAGACCAGGGTTGTAGTTTGTATGAACTGTGGATCATGATTTTCATCCACGACCCAATTTGGTCGATAATCACGATGGTTGAATTCCTTGAAAAAGACATTGAAATTCATAAATAATATATGATTTTATTACAGGATAATGTCCATTCAAGGAGCCCTCTCAGAGGAGAGAATGCTTCACTACAGGAGCAGATGAAGCAGCTTGGAGAGGAAATCCAAGCAATAAAGGTATATGAAATTAAAATTTGGTCGTTGTTATGTTCCACCAGGGGTCATGGTTATTGTCAATATTGGATCGTTGTTATCATGTGTAATTGGTCATTGTTATCATCCATAATGGGTCATGGTTGATGTACAACCCAATGTGGACAAGAGAGGATATACATACAAAATATATATGTGATTTACCTTTGGTTTAATAGTTAACAACTAACTATGAATGTAATGTTTTCTAATATATGATTTTATAACATGTCAACAGCTCAACCGTTGAGGCTGGGATGAGCTAGCTCACTAGTTTTGAAGATAAGTTGACCCATCTTAAAGATGACAATGTTGCACTGTGGGAACATATGAAGTTGCTACTAGAGGATTTCCAAACTACAAAGGTATATGAATTTTAATTTATCTTTATCCTTATTTGGCCGTGGTTATCTTCCATAATGGATCATGATTATCATCCACAGTGAATCGTGGTAGTCATGCTATATGGGTCGTGGTTATGTGTTGATTTGCTCAGTCCAGACAAGGATCGTGGTTATTATTCATAATCGGTCATGGTTATCATATACATTGGGTCGTGGTTGTTGCACAACCGTTGTAGTTGTTACACGACCCAATGTAGATGAGAACCACGATCCAATATGGCTGATAGGTGACAACCACAACCATTCATTTGAGTGATACATAAATAATATACGATTTTATTTCAGGATAAAATTTCGACAAGCCCTCTCGGATGTGAGAATGCACTTCAGCGTGAGAGGATTAAGCAGTTAAGAGAGGAGTTCTAAGTATCAAAGGTATATTTATGGGTCGTGATTATCCATAATGGATCGTGGTTTCCAGCCATAATGGGTCGTGATTTTATACACATTGGGTCATAGTTGATGCATGATCCAATTTGGATGACAACCACGATCCACACGAGGATCGTGGTCACTGTCAACATTGGATCGTTGTTATTATGTATAATTGGTCATGGTTATCACCCAAAGTAGTTCGTGGATGTGAAGCACGACCCACTATCGTTGACAACCATGATCCTTCGACTATGTCTTACTAGGAACCATGGATCGTGGTTTTCTTCCACACTGGGTCGTGGTTCATCCACGATGGTTCATGGTTGTGAACCACGAGCCAATGTGGATGACAACAACATTCCATTTGTAGGGTTGTGGTTCACATTCCCAATGGATCATGGTTTCTGTCCATATCGAACCACGACCCTATATGTATGATAACCACGATCCACGACTCTATATGGATGACAACCTTACTTCCTTACATGACATGTTGAAATACATAAATATTATGCTTTTGTGTTACAGGACAAAATCCCTTCAATGCAAATAGTCGAAGTAGAAATTGTGCAGCTGAAGGAGCACAATGCTTCGTTAAGGCAGGAGATGAACCTACTAAAGGATGAAGTTAATAAGAAAAACGCACGAGAAATTGCATTTGTTTAAATTTTTAAATAGACATTATATAATGAATTGCATAGATAATATGTGATTTTATTACAGCTCAATATCGGTACTGCGCAATTGAGTGAGGAAGGGAGAGGATAACCAATGGGTGTAGGAGCTGTGACAAGGGTGGATGCTACTTTTGATGTAGATTGACATAGGCCACAACGCAATGCCCTGGCCTCGAAATTTCTATCTTTTCCATACACAACTCCATCTCGTTCTCCTGTAAAGAAGAGTCGTCAAAGGTACGTGAATCCCCACCGAGCTCTAACTAATGCCAAAAATAACAAGTTGAGACTTGTTAGAGAATCAGATTCACATCACTGGTTGAAAAACATCTATGACTTAAATTCACAAGTCGACTCTGAGGTAAGTTTCTATCATTTCTCTTTCTTTATTTAATATCAATGTGTGAATATTATATCACACATTTTCCTCATTACGTAACTCATCGATCTATACTTAAACTACCTATCAACACGTCAAGAAAATCGATCACGAGGTAGACAGGACTGCACATTCGTCACGCCACTGTTTACGGTAATGTGAATTTGAGGACCATAGTTTTCTTTAAAACATCATTAATTATTTACGTTTCTAACTCTATCTAATATCTCAATAGCAAATCATGAAAATTTAAATTGACATGTTGCACACTTATGAAGTTGGGAACCATAAGGATTTACAGGTCATGAAGTCTAAAAAATTGAATGAAAATCTTATAGATATAGTCGCTAGTAATGGTAAAACGAGTCCTCTATGGAAATATGAAGTAGTAAGATCTTAGTTACTTGCACATGTACATGGACTTAAATGATATTATTCATTTTAGAAATGCATGAGTTTAACTGTTGCTGTATTTTTTGTACTTGACAGTTATACATCCCTCTCAACACGAGGCAGCAATATTAGTTTATGAGTGTTGTTTCTCTGAAGAAGAGAGATGTCACTTTGTATGACAATATGAGTACTGATTGGAAAGAGAAAAATGAGTTGGTTGTCGCACGGGTAATGGACGGATTGAGGTGGTTATTCCATATTCTTGATGGTGGAGCTAATTTCTGGGAAAAGCTATGGAATGTGAGGATAATCACTGATAGACCTGCGCAACACAACTCTAACGATTGTGGCGTATTCATGCTAAAATTCTTAGACTTCTTAAGTAGCATGCATGAAATTGATTTTACACCTGTAAGTATATATTTATTCGTCTACATTAAATTTAATTGCTTTGTCTTTTATTTTAATATTAGTTTATTTTTTTTCTATAGAAGAAAATTCATAAATTTAGAAAGACAATTACATATGACTGTCTGCAGTATAAGAAAGAAGTTGATGCTGCTTTCGCAAAGAAACAAGAAGAGATATCAGGTAGACCAATGAAGAGAGCCAAACACTGATTTGGTATTGAATGCTGAATAGATTGGTGTATATAATATTTCTTCTTATTATTATCTATAATGGTTTGGTGAATGAGATGGGTTGTAATTGTCCATGAATGTCGTAGTTATCTTACACTTAGGCTCATGGCTGTAATGTTATATGGGTCGTGGTTGTAAACCACGATCCTTTGTGGATGACAACCACGATCCATTTTTCATGTGTGAACCAAGATGCCATTTTGGAAGTGAACCATGATGCATTCCATCTTGGATGATAAGCACGAACCGTGTAACATGAGAACCATGACCCATGTAGCAGGAAAACCCCAACCGATTATAACCATGACCCATCTTACATGACAACCATGATCCAAGTAACTTAAGAACCATGACCAACGTAACATATCAACCATAGACCATGACAAGGTCTTTTATGACCGAAAAATGGCAACCATGATCCATATAGCGTAACAACCACGACCCATGTGACATGACAACCACGAACCATAACAACTGCAACCATAATCCATGCAACACAACAACCACGACCCATATAACATGACAACTGCAAGGCATAACAACAACAAACATGATCAATGTTTCACGACAACCACGACCCATATAACATGAGAACCACGACCCATATATCATGACAACCACAACCCATATAACATGACAATCACGACCCATATATAATGACAACCACGACCCATATAACATGACAACCACGACTCATATGACATGACAACCACGAACCATAACAACTAACAGCCACGATCCATGCATAATGAAAACCACGACCTATATAACATGAAAATCATAACACTTATATAACTGTGAACCACAACCCATATAACATGTCAACCACGACCCATATAACATGTCAACCATGATGCAACACAGTAGGGCCAATGAGTTAGGACATTAATGCAGCCCTTACAACCACGACCCTTACCACATGACAATCACGACCCTCACCACGACCATATATGACATTCTATTGCACCCGAAAATTACATTATATATAACTCCACAAGATGACTATAAAATTAACAAGTGAATTTTCGTTTAATTACAAGAAGAACAGGATAAGGAAGAAGAAGAGTGGCTAGATGAGAGCTATAGGTGGGCCGATTTGAGATCTTCAAATCTTTTAGCAGCCTCAGCTTTCGCTTCCTTTGCGGTGTTGCACCTCACGATCCAGTGCAGCCTTTTCTTGTTAAAGTCTTGTTCGTTAGTACAATGCAACCTGTTCTTCCCAGCTACTTCAAAGAGGGCTGACAGAGCCTTGCACTCAGCACTAAGGGCTGACAGGCGAGACAGAGTGGAACAATACCACTCGATTTCTCTATCTGCCTCGGAGAAATTATCTCTGAGTTGCCAGAGTTCTGAAATTATCTTCAGAATTTCCTGTGGAGGCCGTTGATCTTTAGGAAGATCGACAACATCCTTAAGGAAAGGAAAGTGATCACCCATAAAGGAAGAACGTGAGAAGGACTCGATGCCTTCTTCGAATATCTCCTCCATTATTTTGATTGAAAGAGTAAAGAAATCTATGAAAGCTTAAGGTGTTGCAATAAGGATTCTGATTCGAATCGGCTTATGAAAGTAATTTGAAACCCAAGTACCACTTTTATAAGCTTGTGAACGAGTGGTTAATGTGATTAAAATGTCGTGTGACTATTGGTTTTTTGATGTTAGGAATACCATTTTTTGGGATTACGAGGAAATAGCGAAATGAATGCGATTTCCTGAAAAAGAATATGGCACGATTACTAAAGGTCATGAATATAATGAATAATAAGTCGTGGTCGTCATCCACAATGGATCATGGTTGGGAACCACCACCCAGTATGTATGACAACCACAACCCTGTCGTGTGATCGTGGTTCACATGCACATTGGATCGTGGTTGTCATCCATGTTGGATCGTAGTTATGATGAACAATGGATCATTATTGTATATGGGTCGTTGAACGTGGTTGTCAACCATGATCCATATACCGTGACAACCACGACCCATGTAACATGACAACAACGGCCCATAACATCTGACAATCACGACCCGTGTAACATAAAAATCACAACCCATGCATATAATATGTAAACCACGATCTATAACAACTAGTAGCCACGATTCATATACTGTCACAACAACGACCCATATAACCTGACAACCACGATACAAGGTTATGGGCCAAATGAGTTGGGCCTTGCACACGGTAGTGAAAGGCACTATCCTTATAACATGATGCCCACAACCCATCTAGCATGAAAACCACGACCCATACATCTGCCAACCATGACCCATAACATCTGCAAACCATGACCCATGTAACATGATGACCACGACTCATGTGCATGTGAAAAGCACGATCCTTATAATATAACAACCATGATCCAATGTGCATGTGAAAGGCGACATTCGGCTCTTCCCAAGCTCATAAATGCTTCCGTATTCTCAAGGGAAAATGGATTGGCTACTCCCCCTATCACCAGCCATGGGCCCAACCATGATGTATGTGTTTCATCCATTCCGTTCATTTATTTTTACAGATCATTTTAGGGCTTGATCCCAAAAATGAGAGGCATATAAATCTAAGGTGGACCACAACACAGGAAAACAATAGTGATTGGATATCCACCATTAAAATCCTCTTAAGGCCCACTGTACTGTTTATTTGACATCCAATCTGTTGATTAGGTCGTACCGAAACAGATGAAGGGAAAAAACAAAGATCAACTTGATCCAAAACTTTTATGGCCAATAAAAAGTTTTTAATGGTCTACAATGCTCATTCAACACTATTTCCTGTAATGTGGTCCACTTGAGATTGGGATATACCTCATTTTTGGTCTCATACCATAAAATGATCTGGAAAAATATAAGCACGGCATGGATGAAACACATACATGGTGGTGGGGCCCACAGACCACCGAGCACCAACCATTGGCTAGTGGCAGGGGGAGTAGCCAATCCATCACTTTCTCAGGGGTTGAAACAAAAGGTAACTTCTTCTTCACTCTAGGATTGTACAACTTCTGAATTTAGGACAGGGGCATTTTCTTCCGAAACAAAATCTAAAAGTTGTCAGAAGACCACTCTTGGGATATCTGGAACGTCGTACCTCCTAAGGTAATTTGACTAAACTTCGAGATCAGTACTGTCAAATTCCCTTTGTTTCATTAGTAGGGCTTCATTTAAAAGGAAAAATTATAAAAATACCCTTATACCAAGAAATATAAGCACACTACTATAAACTTAAAAGCTCATGTATACTTAATGCATGCACAAAGATCGGACCAAAATATGATGGTCACACTTGTGATCACATCACATGTGTGACCATTCTAAACCATCCTCAAGTTGGAGCGCACACACACACACACACACACACACACACACACACACACACACACACATATATATATATATATATATAGATATCATAAATTTCCAACTTGTCAAGAAACTTTTCCAAATGAGCCGGACTTAAAGCCTTTGTGAACATATCGGTAACTTAGTCTTCAGATTTGATGAACGGTTTGGATATTTCCTTGTTTACGACCTTCTCTTTGATGTAGTGGTAGTCTACTTCAATATACTTTTTCCACTCATGATAAATCGGATTATTGGTGATATGTGATGCAACTTGATTATCACAATATATGTCATGCCCCAAACTTGGAAACCGGGCTCACAAAATTCTCGATCACTGAATCTAGCGCCGACAGCCTCCGTAGTATCCCCTTCTTGGCTCCTAGCACACATTCGCCAGGTTTTGATCATGGGATGCTGCGAGGAGAATTTTCAACAACAGTTTGATTCGTAATAAGCATAACCAAAGGCATAACCCATAAATAACAACCAAAAACTCTATCACATTTCCACTATGATCAAAATTTACAAGTACAAAGCGCAAAAAGGGAAAATACAATGATGATAGACAAAATCTTCAAGATGATCTACCAGGCGCTCTAGCCTCAACACTGTTGCGATCCAACGTCACCTGCATACAACGGTCGTGCATAAGCTTATGGAAAGCTTAGAGGGTGCTGAAAGTGTGTGCGTAAGGTAGTAATATAATTATACAGTATTAGAGTAATGCGGAATATGCTGGTGAATCCAGGAATACTATTAGTCGTACCAAGGCCATGCGATGCAAAGCATAAATGATGTTGGCCATACCAAAGCCATGCAATGCGAAATGTAACTCGAGCATACAAATCCTCATCTAAGTCCACATATCAATACAGCTCAACTCTAGAGTATCACCGAGGTCTAATACACTCCAAGCCAGATTGCCGTCCCATCGCACGCAATAAGGTGAGTGAAAAAGACCTCACTATCCTCCTACCAATATTAAACTCGGCTCGTCGATAGTGGACCCATTCCTCAAGCTAGTCAAACTCAACCTAGCTTTGCCCCCTCCTCTCGGGCGACTATGGCCGCATCCCCTTCCAACCGACCACGACACAGTGAAAAGCGTGATCATCTGGTAATCGGCACTCGGCGCTCATGTACCCACTCAGTCTAACCTCCTTGTACCATAAGGGTTTAGGGATTTTCACCCAAGGATATCTATGTCATCTCATGTAGAATAAGATTTTCGGTACCCAATCCTGTCAACCACGATACACCTGTGGAGGCTATACGAAGTCGCTAGGGCGTATAGTAACCATGTCACACAATGAAAAATGCATGAATCACACTATCTAGTCATTTAGCAATCCTGCGTATATCGTGTGCTCATTTAGGGCAACACCGCCTAACCGGGAGCCCATAAATAATCTGCTCGAAGACATATTCTATGATCAGTCACTTCTCATATTAAGCATACATATGATGCGTATGATCATGAATCATAGAAATATACTAAACATGTTATATGGCGATGAATTCTTGTTCGTAACGAAGATGGGCCTAGACGGCCCACACACTACAAGTATGGGCCTAACAATGGGCCATCGGGAGAGTTACAATGCAGACATTTAACCATCATTACTCTACAATGTGGACATCAAACCATTATTGCTCCCAAGGCATGACCGGATCAAATGGGCCGAATCAAATGGGCCAATCAAATGGGCCGAATTAAATGGGCCGAATCAAATGGGCCGATTCAAATGGGCCAATCAAATGGGCCGATTCAAATGGGCCAATCAAATGGGCCGAATCAAATGGGCCAAATGTATATCAAATTGGGCCCACCCTTATGTATTTTGAGATCCGACCTACTCATAAGTTATCATAGAGATAGATGAAATGAAAATAATTATTAGCTTAATTGGAAACTACCGTGGCCCTTAGAAGTTTGAATGGTGGATGTCACTATCCACTATTTAAATGGTGGGGTCCACTTGAACTTTAGATCTGATTCACCCATTCTCCCATGCCATAAAATGATCTCATAAATGGTTGGGCGGTATGGATGCACACATGCATCATGGTGGGTCCCATAGATAGCGATGTGGATGGAACACATGGGACCCACGAAACTTGATGCTGTGTACAGCAGCTAGCGGTGGGGTCCACTTGCTGCCATGTAAAGCAGCAATAGGGCAGCTGCTGCTACCTAAAAGAGGCAAAGGTGGGTCCCATGTAGGGCCCACTGTTATATATACATACAGCATATAATATAATATATATTATACAATAGCTGCTACTATGTAGCTTTTAGGCATTAAAGGGAGAGGTGGGTCCCACATAGGGCCCACCCTCATCCATACATATAATATAATATAATATATATATATATATATATATATATATATATATATATATATATATATATATTATAAATGCAATGTCTAGGCCGTGACCTGGATGGTCACATGCATCAAGGAGGGCCCCACACATGGGGTGTGTCCCACAGTCAGATGGATGGTGGACACAATACATGCGTCACGGTGGGGCCATCTTAAACGAATGGACGGCGTGGATGGGTCCCATGGACCCCACAGTCTGTTCACACTTCACTGATAGCCACCCGCACTAGGGAATTGTACCAAGACCTCAGCGTTGAAAAGAGGTATCTTTTATTCAGCCTACCACGTGAGCTATGGAGCTAGGTGTGCACACGCACCAAGGAGAGCCCCACACGGACGTGGGTCCCACCGTCCATGGGTGGTGGATGGTCTAGATAAAGCACATACACCATGGAGTGGCCCATCTAAAAGGATGGACGGCGTGGATGGGTCCCATGGACCCCATGTCAGTCCACACTTCCCTTGTTAGAACACCCACTGTTAGTGCACACCTCCATTGTTATCACACCCACTGTCAGCACACTACACCGTCAGCACACCCACACCAGTCCACACTTCACGGTTAGCACACGTCTAGTGTCCCTAGACGCTGGACAGTGTGGATAGAACACAGACATCATAGCGGGTCCCACATGGTCGTGGCCCACTTGATGTGATCATTCTAATATTTGGGTTTCTCCTACATCCAGGCCCACCCAAAGATGGTTAGTAAGGTGGGCCCTATGGATGGAACGGCATGGATCATAGATCATAGTGGGGTCCACAATACATGTAACATCCCAGAAATCGGGGGTCGAGCATAAACTCCACTCCTGAGTTCTAGAACATCACTTATGCAACGTTTTCAATGATGGATGAATGTCGGCTGTAGTAGTGCATAAAACATGAAGTGGATTAAGCCAAAACAGCATATCATACTCCAGAGACAGTTAAGTTTCTCAAGTGGAAGATTGTGATAAATATATAAAATGTATAATAGATTGTAAGTCTCCAGAGTGTGAACATGTTACCAGGTTAACTAAATACATGTATACTCCAAAATAGAAAGAAAACAATATACATGGGTGTTTAAATAAAAGACAGAATACCAAGTGTATTGGCATCTAATCAGTAACCCTGTAAACCCGTCGATCAGAACCTGCATATAGGAGGAATCCACCTCATCATCATAAAGTCTGGCTCTGCTTCGCAAGCATCGTCATCATCTAAAACTAAAACAGGAACCGTTTGGTGTGTACAACACCGTCCCGTAATGTGGGAGTGAGTAGCTAACTCAGTGAAAACTATACAGCAAAGGTTAACATGTTATCAATTCAATCAAGCAGTAATGACAAGGCAGTACAATCAAATAGGTCCTAGATACTCTTGTTAATGCAAGGATGATATGAAGAATGATACATGCCCTCACCACAAACTCCCTCATGCGACATCATCTAACGATCACGACATGAATCACTACCACTGTGCTCTCACACCAACGCCAATGGCACATGCAGTGCAATGTCATGAATATGATTATCCAGTTCTTATTAGTTCTTTTCATACAGCAGTATTGGGAAGCTAAGACACCTCCCTTATATCAATTCCCAACATTGATCCATTCTAGGGTCTTCAGTCCTAGGAATCTCATACGATGTTATGGTTCTAGGTCGCTGCAAGGGCTGTCAGGGCTGTTGTGCGCAATCGTTGCTCCTCTCCTCCATCACCTTATCAATACAGGCCTATTTATATCCTTAAGACTACAACAGGACTCGTCGCCCCTATGCAGTGTCAGGATAAACTCAAGGTCACTATAAAGGGCTCCTCACCAATCAGTGTAGGCCGACAGCAAGAATATAGTATCCCATATCACCATAATCTGCTCAAAGTAGGGTGCTCACTAGTCACTACGGGGAGGTTCGTGGCCCCAACGTAGGCCGACAGCTTGACCACGGTGTCCCATACCATCATGCCCGGCTCATGAGTCTTAGGGGATCTTGGTACCATGGTTAACGGGAGTTTCACTGGTAAGCTCAGTGCCTTAGATTCAAATAGTGGCGACCAAACATGGTGAATAAGCATCGGTCAATCGGGTTAGTTGATAAGCTCAACTAGGCCAAGCGCACATTGAGTTGAACGACATGGAATGCATAAGTACTCCGTGTGGCCTAACCACTGGCGAACATCCTACCTACGACTCAGATTCGTTGAACTCATCTTGTGTTGCGAACAACCTCAACCACCATTTGGAGTACGCTTACCAATTACCTAGACTATACAATAGCCCCAATCACATTCAATTACAACGATCTAGCGTATGAGATACTCAAAGCAGTAATGGAGCAATGATTCAAATAATACAATCAATTGAGCATGTTATGAAGTACAACATAAACACGAATCCATACTTGTACATTTCTAAGTAAAAGCAATGAGTAAGAAACAAAGTATATGGAGGAAATTATACACTTATTTTGTATGGATAACCTAAGTTACATGATTCATGAAGGGAATCATACACATCATTGATGTAGTTAAGAATCATATCTCAACCCGCATATAGGTACATCTTGCTAGCTCCTAACTCATTCAGACACTTTTACATACACTTAGTCTACTCATTACATCGTACATATTATGTATCCATTAGCATACGTATTAGGGCAAATCCTTTCGTCAAAGGGTTATCGCTCATACAATAATCATATATCCATGACAATTAGTCATGGCGAGCATGAAAGCAAATTCCATACTCATTCAGTCATTTTTACAAACACTTAGGCTACACATACTAACTACATAACGTATGTTGATATATCATGTATTTGACCAAATCCTTTCACTAGGGAGTTGCCCCATATATCACTTGCATAAACTCATGACGGATAATCATAGCATGCATGAATCTGGGTTCCGTATTCATTTAAACATTTTCACAAACACGTGAGCTACACACTTTTACATATATAGCGTATACTGGCCGTTGTGAGATTTAGGGCAAGTCTTTCGCTAAGGAGTTATCACACATGCAATAAGCATATATACACGGCAATTAATCATGTTAAGCACAAACCTGAATTTTATACGATATGGTATTTTCTACAAATATGAGGAATACAGTATGATCAACATATGTAATGTATAACTGAAAAATGAAACAGACAACACTTTATACATGTGAAATAGCATCCTATACAAGAATAAATCATTACTTAACATTGAAAGTCTTGAAAACCATAACCTAAGCGTATATACTCCGCACCTTAAACCAGAAAATACGTATAAGATGTGATTCAGGCGATATGTCTTCGTCAACGGCGGATACGCTACCTATGGCAAGAAACAGGTTAGCTAGAACATCATTGGAACTATCCTAGGCTTCAAAACAGGTTAGGGTTAGCTTCACTTACCCAAGAACGGAGTCAAAAATGCCGTAATAGCGATACAGTAGAGGTGTTGAAGCACGTGGAGTGATAGGGTAGAATCCCTGGGAGAAACTCCAACTCTCTCTCACTTTCTCTCTCTTTTCTCTCCTAAGGTTTTCTCCAAATTCGTATGGGAGGAGAGAATGAGGGCTAAAGGCCTTTTTATAAGTCCAAAAATGATGAAAATAGACTTGGGGCCAAGGTATACTTAAGTTATAACCAAATCGGGTCTGTTCCGATCCAACGGAGCACTTCTGGAGGTCCTATTATCAATTGCGGTCGGACTTAAGCTCGCTAACATCGGATCTTTAGTCAGTTAGGTTTTCAGTCTGATCAAATTTCTAGATCGTCTATGGAGGACCAGTGTCAATTCAACGGTTACCAAACTCCGATCAAGGCCATAAGTCCTTGGACATGTAAGGGTAAATTTTTCTGATCCGAGGGTAAAATTTGGTCGAATTCTGACGGTCAGAATGCTTAAAAATAACATGCAAGTGAAACGTTCCAGATTCTAATTTATTTTCTAAAAATCTTCCTTTTCTCACTCTCTTTACTCCAGACGCAAGGAAATGGTCTCAGGACATCGATTGGGCTTGATTTTTAAAACGATAGTCAAGTCAAACTAGGCAGTCATAATGGTCTAAGTTCATCGCTATCAGACTTTCGACGTGTGGTCTAGTCCATTACGAAGTTACAAAGCATTCTCGAGAACAACTGGGTTTAGAGTTGGATCCTAGATTTTAGGATAACGTAGTGGTAACAATTCTAGAGGTTTTGGGTCTTACAGATCGTATTTAAAGTTATTGGTACTAATTTTGCAGGAAATCTAGTGTAGCGCTGGCTAATTCACGTTAAATTTCTAAAGAATTTGGTTCTAAGTGATTCCTTTGGCTTTGGAATTGAGTTCTAAGAGGTTACTAAGGTGTTATAGTTGACCCATTTCCTAAGGACATCTAATTCCAGGTTGGTAAAAATCTGGGGTGTTACAATACATGAGAAAGAGGGAGAGAGAGAGAGAGAGAGAGAGAGAGAGAGAGAGAGAGAGAGAGAGAGAGAGAGATTGGCGAGGATGGAGGGGCCCTGCCACTATGGGCCCCTCTTTGATACAAAGCCTACTTCAAGGTGTATCCCACCATAAGTGGGCCCTTACATCACAAAGAAAAATAAAGAAGTGGAGATCCAAGATCACCCACCGTCTTCTTCTTGCTCCCTTGGCTTCCTTCGCTCCTTAGCTTCGATTCCAACAGAGGAGATGGAGTTTGGATGGTTAAGATGGGAGATGAGAGGGTAGAAAGTGGGCCACATACAAAGTTCTCATGGAGAAGAGAAAGAGCTTGGACGTGGGATTTTCTTGCTTGCTTGGAAAAGTGAGTTGAGAAATGAGAGAGAGGGTTGTAGAGAGAGAGAGAGAGAGAGAAAGAAAGATGAGTGATGGAGTGATGGATGTGGTGAGTGATGGGTGTGTAAGAAACTTTTGACTTTGGGGTTGCTTGGTCTAAGAAAAGTATGGGCTTGTGTAAGAACTTTTTTGACTTTGGGGTTGCTTGGGAATGGGTGAAAGGTGATGTGTACTTGACATGATGGGATTGTTTGATTGATTGATTGATGTGAAAGTCATAGATATTCTCTTGAATTTTGCAACATGCGGCGTTTTCCTCGAACCAAATGCGGGCCCACATCTCCTGGTCTGGGTATCGTCTCGGCGCACGAGACGCGGCATTGGAACTGCGGTGATGGCGCGGTCGCTAGGGTACAAGTATCGAGTTGAGTCGGCTCGAGTTGACGGCGTGTGACTCAGGGTCACGCACAAATACCAGTTAAGGGTTGAAGGTTGTCGAAATTCAACCGGAAATATTGCGGAAGCCTACAAAATAGTACGGACTAAGATACGAGTCTTACAATATAAGTTCATGGGAGTATCAACCACAAAACCTAACTTATACATCAATGTCTTCAGTTACATAAGTCCACACATGGTATGGACCATGTCTCTATACTTTGCTTCTACACTAGAACGGGCAACAATTTGTTGCTTCTTGTTTTTTCAAGTAACTAGATTACCTCCTATAAAGGTACATTAACTTGTGGTGGATCTTCTTTCTGAAGGAGATCCAACCTAGTATGCATAAGAGAATCCTTCCACTCTAAGATGTCCATTTCACTTATAGAGAATTTCACGGCCTAAGGCACCCTTCAAACATATAAGTATGCAGACCACAACTTCCATATGAGAGACACGAGGGGCTTACATAAATTGACTAACTACACTGACTAGATAGGTAATATTAAGCCGTGTAAAAGTTAAAAAGATCAATTTTCCAACCAATTGGCGATGTCTGCCTAGATCATAAAAGATGTCTCATTCATCTGTACTTAACTTGGAGTTTGCATCCATGAGAGTTGTTACCTACTTAGGCCCCATTAAACATATCTCTTCTAACAACTTCATAACATATTTCATTTGTGATACATGAATTCCCAACTGTGATCGAGCTACCTCAATACCTGGAAAGTATCGAAGGTGGCCTAAATCATTTGTACAAAAGTGTTACTGTAATAACTTTAACTTAGATATGCCTTTACTATCATTTTCAGTAATGATGATGTCGTTTACATAAACAATAAGAACTAGAGTGTCAGTCTCACTCTACCTAATAAAGACTGGGTGATCATCCTAATTGTGTTTCATCCTAAATTGCATTATTACTTTATTAAATTTGTCAAACCACGCACATGTATACTACTTTAACCCTAAAATTGACTTTCTTAGCCTGCAGACTTTATCAGACTCCCCCTAAGCAACAAAGCCATACAGTTGCTCTATGTACACTTCTTTAAGTAAATCACCATGAAGAAACATGTTCTTTACATCTGGTTGATATAAGGGTCAATCCAAATTTACAGCAGTTAGATTTGAGTAGGGGGCGACTCGACTCGTTCGACTCGGTCATTCCCGACTCGACCCAAACCTAATGGCAGAGTCGGGTTCGGATCGAGTAGCCTTAGGACAATCTAAAACCTGACTGAGTCGAGTTCGAGTTACACAGTAACTCGTACCGAAACTCGATCCAGTCGAACTCAACTCGATCCGAAACCCTACTTGATTCGATTATCGAGTACTATATAAACAAAAAAAAACCCTACCCTTCTACCCTAACCCTACCCGCCGTCCGCTGCACCCAACTCGATTCAAGACCCTTACTCTAGCACAGCCGTGCAGTAGCACCCCTCCGGCCAAACCCATTTGAATTTCGAGCTCCTCCTCCTCCTCTGCATCTCTCTCTCCTCTCCACTTCCACTCGACTCCAGTAGCAATCCAGCTTGATTTAAGGTATTTTTTTATTTTAATTAAATAAATCATCAAAAGGATGGCACAGGTAAGCCTGGGCTGGATCTGAAGCAACCTGGGCCCACTACGATGTGTTCAGGCTGACTAGGGAGCGGCCTTGGGGCCTTGGCTCGTTGTAGTGCATCTGAGCTTTCTCGAGAGTGGTGCGGATGTGCAGTCAGACTCTTTGTGGTCCTATGGACCCATGGTGTGTCTTTCCTGGCCTGACTCGGGTGCGGTGCATCCGGGCTTAATGTGGTGCACCTTGCCTAGCTTGGGTGCAGTGAGGTCAGGCTCACTATGGCCTTGCTCAAGTGCGGTGTGGCCAGGCTCACTATGGTGCGTCCGTCTTGGCTCAAGTGTAGCCAAGCTAAAACCTAACCCTAACCCCTAAACCTAAACCCTGAACCTAAAACCTAACTCTAACCCTAAACCCTAAACCTAAAACCTAACCCTAACCTTAAATCGTAAACCCTAAACCTAAAACCTAACCTTAAACCCTAAACTCGGACACCTAAACAGTTGAACTTAATCCTTAAACCCTAAATCCTAAATTTCTAATGTGTTTTATTTATTTGAATGAGTTAACAGCCATCTATAAGTATAACAGATACCATGTGAATGAGTTGACAACCAAATTTATTATCGCCAGTGAAATACCATTTCAAATAGTAGAGAGTCTTTTTATCAAATTAGCCAGAGGCCTTTACCCCAGATACGAGAAGGTCTCCCGTACAAAAATAAAGAGAGTGTGCTTGAAGATGTATGTAAGCGAGAAGCACAAGTTGAAAGGACAGTTGGAATCGATTTTTTGAATTAGCTTGAAATCATATTTGTGGACGACATCCAATCAACAAAGGGGGTATATGTCATTAACTGCCCACTACATTGATGCTGAATGGAGGCTCTACAAAAGAATCCTAAACATTCGTTATCTCACACCTCTTCATACTAGATTGATGATTTCAGACTGCATCTACAAATGTCTTGTGGTATGGGGCATTGAAAAAAAAAATTCTCAATAACTTTAGACAATGTCTCAGCAAATGATAGCATGATAATGAATTTTCAGAACCAATTTAAGACTACCAGTGACTTGTATTTTGGTGGAAAGATATTTCATGTTAGGTGTTTTGTGCACATCCTAAACTTGATTGTACAAGATGACTTTGAAACAATTAAGCCAACGATCAAAAATATAAGAGAGAGAGCGTGAAGTACATATGGGGATCACCTTCACAATTACATACATGGAATAAGATCGTGGAATGGTTGAATTTGTCATCTTAGATAACGATGAAGTTGGATGTCATGTCACGTTGGAATTCGACTTTTGAAATATTGGATTCAATGATACTATACGGAGCATGATAGTGGTATCTTTGATTACTTTCTGATGATGATTGGTCAATAGATGAATCATTTTGCAATTTCCTTTCATTTTTTTTTATGACACAATGAAGAAATTTTCAGGAAATAAGTATCCACAACAAATATATTTCTTCCAGAACTTTGGAAGGTAAAAGATATTTTGCACAGAAGTTGTAGTGGACCAGACTTTTTATAATTAATGACCATGGGTATGCAGTTAAAGTTTGATCAATATTGGTCTGAGTGCAGTCTGGTAATGGTTGTTACAGTCGTTCTTGATCCTCGATACAAGATGTTCATGGTTATACTCATCTTTAATAAGTTTTATGGTGAGAAGAGTACCACTTAGGTCGATAAGATTCATGTTGCAATTAATGATTTGTACAATTTCTATGTATAAACTTTAGGCGCCACAAAATACAATACTACAGCCGCAGGCCTGTGTACTGCTGAAGTGGGTTCTAATTCTACTGTTGATGAACAATGAAACACAATTGATGATTTCATGTCTTTCCTGACACAAGTTAAGACTCAAACACAGACAACCCAATCAGAACTTGACCGTTATATCGACGAGTCACTTGTAAAGTACAAAGACAAAGAATTTGATGTTTTAAACTAGTGGAAGTCGAAATCTCGTTTATAGCACGGGACATATTATCAATTTCAATTTCAACCATGGCATCATAATTTGCTTTTAGTATGGGGAGTAGGGTCATGAACAAATATCAAAGCTCACTTACACTGGATCAGTTGAAGTGTTCATTTGTACATAGGATTGGCTGCGTCCAATCTAGGGAAAGGGAAACTGTTGATGAGGAGTTCGAGGAAGAGGAAAGCGATAAGAAAGATGAGATAGTACCCGCAACAATTGCATGAAAGAGGCTGTAGCATAAGACATTGACTTCTATTTCTCTTGCATTTGCTTTCAAGTTACAACAAGATTTTGACAGTTATTTTTTGTGGACTTAAATTGTAATATTTGATTAGTGTATGGATATTTTTTCTTTTTCATTTAACTTTAAAATTATCTATTGTTGCTTAAATCTTGTATAGCTAGCTGATTGCGTTTATTCATCTTCATTCCTTAATTATTTATGTTGCCTTAGCCTAACCAAATATTTTTTTTTCAAAATAAATACCTTTAGATATGTCATTGGAAGATGATCCATTGGAAGATATTTGGGATTATGGAGCCTAAGTCTACTCACAGTATGGAATTATAAAGTTATAATGCAAGTTTTGTGGATAACAATTTGTAAACAAAATAAATTGGTTGAAATTACATTTAGCTTGTCAGGGAAGAGACGCTGTACATCATGTAGCAAAGCTCCTTAGGAAATCCGAGATTTATTTCAAGTCATTATTGACTCAAATACAAAGACTTTCTCTACCCCTTCTCCTACAACTACAACTAATATAACCAGCCACAGAAGATATAAAAGTAGGCCTATTATAATTGAAGAAGTGTTAAGCAGAGGGATTGCCTCCATAGTTAGTAGAGAAAAATAAGAGAGACTTTTAAGAGAACAAGAAGAACAAGATTATAAAGAGGTCGTAAAAGAAAGCTTGAAAATGGCATCCATGACTAGATAAGAACATCAATCCCCTTCGAGACAACATGATGCTGAAGTAGGAATGAGTAAATCATCAAAGTTTCTTAAAAGTTTCATAGCATTGTATAGGGCGTTGGGAATCCCTTACAAATCAAATCATTAAAAGCGGTTGAAAAAAGTTGTTGAACCTATGAACGAGGATGATGGAAAGGCATCTCCACCATTCGATTCAGTGGGGTAAACAACTATCTTTTAGACACCTTCAACTCAGAGTTAGCCTAGAGTTCTCCTGCAGTTGAAGCCATAAAAAGAGAACCAAATGATGATTCTGGCGATGAAGGTAGAGGAGGGGCTTACTATTATGGACAAGGTTACTCAAGTTACACACCACAAAGGCATTCATCATACAAAGGATATTGAATGAATGAAAGTTTTATTGGTCTGTATGTGGACGTGGTTTATTTACTTTTGATTTTTAACAATGTTTATTTACTTTGTTCGTTTATGGAAATGATTTATTTATTTTTTATTTCAAAACAGGATCAGGTAGGGTCCGCCCTAACTCGTTTTATGAACATGGTTTATTTACTTTACAATCGCATTTTTTGCATGTTGTAACTTGCAATGCAAAGATGACCCCATTGCAACATTGCCATAGTAACCCAGTCTAATGACCCGATCCAACTTGGTGCCAACTTCATCTGACTCGGTATTTCTGACCAGGTTGGACTTGGTCATGCTGGACTTGGTATCGAGTCAGATCGAGTTCAAGTCAGGCCTTTTTCAAAATCAGATCGAGTCGAGTCAGCCTTAACTCGGTCCAACTCGACTCGATGCCCAACTCTAGCAGCAATAGAGATCACCACAAAAATTGAATGAACCTTAGTCCTCAAATAAAAGGTTTCATAGTAGTTAATTCCAAATGTTTGAATATATCCTTTTGCCACCAGACGAGCCTTTAAACGATCCACGGTGCCATCAAACTTGTACTTCACGGCATATACTCATCTACACCCTATTGCATGCTTTCCTGCAGGTAACTTAGCCAAAGTTCAAGTTTGATTTTGATGAAGCACATCCATTCATTCTTCCATAGCTCTTTTCCACCCATCAAAATGTAGAGCCTCTTAAAACAATCGAGGGACAGACATAGAAGACTGAAGAGGAGGATTTTCAGAAGGATTGATAGAACTGGCAGAGGGCACATCATTAGGTGCTTCAGTACTTATCTTGAAAGGAATGTTTGGAGTAAACCTGCAACGGTGGAGGATTGGGATGTGACTCTGTCACTTGTTTTCCTAGTAAATCTATGTCCGTCACCACAAGAACAGTGGTAGAGTTTTTGGAATATTGCAATGTCTTACCATTATCGGAGAAATATGGAGTATTTTTCAAAAAGATGACATCTATGGACATGTATCATCT
Source organism: Magnolia kwangsiensis (assembly GCA_037074715.1). Lineage (NCBI taxonomy): Eukaryota > Viridiplantae > Streptophyta > Magnoliopsida > Magnoliales > Magnoliaceae > Magnolia > Magnolia kwangsiensis. Next base: position 37,680,169 of record CM073580.1, on the reverse strand, counting down.
TTGGGCAATAGGATTATAGCAGTTGTAACCTTACTGAGTATTTGAGTACCCCATAAAAACACACTTTACAGTTTTGGGTTCAAATTTATCGAAGACATAATCAAATTGATGTACAAAACATACACATCCAAAAATTTTAAAAGGAAGAGAAAAATGAAGGATATTGGTGATACAAGACAGACAAAGGAGCTTGAGAGGGCATTCGATTTATAAGATAACATGCAGTCAAAATGACATCACCTCAAAAACTTTTTGGAACCTTCATGTGAGTAATAATGCCCTAGCTACTTCAAGCAAATGACAATTTTTACGCTTCACAACTCCATTTTGTTGCGGTGTGTGCACATGAATTTTGATGAATGATACCATGTATAAGAAATATAAGTGAAAAAGAATTGATTTGTACTCATTGGCATTATCTAATCTTAGAACACAAACTTTAGAATCAAATTGAATTTGAATTTTAGCATAAAATTCTTTAAAACACATAAACTCGTCATAACGATGTCATTCTAGAGCAATCATCTATAAAAATGATAAAATATTTAAAGTCAAATAAAGTAAAAATATGAATGAGTCCCCAAACATCTGAATGTATCAAATGAAATGGTTTATCATTAACTTTATATTCAAAGGGAAAGAAAAGGCACTCTGTGATGCTTTCTTAACTCACAAGCTTCACATTCTAATAGGATTCAAATTAGCTAAGGATAGGTGCCTAAACCTAAAATACCATTAATGTGAAGAGATGTTAGCTTGCAATACAGCTCCAACTTTAGTTATTTCATTCTTAATATAGTAGAGTCCATTAGATTCATGCCCTCTACCAATCATCATCCCCATCTTGAGATCCAATCATCATCCCCATCCTTAGATCCTGAAACTCACAATAAGAAGAAATTTTTTTTACAGAACAATTCAGGTATTTGGTTAGTTTATTTATAGATAATGGGCTCAATAGAAACTTTGGAATATACAAAATTGATGACAATGAAAGATTTGATATATGACATATAAAACCCTCACTAGATACACTAGTTGAAGTGCCATTGGCCAGGGTAACAGATGGAATGGATGAAGACTAGATTAACTTGAACAACAAATTAATCCTACCGGTCATATGATCGGAAGCACTAGAATCAATAATTTATGAAGTACACCCCAAAAAAGTAAGACAAGATGTACCTGACTAAGCAAGGATAGTAGTAGAAGAAGGAGCATGAGTGTAATAATTTTTCAGAAGCTTGGCATAGTCTTTCTTTAATAGTGATTGTGTCACATAAAGTATTCGATTCAACACGAGTGGCACGATTACCTTCCTAACTATCCTCTAAAGAATTGACTTAAACTTTCTGTAAGGCCCACATCCTAGTCTGTACCGTTCTGTAGACTTCCGCGATCCTCTTCGTCGAATTCCTGCAACCCGCGACCTGTAATCGGTGTTTGCACACGACCCTAAGTCACATCCTGTAAATTTGAGTCGACTCGACCCGAGACTTGTACCATTGCGACTGCACCGTCGCCACGACTCCAACCCCATGTCTTGTGCACTGATGCAATACCCAGGCCAGGAGATGTGGACCCGCGTTTATCTCAAAGAAACGTCATGTATTTACAATCCTAAGAGAATCTCTACAACCCATCCCATCAATCAATCAAATCAAGTCAAGTACACATCACATCTATAGCCCATGCTTTCTTTCTCCCTAAGACAAGCAACCCACCTAAGTCAACTCTCAAGTCAAGTACACCCATCACTCACATCCATCACTCACACCCATCACCTCTCTTACAACCTCTCTCTCTCTCTCTCTCTCTCTCTCTCTCTCTCTCTCTCTCTCTCTCATTCTCCACCCATTCTCTCAAGCAAGAGAAGCATACGTCCAAGCACTTCCAAGGAGTGAGAGAGCTTTGTGTGTATCCCACTTCCTACCCCTGTCATCTCCCATCTCAACCCTCCAATCTTCATTAACCTCCATCAAAGAGAGAGCCAAGGAGTTTTGCATTTCACCAGACCAAGAAGATCTAATAGTCGGTGTTCAATAGGATTAGATTTGTATTTTTGTTAATGGGCCAAGTGGGGCTTACCGATCAATGGTATGGATCTCACTTTGGACCTTAGGTGTGATCGATGGCCCACCATGACTCATATGTTCATTCCATGATGGGGCCATTCTCCATGGACTCCATCATATTGTTTACTTTCCTAGTATAAATGAGGTCATTTAGACCTTGCATTTTGGTGGAGAAGGGATCTCCACCGTTGAATTTTTATTGTTGGGTCCACATATTATAGGACCCACTTGATGTATGTTGCAATGCATGGAAGGGAGGTGTGAGACCCGTATCCTAGCCCGTACTATTCGGTAGGCTTCCGCGATCTTTCCGGTCGAATTTCGGTGATCTGTGATCTTTTATCGGCAGTTTTGTGAGACCCTGAGTCGTATCCCGTATTCCAGAGTCAGCTCAACCCGAGACTTGTACCAATGCGACCGCATCGTCGCCGCGGTTCCGATGCCGCGTCTCGCGCGCCGAAGCGATACCCAGGCTAGAAGATGTGGGCCCGCATTCAGTTCGAGAAAAATGCCGCACGTTGTAAATCCCAAGAGAAAGTCCCATCGATCACATCAAATGATACATCAATCCATCAATCAAAGTCAAGTACAAGAAACCCATACCCTAGCCTTACCTCTCTCTTACACAAGTACCATAAAGTCAACAAGCACCTTACCTCTCATGTCACTCTCTCATCCCTCTCTCCCATCACCTCTCTCCCATCACCTCTCTCTCTCTCTCATCCTCTCTCTCATTCTCCCAAGCAACCATGGGAGGTGGACGTATAAGCTCTCCTTGAGAAAGAGCTTGGTGTGGCCCACATTCCTACCATCCAATCCCACCCTCCATGATCGATCTTAACCGTTGAAGTTCATCCACTGGAGCTTTAGAGGCCATAGGCGGAAGAAGGAGAGAAGATTCTTAGGTGGGTGCCTCTATCCTTCTCTCTCTCTATCTTTCACTTTTGTTGTGTGTGGCGATGTGGCGGTGTGGCCCACCCGGATGTACCCCACTTGATGTAACCGTCCAAACCATTTGGGCCCTACCTCAGGGAGATGGGAAAACACAAATATCAAGTTGGTCCAAATCAAGTGGGCTACGTCGACGTGGGACCCACCAGCCATGGTCCCCACATGTGGGACCCACCTTATACATGTGTTTTATGCAAACTGTCCAGCATCCAGGACGCTGGACGTGGCTGAGAAGTTAACAGTTAACTGACGGTGTGGTGTACTGAGAAGCAAAAAGAGGAGTCAGTTTGATTTTTTAAAAAACTTTGGTTGGATCACTCATACACGCCCCACCATGATGTATGAATTCAATCCACACCGTCTATCTTATTTCTTAGATCATTTTATGTGTTGAACCAAAATTTGAGACCAAACCGATTCTCGGACGGGCCATACCATAGGAAATAGTGGTATTACCGTTAAAACCTACCTTGATTCTTCTATTTGCCAAAAACACGTCGCATATTGATCTCATTTGGTCGATTATGGGCCGTATAATACAATGGATGGAGTGGATTTTACTGAAGCGGGCCCCACATAGGAAAAGCCTTAAAGAACTCATTTTTTAAAAAAATATATGAAGGGAATTTTTTGGGCAGCAGCGCTAACGCCAGAGGACGCAGCAGCAGGACTGCCGGACGGGCCAGGAATGTGATCCCACATGTAGGCCCCACCATGCTGCGTGTAGAACATCCACTCTGTGCATTTGGTAGCTCCCCTGTGGGACAGTGGGCCCCCGAAAAATCAGCCTTATGAGAAGCTCAGGTGGCCCACGTCACAAGAAACAGTGGGATTAAACGTCTGCCATTGCAACCCCTTTTTGGTGCCCCAGAAGTTTTAGATCATCATAAAATTTATTTTCCTTCTTCATCTGGGTCTACGTGACCTTATTAACAAATTGGATGGCATATAAACGTTATGGTGGGCCCTACGTGGGGCCCACTCGATCTGGCACGCAGATTGGCTGGAGTACCGCACTAGCTGTATAGCTGACTGTGGGCGTTAGCAAGTTAGATGGTGTAAGACCCGTATCTTAGTCCGTACCGTTCCATAGACCTCCGCGGTCTTACCGGTCGAATTTCAGCAAACTTCGACCCTTAATCAATATTTACGTGTGACCTGATTCGTACGCCGTCAACCCAAGTCGACTCAACCCAAGACCATTACCATAGCGACCGCACCGTCGCTGCGGTTCCAATGTCGCAACTCGCCCGCTGAGGAGATACCCTGGTCAGGAGATGTAGGCCAGCGTTCGGTGCGAGGAAAACGCTGCGCGTTGCGAAACCCAAGAGAATCTCTACGAGGTGCCACATCAATCAATCAATCCATCACATGTCAAGTACATGTCAAGTACACATCACCTTTCACCCATTCCCAAGCAACCACAAAAGTCAAGAATCTCTTACAAGCCCATACCTCTCTTACTCCAAAAAGCCCTCAAAGTCAAAAAGTTCTTACACCTCTCATGCCTTTCTTACACAAATGGCCACAAAAGTCAAGGTTTTCTTACACACCCATCACTTACCACATCCATCCATCACTCACCACATCCATCCATCACACATCTCTCTCTCCCTCTTACAACTCTCTCTTTCTCATTTTCAAACTCAAAAAAAAAATCCAAAGGAGAGAAATCCATACGTATGAGCTCTCCAAGCATTCCCAAGCAACAAAGGTGGCCCACTTTCCTACCCCATCATCTCCCATCCTAGCCATCCATTCCTCATCTCACCCATTGAAATTGAAGCTAAGTTGCTAAGGAACCCATAGGAGAAAGAAGATCGGACGGTGGGTGCTCGATAATACTAGTTTTTCATGTTTTTGAGATGGGCCAAGTGAGGCCAACCGATCAATGGTTTGGATCTCACTTGGAACCCTAAGTTGTGGCCGATGGCCCACTTTGATCATCATGATCATTCCATGATGGGGCCATTCTCCATGGACCCCATCATGATGTTTATTTTGTTGTATACTCGGGGTCATCTAGACCATCCATTTTAGTGGAGAAAGGATCTCCACCGTTGGATTTTAATTTAATGGGCCCATGTGTAAAGGGACCCACTTGATGTATGTTTCAAATCATGCAAGGGAGGGCCCATAGTGGCAGGGTCCCTCCATCACTTGATCGCTCTTTCTTTCGCTCTCTTTCTCTCCTTCTCTATTTTATGGTCCACTTAAAAGGTTGTGAGATTGTCTCTACCGTTCATCAAAGGGGCCTTACCTTGATGTGGACCTCATGCACACCATCCAATCATTTGGTGGCCCACCTTGGTAACATGTATGAGGGTGGGGCCCACCTTAAATATGTGCTATATACAACCATCCAGCGTTCAGGGACGCTGGACGTTGCAAATACGTGAGGTGTGCGCTGCCAGTGGGTGTACTGATGCAGCAGGTAAAGAAAAAATTTTAATTTTTAAAAGGGGTGTACATGTAGGTCCCACCTTGATGTATAGTTCCAATCCCAGCCGTCCATCCTCTTTCTCATATCATTTTAGGCGTTGAGCCAAAGAATGAGGTCAATCCGATGATCAGGCGGGCCATACCATAGAAAACGGTATTTCTTACCCTTCAAAGGCTATTAGGGCCCATCTTGTTGTTCCTACACACCAAATAAATGCCAAAAATTGAACTTGTATGGCATGTTTGGGCCCTAGAATCTATTAGTCGGAGTGAATTTCCAAGAAGTGGGCCCCACCTGTGAAAAATCATAAAAATCAGTTTTGTTTTCAAAAATAAAAAATAAAAGCATGCAGCAGCATTACTACTGCTGCTGTCAGTGACGCTGGCAGCGCCAGCGCTGGCGGACGGGCGTGCTAGCAGCGTCCCACGACTGCTGCCATGGGCCTCACCATGATGTATATGTAAATCCAAGCCGTTTATGAAGTGGACCCCCTCCAAGTTTCAGCCGATTCCAAAACTCAGGTGGCCCACACCACACGAAACAGTGAGATTGAACCTCTACCATTAAAAATCTATTCATGGGCCACAGAAGTTTTGGATCAAGATGAAATTGGTGTTTTCCCTTCATCCAGGTCTGAGTGACCTTATGAACGGCCTGGATGGCCTATAAACATAATGGTGGGCCCCACTTGGAGCCCACAGTGATGTATATGTCTTATATCCACCGTCCAGGCGGACGGTGGAAGCCCACCCTGATATTTGTGTTTTACATCCACCGTCCAGCGGACGGTGGAGAGCCCACCTTACGCATGTGTTTCATTCACGCCACCTCCCTGGCTGAATGACAAATAAATATTATAGTGGGCCTCCCCCTGGCCCACACCCTGGATGGATGTCAAATAAATATTATAGTGGGCCCCCTGGCCCACACGCTAGAGACAAATAAATATTGCAGTGGGCCTAGGCCCATGCAACCACATGAACAGTTTGGATGGAAATAAACATAACAGTGGGCCCTTTGCCATTTTGGATGGAAAATAAACATTTCAATGAGCCTCTAGGCCCACGGGATTAGGCCCATTGGACGTATCTTAAGGCCCATGGGATTGGACCCACTTGACGTATTCCAAGGCCTATGGGTTTAGGCCCATTTGATTCATATAAGGCCTATGGGTTTAGGCCCATTCAAGTTATATAAGGCCTATGGGTTAGGCCCATTTGATATGTATAAATCCATGGGATTAGGCCCATTTAAGACACATAGGGCCCATGTGCTTAGGCCCATTTTGATATACTCTGAGGCCTATGGATTGTGACCCATCGCAATGTACCTAAGGCCCATTGGTGAAGCCTAGTAATGCGGCCCATTTGATAAATGTAAGGCCCACTAATATAGCCCATTTGATGTAATAAAGGCCCAATAGGATGTACTTACGGTTCGTTGCAATGTGTGAACCCAACATGGTTTGTGTGATGATGTTTACTACGGGCTATGGCTTGGGAGTGATGGTGGTTTGACGTCCACATTGCAAGTTTAATGTTAGTTAAATGTCCGCATTATGACTCTTCCTAGGGCCCAGTAATAGGCTCGTACTTGTTGGGTATAGGTCGTCCGGGCCCATCTGCATTGTAAGGATAGTTCATTTCATCATAACATGTTTAGTATAGTTTCATAACTCATGATCATATGCATCATATGTATGCTTGATATGAGAGGTGACTGATCATAGCATAGGCCTTCGGGCAAGTTATTTATGGGCTCCTGATTAGGCAGTGTTGCCCTACATGAGCGCACGTTACGTGCAAGGATTTGCTGCATGATTGGATAGTGTGATTCATGCATCTCACACTGTGTGATATGGTTACTGTACGCCCTAGCGACATTGGGGTCGTAGGCTCCACAGACGTATCGTGGTTGGCAGGATTGGATACCGAAAATCTTGTTCTACATGGGGTGCTATAGATATTCCTGGGTGAAAGTTTCTAAACCCTTATGGTACCAAGAGGTTACTCCAATTCTAGACCGAGTGGGTAGATGAGCGTTGAGTGCCGATTACCAGACGGTTGCGCTCTCCACTATGTCGTGGTCGGTTAGAAGGGGGTGCGGCCTTACCCTCCTGAGAGTAGGGGGCAATGCTAGGCTGAGTCTGACCAGCTTGAGGAATGGGCCCACTATCGAGGAGTCGAGCCCGATATTGGAAGACGGATAGTGAGGTCTCTTCCACTTACCTTATTGCACGCGATGTGGTGGCGATCTGGTTTAGAGTGTACTAGACTCCGGTGATATCCCAGAGTTGAGCTGTATTGATATGTGGACTTAGATGAGGATTGTATGTTTGACTTGCATCTTGCATCCAATAGCCTTAGTACGGCTCATGATATTATGGACCCATCTGCATATTCTGCATTACTCTGATATTGCATGATCATATTACTACCTTGCGCACACACTTTCACCACCCTCTAAGCTTTCTATAAGCTTATGCACGACCGTTGTGTGCAGGTGACGTTGGGACTCAGCAGCGCTGAGACAGGAGCACTTGGAGATCATTTTGGAGTTTTTGTTCCTTACTATTGTATTTCCCTTTATACTCATTGTACTTATAAAGTTTTTTATCATAGTGGAAATGTAATGAAGTTCTTGGTTGTTGTTTGTGGGTTATGCCTTTGGTTATGCTTATTACGAATTAAACTGACGTTGAAAATTCTCCTCGTAGCATCTCAGGATCGAAACCTGGCGAATGGGCGCTAGGAGCCGAGAATGGGGTTATATGGAGGCTGTTGACGCCAGATTCGGCGATCGAGAATTTTGTGAGCCCGGTTTTCCAGTTTGGGGCGTGACAGGTGGGTCCACCAGTACGATGTATATCAGGGTCGTCTATCACATGGGACCCACTTGTTTAGCACATGTGTTGCATCTACACCATCCAAGACTGAAGCAGATCCAAATTCTGGCAGGCCACACAATGTATGTATTGTACCCACCGTCCAGCTACTGGACAGTGGTGCACACAGTGATGTATTTGACATCCAACTGCCCTTCCATTGTTGGGCTACCGTGAGACCCACTCCACACGTGCTGCACGTGTGGAGGTGGGGCCACAGATGTATGCATTGTGATGTATGTGGTTGGGAGGATGTACTGTACATCCCAGCCGTCCGTCCACCACACCTAGACGCTGGAACTTGTAATATTTAAATAACATTATAAATTATATGATATATACATGTATCTTGTATTCAGTGGGCACGCACGTGGGACCCAGGGATATGCTGACGTACCCCACATCAGCCATATTGCTGATGTATTGACGTCACCATGGTCCGTGGGCCACACATGATAGATGATGTGTTTTATTCCCACTGCATTGTAGTCGTGGGACCCACACACGTGTGGACTCCACCATGTCGTATGTATCTTATCCACACCATCCAAATGGTGGACCAGACCTTAATGTATTTTATTTATCCACACTGTCCAGACAGTGCTGGACATGTTTGGGTGGTACTGATTTACTTATAAGACAATGTTTGGATGGTCTGCCGCACACCAGTCATATAGCTGTCGTGTTGCAGTGCATGGGGCCTACCTTGTATGATGTTTGGGTCTCATCCACACCAAGCAGTGTTCCTGGACAGTGGGGACCCACCTTGGAGTATGTATTGTGTACCCACTCTGACCATTTGTCCAAATGGCGTGGGCCCTACTTGTAATGTATGTTTTGTAACCACACCGTCCGTTCCTGGACGGTGAGCGTGGGACCACCTTAGTTGTATGTATTGTATATCCACCACCCATCCATTTTGACGTGGGTACACCGTGATGTATAGTTTCATCCACACCGTCCAGATTGAGCTGGACGGTGCTGGACAATGTTTGGTCGGTGCTGTGGACCCCAGCCCTATGTATGTTCCATACCCACACCGTCCACAATGTTTGGATGGTGCTGGACAACGTTTGGACGGTGCCGATTTACATGGATAATGTTTGGATTGTGTTAATTTACTTGGACAATGTTTGGACAGTGTCGATCACCATAAGGGTGCCATGTGCCCCATAATATGATGTGTACAACGATACACATGTTACACCTGCAATTAGTGAAATGATTTTAGATGTAATCCAAGCTCCTCCTTGAGGTCTGCCTTGATGTATTCTGTGACCCATCTTTGAGGCACACCTTAATATATTTATAGCCCACTTGAGGCCCATTGGTGCAGCTCATCCATGAGGCCCATCATGATGTATATTTGAGGCTCATGTGATAGGACCCACCTCCCTTGTATTTAAGGCCCATATGATGTGGCCCATTATAATGTATTCCCGGCCCATAAGATGCGGCCCATTGTGTTATATATAAACCTAAGTATATAGCCCATGTGATGTGACCCACTTGATGTTTATGAGGCCCAATGTGACATATTTATAGCCATCCATTGAGGCCCACCTTAATGTGATGCATAATGGACCCGTGTGAGAGGCCCATTGTGATGTATTCGAGGCCCATGGGACGTGGCCCATCCGATGTATAAAGCCCATGTGATGCAGCCCATGTGATGCGTATTAGGCCCATTGGTACGGCCCATTGATGTGGCCCACTTGTTGTATTTGAGGCCCATGGATTGTGGCCAGTATGATGTATTTGAGGCTCATGTGCAAGGCCCTCCTTTGTGTTGTATATTAAACCTTTATATGAGACCGTGTCCCCATTATATGTTTGGCTCTATGTGGGCCACTGCTTGGAAGCAATGTTGGTTTAATGGCTACATTGATAGGCAATAATGGTTTAATGTCCACATTATGATCGTCCCTTAGGCCTCATTCGGCCTATTTCGATTTATCGTGGCCGATTTTCGATTATCGATTGAGGCCGATTACCGATTCTGATTTGTCGTGACCAATTACTGATTATCGATTGAGGCCGATTATCGATTCTGATTTGTCGTGACCAATTGTTGATTATCGATCGAGGCCGATTACCAATTCTGATTTGTCGTGGCCGATTGCTGATTATCGATCGAGGTTAATTATCGTGACTGATTATCGATTCTGATTGTCGTGGCCGATTGCCGATTTCGATTGTCGAGGCCCAATGTGATGTATATGCGGCCCATATTTGAGGCCCATTGTGATGTGTATTCAGCCCGTGTTTAAGGCCCAATGTGAAGTATATGAGGCCTATGTGATGAGGCCCATTATGATGCATTCGAGGGCTAGGCGATGGAATCCATTGTGATGTATGTTAGGCCCGGTTGAAAGGCCCATCGTGGTGTGTACTAAGCTCTTGAGTGGGGCTCATGGTGTTATATATTTATCCCTTGTGTGAGGCCATAAGTCCACTATATGTTAGGCTCTATGTGGGTCATTCCTTGGGGGCAATGCTGGTTAAATGTCCTCATTATCGAGGTCGATTGTCGATGTCAGTTATTGATACTGATTATGAGCATGTGACAGAATAACATCATAATACATGCCCATACGCATCATCTGCATGTTTGTTATGAGATGTGGTTGACCATTGCATATGTCATTGGGCAGATTATTATGAGACTCCCTGATAGGTAGAGGTTAACTCACATGAGTGCACGGTATGCGTAAGATTAATGCATGACTGGATTGTATGACTCATACATCTTGCATTATGATTACTATACGCCCTAGCGACATCAGGGCCGTAACCTCCACAGGCATATTGTAGATGGCCAGATGAGACACCAAAAATGTTTGGTTCGAGCATCAGGCTGTCATAGATGGCCCTGAGTGAAAATTCATAAAACTCTCTTAGTACCAGAGGACGCCCCAATGTCGAGACCGAGTGGATACATGAGCGCTTGAGTGCCGAATACTAGGAGGCTGCGTCTCGCACTATGTCGTGGTCGATTGGGAGGGGGTGTGGCCTTACCCGCCCGAGCATAGGGGGCATTGTTAGGATGAGTCTGACCAGCTCGAGGAATGGGTCCGCTATCGACGTGCCGAATACACATTGACAGACTATTGGTCAGGCGAATAGTGAGGTTTCTTACGCTCACTTGGACTGTGTGGCTGGGAGAGCAGCAGTGCCATTTGGAGTGTACTAAACCCCGATGATAATCCCAGAGATGAACCGTACTGATATGTGGACTTATTGAGTAGGATTTGCATACTCATTCATTCATTCATTCACTATCCACTCGGGCTGGTGGTGCGTAACTATTTGTTATGTGAACTTTCGTAACGGCTAGGATTTTGGTTGGGGCGCGCGACTAACCTGAGATCAAGAGTTTACCACATTGAGTCTGACTATCCAAATTTAGGTATGGGACTGGTTTGGATAGAAGTTCCTTATGATAGACCCCATAGCCTGCGATACTACGTACTATCATTTCGACTTGACACTCCAGCATGGTCATTCCATTCGCACTGCATATTGCATTACATTCGTGACATATGGCATTTTGGGTTACTTGTGTTTCTGCATTTATATGGTTTAAATACGGCATCGGATATTTGACTCTTTATGACTCTTCATTTGTATAGTTGATCTGTATTGCGTATTCTGATATTGTTTGACTCACGAACTTGTCAGTATTTTCGCTTACTCTGATAATGTATGATTCATGACCTTGCGCCTGTTTCGACAAAGAAATAAAGGCATTTTGATTTAGGGAGATTGTCTTATTTAAACATAACAGAGAAAGAATACTCAGAACATTCATCACATCTTATTGATACTGAGTTCATTTACATCCTCTTTACATCCCTTGATTCTAAGATAAATCACTTAGAAATGAAGGACTTGTGCTTTAAATATCAAAAGTTCATTTTGACAGCCTTCCGGCGCCTGATTCGATCATCTCCTAAGACTTAGGAGGAATGTCGTTCCGATCGGCGGGTCTTTAATGAAATAAAGATTTTAGAAGAATAACAGCGCCAATTCCAACCATCTTCTGGGACTTAGGAGGAATGTCGATTAGATCGACTGATTTTTCTCCTTTGAACCCATGAAGAAGAGAAAGCCCGGAGAAAGGAAGCTTAGTTCATGAACTTCAGCAGCATAACGGCACTTGGACTTCACAGACTGCAGGGCAGTCTGGTTGCACGGACCCGCGCAATTGATACCAGTTGGGAGGTCCTGCGTAACTGCAGGAGGCTTTCTTCTACCTTCTGTCTTCTGCTCCGCTCTGCTTCTCTTGAAAATCTTCAAGTTCTTCTTAATGAAGGAGGGGAGGGGGTATTTATAGACCCTCGCATGTGTGAAAATCCTGATCTTAGCGATGTGGGACTATTTTTTAGTGCTTTAAGTCATTCTGAATGAAGCCTTTTGTGTAGTGCATTCCGAGGTCCTGCGCAACTGATACTTTCATTGCACGGTCCCATGCAATTGATATTGTCTACGCTGATCTGCGCAACCTATAATGGCTGTGCGGACCTGCGCACTCTTGTGAAGGCTATCTCTTTCTTCTTCTTTCCGAAAGTTCTTCTTATCTCTTTTCCTTTCCTTGCTTGATTCCTTCACCATTTTTTATGCCTCAACAGATGCCCCCTTGATCCTTTCTTTGTTTCCTCAAGAAACTAAAAAAAGGATCAAATTACCTATTTAATTTGGCTTGCGCAGACCCGCGCAACCGCCCGAGCACAAACTCGGTCGTGACAAGCTATAAATACTGCACTTCCTTCATTTCTGCAGTCTCCTCTTTCTCTAGCCTAAATTTTCCTTCTGGCAATTTTTTCGTGCAACTGATATTGTCTGCCCGGAGCCGCGTAACTGATCTTCCGTCTGCGCGAATTTCTAAGTACCGCAACACGCCGCGCAACTAATTTTGATTGCGTGGACCCACGCAACCCAGACTTTACTATTTTCTGAATTTAAACAATCTTCCTTAGGTCTTTAATCCTCTTTTCTTCATGGCCTGCATCAAGAGGACCCTTCATCCCATAGACCCTCCACGGAACATCCTCCTCATCCCGACGCACCCGATACTTCTTCTCATCGCCTGCCTCCTTCTGCTGATCAGCCGCCGGCTAAGCGCACCAAAACCACCACTCAAACCCCCGCTTACTTCAAAGAGCCAGTTCTTCCAACTTTCAATTTTACTGATCGTATTGAATCACTTTCCTGTCCCATTCATCGAGCTATAATCATGGGAAATATAGAACTGCCTCTGAAGAACGGTCGTGAATATGATTGGGAGGAATGGTTGAAGACAACTGCCCATATTCGCACGAACAGCGATAGACCCCCTGCCAGAGAAGATACCCCGCCTGCTTCTCGCTCCAAGAAAACTCATCGAAATAAGGCGAAAGAGTTTGAAGAAAAGATAAAGGAGCATAAAAAGAAGAAGCTCCAGAACTCTTGAGAATCCGTTCGAGTGATTGAGGGTGTCATGAAATTCAACAACCCTCATTCGGAAGGCATGACAGTAATTCCCATTAGCGTTCATCGTCACCAGTCCATTCTTGAGTGTGAACCCACAGATTATGTGGACGGAGAGAAACTGATGTATACCGAATCGTGGGCGGCGCGAGAACCTCGGATTCTTGAAGGAAAAATGAAGACGCAGAAACCGCGGCAGATCATCGAAGAGGCCCATCGCATGATCTTCCTCACTCCTTTTCACAGTCCGCACAATCTCTTCCCAACATATTTCTATGAGACTGTTAGATAGAGATATAAGGATTGTGATCCCCTCTGGGGATCGAAAGATTTTCAAACAAGAGACCTACTGACTTATCGTCGCTATTACTCTGATTGGGCGGAGGCAATCCTAAAGAAACATGCGAGTACTCTTGCTAAAGTAGGCCTCTATGATGCGATAGAGGTCACATCCAAATACTTTTACAAGGAACCCACCGTGCTGAAAGGATTCCTCGAATACTGGTCTCCCACTACCAATTCTCTTCATCTACCGTTCGGAGAAATGAGCATATCGTTATGGGATCTGCATCGCATAGCAGGTCTCCCACTTACAAGAAAATTTTATGACGAGTTCATCCCGACAAACGCAAAATTGGCCTTTGTATCCTCTCCTGACCACAGACCTTCTATCTCCGAAACCACCATCGAACTTTTTAGAGAAATGGGAAAATTTCTAAATATTCACAAACTATCGCCTTTGCAATGGCTGGCCCATTTTTCTAGAATACTCAGGTATTCCAGTCCCAATGATTAGCATCTTCTTCTTCTCCACATATTCTTGCATATTAACATCCCCCTTTTTTCGTCTTACAGATTCCGCGATAGTCGCTGTAAGGAATTAACGACTCTTTGTGACAACATGAAGGAATGACCAGATTACAGTGCCTTTGGGGAACTTGCAGCCTTCCTAGCTTATTGGCTAAGCATAGTTGCCCTTCCTAGTTCCAAGTGGGCAGATGTTATTCGCCCCACCACCTTCGTTGTCGCTGGAGCTCTAGCGGAAGGTCAGAAGCATTCCATTGCACCCCCTGTGCTATGTTCCATTTATCGATCCTTTGGAGAAATCTCTACACATGTCAAAAATCCCACCCTGGGATCTTCATCAGCGTATAACGCCTGGCACTACTTCACCGGATGGTTAGGAGTCTATTTCCTCTGGACTTTTAAAGCACCAGAAAAATCTTACATCAGCCCTTCTCATCTTCCTCTTTGGTTTTTTCAACAAAGGGTCATGGCCAGAAGATCGTACGAATGGGTAATCAATAAGATCCAGGATTTTGATCAAGTGGACTTCTTCCAGTTCTGACTTCATCATTACATAGATCAGGGGGCGCTAACTGTAGCGGAAAGGGCCTTTTTTCTTTCTATTCGTTCTTGCAGTTTTTCCCTTAGGAAAGGAACGGAATTCTGGAGAGAACCCTACTATCCCAGTCGTTTTGCTCGCCAATTCGACTATGACCAAGCCGTGCCAGAAGATGGTGGGCTAGTTACTAAGAGAATGCGTTGCTATGGAACAAGTCCTTTGAACTGGGCCATGATATGGAAACAGCTATTAGGCGGCCGTGTCAACTCTTCTTTCATCATCCCTAGCTATGACCGGATAGTCCGTACTTCTTACAGATGGATGAGATGGTGGGATCACCAATCATTTCTAATCAACAAACGCCTACCAGTAGATTCTCTTCTCTTTCTCCATCCACCTCGGCTTAGGGGCAGAAAAATTGAAGACGGAATTGGTTTCATTCTAGAGAAGATTCGCGCTCCTCATCATGGTGAAATTTGTAGAAAGATTTCGACGGAAGAGCCAATCCGTGAGAGAAAATCAATTAATACTTTAGATGGTTGGTTTGCCCATGGAGTCCTGGCGGAATTTGAACATGTCCCCCACGACCTTGGTGGCTAACCTCCAGAGGATGTCGCAGGAGCATCCTCCCCTATTCCTGAAGAGACTGTTACAGCTGAGGAAGGTCCAGCTCAAAACGAACTTGCCCCTTCTTCACAAACTCTTCCTCCTAGCTCATCATCCCCGATGACTAGATCACGAGCACGTCTGCAAACATCGTCACCCACTCCTCAGGAAGAGGCAAGACAAGTTTCTTCATCTCCCTCGATTCCAGTTGGCAGGAGATCTCCGAGAAAAAGCAACCAACCTATTTCTTATAAAGGAAAACAAGTCATGGTTGCAGAAGTAGATGAGGAAAATCTGGCAAGCGAAAGTTCATCTTCTACATCAGGAAATTCCACTTCCCTGGTATCTGGAGATGACAATGATGGTGATGGCAATGATGGAGCTCAGGACGATGATTATGAAGAAGGGGAGGTCAACATAGATGATGAAGAAAATATAACCACCGAAAATATAGAGGAAGAACATCTCCCCACGGCTCCTGAAACTTCCATTGCTACTTCCGTTCCTGGCAAGCCACAAGCGGTAGTCGAAGAGGATGAAGAACTCTTGGACTATAGAGAATATGGGTATTCACCTGGTAAGGGAGCTCAAATTCTTTAAACATTTACGTGCTTGTCCAGCGATCACTATCTTAACACCACTATCATTTCTTTTTTAGGTACCCATGTGGCTTGCATCGGAACGAGCGCTGTCCCCTCTGCAGATCTTTATCCAGCTATACCAATGGTCTCCCCACAGGTTTCGTTGGCCCCTCTGGTGGCGCTGAAGAGTGTGGCCCGTGAAATTGTATTTCCTGTCGAGACTACTGACCTATAAACTCCTACTACCAGAGATTCCAGCACAGAAGTGAGAGCGCCCTCTCTTGCTAACATGTTGGGAGCTGATACTTCTGTAGCCCCAGAAGTTCCCTTACTTGCTGGTCACACCTCTATGGCAGGTATGTATATTAATTTGAAGAATTGTGAATTTCTTCATTTTATATTTCTCGTTCTAACTCGATCTCCTATCCATATAGCAGGAGTTCTCCCCTATAGTGGGGCGGCCAGCTCCGAATCTGTGGCCACTGTCTCTGAGATACCATTCCCGTCGAAGATCTCCGCTCACAAAATGCTTTTGATGAAAAACTGTTTGTCAACGGTGGTTCATATCTTCAAGGATCCTGAACAATGGCCAGACCTGGATATTTTCATCGAAATTCTAGAAAACTCTACAAAGATGGTGAGGATTAATATTTCTGTTTTGTGCGATTCCCTTCTCAGATTTCGTGATTCGATATCTTCTTTAGCATCAGCGGAGAATATTATGATTGCTCCAGAAGTTCTTGAATATAGGAAGCAATTAACTTTGTCTAAGGAGAGGGCTTCACTCATTGCTTCCACCATATCTGAATTAGACCAGGAACAATTATCGTTGCAAGAACAATTGAGGACCCTTACTGATGACAAGGTACTTATTTAAGATCGTATCGTGGCTTTAAGAGACGAGATTTCGCAGCTAGAACTGCAAGGTCATGAGAGGGAATTGTCTTTACAGGAAATCAATGAGCAACTTAATGTCAATATTCAGTCCGCCGATGCTAAAAAGTCCGAATTACTCATGAGTAAGGAAATGATCACATCCTTGGAAGACAAATTGGTTGGCCTTCCTAATCAGACAAAGATTATCCTTGAAGAAAAGTCAAAGCATGATGCAGCTCAGCTTTAATTAAAAGAAAACTTGCGGCAATACATGAATATCGTAGGCATTTCAGAGGAATTATAAGCATGTAATCTTCCCCCCTTTATTTTTTTTATGCATACTTTTTCTTTCTCCCTTTCTTCTCATTTGAGTGCATGTTCTCTTTTGACTTTCAATAGTAAATTGCAGTAACTTTTTCATGCACTTCTACATCATGCATTATTCCAAGTATATTGTCTATATCATGAATTTGCTGCATTTTGAACATGGCACATAGTGTATCATGATATTCTATGAAACTAATCGTAAAGCACCAATATCTTTATACTTGTCAGTATGGGATTTCCTACATGACTTTATTCATTTATATTTCATTGGCGGTGCTAAGTTTTAATTCAGTCAGTTGCACACAGTTTAGGCTCTTTTAGTAGTAGAGCAAATTTACTTGGTGTATTTACTTGGACTCTAGTTAGAGTCGGGTCTTACGTGAGGGTCTCTGTAACTCTCTAGAGTTCACTGGACTTTTCACTGCCTAGGGAGTTCACAAACCGCGATCCATCAGAGGGGCCCAGTGAAGCTACCGGGGCCGTGAACTCGGCTGGTTTTACACCACAGGGTTGGCCATGGTAACTCTATAAAGTTCACAGAGCTCGCAAGGCTACCTTTGGGAGTACCAAATCCATGGTTGTTGATCCATCAATGAGTAGGTTTAAGCCATGCCTCATGAGTTAGTACCGGAATCGAACCACAAATCTTGGGGGTCTTATGTATGGTTGGCCTATCCTGCGCACACTGCAGCCCTCATTTTCTTCACCTGCAAGGTCGGGCCCATTCATGGGAGGGCTTGTCCTCTGTTCCCCGTGACGCTGCCGGAAAGCTATACAGACGGCATGGGTGTTACGCTTGACTGGTCATTTGAGGACTTTTAGCACTTTGGCTTTGAGTCGACTTTTGACCTCTTGCTTTTGGTCTTTTGGTTGACTTTTGGCTCTTTTGGCTTTTGGTCTTTGGAAGACTTTTAGCTATTTTGTCCTTTGGTCATTTGAAGACTTTGAGCTCTTGGCTTTTTGTCAACTCTTGCCCTTCTGGCTTTTGGTCATTGACTCCGTCAGCTGCCCGCATGGGTATACGTACGATGGCCTTCCCGGGCTTTTTAGGGCCACTGGCTTCTCGCCGCTGCCCGAATGGCGATCTTCATAGGTCTTATGCGTAGGTGGTCCCTTTTGAGATTTGGTCCTTTTAGGACTTAGCTTTTCTTTTTCTTTTCTTCTCTCTCTTCTCTTTTTTTTTTTCGGGACTTGACTAGGCTTCCTTTTTATGATAAACAGCCATCGCTATTGCCAATTATGTATATACAGTTGACTGCATGATTCATTCTTCTATTATCATATGGCCGATCAATAATTGACATTTCGCTGCTGCTGATAATGTCATAAGGACTTTTGTATCGTGTTCAAAACAATGTATCAGCTTGGCGATGATGGCAACTTTGATGAGCGTTTATGATCATTGATACCTGATAATTCGATTTCGATGGAGATTTTCTATCGGCGATGAACGTCATGCTTGATAGCGATCATTAGCGCTTTTTGTTCGGTTACGATTTAATATGCTATCTTCAAATGTCTTGGAAGACTGAAGACTTTTAGCGATGATCTAGCACGTTGTCTTGAAATATGATGATGAGTATTTTTGCCTGAAATTGTTTATCTGTATCATTTGTCTGTATTGTTTGTAATATACCAGCTTGATGGTGATATCAATTTCAAAAAAAATTTTGTAGAACTCCCTTGACGGCGCTCACTTTCTTCGTCTTTCTTTATTTGCTATCACATGATCTTGATATGCTTTATCATATGATTTTGATATGCTTGCGAGCTTCTTCCTTATTCGTCTTGTTCATCTTGCCCCCTTTTGATATAGAATTATTATCTTAGTAATGTTCTGTATCAAAATTAGTGGCGTCTTCGAAAGCAATTTCCCTTTTTGTCAACACGAGTATAGGCCAACATAGGCTTTCATTTACTTCTTTAAAGAATTTCGCTTTCATTGAGCACACTTTACCTCATTTGGCTTTGAATTTGCCCCCTAGATATGATTGTGACCGTTATTGGAGATACATTCTTTCTTCTTGAAGATATTGAGAAAATATATCTCTGCAGGAGGCTATACGATTGTAATCGTATTCATTGACTAGTTTGCCCCCAACTCTTGAAATTTTTGATGCTTCTCTTGATCGATACCAATGGGGACTTGAATTCCCTTCTCATGGTTTAGGCCAACGGGCTCTTCATAATCAAAGCCCATGTTTTTCATAATTTTCTTGCTGGCCGGATTGTACTTTTGGAGGTCTTGTGGTGTCAACCTACCACGGTAGTCATTACTTTGAGTCTCTCCTCTCGTCCGTACTGCTTCTGGAATATAGAATTCGATTGGCTCAGGATATTTTTCATTTGCCTTAACTTGAAATCTTATTGGAGCGGCCAAAAATGGCTTATTTCTTTCAGCATACGGTAGCGGCACCGTATAATTTGACTGTAAAATTTTCAGTTGTCCGGATGATAGCAGCATTAACGGCAGTTGTCCCGGTCGCCTTAGATGTTTTGGTACAAAATAAAACTTCTTGCTTATTTCCGCAGTTTCAGATGGTACTGCCTTTTCTGCCAACTTCGTAATTGCACTTTCTCGATTATTCTGTAGAGCACTACATTCATCCTTATTCATTTTGCGATAGCAAATTCTTTATAATAGCTAGCATCTGCAAAGAAGGACTCAGCTTCTGTATAGGGTCTCGCATCAGCCATCACTTTACGTTGTACTCCGTCTTTACAGTATTTGAAACACTGATGCAGAGTAGAGGGTATGATATTGTACTGATGTATCCATGGCCTTATTAGGAGAAGATTGTATGTCGTTATTACATTTATGACATGACAAACAACGTCAGTAATCAATTCTCCTATTTCCAACGTTACCGTAATTTTTTCAAGTGCGCGCTGCCCATCTTGATTAAAACCTTGTATCATCATTTCGCTGGGGCGTAGTTCCGAGTGACGATAGTTTAATTTATTTAGCATTGAGAGTGACAGAAGGTTCACTGCAGACCCATTATCTATCATAATCCGTTTGACTTTCTTTCTACGGATATGCCCTTCTATCATTAGCGGCCTGTTATGGTCTTCCTCACAGATCAGATCATCATCAGAAAAAGAAATGACTGGAAAACAGTCCTCATGCTCATTGAGGCCTCCATGTTCTACCTCTGCCAGTAAGGTTTTCCTAATGTCATGATTAGATAAGGCCTGGATCAAACTTTGTCGGAATTCTTCTGATAGCTTCAATGCATCATAGACGCTTAATCGGGCCGGTATTCCTTTTAGATGATTTACCACGTCATAATTTACTCTCGTCATCTCATTCTTTTCCTTCGTCCTGCCGCTGTTACTCTCTTTTGCAGTCATTTCTTTTCCAGTGGCTCCTGATTTCTATTTTGTAGGGCTTACCACCTTCTTACCTGACCGTAGTGTGATCACCGCAACCTTCCTTATAGCTTTGCTGCTTCCTGCGTCATTCACATCTTGGTCCTTTTCTCGGACTGTAAGCATGTTTACGGTTGCCATGAAGCCTCTTCCTCTTTCTTTTCCTAATACTATCCCGCCCCTATTGATCAGTCGCTGTATTATACATTTCAGTGTATAATAGTTCTCTATTGAATGCCCTACCAGACGGTGATAACGACAGAAATCCCTTTCTCCGGTTCTTGTCACATCTTCTGGACGCTTAGGTTCCAGCAATATTATCGTGCCGGCTTTTAACAACCATTCCATCATAGGGGCAACATCTTCTTTTTCAAATGTGAACCCCTCATGAGAGTTCAGCATTCTAGGCCCCTTCCCGTTGTACTTATTTCTTGACTTATCGCCTTCTTCGCGTTGGTCCGGTCTTCTTTCTCTCGAATCTTTTATGTCTTTTCTTCTTCTGTCATGATCGACAGCTTTCACAGCTGTCCTGCCAGACACTCTCCTACTCGTATCATGGTGAAATGTTGGGATCTTGCGAGTCATCAGCTCCAACGCATGGGCTTTAATAGCCAAATCATGAAAGGTCCTGATATTGGCGCTAGTCAGTCTGAATACAATTCCTGTCCCCATAGAATTTGGCACATCTTAACTTGTTCTTTTTCCTCCGGTAGTTGTCTACATGAAGCCCCTAATGTTTTCCACCTGTCTATGAACTTTTCTATCGGCTCTCCTTCTCTTTGGCGAATAGAGGCCAGTTCGTAATACTGACGTCACGTTCCGAGGAGAAGAAGTTTGACATGAAAACCTCCTGCATTTGTTCCCAGGTGCGTATCGATCTAGGTGTCAAACTAGAATACCATCGAAACGCTTTATGTGTTAGTGATGAACCAAACAATCGCAAGCAGTACTGTGGTATCGTAGAAAAGTTTTCCATACTAGTGATGAAGTGCATTAGATGCTCCTCCGGGAATCCTTCTCCATTGAACTTTTGAAAATTCGGGTGTTTAAAATTGACAGGAAAAGGGATGTCTTCTACTTCCCTTGGGTACGGCGTTTGATACCTAAAACGTCCGGTATTTTCTCGTTCCTTTTCTGCTCTCACCGCCTCTTCGACCACTTGCCTTACCTCTTCTTGTGTCACAGTCCTTGCTGCAGGGGTAGACCCTAGCGACCCTGCCCCCTGCGGTGGGAGGACATTAGGTTGATTTTCTTGCCCTTCTGCTGCATTCTGGGGGATGGCCATTCGGGCTACGTTATGTGCGAGGGTTACCAGTGCTTCTCTGAGATTTCTACACTCCTCCGTTAATGCATTTTGGGCTTCTGTCATTGCATTGAAACGATCCTCCGTAGTTGTTCTATAGTCTGGATTTGTTCCAGCCATGAACACTGCAGCTTCTCCGCTTTTCGACGAAGCATTAGTCAAAGGAGAACAAGAGAATGCTGATGTGACAGGGCTTGCAGAAAAGGGAGAGGATAGAGTTTCATCGGGCCTTTTCATACTCTCCGTGGCATCAATCGATTGGGATGACGCCGATACTGGTGAATCTTCTTAGGATGGCATTGGCGATCTAACGACCAATGCTTTTCCCTTTTGTTCTCTTGTTCATTCAGCCATTGAAGCATTTAGGGACGGGAAGTCGCACGCTGTCAACTGAGGAACTGTTTGCGCTATCCGCTTTGGATAAATTACCGGAGGAGCAAGTTCAGGATTTCTTCTAACCGTGCTTCGCGTTACGGGCCCTCTGATTCTTAATGAAGGCTGATTCATTCCCGAGTTTCTGAAGTTTCGTGTCCTTGCCTTACGAGAGGTTACGACGGTCCAGCTTGTATTGTCTTCTGATGACTGGGGCGAGGCAGAAATGACCCCAGCTATTGCTTGAACCATGCCGGTACTCACATGACTTGACGCGTATTCTATCACGAACCCTGTTGGAGTTAATCGGAAGTTCACTTTTCTTACGGGGATCGCCATGAGTAATAAGTCGTAGTTGAATTTTCAAACATCTTCCTTCAATCATGAATCAAAGTAATAATTAGTAGTTGAAAGATTGGAGTGATTTATCTTAGAGATGAAGGGGAGGACTTCCCACTGAGAGTCGCCATTTTGGAGTCCTTAGGACGCCAAACCATGACGAATGTTCGTAACAACTTCACTGTTAATATTTTGAATAAGATAAAAATTTCTCCAGCAGAGTCGCCATTTTGTTTCGACAAAGAAACAAAGGCATTTTGATTTAGGGAGATTGTCTTATTTAAACATAACAGAGAAAGAATACTCAGAAAATTCATCACATCTTATTGATACTGAGTTCATTTACATCCTCTTTACATCTTTTGATTCTAAGATAAATCACTTAGAAATGAAGGACTTGTGCTTTAAATATCAAAAGTTCATTTTGACATCCTTCCGGCGCTTGATTCGATCATCTCCTAAGACTTAGGAGGAATGTCGTTCCGATCGGCGGGTCTTTAATGAAATAAAGATTTCAGCAGCATAACAGCGCCAATTCCAACCATCTTCTGGAACTTAGGAGGAATGTCGATTAGATCGACTGATCTTTCTCCTTTGAACCCATGAAGAGGAGAAAGGAAGCTTAGTTCATAAACTTCAGCAACATAACGACCCTTGGACTTTACAGACTGCAGGGCAGTCTGGTTGCGCGGACTTGTGTAACTGATACCAGTTGCGCGGTCCTGCACAACTGCCAGGAGGCTTTCTTCTACCTTCTGTCTTCTGCTCCGCTCTGCTTCTCTTGAAAATCTTCAAGTTCTTCTTAATGAAGGAGGGGAGGGGGTATTTATAGACCCTCGCATGTGTGAAAATCCTGATCTTAGCGATGTGGGACTATTTTTTAGTGCTTTAAGTCATTCTGAATGAAGCCTTTTGTGTAGTGCATTCTGATGTCCTGCGCAACTGATACTTTCATTGCGCGGTCCAGCGCAACTGATATTGTTTGCGCTGATCCGCACAACCTATAATGGCTGCGTGGACCTGCGCACTCTTGCGAAGGCTATCTCTTTCTTCTTCTTTCCGAAAGTTCTTCTTATCTCTTTTCCTTTCCTTGCTTGATTCCTTCACTATTTTTTATGCCTCAACAGATGCCCCATTGATCCTTTCTTTGTTTCCTCAAGAAACCAAAAAAAGGATCAAATTACCTATTTAATTTGGCTTGCGCAGACCCGCGCAACCGCCCGAGCACAAACTAATAACTCGGTAAGACCGAGGTCGAATCCCAAGGGACTGAAACTTGTACGTGATCTAAAACTAACTAGAACTAGAACTAGGCTAAGATGAAATCTAATCTGATTGAATTTGAAGGAATACTGGTGAAATAATTATCTAAACTTGAGAGAAATCAGGAGAAGGGAACTAGGGACTCAGAGGATCCACTTGTAGAGATCAGGGAGATCTTATGCATGTTTCATGAAAATTAACTGAACTGACATTGATCTAGTTTTAGAGAGGTGAAAGGTATATGAATTAGAATGGATTCCATCACCAAACCATGCCCAAAAGACTATGGCCAACAACAGAATTAAACAAATTACCAACCCATTACATGTATGAAGGTTAGGAAGGGTACCGACATCCAACCATGCCCAGGAGACTATGGTGAACAACAGGGCTTCCTGACATCATAAACATTAAAGAGAACGGAAATATTCAAAGCCATTGCAAACCCATTGTAATTTCAGTCACAACAGACCATTAAAAACCTAAAACATTCCCATAATAATTAACTAAAATCAGCGTCAATTCATGCATTAAAATTAAAATAAAATCAAATCTCCCATCTCACTACAAGCTTCACCTCTTAGCCCTAGCTAAGAGGTTTAGCCAGACATGGATGGGCTAAATCTCATATGAATAAAATAAAATAAAAATAAAACCTCTACAGATAGCCTCTCCTTGCTCCACACTCACGTACAGCTCCAAGCCTCAGTCCTCCTTTTTCTCTCTCTCTCTTGCCCGTTCCCCCTCCACCCAAGCCCAGAGAGATCCTTTTATAGCTGTTAGGGCGGTGGAAAGAACAGCTACGTTGGTCGGTGGAAACACTACGCAGCAGCAGCCGCATTACTCCTTTACGCAGCTAACTTCGGAGCCTCCAAACTCCCATTTTCTGTGCATGTTACCCACAAAATCAACGTCCCCTGGGATTGTTTCCGATGGCCTATATGATGGACGGATTGGATCAACCATCCGATCAAAGATGGTGGGCCAAGAAGATCCGGAACGTCCGATTTTTCTGCACACGTAACAGAGCTTACGCAGGGAACTCTGTTTTTTCGGTGAGACCCATGATTGAGTTTGGTTTGGAAATCCACACCGTCCAAAGAATTCCTCACCCAAAGCCGTTTAGAAACAGTCTAGTTTGGAATGTTTTTGTTTCGGCCCACTTGTTGATTCAGTCCACCGCCCATTCTCCGTTTGGACGATCAAAACTAGATCATCGCTGTCAATTGATAAAGTGCCACTTAGGCAGTGGTAACGCCTATACTCTGGAGTGAATGAACGACTCAGATCAGTCGTCCACCTGATCATGGTGGCCCACTGAAACCGACCGCACGTCTCTGTTCGCATAAACGAAAGAAGATCGCGTTTCTCCCGCTGTGTTGCTGGCAGGCCCCAAGATTGACTTCGGTTGAGAAATCCACACCGTCCATTGGCATCATGCGGAAAATCCATCCGGGAAGGGGTGTTTTGGAGCATTTTCGGTGTGGCCCACAGAATCTGTAACCCAGTCGTCCATCCTGCGTTTTCCATCCATCTACGTCCGTACCTGTGCATGGGATCAAAAGGACAGCTTGGTGAGGTTAATATCCCCCCTTTACACGCAATGGACGGATCTGATCTATCAAAATATCGACGAGTGGAGCTCACAGTCGATCCCCGGCGTCGGCAGCGAAGACGCTGGCGTCTTTCTGTTTTGAGAAGGAGTCGGTCAACACCGACTTTGACCAATTCCTCTGTCCGGTGCGGCTCGCGTGCGGACGTGCTGTGTACACGCACGTTGCACGTTGGGTCCACTGTGATGTTTATGTGAAATCCATTCCGTCCATCCTCTTCACCATCTCCTTTTAACCGTAGGGACCAAATTTGAAGCGTATCCAGATAGCAGGTGGGCCCCAAATTGAAGATTGATGGACTGAGCCCCAAATTGAAGATTGATGGGTTGAGCTGCCCATTAGGCCATTTTCACATTGATCCAATGGATGATTTTTGTCATGTACGGTTAATTTATGGTCCTCAGGTGACGTATGAAGTTTCGAGCCGAATGGATAGTGGGAACCTCATGATCTTGCGTTCTGGATGCGTTTCAAGCCACTTGAGCTTCAGTTTCTTATTTTTCTCAGATTTCTGACCGTGTATATCTGTCAATCTTGGTCCCCTGGAGTGTGTCTCATGCTTTGGTGAATTTGGAGCGTTAAATCCATGCATTTAGTATCCTATTTCGATCCAAGCTTGTAAAATCAACCTGCAACATCAACACGATTAAATCAGCCGTTAAACACTATTATGCTCATAAATTCGGACAATATTTGGGGTCTAATATGCACTATTTGACCCTCAACACTCATCTTAAGGCTTAAGACTAAATATAAGGCAGATCTGCCTATCAGGTGGACCACACTGCAAATATCAGTGGGGGGTTGAACGGCTACCATTGAAATCCTTTTGGTATCACAGAAGTTCTGAATTAATATGATATTTATTTTTTTCTCTTGATTCAGGTCTTTGTGACTGTATGAACAGATTGGATGGAAAATAAACGTTATGGTGGGCCCTGTGAATTTTAAACAGGGAAAATCATTACCTCCACTGTTATTTGTGATATGGTCTAGATGATCTCCCAATGTGATTCATTTTTGGGTAATGCTCTAAAAAGATCTCTAAAATAGATGAATGGTGTAGATGGTATGGCCCATGTGATGCGGCCCACTTGATGTATATGAGGCCCATTGGTGCAACCCGTATTTGAGGCCCATCGTGATGCATATGCAGCCAATATTTGAGGCCCATTTTAATGTATATGCGGCCTGTATTTGAGGCCCATAGTGATGTATATGCATCCCGTATTTAAGGCTCAACGTGATGTATATACGGCCCATGAGATATGGCCCATTATGATGTATATACGGCCCATGAGATGTGGCCCATTGTGATGTGCGTGAGGCCGATGTGTGAGGCTCAAATGTAATGTATGTGAGGCCCACGAATGAGGCCCAATATGATGTATATTAGGCTCTTGAGTGAGGTCATAGACCCCACTATACGTTTGGCTCTATGTGGGCCATTTCTTGGGAGCAATGTTGGTTAGATGTTCATATTGATGAGTAATGATGGTTAAATGTCCACATTGTGACCTTCCCTTAGGCCTTGTTAGGCCCATTCTCATCCTTCGCTAAGTAGGTTGACCCTAATCATTGGGCCCCATTGATAATTGCATGATCTATCTATTCTTATTGGGCTAATCCAAAATGTTGGGCCCCCATTGGTTGTTAGTAGGGTTGTTTTTAATCTTAGAGTTCATCTAGGACTTATTTGGGGCCCCTAGGACATTTAGTGGGCCATATGATAGTATGGTGAAGGAAGTCATTCTGGATCCTTAGGTTTATAAGTATACCACCTAGGCCCAACCTTGATATGAGCAAAATTCATGCTCACCATAGACGGAGGGATCCGTGCTATCAGATTTAGCATGTCTACAGTTGAGGACTGACCCTCATGTTATAAGATCTATTGTCCTTCCATGGACCCCGCCTTGTGTCTAGGCCGATTATCGATACCAACTATGAGTATGCGATAGTATACTTTCATGATACATGCCCACATGCATCATCTGCATGCTTGTTATGAGATGTGGTTGATCATTGCATATGTCATTGAGTAGATTATTTATTAGGACTCCTTGATAGGCAGAGTTGTCCACATGAGCACACGGTACGCACAGGATCGATGCATGACTGGATTGTGTGACTCATGCATCTTGCATTATGTGTTATGATTGTTGTATGCCTTAGCGACATCAGGGCTATAGCCTCCGCAAGTATAGTGTGGATGACAGCATTGGATACCGAAAATCTTTTCTCTACATGGGGTGTTATAAATGCCCTAGGTAAAATTTTCTAAACTCTTATGGTACCAGGAGGTCACTCAAACATTTAAACTAAGTGGATGCATGAGCGTTAAATGTCGATACCAGGAGGTCGTGCTTCTCACCGTGCCGTGGTCAGTTGGAATGGGGTGCGGCCTTACTCCCCCGAGAGGAGGGGCCAAAGCTAGGCTGAGTTTGATCAGCTCGAGAAATGGGTCCGCTATCGACGAGCCGAGCCCGATGTTGGCAGGCGAATAGTGAGGTCTTTTCCACTCACCTTATTGTGTGTGATGTGGTGAAAATCTGGTTTGAAGTGTACTAGACCCCGGTGATTATCCAGATAGAGCTGTACTAATATATGATGCTCCATAGATGAGCTGGTTTGATATGTGGATTGGTATGCTTGAGCTGCATCTTACACATGACATTGGTTATGCAGGCCTTACATTGCATCGCATGGCCTTGGTGTGGCCAATAGCATTCATTCTTTGCATCGTATAGCCTTGGTACAGCTGATAGTATTCATGGACTTGCCAGCATATTCTGCATTACTCTGATATTACATACTTACATTGCTACCTTACGTACACACTTTCACCACCTTCTATGCTTTTTATAATCTTATACACGATTGATGCGTGTATGTGACGCTAGGTCATAACTGAGCAGGAGTAGGAGCATGCCGCATAGCTTCTGGAGTTTCTATCATTATTATCTTTGTATTTTCCTTTATGTGCATTGTACTTAAAGTTTTTATTATAGTGGATATGTAGTGATGTTTCTGATTGTTGTTGTTTGTGGGTTATGCTTATGATTATGTTTCTTGTGAGATAAATGTAGGTAAAAAATCCTCCTTCTAAGATATCAGGATCGGAATCTGGTGTATAGGCGCTGGGAGACGAGAATGGGGTACTATGTAGGCTATCGACACTGGATTCGATGATCAAAAATTTTGTGAGCCCGATTTCCGAGCTTGGGGTATGACACTTTCCATGGAAATCCTAGCATGAATCAATATTACAATTGTTGAGGCCACAATAGGTGTAATGATGATCACCATGACCACAACCACCTCCAAATCTACCACCTCGACCACAGCCACCTCGAAATTCCTCATCTACTCTACCCGCTATAAAAATAAAAGCTGAACGATCTAATGAAGTGGAACTTTGAGTAGACATGCTAGTTGTCCTCTGTACTCTGGTGAACGCTTCTATCACTGAGGGAATTTCACTACCTCCAAGAATCTAAGACCTCATAGGCTTGTACTCAGGTCGAAGGTCAGAGAGAAATTTAATAACACGAAATTCCTCCCTTTGCTTGAGCATAACTTCAAAATCTA
This sequence comes from Magnolia kwangsiensis, assembly GCA_037074715.1. Taxonomy (NCBI): domain Eukaryota; kingdom Viridiplantae; phylum Streptophyta; class Magnoliopsida; order Magnoliales; family Magnoliaceae; genus Magnolia; species Magnolia kwangsiensis. The sequence goes on along the minus strand of CM073580.1, from coordinate 37,650,759 downwards.
TTAACAACAGTTGATGAACATTCAACTATTCCCACATGCCACATAGAATAGAATAATATTCTCCCACACTTTTATCTACCTATTAAAATGCAAATATATTTTGTAAGTGTTCATACATACGAATTAAGTTTTTTTCACCAAAATACATCTCCTTCAAGGTGTCCCAGATGTCTTTAGTGGTCTTAAGAAATATAACATTGGCACTAATATGTGATTCCATGTTATTCCACAACAATGCCCTAATTTGGGCATCCACTGCTACTCAATCATCATAATTTGTCGCAGTAGTATTAGGCTTCGTGGATGTCAAATATTTAACTTTCCTCTTTCCAAATAGAAAAACTTCTACAGATGTAGCCCACTGTAGATAGTTTGTGCTATTCAATTTTATTAATGTTATTTGGAGGGGCACCAAATCTAATGAGGATAAAATATTGCTCTTGGAATCATTTTTTTTAATATATCTAAATAATAACAACAATTTTCCTTCGACACAAATTCTCCAACAAACTAATGTACTAAATCAAAACCTGATTTTGACTTTCAAGTTGTCTTGATCAATACAATAAAGGAGGGTGTTCACAAACTTCTAAATTTTTAGCCCTCAAGTCTGATTTCATGCTTCAAGAAACTTAACGTAGATCGCACACTGGATGAACATGACCTACTTTGTCCCATCATGCGGGTATAATACAAAAGTGGGCCTTACACATCTCATTAAAAACAATTCACCACCCATCACAAGGGGGTACAACATTCAGAAGAGATTAGGTTAGATCAGCTCCAAACCCTTTAGCATTTCCCACTGGAGAGTAACATATATATATATATATATATATATATATATATATATATATATATATATAGAGAGAGAGAGAGAGAGAGAGAGAGAGAGAGAGAGAGTCATGCTCCCCTGCGCACCTTTGCACACGTGCCATGGGTGTCTAATCTGAACGGTTCATGTGATGCAGAATTCCATGAAACCCCATGTGACAAATTTTCACCCCAATCTAAAATTCTGGTGGGCCAGAGCAAAGAGAAATGCAAATCAAGGGAGGAAACTGTTTTCATTTTTCATGGCCCATCAAGTTTTAGATCAAAGTAAAACTTCGGCCTGGGGGGTTTCACAAGGTGTTGTTCACGAGGTGTTGTTTCACATGAACGGTTTAGATTTTGGATACAAATCACATATGATGGGTTTTCAAAAAAGTTCGCACGTAGTACGTACGAACCGGTTCGCGGGTGAGCGTTCCGCTATATATATATATATATATATATATATATATATATATATATATATATATATATATATATATGGAAAAGGTACTATGCGCTCGAGCTCACAATAAGCTTATCGTGAGGTCGAGCTGTGTGGGCCCCACCGTGATGCATGTCGACCATCAACACCATGCATTTGATGGTTCCCCTTTAAATAATGGGATATCCCAAAAATCAGCCGTATACGGAACTCAGGTGGGCCATACCATCTAAAATCATGTGAAGACACCGTTAAAACATATAAAAGCACTTGGTGGGGCCCACCTGAGTTTTGACTACTGTTGAAACTTGGTCTGAACCCTCATACAAGTGGGAGACACATAATGGATGGATTGGATTTGAAAACGACATCTTTTGTAGGCCCCAAAAATGATTATGAATGTTTTAATGGTTGCACGGCCCGTCTCCACTTCTGTATGTGGTGTGGCCCACACAAGTCATGGATTGACTTGATTTTTGAGACCTAGGTCCACGATGAAATGACGCATCTGACTGATGGGATAAATGTTCGAAAGGCATCACGGTGGAGCCCACACAGCTCGACCGCATGGGACGGAGCCGTGAGCTCGAGCGCATTGTACCTTTTCCCATATATATATATAAAGAAGAGAGATGAAGAAAAACCTATATCAAAGTCACTTTGTTACCATGTCTTCGATTTAGAAGAAAGAATGTAACAAAAAAAAAAAAAAAAGAAGAAGAAGAAGAAGAGGAGAGAGAGAGAGAGACAGAACATGAGAGAAAATGGAGAGCTCTAATGCTCACATGCCTCCACTCTTATTTTATTAGCAGGGCTTCGCTTAAAAAGGAAAATTACAAAAATGCCCTTATGCCAGGGAACACAAATAATCATAGTACCATTGACTCAAAAACTTATGTATGCTCAACCCATGCACAAAGATCAGACCCAAACACGATGGTCACACGTGTGGACACGTCACATGTATCCACATGTGTGATCACATCACGCGTGTGACCAACAGATCGCTTTGGCGGCAAGTGCCACTATGATTGGGATGGCGATGACCAGTTTAGTAACTAAAGGGCCTTGTCCCACCGTTATCAAGGTCCGCAAACAGGTCACCGTAAAACAACACTATAGCAAGAAGAAGCGAAAGGCGTCTATAAAGAACAAACAAAAAATAGCATATCAATATATGGCAAATAAATCCATGGCCATAATATGCTTAAACTTGCATAATTGTTTTGCTTACTACTTATTGTCTTAGAGATGAAGGAATGTTCCATTCGGAGTCACCTCTTTGGCGTTACAGTGTATGAAGGCCTTCCAACTCATATGCACTTGTGTGTATTGGCAGTGTTAGAATATCTACACGGGGGATCACCCTAAAACCTTGGCACTACTTATAATAGAACCAGAATTATGAGTTTGATTCCCAATGGAGTCGCCTCTTTTCTTCTTTTTTTTCTTGTTCTTTTTTTAATCAAATAAAACCAAAACTATGAGTTTGATCCCCAATGGAGTCGCTTCTTTTCTTCTTCTTTTTTCTCACTCTTTTTTTAATCAAGTTATAATTATTATTGATATTGCATAAACATTCACATTTATAAGCATTGTCACATCCACATATGATAGACAATAGCGCATATAGTTGGAAGGCTTTTATTAAATCTTTTATTAATTTGAGTTCTTATTACATTTCAAGCTGTGATATAAGATAGGCTTTTAATTATATTACATAGACTAACCATTGATCTAATACAATAATACTAAAGAAAATACAATAAAGAATAAAAGAAAGGAAAAAATGAATACAATACGGAGGCATGATACATAATGCATGCAATGCAAGGCTGGGTGTAGCTCTATTACCTAGGAAGGCCTATTTCAAATCGTTAACAGAACAATTATAACCAATTGGGCTCCATGCCCTCTCACACAACGAGATGAATAGTGCTCCATGCCCTCCTACACAATAAGATGTTGTTAAAATTTATACAGATTAATGTAGTTTCTGTATAATATGGAAACCGAAAATAATATGGACAGGCTGAAGCACGTCTGAAAACGCTGTCCTTAAAGCGTTATTTGCCCCAACTCAAGTAAATTGAGTATGCTGATAGGTTACAGGCAAATTGCTTCTAGGATACGACGAGCCTGGTGTGGGTCTGCGTTCAGCAAACACGAAGGCCCACCAAATGGAACTCAATTTCACTATTTCTGGCAGTATTACAATATAAAGGAAAATCCCAAAAATAAGAAAAAAAAAAAGAAAATAGAAAAGTGGTTTGCTCGATTAAGTTCTAATCTTCAGCCTGCTGGTTCGGTTGAACCGTCCTAGACCACTCCGCTGGTCTGTTCTTCAAGCTAAGGTTGACACCTTGCTGTATTGCTGGATAACACTTAGAATATATGAGTGGAGAGGCTATTTTCTGGAATTCGTATGGAGTGAGTTGAGATGGATTTGGAACCTATCCAGGCCCTCCTTTTATAGGCTATGGTGGCTGGGGGTTATGGTCCAGGGAAATAAATCCCATGACCGTTTTCTGGCTGTTGAGAAAACTAGCCGTTTTATGGCCGTTTTCTGACCGTTGTGCATGGGCCATTAAGCTGCTGCATGCTGACCGTTGTGAGACAGCAGCTAGCCGTTTTATAGCTGTTGGGGCTAGCCATGCAGCAGTTTCAGCTGGACCCTGCACTTATTGCACAGCTGTTACAGAATTTCTGCAACAGCTCTTTTTCAGCCCTCTATATATTCTAAGGGACTCTCATTCAGTCCTTTAGATTTTCGTCCAACCAACCATCTGCCTTAGCCACTAGTCGCACCGCGACTCGCACACGTCTCGCTGCGGTTCGCGAAGGGAGCGACCCTCTGCGACACGATGCGCACGTGCGAAGTGCAAAGTGCGCCACTAGCGCCTCTACAGCCACACTGCCTCACATGCCCACGCCCTCGCACCGAGCCCGAGACCGTGACCGTGACCGAGACCGAGACCGAGACCGAGCCCGAGCCCGAGCGCGAGCGCGTGCGCGTGCGCGGTGTTCCAGTGCTTCGCACTGGAACACGCAAGTCCCATGGTCCACGGACTAGGTAGGCAAATATTATGGTACTCCACTATTATCATTTAAACCACTTTTCTTTCTCTTCTCTTTCCCATGTGGGACTATTCCCAAAGCCCCAAAAGTTTTTCAAAAAATAACTTTTTTATTATTAAAATATTTTTTATTAAAATCAATATTTTACAACAATCCCCCACTTGATTTTTTATAAAAATATTTTCTCGGTTAAACATACTGCCAGAAGAATTAGCTTATATGCATAAAGAAAGATATCTTTCGATTTTAATCTTCCCTTAGTGTAAGTATCTCAAAACTCTATCGAAATGACTGGTAGCCGCAGCTTTGAACCAGTTATTTCTAGATAACAGAGTTGGAGAAACCACACACATATTCGCTATGTGTTGTTAGAGTTCCCACAATCTTGCTCAGCACAATTAATGGCCATGTGCTTATCCTAATTCGTGAACGATCCCGAGAGAAAACTCTTAACTCTCATGAGAGACGGCACCATCTCTACGTTCATATAGGTGAAATCCTTCCAGTGTCTCCGTTACTATAAGACACTTGTCCTAAAGACTGGAATTCATTAAGAGTTCTAAGACTCAACCCTCTTTCGTAACGCTCAGCACTTATCTATTATGGATGAGGTTATATAATTTAGTGCTGAAAACTTTCCACTTATCAGTGACTTGTTCTTACCCATTAAACCCAAGATTAGAGATTTTCTGATTTTAGGTTGGGTTACCATCACTGGTGGAACTTTGGTTGAAGAGTTTCAACCCCATCCCTCTAGATGTAGCCTTTACTACCTCTCTCGGTAGAGGTTTAGTGAAAGGATCTGCCAGGTTATTGCTTGATTTCACATATGAAATAGCAATGATTCCATCTTGAATCAATTGTCTGACATAATCATGTCGAAGACTAATATGTCTAGACTTACCATTATAAGTACCGCTATAGGCTCTAGCTAATGTGGCTTCACTATCACAATGTAGTGATACAGCCGATATAGGCTTTACACAAAAAGGAATTTCTAATAGAAGATCCCTTAGCCACTCAGCCTCTTTGCCTGTTGCAGCTAGGGCTATAAATTCAGACTCCATAGTCGAGTGCGTTATGCAAGTCTGTTTCTTGGATCCCCAAGATACAGCAGCACCTCCTAGAGTGAATACCCACCCTGTAGTAGACTTATTGTCCCCTGCACTCGATATCCAGCTCGCATCGGTATATCCTTCCAATACGGCAGGAAACTCTGAATAAAATAGTCCTAAGTCTTTGGTTGCTTTTAAGTAACCAAGGACTCTACTGATTGCATTCCAGTGTTCATTACTGGGGTTACTAGTAAACCTACTAAGTTTACTCACAGCATATGCGATATCAGGTCTAGTGCATTGCATAGCATACATAAGACTTCCTATAGCACTCGCATATTCTAATTGTGCAACTGTTCTTCCAGTATTTTCTTTTAGTTTGATACTTGGATCAAATGGGGTTTTTGCTTCCTTTATATTTAGATGGTTAAACTTGTTTAGTATCTTCTCAATATAATGAGATTGACACAAAGCATAACCCCCACAATGTTTTTTAACTTTGACACCTAAGATGGTATCAACTTGTCCAAGATCCTTCATTTTAAATACGGAAGAAAGAAACTTCTTTGTTTCAGTCACACCTTCCATTTTATTACTTATTATTAACATATCATCAACATATAAACAGATAATAATGATATGACTACCATCTTTTTTAGAATATATGCATTTATCAGCTACATTATGCATGAAACCATGAGATAGTATTTTGGAATCAAACTTCTCATGCCATTGTTTAGGTGCTTGTTTTAATCCATACAACGATTTGACTAATCTACATACTTTGTTTTCATTTCCTGGTAGAACGAAACCTTCAGGTTGTTCCATGTATACCTCCTCATTGAGGTCACCGTTCAGGAAAGCAGTCTTTACATCCATTTGGTGGATGTGAAGATGATGTATGGAAGCTAGCGCAAATAATATCCTAATGGATGTTATCCTAGCTACAGGTGAGTATGTGTCAAAGTAGTCTATCCCTTCTTTTTGTTTAAAACCCTTAGCTACTAGTCGAGCTTTAAAGGTTTGGATAGTCCCATCAGTGTGATATTTCTTCCTAAATACCCATTTGCAACCTATGGGTCTAGAACCTGGAGGTAAGTTTACTAGTTTCCATGTTTGATTTGATAGTATAGATTCCATTTCATCATTTATAGCTTCTTTCCAAAAAGCTGAGTCTCTAGAGGATACAGCTTCCTTATATGTTTTAGGATCATCTTCTATAGTCATTACTATAGGTATTCGTCTTATAACATTTTCTCTATCTGCTTCTACCAGATGAAAAATGATGCGTTGTGAGTCTATATAGTCATCTCCAAAACTCTTCTCTATTCTAGTTCTTTGACTCCTACGAGATTCAGTGGGAGCTTCCATTATATGTGGAGTTGTGCTATTTGGTTCTCTATTAGGAGTTTGAATTTCATTATCCTTTGACTCCAAGGATAGTGAGTTCTCAAAGAATTCAACGTCTCTAGATTCTATAATTGTATTAGACTCCATGTCTAGAAGTCTATAAGCTTTACTATTTTGTGCATACCCTACGAAGGCGCACTTAATAGCTCTTGGTCCTAACTTGGTTCTTTTTGGGTCAGGAGTTCTGCAGTATGCAAGACACCCCCACACTTTAAGATATCCTAGGTTAGGTTTTCTACCTCTCCATGTTTCATATGGAGATACTTTATATTTTTTAGACGGAAGTCTGTTTATTATATGGCATGCTGCAAGCAGTGCCTCACCCCACAGATTTAGTGGCAACTTTGCTTTTATTAGCATTGAGTTGACCATTTCTACTAATGTTCTATTCTTCCTTTCAGCTATTCCGTTTTGTTGAGGTGTGTATGGAGCTGTACATTGATGTACCAGTCCATGTTCTTCACAGAAGTAATCGAATTCATTCGAGAAGTATTCTCCTCCTCGATCGCTACGGAGAATTTTTATCTTCTTACTTAGTTGATTCTCTACTTCTGCTTTATATATCTTAAACATGTTCAATGCTTCATCTTTGCTCTTTAATAGATAAACATACACATATCTAGAGCAATCATCTATAAAGGTTATGAAGTACCGTTTACCTCCACGAGTAAGAATGCCGTTTAACTCACAGATATCACTGTGCACAAGATCCAAAATTTGAGACGATCTTTCAACACTTGGAAAAGGTTTTTTCGTCATTTTGGATTGTATGCACACTTCACATTTATTAGTTTCATTATCTGTGTATGAGATTAAACCATTCTTAGCCATGAACTTCAAAGTACTATACCCTATATGGGCTAGTCTATCATGCCACAGTCCAGCAGATTCAACCATATACGCAGAAGTGCTACTTTCATTCAGAGAAAACTTAACCATCCCGTTACAAGCATATCCCTTTCCAACAAAATTCTCATTCTTGGATAGAATCAGTTTTCCTGACTCGTATACCACCCTTATACCTGGTTTTCCCAGAAGATCCCCAGAAACTAAGTTTCGCCTCATGTCTGGGACGTGCAGTACATTAGTTAGAATCACTTTCTTTCCAGAAGTGAATATCAGTTCGACAGTTCCTTTGCCGACGACCTTCGATCGGACTTCATTACCCATTTGGACTTCTTGACCATCGGTCAATTCCTCATAGGTTTTGAAGGCTGATTTGTCGTAGCACACATGTACTGTAGCGGCAGTATCATACCACCAGCCTGGAACTTTGCCTTGGATGGTATTCACTTCAGTGATCATAGCCACGATATCGCCTTCTTCTACTGCACTTGCCTCTTTTTTAGATTTGCGATATCGGCATACTCGAGCATAGTGCCCGATTTTTCCACAGACATGGCATGGGCCTTTGAACTTTCCGTTCTTCTTTTGGGCGTTTTTCTTGAATTTCCCTTTATTGGGTTTTAGGGAATCATCTTTCTCGGGATTCTTGTTATTGGTGTTTTCTACTGCATGTACCTTGGACGAGGCATTCCCGTTATCATTCTTTTTATCGCGGTTACGGGATTCTTCCTCAATCCTTAGGTGTTTCTGGATTTGTTCCAGTGTGTAGTCCTCGGTTTTATGCAGCAACTTCTTTCTATAGTCTTTCCACATTGGTGGCAATTTAGCGATTATAGCCCCAACTTGGAATGATTCAGGAAGATCGATTTTGATCGCTTTGATTTTGTTTACTATTAGCTGCAGTTCTTGGATTTGGGGCAGCAGCGGTTTATTATCTACCATGCTGAAGTCAAAATACCTGGCGATGAGAAATTTGTTGGTCCCTTCTTCTTCAGCCTTGTACTTGAATTCCAGTGCGGCCCAGATCTCCTTTGCTGATGATGTCTGTTGGTACAGATCGTACAGGCGGTCGGAGAGTGCGTTCAGAATGTGTCCACGACACAATAGTTCGTCTTCGGCTCTTTTAGCACGGGCAGCCACTTGCTCAGGTGTGTCTTTGTCGGTTGCTTCAGGCAATGCTTGCAGATTTGGATCTAGTATGTAGTAGATCTTCAGCGCCGTCAGGAGAAATTTCAGCTTGTCTTGCCATCTTGTAAAATTGGTTCCATCGAACCGATCAAGACGTATCAAGTCCTGATTCATCAATTTAATAGATGAAACGCTATCGGCTTCCATTTTAGAAATAACGCTTTAAGATTGTTGTTAAAATTTATACAGATTAATGTAGTTTCTGTATAATATGGAAACCGAAAATAATATGGACAGGCTGAAGCACGTCTGAAAACGCTGTCCTTAAAGCGTTATTTGCCCCAACTCAAGTAAATTGAGTATGCTGATAGGTTACAGGCAAATTGCTTCTAGGATACGACGAGCCTGGTGTGGGTCTGCGTTCAGCAAACACGAAGGCCCACCAAATGGAACTCAATTTCACTATTTCTGGCAGTATTACAATATAAAGGAAAATCCCAAAAATAAGAAAAAAAAAAGAAAATAGAAAAGTGGTTTGCTCGATTAAGTTCTAATCTTCAGCCTGCTGGTTCGGTTGAACCGTCCTAGACCACTCCGCTGGTCTGTTCTTCAAGCTAAGGTTGACACCTTGCTGTATTGCTGGATAACACTTAGAATATATGAGTGGAGAGGCTATTTTCTGGAATTCGTATGGAGTGAGTTGAGATGGATTTGGAACCTATCCAGGCCCTCCTTTTATAGGCTATGGTGGCTGGGGGTTATGGTCCAGGGAAATAAATCCCATGACCGTTTTCTGGCTGTTGAGAAAACTAGCCGTTTTATGGCCGTTTTCTGACCGTTGTGCATGGGCCATTAAGCTGCTGCATGCTGACCGTTGTGAGACAGCAGCTAGCCGTTTTATAGCTGTTGGGGCTAGTCATGCAGCAGTTTCAGCTGGACCCTGCACTTATTGCACAGCTGTTACAGAATTTCTGCAACAGCTCTTTTTCAGCCCTCTATATATTCTAAGGGACTCTCATTCAGTCCTTTAGATTTTCGTCCAACCAACCATCTGCCTTAGCCACTAGTCGCACCGCGACTCGCACACGTCTCGCTGCGGTTCGCGAAGGGAGCGACCCTCTGCGACACGATGCGCACGTGCGAAGTGCAAAGTGCGCCACTAGCGCCTCTACAGCCACACTGCCTCACATGCCCACGCCCTCGCACCGAGCCCGAGACCGTGACCGTGACCGAGACCGAGACCGAGACCGAGCCCGAGCCCGAGCGCGAGCGCGTGCGCGTGCGCGGTGTTCCAGTGCTTCGCACTGGAACACGCAAGTCCCATGGTCCACGGACTAGGTAGGCAAATATTATGGTACTCCACTATTATCATTTAAACCACTTTTCTTTCTCTTCTCTTTCCCATGTGGGACTATTCCCAAAGCCCCAAAAGTTTTTCAAAAAATAACTTTTTTATTATTAAAATATTTTTTATTAAAATCAATATTTTACAACAATCCCCCACTTGATTTTTTATAAAAATATTTTCTCGGTTAAACATACTGCCAGAAGAATTAGCTTATATGCATAAAGAAAGATATCTTTCGATTTTAATCTTCCCTTAGTGTAAGTATCTCAAAACTCTATCGAAATGACTGGTAGCCGCAGCTTTGAACCAGTTATTTCTAGATAACAGAGTTGGAGAAACCACACACATATTCGCTATGTGTTGTTAGAGTTCCCACAATCTTGCTCAGCACAATTAATGGCCATGTGCTTATCCTAATTCGTGAACGATCCCGAGAGAAAACTCTTAACTCTCATGAGAGACGGCACCATCTCTACGTTCATATAGGTGAAATCCTTCCAGTGTCTCCGTTACTATAAGACACTTGTCCTAAAGACTGGAATTCATTAAGAGTTCTAAGACTCAACCCTCTTTCGTAACGCTCAGCACTTATCTATTATGGATGAGGTTATATAATTTAGTGCTGAAAACTTTCCACTTATCAGTGACTTGTTCTTACCCATTAAACCCAAGATTAGAGATTTTCTGATTTTAGGTTGGGTTACCATCACTGGTGGAACTTTGGTTGAAGAGTTTCAACCCCATCCCTCTAGATGTAGCCTTTACTACCTCTCTCGGTAGAGGTTTAGTGAAAGGATCTGCCAGGTTATTGCTTGATTTCACATATGAAATAGCAATGATTCCATCTTGAATCAATTGTCTGACATAATCATGTCGAAGACTAATATGTCTAGACTTACCATTATAAGTACCGCTATAGGCTCTAGCTAATGTGGCTTCACTATCACAATGTAGTGATACAGCCGATATAGGCTTTACACAAAAAGGAATTTCTAATAGAAGATCCCTTAGCCACTCAGCCTCTTTGCCTGTTGCAGCTAGGGCTATAAATTCAGACTCCATAGTCGAGTGCGTTATGCAAGTCTGTTTCTTGGATCCCCAAGATACAGCAGCACCTCCTAGAGTGAATACCCACCCTGTAGTAGACTTATTGTCCCCTGCACTCGATATCCAGCTCGCATCGGTATATCCTTCCAATACGGCAGGAAACTCTGAATAAAATAGTCCTAAGTCTTTGGTTGCTTTTAAGTAACCAAGGACTCTACTGATTGCATTCCAGTGTTCATTACTGGGGTTACTAGTAAACCTACTAAGTTTACTCACAGCATATGCGATATCAGGTCTAGTGCATTGCATAGCATACATAAGACTTCCTATAGCACTCGCATATTCTAATTGTGCAACTGTTCTTCCAGTATTTTCTTTTAGTTTGATACTTGGATCAAATGGGGTTTTTGCTTCCTTTATATTTAGATGGTTAAACTTGTTTAGTATCTTCTCAATATAATGAGATTGACACAAAGCATAACCCCCACAATGTTTTTTAACTTTGACACCTAAGATGGTATCAACTTGTCCAAGATCCTTCATTTTAAATACGGAAGAAAGAAACTTCTTTGTTTCAGTCACACCTTCCATTTTATTACTTATTATTAACATATCATCAACATATAAACAGATAATAATGATATGACTACCATCTTTTTTAGAATATATGCATTTATCAGCTACATTATGCATGAAACCATGAGATAGTATTTTGGAATCAAACTTCTCATGCCATTGTTTAGGTGCTTGTTTTAATCCATACAACGATTTGACTAATCTACATACTTTGTTTTCATTTCCTGGTAGAACGAAACCTTCAGGTTGTTCCATGTATACCTCCTCATTGAGGTCACCGTTCAGGAAAGCAGTCTTTACATCCATTTGGTGGATGTGAAGATGATGTATGGAAGCTAGCGCAAATAATATCCTAATGGATGTTATCCTAGCTACAGGTGAGTATGTGTCAAAGTAGTCTATCCCTTCTTTTTGTTTAAAACCCTTAGCTACTAGTCGAGCTTTAAAGGTTTGGATAGTCCCATCAGTGTGATATTTCTTCCTAAATACCCATTTGCAACCTATGGGTCTAGAACCTGGAGGTAAGTTTACTAGTTTCCATGTTTGATTTGATAGTATAGATTCCATTTCATCATTTATAGCTTCTTTCCAAAAAGCTGAGTCTCTAGAGGATACAGCTTCCTTATATGTTTTAGGATCATCTTCTATAGTCATTACTATAGGTATTCGTCTTATAACATTTTCTCTATCTGCTTCTACCAGATGAAAAATGATGCGTTGTGAGTCTATATAGTCATCTCCAAAACTCTTCTCTATTCTAGTTCTTTGACTCCTACGAGATTCAGTGGGAGCTTCCATTATATGTGGAGTTGTGCTATTTGGTTCTCTATTAGGAGTTTGAATTTCATTATCCTTTGACTCCAAGGATAGTGAGTTCTCAAAGAATTCAACGTCTCTAGATTCTATAATTGTATTAGACTCCATGTCTAGAAGTCTATAAGCTTTACTATTTTGTGCATACCCTACGAAGGCGCACTTAATAGCTCTTGGTCCTAACTTGGTTCTTTTTGGGTCAGGAGTTCTGCAGTATGCAAGACACCCCCACACTTTAAGATATCCTAGGTTAGGTTTTCTACCTCTCCATGTTTCATATGGAGATACTTTATATTTTTTAGACGGAAGTCTGTTTATTATATGGCATGCTGCAAGCAGTGCCTCACCCCACAGATTTAGTGGCAACTTTGCTTTTATTAGCATTGAGTTGACCATTTCTACTAATGTTCTATTCTTCCTTTCAGCTATTCCGTTTTGTTGAGGTGTGTATGGAGCTGTACATTGATGTACCAGTCCATGTTCTTCACAGAAGTAATCGAATTCATTCGAGAAGTATTCTCCTCCTCGATCGCTACGGAGAATTTTTATCTTCTTACTTAGTTGATTCTCTACTTCTGCTTTATATATCTTAAACATGTTCAATGCTTCATCTTTGCTCTTTAATAGATAAACATACACATATCTAGAGCAATCATCTATAAAGGTTATGAAGTACCGTTTACCTCCACGAGTAAGAATGCCGTTTAACTCACAGATATCACTGTGCACAAGATCCAAAATTTGAGACGATCTTTCAACACTTGGAAAAGGTTTTTTCGTCATTTTGGATTGTATGCACACTTCACATTTATTAGTTTCATTATCTGTGTATGAGATTAAACCATTCTTAGCCATGAACTTCAAAGTACTATACCCTATATGGGCTAGTCTATCATGCCACAGTCCAGCAGATTCAACCATATACGCAGAAGTGCTACTTTCATTCAGAGAAAACTTAACCATCCCGTTACAAGCATATCCCTTTCCAACAAAATTCCCATTCTTGGATAGAATCAGTTTTCCTGACTCGTATACCACCCTTATACCTGGTTTTCCCAGAAGATCCCCAGAAACTAAGTTTCGCCTCATGTCTGGGACGTGCAGTACATTAGTTAGAATCACTTTCTTTCCAGAAGTGAATATCAGTTCGACAGTTCCTTTGCCGACGACCTTCGATCGGACTTCATTACCCATTTGGACTTCTTGACCATCGGTCAATTCCTCATAGGTTTTGAAGGCTGATTTGTCGTAGCACACATGTACTGTAGCGGCAGTATCATACCACCAGCCTGGAACTTTGCCTTGGATGGTATTCACTTCAGTGATCATAGCCACGATATCGCCTTCTTCTACTGCACTTGCCTCTTTTTTAGATTTGCGATATCGGCATACTCGAGCATAGTGCCCGATTTTTCCACAGACATGGCATGGGCCTTTGAACTTTCCGTTCTTCTTTTGGGCGTTTTTCTTGAATTTCCCTTTATTGGGTTTTAGGGAATCATCTTTCTCGGGATTCTTGTTATTGGTGTTTTCTACTGCATGTACCTTGGACGAGGCATTCCCGTTATCATTCTTTTTATCGCGGTTACGGGATTCTTCCTCAATCCTTAGGTGTTTCTGGATTTGTTCCAGTGTGTAGTCCTCGGTTTTATGCAGCAACTTCTTTCTATAGTCTTTCCACATTGGTGGCAATTTAGCGATTATAGCCCCAACTTGGAATGATTCAGGAAGATCGATTTTGATCGCTTTGATTTTGTTTACTATTAGCTGCAGTTCTTGGATTTGGGGCAGCAGCGGTTTATTATCTACCATGCTGAAGTCAAAATACCTGGCGATGAGAAATTTGTTGGTCCCTTCTTCTTCAGCCTTGTACTTGAATTCCAGTGCGGCCCAGATCTCCTTTGCTGATGATGTCTGTTGGTACAGATCGTACAGGCGGTCGGAGAGTGCGTTCAGAATGTGTCCACGACACAATAGTTCGTCTTCGGCTCTTTTAGCACGGGCAGCCACTTGCTCAGGTGTGTCTTTGTCGGTTGCTTCAGGCAATGCTTGCAGATTTGGATCTAGTATGTAGTAGATCTTCAGCGCCGTCAGGAGAAATTTCAGCTTGTCTTGCCATCTTGTAAAATTGGTTCCATCGAACCGATCAAGACGTATCAAGTCCTGATTCATCAATTTAATAGATGAAACGCTATCGGCTTCCATTTTAGAAATAACGCTTTAAGATTGTTGTTAAAATTTATACAGATTAATGTAGTTTCTGTATAATATGGAAACCGAAAATAATATGGACAGGCTGAAGCACGTCTGAAAACGCTGTCCTTAAAGCGTTATTTGCCCCAACTCAAGTAAATTGAGTATGCTGATAGGTTACAGGCAAATTGCTTCTAGGATACGACGAGCCTGGTGTGGGTCTGCGTTCAGCAAACACGAAGGCCCACCAAATGGAACTCAATTTCACTATTTCTGGCAGTATTACAATATAAAGGAAAATCCCAAAAATAAGAAAAAAAAAAGAAAATAGAAAAGTGGTTTGCTCGATTAAGTTCTAATCTTCAGCCTGCTGGTTCGGTTGAACCGTCCTAGACCACTCCGCTGGTCTGTTCTTCAAGCTAAGGTTGACACCTTGCTGTATTGCTGGATAACACTTAGAATATATGAGTGGAGAGGCTATTTTCTGGAATTCGTATGGAGTGAGTTGAGATGGATTTGGAACCTATCCAGGCCCTCCTTTTATAGGCTATGGTGGCTGGGGGTTATGGTCCAGGGAAATAAATCCCATGACCGTTTTCTGGCTGTTGAGAAAACTAGCCGTTTTATGGCCGTTTTCTGACCGTTGTGCATGGGCCATTAAGCTGCTGCATGCTGACCGTTGTGAGACAGCAGCTAGCCGTTTTATAGCTGTTGGGGCTAGCCATGCAGCAGTTTCAGCTGGACCCTGCACTTATTGCACAGCTGTTACAGAATTTCTGCAACAGCTCTTTTTCAGCCCTCTATATATTCTAAGGGACTCTCATTCAGTCCTTTAGATTTTCGTCCAACCAACCATCTGCCTTAGCCACTAGTCGCACCGCGACTCGCACACGTCTCGCTGCGGTTCGCGAAGGGAGCGACACGATGCGCACGTGCGAAGTGCAAAGTGCGCCACTAGCGCCTCTACAGCCACACTGCCTCACATGCCCACGCCCTCGCACCGAGCCCGAGACCGAGCCCGAGCCCGAGCCCGAGCCCGAGCGCGGTGTTCCAGTGCTTCGCACTGGAACACGCAAGTCCCATGGTCCACGGACTAGGTAGGCAAATATTATGGTACTCCACTATTATCATTTAAACCACTTTTCTTTCTCTTCTCTTTCCCATGTGGGACTATTCCCAAAGCCCCAAAAGTTTTTCAAAAAATAACTTTTTTATTATTAAAATATTTTTTATTAAAATCAATATTTTACAACATAAGATGAATAATGCAAGCGCACTCCGTTGATAATGCTCTCCTTCTAATGTAGAGTGCCATATCACCAATATAAGACAGGACTGAGAAAGGGAAATAGTGTCATGCAGATCTCGGGTTGCTAGGTAGCAAGAAGGTAATAGGGGTGGTTTATAGTACTAGTAATGTACCTAAGGCATCACAGATGCTGAAAGAGAGAACACCACATGGTGGTTTTGGCACCATGACTTGATTTCCATGTAAGTTGACACAGGTTCAAAGAAAATAATAAATATTGGCTGTGCACGTGGTGAACTTAATTAGAATAGTTCTAATATGCACGATCCATACCAAAAGGCAAGAATCAGACATTGACAAAGATTCAAACCCCTGTTTATCATGAGGTGTTCATCCAGTGCCTTGGCGACTACCCACTAAGTGCTGCCAATGTATAATTAACACTGTCTGCTCCTAGTGGGATAGGGCACGAGGTGCTAATATAGACTACTGCATTGGCCGTGCCATCTGACCAATTTCCTCCAGGCCTGGAGGGATGGCATCCATCATGAGGGATTTTCCATTTTACTTTTTACTCGCAAAAGCTCTGCTTCTTTCCAGAATTTTTGAAGATACTCTTAAAGATAATTCAAGAATTAAGATTGAGATCCTCAAAATGAAACCTGATGGATATTTATAGGCAACGGTGGCAGCTGTTGTCATACACTCACCCCGCCTTCCGCCTAGAAGCAATCACTTGCTCGCGCTTTATGTTGTTCTGTAGGCAAGGCAGACTGCGCCTTCAACGGTTGAGATGGCTGAGATGGCGCAGAAATTCTCGCCCGCACATTCGACTGTTGAGATGGCACGGAAATTCTCATGATGGCCCGCGCCCCCAAGCCCCTATAAAACTGTCAACGGGCCGAGCCTGAGGTACGTCTCAGCCCGGTTTTTAAACTGTTTGGCCAGCTTATTCAAATTTCTCAGTTTCAGGCCCGGGCCCGGCCGAGTGACACCTCGCGCCTACAACTATTCACGGGAGCGGATTACGTGTTACCTTATGGCCTATCTTGATGATGTGTTGTATATCCACGTGGTCCATCCGTTTCTCCGTACCATTTTAGTACATGCTACCAAAAATTAAGCAGATCAAAATATTAGGTAAATCACACCACACGAAACGGTGGTGATTGAGTGCCTCACCATTAAAAAGTCCACAAAGCCCATTGTAAGGTTTTCGTAATGTTTATTTGACATCCAACCCGTTGATAATGTCAAGAAGATATGGATGAAGGTAAAATACAATGATCTGATTGTTCCAAAACTTGTGGTCCAAAAAATGCTTTAATGATCATTCATCACTGTTTCTAGTGGTATGATCCACCTGAGATTTGGATCTTCTTAAGGTTTGGGATTTCTTGCTAAAATGAGATGGAAAAATAGATGGAGGGCATGGATATACTGTTGGGGATTTTGACCTGCGGAATCATACAGATCTAGATCTATGATAGTAATTCAATGACACCAAGCACACACAAGAGAACTCAGATTTAACGTGGAAAACTCTTACGGGAAAAAACCACGGCACAAAGCGACAGATCTCCTCTATGAAAAACAAAAATTACAAAGAAAGAAAACTTACCCGATTCGAACAACCTCGAATCTCACCCTTACTACATCCTTTAATTTTCTTACAACCCCTTTAGAAAGTTTTCCCATGCCCTAGAAAAGCCCTAGGAACACCAATTTTTAGTTTAGGCAACTTCCCTTCCGCACCCTTGCGAAAGGCCGGCTCGAAATCCGCAGTCTGCATCGGATTCAGAAACGAATCTGCGTAACCTACGACTGGTCGAGCAGACTTCTCGACTGGTCGAAGGACCCCTACGACCGGTCGTGCATAGGCCACGACCGGTCAAGCACCTCAGACCCCAAAAACACTGCTCGCTGGACTTTGAGTCGTGCACTACTCGACTGGTCGAACAGACTACCACAACTGGTCGAGCCATGCTCACGACTGGTCGTGCACACTAAAGAATTTCTATATTTAAGACATCTCTCAACAATCTCCACCATGTCTTCAATCTTTAACCGTGTAGCTTCTTGACCTCTTCTCTTATTTCTGTATCACATCATAACTTCTTGTGTACACTCCGTCCTTCTTTTACGCCACCGCCAAGCCCAGAGAAGTTACATAGAACTTGAACTTCTCTACAGGAACGATCCAGGAAAGCATGTCCGTCGGATCAGAATTCACGTGCTCAACCATCCTTGCTCCTGTTTTCTCAAAAGCAAAGACGTAGTCTTCTTACCATCTCACTGCTACCCAATATTATTTTTCTCTGACTACTTCTCAATCTCATACTTAGCGCTTGCCATTATTACTAATCCCTCAAATTCAGATCTGTACCCCGACAATCGCTCTGATACCACTTGTTGGGAATTTTGACCTGCGGAATCACACAGATCTAGATCTAGGATAGCAATTCAATGGCACCAAGCAAACACAAGAGAACTCAGATTTAATGTGGAAAACCATTGCGAGAAAAAACCACGGCACAAAGCGACAGATCTCCACTATGAAAAATAGAAATTACAAAGAGAGAAGACTTACCCGATTCGAACAACCTCAAATCTGAACCGTCCATGTGAAGCAGCACCTTGTAAAACCCCCCAGGCCCAAGTTTTACTTTGATCAAAAACTTTGATGGGCCATGAAAAATGAAAACAGTTTCCTCCCTTGATTTGCAATTCTCTTTGCTATAGCCCACTAGAATTTTAGATCGGGGTGAAAATTTGTCACATAGGGTTTCATGGGATTCCGCATCATATGGACCGTTCATATTAGACACCCATGGCACGTGTGCAAAGGTGCGCACGTGCGTAGGTGCGCAGGGGAGCATAACTATATACACACACACACACACACACACACACACACACACACACACACACACACCGTGATGTGTGTCGAACATGTACCCCATCAGTCACATGCACCATTCCATGGTGGGCCTCGGACTTAAAAATCAAGTCAATCCATGACTTGTGTGGGCCACACCACATGTAAAAGTTGAGAGGGGTTACCCTCCCATTAAAAAATTCATAATCACTTGTTGGGCCCATTGAGATGTAGTTCACAAATCCAGCCCATACATTATGTGTGTCCCACTTGGATGAGGTGTCAGACCAAGTTTTGGATGCGTCCAAATTTCAAGAGGGCCCCACCAAGTGCTTTTATATGTTTTAGACATGTCTTCACATTATTTTAGATGGTATGGCCCACCTAAGTTTCGTATACGGCTGATTTTTAGGAATGTTGATGTTCGACACCCACCATGGTGGGGCCCACACAGCTCAACCTCATTGGAAGTTCCCATGAGGCGGACGGCATGGTACCATTTCCATATATATATATATATATATAGTAATGGTTTCCTTGTGAACCAGTCCGTATGCATTATCTACGGTCTTAATGTGTGGCCAGGTGAAGTGGGCCTTACGGTGATGTTTAAGTGAAATCCAACTCTATCACCAAATGAGTTGCTCCATTTTAACCGCACGAGTTCAAAATTTAGCCTCACCTGCGATCTAGTTTGGCCATTTGAAGGAAATTAGGCGATCCTAAGCGTGGTTCCATCCGTTCGAGGATAAAGTCACGTTTTCAAAACAACTGGCTAAAAATTATCCGTTATCATTGCCTTTGTTTAGTCCAGTTCAATTCAGCCGTAAACGTTGACTCACCTTGATATGTGTTAAATGTCCACCCAGCTATCCATTTTGCCGGCTCATTTCAGCGCATTGCCCAAAAAATGAACCAGATACAAATTTTAAAAGTACCACACCACAAGAAACAGTGGTGATTGAACTCCAGCCATTAAAAACTTCCGAGGGCCGATCGTAATTTTTATTTTCGTGCCCAAACTCAGCCACATTCATTAGATAGGTGGGCCATACTAAAGGAAAATAGTTTGGACAGTAATTGCCATTTTATAGACTATTTTTAATATTGTGGACCGCCGGGATCATATTTCAGGCTGGTTTTTCTGCTCTAAACTTAAATTTAAGTCATTCACCTGATAGTAGGAGGATTTTGGAAATGCATGACAGTGGCCCCACACCACCTGGCAAGAAAATTTACTAATATTTAGTAACCAGATAGGAAGCCTACTGCAGTGAGGGCTCGATGAACCTTTCACCATGTGATGTGAAGATTCTATGGGGCACATCTTCATATATGTGATTTATAAACACGGTCCATCCATTTTTCAGCACATTTTAAGACATGAACCCAAAGTTGAAGGATATCCAAAGCTCAAGTGGACCATACCAAAGAAGGCAACGAGGATATCTATTAATAAGGTCACATGGAACGGTATAAATGGAAAACATGGATATCAGCTTGAATCAATACTTGTGTAGACCCCAGGAAGTTTTCAACTGTAGTCATTCAATTCCCATTGTCTCCTGTACGGTGGTCCACTTGAACCTTGGATATACTTCAATTTTAATCTCAATCCTAAAATGATATGGAAAAATAGATGTTTTTGGAAAATAGATCAAGATAGAGCCCACCTGAATCATGAATGGTGCAGATTTTTGGACCCTATGCCTAACGTGGGATGCTGCATCTGATGTCCACGGTGGATTTTACATACACATTGCGGTGGGGTCCACCTGAATGGGTTAACAAACCTGATCATAAATAGCTTATATATATATATATATATATATATATATATATATATATATATATATATCGAGTTGTGTGATGTGTGTCGAACATCAATACGGTGCATTTGATGGGTCCCTTTTAAGACATGGGATATTTTAAAAATCAGCCGTATACAGAACTCAGGTGGGCCATACCATATAAAATCATGTGAAGACATGCCTAAAACATATAAAATTACTTGGTGGGGCCCACCTGAGTTTTGGATGCGGCTGAATCTTGGTTTGACCCCTCATCCAAGTGGGACACACACAATGGATCCATCTGGATTTTCGAACCACACCTTGATGGCCCAGTAAATAATAATGAATGTTTTAATGGGCGGGTGACCCTTCTCAACTGTTGTATGTGGTGTGGCACACCCAAGTCATATGTTGACTTGATTTTTAAACCTGTGGCCCATGCATCTGACCGATGGGGTAGATGTTCGACACACATCACAGTGGGGACATCACAATTCGGCCACATGGGAAGTTGACCTCATGGTACCATTTTCCACGGACACACAACGAGTCAAGTAAATACCGAGTTAAATTTCGGGTCAAGCCAAGTTACCAGGTGACCTAAACTCAACTCGGTATGAGTTTGGATTAGACGAAGTCTACTCTGTTCAGATGGACTCACGGACTCATATATATATATATATATATATATATATATATATATATATATATATGGGTAAAGGTACAATGTGCTTGAGCTCGTCCCATGCGGTCGAGTTGTGTGGGCCCCACCCTGATGCCTTTCGAACATCTACCCCATCAGTCAGATTCGTCATTCCATCGTCGGCCTAGGTCTTAAAAATCAAGTCAATCCGTGACTTGTGTGGGCCACACCATTTACAGAAGTGGAGAGGGGCCGTGCACCATTAAAACATTCATAATCATTTTTGGGGCACATAAAAGATGTGGTTTGCAAATCCAGCCCATCTATTATGTGTGTCCCACTTGTATTAGGGTTCAGACCAAGTTTCAATAGCATTCAAAACTCAGGTGGGCCCCACCAAGTGGTTTTATATGTTTTAACGGTGTTTCACATGATTTTAGGTGGTATGGCCCACCTGAGTTCCGTATACGGCTGATTTTTGGGATATCTCATAATTTAAAGGGTACCCATCAAATGCATGGTGTTAATGGTCGACACGCATCACGGTAGGGCCCACACAGCTCGACCTCATGGGAGCTTATCGTGAGGTCGAGCGCATAGTACCTTTTCCCTATATATATATATATATATATATATATATATATATATATATATATATATATATATATATATATATATTGTTGTTGTTGTTGTTGTTGTCAAAGATGTCTTTTTTCGAAATTTTCGGCCCTGGTTGTTGGACTATTTTTGTTATTCTTCGATGTTGATGACATCAAAGGTTGTTCGATGTCATCGAAGGTTTACGTGGATTTTCTGCAAAAACGAAGATTTTGTGGATTTTATTTCTTATTCCGTTTTGGTTCATTTCTAAAGCTATATAAAGGGTCGTATACGGGATTATGAGGTATCCTAACGCATTCTAAAGTTTCTAAAAGGGTTATATGCTTTCAAGGGGTGGAGAAAATGTGAGGTTTGAGGATTGCTCAAGCCGGGTAAGTCCTCTATCTTTGTAATTTCTTCTTTCATAGTGGAATTCTGTCACTTTGTGTCGTGGGCCTGTGGTCTTTTCCCGCAAGGGTTTTCCACGTTAAATCTTTGTGTTCTTCTTTAGTTTGTTTGGTACTCTTAGATTGCAATCCTAGATCCATCTCTGTGTGATTTCGCAGCACAATCCCCAACAAGTGGTATCAAAGCTATCGTTAGGGTACAGATCTAGATCTGCAGGATTAATATCAATGGAAACGTCAAGTTTAATATTGAAAAATACTCGGATAAAAATAATTTAGAGTTATGGAAGATTAAGATTATTAATATATTAACCAAGTAAGACGAAGCTAAGGCTCTTGAGGAGCTGAAATCGACTATGAAAGAAGAAGAATGAGATACTCTTAATAGTAATGTTTTAGCTTCCATCCATTTATGTCTAACGAATAAGGTTCTTTATAATGTTTCGAGGGAGAAAACTGCAGCTAGTTTATGGGCGAAGTTAGAGGATATCTATTGGAAAAAATCCTCTAAAAATTGCCTACACTTAAAGCTACAATGGTATAACTTTAAGATGGCAGAGGGTGGAGATTTGGAGGCCCACATCAACAACTTTAACAAATTTGTTTGCAAACTACTGGATATGAAGGAAGTGATCAAAGATGATGAATAAGTGTGTATGTTGTTGAATTCTCTTCCGACATCGTATGAATCATTTAAGAACATAATGTGCACTGCAAATAAAGCCCTGAATGTCGATACTGTTATCTCAGCCCTTCAAGGGAAAGCCATGAAAAATCTAAACGGCGGCATGGGGACATCTTTCAATGCACTGCTTATAGGGGTGTACATCGAGTCGAACTGAGTCGAGCTAGCTTCATCTCGACTCGGCTCGAACAGTGGTTGACCTCAGCTCAAACTCGGCTCGGTTAGGTTAGCAGCTCGGGTTGAGTTCGTGTAACGTCTTGAAAATCGGGGGTCGAGCAAAGCTCAGCTCTCGAGTTCCAAAACATCACTTATGCAACATATTGAATGAAAATTGTATGTTGTCTGTATTAGTGCATAAAACATGAATGAGATTAAGCTAAATCAACAAAACATAATCCAGGGACAGTTGTAATACGCGAGCGGAAGATTGAAACGAATAGGTATAACTATATAAACCAGTATAGGTCCCCAAAGTATGTATGCGTTGTCAGGTCAATAATTACAAGTATTGTTTCAAAATACAAAATGTCAAAAATTGAGATAGTCCACTACAAGCATAACCCTGAAGCCCCGTCGATCAGAATGGTCTATAGAAACCCGCCTGATAACTGCATATAGGAGAAAGCCTCCTCATCGTTCTTGAAATTCAGCTCCGCCTCATGGTTCGCATCGTCATCTGCAACTAAGACAGAGTCTGGTTGGTGTTTAAAATACCATCCCAGAACGTGGGAGTGATTGATCAACTCAGTGGAACTATACAGTAAAGGTTAACGTGTTATCAATTCAGTCAAGCAGTAATGATAAAACAGTATAACAATAAGGTTCTAAGTACTCTTGTTAATGCAATAATGATATGCGATAATGATGCATGCCCTCGCCTACACTCCCTTAGCGTCTTTATCTCACAGCGCGCATGACATCCTCCCAAAAGTACTCTTCCTCGCCAAAGCACATGCAGTGCGGTGCATGCATATGATTAGCCAGGTTCTTACTTAGGTTTATTCATACAGTATGATTAGAAAGTTAAGGTACCTCCCTTATATCAATCCCCAATCAATGATCCATTCTAGGGTCGTCAGTCCCAGTAACTCTCATATGATGTTGCGGTTCTAAGTCGCTGCAAAGGGCTCGTCACCTGATTAATGCAGTCCTAGTTTACACCCTAGTTGTTACGGAAAAGCTCGTCGCCTCAACGCAGTCTCTAGGTATGCTCGAGGTCACTACAAAGGGCTCGTCACCTGATCAGTGTAGGCCGACAGCTCGAATACAGTGTCTCATACCACCGTATTTAGCTCACGAGTCTGGGTTGCTCACTGGTCACTACGGGTGGGCTCGTCACTCCGGCGTAGGCCGACAACTCAATCACGGTATCTCATACCACCATGTCCGGCTCATGAGTCTTAACGGATCGAGGTACCAAGGTTAAAGGGTTTTCACTGGTGAGTTTGGTACCTTAGATTCAAGCAGTAGTGTTCAAACATGGTGAACAAACATCGGGCCAATCGGGTTACTTGACGAGCTTGACTAGCACAAGTGCACATTGAGTTGATCGACATGAAGTGCGTAAGCACTCCGTGTGGCCTGACCACTGTCGACATCCCAAGTACGGCTAGAATTCATCGAACACGTCCTGTGTGGCGAAAATAACCTCAGCCACCAGATCAGGGCCTATTATCGATTGCCTAGACTATAATATAGTCCCAACCACGTGCAATTACAATAAGTAAGCATATGAGATTGTCAAAGCAGTAATGAATAAATAAGTTCATCCTACAATCATTTGAGCATACTATGGAAACATGAATATATAGTACATGGAGGAAATCATACACACAGTTAAACATGACTAAACAGACACCATAATATACAGTACATAGAGAAAATCATACACATAGCTAAGGTAGTTGGAAATCATATTTCAAATCCCCTATAAATCACAATTTACTAACTACTAACTCTGTAACACCCCGGACTTTTGTCAACCTGGAGTTAGACATCCTTAGGCAATGGGTCAACCATAACACCTTGGTAACTTCTCATAATTCAATTTCAAAGCCAAAGAAATCATTTAGAACTAAATTCTTTAAAAATTTAACGTGAATTAACTAGCGCTACACTAGATTACCTGCGAAAGTAGCACCAACTACTTTAAATACGATCTATAAAACTAAAAACCTATAGAATTGTTAACGCTATGTTACCCTAAAATTTAGGATCAATCTCTAAGCCTAGTTGCCCTCCAGATCATTTGAAAACTTCGTATCGGACCTGGACCGCACGTCGAAAGTCTGATAGTGATGAACTTAGACCATTATGACCGCCTAGTTGGACTTGACTATCACCTCGAAAATCAAGCCCAAACGATGTCCTAGGACTGTTTCCTTAAGTCTGAAGTGAAGAGAGTGAGAAAGCAAAGATTTTTAGAAAATTAAATATAATTTTAAGTAATCTGGATCGTTTCGCTTACGCGTTATTTCTAAGCGTTTTGACCGTTAGATTTCGACCCAAATTCACCCTCGGATCAGGATAGGTGGCCCATACATGTCATAGTACTTGTGGCTCTGATCGACTTTCAGTGACCGCCGAACTTAAACTAGTCCGCCACGGTCGATCTGGAAACCCGACCGGACTGAAAACTTAGCTTGACCTAGATCCGATATGTAACATTTTGAAAATCGGGGGTCGAGCATAAACTCTACTCTCGAGTTCCGGAACATCACTTATGTAACATTTTCAATGATGGATGAATGTTGTTCATATTAGTGCAGAAAACATGAATGAGATTAAGCCAAAACAGCATATCATACTCCAAAGACAGTTAAATTATGCGAGCGAAAGACTGTGATAAATATATAAAATGTATAATTGATTGTAAGTCTCCAGAGTGTGAACATGTTACCAGGTTAACTAAATACATGTATACTCTAAAAATGGAAAGAAAAGAATATACATGGGTGTTTAAATAAAAGGAAAGATACCAAGTGTATTGGCATCTAATCAGTAACCCTATAAACCCCGTCGATCAGAACCAGCATATAGGAGAAATCCTCCTCAATATCATCAAGTCCGGACCGACTCTGCCTCGCAAGCATCGTCACCATCTGAAACTAAAACAGGGACTGGTTGGTGTGACCAACACCGTCTCGTAACATGGGAGTGAGTGATCAACTCAGTGGAAGCTATATACAGCAAAGGTTAACATGTTATCAATCTAATCAAGCAGTAATAATAAAGTAGTACAATCAAATAGGTCCTTGATACTCTTGTTAATGTAAGGATGATATGAAGAATGATGCATGCCCTCACCACAAACCCCTCTGCGACATCATCTAACGATCGCGGCATGACTCACTTCTTCAGTGCTCTATCACCAACGCCGTTAGCACATGCAATGCGGTGTTATGAATATGCTTACCAAGTTCTTATTAGTCCTTTTCATACAACAGGATTGGAAAGCTAAGGTACCTCCCTTGTATCATTACCCAAACGGTGATCCATTATCGGGTCGTCAGTCTGAGATAATCTCATATGATGTTACGGTTCTAGGTCACTGCAAGGGCTGTCAGGGCTGTTGCGCGCAATCATTGCTCCTCTCCCCCATCACCTTATCAATACAGGCCTAGTTATATCCCACATACTGCAACAATAAACTCGAGGTCACTACAAAGGGCTCGTCACCAATCAATGTACACCGACAGCAAGAATATAATGTCCCATACCACCATAATCTGCTCACGAGTATAGGTGCTCACTGGTCACTACGAAGGGATCGTCACCAATCAGAGTAGGCCGACAGCATGAATATAGTGTCTCATACCACACAATCGGCTCATGAGTCTTAGCGGATCGAGGTACCAAGGTTAGAGGGGCTTTTCATTGGTAAGTTTGGTATCTTAGGTTCAAACAATAGCGACCAAACATGGTGAACAAACATCGGTCAATCGGGTTAGTTGATAAGCTCAACTAGGCCAAGCGTAGGTTGAGTTGAACGACATGGAATGCATAAGCACTCCGTGTGGCCTAACCACTGCAAAACATCCCAAGCATGACTCAGATTCGTTAAACTCATCCTACGTGGTGAACAACCTCAACCACCATTTGGAGTACGCTTACCGATTACCTGGACTGTAGTACATCCCCAAGCACATACAAATTCCATAACAGGCATATGAAGCATATCCTACAATCATGTGGACATTCATGAAGTATAACTTAAATGTAAATACAGTACATGGAAGAAATCATATACACCTTTGACATGATTTATCTAAGTTAATCAATTCATGGAGGAAATCATATACACAGTTAATACAAATAATCTAACTTACACAATGCATGGAGGAAATCATATACTCAAGTATTGTGATTGAGATTCATATCTCAACAACCTTAGCAATCACATTTTTACTAACTACTTACTCATTCAGACACTTTTACATACACTTAGTCTACACATTGCATCATACATATTATGTAGTCATTAGCATACGTATTAGGGCAAATCCTCTCGTCAAAGGGTTATCGCCCGTACAACAATCATATATCCATGACAGTTAGTCATGGCGAGTACGAAAGCAAATTTCATACTCATTCAGTCATTTTCACAAACACTTAGGCTACACATACTAACTACATACAGTATATTGATATATCATATATTTGACAAAATCCTTTCACTAGGGAGTTGCCCCATATATCACTTGCATATACCCACGACGAATAATCATGGCATGCATGAATCCGGGTTCCGTATTCATTTAAACATTTTCGCAAACACGTGAGCTACACACTTTTACATATATAGCGTATACTGGCTGTGGCGTGATTTAGGGCAAGTCCTTTCTCTAAGGAGTTGTCACACCTGTAACAAGCATATATTCACGGCAAATAATCATGTTAAGCACAAATCCAAATTCTATACGTATACGGTATTTTCTACGAATACGAGGAATATAGTATATTCAACATAATTAACGTATAACTGAAAAATGAAACAGACAACACTTTATACATGTGAAATAACATCCTAAGCAACAATAAATCATTACTTAATATTGAAAGTCTTGGAAACCATAACCTAAACGTATATAGTCCGCACCTTAAACCAGAAAACGCGTATAAGATATGATTCAGACGATAAGTCTTCGTCAACGGCAGATAGACAACCTAAGGCATGAAATAGATTAGTTATAACATCATTGAAACTATTCTAGGCTTTAAAACATGTTAGGGTTAGGATTTCTTACCTAAAAACGGAGTTGGAATCGCCAGAATAGCGATGCAGAAGGATGGATGAGGCACGCAGAGAGACTGGAAGGAATCCCTGGAAGAAAACTCCAACTTCTCCCTCACTTTCTCTCTCTTTTCTCTCTTAATTTTGGCTAGGGTTTGAAATTCGTATGAGATTTGTGAGATAGGGTTTAAGGCATTTTTATAAGTCCAAACTTGATAAAAATAGACTTAAGGCCAAGGTATACTTAGGTTATAACCAAATCGGGTCGGTTCCGATCCAACGGAGCATTTCTAGAGCTCTTGTTGCTAAATGCGGTCGGACTTAAGCTCTCTAATATCAGATCTAGGTCAAGCTAAGTTTTCAGTCCGGTCAGGTTTTCAGATCGACCGTAGCGGACCAGTTTCAGTTCAACAGTTACGGGAACTCGATCAGAGCTACAATTACTATGACATGTAAGGGCCACCTATCCTGATCTGAGGATAAATTTGGGTCGAATTTTAACGGTCAGAACGCTTAGAAATATCGCGCAAGTGAACCGTTCCAGATTTCATAAAAATATAATTAATTTTCTAAAAATCTTCATTTTCCTACCCTCTTTACTCCAGGCTCAAAAAAATGGTCTCAGGACATCGGTTGGGCTTAATTTTCTACGTGATTGTCAAGTCCAACTAGGCGGTCGTAATGGTCTAAGTTCATAGCTATCGGACTCTCGATGCGCAGTCTAGAACTAATACAAAGTTACAAAGCATTCCTGAGAGCAACTGGGTTTAGAGTTAGATCCTAGAATTCAGGGTAACGTAGCGTTAATAATTCTAGAGGTTTTGGGTCTTACGGATCGTATTTAAAGTGGTTGGTGCTAATTTTGCAGGAAATCTAGTGTATCGCTGGCTAATTCACGTTAAATTTCTAAAGAATTAGGTTCTAAATGATTTCTCTGGTTTTGGGATTGAGTTCTAAGAGGTTACCAAGGAGTTATGGTTGACCCATTGCCTAAGGACACCTAACTCCAGGTTGGTAAAAATCCGGGGTGTTACACGATATTAGAGAGCTTAAGTCGGACCGCATTTAGTAACAGGACCTCCAGAAGTGATCCGTTGGATCGGAACAAGCCCGATTTGGTTATAACCTAAGTATACCATAGCCCTGGGGCCATTTTTATCAATTTAGAGCCTATATAAGAGGCTTAAACCCCCTCTCTCATATCTCATACGAATTTTCTAAACCTAAGGGAGAGAAGAAAGAAAGAGAAGAAAAGAGAGAGAGAGAGAGAGAAGGTGAGTGAAGGTGTGGGAGTTATTCTTGAGAATCGCTTCTGTTATTCTACGTGTTTATTCATCACATCCGTGTCGCTACTACGGTAATTCTGACTTCGTTCTTAGGTAAGAAGACCTAACCCTAATCTGTTCTAGGGTTCCAAAAGTTCCAAGTAGCAAAATAGCTAACTCCACACATGCTATAGGTTGACATTTCATCGTTGACGAAGACTTAAGAGTCTCTGTCGAGTTCGTTACGATTCTACGACATAAGGTGCGGACTATAGATGCTTAGGTTATAGTTTTCAACACGTTCAATGCCGAATAATGATAGATTCATGATTTGAATGTTATTTCACATGTAGAATGCGAAGTCTATTTCGTGTTTCAGTTATGTACGTATTATGTAGAGTTTATCGTATTCCTAGTATTTGTATAAAATACGGTATACGTATAAAATCTGAAATTGTGTTTGCCATGATTAACTGTCATATGTATATGCTAGTTATATGTGTGACGACTCCTTGGCGTGTCTTGGTCAACATACGCTATGTATGTTAGTATGTGTAGTCTGAGTGTTTGTGATAATGACCAAATGAGTATAGAAATTGCATTCGTGCTCGCTATGACTAACTGTAGTGGATATATGATTATTGTTTAGGCAACAACCCTTCGACGAAAGGATTTGCCCTATTATGTATGTTAGCTGATATATAACTTGTATGATGAATTGTGTAGGCTGTGTTGGTAAAAATGTCACAATGAGTTGTAGTTAGTAAGGTGTACCTATATGCGGATTGAGACATGATTCTCAATCTCCTTAGTAATGTGTATGATTTCCTCCATGTATGTCATATGCTGATGACTGTTTGTTTTTGAATTGAATATGTGAGAATTCATGTTTACATTACTTTTCAGAACATGCTCAAATGATAGTATAATTTGAATTATTGCTCCGCTACTGCTTTGAGTATTTCATATGAATATTTGATGTAATGGAATGTGTTTGGGGCTATTTTATAGTCCAGGCAATCGGTAATACGCCTTGAGTTCGTGACCGAGACTTATTCGCTACGTAGGACGTGTTTGACGAACCCGAGCCGTGCATTGCTTGTCGACAGTGGTTGGGCTACACGAGGTGCTTATGCACTTCATGTCGATCAACTCAACGGGCGCCGTACTAGTCGAACTCGTCAAGTAACCCGATTAGCCCAATGTATGTTAACCATGTATGGACGCTACTGCTTGAATCTAAAGTACCAAACTTACCAGTGAAAATTTCGTTAACCATGGTACCTTGATCCGCTAAGACTCATGAGCCGGGCATGGTGGTATGGGACACCGTGGTCGAGCTGTCGGCCTACACTGGGGCCACGAGCCTCCCCGTAGTGACCAGTGGGCAACCCATACTCGTGAGCCGAATACGGTGGTATGGGACACTGTATTCGAGCTGTCGGCCTACACTGATTTGGTGATGGGGGAGTGGTGTAACGATTGTGAGTAATAGCCCTGGTAGCCCTTGTAGTGACCTCGAGTGTACTCTGAGTCTACGTGGAGGCGACGACCCTTCCGTAACAACAAGAGTACAAACTAGGCCTGTATTGATTTGGTGATGGGAGAGTGGTGTAACGATTGCGTGTAACAGCCCTGACAGCCCTTGCAGCGACCTAAAACCGCACTTCGTAT
Source organism: Magnolia kwangsiensis (assembly GCA_037074715.1). NCBI lineage: Eukaryota > Viridiplantae > Streptophyta > Magnoliopsida > Magnoliales > Magnoliaceae > Magnolia > Magnolia kwangsiensis. The sequence goes on along the minus strand of CM073580.1, from coordinate 37,619,580 downwards.
GAGATATGCTAGGACTGACAACCCTAGACTGGATCATTGTTGGGAAATGATACAAGGGAGGTACTTTAGCTTCCCAACCCTGCTGTATGAAAAGGACTAATAACAACTCGGTAATCATGTTCATATCGCACTACATGTGCCTGAAAGATGTGGAGCACTGAGGGATGAAAGCATGCCGCGAACGTGAGATGGTGTCACATGAGGGAGTATGTAGGAAAGGGCATGCATCATTATTGCATCTCATCCTTGCATTAACAAGAGTATCTAAGAATGTTTGATTGTACTGCTTTATCATTACCGCTTGACTGATTTGATAACATGTTAATCTTTACTCTATTGTTCCACTGAGTTAGCTACTCACTCCCACGTTACGGGATGGTGTTGTACACACCAACCAGACTCTGTCTTAGTTTCAGGTGAGGGCGATGCTTGTGAAGTGGAGCCGGACTTTGCTTTATGATGATGAGGAGGATTTCTCCTATATACAGGTTCTGATCGACGGGGTTACAGGGTTACTGATTAGATGTCATTACACTTGTTATCTTGCACTTTTAAAATACCTATGTATATTCTTTTTGTTCATTGTTGGAGTATACATGTATATAGTTAACCTGGTAACATGTTCACATACATGTATATAGTTAACCTGGTAACATGTTCACACTCCGGAGACTTACAATAAATTATACATTTTATATATTTACCACAGTCTTCCGCTTGAGAAATTTAACTGTCTCTGGAGTATGATATGTTATTTTGGCTTCATCCACTACATGTTTTATGCACTAGTACAGCCAACATTCATCCATCATTGAAAATGTTGCATAAGTGATGTTTTGAAACTCGGGAGTGGAGTTTATGCTCGACTCCCGATTTTCAGGGCGTTACAAACTCATTCTGACATTTTTACAAACACTTAGACTACACATCCCAACAAACATAACGTATGTTGGTTATATTACGTATTAGGGCAACTCCTTTCGCCAAGGAATTGTTGCCAATGCCACAAGCTTATATGCACAACAGATAATTATGTCAATCACAAATCCAAAATCCATACGTATTCAATTATTTCAACAAATATATAAAATACACTATACTTAACATAATTCATACGTATTCGTAAAGTGAAACAAAGTCACGTTTAGCATATGAAATGGCACTCACATCAGTAATAAATTATTAACCGATATTGAAAGCCTTGAAAACCATAACCTAAACGTATATAGTTCGCACCTTACGCTGATAAACGCATAATAGGTTCGTTTTAGACGTTTAGTCTTTGTCAACAGCGGATTGGCAACCTATAGCATGAGTTAGGTTAGCTATCTCATCACTTATGCTATATAAAGCCCTAAAACAAGTCAGAGTTAGGTTTTCTTACCCAAGTACGTTGTCAGAAACGTCAAATTTGTGATAAAATAGGGTAGCTAAGTGCGTGGAGCAATGAGATCAAATCTCAGGATGAATCCCCAACTCTCTCTCTCTCTCTTTCTCTCTCTTTCCTTTCTTTTTCTTCTCCTCTCTTTCGAAATTCGTATGGAATATGAGAGAGAGGGTTTAAGACCCTTATATAGGCCCATAACTAATGGGAATGGCCCCAGGGCCAAGGTGTACTTAAGTTATAGCCAAATCGGATCTGTTCCGATCTAACGGAGCACTTCTGGAGGCCCCTTTATTGAATGCGGTCGGACTTAAGCTCTCTGATATTAGATCCAGGTCAAACTCAGTTTTTAGTCCGATCGGATTTACAGATCGCCCATGGCGGACCGGTTTCAGTTCGACGGTCACTGGTATTCAAACAGGGCCACAAGTTCACTGCCATGTATGGGACATTTTTCCTAATTCGAGGGTGTATTTGGGTCAGATTCTGACGGTCTGAATCCTTATATTTGGCCCGCAAGAGACACGACTCAGATTACTTAAATTCGGATTTTATTTCTAAAGAAATTCACATTTCTCACACACTTCGCTCCAGGCTCAAATAAATCATCATGAGATACCATCTGGACTTGATTTCCGAGGTGATCGTCAAGTCCAACAAGACGGTTATGTTCGTCTAATTTCGTCGCTATCGGACTTTTGATGGGCGGTTCAAGTCCAATACGAAGTTTCCAGATGCTCCTGAGAGCAACTGAGTTTAGAGATTGATCTTAGGTTTTAGGGTAATGTACCATTGACGATTTCACAAGTTTTGGGCATTATAGATCGTATTTAAAGTGATTAGTGCTAATTTCACAGGAAATCTAGTTTAGCGCTAGTTAATTCTCGCTTAATTTCTAAAGGATTTGGTCCTTAGTGATTTCTGCCTGAGGTGGTACTCGAGTCTTTGTACGGATTTTTCCGGGATGTTATAGTTCGAGCCGTGTTCACCATTAAGGCATTTCCACAAACACCTTAACTACAACTTCAAAATCCCAATATTTTACAAACAGATGCAATGGTTTTACAGGCATTTTTTCAAACACCTTCTAAATAACGTAAAAATAATAATAATAAATAATTTTATTTTTTTAAAAAAGAACAAAGAAAAAAAAAAGGTATTTGTTTCATGTACATACCTTCCTTGCCACCAACCAACCAAACCTTCCTTGTCACCTTGCCACTAGCCAAACCTTCCTTGCCACTAGCCACATTTCATTGAATCATTTTATCAAATAGTTGGTGAGCAACATCAATTGTAAAGTAATCGAGTCACCGATCCGAGTTCAATTCGAGCTAGATTCGATCCGAGTCGAGTCGAGTTGGGGCCTACTCGAACTCGGCTCGAACTCATTTTCGAGCTCAAAAAATCAGCTTGACTCGGCTCGAACTCAGCTTCGAATCGAGTCGAATCGAGATTTTTCGAGTCGAGTTGAGCAAGCTAACCGAGCTAGCTCGGTTCGTGTACACCCCTAACTGCTTACGAGGGGAAGAAATACTGAGTGAGGTACAGGATCTTCAAGACCTATATTTAAATCCAAGGGTAAAGGAAAATTAAAGTGCAGGAACTGTGGGATGACTGGACACATGAAAAAGGTTTGTACCAATCTTAAAGTAAATAAAGAAAACTCAGAGGCTTCTTCCAAGGAGATCAATGTTGTCACATCTGAATAAGAGACAAGTGGTGGTGATGTTCTGTCTATATCCATGATTGGTCACTTGCACGACAATCATAAAGATAAATGGATCCTTGACACAGGAGTATCATATCACATGACTCCTCATTAGAGTTGGTTCGTCAGTTACAAGGAATGCGATAGTGGACAAGTTTTTATGGATAATGATAATGCACGTAATGTCGTGGCTATTGGAACGACGATCATCAAGATTTTGATGGGATGGAGCATACCCTGACTGATGTCAGGCACATTCCTGATATGAAGAAAAGTCTGATTTCTCTAGGTGCACTCGAGGCTATAGGGTGCAAGTTCACTAGTATTGATGGTGTCCTTAAAGTTTCAAAAGGAACACTCGTGATCATGAGAGCGTAAAGGTACGAAAACCTTTACAAGTATATCAGGAGTACCGTAGCAGGTGGAGCGGCAGCAACTATTAAAGATTTCACGTCTCCACGTATATGGCATGCTCGTCTGGGCCACATGAGTGAGCGGGGCATGAAGGTACTATCTGATCGTTGATTAATTCCAGCTTTTAAAAATTCTGATTTAGATATATGCGAGCATTGTATATACGGTAAACAATCTAGATTATCTTTTAAAACCGGAAAACATGTATGTAAGGGAGTGCTTGATTATATGTACTTTGACATATGGAGGCCATTACCAGATGTTTCCGTGGGAGGTCGTCATGGTTTGTTTCATTCATTAACGTTTACTCCTGGAAAGTTTAGGTTTACTTCGTAAAACGTAAATCCGAAGTTTTCACCATATTCAAACAATGGAAGGCAATGGTGGAAAAACAGTTAGGGCAAAAAATAAAAGTTTTAAGAATTGACAATGGTAGAGAATTCACTTCCACTGAGTTTAATAAATATTGCAAGGATGAAGGAATCATTAGGCACAACACAGTACACCACTCGCCTAAACAAAACGGTATGACTGAGCTGATGAATCGGACTCTATTGAAGAAAGCCCGATGTATGTTAAGTAATGTTGCATTAGGCAAGGACTTATGGACCGAGGCCATTAACATGGCTTACTATTTGGTGAACCAATATCCTTTTACGCAATTGAATATAAAATTCTAGATGAAGTACGGAGTAGTCATAAGCTGAACTACCCAGATTTGGGCATATTTGGTTGTGAGGCTTACTCTCATATACCATCAGTTGAGAGAGATAAGTTAGACCATAGAGCCAAAAAGTATATTTTTGTTGGCTATGGTTTTGGTGTGAAAGATTACAAGTTATCACATGTAATGTCATCACTAGCCGTGACATTAGATTCGATGAAAGCTTCCTATTCCACAAGAATGATCAAGAAGAACTAAAAGGTTGATCGTAAACGTTCAGATTGACACAGATGATACTCAGGCAAAAATAGATACGTAGACAGAGGTACAGGAGCAAATGGAGCAACACCTGTGAGAAAAAACCCACCGCGTAATCGCAGGTTACCGACAAGATACAGGGACGACTCTCATATTGCATATGCCTTCATTACAGATAAGTGGGGACTCGACTACTATTCAGGAGGCCCCTTAATGAGTCTGATACAGAAAAGTGGAAGGCGACTACAGACAATGAGATGGACTTGTTGCATAAAAATCACACATGGGAGCTGGTGAAGCTTCTAGTGGGCCGAAAAGCGATCAGATACAAGTGGTTATTCAAAAGGAAACGGGATATATATATAAAGTGAGACTGGTAGCAAAGGGTTATACTCAAAGATAAGGAATTGACTTTACAGAGATATTTACGCCGACGGTTAAGCAAGTATCTATCATATTCGTATTGGCACTGGTTATCCAATACGATCTCGAACCGGAATAGATGGATGTCAAGACTGCATTCCTACACGGAGAATTGGAAGAGCAAATTTTCATGAAGCAACCAAAGGGCTACGAAGTTAAAGGGACAGAGAAAAAAGTTTGCAGGTTAATGAGGTCATTGTACAGCCTGAAATAGTTGCCTAGATAGTGATATAAAAATTTTGATTCTTTCATGTTGAGTCAGAAATTTACTCGAAGTGAATACAATCACTGTCTGTTAAAAGACACTGAGTGATAGCAAATTCATCATCCTAGTATTGTACCTGTCATGATATGTCTAAAATTAACGTACCGAAGACTTGGTTATCAGAAACATTCGAGTTGAAAGATCTGAGGGCTGCAAAAAGGATTTTCAGCATATATATTTATAGAGACAGGAAGAGGAGAGGGCTTTGATTATCACAAGCAAAATACCTTAAAAATATGTTGATCAAGTATGGGATGGACTAGACAAAGCCAGTGAGTGTTCCCCACGCGGCTCACTTCAATCTTTCCTCAAAACAATGTCCTAAATCAAATGAAGAAAAGTAGGTTATGTCTCATGTGCCTTATTCGAATGCGATTGACAATTTAATATATGTCATGGTCTGTATGAGACCAGATATTTCACAGGCAGTCGGTGTTGTGAGCAGATACATATCAAACGCTGGCAAACAACATTGGAAAGCAGTGAAATGGCTACTTTGATACATTCAAGGTATGAAAGACTACATCTTAAGTTTTGAGAAGACAGGGGCAAAGTTGGTAGGGTATGTGGATTCAGACTACGCAGGTAGTATGGATTTCAGAAAGTCTATTTTGGAATACTCGTTTATATTAGCGGGTGGAGCAATTAGTTGGATGTCGAAGCTTTAGTTTGTGATGGCTCTTTCCATAACTGAAGCAGAATATATATCAGTGACGGAAACATTTAAGGAAGGTGCTTAGTTAAGAGGCATGATAAATCAGTTGAGACTTCTACAGGAGGCCGTGCCGGTTAATTGTGATAAAGAGAGTGTTATCAATTTGGCTAAAAAATTTGTTTATGACTCTCTTACTAAACACATTGATATCCATCATTACTTTATCCGACAGGTGCTTGAAGAAGGAGGCGTAACTCTTGAGAAGATTCACACCAGCGTAAATCTAGCAAACATGCTCACTAAGGTCATTCCTACGGAGAAGTTCAAGTTCTTCACAACTTATTTAGGCTTGGAGATGCCGTAAAAGCAGGACAGAGTGTACACGAGAAGCGTTGATGAAGTTATGATGTGAGGTAGAGATAAGATAAGAGGATAAGAAGTACACATTTAATCATTGAAGACATGGTGGAGATTGTTGTTGTCAGAGATGTCTTGAATCTGATTTTGGGCTTGATGACATCGAAGCCACTCGATGCCATCGAGTATTTTTGGGATTTTTAGCCATGATCATTGGAACATTTTTGTCATTCTTCGATGACATCGAAGGTTTACGCAAATTTTCTACAGAAACGCATATTTTATTTCCTATTCCATTTTGGTTTCTTTCTAAAGCTATATAAAAGGTTGTATACGGGAGTAGGAGGTATCCTAAGGCATTCTAAGGTTTCTAAAAGGGTTTTAGGGTTTCAAGGGGTGGAGAAAAAGTGAGATTTGAGGATTGCTCAAACCGGGAAAGTCCTCTATCTTCTTTCATAGTGAAATTTTGTCGCTTTGTGTCGTGGTTTTTTCCCGCAAGGGTTTTTCATGTTAAATCTCTGTGTTCTTCTTTGATTTGTTTAGTGATCTTGGATTGCTATCCTAGATCCATCTTTGTGTGATTTCGCAGCATAATCACCCCCCCCCCCCCCCCCCCCCCCCCCACACACACACACACACATAAACACAAGTTGGGTTTTGGATCGAGTCAAGTCAGTATTGAGTTAAATTTCGAGTCGAGTCAAGTTATCGAGTGACCAGAACTCGACTCAGTTTGAGTTTGGATTAGATGAAGTCTGACCTAAACTTGACTCGGTTTAAGTTTGGATCAGATGAAGTCTATTCGGTTCAGATGGACTCACCCACTCGGTTCAAATCAAGTGAGGTCTGAACGAATTGGACAAGTCGAGTCATCCCGTGCCAACTCTATTAAGAAGGGACTGCGCAGGTGACGCATACTTGAACATTTCGGTCAATTCTTTATTTCCCTCCTTTTTCGTGCTCCAACAATGAAATCTTAAATGAGTATGAAATGAGCACATCTGAGTATGGTGGATGGGATTTGCAAATCAAGAGGGAAGGGTCGATGATGGTTGTTGGGTTCGGGACACAGCAGCGACACAATGCTCAAGTTGAAATAGTAATAGAAATCCACGAGGGTGTCTCCCACTCCAAATGCCAGTTCTAATGGGTTTTGAATCCTCCATTGTTTGGGCTAGAGGATGTTTAGAGAAGAAGGCAAAATTATAAGGGCGATAAGGGTAAGCGTTGTTGCCCAATTTCTTCGAAGGATAGAGCGGACAGAATTAAGAGAGACAATACGATGATAATGATGGCAAGGATGATCAAGATCAGATGAAGAAAAGGAAGGTGGAGATGGGTTAGTTTTCAGGTTCACTTGCAACGGACGGCCTAAGCATAGATTGTAATACCTTATGCAAAATTACAAGAACCGTGCTATGCATCGAATATGGAGATATGAAAGGTTAGATGGCTTACCTTGTTGGGATGTCATTCCTGAAGATAGGATGTTGAGGTCTTCCTCTCCTTACACCCCTTAGAGAAGCTATGATGGGAATGTAACTTCAGTTGATGGTACTCAGCCTACTTGTATAGTTATAAAGGGTAGAGGGGTTTGAAACTCATCAAAACTCCTCTCCTTATGGCACTACACGAATTTGGTAATCCTAGCTCCTCTAAAACATTGCATGTATCATACCTTAACATGAATTTCTGAATGTATCACAATTTATTGGGGCCCACTAGTATATGCAATCACATTATGCACTCCTTAGGACAATCCAGACTGTTGATCAATAAGGCCCCACCTTAATTCTTATACAAATCCCATATTGTGGGGCTCACAGGTCATAATGATGGATGGTCCTCTTGGCCCTTATTCATCCTCTACTCTAGAGCAGCTTTGATGGAAAGGTTTCGATGGCGCATCATCGTCATTTGCAACACATGTATGACTTATCCATTCCAGACCATCCTTGTGAGGCACATCATGCGTGGAACATACCATTAAAATCAAGTTCATCAAGCAATCACAACCATCCAACAATCATTATCAAATGGATGGTTAAAAAGAAAATAGGTGGTCCAAATTGCAAGGTACAAGTCAGATGGTTAAGATCTTCTAAGTATGATTTTTTTAGGTTCTGCTCATCCACGATTTGGAGAATTATTTTGACAGTCTTGATCATCATGCACCACAATTTTAACCGTTTAAGTTACATACTGCCATGCGTGAAATTTCGTAGTGCATGCGTATCAACTATCACACTAAACTGGAGTATCAAGATCTCTCTTTCATTTAGGGTTGTGAATGGTCGCTCAAGAGCTAAGAGCACCCATCGCCACGAAAGCCAGCAGCATTACGATGACATCGAAGAAAAAGACGGGAAGGAAGAAAAGGAAAAAGGAAGACGGAAGGAGGAGAAACGAAGTCACTGACTCACCGAGTTTTGTTTGAGTCACCCAGTATGGAAAAAGTCAGAAAAAACTCCGGTGATTCATGTCCTATTTTTATCATCACCAAGTCCACACCACTTTTGACTCGGCGTGGCCTAAGAACCAGGTTGACTCAGGTGATTCGTTAGTCAATTCGCTAAGTCAGCCAACATTGATGGTGCTGACCTAGGCATGGAGCTTTCTAATTGGCTTGTGGCTCATGGTGGGGCCCAGCAGATAGAACTTCTTTAGGGGTCGTTTGATGCCTATAAAGTGCTCAAGTAGGAATCTTCCAACGGGTAATCAGATTACAGGGGTGTTTGGATGGGTATATCTGCCTGTAATCAAATTGCAGATTGTAATCTGATTACGACTTTCAACTGTAATCTAAAACATGAGAAAAAGTTGTGTTTCAAATTTCAGGTGAAGGAATTTTAGGCAACAGCTATAATTTTTGAAAATTTTCAAGTAGAGATAGTTGCGGATCATCTTCCAATGGTTAAAAGGACCCAAAACGAAAAGAAAAGAAAAAAAAAAAAAGACAAACCTCTCCCTCTGTTACCATTGCTAGGGTTGAAACTTCTTATATGTTGGGATGTTATCAAACCTTAGTGCTATGTTTGAATTAGTGAATCCACTTCTATAGCCAACCAAATGATTTGTTTACCGTAAAAATTGACCACAAGCTTTACTGATTTTGGCTAATCCCAAGATTTATCTTACACACACACACACACACACACACACACACACACACACACAAAAACCCATATCTCTCAATTATTTTTAAAGGATTTACCACTCCAAGCTCTATTATGAGTGAATACTAGAGCTGGGCATGGGACCACTTGACTAGGCAAACTCGACTTATTCACATACAACCTGATCCGAACCAAGTGGGTGAGTCAATTTGAATCGAGTTGACTTCATCCAATCTGAACTCAAACCGACTCAAGTTTGAGTCACCCAGTAACTTGACTCGACCCAAAATCCAACTCGGTACTGACTCGACTCAATCTGAAACTCGACTCGTACATATATAGTTTTTTTAAAAAATCTGATACGATGTTTAAGATCTGAGATGCTGTGTAGTTCATGGAGAGGCTGTAATTCCGACAAGTGAATCTAGGTTTTGAGTAGTGATTTCGGCTCGTGGATGCCCATTGCACCTAACCTAACTCGATGTTGACTCGAACCGACTCCGTACTTGTGACCGGGTCGGACTCAATCTGGATTAGTCCAGGCCAAACCCGGATTCAGATCGGGTCAGGCATGCTGGACTCCGTATTGAGTCAGGTTGAGTTCGGGTCAGGCCTATTTCAAAACCAGATCAAGTCGGGACAACCCTAACTCGGTCCGGCTCAACTCGATGACCAGCTCTAGTGAATACCTTAATACAGGGTGTAAACAAATTTCAAACTATCCAAGTATAGACAACTATTTCCCTAATTAATGCTTAAAGCCAAACAGAATCACATGTAAACACTTTACGCCTTTAATCGATTATTTGTAATCATATTACAATTTAATGACTTTACAAGCATCCAAACGACCCCTTTGGGTTTTGGTCCCTAGGATTTTCCTGTCGTATGAGATTGGGAGGATTATTCAATCCACCAATGCAGTGTTGATGGTTTTTTTTTCCCTTCTTTTCCCTAATACTGGTCAAACCCAAAGGTTAGAGTTGTCGAGAGAGGGAGAGATGCCCTTAAATTGGACAATGGCCACCTCCAAAAGGGAACAAACTGGCATGTTGGTGCGCCACACTATGCCAATCTGATCTGAATTAGGCCTGTCAATGAGTCAGACCTGAAGCCAGCAAACACAATATTTTGAAACGAACAGTCTTGCGCAAACGACTCAAAATACATCCCTAAGACAACCCTAGGCCTAGCTCATCGACAGCCCAAATTTGGACACTCTGTAACTCTTAAAAGGAAGAAAAAACATCAAAGGATTACGGTGGTGGTACCATTGTCTAATCACTTGGCCGGGATCTGACCCAGATATTTCTCAAATCAGTTGGGCGACCACCATGCACACAAGGCACGTTACGTGTTTATACTTATAGACAAGTTTGGTAAATGCAAGGGATATGCTCTTTAATGCTTATGCAAAAACAAAAAACAAAAAACAAAAACAAAAACAAACAAACAACTACTGATGCTGGCATGTCGGCCGGCCACCACTCAAGCAGATGATGATCATTTTTAATAACATAACAATACATCGCTCAGAGTATTTACACTAATCAACAGCAGACATTCATTACGGATGCATGCATGTACCTGTGATCAGATTGGACAACACCAGTATGCAAAGTGCTCATCTTTCCTTTGGTTGCCGACAAGGCCTCCACATTGTAAGCAGATGAAGCTGCTGCCATCTGAAAAAGCATCCAATACAATTTGCTTTCTGCCAGTCTTGGCGAGTATAGAGTTTCCTTGGGTGTCAGGCATCATTTCAGATGGCCCACCCATGTCACACGGCAGAGTCTCGGGTTTTAACGGATGTGCTTCAGTTATAGCACACTCAGCGAACAAGGAAGCCAGCTCTTCCGCAGCAGCATTCGCTTGCAATTTATTTCTATAAAGCTCACGGGCACGGTGCAGGGTTTGAAAAACGGCAGCATCTCCACCCTCGGATCTCATAGCCACAACCACCTGTCATCCCCATAATCAATCAATGATAGTAATTGGCAAAATGAAATGGCTTAAACAAACATAAATATCCATTAGACTCATAATGCCTGTTTGGTTACCCAAAACATTCCGTGCATATAGCCTTATCCATGTAGCAGCATTATTCATAGTGTGTCAAGCACTCTTCAACACCAATTCCAATAAAATTGAAGAAAGGGCCATACAAAAAAAAAAAAAAAAGACCTTTTACCTTGTATAAGTCGACCTGGTTAAGAAGTTTTCAGTAGGGCTGCAACTTGGGTTCAGGTCAACCCACCGGAAGCCGACTGACCCAAAACGAGTTTGGGTCTGGTCCGGTCAGGTCGGGTTGGGTTATCAAGGTCCTCGGATCATGTTCGGTCAAAAAACACCAACCCAATTTGAGTGCAGGTTGGGTTTGGATAACCAAATTTGGATATGAGGTCAGGTTGGGAATACAGGCTGGAATTTCGATCAGTTCAGATTGCAGGTTAGATCCTCTTGAGGTCAGCTTGAGATATGTTCTTTTTAAAAAAAAAAAAAAAAAAAAAAAAATTATTCTTGTGAACATTGGGTTGGGCTCTGGTTGACCCTCAACCAGACCCAATTCACCTGAGTTGCAAACCTAGCTTCTCTTGCCAATCGTAAGTAGTACACAGGAGTATCTATTTTTCATATACATGTATGCCACGAGTGCCAATGTGTTAGAAGTGAAACCTTATCATCAAGCACCCACATGGGCCACATCCAATCTCTTTTAAGCATTTGACATGTGCCAATATGAATGAGGGAGGGAGGAAAAGGAAAAAAGTTGCATTTCCTAGCACCTAAAATACATAGCTCTCAACCTACAGATGGTAATCTTTCAAGTTCAGCATGACAAGCACATCTGGGGTACACATTTCGCACATCTGAGAGTTCAGCATGACCACATCTCTTAATATGAGAGTTTAGGATATCATAATTTGGTTATTTCACTTTAGTAGACTAAATTCGATATGACCACCCAAATGCATCCAGTGGTTGTGTTTGATTACTTACCACAGGTGAATTGGATCCAAACAATTCAATTTAATCAAGATGAGATGGAGGTAGCCCTCGAAATGCAGCTAAATTCCTTTCCAACTCCAAAATAGAAGAAATAACATGTGGTTGCAACTTGGTGCCCACTTTGGTGCCTTCCCACTTTATTAGACTAGGCGATTCGATAGGGCATCCAAGTGCACTCTAAACGTTGCTCAACATCATAAGCATGGCAATCTACTAATCTGTATGTCGCACCAGTCGTCAATCATGGATCTGTCTGCAAGACAGATATCATAGCACTTAAAATATGTAAGTATGAAAAAATTAGTATCTCACTTTCACTGCATGGATGTAACGAGTTATGGATCATATTTGCCATTCAGTGCAATGAAACTTTGTTACATGGAAGCTCCCAACATTGCCTCTAATAGGATTTAGCATCTCTTAAGGTCATTAAGTGAATGAGAGAGAGAGAGGAGCTTTGCCTCCTTTACCAACAAGATTAATTCTCTCACTCCAAGGCTAAACATTTCGTTCACCCGTGTAGGGGTGAGATGTTAATTTCATCACTAACATGACATAGGAGAGTTCCGCTGTCTCTTTGTAATGGAAATTCTTTCCTGTAGCGTAATGTCTTTGCTAATGAAATTATTGCTACTTCTCTAGAAGAAGAATAAGAAAAAGAGACAAGTTTGAGTATTGCAGAGACGAGGATGTTGTAATGGATGTGTGCGAAGACCTAGAATAATAAGAATTAACAAGAAGGCATCTGAAGCTACCTAGCATTAGCCCTAATAAGAGATAAAATGAGGAACAGATTGAGATGATCAAGTATAACAGAGCTCAGAATCGGCTCTGGTTAGGAGGGATGGCAACAGAGGCAAACTTTTGGGAAGGTAACTAACAACCTTAAATAAAGGATGATTTCTTATTTAGCTCGGTGGGAATTGAGGCATCTGGGACCCTGCAAGAGCAACCAAAATTGCAAGCATGCCATAAGATATGGTTGATCGTATATCAGACCATCAAATTGTAAATCAGGCCTATCCAACAGTTTTAATCATTGATATGACAAATCCAATTGTACAGATTGAAGATTTAGACCATCCGACCATCCACTTGATGATCAAGACCAGCTAGTTGACCTGCATGTTGCCAATGGTCCAATTTAGTTTGATCAAGGAACGGGTGGACAAGAGTCCAATATCAAATCTCAACCCAATCAAATGTACTATTGGAATGCGGTGCCCAATTGATTGATGAGTTCAACTATATAATGTGTTGGTTTGGCCGCGGAAGCTTTTGGTCACCTGCTCAAAGACTTTCAATTCATCAATCAAGGTGGGTTCATTCTAAAATTCTTAATCAATGGTCGGCGTACGAGCTTGATTATTATCAACCAAGGTTGGCTTACAAATTAGGGCTTCACTTGCAGTTGGTTCCCTCTTCAAATATCAAGCAAGGACAAGTTGATCAAATTAATACTTGTATGCCAACCGTACAACTATATACTACTACACAGTTGTCTAAAAATTTTATACACATGATATACTAGGTATTCCAGTTGACATGTGATTCTCAACAACATCCGGTTGCTGGTTTTAAAGTTTGTCTACATGCTAACAACAACTTACATCCTTGAATATACATCAAACAGATGCTCTTAGGGTTATATATGAACCATATTGCAATCAAAACTCATGTGGTTTGTATAAAACCCAACCGGTAAATATATAGAAACTTTAATACAAGGCATGCAAATCGTACAACATACAGTCATGCAATTGTTTATGGATTTCATACGGATGACATACAAGGTATTCCAGCTAATATGGGATTTTATTCCATTTAATGATTCTATCACCTGGTTGCAATTTTAAGACTTAGTTGCATGCAGTCAGTGTTCGAAGTATCACACCCGTGGGCACAGAAACATCATAGGAAACGTTAGGAAATATTGCATGTATCACAGTCTGAGGAAACATTGGGAAAACTTATGGAAGCTGGTGAAGATGTTAAAAGACATGAATAGGCCCTTAGAACTGGAAAAAAGAAATACAAGAAAACCGCATAATAGTTTTTATGGTTTAGGGAGACAAACCTGTAGCGCCCCGAACTTTTCAATGCTCGAGCGTCGAAAGTTCTCGAGCATTACCATAAGATTCAACGTAACAAATATGTGTGTACAGGACCAATCTAGCTAACCTAACCTTACACAAAGTTCTCCAACATGAATCTGACTGATTGAGGATGATCTTCATCCATGAATCAAGTCGTACGATCGTCGATCGTGGATCAGGTAAGTTAATTTACATACCTTTCCGTAAACATAGATCAACGTATGACCCTTCATCTATGATGATGTAGATTAAAGTCTTCGTATAAGAATTACTTAGAAACGTGCCTGGAACCACCTAGAACCCTTAGATTGCACAAAACTCCGAGATTTTCAATAATTACGATAATACCATTAACCTAAACCTTTGGATTCCAGATCACATAAGTTCCCACAATCCGATGGGTGTGAAATCTTATAACGTGACTATAAACCCAGAATTAACCGTACAAGTCGAAATTTAGCCCTTAGATCATTGTAAAATTGATCCAATGGACAAGTTGGCCATTAAATACTGATTTTGGGGTCCGCTTGACCTTTGGATACGCTCAAATTTTGGACTCGACCCCTGTATTAGATGGAGGAACGAAGGAACAAAATAGATCTCTCGAGAGGTCACCCTAAGTGGACCCCACATCAAAGGGAGTGTGCACACACGAAGGTGCACCAGCGCTGCACCTAGCCAAGGAAGGCAGTCAAACTCAGTTTGACCGCAAGAAATCCAGCAACGGAAGGACTTCTCCTTCCCATCCTTCCCACCGCAGCATATTCAAATAGCACGTCCAAAGGGGCGAAATGTGTTCCACCAAGATGGCTCATCTGACCAATCCAAACCGTCCATCGTGTATAGAACGAAAATTCAATCAAAGGAAAGTAATCTCGACCGTTGATCAGAACCAAAGACCACCCAAGAAAGAATCCAAAGGCGGACTGCACCGGTAGTGTACACGATCAGCGTCCATTTGATGGTGAATGGGCCACTGATCATATCTACTCGAGAAATATGAACCGCCCATCTTGTCCGGAGGAGGAATTCAACCAGAACCTCACCCTTTTCGCAAACAATTTTAACAGATAGACGGCTGTTGCAAGAAAAAAGGGGTGCTGACAAATCCTTTCACGTAGGGAATCCACGCCCGACATCATGGGTCTGATCAGGACCGTCCAAACTCCTGCAATGAAGGGTCCGACTCTGTCCAAGAAGTCGGATTTGAAGATCTGGACAGTCAGCCAACCCAAATCCAATCCGACGCAAGTCAGTTTTCCAAGTTCGCTGCACCAAAACAAGGATCTGCGTAAGAGGATTTCTAGACATTTCCTCTGCGTAAGTACTGACCTAGAAACCTTCCCAAACACTATTAAAAAAAAAGGGGCCTCACCCAATACTCGAAAGAAAACAACAAGAAAGAGATATTGAAAGGGAGATCGATGCGACTCACTGAGTCAAACTGGGTGTTGCAGAATACCAGTTCCCTGCTGGACTTTCCAGGGGAAAAAAAGAAAAGAGAAACGAAAGGAAAGGAAAGGAAAGAAAGAAGAGAAAGAGAGAGAGAAGAAAAGAAAAGAAAAGAAAAGAAAGAGAAGAAAGGGAAGAAGAAGGAAAGAAAGGAGAGTTGGGCCGAGTTGTCTCAACCGAGGTATTTTTTCAAGTTACACTGATAGAGATGGGCAACTGAATAAGGTAAGTTTCATCCATATAATGTCCAACCCAAGTTCTCTTAACATTAACTGGTAGTACAAACCAAATCTTAAACCTACATTTATAGTTTAATTCTAGTATTATGACGATCTAACCATGAGGATCACATTAATTGTAATAGAATTAGGTACTACAACGCATCCATTCGAGTCTGGCAACGTAGAGTGTGATTGGATTCAAAAGGTGAGGGTTTTATCCTTTAAGCTTGCAATAATTTAAGTTGATCTATTTGTCCTGTCTTTTCATGCCTTTAATGATGTGAATTATCCTACATTTTCATGCCTTTAATGATGTGAATTATCCTGCCTTTTCATGCCTTTAATGATATGAATTATCCCACCTTTCATATTTACATGTTTTCTGAGAATTATCCTATCAATTGATTTGGTTAATATCATTACAGCTATTGGCCATTTAAGATTATGACGTGATGTCAAATACAAGTGATTTCTCTGAATTTATGTGAGGCCATGGATGCAAGCCTTGCCCCTGGTCTTATCAAATTTATTGAGTTGGCCCTTGCCACTCCTCTATTTGTTGAGTTAGCCATTGCTACTCTCCTTATTATTGAGTTGACCTTTGTCACTCTTTTTTTTATTACATTGGCCATTGCCACTTTTGCTGAGTTGACCATTGTCACTCTTCTTTTTATTATGTTAGCCTCATGATGTCTCTCATTACGGCCTGGGCATGTGTTTTGTTATTCCTCCATAATTCAGTTGATATTCTTTATGATTCAAATTCAGTTATATTCGTTATGATTCAATTTATATTATCTATAAGTGCAAGTGATGTGTAAGATATATCACAACTAGTGATTCAAATATTTTATCATGGACGTAATGCGCTATGGGTAAAGACCCTCTTGGGGCACATAAGTCCTTGAGCCTTCAGGTAGTGGTGCACAAATCAATGTGGATAATTCTCAAATGTAGTTCCACATCACTCCAGAATTGGATGTCGCAAATAGTCGCTTCATGAACAAATCGTGTCACGTAAATCACCCAGCCCATGTGTTGTGCGCTCCGAGTTCTCATAAATCCACAGTAGCGTCGGCCATACCGGCAAATATCCATATAGTGAGAGTGCGGGTCGAACCGATTATCTATAAATCGTAATCCACATTGTAATAATCACTACGTATGATGAGCCCCACATACTTTGCTAAGCATACATCTCATGTAAGTTGTTTGTGCATATTGATACTCTCGTGTTAGTGGAGCACGGGATATATCAGACCCTTACTTTACTTTTATGAGTACTCTTAAATTATTGTTAATCTTAAAGGATAACCTTCACTATGAGTAGGGCATTGACCCTCTCCCAACCGTACAGATGATGCAAATGACGAACAGATTAAAGACATAGAGGACTACTTCCCTATAGAAGATTATCTTAAAAGACTAAGAAGACAGTTTTCCTATTTAGTTTTATACTTCCGTTGTGAACTCTGATGTTGTAATAAACCTCCCATTATGAGGCCTTGATTATTCATTTTACTCTAATGATATATAATCAATGCAGTTGATATTATTCTTGTGAATGTTACCTTCGTGAATGTATCTGGGTATAAACCAAACGAAAAAAAATGGGGTGCGATTTCAAAGCATTCAATTTATACATTATTAACACCCAGTTTTCTCGGGCACGAGTATAAACTCTGGCCGTAAAATCTCGGGCTACTATAAAACCAATACGCTTTTGGACAAAAGTGTGCACCAAAATTCCTCTCCAAACACAAATTTTCAAACAAGTTCATGTTTCCATGGGAAACAACTCAAGTGGAGTTGTTAAAACACAAGAACAAAGAGAATTCCCAAAAAAGGGGGGCCAATTTTATTTTATTTTTTGCTGATTTACACTGGTTTAAAATGAAATGAAATATTGTAACTGTCACCCAAATATTGACATTATATCGGCAAAATATAGTGATATATCAACATGTATCAACGATAAATTTGTAAAAACTTTGAGATTTTGGATAGACCATGTGTGATATGATAACATTGGCTAATGTTTCAGCCGATACCATCAATACATTAATCACTAATACCATCTATACTTTGATCACTGCTACTTAGGATTGCATAAACAGAACAAAGTCGAGAACCCAAAAAAAAAAGTACGGTACACTAAATGACAAAAGAAATATCTCTATACAATACCATTGGATTCTCCTTTGTTCTCCAAATTGAACCCTCAAGCTAGCAATAAAGACTATCAGCAACCATTATTGAACGAGCAGAACTACTGTCACCACCCCCCCCCCCCCCCCCCCCCCCCCCAAATTTCTACTTTTATCTTTATTTCTCTAATTTATACCAGTTTCCATGGTATTAGAGCACTTCTGAAAGTGATTTGGGCCCCCCAATCTCCTCCATTAAAATCCCAAATCCCTGGATCAAGTATTGGAGGCCCCTCAAATTCCAGTGTGCCAATCAAACCTCAAGGGAAGAGTGTTTTCATCATTTTCATGCAGAAAACATGTTTTCTGATTTCCACTTCAAATAGACATAATCGCTCACAAAGGGAGCATAGAGCCTCAACAAAAGATAAAGGCTTGCTGTTTTTTCTCGTAAGGAGTTGTGTTTTTTTTTTCCCTTTGATATGTTGCGTTGAAAGCAGTTTTTTTTTCCTTCCATAATATTGTGTGAGATGCGTGAGTTATCGTGATGAAGGGCCAGAAATTCCCAAGTGATATTGTTATGGGGCTGTAATTTTGTGTGGATTTCATTATAAGGTTAATATGGAGCCAAAAAAGTGTGGTTATTGGTCCCTCATCACTAGGAGAAATGTCTGGATCTTCATTTAATGCATTGATAACTTCCAAGAAATTGAATGGGAAGAATTATCTTATCTGGCTAAATTTGTTGAGGTGTTTCTCTTAGCCCGAGAAAATGATCACTTCCTCACAGCATCTAAACCAGAGGAATTAGATCCCAAGTATAGACGAGGGATGCGTGATGAATGATGATGCCCATATCCAATCTTGATTGTGTAATAGTGTGGAACTTGAGCCAAGTTCCAATTTGGTGTTCTTCAATAATGCAAAGGATGTTTGGGATACAGTGAGAAAGATGTATTCCTCTTCAAAAACAATATGAGACCCTTGGTGAATATTCTGCAGAACTAACTAAGATTTGGGATGAACTCTCAATATGTCATCCTTTTACCCAAGTTATTTTGTATCGGTAACGGTGGCCGTAACGGTCATCACCATTACCGATACGGAGGCATAATGACCGTTACGACCCTCCTAATGGTTGAAAATTTTCTTTTGCCCAAAAAATTCTGAAAAAAATAACTAGAAAATCAAGAATAATGTAAATATTTCTAATATGTATTCATTTTTTGTTTTCAACATATTTATGGTAGTGTAACGGTCCACTCTTTGGTGAGAGTGTTGTATTGGGTTGTCTAGTGAATTGTTTAATATGATTATGTCTCTAATGCTTACACATCACAATCAAGCATTAGAACTAGAAATCAGAAAAAGGCATAAATACTGCCTTTTCAATTTTTTGAAAAAAAGGCCCTCGAAGATTCTATTCACTCAAATCACTTCAATCCACAGTTTTAATATTAAATTTTATAGTAAGAATGGTGAAAATCTGTTGTAAAATGATATAGGAGAGTTTTTGGAATGAGAAAAGTGAAAAAGAGGAGAAAATGGAATTTAAATAGAAAAAAAAAAGTAATCATTTTTTGATCGTTACGGGAGTAATGGTCATTATGCCCTGTAATGGCCTTTACGGCTACCGTAAAGGCCGATACGGTCTCAAAAAACTAATTGCCCCTTTTCACCCCCATATCGCGTAGTGATCATGGCCATTACCTATACGTATCGACCTTTACGGGCATATCATAACGGATACGGAACTCCTTGCTTTTACCTCTAATGTTCCCCTTATGAAGAAGCAATGGGAAGATATAAACGTTGTGAAACTCCTATCTAGGTTGCCAAAAGAGTATCAGTCAACTAAAGATCAAATTTTCAAAGGTGTATCCATTCCTTTGATTGTAGAAGTTTATGCTAGGTTCAAAGAGTCACTATTGCAAATGACTTTAAAAATATGCATGTTAATGTATAAGACTGCATTGGCCACTTTATCTAATTACACTGGTTTGCGTGGAGGCCATGCCATGGTGAACGCACTGGACATGGTACTCTCTATGGTGGCAGAGGTAGTAGATCACCAAGGGGAGGTAGAGGTGTCATGGTAGTGGAGGACACCGTATATGCACTCATAGTGGCCTAACAAATCACATTGTGGAGTTTTATTGGGATTTTCATTGAAAGCCTCTAGGGGTTAATCGGGCTCTAATGGTTGAGGATGGTTCTACAAATGGCAAACCCAATACTTCTACTTCGTCGAATACAGTGGTGATCAAATTAGTGTTATACTACCATGGAAAGAATATGTGTGGTTCCTCTCCTTTAGTAACTCTACATGCAACATTCCTTCCACCTTTACAGCTACTTTGGCTGAGTCAAAAATTCAAGGGCATCAGATCATATTTCTCATAACCACAATTCTTTTTTGTCCTTTAATCGTGTTTCATCAAATATGTCTATTATATTAGCTGAGAGTACCTCATCCACCCTTGTTGGACTTGGTGCCGCTCAGTCTAATGTATCTGTTTCCTTATCTTCTGTTCTATATGCCCCTAAATTTCCTATTGTCTTTTATTTATAAATAAACTAACAAAATCTCTAAATTGTTTTATCTCCTTTCCATCTTATTATGTCTTTCAAGACCTTAAGATGGACAAGACGATTGGTAGAGGTTGTGAGAGGAATGGTCAATATTACTTGAGTGAGAATCAGTAGGCGCGGCAGTGCATCCTGAGGGTCCTGCAATTCATTGGCATCGTTGTTTAGGTCATCCATCTCTCCAAAAACTACAAACTCTTATACCATCCCTTCTGACAGTATCAAATTTGGTGTGTGAAATGTGCTAGCTGAGTTAACATCATAAAGTTTATTTTTTTGTGTAGAGTTTATTCAAGAGGTGATGTTCCATTTAAATTAGTTCATTGTAATATGTGGGGACCAACTTGAGTCCCTAGTTTATTATGTTTTAAGCACTTCATCCTCTTTATTAATGATTATTCTAGAATGTCATGGTTATATCTCATGAAATAGAGATGAGAAGCCTTTCATTTTTTTCAAAATTTTCATAATAAAATAAAAAGTCAGTTTGGTGCAAATTCCTAAGCGTTGATATTAGATATAATACCTTGGAGTTTATTTCTTGAGATTTTCAAACCTATTTACAAAGTCAATGTATTACCCATGCTTTGTTATTAGAAATGAATGTCCCATGGGTTTTTTAAGGTGATGCAACTCTTACTATGTGTTATTTGATAAACAAGATGCCTTAGTCAGTTTTAAATGGCAAAATACCACCCATTATTGTTTCCTGATCAACCAATTTTTTTATTCCTCCCAGCGTGCTTGGTTGTACTTGCTTTGTTCATCTGTTTAAGTCTGTCAAAATAAACTTGCACTTTGTTCTGTTAAATGCATTTTTCTAACATACTCTCGCACTCAAAAAGGCTATCAATGCTATTGTCTTATAAAACATTTTGTGGTAGCTAATGTTGCCTCTTTTTTTTCAAATGTCTTGTTCTATGTTAAAATTGAACATGTTATTAAACCCACATTTGTGGAAGTCCCTTTGCCTAATATATTTCCTTCATATTTTTTCATTGAAGTGCCACCATCGTAGAAGAATATCACATAGACATTCCTCATCTAATTTTCGATTTTGTTACCTTTAGCCACTTGTTCACAAATTATCTTAAGTTTACCCTTAGATTGTCTATTGTCTCTATTCCTAAGTTAGTACAGGAAGCATTGTTGGATGAAAATTAAAAAACGGCCATGGATGAAGAGATGAAAGCCGTGTATTCCAATGATACCTAAAAACTAACTAATCTTCCATTGGTTAAGACGCCAAGTTTAAGTAGATTATCTGGACACTTTTTCACTAGTGGTTAAGCTTAATTTTGTTCAAAATGTCATATCAATAACCATACATTGTGATCAGCCACTCTTTCAACTAGATGTGAGGAACACGTTCCAGCATAGAGATTTACACAAGAAAGTCTACACAGAGCAACCTCCAAGTCATCACCTATCATGGGAAATATGCTAGCAACTTGTTGGAAGAGACGGGTATGTTAGGTGCCAAACTTGTGGATACACCAGTCGAATCTCATCTCAAACTTGAACTTGAAGAATGAGAGTTATTTGCAGATCCTCGCATGTACAGGAGACTTATCGGCAAACTCATCTATTTGACTATCACCAAACCTAAGCCTTTTCAGTCAGTGTGGTTAGTCAATTTATGCAAAGCCCCAAGGCCCCACATTTAACAACAATTATGAGGATTCTTAGGTTATTCTATACAAGTCTCATGGTCATCTTCAAGTAGATGGGTATTTAGATGCGGATTATGCATGGTCAAGATATGATAAGCACTCAACTACGAGTCATTGCACCTTCTTGGGTGGTAGTATAATTACATAGGAAAGTAAACAACATAATATTGTTTGTCAAGTGCAAAAGCTACATAGAAGTCAATGGCACATAAACTTGTGAATTGTCTCGTTGGAGTCTCTTCTTGAAGAATTAGGGTTCGGTTCAAGTTACAATACCCTAAAACTGCGATAATCAAGTTGTCATACATATTGCCAATGATCCAATGTTCCATGAGAGAACGAAGAAAATAGAAATCGACCGTCTTATCATTTGGGACAAGACACCTCAGAAGGAGATCCACACTCCTTATTTCTTCCCATTATCAAATCGCATATTTATTCACCAAAGCTTGGGAAACCTTAGTTTGAAAAGCTTTAATCCGAATGGCCTAAGGGGTTTTTCCTCTTTTGACCGATTTACCTTTAGTCATGTGAATGAGATGATTATGATGAATATTGAATAATAAATTATTTCCCTTGTCTCTCTAGTTTTCCTTGTCTCTTAGGAGTTGTTTGGATTGGAGGAAACTTATATATATATATATACATCAACTAAAAGAAAAATAAAATCAATTTGTTCAGATATGATGGTTTCCGCTATTAAACTAATGAAATCAATTTCCTTTTCCTCAAATTTCCTTCATAGAGGGGCATTTCCTTTTCTACTCTCAAACCTAAAGAAAAGGAAACCTACTGACCGTTACAGGCCTTCAAAACCATTCAAGACTCCACTATCTATATAAAAAAGAATAACCACTCCTTCTATTCACTTATGCTGGCAAGAGGTCATCGTTGGTGAGGAAACTCAATTTTGAGAAATTGAAGTAAAGCTTAAATCTGAAACCATGTTTTCTTCCAATATGTGTCAAATCGATGCTTCAATATTTTTCTTCAACCAATCGTTGAATGCATATGCATAGATCTACGTTGATGTGTTCCTACAAGCCACTATTATTGCATGGATGCACTTTCCTGGCAGATTGACTTGTTTTTTCTTTTTTCTTTTTTGGCAAAGCTGCCAATGAAGGTGTAAATATTAATGTTTGCACATGTCAACTATAGTATTAATTCATGTGCCATTTCCACTATTAAGATGCTTTTTCCCAATGTGGGTAATCCTAAATTTGATAAAAATCCCCTCGATTAAAACAAACAGGAGAAATAAGGATCATCACTCATATTTCCTTTGAAACAGTTTTCCTCAGATTTGATATTTTCCTTGGCTCGGCTACCTTTTAATTTCCACCAATCCAAACAATCCTTTAGGTTTTTCCTCTTTTGACCAATTTCTAACAAAATTTTAGTCACAGTTCAGAAAAAGGTAAGGTGGTAGCGCCATGAACATGCTCCAGTCCCAATCATATGTCACCAAGGCCTTGTTATCCAAATGCAGTTGTGAACAAACTAGAGCATTCCACTTGTTAAATAGTCCAAAAATTGATGAGGTGACATTGTAGAAAGCACCTAGCATATGTAAGTTAGCACATGTACATGGGACTCCACATGGCAAATGTTACATGATCCACTTTTTTTTCATTGAAAGGTCATGAGCTATTGTTGACTACTAAAAGAAAATGTCCAAGCCCCATCTCATGTTCTAGCTTTTGCACTTTGCACTTGACTTGCGCACCAACCCAATAGGTCTGTTCCAGTCACACGCCACTTTAACAACTCACGCTCGAGTAGCGCACCAGCTCAAATTTGGTAAAAAGTTAGTTGCACACACTGCCAAGCGTCAAGTGACCATTTTTACAGAAGACCAAATGCAACTTACACACCCTACCTCCGGGTAGGGAGGGCGCATTTCTAAGAGGGAAATCGCCATTTAAGCAGGAAATAACTATCTAACAAGCATTTGAGTGGGAAATAACCACCTAACAACTTCTTTGGCAAAGGAAATAACTGTCTATCGGCCTTTGGGCAGGAACCCAAGACCAAAATAAAGCTATAAATACCCCCCTTGGGTCTTCATTTCCAACATTCATGCAACTCATTCTCTCAAGCATAGTTTAGGAATGCTCATGCATCCTTGCCAAGTGTGATTGACACATTGAGGCAATGTGAGCATGGAGTCGTCCAATGAGTTACCCTCTCATCAGTGGCATCGTGCGCTCACTGTACCAGCATTCTAGAGTGGACTCCCACAACTTATAAGGGGCACCATAAGTATGTAGTCCCTAGGGGTGTCGTGCACCCATCCTAGGGCACTAGCAATGGCCTTAAGCTCATTGACCATGTTGTCCAAAAGGTGGCTTTGCACCAACCTATCGCTTGCCCAAGCTAGCCTTAGATTACATCCTTCGATTCTGAGGAATTGAGGGTTCACGCCAGACTCCAAGCCATTTCAACCAAGCAGTACCTGAAATTGTGTGACCTTGGCCTGACCATGTCTTACACCTTGCTAATTGTGCATGCTCCCCCGCATTGGACCCACCCTTCCTACCCTGCATGCTGCCCAATTCACTATTCTTTCTAATCATATCTGGCACGTGAGATATAATCACACAAACCGTCAAAGCGAAGTAGTAGCAAATTTGGGTGCAAGTGCAGGGAAGCATTTAGCATTTTTTTTTTTATATAGAAAACTAGCCAAGCACAAGACAAGAATACAACCAAAGAGAGAGCAAAACATAGATAGAAACACCAAACCTACATAAGGAGGGTCCTGGGATGGATTCTGTACATTCAAGAAGCAGTTCTTCCAGCAATTTCTCTCCACATGCTAAAAATTTTCCATAGGTTTTCAAGATTTTTTCAGTTTGTTATTCTGTCACTGCAGATACTGATAGAAGCCACTTGCTTTCTAACTATTTCCTGATGACATTCACAGAAAAGAAATGTTCAAGATTGGTCGAACACTGATGGAAAAAAAAAAAAACAAAAAGAGAAAAGATAATGGTTTCATTATACCCTGAGGACAGATTGCCACCAATCTGTTATAGACTTGGATTATCAATGTTGGGAGCAAATACCATCTCAAGAAAAGAAGCTGCATAATGCGTCTTGAAGCAGCTTTACTTAATTTTATTTCACCGCATTAGTTAGTCCATGTTTCCACCCTAGGAAGATATCTAGAATGTTTTGGATATCAACATTAGAGGCAGAAAAGGAATTTTTAATTTAATTAATTTTATTTAAAAAAAAAAAAAAAAGAGCCTGATTAATGTGGTTAACGATGTCGGCACTGTGCAAATCCCTCAGGAGAACAAATAAGCATCAATTCTGCAGAAATATCCATCATGCTTGAAATTTTGGGTGCATCCAAACGCAACGTAAGAATTGTATCCAACCCAATAAAAGGAAAAAAGGGTTTTAAAGCATCATGAAAATCATATCCAGGTGAACAAATATTGGAATTTGTGACAATGAATTGGGTATGTAGAAGCTTTAATGAATATGTAGAATACATCAATGGACTCCATGGATTTCTACGAAACTTCAAGAAGAAGAAGAAGAAGAAGAAGAAAGGGTAGCACGGCATGAAGATGAGAAGAAATAGGGGAGATAGAGTGAGAGACAAACCGCTTGAAGGGCATGAGAAGGCTTTCCTTGGCTGATGAGCTGACGAGCCAATGCGAGTAAACCTCTCACCTTCTCTTCCTGCTGCTTTGGCTGCTCCATCTCCATCTCCGTTTCCGGCTCCATTCCTCTTTCCAACGCGCTATCTGCCTTACTTATATACCCGCACCACCCCTTTCCGTACGCTACCATGTGAGTTTTAGTCACTTGAAAAATGGTGGTGATTCTTCCAACTGACACATGGCTTGGGTTGTAAGACAATCCAAACTGTCCAAATCGCTCAACTAAGTAAGGATATAGCATAACTGAAAATTTTTACTGAGATTCGAATTTGGATCACTCATTGATCATCTTTAACCACACATTTGACAGCCATCAAATGGTCGGTTGGGATTTCATTATCAGTGATGTGGTTTGATGTGTTAACCCCATCTTCGAAATGGTGGTGAACAAGCAAACGAGTAATCGGTTTAATGAGGGGACGCGGATTTCCTGCTGAAGCCTGTCCCAGGAAGTTCCTGCGGTGAAAACCTAAGCGGGACCCACCGTGATGTTGGTGAGAAATCTACTCCGTCCATACGTACTGTAAGATCGTTTTAGGTGTTGAAATCAAAATTGATCAGGATCCAAGGCTCAAGTGGGCCAAAAACGTGAGGATTAAACTTTTACAATTGAAATAACGGTGTCGCCACGGAAGTTTTGAATCAGTCTAATATTTGTCAGTTCATCCCACTAGAAATGACGTTGTAAACGGTACGGATTCCATGTAAACATCACTGTCAAACCAGGAAGGTTTCAACGGTAGGAATTTCGATACCAACCTTTTTTATTTATTGCGGCCCACTTGAGTATTGGATCCTGATAAATATTTGTCCCAACTCTTAAAATGATCTTACAAAACTCCTGGACGGATTAGATTTCTAAAAGACATCACGTTGAGTCCCACCTAGGTTTACAGTGCACGAACTTCTTGCAAAAGGCCTCCGCAGGTTTCCACTGGTAACGGCTTTCACTTCGAAGGATTGAACAAATATCTCGGGGAAGCACGTGCTCGGGATGCTTGCCACTGATCAGATGGGTTTCAACCGGGAGTTGTTTGATACGCAAAATCAAGAGCTTCCATCGCGCGGGCCTTTACCGTGTCCATTCAACATGAACTTCGGCTATGCTGTTACTAACCATTTACTTTTTCTCATGCACTTGTGGCCAGACATGATGATCCTATTGTTTGATATTCTTTTTAGACACTGGTCATAGTGGCCAATCATGTTTAATGGTTCTGATCGTGGATTCCAATCTTTTGTTACCATTGTGCACTGCAAATCATCCTTTCAACTTCTAACTGCGCGAATCGACCTAGCACTTCTACTTTTAAGTCCATCGCCGCGTCAGCTCTTTCTAGCACATTCCACCTCTCTTGTCACGTTTCATTCAATGGAGTTTTCTCGTCTACAGTGCATATCCCCTCTCAAAGCATATCTCGAATGCCAAGCATGCATGATTAACAGGAAATACATATATATATATATATATATATATATATATATATATATATATATATATATAAAATTTAAAATAAGAAATTAATTTTTATTTTTTTTAATCAATATGCATTAATTGTATTTAATTGTCCCATGTTAGAAAGTTATTTTAAAAAAAAAATAAACATTTATATTAAAATCTTTCATTTATCCTTTACATTTTTGTGTTTTAGAACAACAAGATGAGCCCACCGTTATGCTCACGAGAAATACAGGTCTGTACATTTTTCCTGATTTTGTTAGAACCTGGCCTGAAAGTAAGCTGGATCTAAAACTCGAGTGTGTTGCACAGTCAGAAACAACGAAGATTAACTGTCCATGGTGGAATATTCTCGAGGCCACGGAAGTTTTGGATCAAGGTAACTCCCTTTTTATTTTCCCTTAATACTAACATGAATAATTTTAAGAATGTATAGATGACATATAAATATTACACTAGACTCAAGGAGGTTTCAACGGTATTTATTTTCTGTTGAAATTTGATTTTTGAAAATAAAAAATATATAAATTTTTTTAAAAAAATTCATTTTACCTTCAAAACAATTTTGAAAATTTTTAAATGAAAAAAATGCAGTTTGTATTTTTTACCACATTGGAAATGAGAATAGAAAACATTTCCATTAGATTTCACAGAAACCATCTTCATCCAAGAATATTGTAAACACGTCTGTTGTTTAAGTATGTCAAAAGATCAATTGCATTGAATTGTTCTTAAGCGGACCCTTTGTGATTGTTACACGCAGGATTCAGATAGGTTTGTATTATCCTGAAAGCAATTCGCCTATAACCCATCAGCAATTGATAAGGGGGTGAATCACGCTTTAAGGACAGCGTAATTTTTACGTAATTCAGCTTGGTGAAACAAAAAATAAATAATTTTATTTTATTTTTATTTTCGATATTTTCAACATATTTTGCAACAATCTTAAAGCATGAATATGGATACCGAAAGTGTTGCATCAGTCAAGTTGATGAACTAAAATCTTATCAGATTGGATCGGTTCGATGGTACGAAATTCACTAGGTGGTAAGACAAGCTGAAATTTCTGCTAATTGTTTTGAGGATTTTATATATCCTGGACCCGAATGTCCAGCCTCTACCAAAAGCAACAAATGCTAACATGCCAGGACAGATCGCTGGTAGAAACAAGCGACAAGAAGACAAACTGCTATGTCGCAGCCATATTCTCAATGCGCTCTCTGATCGGTTGTACAATCTATACATAGGAACCATATCAGCAAAAGAAATCTTAAGTGCACTGGAATACAAGTACAATGCTGAAGAAAAAGCAACACAAAAATTCCTAATAGCCAGGTATTTCGATTTCACGATGATAGACAATTAGCCTATGCAGGCCCAAATCCATGAATTGCAATTAATTGTAAACAAAATAAATGGTTTAAAAATGAAGCTACTTGAATCATTCTACGTTGGAGATATCATCGCTAAATTACCTCCAAGATGGAAAGGCTACGGGAAGAAGCTATTGTATAAATCCGAATAGTTTATCCTATAACAAATTCAAAAACATCTTTATATTAAAGAAAAATCTTATAATTGAGACAAGAAAGATGATGCTAATGGTGCATCGTCATCTAAGATGAATGCAGTAAAAAGACCATCCCAGAATAATAACTTTGAGAAAAAATGATTTCCTAAAACATTTATATATATATATATATATATATATATATATATATATATATATATATATATATATATATATATATATATATATAAAGATCAAGAGAAATTCGAAAAAATCCAAAAGAAGAAAAACGGCAAACCCAAGGGTCCTTGCTATGTCTGCGGCAAGAATGAACATTTTGCCCAAGTCTGTAAGGACTGAAAAAAGCCTAAGGAATATGCTAGTGCAATAGACGATGATATCGTAGCAATGGTCACAGAAGTGAACTTAGTTCAAGAGAAAATTCTCAGTTGGTGGTATGATACAAGTGCCATAGTCCATATATGCAACAATATATTTGCCTTCAAAACTTATGAAGACGTGACCAACGGTCAAGAGATTCAAATGGGAAATGAAGTTCGATCAAAAGTTGTAGGCAAAAGAATTGTCAAATTACTCTTTACCTCTAGAAAGAAGGTAATCCTGACCAACGTACTACATGTCCTAGATATGAGGAGGAACTTAGTCTCAGGGGATCTTTTGAGCAAACATGGGATAAGGGTTATGTTTAAGTCTGGCAAGTTGATCATGTCTAAGAATGAGAACTTTGTGGGAAAGGGTTATGCTTGTAATGGAATGATCAATTTTTTTTAAAATAAAAAGAATTTTTCTGCTTACATGGTTAAGTCTATAATATTGTGGCATGGTAAATTAGCACATATTGGTTATAGTACCATAAAACTCATGGCTAAGAATGGCTTAATATCATATAATAATAGTGACAATAATAAATGTGAAGTATGTATACGGTGTAAAATGACTAAGAAACTATTCTCAAGTGTTGAAAGATCTCAGATATTAAATCTAGTGCATACTGATGTATGTGAACTAAATGTTGTTCTTACCCAAGGATGCAAGACGTACTTCATAACATTTATAGATGGTTGTCTAAGATATGTGTACGTATGTCTGTTAAAATCAAAAGATAAAGCATTTAATGCATTCAAGATATATAAATCCAAAGTAGAAAATTAATTAGTTAAAAGATTAAAATCCTTCGTAGTGAGAGGAGGAAAATATTTTTTTAATAAATTTTCTACCTATTGTGAAGAACACGGCATAGTACACACTATTGCATAACATCCTATACACCACAAAAAATTGGTGTATTAGAGAGAAAAAATAGGACTTTAGTTGAAATGGTCAACCAATGCCAATATAAGCAAAGTTGCCATTAAACCTATGGGGAGAAGTGTTGTTAGTTGAGTGTCACATTCTAAATAAAATCTTATCTAAGAAAACTAAGACCTCTCCATACGAAATATGGAAAGGAAAGAAATCTAACATAGGGTATCTTAGAGTGTGGGGGTGTCTTGTATATTACAGAACTTCTGAACCTAAAAGAACTAAGTTAGGACCAAGAACTATCAAGTGCATGTTTGTAAGTTATGCACAAAATAGTAAGGCATATAGACTTTTAGACTTAAACTTCAATATAATCATAGAGTCTAGAGATGTAGAGTTCTTTGAGAACTTTTTATTCATGGAGAAAAAGAACACTGAGATTCAATCTCTTAATAAAACTATAGAAGAAACACAACAAGAAGTGGAAACACCAAGTGAACCTCGCAGGAGTTAAAGAGTAAGAGTAGATAAGAGTCTTATTCATGATCAAATAGACTATCAGCGTCTCTCTTTTTATCTTTTAGAGGATGACAAAGAGAATGTCATTAGAAAAATACATATGGTTTTAATTATAAAAGATGAACGTAAAACCTTTAGTGAAGCTATGACTTCTAGGGACTCCATCTTTTGGAAAGAGGCCATTAATGATGAAATTGATTATATCTATCCAAACATGGGAACTGGTTGATCTACCTCCAAATTATAAATTAATAGGGTGTAAGTGAGTATTTAAGAAGAAATATCATATCGATGGTACAATTTAGACCTTTAAAATAAGATTAGTTGCTAAAGGTTTCCGACAAAAAGAATGAATCGATTATTTTAACACATATTCACCAGTGGCTAGAATAACGTCGATTAGGATTTTATTTTCTTTAACATTCATGCATCATCTTCATATCCATCAAATGGACATGAAGACAACATTCCTAAATGATGATCTCGATGAGGAGATATACATGGAGCAACCAGAAGGGTTTGTTCTATCAAGCAATGAAAGAAAAATGTGTAGATTTTTTAAGTCTTTGTATGGATTAAAAGAAGCACCAAAACAGTGGCATAATAAATTGGATTATAAAGTTTTGTCTTATGGTTTTACATATAATATTGTTGATAAATGCATATACTTAAAAGTTTGTAATGATTATATTGTAATCATATATTTATATGTAAATGATATGCTAATAATCAGCAACCAAATGGAAGGTTTAACTAAAACAAAGAGGTTTCTCTCATTTGCTTTCAAAATGAAGGATCTTAAACAAGTGGATACTATATTAAGTATCAAAATTAAAAAGCATAGTGAGGGGTTATGCATTGTGTCTGTCTCATTATATTGAGAAAATATTGAAAAAGTTTAATCACTTGAAAATCAGAGAGGAAAAAATTCCGTTTGATCCGAGTATCAGTTAAAAGAAAACAATGGAAGAGCAGTTGCACAATTAGAGTATGCTAGTGTTATATGCAGTCTTATGTATGTTGTGTAATGCACAAAACCGGATATAGCATATGCCGTGAGTAAACTAAGTAGGTTTACTGGTAATCCAAGTGTTGAACACTAAAAAACTATAAGTAAAGTTCTAGGTTATCTAAAAGAAACTAAAGAACTATAGCTATTTCACTCAGAATTTCAACGTTGTTGGAAGGATATACCAATGTAAATTGGATATTAAGTGCAGGGGACAACAAGTTCACTACAGGGTGGATATTCACCTTAGGAGGTGCACTTGTATCTTAGGGATCGAAGAAACAAACTTGGATAATGCACTCAACAATGGAATATGAGTTCATAGAAATCTCGAGTGGTCGAGGGATCTTTTATTAGAAATCTTGTTCTATGCAAAGCTTATATTGGCTATTTCATTCATTATGATAGTGAAGTCACTTTGGTGAGAGCCTATAACAGTACATATAATGGGAAGTCTAGACACATAAGCTTCAAACATGATTATATAAGGCAATTGATTCGAGATGAAATCATTGCGATCTCATTTTTGAAGTCAAGTAATAACTTGGTTGATCCCTTTACTAAACCTCTGATAAGATATGTAGTGAGGACAACATTTAAAGGGATGGGGTTGAAACTCTTTAATCAAAGTTCCACTCGTAATAGAAGCCCAACCCAAAGTTAGAAAATCTTTAAAGATTGGGTTCAATGGGTAAAAACAAATCACTAGTATGTGAAAAGTTTTAGCACTAAAGCTAAAAATAACCTCATCCAAGATGGAAAGTGCTGGCCATTATAACAAGAGGGTTGAGTCTTGGATCTATTAATGAAATTTAGTCAAATATGACAAGTATTTTAAGTAACAGAAACACTGGAAGGATTTTACCTATGTAAATGTAGAAGTGGTGCCGCTTCTCATGAGAGTTAAGAGTTCTCTCAAGATCGTTCATGAAACAAGAACTCACATAACATAGAAGTTATTACGTGTGTAGTATTTTCATTTATATCATTTAAGAATAACTGGTTCAAAGCTACGAAAATCAGGAATTTTGATAAAACTTTAAAATACTGATACTAATGAAAGATTCAAATCGTAAGATATCTTTCTCTATGCATAATAATTGTTTTTTTATCTCTGTCAGAATTTTACTATTATTTTTTAAAAAACCAATGAGGGATTTTTGAAATTTGGATTTTGAAATATATATATATATATATATATATATATATATATATATATATATATATATGAAAAATTTTCAGAACTTTTATTTTGCCGCTAAAACGAGTTGGGAAAATTTTAAATGAAAAAGTGTGGTTTGTGTTTTTGTCCCACATTAGAAATGAGAATAAAAACTTGTAGTTTATATATAGAGGTGTGTGTAGTATTCTTACTTGGAGTTTTATAGATTGAAATTATCTGGAACGCATGCGCGCATGCCCTAGGGCACGAGCACGGGCGTGGGCATGGGCAGTGTGGTTGTAGTTGGCGCACTTTGCATGTGCGAAGGGTCAGAAATGAGCTTGGATTTTATAGGCTACAGAGAACGGTTAGATTATTAATTTGAAACGATCAGTCATTTTTTAAAATGACTAATGACCTTAAAAGCTACAAAGGTCCAAAAACGAATGGGCAATGATGATCCAATAGTCAGATCTTTCGATTTGACGGCCAAAAACGACTCAAATTAATGATCAACGGTCAGAAATACTTTTCAAATGTTCTGAACCATTAATGGCCACCTAGCAATGGTCCACTCCCTGGTGCTTATATAAACTGGACCATTCTGATCCAAATCTCAATCAACTCCAACAAATCTTTCCTCATCCATCAGATCTCATAGAAAACATGTTCATCTAAAAATACTGTAAACACGTCTGCTGTTTAAGTTTTCCAGAAGATCTGCTACATTGAATTGTTCCCAAGCGGACCCTTCGTGATTGCTGCATGCAGGAATCAGATAGACTTGTCTTATCCTGTAAGCAATTCACCTGTAACCCATCAGCAATTAATAAGGGGGCGAATCACTCTTTAAGGTTAATATAAATTTTATGTGATTCATCCTGATGAAACAAAAAATAATTTATTTTATTTTATTTTTATTTTTGATATTTTCAACATATTTTACAACATTTCCCTGCCCACAATTTTCCTGTCATGCGGACCACTTGAGTTATAGATCTACCTTATTTTCTTATAAACATCTTTGGGTCTACTAGATTCCAGTATAAAGTTCCTACAAAAGGCTTTTGTAGGCAATGTCATCCATTTAAAACTAAGCTAAGTGCACACTCCTATGCAACAAAACTCATGTGCAAACAACACAAGCGAGAGCATGGCACTTAAGTGGAGCCAATCCATCTGTTAGGTTGGTCCAACCTCCTGCATGTTAAAAATAAAAAGAAAGGGGTCACACAACATCTGTACCCTAGTACTAAAAACATTTGAATGAGTTAGAACACTTCCTCTAGATTTTTCACAGCCGTATGTTTGTTTTTTGCAAATGGTGGTCTACCTGTCCATCAAATCTTAGACTCATCATGTCATGCTGGCATGTGCACACTTAGTATAGCTATTGTTATATCTATATTTGGATTGAAATTGGATCATTAACACATGTGTATGGTGTCGAGCATGTCAAAGCATTTTACAACTCAATTCAAATTGAATGACTATAACCCTAAGCACTAAGATGGATAAATAGAAAGATCGTGAGTAGTCGTCTTTGACTGAGAACTGAAATAGTTCGGCCATCTATTCAACCACATGTAAATGAAATCATATGAATTACCAAGAAGGTTTGTCTTTCTAATGAGTTCTTTTTGCCTTTTAGCCAAAATGATTTTTTATTGCCATGATAGGAGAGTACCTATTTCATGAAATGTCTCAGTTGCATTAATTAAAATAGAAATAAAAACTTATAAAGTATCCATCGACGAGTCAACGTTTGTGGTGTAGATAACAAGGCTTTAGATGTAAGTCTTCCTTGGTCCAACGACTTAGGCATAGATGAAGAGAATTATACTACTACAAAGAAAAAAAACTTCCTTACAATCTAGTGTTTAGCATAAACGAAAAGGAATCACACTATTCCTAATCTAGGTTGGTCTAGCGTAACAATGTAGACATTAGGATTACACACTTCCTATGCTAATGCTGATTGAGTGTAACAACGTAGATGGGTTCTCCTAGTCGAAGATAAGCTAAAATAAAATAAAATAAAATAAAAGGATAGGCAACATTGTGATGTAGATTTTATTTGTGTTGGGTTGGCGAGGGCCTGAAACTCTTCAATCTTTCTCCTTTTTATAGGATTTTGAGACGATAGCTAAAGAGAGATCTTTGTAGCCACTCTTCAAGTCTGCTGATATAGAAATAACCATCTAGGTCTGAAGATAATTGTGGTTGATCAAACAACACCATGTATGCTATGTTGGGTCCCTAGTGTATAAACGCAACGGAATATAATACAATACAATTTGATCTTACGACCCATCTCAAGAATCCATGTTTGCAATAACATCAAATTTCTACAATATAACAATATATAAACAATATAAATCATACATATACACAATGTGCATGAATGAGATGTTTGTGATGTCAATTTGTCGATGCTGATCTCCTAAACCAAGGAATATCTCCTTGATCTATTTTAGTATTAGAGAATCAAAATAGTCCAATGTCTAATCCTCTGGTAGGTGTCAAGGAAGACATATATCATTCATAAAAATGGACAACATGTGAGAATAATAGAAGAGAGTGAAGTGGATTTATGCTCTCTCTCGAACTTTTTCTCTTTTTCCTCACTCACACATCCCATAGGGTAAGGACGTTCAGGGTTAACTCTACCTCTCCTCTTAGATAGGCTAATATAAATAAGAAGAGGTTAGAGTTTTAAGTGGGGTGCCTGGTATGACACTCCGCCACCCTACAAATTTCGATATGACTTACTATGAAGGAAGTATGGCAATCCTCCTCATCCATATATGTACTCATGATTCAATCCCTCCATTGCCATGGTGTTTCACTAATGATCATGTCACATGCCAATCAGAAATGGACCATCAGATCTGGGCCATTAGGTTATCATCAAGTGTGATTAAAGCAGTTTTAACGGTTAAAATAAAACTTCAACGGTTGAAAACCTTTTAAAAATAAATTAAAATATTTATAGTGTTAGGCCTAGCGGAAAAACCACTTGATGAGTTGGCAATCTATCATGTTCAAAGCCATAAACATGTTCTTAAGCAAGCCGATAGATCCCTTATTGGCTTGTGCAATAATTAACAACTCCTAATGGAAGTGTCCAACTACATTCACTTTATTGGCCCCTACATGGACCTCGTAGGAAGAATTAAAGTCGACCAGTCAAGATCATGACCCTTACATGTTCTCAGGTATAAGGATCAAACCATCTTTCATGCATCATCAAGCCTTAATCTCACAGTCATAATCGAAGTTAATGGGCCCCCAAACTGTTGACTTGATCTTGATTCACTAATGTGAATAATCAAAGGTTCGAATCTACATCCTTTATTTATGCCACACTTACAATCTTGTGTAGGGTAAGGGCAAGGCATAAACTGACATAAGTTGCTCTCAATTGTGTGGGCCCCACCTTTGAAGTGGGTTGTCCATCATGTGGGGCCCACTTTTGATGTCCACCATCCATCTTGTGGGTGCACCTTTTATGTGGATCATCTATCATGTTAGTCCACTATGGATATGGGTCGCCCATCATGCGAGGCCTCGGATGTGGATTGTTCATTAGGTGGGGCCCATTTGATATGGATTATCCATCATGAAGGGCCACACTTTGATGTGGGTCATCCATTATATGAGGCTCATTTTGCCCATTATGTGGGCCGCCTTGATGCAGATCATTCATTTTGTGGGGCCCCACCTTCAATATAGGTCGTTCATCATGTGGCCTACCTTTGATGTCAATTGTCCATCACGTGGACCCACCTTTGATGTCCATCATCCATCATGTGGATCCCACCTTTGATGTGGATCGTCCATCAAGTGGGGCCCACTCAACGTGGATGGCCCATCATATTGGGCCACACTTTGATGTGTGTCAGTCATCCATCATGTGGGGCCCACCTTTGATGTGAACATGCATTATGTGGGCCCACCTTGATGTGGGCCATTCATCATGTGGGGGCACCTTCGATATGGGTCATTCATTATGCAAGCCCACCTTTGATGTCCACCATCCATCATGTGGGTCCCACCTTTGTATGGACCATCCATCATGTGGGGACCACTTAATGTGGATAGTCCATCATGTAGGGCCACATTTTGATATGGGCCATCCATCATGTGGGATCCACCTTTGATGTTCACCATCCATTATGTGGGTCCCACCTTTGTTGTGGACCGTCCATATGTGGGGCATAACCTTCAATATATGTCGTTCATCATGTGGGCTAACCTTTGATGTCAAACTTATTAGTGCATTGATTTTTAGACCTTGTTTGTCAATCACATGAGTCTTTGTGTCAAGTAGTCGGTTGAGCCCTTAGAAAGTGAAGACCGAAGACACAAGTGAAGATGGAGCATCAATGAGCAAAGAATAGGTAAATGAGGTGCCTTGGTGACCCTAACCCTTGACCCAAAACAACTTTAGTCTTTTAGATGATCTAGGCTTAATAGGAATACCTAATTGATCATCTCTTAGCCTTAAAAAACTAAGAGAAACATGATAAATAAGGCTAGAAGAAGTGTGGAACTGTTGTGTAAAAGATAGCCTAAAACAACAGTTTTCAATGGTTGTTTGATGGCATCGAGCTTCTATCGAAGTGCCTTCGATGGCATCGAAGTCCTGTTCGATGACATCGATCGAGAGTCAGAACTGTCTAGCAACAAAATGACATTTGTTTTGATTTTCTCGATGGCATCGAAGGCCCCTCGATAACATCGATTGAGAATCAGAATTGTCTAGCAAGAAATCAGATTTATTTTTGACTTTCTTGATGGCATCGAAAATACCTTCAATGGCATTGAAGATTAAGTTCGATGACATCGAAGAAATCCCAAATATGTCCAGTGAGAAATCAACATAAATGTCTAGATTTATCGATGGCATCGAGGAAACCTTTGATGACAACAAAGGACCTTTAATGGCATCAACAACCATTTTTAGCCCTTTCTTTTACAAATGGAACTCTAACTTTTTGTAAAGGGCAATTGGTTCTTGGGCTTTTGCATGAGTTTCTAGTATAATAGAAGCTTAAGAGATTTCATGTTCATATCTCTCATCCCAAGCCTTTATACCATGGAGTTCTAAGCCATCTTTCTTGAGATTAATACTCTTATGAGTATTCCAACCTCTACCTTGAAGATTTTCTTGAACTCTTCCATTTTCTAGATATTAGACTTAAGTTATCTTGGTATACCATTATCCAAATCGTCTAAAAGACCCATCTAGGTGAATCCCCTAGGAAAAATAATTTCTCACTAGTTGTAGGAGATTCAACTAACCTCCTATCACCTTGGTTACCTCGGAAAAGCATCATATGCAAAGCATTTGATCTTGAAGCTGAAACCTTAACAAAGTAGTTGCATTATGATTAGGGGAACATCAGGGAGCTAATTGAAGCACAGGAGAGTGATGATCAAGCAACCCAAGAAGGCGTGACAAAAAGGACTCAATTCGACAAGTAAATTGTCATGTTTAAGAGTTTATTTTTACTCTTTCCTTGTGTAAGATTGAGAGTAAGAGTTTGTGTTTCAAATTTGAACTAGGTACTTGTGTAGGCCTTGGTTCTTTTATAGAGCCTAAATCCTAAGTTCTTATATAGGAACTTGGCTCTTGTGTAGAGCCTAAACCCTAGGTTCTTATGTAGGACCTTGGCTCTTATGTAAGGCCTAAATGACTGAGTTCTTGCGTAGGACCTTGACTCTTGCGTAGGGCCTAAAACCTCGGGTTCTTGTGTATGACCTTGACTCTTGTATAGATCATAAATCTTAGAGTCCTTATGTAGGGCTGTAAGGGTTAGAGGTTAACCTTATTTAAAACCTCCAGTAGGTGTAAGACCCATATCCTAGACCGTACTGTTCCGTAGGCTTCTGCGGTACTCCCGGTCGAATTTCGGTAACCCTCAACCTGTATCTGACATTTGTACGCGATCATAAGCCGAGTCCTTCATACTGAAGTCAGCTCGACCTGAAACTTATACCCTAATGACTGCGCCATTGCCGCGGTTCCAACGTCATGACTCGTGCACCGATCCGATACCCGGGCTAAAAGATGTGGGCCCACATTTATTTCGAGGAAAACATTACACATGCAAAATTTGAGAGAATCTCTATGACCTATCCCATCAATCAATCAAGTCAAGTACACACCATACCAAAAGTACAAGCAACCCATCCCTTTTCTATTCCCAAAGTCAACTCTCTCTCTCTCGCTCTCCACCCATCCCTTTCTTATAGTTCCATCACTCTACCCATCACTCATCACCCATCATCCCATCCTTTTTCACTCATCACTTCTTTGTCCCTCTCATTTCTCTCTTCACTCCCAAACAACCCAAGCCCCAACATATGAGCTCCCCAAGCTTTCCCAAAAACATGTGTGGCCCACTTTTCCACCCTCTCATCTCCCATCTCAACCATTCATTCCCCCTCAACCTCCATTAAAATAGATGGTAAGGAGCATAGGAGTCAAGGAGCTAAAGAAGAAGGCCGATAGGTGGGTGATCTTAGTGGATTGTGTGATGGTGTTCTTGTGGTTATTGTTCGTGGGTTATGCTTATATTTATGCTTATATTGAATCAAAATCATATTAGAAATCCTTCTTGTAGGATCTTAGGATCGGAACTTAGTGTATGGGTACCGAGAGCCAAGAATGGAGTACTATGAAGGCTGTCGGTGCCAGATTCGGCGATTGAGAATTTTGTGAGCTCGGTTTTCGAGTTTGGGTCTTGACAAAAGTTGGTATTAAAGCATAACTTGGGAATAACTGAGAACAACATCACATGTTTGTTATGATTTTAGGACGATTAGGTTCTGAGTACGTAACCTTCCGATTTAGTTCCCTAACGTGCGTGCCTTCGAGAAATTCTCAAGGTTGATTGGCATGCTTATTCTTTCCTATAGGACATGCTGCCCAAGAGTGCAACCCAAGCGACTCTTGCTCCACCACCTGAGGCTCCCACTTTACCACTTACGACTCCCGTTGCACCCCTAGAGATCCCTGCTCCTCATCCTGAGAATGTCGTTCCTCCACCAGAGACTGGTGCGGATCCGACTGTACTCGTGAGTACCTCCCAGTTATAGCAGATGTTGCAAGCTGTGACGGCTGCACTTCAGGGACAGGGCAGGCATCTTATTGTTTCTCCAGCCTAGGAAAGATGTGAGCGCCCTTCTTCAAGAGTTCAGACAGCTCGATCCTCTGCATTTTCAGGGTAATCCAGATCCAACTGCAGCCGAGAGATGACGCTCCAATGTGGAGAAGATTTTTGATACTATGGATGTACGACCCAGTAGCGAGTCCAGTTGGTCGTATTTCTTCTTCAGGGTGAGGCTAAGCACTGGTGGACCTTCGTTACCCA
Organism: Magnolia kwangsiensis; assembly: GCA_037074715.1. NCBI lineage: Eukaryota > Viridiplantae > Streptophyta > Magnoliopsida > Magnoliales > Magnoliaceae > Magnolia > Magnolia kwangsiensis. The sequence goes on along the minus strand of CM073580.1, from coordinate 37,579,162 downwards.
TGTTGCAGGGCCTTATTTTGTCTGGACATGGGAGGATTTTATTGACCGATTTGAACAACAGTACTTCCCTGACCACATTCTTCATTAGTGAGCGTTAGACTTCGAGACTCTAATGCAGGAGGTAATATCAATGGTACAGTACGTGGCTCATTTTGTAGCTCTATCGAGGTTTGTGCCGTATTTTATTGATGATGAGGGGCGAAAGGCCCTCCGTTTCGAGAATGACTTACGTTACGGTCTTAGAGGCAGTGTTATTGGGCATGAGCTCCTGAATTTTTAGGCGGTAGTACGGAGGGCTTAGATTTATGAGATTGAGTGGGCTGACACACAGAGAGATCGAGATCAGAGGAGAGGTCGGAAGAGGCAGGCCCCCTCCTGTAGCACCTAACAGTATCAACAACCATAGAGGCACATGATCCACCCATCTGCCAGATCACCAACAGCACCTCTAGCACCACCCCAGCAGTCGTTTACATAGACTTGTTATGGATGTGGTGGGATAGGGCATTGCGTGTATGAGTGCCCCCGCCCTCATCTATAGCAGCCAAGAGGGCCACATTAGCCTCCAGCACAGTAACGACCCCATCAGCAGTGACCGCAGCCACTTCAGCCGTCGAGGCCCCAGCAGAAACAGAGACAACAGTATAGGTCACCACAGAGGCAGTAGCAATAGCAGCAGTAGAGACCTAAGAGGAGACAATCACCTCCTCAGTTAGCTCAGGCTAGATTCTACGTGGTTCAGCAGGATCCGCAGTCATTTGGAGGAGTCATTGAGGGTATTCTTTTAGTCTCTGCATGCATCACTCGAGTTTTATTTGATTCTGGCGCTTCCCACTCATTTATGTCTGAGGGATTCTGCCGTTCAACTATATTGCCGACAGAGTCTGCTCGAGAGGGGTTGACTGTATCGACACCCTTGGGAAAGACTATAGTATTAGACCGCGTCTGTTCATCTTGCCCCGTGTTAGTGGGAGAGATTTTCTTGCCCGCTGACTTGTACGTGCTAGCGATGTCAGATTTTAACATTATCTTAGGCATGGATTGGCTTGCCGAGTACTATGCTATCTTGGATTGTTCCGTGAGGATAGTTACGTTCTGCATAACAGGCTTGCGGCAGTTTCACTTCATTGTTAAGCCCAGAGAAGAGCCATTGTCTTGTTTGATGTCCTGCGCCATTGAGGAGCCTGTTGCTACATGTATTGATTAGTTGTCGATTGTCTATGATTTCTTTGACGTGTTCTAGGAGATTCCGAGGTTGCCACCTCGTCGGCATATTGAGTTCCAGATCGATCTTGTGCCCGGTACCGCACCTATTTCGAATGCCCCGTATTGTATGACACCGATAGAGTTGAGGGAGTTGCAGTGACAGTTGGAGGATTTGCATGAGTTGGGATTCATTTGTCCAAGAAGTTCACTTTGGGGAGCGCCGATACTCTTCATCAGGAAGAAGGATGGCTCGTTGAGGCTCTGCATAAATTATCGCGAGCTCAACCGGGTCACGATCAAGAATAAGTATCCGCTCCTAAGGATATATGATTTATTTGATCAGCTGCAGGGTGTACAGTTCTTTTTGAAGATTGACCTGCATTTCGGTTATAATTAGATTTGGGTCTAAGAGGAGGACATCCCGAAGATGGCTTTCAAGAGGCATTATGGTCATTTTGAGTTTCAGGTCATGTCCTTTGAACTGACCAATGCGCCCACAGTATTTATGCAGTTGATGAACAAGGTCTTCCGTCCTTATCTCGATCAGTTTTTTGTGGTATTCATCGACGACATTCTGATATATTTGAGGACCCATGAGGAGTATGAGCAGCATTTGAAGATTGCATTGCAGACCCTCCGTGCCCACCAGCTGTATGCGAAGCTGGAGAAGTGCGAGTTCTGACAGGAGGAGATGAAATTTCTCGGTCACATGGTGATGAAGGAGGGTGTCACAGTAGACCCCTCGAAGGTTAAGGTAGTGCGTCAATGGGACCAGCCCACGACTGCATCCGAGATCCGCAGTTTTCTTAGTTTGGCGGGCTATTATCAGCGTTTCATTGAGGGCTTCTCCCGTATCGCAGCTCTTTTAACCAGATTGACTCGGAAGGGCACAGAGTTTGTTTGGAGCGACGCCTATGAGTGACATTTATGGAGCTGAAGGGCCATCTGATATTCGCCTCTGTCCTCACTCTTCCCTCTACGAGTGATGGATTTGTTGTATTTACCGATGCTTCGCGTTTTAGCTTGGGTGCTGTCTTGATGCAGCACGGGAGACTAGTGGCTTATGTGTCTTGCCAGTTCAAGGTCCATGAACTGAACTACCCCATACACGATTTGGAGTTGGCAGCAGTCGTCTTCGCACTGAAGGTGTGGAGACACTATCTTTATGGGGTCATGTTCGAGCTCTTCTCTGACTACAAGAGCTTGAAATACCTATTCTCTTAGTCTGAACTGAACACGAGGCAGAGACACTGGATGGAGCTCCTGAAGGACTATGATTTTGATCTCTAGTACCACCCAGGTAAGGTAAACGTGGTGGTGGATGCCCTCAGCTGTCAGCCATGGGGCCTGGTAGTACACATGATGATTAAGGAGTGGAGGATGCTCGAGGATATAGCAGAGATGACTTCAATTTTAGTTTATAGTCTTCTATTGTTCAGCTATTAAGCCTGTCAATTTAACCCTCTCTTGTCGTAAGGGTGATCAAGGCTCAGCAGACAGACTAGTCGTTACAGGATTATCGAGGACAGGCAGCATCTGAGAGTCAGATAAATTGACAATTGGTTTTGATGATGGACTTCACTTCAAAGGCCGATTGTGTGTTCTAGATATTCTTGAGTTGCGCAAAGATCTTATGACCAAGGCACATCGATCACAGTTTTTTATCCACCCTGGCTAGATGAATGTCACGCCCCAAACTCAAAAACCTGACAGACAAAATTCTCGATCGCCGAATCTGGCACTAACAGCCTCCATAATACCCCATTCTCAGCTCCCAGCAGCCATACACTAAGTTCCGATCCTGGGATCCTACAAGGAAGATTTCAAACATGATTTTGGTTCATAATAAGCATAACCCATGACCAATAATCACAAGAATACCATCACAAAATCCACTATGATCAAAAACTTTGAGTACAATACGTATGAAGGGAAATAAATATAATAACGGAAACTCCTGAAGCTCAAATGCACGCTCCTACTGCGGCGAAGCTATGGCTGCAACTTGGAGTCACCTGCACGCATCAATTGTGCATAAGCTTATAAAAAGCTTAGAGGGTGATGTAAGTGTATGCACAATATGGGTATGCTCAAAATGCAATGATAGAGTAATGTGGAATCATGCTGATGAGTACATAAATGCGATCAGTCATACCAAGGCTATGCGGTGCAAGACATGAATGCTATCGGCCATATCAAGACCATGCGATGTGAGATACAACTCAAGCATGTCAATCCTCATCCAAAACCACATATCAATGCAATTCATCACTAGAGTATCAAGTATCGGTACAGTTCTCATTTTGGATAATCACCAGGGTTTAGTACACTCCAAATGGCACTGCCCTTTCCCAAGCGCGCAGTCCAAGTAAGCGTAAGAAACCTCACTATCTGCTGGCCAATAGTCTGTCAATACCTATCTGGCACGTCGATAGCGAACCCATTCATGAGCTAGTCAAACTCAGCCTAATAATGCCCCATACCCTCGGGCGAGTAAGGCCATACCCCTTTCCAACCGACCACGACATATTGGGAGGTGCGGCCTCCTGGTATTCAGCACTTGGGTGCTCATGTTTTCACTCAGTTTCGACGTTGGAGTCATCCTCTAGTACCATCGAGTTTAAGAATTTTCACGTAGGACATCTGTGATGCCCCGATGCTTAGTAATAATATTTTTGGTGTCCAATCTGACCACCCACAATGTGTCTGTGGAGGCTATGGCCTTGATGTAGTTAAGGCATACAGTAATCATAATCACACAAATGCAAAATGCATTAGTCACGCGGTCCAATCATGCATCAATCCTACGCACACCGAGCGCTCATGTGGGGTAACTCTACATATCAGGGAGTCCCGTAAACCACCTACACTATGGTATACACGATGGATAATCACACCTTATAACAAACATATAGATGATGAGTATAGGCATATATCATAATGCCATGCTGTCACAAACTCATAATCGACAATGGTAGCCGATATTGGCAATCAATAATTAACTTCGACGCAAGGCAGTGTCCATAAATGGATGGCCGATGATGGATTAATCAAAATCAATGGGGCTCAAGCGTTTGGGTTAACCCACAAGAGAATGATGAGGAAGGACCTAATAAGGCCTAAGAGTAGGTCACAATGTGGACGTCCAATCATCATTGCCTATCGATGTGGACCTTTAACCAACATTGCCCCTAAGGAATGACGCTCATACGGTTAATCATATAATGGGCCCACAACTTTATATAAGGGCCTAATATACATCATCATGGGCCTTCCTTATGGGGCATATACGCATCACATTGGGCCTCACTCATGGGCCAATATATATATATATATATATATATATATATATATATATATATATATATATCATATCGGGCCGTATCAAATGGGCTGAATTAAATGGGCTAATTCAAATGAGCCGAATTGAAAGGGCTAATTCAATTGGGCTAAATTAATGGGCCAAGTCAAATGGGCTTATCAGAACATAGTTCATCTATTTTTTTGATCAATACAGAGTATTATATAAAAATGAATCATATCAAAAGATCAACTGGACCATACCACATCTAACAGTGGTGATAATGATTTCCACACTTAAATTCTAGTGGGCCCCACCATAGGGTTTATTTCCCATCCAGTCTATTCATAAGGTCACAAGGACATGGATTTAGAGGAAAAATAACTATCATAATGGTCCAAATATTGTAACCCAAGAGTTTTAATGGTGGACGTTCAAACCCACGGTTTTCTGTAATGTGGTCCACCTGATAATAAGATCTGTCTTATTTTTAGACTCAAGCCCTGAGATGAGCTTGCCATATGAATGGATGGTCTAGATGTAACACAAACACTAGAAGTGGGTCCCACCGCCCAACCTTTGGACGGTGAGGATTTCACCTCACAGTACGGGTAGCAGCTGGCGGAAACACGGCTGCTGTAGGTACGCTGGCTGCCAACCAACAACTAAGGTGGGTCCCACGTGGGGCCCATAGATATATATTATTTATATATATCATATAATATTATATATTAATATATTAAATATACATGTGTACTGAATATAAGGGTGGGTTGCCGCCAGATGCATCGTCCAGATCCATCTGGACGATGTTGATATACCACAGTTAGAGGTGGGTCCCACGAGTGAGTGGCCCACCTAAATGCTATAATATATATATATATATATATATATATATATATATATATATATATATTATAACACATAATATTAATATATAAGATGTATATATAAATAATATATAGGTGAAATAGCGGTGAAGACTACTTTAGTTGAAGTAGGAATATGCCAATATGTCCTAGAGGGGGGTGAATAGGACTTTTTAAGGTTGTATAGTTTATTTAAAAATCCTATTATACTAATCCTATCAATATGAATTTATTCGAATTACTCAAAAGTAACTGTACTGGCTTCCAAGCCCGGTAGAGTATCCAATTACAAACTATTCAAGGAATAACAATATGTAATCTAGTTTATGATGGATATGACTATGTATGTGTGTGAGGTGTGATCTCAGATATATAGATATGAAAGTATTAAAGTAAATCACACACATAAAAGAATATCAATCGCAAACACAGTCATTTTTATAGTGGTTCGATTACTTGCCTACTCCACTCCCGGTAACCGCACTCAACCCTTGAGTGTACCGGATTTCACTAAGGAGGTTTCACAGTGGTTCACCTCAAACCTAAGGTTTTAAATCAGGTTCACCTTCAACCTTTACAAGCTACACTGAGACTGATTGTTTATGCTCTCATAAGTAAGGGTCAACACAACACACCCACTTTTAAGCGCACTGACCAAGGATCTTCCATAAGATCCTAACGGAAGTTTCACACGGTTCACCTCAAACTTAAGGTTTTGATTGGTTCACCTTCAACCAGATGTTTATGCTATCCATAGAGCAAGGGTTCACACAACGCACCCACCACGTACACTCCCGCCGGAGGCCTCCTTGAGGACTTCCAAGGGTGAGAAACACCTTAGACCCAATCCTACAAAGGAATGATTAAAAGGGTCTTCTGGACTTTAGTTACTTACAGATAAGTGGATGAGTCCCTTTTTAGCTCTTGATGAAGATCTCCTCGTTGATGAAGAGTCTTCTGCTCCCTTGATCTGCAACTCAGATGATGTACCAATATACGACGACAAGTTGGGTCAAGGTTATGATGGAATCCTACTCTCTAAATATTTTTCTATTAGGAAGATAGAGTGATTCCAATTATCTATGCATTCAAGGCATCCCAGCTTAATGATTTGTTATTAAGGTAGTAGCTGAAGGATCCTTGAATGCGGAAGTTCATTCCCCAATCCACTCTATTGAATATCAATGATGAGGGTGGATTGGTGGATGAACTCCCTTGAGAGAAAATGCTTTGGGTAAATAATCTAAGGTTAAGCACTCAAAAGCACTCTCTTCTTTCTCTACCAGCAACTAAAGCTAAGCTCTCGTTATATAGGCAAAAAGGTTCCAACGGATATAAAATGATCATATTTATGATAGAGTTTGATGTCATCGAGCAGGGTTGATGTCATCGAGCGTATACTCTCGATTGTATCGATGATCCACTTGATGACACAAAATCAATGTCATACGCATTTGAAAACCTCTTACCAGCTGGTTGAGGGAATTGAAACTCGTGTCGATGCCATCGGATTTCAAACTCCAATATTATCAATACGAGGAACGATTCCTCGACATTTGAAAAATGAGAGAGACTTGCTTTGAGATTTTTCAGGTCATTAGATATGATCGAGGGATACTCAATATCTTTGGAATTTGAATGTCGATGATATCGAAGGTCGTGTCGATGCATCGATAATCTAAGAATTTTATCCATGAGCTTGTTGGACAGTTTATGTCCTTTCTTGATGCAATCGATCCGGCCTTGATATTATCGATATTTGAATATCGATTCTATCGAGTGACCCCCGATCAGAATTGAAAATCACTTGAAAAATATTGTTGGACAACTTCTCGCCCATGATCGATATCATCAAGAGCCTTGCGATATCATCGAGATATGAACTTCGATGGTATCGATGATGACTTTGATATATCGTAATATATATGATTTTCTTAAGAAAAATAGGGGCACCTGAGATCTGCCTATCGATATTATCGAGCCCCCTTCGATGGACTTGAGATTCAATTATCGATGATACCGATATGCATATCGATATATCGATAATTCCGTCCAAATGAATATGTGGTTGCTAGACACTTTATGTCCTCATTTGATTTTATCAATTGAGCTTTCGAGGGCATCGACAGCATAGGTCGATCATATCGAGAGGTGTATCGATACAATCGACAAAGCAAGGAAAACTTAAAAATTTTCTGTTTTCGAAAAAAGTTTTCTCACTTATAAACCCTATAATGTTCTAACTTGTTTTAAGGGTTTTATTCACCTGGTGTTTTGGGACATGGGAAGTGAGGCTTAGATTTACCTATGGTGAGCTTCTACACATCCGGTTGAGGTAAACGCTTTGAATTAATCTTCCTATGAGGCTCTGTAGTCTGACTGACCCAACACTCACACTAATTGACAAACCAGGGCACTTTCATAAGGCAGCCCAGATTTCACCGTCCAGACCCACTTTAAAGGTGGGTCCCACGTGGGAGTGGCCCACCATAGTATTTTATTTATATATTATATTATATTATATTATGTAATATTATATATACAATATGTTATATATATATATATATGTGTGTGTGTGTGTGTGTGTGTGTGTGTGTACATACGTGTGTGTGTGGGATATTGCAATAGGTAGCGTCCGAACTGGATGAAAGGGGTACCTCCTTCCTGGTAGACCCCACATGAATGGACAGTTTGGATGGCCCTACGTAACACGGTGGCCTCACATCAGGTGGGCCATACTCTTAGATCAAGCTAATAATTATGTTTCCCTTCATTTGAGCCCGTCCAAACGGACTGCCATATGGGCCATTCGGTGGACGGTATGGATAAAAATACATACTTCATGGTGGGCCACACACACACACCGACATCCATAAGAGAGAGAGAAGAGAAAAACGAGAAGAGGAGGGACCCCACCACTATTGGGCCCTCCTTAATACAATGCATATATCATGTGGGTCCCATATCAAGTAGGCCCGAAAATTTGAAATCAATGGTGGATCACCCACCTATCGGCCTTCTTCTTTAGCTCCTTGGACTCCTATGCTCCTTGCCTTCAATTTTGATGGAGGTAGATGATGAATGGATGGTTGAGATGGGAGATGAGAGAGTGGGAAAGTGGGCCACACTTGGCTTTAGGAGAGAGAGAGCTTAGACGTTAGAATTTTTTGTTGCTTGGGAGATTTCTTTTAGAAATGAGGGAGAGAGAGAAGTGATGAGATGATAAGAGATGGAGTGATGGGTGATGGGTGGAGTGATGGATGAAGTGATGTATGGGTTGACTTTGAGGTAACTTGTGTAAGAGAGAGGTAAGGGTAGGGTATGGGTTGCTTATACTTGACTTGAGGTGTGATGTGTACTTGATTGATGGGATTGATTGATTGATTGATGGGATATGTTGTAGAGATTCTCTTAGAATTTGTACGTGCAGTATTTTACTCGAAATTAACGTCAACCCATATCTTCTAGCCTGGGTATCGGATTGGTGCATGAGTTGCGGTGATGGCGCGGTCACTAGGGTACAAGTTTTGGGTCGAGCCGACTTTTGTATGCAGGACTCGGCTTAGGATCGTGCGCAAACGTCGGATACAGGTCGTTGGTTGCCGAAATTCGAACGGGAGGACCGTAGGAGACTATGAAACGGTACAGTCTAGGGTGCGGGTCTTACAAATCTTCCCTCAAATAAAAATTTAATCCTCAAAATTTACATTATCATCACAACTGGACATAACTCATAAAGAAAGAGGAAACAAAGCATCATCATATAAAATTAGAGACGGTATATAAGATACAACATATAGTAAATCATCAAAGAGATGGGGATAGCGCTCTCGAATCTTGGCCTCGCGCTCCTAAGATGCCTCATCAATAAAATGGTGACCCCACTAAACTTTCACCAAGGAAATGACCTTTTTTCGGAGGACTTACTCCTTCCGATTAAGGATACGAACTAGCTGCTCAATGTATGAAGCATCCTCACAAACCTCCAACGACTGCTAATCAATAACAGGAATAATGTCTAACCAACACTTCCTTAACATAGAGACATGAAAAATGTTGTGGACGTCAGACAATTAAGATGATAAGGTAAGCCAATAGGCCACGACGCCAACGCACCCAGTGATATCGAAAGGTCCTATAAATCTCGGGGCGAACTTGCCTTTCACTCCAAATCAAACTACGCCCTTCCTGGGTGAGACCTTGAGATACACTGTGTCCCCTACTGCAAACTCCAAGGGATGACGCCGACGTTCAGTAAAACTCTTCTGGCGACACTAAGCTGTGTGCATCTTTTGCCTAATGATATCGATAGCCTCTGACGTCTGCTGCACAAGCTCGAGACCTAGGAAATGCCGCTCTTTGACCTCGGTCCAACAACTTGGAGATTTGTACAGTCTGCCATATAGTGACTTAAAAGGAGCGATGCCAATGGTCGCGTAATAGCTGTTGTTGTATGTGAACTCAGCCAATCGCAGATGTTCATTCCAGCTACCTGAGAAGTCGATCGCGCAAGCCCAAAGCATATCTTCAAGGATCTGGTTGACCCTCTCTGTCTGGTCATTGGTTTGCAGATGATACGCGATGCTGAGCTATAAATCAGTGTCCATCGCTCTCTGAAAGCTCCCCCAAAACTGAGACGTGAACTTCGGGTCTTGGTCTAAAACGATCGAGACAGGAATACCGTGAAGTCTCACGATCTCATTAACAGACAGCCTAGCGAGCTGGTCCAAATGCTAAGTCTCACGAATCATAAGAAAATGTGTCGACTTCGTCAAATGGTCCACGACAACCCAGATGGCATCATGAACGCACTGAGTCCTGGGCAAACCCATGATAAAATCGGTAGATACACGCTTCCACTTCCACGTCTTGACGCTCAACGGCTACAATGGACTAGGGAGTCTATAATGATCGGCCTTGACACACTGGCATGTGTTACACTCGGCCATAAAACTAGAGATCCGGTGCTTCATCCCCGCCCAAAAATACTGTCTCCTTATATCACGATACATCTTTGTTGAACTAGGGTGGATAGAAAACCACGATCGATGTACCTCGGTCAAAAGATTTCTGCACAACTCAGGAATATCCGGGAAACAATCGGCCTCTGAATCGAAGTCCACTATCAAAACCAATCTGCCAATCTGTCTGACTCTCAGATGTTGCCTCTACTAAGTAATCCTGTAATGACTCATCTGTTTGCTGAGCCTCGATCACCCTTGTGACAAGAGAGGGTTGAATCAACAGGCTCGATAGCTGAATGATAGAAGACTGTAAACTAAATTCGAAGTCATACTTTGCTATATCCTCCAGTATCCTTCACTCCTGAATCATCATGTGTGTCATTAGGCCACTTGGCTGACGGGTGAGGGTATCGGCTACCACATTTGCCTTTCGTAGGTGGTACTGGAGATTAAAATCATAGTCCTTCAGGAGCTTCATCCAGAGTCTCTGTCTCATGTTTAGTTCGGATTGAGAGAATAGGTACTTCAAGCTCTTGTGGTCAGAGAAGAGCTTGAACTTAACCCCATAGACATAGTGTCTCCACACTTTTAATACGAAGATGACTGCTGCCAGCTCCAAATCATGGGTGGGGTAGTTCAGTTCATGGACCTTGAGCTGGCGAGATGCACAAGCCACTGGTCTCCCGTGCTGCATCAAGACAACACCCAAGTTAATACGCTAAGCATCGGTAAATACAACAAATCCATCACTCGCAGAGGGAAGAGTGAGGATAGAGGCGGATGTCAGATGGTCCTTCAGATCCATAAATGCTCGCTCACAGGCGTCGCTCAAAACAAACTCTGTGCCCTTCCGAGTCAATCTGGTCAACAGGGCTACGATACAGGAGAAGCCCTTAATGAAATGCCGATAGTAACTCGCCAAACTAAGAAAACTGCGGATCTCAGATGCAGTTGTGGGCTGGTCCCATTGACGCATTGCCTCAACCTTCGAAGGGTCCACTACGACACCCTCCCTCATCACCACGTGACTGAGAAACTTCACATCCTCTTGCTAAAACTCACACTTCTTCAGCTTTGCATACAGCTAGTGGGCACGGAGGGTCTCCAATACAATCTCCAAATGCTGCACATACTCCTAATGGATCCTCGAATAGATCAAAATGTCGTCGATGAATACCACAACAAACTGATTAAGATACTGATGGAAGACCTCATTCATCAACTGCATGAAGACCTCGAGTGCATTGGTCAATCTAAAGGACATGACCTGAAACTCAAAATGACCATAATACGTTCTGAAAGCCGTCTTCGGGATGTCCTCCTCTCGTACCCGAATCTGATGATAACCGAAACACAGGTCAATCTTCAAAAAGAATTTTGCACTCTGTAGCTAATTAAACAAATCATTTATCCTTGGGAGCAGGTACTTGTTCTTGATAATCCACGCAGAGCCTCATTAAGCCATTTTTCTTTTTAACGAAGAGTACCGACGCTCCTCAAGGTGAACCGCTCGGACGAATGAATCCTAACTCACGTAACTTGTTCAACTGACACTGCAACTCACTTAACTCCATCGGTGCCATATGATATGGAGCTTTTGTGATAGTCGTGGTACCGGGCATAAGATCAATCTGGAGCTCAATATGCCAATGAGGCGGCAACCTCGAAATTTCTTGGAACACATCTGGAAATTATAGACAATCGAAAACTGATCAATACATGTGGCAACAGGCTCCTTAACGACACAGGACATTAAACAAGACAATGGTTCTCTTGTGGGCTCGGCAACGAACTGAAATTGTGACAAGTTTGGTATGCATAACGTGACTATCCTGGCGAAATAGTCCAAGATGGCGTGGTACTTGGCAAGCCAATACATGCCCAAGATAATGTTAAAATTTGACATCGGTAGCATAAATAAATCGGTGGGCAAAAAGATATCACCGACATGAATAGGGAAAGATGAATAGAAATGGCTCAACACCATAGTCTTCCCCAAGGGCGTTGATATGGTCAACCCCTCGTGAGCAGACTCTGTCGGTAATCTAGACGATTGAAAAAAATCCTTAGACATGAATGAATGCAATGCACCGGAATCAAATAGTACATGGGCGATGCATGCAGAGACTGAGAGTATACCCTCGATAACTCCTCTAGATGACTGTGGATCCTACTGAGATGCGTAGAACCTATCCTTAGCTGGTTGGGGAAGTGCTTGTCCCCTCTGAGGTCCCTGGTGCTACTGATGCCTCTGTGATGGCTTGTACTGTTGTCTCTGCTGCTACTAAGGCCTCAACGACTAAGGTGGCTACAGTCGCTGTTAATGGGGTCGCTGCTGCGTTAGAGGCTGCTGTGACCCTATCGGCTGCTGTGGATGAGGGCAGGGGCACTTATACATGTGGTGCCCTATCCCACCATATCTAAAATAAGTCCTTATATATGGTTGCTAGGGTGGCGCTAGAGGTGCTGGTGGTGGTCCTGGTGCTCTGGCAGATGGGTTGCTCTTGTACCTTTGTGGCCATCAATACTAGTGGGAGCTACTGGAGGGGGCCTTTCTCTTTCAGCCTCTCCTCTAATCTCGATCGCTCTGCTTGCCGGCCCACTTAGTCTCATAAATCTGAGCCCTCCGTACTACCGCCTAAAAAGTCAGGAGCTCATGCCCAATAACGCAGCCTCGTAGACCGTAATGCAAATCGTTCTCGAAATGGCGGGCCTTCCGCCCCTCGTCATCAACCAAATATTATGCGAACCTCGATAACACCATGAAACGAGTCGCGTACTGTGCCACAGACATGTCTCCCTGCACTAAGGTCTCAAACTCTAATGCTTACTACCGATGAATGTGGTCGGGGAAGTACTGCTACTCGAATTGGTCTACGAAATCATCTTATGTCCAGACAAAATCTGGTCCTGCAGCACGAGTAATTGAGGTCCACCAGTGCTTGGCCTCACCATGGAGAAGAAATACTCCCAATCGGACCTACAGTTGGGTCGTACACGCCATAGTATCAAAAATCTTCTCCCTATTGGAGTGTCATCTCTCTACTGTAGTTGGATGTGGTTCGCCCTGGAAACACGGGGGATCGAGCTGTCGGAACTTTTGAAGTAGGATGTTCACAAGCTCCTACTCTGCTTGGGCTGGTGAAACAACAGAGTTCCTGCCCTATCTCTAAAGCGCAGCCATCATAGCATGTAACATCTGCTGTAACTGGGAGGCACTCACGAGTACGGTCTGATCTGCACCAGTCTCAAGTGGAGGAACGATATCCTAAGGCTGGGGAGTAAGGATCTCTGGTGGTGGAACGAGAGTCATAGGTGGTAAAGCAGGAGCCTCAGGTGGTAGAGCGAGAGTCACTCGGGTCGCCCTCTTGGGCAGCATGTCCTATAGAAATGAACAAAGGCACTTGTCAATCCTTGAAAACTCTCGAAGGCACGTTAGGGGATTAAATTGGAAGGTTACGCACTCTGAACCTAATTGACCTAAACTCATACTGGATATGTGATGTTGTTCTCGTTTAATCCCAAGTTATGCTTTGATACCAACTTCTTTCATACTCCAAACTCACAAAATTCTTGATATCCGAATCCTGCATTGACAGCCTCCATAGTACCCCATTCTCGGCTCCCAATAGCCATACACCAGGTTCTGATCCTGGGATCTTACAACGAGGATTTCAAAGATGATTTTGATTCGTAATAAGAATAACCATAAGCATAACCCACGAATAATAACCACAAAAGCACCATCACAAAATCCACCATGATAAGAAACTTTGAGTACAATGCGTATGAAGGGAAATATAATATAATAATGGAAACTCCTGAAGCTCGAATGCATGGTCCTGCTGCGGTGAAGCTACGGCTGTGACCTGGTGTCACCTGCACACATCCATTGTGCATAGGCTTATAAAAAGCTTAGAGTGTGGTGTAAGTCTGTGCGCAATATGGGCGTGCTCAGAATGCAATGAAAAGTAATGTGGAATCATGCTGATGAGTACATGAATGCGATCAGTCGTACCAAGGCTATGCGGTGTAAGATATGAATGCTATAGGCTATATCAAGACCATGTGATGCAAGATGCAACTCAAGCATGCTAATCCTCATCCAAATCCACATATCAATGTAGCTCATCACTAGAGCATCATGTATCAGTATAGTTCTCATTCTGGATAATCACCAGGGTTTAGTACACTCCAAATGGCACTGCCCCTTTCCCAAGCGCGTAGTCCGAGTGAGCGTAAGAAACCACACTATCCACCTGGACAATAGTCTGCCAATACTTATCCTGCATGTCGATAGTGGACCCATTCACAAGCTGGTTAAACTCACCCTAGTAATGCCCCCTACCCTTGGGCGATTAAGGCCACACCTCTTTCCAACCGACAACATAGTAGGAGATGTGGCCTCCTGGTATTCTGTACTCGAGCGCTCATGTTTCCACTCGGTCTCGACGTTGGAGTCATCATCTGGTATAATCAGGTGTAGAGATTTTCATCCAGGGACATTTATGGCTCCCCGATGCTTAGTAACAATATTTTCGGTGTCCAATCCGACCACCCACGATGTGTCTGTGGAGGTTATGGCCCTGATGTCGCTAAGGCATACAGTAATCACGATCACATAAATACAAAGTACATGAGTCACTTAGTCCAATCATGCATCAATCTTGTGCATACTGAGTGCTCATGTGGAGTAACTCTACCTATCAGGGAGTCCCATAAACCACCTACATTATGGCATATACGATGGGTAATCACACCTCATAATAAACATACAGATGATGGGCATGTATCATAATGCTATGCTATCACAAACTCATAATTGGCAACGGTAGCCGGTATCGGCATTCGATAATCAACTTCGACGCAAGGCAGGGTCCATAGATGGATGACCGATGATGGATCAATTAAAATCAATGGGGTCTAAGCATTTGGGTTAACCCACAAGAGAATGATGGGGAAGGGCCTAACAAGGCCTAAGGGAAGGTCACAATGTGGACGTTCAATCATCATTACCTATCAATGTGGACCTTTAACCAACATTGCCCCTAAGGAATGACGCTCATAGGGTCAATCATATAATAGGCCCGCGACCTTATACAAGGGCTTAATATACATCATCATGGGCCTTGCTTATGGGGCACATACGCATCACATTGGGCCTCACTCATGGGCCAATATATATATCATATCGGGTCGTATCAAATGGGCCGAATCAATGGGCCAATTTAAATGAGCCGAATCAAAAGGGTCGAGTCAAATGGGCCGAATCAATGGGCTGAGTCAAATGGGCTGAATCGAATGGGCCGATTCAAATGTGCCGAATCAAATGGGCCGAATCAATGGGTCGATTCAAATGGGTCGAGTCAAATGAGCCGATCAGAACATAGTTCATCTATTTTTTTAATTCGTAATAAGCATAACTATAAGCATAACCCATGAACAATAATCACATGAACACCATCAAAAAATCCACTATGATCAAAACTTTGAGTACAATGCATATGAAGGGAAATACAATATAATAATGGAAACTCCTGAAGCTCAAATGCACGCTCCTATTGCGGTGAAGCTACAGCTGTGATCTGGTGTCACTTGCACACATAATTGTGCATAAGCTTATAAAAATCTTAGAGGGTGGCATAAGTGTGTGAGCAATATGGGCGTGCTTAGAATGCAATGACAGAGTAATGTGGAATCATACTGATGAGTACATGAATGCGATCAGCCGTACCAAGGCTATGTGGTGCAAGATATGAATGTTATTGACCATATCAAGACCATGTGATGTGAATGTAACTTAAGCATGTTAATCCTCATCCAAATCCACATATCAATGTAGCTCATCACTAGAGCATCAAGTATTAGTATAGTTCTCATTCTAGATAATCACCAGAGTTTAGTACACTCTAAATGGAACTGCCCCTTTCCCAGACCCGCAGTCCAAGTGAGCATAAGAAACCTCACTATCCGCCTGACCAATAGTCTGCCAATACCTATCTGGCACGTCGATAGCGGACCCATTCACGAGCTAGTCAAACTCAACCTAATAATGCCCCTACCCTTAAGTGAGTAAGGCCTCACCCCTTTCCAACCGACCACGACATAGTGGGAGACGCCGTCTCCTGGTATTCGACACTTGGGCATTCATGTTTCCACTCGGTCTAGACATTGGAGTCATCCTCTGGTACCATTTGGTTTAAAGATTTTCACCCCCCAATGCTTAGTAATAATATTTTCAGTGTCCAATCTGACCACCCACGATGTGTCTATGGAGGCTATGACCCTGATGTCGTTAGGGCATATAGTAATCACAATCACGTAAATACAAAGTGCATGAGTTATGCAATCCAATTATGCATCAATCCTACGCATACTGAGTGCTCATATAGGGTACCTTTACCTATCAGGGAGTCCCATAAACCACCTACACTATAGCATATACGATGGGTAATCATACCTCATAACAAACATACAGATGATGCGTATGGGCATGTATCATAATACTATGCTGTTACAAACTCATAATCGGCAACGGTAGTCGATATCGGCAATCGATAATCAACTTCGACGCAAGGCAGGGTCCATAGATGGACGACCGATGATGGATGAATCAAAATTAATGGGGCCCAAGTGTTTAGGTTAACCTACAAGAGAATGAAGAGAAAATGCCTAAGGGAAGGTCATAATGTGGACGTCCAATCATTATTTCCTATCAATGTGGACCTTTAACTAACATTCCCCCCAAGGAATAATGCTCATAGGGTCAATCATATAATGGGCCCACCCTTATACAAGGGCCTAATATACATCATCATGGGCCTTGCTTATGGGGCATATATGCATCACATTGGGCCTATATATATATATATATATATATCATATTGGGCCGTATCAAATGGGCTGAATTAAATGGGCTGATTCAAATGAGCCGAATCGAAAGGGCTGAATCAATGGGCTGAGTCAAATGGGCCGAATCAATGGGCCTAGTCAAATGAGCCGAGTCAAAAGGGCCGATTCAAATGGGCCGAATCGAATGGGCCGATTCAAATGGGTCAAATCAATGGGCTGATTCAAATGGGCCGAGTCAAATGGGCCAAGTCAAATGTGCCGATTAGAACATAGTTCATCTATTTTTTTGATTAATATAGAGTATTATTTAAAAATTGAATCATATTAAAAGATCAACTGGACCATACCACATCTAACAGTGGTGATAATTATTTCCACAGTTAAATTCTAGTGGACCCCATCATAGGATTTATTTCCCATCTAGTCTATTCATAAGGTCACAAGGACCTAGATTTAGAGGAAAAATAACTATCATAATGGTCCAAATTTTGTAACCCAAGGGTTTTAATGGTGGACGTTCAAACCCACTG
This sequence comes from Magnolia kwangsiensis, assembly GCA_037074715.1. Taxonomy (NCBI): domain Eukaryota; kingdom Viridiplantae; phylum Streptophyta; class Magnoliopsida; order Magnoliales; family Magnoliaceae; genus Magnolia; species Magnolia kwangsiensis. Next base: position 37,561,440 of record CM073580.1, on the reverse strand, counting down.
TAATCTGTAATGTGTTCCACCTGATAATAGGATCTGTCTTATTTTTAGTCTCAAGCCCGAAGACGAGCTCGCTATATGAATGGATGGTTTAGATGTAACACAAACACCAGAAGTGGGTCCCACTGTCCAACCTCTGGACAGTGAGGATTTCACCTCACAGTATGGGTAGCAGCTGGTGAAAACACAGCCGCTATATAGCTGTTATAGGTACGCTGGCTGCCAGCAACAACTAAGGTGGGTCCCATAAATATATATATTATTTATATATATGATATAATATTATATATATATTAAATATACATGTGTACTGAATATAAGGGTGGGTTGCCGCCAGATGCACCGTCCAGATCCATCTAGACGGTGTTAATATACCATAGTTAGAGGTGGGTCCCATGAGGGAGTGGCCCACCTAAATGCTATAATATATATATATATATATATATATATATATATATATATATATATATATATATATATATATATATATATATATATATATATATATATATATATATATATCTTATTATATATATATAACATATATAATATTGATATATAACATGTATATATAAATAATATATATAAGGCAGCCTAGATTCCACCGTCTAGACCCACTTTAAAGGTGGGTCCCACGTGGGAGTGGCCCACCATAGTATTTTATTTATATATTATATTATATTATATTATGTAATATTATATATACAATATGTTATTATATATATATATGTGTGTGTGTGTGTGTGTGTGTGTGTGTGTGTGTGTGTGTGTGTGTGTGTGTGTGTGTGTGTGTGTGTTTGGGATATTGTAATAGGCAGTGTCTAGCATCCAGGGATGGTGGACGGCTTGGATGAAAGGGGTACCTCCTTCCTGGTAGGTCCCACATGAATGGACAGTTTGGATGGCCCTATGCAACACGGTGGCCCCACGTTAGGTGGGACATACTCTTAGATCAAGCTGATAATTGTGTTTCCCTTCATTCGGGCCTGTCCAAATGGACTACCATGTGGGCCATTCAGTGGACGATATGGATAAAAATACATACTTCTTGGTGGGCCACACACACATATCGACATCCATAAGAGAGAGAGAGAGAGAGAGAGAGAGAGAGAGAGAGAGAGAGAGATGAGAAGAGGAGGGACCCCACCACTATTGTGCCCTCCTTAATACAATGCATACATCATGTGGGTCCCATATCAAGTAGGCCCAAAAATTTGAAATCAACGGTGGATCACCCACCTATCGTCCTTCTTCTGTAGCTCCTTGGACTCCTATGCTCATTGCCTTTAATTTTGATGGAGGTAGATGATGAATGGGTGGTTAAGATGGGAGATGAGAGAGTGGGAAAGTGGGCCACACTTGGCTTTGGGAGAGAGAGCTTGGACGTTAGAATTTTTTGTTGCTTGGGAGATTTTTTTATTATAGAAATGAGGGAGAGAGAGAAGTGATGAGATGATAAGAGATGGAGTGATGGGTGATGGGTGATGGGTGGAGTGATGGATGAAGTGATGTAAAGGTTGACTTTGGGGTAGCTTGTGTAAGAGAGAGGTAAGGGTATGGTATGGGTTGCTTGTACTTAACTTGAGGTGTGATGTGTACTTGATTGATGAGATTGATTGATTAATTGATGGGATAGGTCGTAGAGATTCTCTTAAAATTCGCACGCTCGGCGTTTTCCTTGAAATGAACACAGGCTCATATCTTCTAGCCTGGATATCGGATCGGTGTGCAAGTCATGGTGTTGGAACAGCGGTGATGGTGTGGTCGTTAGGGTATAAATTTTGGGTCGAGCCGACTTTGGTATGTAGGACTCGGCTTAGGATCTCGCGTAAACGTAGGATACAGGTCGAGGGTTGCCGAAATTTGACTGGGAGGACTGCGGGAGCCTATGGAATAGTACGGTCTAGGGTGTAGGTCTTACAACGAAAATGTATCGTGATATGAGAAGACAATATTTTTAGGCAGGTATGAAGTGTCAGATCACCAGTTATGTGGCCGAGTGTGACACATGCCAGTGTGTCAAGGCTGATCATCAAAGACCCCCTGGTCCATTACAGCCGTTGAGTGTCCCAACGTGGAAGTGGGAGCACATATCGACATATTTCATTATGAGCTTGCTGAGGACTCAGCACGGTCATGACACCATCTGGGTTATTGTGGACCGTCTGACGAAGTCGGTACATTTTCTTACGATTCGTGAGACTTAATATGTGGACCGGCTCACCAGGCTATTTGTTGATGACATCGTGAGACTGCATAGTATTTTTATCTCGATCGTTTCTAACCAAGACTTGAAGTTCACGTCTTAGTTTTGAGGGAGCTTTTAGAGAGCGATGGGCACCGATTTGCAGCTCAGCACTGTGTATTATCTATAAACCGATGGCTAGATTAAGAGGGTCAATTAGATCCTTGAGGATATGCTTCGGGCCTGCGCGATTGATTTTGGGGGTAGCTGGGATGAGCATCTGCGATTGGCTGGGTTCGCATACAATAACAACTATTAGGCAACCATTGGTATGACTTCTTTTGAGGCATTATATGGTAGACCATGCAGATCTCTGAGTTATTGGATCGAGGTCATAAAGTGACGTCTCCTAGGTCCCGAGCTTGTGCAGCAGACGTCAGAGGCTATCGATATCATTAGACAGAATGTGCACAGCTCAGAGTCGACAGAAGAGTTTTGCTGATCGCCGGTGTTATCCTTTGGAGTTCGCTGTTGGGGACAGTGTATCTCAAGGTTTCACCTATGAAGGGTGTAGTTTGATTTGGAGCGAAGGGCAAGCTTGCCCCGAGATTCATAGGACCTTTCGAGATCACTGGGCGTGTTGGCGCCGTGGCCTATTGGCTTGCCCTACCATCTCAATTTTCTGGCGTCCACAACGTTTTTCATGTCTCCATGCTAAGGAAGTGTAGGTCAGACATCGTTCCCGTTATTGATTGACAGCCATTGGAGGTTCGTGAGGATACTTTTTACATTGAGCAGCCAGTGCGTATCCTTGATCGAAAGGAACAGGTCCTCCGGATAAATGTCATTCCCTTGGCGAAGGTTTAGAGGGGTCACCATTCTGTTGATGAGGCATCTTAGGAGCGCGAGGCCGAGATTTGAGAGCGCTATCCTCATCTCTTTGTTGATTGATTATATGTTGTATCTTGTATGCTGTCTTTGATTTTATATGATGATATTATGTTTTCTCTTTCTTTATGAGTTATGTCTAGTTGTGATGATTGTTAAAATTTTGAGGATGAAATTTTTATTTGGAGGGGAGAGTTGTAAGACCTATATCCTAGACCATATCATTCTGTAGGCTTCCACAGTCCTCTCGGTCAAATTTCGGCAATCCTAGACTTGTATCTGACGTTTATGCACAATTATAAGTCGGGTCCTTCATACCGAAGTCGCCTTAATCCGAAACTTGTACCCTAGCAACCGCGCCGTCGCTGCTGTTCTAATGTCGTGACTCATGCATCAATTTGATACCTAGGTCAGGAGATGTGGGCCAGCGTTCATTTCAAGAAAAACGCCGCACGTGCGAATTTCGAGAGAATCTCTACGACCTATCTCATCAATCAATCAATCAATTAAGTCGAGTACACACCATACCATAAGTACAAGCAACCCATCCCTTTCCCATTCCAAAAGTCAACTCTCTTTCTCTCTCTCTCCACCCATCCCTGTCTTATAACTCCATCACTCCACCCATCACCCATCACCCATCATCCCATCCCTTTTCGCCCATCACTTCTCTCTCCCTCTCATTTCTCTCTTCACTCCCAAGCAACCCAAGCCCCAACATATGAGCTCCCCAAGCTTTCCCAAAAACATGTTTGGCCTACTTTCCCACCCTCTCATCTCCCATCTTAACCATTCATTCTCCATTAACCTCCATTAAAATAGAAGGCAAGGAGCATAGGAGTCCAAGGAGTTAAAGAAGAAGGCCGATAAGTGGGTGATCCACCATTGATTTTTCTAATGGTCCACTTGTGATGGGATCCAATTTGATATATGTGTTGTAACACATTAGGGGCCTATAGTGGCAGGGTCCCTCCACTTCATCGTGTCTCTCTCTTTCTCTCTCTCTCTACCTTTTTTTCCTATTGTGGCCCACCTTGAAGAATGGATTAAATCCACACCGTGGACGGTGGAAATACTGCCATGATGTGTTATCCACACTGTCTTTCCCATACAGACCTAGATAAAGGAAAAACATAAGTAACAGTTTGATCTAAGCGGTGGGCCATGCTGATGTGGGACCCACCATGATGTCTGTGTTGAATCTATACTGTCCACCGTTCACATGGCTGGACGTGGCTAGCCATGGGCTATGGCTAGTAATGTAGTATGAACTGGCACTGGAGTGTACTAACCAGCTAATTTAAAAGAAAGAAAACAATGTATAAAATATAATATATATCATTATATATATATATATATATATATATATATATATATATATGATGGTGGGCCTTACATGGGACCCACCTTTATCATGACATCTTCACCGTCCAGATGGATCTGGACGGTGGGATTAGGCACCCATGCCAACATATATATATATATATATATATAATATTATAATATTTAATGGGTGGGCCACAGCTACATGGGACCCACCCTCTACCAATCTCTGTACGTGGGCGTAAACCCACGCTGTCCATCTATCTGGTGGGACCCACTGTCTCATGACGTGTGGGGTCCACATGTGTGGACCACACGTGATGTATGGGTTTTATCCATACCGCCCGTAGGCTAGGTTGATGGGCTTCCTTTGACACATTCAAGCCGTCGATCCATCTGCCCCACCACAATTTTTGGACGAGCCGTTTAGGTGGGTCACGTTCGTGGACCCCACCCTGATGGATGTGGTTCATCCAAACCATCCATCTATTTGGACCCACCTTAAATGTATGGGTCTTACCCCACCGCCCATCTGATCTGACAATGGGCTGACCACCAGGTATGTGATATATCTAACCATCCATCCATCTACCGCACCTCATGTGTCCCACCTTTGATGTACGTATTATCCTAAGCCATCCATCTGTGCGGGGCCACTGCGATGTATGGGTGGGACCCACTGTTGCTGTACGTGTTGTACCCTAAATAGTCCATCCATTTGGTGAGCCACTCCTAAGGCTTGAGGCTGAAAATAAGACAGATCCAATATCAACTGGACCACACTACAGAATACAGTGGAGTTGAACGCCTGTCTTTGAACCCTTTTTTTTTGGGATTATAGAGGTTTCAGACCATTATGATATTTGTTTTTCCACTATACCCAGGTCTTTGTGACCTTATGCACAGACTAGATGGAAAATAAATACTGTGGTAGGCCTACTGAAAATTTAACTATGAAAATCATTACTACCGCTGTCATTTGTGGTATGGTTCAGATGATCCTTTGGATGTGATTCATTTTTTATGCACTATAATGATCCCTAGCAATGGGTGCATGGTGTATTTGACTCAGCCATTTAACTCGACCTATTTGACTCGGCTCATTCGACTCAGCCTATTCGACTCAGCTCTTTTGAATCGGCCCATTTGATTTGGCTCTTTTGAATCGGACCATTTGAATCGGCCCATTTAATTCAGCCCATTTGAATCAGCCCATGTGATTAGCCCGTTTGATTCGGCCCATTCGATTTATATGAGGCCCAATGAGACGTATGTGAGGCCTTTGTGTGGGTCGAATGTGATGAGGCCCGTTGCGATGTGAGATTCTATCATGATGTACGTAATGATGTTTTAGCGGCCGTGCCTTGTGAGCAATGATGGTTTGATGTCCACATTATAAGAATAATGATGGTTAAATGTTCGCATTGTAACTCTCCCTAGGGCCCATTGATAGGCCTATACTTGTAGTGTGTAGGCTGCTTAGGCCCCTCTTCGTTATGAACAGGATCCATCACCACATAACATGTTTAGTATAGTCCTCTAATTCATGCTCATAAGCATCATATGTATGCTTGATATGAGGAGTGACTGATTATAGCATATGCCTTTGGGCGGATTATTTATTGGCTCCCTGATAGGCGGAGTTGCCCTTCATGAGCACGCGGTATGCGAATGATTGTTGTATGACTGGCTGTGTGATTCATGCACTTCGCATTTGTATGACATAATTTCTATACGCCCTAGTGACATCAGGGCTATGACCTCCACAGGTACATCTTGGATGACAGGATTGGACACAAAATATTGTTACTAAGCATCGGGGCGCCATAGATGTCCCTGGATAAAAATTCTTAAACTCGATGGTAACAGAGGATAACTCCAATGTTAACACTGAGTGGATACATGAGCATACGAAGGCCGAAACTAGAAGGCCACGTCTCCTACTATGTTATGGTCAGTTAGAAAGGGGTGTGGCCTTACTCGCTTGAGGGTAGGGGCATTGCTAGGCTGAGTTTGACTAGCTCGTGAATGGGTTCACTATTGACGTACCAGATAGATATTGGCAGACTATTGGCCAGAAAAATAGTGAGATTTCTTATGCTTACTTGGACTACGCACCTAGGAAAGGGGTAGTGCCATTTGGAGTGTACTAAACACCAGTGATTATCCAGAATGAGAACTGTTCTGATACTTGATGCTCTAGTGATGAGCTGTATTGATACGTGGATTTAGATGAGGATTGGCATGCTTGAGTTGTATCTCGCATCGCATGATATTGATATGGCCGATAGCATTCATATCTTGTACCGCGTAGCCTTGGTACGGCTGATCGCATTCATGTACTCATAAGCATGATTCCACATTACTCTGACATTGCGTTCTGAGCATGCTCATATTGCGCACACACTTACACCGCCCTTTAAGCTTTCTATAAGCGTATGCACGATTGATGCGTGCAGTGACGCCAGGTGGTAGCCATAGCTTTGCCGCAGCAGGAGCGTGCAGTTGAGCTTCAGGAGTTTTTATTATTTTCATTATCTTATATTTCCCTTCATACACATTGTACCTTAAAAGTTTTTATCATAGTGGATTGTGTAATGGTGTTCTTGTGGTTATTGCTCGTGGGTTATGCTTATATTGAATCAAAATCATATTAAAAATCTTCCTTGTAGGATCCCAGGATTGGAATCTGGTGTATGGATGCAGGGGCCAAGAATGGGGTACTACGGAGGCTGTCGACGCCGGATTTGGCGATTGAAAATTTTGTGAGCCCGATTTCTGAGTTCGGGGCGTGACAGTAGGGAAATTTGGTACACTCATGGGTTGAGTGCATTCGCCAGGAGTGGAATAGGCAGGTAGCCGAACCACTATATATGATTGTCTTTGGGATTATCCTTTGTGCACTTGTTTAATTATGCTTTTGTTTGAATGCCTAATTATGTATGCATGATTAGATGAATGCTTAGTGTTAATAGTTAGCACATCCCGCACACACATATACACTCTCTTGATATAATTGTTTATTTACAAATCATTTGTAGTCTATGTGATTAGACCCTCTATTGACTTGGAAGCCTTAGAGTTAAATTGTCTGCTTAGTTTAATTAGAAATTAGTTTTACATTAAGAAATTAGTTTTTAAAAGGCATAATTTTGAAATAGGTTCTAATCACTCCTCCTTTAGGACATAGCCTTCATTCCTTAGATTTGCCTAGCTTCCACACGCGCAGCCATGGTAATTCCATTACACCATAGGCACAATTTCAATTGGTATCAGAGTGGGTAGCTCTTGAAGGGCTTAAAGTCTTGAGTTGATCCAAGGAGCTTAAGAATGATGTCTAACCAAGACGAATATGCCGTCACATGACTACCATATTTTGATGGGTCTAACTATGCCTATTGGAAGGCTAGGAGGAGGGTCTTTCTAATGTCCCTTGACCATATGGTTTGGGCTATTATCGAACAAGGATGGGAGATGCCTATGGAATAAGTCGTGATTGATGGTGTTTGCACCCGTTCTGGCTTTGCACCCATTCTAGCCGAACAATGTTTTAGCCAGTCGGGGCAGAATATGTGTGAGCCCTATGGATACACATGGGTGCTAGAAGATTTCCTGAAGATATGTATAGTTATGCGTCGAAAAGTAGAGCCACAATGTTTCAATTGCATTTATGTGTTGCTAGAATGGTTGAGAGGGAAGGCGGTCGAGCTTAAATCTTCATATGACAAGGAATAAGCGATAACATCGCATGATCGTTTGACAAATGGTTAAAGGAGAATCTAAAGAAGCATGAACATGGGAAGTGTCTAGAAGTCAGTACTAGAAAATGGTTATGGTAATTGTCAAAACATGGGAAGGACCTAGAAGAATATAACAAAGAAACTCGTCCCATACCAAACCAAGCAAACCAGAACTTATCTTTCAATTATTTTTACAGTTATCATGTTAATTTACATTCTTTAGTGTAATCATTTACTTTCCCTGTCAAGTAAATTACTTTTCTTAGTATAATTATTTACTTTCTGAACTTGTCATTTACATTCCATAGTGTAATCCATAACATTAATCTAGTAGCTAACAACTTTAGCTGTAGTTGAGATTTATGCTCGCATGCTGAACTGCATTCGGTCATTAGAGGAGTATCCTTCCGCAACCAACAGTGGCCGACTATAAGGATTTCTTTCTCATTTCTTTTAATCTGTACTAAAAAGTCCTTTTGTACGGAAGGCGAAGGAGTAGCCCACCATCAGAGGATGAACCCTACCCTTTTACTATCTCCTGTTCCATTTACACATTGATTGAGTGGCTGAATAGGTGACCGATCTTCTCAGAATTCAGTCATACCCTGTGTTTTCCTACTTTGGCGCTCAGGGTCATCATTATTTGGCTTGAATTAGAGCTGCAATCCCAATTCAGGCATACCCACACCCCACCATGCGAGTAAAGAATGGACGAACAATTTTCTAACATGCCCGATGGGACATTGTCTATTAACTACGGATTTAATTGTTGTAAAAAATGCTGAGGGGAAGTGGCCAAATTGTAGGGACTGAACCCGTGCCACCAACTGCACCACCCCTGGCCGGGTGATGACGTGTAGGTCCAGGCACCCCCAGAGGATCTTAATTTGAATGTTAACCCAACTAGAAATTAGGTTGGACCATCCACATCTTGTGTCGTACTTCTATATGAGGTATCTGTTATGCTTCGAGATGTTTAGATGAGCATCTAGATAGTATGGGAGTATGAGAGAGCCCAAGCTGAACAATTTCGCCAATAGGCCAAGAGAACTAATCATTACATGGCCAGCCAGACCGAGGCTATGTAATGATTATTGACCGTAATTACGGAGCGGACTCAACCAACACTGTAACATAATAAAAGCTCGGTAGGTAATACAGTCCCATTCTTGCCCATGCCACCGTTCCAACGTGGCTCACCACCAATTCCTCCTCCTGAGGTCAGGAATGTGCCACCTCCTAAGGAAGTTAGGTGACCTGAACTGGAGGTTAAAGATTTTGTGCCTAAAAATAAAAATCCTGGACCGCCAGCTGGGTTTAACCCGCAACAGGGTCCTAGATTTTAGGATAATTTTAATCGATTCAGTCTGGATCAATTGCCAGTTGTAGTGCCTCAATGGGTCGACCACAATCAAATAATACAACTTGTACAAGAGGTTGCTGGCCAAGTGCAAGGCCACAACACTATTCCCATATATCACAAACCATACCCTGAATGGGTAGATCAGAAACATCCATTGCCGAGGAATCATCAATTGGATTTTGCCTTATTCTCTTGCGAATGTGGTCAGTTAACCATCAAATATGTCGGCTAATTCACTATGCAATGTGGTGAATTAGCCAATAATGATTACCATAAGTTATAATTATTCTATCACTCATTGACTGCCATGACCTTTATATGGTAATCAAATTTACCGCTGGACTTAATACACAACTGGCATGAATTGGAAGAAAAGTTTCATGCCAATTCTTCTTTAAAAATAGGGAGATAACCATGGCCAATCTCGTACGATTTCGACAATTGCCTAGGGATTGTGCAAAAGTTATATCATGCGATTCAAGCGGGAAAAAAGCCGCTGTAAGGTAGTCATGACTGAGGCCGAATTTGTGCAACTCACGTAAGATGATTTGAAATATAAACTCCATAAAAAGTTTATAGGCACAGAGTTTGTTATTCTATATGACCTTAGTAAGAAAGGTTCTTGTTACAAGAAGCTATTTCAGGAGGAGCCAGGTGAATTAATTCATCATTAGGGATGTATTATAACGACCCTAATTATGAAATTTTTATTGCTAAAGTGGTGGCTAAGAAGCCATTGCTGTGGTCGGGATTAGTCAAAGTGGAGTTGACCGCCTTGACTGCCAAAAAGCCCAAAAAGTGTATACTTTTGACATCACTCGGCCCAAAGAAATATTTGATATTATGTTGACTGCAAAGTTTATCAAAGTCCCCGTCAATCATAAAATACCTACGATCGATGAATAACAAAAGGTTCAGTATTGCAAATAACATGGATCTCGAGCTTATTCTACTAACAAGTTTTATTTTCTGGAACCTCATCCAGGACCACATCGACTGCAAACTGTTAAAGTTCCTGGAAAAAGAAAAGGAAGCAATGTTGATTGACAATGATCCATTCCCAGCCAGCATAGAGGTGAACATAATTACCGCTAATCTGAGGGGTCATCTGAATCCGAGGATCAATCTCGACTCAAATGATGTAAGGCCTGTATCTTAGCCCGTACCGTTCTTTAGGCTTCTGCGGTCCTCTCGGTGGAATTCTGGTGACCCGTGATCTGTTATCGGTGTCTGTGCGTAACCCCAAGTCGTATCCCTTATTCTTAAGTCGGCTCGACCCAAGATTGTATCCTTGTGACCGTGCCATCGTTACGGTTCCGATACCGTGTCTCGCGCGCTGAGGTGATACCTGGGCTAGGAGATATGGGCTCGCATTTAGTTCAAGGAAAATGCTACGCGTTGCTAAACCTAAGAGAATATGTCACATCAATCACCTCACTTGTCAAAAGTACACCTATCACTCAACCAATTACTCTTCCCATCCCAAGTACCAAAGCAACCCCAAAATCAACTTTTCATCACCTCACCATCCCTCTCTCCCATCACTTCCCTTACATCACTCTCTCTCTCTCTCTCTCTCTCTCTCATCTCTCTCTCACTTTCCAAGCAATCCCAAGAATTCCCAACGTCCAAGCTTTCTTCGATTTTCCACCACTATGAAGCTTTATACCCCATCATCCAACCTCTAAAATCCAATCTCAACCATTGATTCTTTTTTCCTTGGAGCTAGATCGCCCTAGTGTAAAAGGAGTAGTTTTAAAGGTGGGTGATTTCATATTTTGATTTTGTTATTTAAGGGCCCACTTATGGTGGGACCCATCTTGATACATATATTGTATAGGAAGGGCCATAATGGCGGGGTCCCTCCCCTTCTCACCGATCTCCTTTTATTCTCTCTCTCTCTCTCTCTCTCTCTCTCTCTTCCTCTCCTTCATTTTTATGGTGGTGATGAGGCCTTGTGGTCCGCTCGGATAGACGCCACCATGAAGTATGTATTTTATCCGGGCCATCCACCAAGTGGGCCCACATAGGTGGTGAAATCTCACTACAACGTGAGTGTGATGGGGTATGGTGGACGCTGCTGCCAGCGTCCAGAGAACGCTGCAGCAAGCAGCGTTCAACTTGCTGATAGTAAGAGGAGAGTGGGACCCACAACAGGCTACATACATTATGCATGTATTTAATCCACACCGTCCACCCTATTTCCCTGCCCATTTTAGGCATTGAGCCAAAAAAATGAAGCCAATCTAAATCTTTGGCGGGCCTTATTCTAGAAAGCAGGAGTTTGGGTGAAATAAATTGTTAGGGGCCACCGTGATGTTTCTGTGCATCAGATCATGTCCAATATTGGACTCATTTGAACTGTCCCGAGCTTGGGAATCCAACCGATGGATTGAATCTTCTTGATGTGGGCCCCATCTATGAAAAACTGCAAAAGAAAGAAAAATGAAGTTAACAGTGTTGCTGCCAGTGTCCTAGTGTTTAACGCATAATCAGTGGGCCCCACCATAGGCCTCACCATCATGCGTGTTGAACATCAACACCGTCCATTTGATGGGTACCCTTTAATTGCTAGGATATCCTAAAAATCAGCAGTACATGGGTCTCAGGTGGTCCACACCACCTAAAGCAACAAGGGGTTGAACGTCTACCATTGAAACCCCTTTTGGGTCACAGAAGTTTTGGATCGATATGAAATTTTTTTTTTCCTCTTTTTTTAGGTCTTATGACCTTATGATAGGTTTGGATGGAGAATAAATGTCATGGTGGGCCCCACGTGGGACCCACCTCTATGAAGTGGGTTGGTTGGAGTACCGTACAACAGCTATAAAGCTGTTGTACTAACACCAGCAAGTTCAGTGGGTCTGAACATGAGGCACGTGTTATATCCAAACCGTCCCTCGGTGTGACCCACCTGAGGCATGTGTTATATCTAAGCCGTCCATCTGGACGATGCCCTCTAGCAGTGGGCCACACACGTGGACACCACCATGATGCATGTGTCTTGCGTCCACACCATCCAGTCTAATGAACGGTGGTCGCTGGATGTGGGCAGGTCGTAGATAATGTTAATATATATATATATATATATATATATATATATATATATATATATATATATATATATATATATATATATATATATATATATTTGACTTACGATAGTGTTAATATAATATAATATATAATATATTATTTATATATGATGGACCCTATGTGGGACCCACCCTATTTGGCATAGGGTTGACAGGTATATAGCTGCTGCTGTATTAATGTCAGTAAATTTGTGGGTCTTATCGTGATCCACAACGTCCAACTGGACACTGGGCCACACCATTATGTATATGTTTTATACCCACGTCGTCCATTCAGCTGAGGGGCGTGGGACCACATGATATATGTGTTTTAATCTGAACTGTCCATCTATAGCCCAACTATTTAGCTGTTGTGCTGACATCAGCAGTCCTGTGGGCCCGATCTGAGGTTTGTGATGTCCAAACCGTCCATCTGTATTGAGGGCAACAAGTGCTGTGTGGGCTGACCATGATGTATGTGTTTTCTCTTGGTTGTCCATCTGTTTTTTTAAGGTGGGACCCATGCCTTGATGTATCTATTTTTATCCATACAATCCATCTGGATTGGTGATGTGGGACGCCACCACGATATTTATGTTTCATTCATACTGCCCTGCAGTGTGGGCCCCACACACGTGTGGAACCCACCGTGATATATGAGCTTTATCTACACCGTCCACACCACAGGACGGCGGGACGAACTTTAGGTGTATGTGTTTCATCCTGCAGTGCGGGTCCCTGTTATTCTACCCACCATAATGTATGTATTTATTCTACCCACTGTCCATGTGAAGGTGCATGTGAGGCCCATTGTAAGGTATGTGTTGTATATCTACACCAGGCCATGGGGTGGTACGATGTATGTGTTTTATCCTTGTTGGCCATCAGCAATGGAGCCCACCATGATATATGCATTGTATATTCTAGCTATCCATTTGGTGGGGCCTATATGGATTGTGCAGGCCCACCTGTTGCTTATGTAGGGCCCACTTTAATGTGTATGTTATGCATGGCTGCCCACTTATCTTGGTTGAACCATGGGTTGCCTCATAAGGCCCATTGATGTGGCCCACTTAATGTATATGGGGCCCATTGGTGTGGCCCATTAATGTGGCCACTTGTTGTATATGGGCCCCATTGGAGAGGCCCATGCTATGCGGCTCACTTGTTGTTTATATGGCCCATTGTGATATATTTTCGGTCCATTTAGTAAGCCCCATTGTGATGTATTTTCGGCCCATTTGTTAAGGCCAATTGTGATGTATTTTTAGCCCATATGTGCGGCCCATTGAGTTGTATATGTGGCTAAGGAGTGAGGCCCAGTGTGGTGTATGTGAGGCCTAGATGGCGAGGCTCGATGTGATGTGTGAGTAGCCCATGCGATGTGGCCCACTTGATGTGTATATGGCCCTTATGTGATGCCACGAGCCCATTATATGTTTGGCCTTATGTAGGCCACTCCTTGGGAGCAATGTTGGTTAGATGTCCACATTGATAGGCAATGATGGTTGGATGTCCACATTGTGACCTTCCCATAGGCCTTGTTAGGCCCATTCTCATAATTCTCTTATGGGTTAACTCAGATAAGTTGACCCAATTCGCCATAGACGGATGGTTTCATGCTATCGGATTTGATATAACCACGGTCAAGGGTCAATCTTTATATTATGGTTAATTGGTTGTTCCTTTATGGACCCCGCCTTGTTTTTGTATTAGTTGTCGGTGTCGATTATCGATGCTGATTATCGAGGTTGATTATATCGGCCAATTTTAATTGTCGAGGCCAATTCTGATTGTCGGGGCCGATTATCGAGGTCGATTCCAATTGTAGAGGCCGATCGTATAGGCCGATTTTGATTATCGAGGTCGATTATGATTGTCGAGGCCGATTTCGAGGGTCGAGGCTGATTGTCAAGACCCATATATGTATATGTGGCCCGTGTATGAGGCCCAATGTGATGTGTATTAGGCTTATGTGAGAGGCCCATCATGATGAGTATTAAGATCTTGAGTGAGGCACATGGTGTTGTACATTAGGCCTTTGTGTGAGGTCATGGGTCCACTATATGTTAGGTTCCATGCGGGCCATTCCTTGGGGGCAATGTTGGTTAAATGTCCACGTTGTCAAGGTCAATTGTTGATGCCTGTTATTGATACCGATTATAATTATGTGACAACATAACATTATGATACATGCCCATACGCATCATCTGCATGTTTGTTATGAGATGTGGTTGACCATTGCATATGTCATTGGGCAGGTTGTTATGAGACTCCCTGATAGGTGAAGGTTATGTCACATGAGCGCATGGTATGCGTAGGATCATGCATGACTGGATTGTATGACTTATGCATCTTTCATTGTGTGTTGTAACTACTGTATGCCCTAGTGATATCAGGGCCATAACCTCCACAGATATATTATGGATGATTAGATGAGACACCGAAAATGTTTGGTCTAGCATAAGGGCGCTATAGATGTCCTTGGGTGAAAATTCCTAAACCTCTGTGGCCAGGAGATGCCCTAATGTCAAGATCGAGTAGATATATATGAGTGCATGAGGGCCGAATACTAGAAGACCGCGTCTCTCACTATGTCATGGTCGGTTGGGAGGGGGTGTGGCCTTACCCACCTAAGAGTAGGGGGCATTGCTAGGCTGAGTTTGAGTAACTCGTGAATGGGTCCGCTATCAATGTGCCGGGTAGATATTGGCTGACTATTGGCCAGGTGGATGGTGAGGTCTCTTCCACTTGCATGGTCGCGTGTCAGTGGGCGGCGATTTACATGTATAGTATACTAGACCCCGGTGATGATCTTAGAGAGGAACCGTACTGATATGTGGACTTATTGAGCAGGAGTTGCATACTTATTCATTCATTTACTATCCACTTGGGCTGGTGGTGCGCAACCATTATCACGTGTACCTTCACATGACCAGGATTTCGGTTGGGCATGCGACTAACTTGAGATCAAGAGTTTACCACATTGAGTCTGACTATCCAAATTTAGGTATGGAACTAGTTTGGACAGAATTTCCTTGTGATGGACCCCATAGCCTGTGATACTACGTACTATCATTCCGACTTCAGTCCAGCTTAGTTATTTCATTCACACTGCATATTGCATTGCATCATCAACATCTGATCATTGGCTTACTATCCCCGCATTGCATAGCTGGTCTACATTACTTCATCAGTATATGATATTATTTTTATTATATTTTTGCATCGCATAGCCTGGATAAGGCTGATGGTATTTATAGGCCTATCGGCATGTTTTTGCATTACTTTGATATCGTATGATTTATGATCTTACCAGCATTTCTGATGTATATGATTTATGGGCTTATTAGTATTTCCACTTACTCTGATTACTCTGATATTGTTTACTTGATACTTACCTTGTGCACACACTTTCACCACCCACTAAGCTTTCTATAAGCTTATGCACGATAGATGCATGCAGGTGGTGTTAGGTTGCAGCAGCGTTGAGCTTGGAGCATGCAGCGGACCTCTGGAGCTTTGATTTTGTCATATGTATTTTCCTTACAGCACTGTATTCAAATGTTTATATTAGTGGATATGTGATGATGATGCTGCCTTTGTGATTTGGGTAAACTTGTGGTTATGCTTATTATGAGTTAAATGTACATTAGAAAATCCTCCTTGTACGATTCCAAGATCAGAATCTGGCGTATGGACACTCGGAACCGAGAATAGGGTACTATGGGGCTGTTGACACCGGATTCGGTGATCAAAAATTTTGTGAGCCCGGTTTTTGAGTTTAGGGCGTGATAGATGACCTGCAAGGAACGCCCGACCTACCTATGTGGGAGTGATGTTGGTTTCCCTGGTATTAAGTCGATCGTTTAGTCGACAGTAGAAGGAGGCATCAAGGTTCTCAATTTTGCAACTGGTGTGCTCGAGAAATCCTTACTAGATTGAGAGTCCCTCTTGGGAAGATGGGTGATGATCTTGACTTCGGTCGTAATAATTATCGCTAAGAGTGGTCGGTCCAAAGCTTCAGTCGCGATGGGGACCACCCTTGACAATGATGGTTAAGCATCCTACTACGTGAACAAGAGTATGAAAGCGAATCACTCATCTGAAGTTTTTGGCCGTACCTTAAGCATTGACAAAAAATCAGAAACGCTGATGGCAGAGGAAGAGGGCCATGATGAGAAAAGAAATGGAGAGGTTATATGTGGGATCTCGGTCCTTTATAATACCCCTTGTGCGCACACCTGTCCTAACTCGCAACGTTGATAGATTATATACTTCACTCTAGTGCACCTAGAAACCCCCCTTGAGTGATTTGTCTTGGATGACCTTGAAACCTCTATCATGTGGACCTTGTCGTCGTTATAGACGCAACAATGAAAACCGTCACTACTAAAAAAAGGGGCAAAGGATACAGACCATGTTAGGTTTTTTCTACGGATATAAACCTTAGCTATAGTTACTACAGACTTAATCCGTAACTAAAATCTAATTATCTATAGCTAAAGCCTACCTTCTCATCAGGACCTTATTATATATTGATTATGCTTAAGGGGCTCCATGGGGCCCAATGGAATATATGTGTTTGATTTAAGCCGTCCATAAATTTTGATATATAATTTCGCTGAATTAATCCAAAAATTATATAGATTAAAAATATAAGTGGACCACACCATAAGATATAATAAAAATTAAATTTCTATTGTTAATATGTTTTGTAGTCTTCTTACAGCTTAGATTTGACTCATTTTTTACGTCAACCCATAAAATAATATTTTAAAATTAATGGACGGAGTGGATAAATAACATACATCATGGTGGGCCCCACGTCCCAAAAATGCACAGTCCTAATGGTCTGTCCATAACGCGCCCCTCCTCAAAATTTCATTCCCCTTTTTCTCCCCCGCCCACGTCTGTTCTTTTCTCTCTCGCTCTATCTCCCAGGCTCCCTCTCTCTCTCTCTCTCCACATCGAGGCAACGACGTCCTCCTACCTCATCTTTGCCTTCTACAGAGAGCTACACCAAGGAGGACAAACCAGAGAAGAAATTGGACGGTGGAGAGAAGACAGATGACGGATCCATGAGCTGGAAGCTTCCGTTCTTTGCACTGGTAATCCTCCGATACATGAGCGCGACATCGAACATGATACACGACTGTGACGAGGTCTTTAGTTACCGGGAGCCCCTACATTTTCTCCTCTTCAAATCCGGATTCCAAACCTGGAAATACAGGTAAACCCTCATTCCATCTCTTTCAATAAATTTGCCGAATATGTAAAAAATGAATGTATGCTTCTCACTCTCGATTGTCCTTTGTTTAATCAATTTTAGATCCGTCGTTCCTCTTTTTTTGCATTGTTTTCTGTTGCGGCGGAAGTACTTGTGCCCCTTCATATCGATTTTGGTGATGCTGGAAGTTTTTCTAGTGTTTCATGTAATCAGGACTGCTCTTTTTCTTAAATTTTTGGCAAATATGTTGTTTTGTAAATCTGAATCTTAATCTATTTAATTTCTAGTGATTTTTGTCATTTGTAGAGAATTTTGGCCCTTTTCATGAAGTTTACTAGAAAAGGTGATGTCTCCCGAATATAGAATTTGAATATGTTTTGTGTGAGGGCCTTTTTTGTGTTTTTTTATTTTGTTGCAGAATCTAAATCTATTTTGTGCTTCTGAGTTGTTTTTCTCTGTTTGGTATAGAGAACTTCTCAAATGAGTTTTTCTTACTTTCTGATGATTTTGCTTCTGATTTGCGATTTCTGGGGAATTTTAGAGATTTGTATTGCAGAGAGGATTAGGGATTTTATGCTTGGATCTTGAAAATTTTCATATGGGTTTTCTAATGTTTTTGTTTCTAGTTTTTAGAGAATGACCCTTGTTGATAAGTACAAGTCTTAGAGTAGTTACCCATGACATGTTCAACAAAATGCCACAACAAAACAACGTTTTGTTTCTTTCTCCAATATTAGTTCAATCCAAGCTCTTCCTTTAGCAAACACTATTAAGACTCAGTCCAACCATGGTATCAGCATGAAAGCAATGCTGTAACATGTAACTCTCACCAAAAACCACCTACTTTCCTTTTTCACTCTATTGGATGGCGATAGTAATTAGCATGATGCAAGTATGGGCAAAAGGGTAGAACAATTGGTGTTTTGCAATTTTGCAGAGTTCTAGTCATGTTAGAGTTGTAGACTAATTGTTTTTTTTATTTCTATACATAATTCGTAGATACCATATGGCTAATTTTATTTTTTTTAATGTATTTTCTAATTGGACGAATATGAGATTTATTAAGGAAGAAAGAGAAAGAAATACAACCATGACATAGAGTTATCAGTAGACTGGAATCAAACACAAAGTAAAATAGAAAAAACTCTGTTGCAAAGACAGACACCAGAACCGAAGGAGAACACTATCTCCAATCCACAGTTAACATCTGACCATTATTAATGCTCTCCTTGCCTAATCTATCCGCCTCTGGATTTGCAGAATGGGGTACATGAACATGAGACACCGATATGTATGATCATAAGTCTAAAGCTGTTGAGTTTTTTTTTTTTCCATTCTCTCTTTTAAGGGTCTGAAGCTTACAAGATGATGTTACAATAGCCTTAACCGAACTAACCATATTTGATCCACCAAATCACATTACTTCCTTTCAATGATTAGAGGACAAATTGATTAACAGATAATCTGACCCCTTGGGGAAAAATGGCCACTTCAGCATAATTTGAGTCGTGAATACCCAGAGGACCTGAGAATTCCAGCACGACAACTCCCAAGCCCTTCCGCTTTGAACTTGCGAGGCTGGAAGTGGAAGTTTTATAGATACTGTTAGAAAATGGTGGCAGTCCTTAATTGTTTCAGGAGCAGCTGGGTTTTTTCTTTCTCAAAAACTCAAGCTCCTTAAAGGAAAACTAAATGCTTGGAAGGAGTTCCTATCCAAAAGATCAATAATGGTAGATAGCATTATTTCTGAATTAAACAAGATAGATATTAAGGAGGAAGGGGTTGTTTTATCTGTAGAAGATCGAATACTTAGGAAGGTAATGTAATTTGTCCATATCAACTTTATTGAGCTAAAAGATTGCAATTGAATTCAATAATGCACGCTAACACAACCTATATGCACTTCAGGTGAATTGGTTGATGTCTACAGTGGGCAACGCACTATTGTTTTACAAAAGCAATACTTCTTTTATGGGTGGCTAATTAAAGATCTTCCCATTATCTCTGTGTTTCTAAGGGCATATTAGTTAATGTGTTAGACTACCATGTGTGTTTTCCACCATTTCTTAAATGATGGTGCATCATCTGCCACACTAGTAGCATGTATGCCAGTCAATTCAGACTATCCAATTTGTGGGCCTCAATGTGGCTGAAATGCATATGCATCGAGATGGCCCATGTATGTGCAAATCTAGTCCTCCAAAGCCATCTAATTGGAATGTGGGGCCCACACATCCAATTGTATCCTCACTTCAAAAATATACTCTCTATTTCTAGTATTCGTGGGCCATCACAAGAAGAAATACCCAATTTCCAGTAGCATACATCAACTAGATACTATTTTAGGAGTATTAAAGTCATATATAGCTAGTCAATCCTCTATGCAATCAACAGACACATTATAGGGAAGGAAATCGAGTCAACCATATGGTATACTTAAAAGGAATTTCTCTGTTAGAATATGTGCTGGTTTTAGAATGTTTTACTCTTCATTTCTTATTTACTGCTCAGAAATTAGAGTCCTAATGTCCTTGCCTTCTTTAGATTAAGATCGGATTATTCTGAAATAACCAATAGGGGAAGCGGATTAGAGAAAGGATATGAATAATTGACAGGGATTGTCCACAGCTTTGTAAGGGCTATAGCATGTAAAATTCATGTGGGCCAAATCATGTAAAGTCATGCCTCAAGCCTATAAAATCATATGGGTGTTACCAACCTGAATTTTGGAAGCCAATTAATTATGGTGGGTGCATGTTGTGAATGGATTGGAGGGCATATACAAAATACAGTGGGCCTCACATGCAATCTAGATCACATGGGTGTTGCCCACCTGAATTTTGGAAGCCAATTAATCATGGTTGCAGCTGTAAAGAAAAGGCTTCAGACTGATGAGAGTAATAATGAGCTTCTTGTTGATGTTAAACTTCATATGAGCCAGAGCATCCCTGCGATTGCTGCTGCTTCTGTTATCGTGACACGTCCAAGGTAGTGAGGTTTGATCAACTACAAATTTATCCACATACCAATTATATGAATCTTACTTCTTTCCAACTTTTTTGTAGAGTGAAAGTTGGATTGCTATCGTTTGTTGACATAGTTGTCTTGGCTTCAGAAAACAACCTTCTTCTTTATGTAAGCTCTTCTTGCGATGGGTTCTTATATTTGCTGGTTCTTATCAATGTCATAGGTTCTTGAGTTTGAATGCAAAGCAATCATTGGTTAACCATTACTGATTATTATTTTTTAAGTAAAATGTTTCAAGTTCCTTCAATTGTTGATGCACATTCCATGATTGACTAATGCAGACCCATGATAGGAAAGGACCTACATTTCTTGGATCAGCATGTTAATATGTCAGGTAGCACAGCTTGAAAATTTATTTTAAATGACAATACTTCCCGTACGATGCCACCATATGGGTGGATTAGCCTAAAATTTGCATATGCTCATCTTCAAGACATGGTCCATTGGGTGCATTTTCTCCAAGCAGGGAAGCTTGAGAACTTGCTTCTACTGGTAGGCCAATGGAAAATTGAATCATTTTTAGAAATGTGTTGATAACATGATTTCCTATCATGTATCCACTAACAGAGAAAGCCATTATGGATGTCCTGTTCTTTGCTTCTTATCCTTCAATCATGTTACTTATTGTTATGTTGAAATGGAAATTTGCATATTGTAAGGGACTTCTATTGGAGGTATGGGTGCGAATTTCTCTATTGATTTATAGGGTAAGGAGGTTAATCTATTCCAACCTGCTAGCGAATTTATACCCATGATCAATGAGGTAAGGCTCAGTCACAAATACACACATAAATGGGTCTTTCTCCTGTTAAATATGCTGATCATGCTTTTGAATGGCAGGTTTTTTGTTTCCTCATTGAAGAGATGAATGGAATAGAAGGCATAAAGGTTGAGAATAATAAGTTTTGAACCTCTGTACATTAATGACTTGTAGGTGAGAATGTAAGGGCTAATTCAACAAACACATGAATTAAGATTTTGTATTATTTCCAAATTGTGAACTTTTAGTTTATTTTTGAAGTCATCAGTGTGAAATCTTATATTGTCTCCAATTCTCAGAACTGGACTACTGTTGCATGATGTGTCCATGACATCCTAAAAGGCTATCCACGTCTACGACTAACACATGGGCAGGAGGTAATATCTAAAGCAGTGATTAGTGATCTTTTCATTCTCCCTTTGGGAAATTTCACCTGTTTTCTTTCTATTGTGATTGTAATTGGGCTTAGTCCCATCTTTTTCTTATCGATTGTAATTGGGCATTCACCTGTTCTTGATTGGTAATAAAATCTACTCACCTTCCTTTTTTTATGGTTCTTTGGAATTGATAATCCATTTTTATTTTTGACAAGCAGTGAAAATTTTTATTCAAGGAGAAAATCAAAATACAAGGTTAATACAGATCCAAACACAAGGTAGATATATTAACACCTGACTTAGCAAGCACATATGACAAAACTTATTCTATTTATTTTCTTTCAGAGTATGTGTAAAATTGTAGAGGAATCTAGTCCTTTATCTGCTGAGAAGATAACACTAGCCATTGGTGCACTGTGTATGGTAAGAAACTCCATATTCTGCTATTCTGTCATGTTCTACCCTAAAATAATGCATTTTGAGAGAGAGAAAGAGAGAGAGAGAGAGAGAGAGAGAGAGAGAGAGAAAGAGAGAGAGAGAGAGAGAGAGAGAGAGAGAGAGAGAGACCTTTACAGTTTAAAATTTTGTCCATTACATTCTCCGGCACATATACTTTTAACTGTCGAATACAAGATATAACTCTATACAATGATTGCTAATATAAGAAATAGAAGAGACCAGTTTCCATGGGCTTGGTGGATCAAGAGAAACCCACTTAATGACATTATTGAGTCCTCTTCAATCATCCAAAGGAGATACTACACACAAACCCTTCCAAAGAGCTAATGTTTCCATCTGGTTGGTAACAATGCTTAGATCTCTACCTCAAAAATCAGGTAGTCTCATCCTCAAATGGACCAAAATGTACCAGTCAGCTGATGGTTACAACAATCTTTCTAGTTGTCATTTGTTTTATTCCCTTTTTAGTTAGAATCGAGAGGTAATTTCATCATGGCTTTGATATGCTCTTTTTATAGGATAATGATGAAAATACAACAAAAGCTAAGGGAAAAATGTGATATTTCGGGTGGCTTTGACATGCTTTATATATATATATATAAGATAATGATGAAAATACAAAGAAAGATAGTGGAAAATGTGATATTTGATATTTCAGGTGGCTTTGACATGCTTTATATATATATATATATATATATATATATATATAAGATAATGATGAAAATACAAAGAAAGATAATGGAAAATGTGATATTTCAGGTGTGTTGTGTCACAACCATTTTAGTTTTGTGTTGCTTAGTATAGAATTTCATACACTTGGGAATAACTTGGATGTATCTCTTTTTGTAGACAAGACAAACTGTCCACTGACAAAAATAAGGATGAGATGAAGATGCGTATAAGCTTAACTTATCTCAACTTCATAATTCAATTCTTGCAATTAACAAGAATTTTATTCTTTTAATTGGTTGGAAGTGTCTGATTTTTAATTGGTTGGTTATTTGTTCCAATGCAAACTGGTAAATATGCAGAATTCCACTTGTCATTTTATTTTCCTTTCAAGTATCCAGTGCTAGATGCTAATATCTTAGTTATATTAGTTACGTAAGGCACATATGCATGAGATCCAAACCGTTCATCTATTATACCTAACTGTGGATACTCCATATGTCTGAAATCATAAAAACCAGATGATTGTCTTTGACTTCTTCAGGGTTAGTTTATAGTTTTAAAGACTTGACTCAGAATCCATTTAATAGTAGCAAACTTACAGTGTTCTTCATACTCTTATGGGATAGATTGTCATGTATTCGTTCGTGTTGTTACATGTGATTGAATAGGCAGGAATCCATTGTAAATGCAGGCTGTAATTGATTTACAGCTTTTACCTGCATTTAAAATTCTTCCATTGGTGGGCCCGCATGCTGTGCTAGTCTGATGATGAAACCATCTATGTTCTGGGTCCTACGTTATAAGTGAAACTGTCAGCAGTTTACACTGAATGCATGATCCTTACCATCACTACGTGTACATTGAGAGCATTGTTGTAGCATAATTGGCACATACTTCACCATGTTTTTCCTATTCCTTTTGTGTGTACTATTCAAATTATTCCAAATTACTTCTTGTCTATGCAGGATATGGGTATGACTTCATAAAAAAAAGGTTTGTATTAGCCACATACTTTACCACTTATATATATATATATATATATATATATATATATATATATATATATATATATATATATATATATATATATATATATATATATATATATATATATAAAGCATGAGGTCTTGTTCATTTGCATATGTACTTAAGGATGAATGCCTCTTTTTGTTTTTGTTCATTTTTTTTTTTAACTTTTCAATGCAGCGAATGACAGTAAAAGTTGCTTTGAACCATGAGTGGTTTAGTGAGGTCTCTCTGCCTAAATCAAAAGATTTTATGCCGACATTTCCTGCTCAACATGCCCAAAACAAGTATTTGGATGTAGACCATAGATTTTGAACATAAACTGCTTCAAATGATTGATTTCTTGTCCCTCCTCTCTCAATACAAATATAGAAAATTATGATTTCAATGGAGAATCTGGTGTTATTTTTTAATTAGTGAATTGGATTTTTGTTATATGCCACATATTTTCATCTAGGTTTGTTTTATTTGAATTTCTATAGAAAATGTTCTTTTTTAAAAAATAATTTTTCGTGCAGAATTCCTTGTTTTCATTGATGATTTGATTTAATTAAAGTTGGGTTTATTTGGAAATTGGTTTGCTGCCAGATGGTTAATTTCAAGAGTTTTCCTATAAAACGTATTAGTAATGGCTCTTCTACTACCATCTGAGGACCTCAAAGGCCTAACTAACTTGAGATTTTTATATGCAGACTGATGTATTTTTAGCCCGACAGATCAATGTTGCCACTACAAGGTTTAATATTGAAATGGTAAAATTTTTAACTATTTATTTTATCTTTGTTTTTTCCTATTCTTCATAAGTAATTTGATGTCTTAGTCTCCTGTCATTAGCATCTAGTTTTGTCACTATTTGTGCATGGAATACGTCATGTACATGAGATCCACCACTAGGACCTAAAATTCAGGCCTATTTAAAACGTAGGTTGTATACAATATGGGGGGATAGTTAAGATGGAAGTCCTGCTATTGCAAGAATGTAAGTTCCACGTGGGGTCCACTGTATTAGTGTTTATATGGCGTCTTATTCAATCCTCTAATATACCAGACCAGGATGAACTGAATTTAGAGTTTTTGAGCATGATTTTACATTGTATTTGCTCGAAATTAATAGAGTAGACCTGGATGTGCACCGGAGCTATCCGGATGAGCGGGGGTCCCTAGAAGGTGGGAACCACTATTATGACCATGATGAAGCTGTCCATTTCCTATGGAAAATATAGGAGGGGCCTGGCCATTTTGACAGGTCGTGTTTATGTATTTGCTCAAAATTAATGGAGTAGACCCGAATGTGCATCGGAGCTATCCAGATGAGCGGAGGTTCGTGGAAGGTGGGAACCACTGTTATGACCATGATGAAGCTGTCCATTTCCTATGGACAGCATTGGAGGGGCCTGATCATTTATACAAGCCGTGTTTATGTATTTACTCAAAATTAAGGGAGCAGACCCGGATGTGCGTCAGAGCTATCCGGATAAGCGGGGATACCTAAAAGGTGGGAACCGTTGTTATGACCATGATGAAGCAATCCATTTTCTATGGATAATATTGGAGGGGCTTGACCATTTGGACAGACTGTGTTTATGTATTTGCTCGAAATTAATGGAGTAAACTCGGATGTGCGTCGGAGCTATCCGAATGAACGGGAATCCCTAGAAGGTGGGAACCGTTGTTATGACCAAGATGAAGCTGTCCATTTTCTATGGATAACATTGGAGGGGCCTGACCATTTGGACATGTCGTGTTTATGTATTTGCTTGAAATTAATAAAGCAGACCCGGATGTGCGTCGGAGCTATCTGAATGAACGGGGGTTCTTAGAAGGTGGGAACCGTTGTTATGACCATGAGGAAGCTGTCCATTTCCAATCGACAACATTGGAGGGGCCTAGCCATTTGGACAGGCCGTGTTTATATCTATATTTACAGGGACCACACCCTTAACCTAAACTACACCCTAAAACTATAACCTAAACCTATTCTCAATTCTCTAAAGCTATAACTTATAACCTATAACCTAAACCTAACCCTAAACCAGAACCTATAACCTAAACCTTAACCTATAACCTATAAACTAAACTTATAACTTATAACCTAACCTTAACCTAAACCTAAAACTGAAACCTATAAACTAAAACCCTAGACCTAAACTTAAAACCTAAATGTATTCTCAAATCCCTAAACCTAAACCTACACCTAATCCTAATCTCAACTCCTTAGTATAAATATAAACTTCAAAACCTAAACCTAAACTCGATCCCTAACCCGAACTCGATTTCCTAAACTTAAACCTAAACCATAACCTATTCTCAATTCCCTAAACCTTAACCTATAACCTAATTTAAAACTAAACCTATAACCTAAACTTATAACCTAAACCTAAAACTTAAACCTAAACCCAAAACCTAAATGTAGTCTCAAATCTCTAAACCTAAACCTACACCTAATCCTAATCTCAACTCCCTAATCTAAACCTAAACCTAAACTTAAAAACCTAAACCTAAACCTAATCCTGAACTCGAACCCGATTTCCTAAACCTAAACCTTAACCTATTCTCAATTCCCTAAAGCTATAACTTATAACCTATAACCTAAACCTAAACCTAACCTAAACCTATAACTTAAACCTATAACCTTAACCTAAACCTAAAACGTAAACCTAAACCAAAACCTATAGCCTAAACCTAAACCAAAACCTATAACCTAAACTTTAACCTATAACCTATAACCTATAACCTATAACCTAAACTTATAACCTATAACCTAACCTTAACCTAAACCTATAACCTAAACCTAAACCTATAGCCTAAACGTATTCTCGAATCCCTAAACCTATAACCTATAACCTATAACCTAAACCTAAACCTTAACCTATTCTCAATTCCTTAAACCTATAACCTATAACCTATAACCTAAACCTAAACCTTAACATATTCTCAATTACCTAAACCTATAACCTATAACCTAAACCTAAACCTATAACCTAAATCTAAAACGTAAACCTAAACCAAAACCAAAACCAAAACCTATAACCATAACCTAAACCAAAACCTAAACCCTAAACCTATATCCTATAACCTATAACCTATTCTCAAATCCCTAAACCTAAACCTATAACCTTAACCTTAACCTAAACCTGAACCTGAACCCAAACCCGAAGCTGAATTCCTAAACCTATAACCTATAACCTATAAACTAAACCTATAACCTAAACCTTAACCTAAACTCGAATCCGAACCCGAACCCGAAGCCAAATTCCTAAACCTATAACCTATCAATTAAACCTATACCCTAAAGCTAAACCTATAACCTATAACCTAAACCTAAACCTAAACCTAAACCTAAACCTAAACCTAAAACCAAACCTATAACCTATAACCTAAACCTAAACCTAAACCTATAACCTATAACCTATAACCTGTAACCTAAACCCGATCCCGAACCTGAACCCGATTTCCTAAACCTAAACCTTAACTTATTCTCAATTCCCTAAAGCTATAACCTATAACCTAAACCTAAACCTAAAACCTAAACCTAAAACCTAAACCTAAACCAAAACCAAAACCTATGACCTTAACCTAAACCAAAACCTATAACCTATAACCTAAACTTATAACTTATAACCTAACCTTAACCTAAACCTAAACCTATAAATTAAAACCTAAACCTAAACCTAAAACCTAAATGTATTCTCAAATCCCTAAACCTAAACCTACACCTAATCCTAATCTCAACTCCCTAACCTAAACCTAAACCTAAACTTGAAAACCCAAGCCTAAACTCGATGTCGAACCCAAACCCAAACCCGATTTTCTAAACCTAAACCTTAACCTATTCTCAATTCCTTAAAGCTATAACCTATAACCTATAACATATAACCTAAACCAAAACCTATAAACTAAACCTTAACCTATAACCTAAACTTATAACCGATAACCTAACCTTAACCTAAACCTAAAACCTAAACCTAAACCTAAAACCTAAACCTAAACCTAAACCAAAAACCTAAATGTATTCTCAAATCCCTAAACCTAAACCTACACCTAATCCTAATCTCAATTCCCTAACCTAAACCTAAACCTATACGTAAACTTGAAAACCCAAATCTAAACCTGATCCCGAACCCGGACCTGATTTCGTAAACCTAAACCTTAACCTATTCTCAATTCCCTAAAGCTATTACCTATAACCTACACCTAAACCTAACTTAAACCTATAACCTTAACCTAAACCTAAAACCTAAACCTAAACCTAAAACCTAAATGTATTCTGAAACCTTAAACCTAAACCTACACCTAATCCTAATCTCAACTCCTTAACCTAAACCTAAACTTGAAAATCTAAACTAAACCCGATCTTAAACCCGAACCCGATTTCCTAAACCTAAACCTTAACCTATTCTCAATTCCCTAAAGCTTTAACCTATAACCTATAACCTATAACTTATAACCTAAACCTTAACCTAAACCTATAACCTTAACCTAAACCTAAACCTATAACCTTAACCTAAACCTAAACCAAAACCTATAACCTAAACCTATAACCTATAACTTATAACCTAAACTTATAACCTATAACCTAACCTAAACCTAAAACCTAAAACCTAAACCTAAAGCTAAACCTATAACCTAAACTTATAGCCTAAACCTGTAACCTAAAACCTAAACCAAAACCTAAAACCTATATGTATTCTCAAATCCCTAAACCTAAACCTACACCTAATCCTAATCTCAACTCCCTAACCTAAACCTAAACCTACACCTAATCCTAATCTCAACTCCCTAACCTAAACCTAAACCTAAACTTGAAAACCCAAACCTAAACCTGATCCTGAACCCAAACCTGATTTCCTAAACCTAAACCTTAACCTATTCTTAATTCCCTAAAGTTATAACCTATAACCTATAACCTAAACCTAACCTAAACCTAGACCTGTAACCTTAACCTAAATGGAAAACCTAAACCTAAACCTAAACCTGATCCCGAACCTGAATTTGAATCCCTAAATCCTTAGCCTAAACCTTAAACCCAAACATAAACCCGATCTCGAACCTGAACCTGATGTCCTATACCTAAACCTTAACGTATTCTCAAATCTCTAAACTTAAACCTACACCTAATCCTAATCTCAACTCCCTAACCTATACCTAAACCTAAACTTGAAAACCCAAACCTAAACCCGATCCTAAACCCAAACACGATTTCCTAAACCTAAACTTATAACCTTAACCTAAACTTATTCTCAAATCCCAAAACCTATAACCTAAACCTAAACCTTAACCTCAACCTTAACCTATAACCTAACCTTAACCTATAACCTAAACTCAATTCCCTAAACCTTAACTTATAACCTAACCTAAACCTAAACCTATAACCTACACTTATAGCCTAAACCTAAACCTAAACCTATAAGCTAAACCTATAACCTTAACCTAAACATAAAACCTAAACTTAAACCTATACTTATAACCTAAACCTATTCTCAAATCCCAAAACCTATAACCTAAACCTAAACCTATAACCTAAACTTAAACCTATAACCTAAACCTACACTTATAACCTATAACCTAAACCCATAACCTAAAGCTAAACCTAAAATCCAAACGTAAACCTGATCTCGAACCCAAACCCGATTTCCTAAACCTAAACCTTAACGTATTCTCAAATCCATAAACCTAAAGCTACACCTAATCCTAATCTCAACTCCTTAACCTAAACCTAAACCTAAACCTAAACTTAAAAACTTAAACCTAAACCCGAACCCGAACCCAATTTCTTAAACCTAAACTTATAACCTTAACCTAAACGTATTCTCAAATCCCAAAACCTATATCCTAAACCTAAACCTTAACCTATAACCTAAACCTTAAACTATAACCTATAACCTAAACTCAATTCCCTAAACCTTAACCTATAACCTAATCTAAACCTAAACCTATACCTAAACCTATAACCTTAACCTAAACATAAAACCTAAACCTTGTAAGTGCTATAGTGAATAGCCCCTTGTGATTGTCAAATTTTTGGTGACAAAGACACTGCTTTGAAGCTTGTTTATGTGATGAACAAAAGATCTATTCAAGACACAAGATTGGCTTCGAGTAAATAAGCATAACTATTCAAGTTGAAGATCTCGAAGGTGAAGATTTCAGAAGCTTTTAAGTTCAAGTTCTCAGAAGTTTTTCAAGCTGAAGATCTCAAGTTCAAGAACTCAATCTTCATAATTCTCAAAGTCACTAGTATTCAAGTTTCAATGTCCTTACTTCACTATTGAGGTATGACTGACCTTAGGTTGACCTATAGAGTAAGTCACTTTAGATACATAATCCATATATCTTTTATAAGTGACTTTGATCTGTTCTAAGGCTAGTCCTCGACCTTGTTCGACTAGTCCTAGCACTAGTTTGACTAGTCTAGGAAATTCCTCGACCAGTCCTAAGTTGTTGAGGATTTTCAAAATTTTCTGGTTATTCTTCGACCAGTCCTGGAGACTGTTCGACCAGTCCTGTGAACAATGTCGACTGGTTCTTCGACCGGTCGTGGTTCTTCGACTCAAAGTACAGCGTTGAGATTGGGCCATCTTCGACTAGTCGTATGAAACCTAAAATCAGTCGAAGGGGACCTTCGACCAGTCGTAGGGTACCCACGACTGGTCATGCAACTGAAAATCTGATCGCGCCCGATTTTTTCAAAATTCTGTTGGTTCTTAGACCAGTCGTAGAAGTCTTAAGACCAGTCGAAGATGTGTTTTTGTAACATCCCGAAAATCGGGGGGTCGAGCAAAAACCCAACTCCCGAGTTCCAAAATGTTATTTATGCAACATAGATATGTATGATTGAATGTTGTCTGTGATAATGTATTAAACATGAGTGAAATTAAGCCAGAACAGCATATCATACTCCAGAGACAGTTAAATTAACCAACGGAAGTCTGTAATAGTATGTATAACATATATAAACTGTTGTATGTCTCCAGAGTGTGAACATGTTATCAGGTTATATACATACATGTATACTCCAAAAGTGGACAAAACGGATATACATGAGTGCGCTAAAAATATAAAATGACAAGTGTCAAAGTATCTAATCAACCTCCCTGTAATCCCGTCAATCAGAACACGCATAAAGGAGGGATCCTCCTCATCATCATCAAGTCCAGCTCCGCCTCGCAGGCCGCGCCATCATCTGCAATCACAAAAGGGTCTGGTGGGTATCCAGGAACACCGTCCCGTAACGTGAGAGTGAGTAGCTAACTCAGTGGAATAATAGAGCAAGGATTAACATGTTCTCAAATCAATCATGCGATAATAATAAAGCAATAAATCAAACATTCCTAATACTGTTGTTAATGCAATTATGACATGACGTGATGTATGCCCTCACCGACGATCACCCTCATGCGGCAACATCTTACGACCGCGGCATGCCACACTCCCTAGAGTGCTCCACATCTTCCAGGCACATGCAATGCTATGGTGATATGATTTCCAAGTTGTTATTAGTCCATTCAAACAGCAGGATTGGGAAACTAAGGTACTTCCCTTGTATCAATCCCAACACAGATCCTGTCTAGGGTCGTCACTCCTAGTAATCTCATACGATGTATATTTTGTAGGTCACTGCAAGGGCTGCCAGGGCTGTTGCTCGCACTCGTTGCACCGTTCCCCCATCACCTTATCAATACAGGCCTACCGTACTCTACTGCAACGGAAGGGTCGTCGCCTCCCGTGGACTCAGAATACGCTCGCGGTCACTACAAAGGGCTCGTCGCCTGATCAGTGTAGGCCGACAGCTAGAATATAGTGTCCCATACCACCATAATCTGCTCACGAGTCAAGGTGCTCACTGGTCACTACGGGGAGGTTTGTGGCCCCAGCGTAGGCCGACAGCTCGACCACGGTGTCCCATACCACCATGCCCGGCTCATGAGTCTTCGTGGATCAAGGTACCATGGTTAACAGGGTTTACAATGGTAAGTTCAGTACCCTAGGTTCAAGCAGTTATGACACATACAAGGTGAACAAACATCGGCCAATCGGGTTACTTGACGGGCTCGACTAGCGCGATCGCATCTCAAGTTGAACGACATGAAGTGCGTAAAACACTTCGCGTGGCCTAACCACTACCGCCAACTCTCAACACGAATCACGTTCATCGACGCGTCGTTCGTGGCTATGACCAGTCAGCCACGAATTCGCTCGGTTACCGACTGCCTGGACTAAGTCAAGTCCCACACATCTATGGAATTACCTTAACGCTATATACAAAGGTATTGGAATTGAAACACATCATGTGAGCATGTTAGCACATGTTATAACATTCAACTTAAGCAAATCTTCAAGGCATGCTTTCCATGCATATTCAACTTAAGCAAATCTTCAAGGCATACTTCCTATGCATGTAATACAATCATGCATAAGGTCAACATGTAGGAAATCATTTAGGTCAGCATTTTAAATCATGAAATCAATCTCAAACTACTACATAACATCATTCAATACAATACATTCTAATACAAGCATTTATACAAACACATACACTACACACTTAAGTCCACATATAGTATGTCGACCCAAAGTGCGCAACTTGGCGAATCTCTTCGCCAAACTGATTATGCAAGCATTCCTAACTCACTAATACGGCGACAAACCATGTCAATCACGTCAGCAAAATATGCATGTAGACCGTACTTCCTACATATGACTAAAATGCCCTAAATCTCATATTCTTCATTAATTTACGAAACAGGAAACGGAGAGCATGTTGTACATGTCAAACGGCGATGCCGTCGATAATCTACTTTTAAACGACATTGAAAGCGTTGTAAACCGTCAATCAAAGCGTCTAAAATCCTCACCTAGTCTCTTACGGTTGCGAGATTTTGAACGGAGCGTGTACGCTTCGTCTACGGCTGTAAGAGAACCTGATTTATGGATTACGTTAGCTAACATGTTGTGCATCTAAGCAAACCCTAAATCAGCAAGGTTTTTGGGATTATTTCATACCTGAAAAAGTGTAGAAATCACCAGCCAGGTGATTGGAAGGAAGTGCTGATGCAGCAACCGTTGATGGCTCGGAAGCGGGAAAAATCTCCTCTTCCCTTTCTCTCAAACTCTCTCTCTTTTCTAGGGTTTAGTGAAATTCGGATGTGAAGGAGAAATGAGGGTTTCAACCCCTTTTATAAGCTTGAAAACGCCGAAAATAGGCTCCGGGATGAAGTTTACTTAATGTCTATCCATTTCGGGGCTGTTTCGGTCCAAAAACTACTTTCTGGTGGTCCCCTGGTCGATTGCGATCAGACTTAAGCTCATGGGTACCAGATGTACCTCGTATTAAGTTTTCAGTCTGGCAGGGTTCGCAGATCGCACGTGGCGGACCAGTTTCAGTTCAGCGGTCACCGCGCATAGATCAGGGCTGAAAGTCTCATGATAATAAATAGAAATTTTTCCTGATCCGAGGGTGTAATCTGGATGAATTCTGACGGTCAGAACGCTTAATACTGACGCGTCAAGTCGTGTGCCAGATTTGAATTTGAAATTCCCAATTCGTCCCTATTCGCGGTCGCTTCAGTCCGGGTTCAACGAAATCGTCTGTGATTATCGGTTTGACTTGATTTTCGAGATGATTGTCAAGTCCAGCTGGGCGGTTCTAACGGTCTAAGATAGGAGGTATCGGACCTTCGACGCGCGGTCTAAATCTAATACAAAAATTCAATGTGGTCCAGAGGACAAACCCGCTTAGAGTTTGATCCGAGGTTATAGAGTATTGTAGAGTTGTTTGTTCTACTCGATTTGGGTCTTGTAGAATGTATTTAAAGTGATCAGGGACTATTTCCCAGCCACTCCAACGTTGCGCTAGTTAACTTATACTTGGTTTCTAAAGAAATTAATCCTAAGTGGTTTCTTTGGCTATGGAATTGGATTCTGAACGATTTTTCAGGTGTTTTAATTGACCCACTGCCTAAGGACGTCAAATCCCAGATTAGCCAAAATCCGGGGTGTTACAGTTTTGCTCAGCTATAAATAGAGCACGAATCTCAGATTAATTCATATATAGAGAAAAAGAAAAAAAGAAGTTCAAGCTAATTATTTCAGCCTTCTGAGACATAAGTCTGTGCTCCATTTTAAGCTAAGTGTGCTTATTTAATATTCTCTTTCTTTAGATTTATTTAATTGATTTTGTTTCTTGTATTCCAATCTAATCTGAAAAGAGGAATTGCCATTTCCCTTTCTTTGGAATCAAAATCAATTAAGGCCAGCCCTATGTTGGTTTAATTTTAAAATCAATTAGAACTAAAACCTTTATAATCGAGTACTGGACATTGAACTTGGACATTCAATCATTTACTCTGACTTGGTTCTTTCGGGCTGCTACATCGAAGAAGAAAATTAGGTATGTTACATTTAATTGTAAATTCCTTTCTATTTTGGTTTCTTTCGGGATCTGCCAGAAAAATCTCGTTGCTTTGGTTATCTGAGGAGAGCCAGAAAAACTCAGATGTGGGGTTTTTTTAATTGTGTAAGCCCACAGACAAAGATACAATTGTAAAGGTTTTTGGTGAACTTATAAAAACCTACATTGTTAGTGAACGCTAATATCCCCTGTGTGAGGATATTAGGAGTGGAGTAGCATTCTGTGTGGCTGTTGTATAACAGTTGGTGAACACACAGGCGAACCACTATAATCCCTTGTGTTGTGGTTGAATGGTTTATATTTCATATATTTATTTATTCATTTGAGGGATGTATATGTGGTTGTGACTGTTGTAATCTTTTATTTCAAGCATTGTAGAGAATGTTGTAATAGTTTATAATTTATTTCTTGCTATTCATTTATCAGCTTGATATTAAATTGTTCCAGTAAGGTTGCCCTGCCATTCTTATGGTGCATGGTTGTTCATAGAACAATACATATTTGTGATTACAAGTTATTCTTCAGTGCAGTTTGTATTTATTTTTTATTCCTCTTCGATTTGAGACTTGATACAAAGACCTTTTTAGAAATCAGGTTGTCCTACCATAAACTCTAGTTTTTGGTGTAAGGTTATCCTTAGAACAACATTTGTATCAACCTCTCAAGATCTGAATTTGGAGGTTGCTTTACAATCTTACATTGTGGTTTATTTAGTTATCTTATTGGCTATCATATTTCTTTAATTTCCACTGTTATAAATTGTTATTTGGCATAGTCCTATTCACCCCCTCCCTCTAGGACATATAGATAGGCCTTTTCAAGTGGTATCAGAGCCTAATAGCTCATTTTTTCTTAATTCTTGGATTTAATTCCTGAGCTAACGATTTAAGCTATTTAAGATGTCAAATTTTGATAGCCTATTAGTCACTAGGCTTCCACCCTTTATGGCTCCTATTATGCCTACTGAAAAGCCAAGATGAGGATCTTCCTCAAATCAATGGATGAGAGTGTGTGGCAAGCCATAGTGACGGAATGGAAACCTCCTACCACTGAAGTCACTGGAGTCGATGGTTCAAAATCAATGAGAGTAACTCCTTATTTCTCTTGGACCACCCTTCAGAAAAATGAGAGTAGTGCTAATGCAAAGGCACTAAATGCAATCACTTGCGCACTATCATCGGATGAGTTCAAAAGAATCATATCCTGTGATACTGTAAAGAAAGCCTGAGATATATTAGAAATGACACATGAGGGTACTACATGAAATGGCCAAGCTATATGTCCTAGAGGGGGGGGGGGGGGGGGGGGGGGGTAAATAGGACTATGCCAAATTAAAATTAAATACAACAGATTAAAATAAAGAAATAGCCTTACAAAATAAATCAATTCACAATGCTGAAATTAAATCAATCTCAATAAACAAGCATTCAGAGAGGTTGATACAAATTCAGTTCTAAGGACAACCTTACACCATAATCAACAAGGGCTTATGGTAGGACAACCTTATTTGTAGAACGTCTTTTGAATCAAGAACTCAATCTGAAAATAAATAGCAAGGAATAAATTACTAAAATAAAACTCTAAATTATTACAACATTCCCACACTTGCTTGAAATGTAAATAGTTACAGCATTCACATCCGCATGTACATTCCACAAAACTGAATGATGAAAGATAAGGAATTAAGCAAGCAATCAATCCATAAGACAAAGAGTTATAGTGGTTCGCCTGTGTGTACACCAACTGTTTTACAACAGCCACACAGAATGCTACTCCACTCCTAATATCCTCATAGGGATATTAGTATTCACTATCAAAATAGGTTTCAAAGGTTCACCTAAAACTTCACAATTGTGTCTTTTAACTTGGGCTTACACAATCCAAAAACCCACACTATTCTGAGTTTTCTGGCTCTCCTCAGATAACCCTACAAATGGAATTTTTCTAACAAATCCCCAACAAAAACCAAAAGAATGAAAATTTTACAGAATTGTAAAATACCTGGATTTCTCCTCTTGTAGCAGCCCGGAAGAACCAATTGGAGTAGATGTTCAGATATGAAAGTTCAATGTCCAATACTCACTTTATAATGGTTCTAAGTTCTAATTGATTTTAAATTAAATCAGACTGGGCTAACTCTATTTGATTTTAATTCCCAGAAGAAGGAAAATAATATTTCCTTTTTTCAAATCAGATTGGAATATTGAATCAACTCAAATAGAAAAAAGCTAACAAAAGAAAATAGAATTATGCATAATATAACTTAAGAACATACACAAACTTATCTCAGAGTGGAGCTTTGAATTCACTTAATTTTTAATGAAAAACTCTGAAATTCGTGTGGTATTTATAGCTGCAGAAATTCGTCTTCAACTGGACCTAAGGTCACTACGACTGGTCGAAGAAGAAACAAATTTTTAAATTTTCGGGCGTGATAAGATAAAGCCGTTACACGACTGGTCGTGAGCAGTCCACGACTGGTTGAAGGCAGTCCACAACTGATCGAGTGACACTTGATTTAGTCGCTGGAGTTTGAATCGTAGCTCCACGATTGGTCGAAGGTCGAATCTAGACCATCCCACGACTAGTCGAGCAGACTCCAGGACTGGTCGTAGCCGAATAGAAAAAATATGATAAAATACAACAAAATTACGACTGGTCTTGAAATATCTTAGACTGGTCGAACTAGTGCTAGGACTAGTCGAACAAGGTCCAGGACTAGTCTTAGAACAGACCAAACTCACTTGTAAAAGATATATGAATTATGTATTCAAAGTGACCTACTCTAAAGGTCAACCTAAGGTCAATCAAACCTCAATAAGTAAGGACATTGAACCTTCATTTTCTTAGACGTTAAACTTTATGAAGCTTGAGTTCTTCTTGATGTAGCTTGAACCCTTCACAAGCTTTGAAGTCATTGTTGATTTGAGCTGCTCTCAGTTCCTTAACTATGCTTGAGTCTTGAACTTGAATATATGTGAACTTTGCATCTTGAACTTGAACTCAAGCTAAGTCTTTAACTTGAACTCTTCTTTAAAATCGTCAATATTATAGCTTGAACTAGCTTGAGGAGTTCATCATCTTGTCTCGAAGTGTTGACGTGGTGTCTCAAACATATTTAACAAGATACAAACACAAGACATATATAGAGGTTTTGACACACAAAATTTGATAACCAAAGAGGATTCAAACCATAGTACTTACAATCTCCCCCTTTGTCAAATTTGTGACAAAACAAACTCATATAGTAAGAGAAACAGAGCACAAGCATCAATAAAGAATCATGCACCAGTTGTCATGAGATAACCAAGCATTACATCCTGTAATCCTGTAAGTTTACCAACTCCCCCTGAGTAGTACACCTTCCAATCATCATATTGAACCAATCATCCAAATACCAATCATAATCAATCCCACAATTCTCCCCCTTTTTGTCTAAAATAGGACAAAGGAAGAATAAAAAACAGGATAAGTAATTAAGGAGTTAGAATATCTTATCATAAAATGATATCAAGTCAAGTTAAAGAAACTCAGTCACACAAGTAAAGATAAAGTAAAGTCTTATAGTTATTACAAACCAAAGAGTAAAATCCTCAATCTGATCCAGAAGAAGAAGCAGGTATGGTAGGATCAATTTGATGAAGGCCTTTTTGTAAGCGCCTAAAATACTTGCGCATATTTTGTAAATTGAGCATTGTGGCCAACATTCATCTGTTCTACCTTCTCCTCTAATGCACTCAGACGTGCATTAAAATCAGATGGTTCATAGTTTGGATCATTTTCAGAGTCTGACTCAATTTCATTAAAAATATCATCCATATTGACATCATCTGGAGGAAGAGCATCACCCTCTTCATCATTTTCGGCTTCAGCAGCAACTTCACCTATACCAATATCAACTTATCCTTGAGCCAACTCCAACTTCATTTTGTTTATGTTGGAGTTGTTGAAAATAAGGTGTTGGATAGGAGCCTCTCCAATGGGCATAGCTATTTACATGTGATTGGCTAACACATTCATCAGATACCCAAATGGAATATCACTATGACCAGGATGAATATGAAATTGAATGATAGAGTAACAAATCAAAGAGGGAAAACAGATATTAGCACCAGTAACAATTGAGTACAAAATACGAACCATGAGCAGAGTCAACTCATTCTTGTTACCAGAGCGAGGATATAGATTAGAGGTAAAGATACGATTAAGACTCTATATCTGGGCAACAAATATCTGGTTGTGAGGGCTTTCCCAGTACTATTCCATGGTGCATCCATGTTACACAATGTTCTGGTATAAACGCGTTTTTCAGATTCTGACACTTTCTCAGCAAGCGTGCTAGGATGAATACCATCATCATTTACAGAAATATCCATAAGGCCTGTGATTAAATGGCGATCAATAGGAAAAGGCCCTTTTCTAGTAGCAATAGTAAAAGTCAGTTGCTCAGTAGAGAATTCAGTAATGCACGCTACCATGGCCTGCGCTATGGACTGGTATGCCGGCCCGCCCCAGTGTAAAATGTTTTCCCAACCTATAGATTGAAGGAGAGGAAAAAGATTAAAAGGAGCGATATGGTTGAAATCAACGGCCTTTTCTACAATTACATTGCATATATGCAAATCCCGAATAAATGATGGATCATCTTCAAAAGACCTAAGATGACGTCTAGTGATAACGTTTGATCTAGAAGAAGAAGAAATACAAGAAATTTCAAAAAAATAGAGATGGGTTTTTTTAGAATCAGTAAATGAGGAAGAAAACCCAAAAAACTTGAAGAAAGAGTTGAAATAGACAACAATAATCAAGAAATTGAAGAGAAAAGACTATGATTCTTCAAGAAAAATAAGAAAAATGCTTTAACATGAAGGAATTGAACATAAGGGTTCGACTAGTCGTAGCTCGGCTCG
This sequence comes from Magnolia kwangsiensis, assembly GCA_037074715.1. Classification (NCBI taxonomy): domain Eukaryota; kingdom Viridiplantae; phylum Streptophyta; class Magnoliopsida; order Magnoliales; family Magnoliaceae; genus Magnolia; species Magnolia kwangsiensis. The sequence continues at coordinate 37,521,998 of CM073580.1, read as the reverse complement.
TTGGAGAGGAGGGTTAGAATGAAGAGGAAGAAATTTTTTCCCCAAATAAAGACAATCAGCGCGCTACACCACTGGTCGTGGGTCGTCCTCGACCGGTCGTGACACGACTGGTCGACTACGTCCTCGACCGGTTGTAACACGACTGGTTGAGTACGTCCTCGACCGGTCGTGTACTACAAAAAATCTATAATTTTCTTTCAATTTTAAAATTTAATATATTAAAGTAGTTAATATATATATACACTATGATACAGAGATGCATGATCAATCATTTTAAATTTCACATACCAAGATCAACTTTCAATTTATTAAACCGGATTTTGTCGAGCGGATTAGTGAATATGTCAGTAAGTTGAGTCTCAGTAGGAATATATTCTAAGGATATTACTTTTTCTTTTACTAATTCACGAGTATAATGAAATCTAATGTCAATGTGCTCAGTACGTGAATGCTGGATTGGGTTTTTTGAAATATTTATCGCATTGGAATTATCACAGTATAAAACCATTGAATCCTGTGCGATACCATAATCACTCAACATTCGTTTCATCTAAACTAGCTGTGTACATCCATTTCCAGCTGCAATATATTTAGCCTCAGCAATTGAGAGTGATATGGAACTTTGCTTCTTGCTAAACCAAGAAACCAAGCAATTTTCAATGTAAAAACAACAACCACTAATTAATTTTCTGTCATCGATATTACCGGCCTAATCAGCATCTGAATACCCAGCCAATTGAACACTAGTATCAAAAGGATACCAAAGACCCAAGTTAACTGAACTTGCGACATATCTAACAATTCGCTTAACAACAGTTAAGTGAGATTCTTTAGGATTAGACTGATATCTAGCGTAAATTTCAACACTTAAAGCAATATCAGGTCTACTTACAGTTAAGTAAAGCAAATTATCAATCATGCTACGATACAACTTAGGATCTACATCTTTACCTGTAGAGTCTTTTAAAAGTCTTAGAGTTGTACTCATAGGTGTATCAAAATTCTTACCATTTTCAAATTCGAACCTCTTAATCAAGTTCAAAACATACTTGGTTTGAGAAATGAAAATTCCATCAGGTTGTTGTTTTACTTGCAACCCTAAGAAATAATTTAATTCTCCAACCATGCTCATTTCAAATTTTGATTTCATTAACTCTGCAAACTCAACAGTCATGTTAGTACACGTTGATCCATAAATAATATCGTCAACATAGATTTGAACCATTAAAATATCATCGTTATGCTTCTTAACAAAGAGCGTCTTATCGACACTACCCATTTAAAAATTGTGACTCAGTAAAAACTTTGTCAATTTTTCGTACCATGCCCTGGGAGCTTGTTTCAAACCATAGAGAGTTTTTTAAGACGATATACATGATTAGTAAACTTAGGGTCTTCAAACCCTGGAGGTTGTTCCACATATACCTCTTCATGTAAATCTCCATTCAAAAAGGCACTCTTTACATCCATTTGAAAAATTTTAAACTTCTTAAAACATGCAATGGATATAAAAAGTCTGATAGATTCAAGATGGGCTACAGGGCAAAGGTTTCATCGTAATCGATGCCTTCAATTTGTGTGTACCCCTGTACAACTAGTCTTGCTTTATTTCGAATAATATTTCCAAGTTCATTAGACTTGTTTTTGAAAATCTATTTTGTTCCAATAATGTGTTTATCTGTAGGTCTAGGAACAAGATACCAGACATCATTACAAATAAATTGATTAAGTTCTTCCGCCATTGCAACTATCCAGTTTTCATCAGAAAGTGCTTCTTTTACGTTTACTGGTTCAATCTGGGATGTAAAACATACGTAATTACATGTCTTCTATTTGTCTATGAGTGTGCACACCAGTGAGAGGGTTTTCAAGAATTTGAGAAGTTGGATGATCTTTAACAGTCCTTAATTCAGAATTAATTTCACTTGATAAAGTATCTGGTTTTTCAATTACAAGAACTTCATCATTGTCTGAACTAGGGGCAGGTGTATTCAAGTGATCATCAATGACCACATTAATTGATTCTTGAATCACACCAGTCCTGTTGTTCAAAACATGATAAGCACGAATGTTTAAAGAATATCCTAAAAAGGTCCCTTCGTCACTTTTAGTGTCAAACTTTCCCAAGTTTTCACTGTCAAGTAAAATGTAGCACTTGTTGCCAAAAATACGAAAGTATTTGACAGTAGGCTTCTTGTCAAACCATATTTCATAAGCCATTTTATTATTTAATTTATAAATATAAACACGGTTAATAATGTAGCAGGCAGTATTCACTGCTTCAGCCCATAGATTTCTAGGGAACTTCATGCTATTTAACATAACATTTCCCATTTCTTGAAGCATTCTGTTTTTCCTTTCCATAATACCATTTTGTTGTGGTGTTTTGGGCACGAAAAATTCATGCGATATTTTCAAATTCGGATCCATGATCACTACGGATCTTACTGACTTGAGAACATTTTTCAGTTTGGATCCGTTTGATGATCTTTTTCACTTCATCAAGGGTTTCTGATTTGTCTCTTAAGAATGAAACCTAAGTGTATCTTGTATAATCATCTATAATAACCAAGATGTATTTTTTACTACCTTAACTTTCCGTTCTAGTTGGTCCTATAAGATCCATGTGGAGAAGCTCGAGTGGTCTTAATGTGGTATTGGAGTTCACCTTTTTGTGAGAGCTCCTAGTTTATTTATCGTATTGGCATTCACCACATATTTTATCTACTTTTTGCAATTTAGGTAGACCTTTAATTAGTTCTCCTTTGCTCAATTTGTATAAATTTCGGTAGTGCACATGTCCAAGGCGTTTATGCCATAATTCTGTCTCATTGCTATGGACCACGTAGCACTTTTGGTTAGATGAGCTACCATCACTTACGATATAGCAGTTTTCAGAAGTTCTGCGACCAGTTAATATTACAGAACCTTTTCTGTTTATGATCTCACAACCTTGATTGGAAAATTTCACACTTGGTTGTTATCGCATATTTGAGATATACTTAATGGCTTGTGTTTTAGCCCGTCAACATATAAAACATCTTTAAATAAAGGAAGGTTGTAAAGTTGAACTATACCTTTGCCAATAATCTTGCAATTGCTTCCATCACCAAGTGTGACTGACCCATCAGTCATGTCTTTAAGATCAGTAAATAAAGCTTTGTCTCCTATCATATGCCTGGAGCATCCACTATCTAGGTACCACTTTGAATGGCTTGTTGCTTTAAAAGCAGTGTGGGCAACCAAGCAGGCACCCTTAGGAACCCATTTCAGAACTTTTTTGGGTTTATGAGTATAGTTGGTCTTCTTTTGATTGTAGTTGTAAGAATGACCTACCGAGTTAGATTTTAAGAGCTCCTTGAGTAAATCAACTATCTTTTTAGCTAGTGGGTTTCTGTTCTGATTTTTGAAATTGACATGGCTGCTTTTAGGTTTTTGAAAAGTTTTTGTATTTTTAGAAAAACCTCGATAAGTACTTTTCTCTTTTGAGTTTGAGGCTTCTCCTTTCACAAATTTGAGAGGAGTATCCTTCTGTTTAAGAGGTATATTCTTATCATAGCCCAACCCGGATCGATCACCACATTTTCTTGATCCGGATAATAATTTTTCTAACTTTGGATCACATTGGGCATATCTCCATGTGTCCTTCAAACTCAGAAGAGAAGATACTTCATTCTTAAGTTTCTTATTTTCAGATTTCAAATCTTCAATCAGGGAGGTTTTGAATTCCAAATTACATTTTGATTTTTCAAAGCAATCTGAAATTTGGGATTTTTCGAAAACAAGAGTCTCAAAACATTCTTTGAGTTTAGAAAACTTTTCTTTTTGAAGTTTAAGTTTGACAACAATTTTACAACTTTCCTTATATAAGGCATTATAAGCATCTTAAAGATCTTCTTTATTTTCATGATCACTATGCAAATTCTCTTCACTAGTTGAATCATCGTGATCTGAAAATGTGAACTTGGCTAGAGTCATAAGGGCTTTTACATCATTACCCGACTCGGTTTCAGAATCTTCTGATTCAGAAGAGGCTTCAGAATCAGATGATTCGTCCCATGTAGCCAACATACCTTTCTTTTTGGGTTTGTCCTTTTCGGGACATTTGTTTGCTAAATGCCCATATTCTTGGCAGTTGTAACATTGACTATCTTTCAAAGACTTCCAAGTTCTAGACTTTGGTTTAGATCGTTTCTTTTCATTTGTCTTTTGAAAATCGACCATTTTCTTACTTTTGAAAATCTTATAAAACTTTTTTGCTAAAAGCGCCATATCATCTTCTGAATTTTCTAAATTCGAGTTGAGAAATATCTTTAGAAGATGTTAAAGTAATAGATTTACCTTTAGGAACTTTAAAATTTAATTCATAGGTTTGTAAAGAACCAACTAGTTCTTCTACCCTCATGTTATCCGTATCATGAAGTTCCTGGATCGTGGTTACTTTTGAGTTGAACCGTTCAGGAAGAGTGCGAAGTATCTTTGCACACACTTTAATTTCTGAGATTTTATCCTAAGACCCCACATTGAGTTTACAATGTCATTCAATCTAGTGTAAAAGGCCATAAAAATTTAATTTTCCTCAATATGAATTTCTTCAAACTTAGTTGTGAGGAGTTGGACTTTAGACTTCTTGACAATTGATGTACCCTCGTGTGTCATTTCTAATATATCCCAGGCTTACTTTGCAGTATCACAGGATATGATTCTTTTGAACTCATCTGGTGATAGTGCGCAAGTGATAACATTTAGTGCTTTAGCATTAACACTACTCTGACTTTTCTAAAGTGTAGTCCATAAGAAATAAGGAGACACTCTCATTGTTTTTGAACCATCGGTTCCAGTTACTTCAATGGTAGGGAGTTTCCATTCGGTCACTGTGGCTTGCCACACACTCTCATCCATTGATTTGAGGAAGATCCTCATTTTGACTTTCCAATAGGCATAGTTGGAGCCATCAAATGGTGGAGGCCTAATGACTGAAAGACTATCGAAATTTAACATCTTATAACTTTGATCATTAGATCAGGAAATAAATCCAAATTAAAGCAATAAGAACAAGCTATTAGTCTCGGATACCACTTGAAATGGCCAACCTCTATGTCCTAGGGGGGGGGTGAATAGGACTATGCCAAATTAAAATTAAATACAGCGGATTAAAATAAGGAAATAGCCTTACAAAATAAATCAATTCACAATGCTGAAATTAAATCAATCTCAATAAACAAGCAATGAGAGGTTAATACAAATTCAGTTTTAAGGATAACCTTACGCCATAATCAACAAGGGTTGATGGTAGGACAACCTTATTTTTATAACGTCTTTTGAATCAAGAACTCAATCTGAAAATAAATAGCAAGAAATAAATTGCTGAAATAAAACTCTAAATTATTACAACATTCCCACACTTTCTTGAAATGTAAATAGTTACAGCATTCACATCCACATGTACATTTCACAAAACTGAATGATGAAAGATAAGGAATTAAGTAAGCAATCAATCCATAAGACAAAGAGTTATAGTGGTTCGCCTGTGTGTACACCAACTGTTTTACAACAGCTACACAGAATGCTACTCCACTCCTAATATCCTCACGGGGATATTAGCGTTCACTATCAAAATAGGTTTCACAAGTTTACCTAAAACTTTCACAATTATGTCTTTTAACTTGGGCTTACACAATCCAAAAACCCACACTATTCTGAGTTTTCTGGCTCTCCTCAGATAACCCTACAAATGGAATTTTTCTAACAAATCCCCAACAAAAACCAAAAGAATGAAAATTTTACAGAATTGTAAAATACCTGGATTTCTCCTCTTGTAGCAGCCCGGAAGAACCAATTGGAGTAGATGTTCGGATATGAAAGTTCAATGTCCAATACTCACTTTATAATGGTTCTAAGTTCTAATTGATTTTAAATTAAATCAGACTGGGCTAACTCTATTTGATTTTAATTTCTAGAAGAAGGAAAATAATATTTCCTCTTTTCAAATCAGATCGGAATACTGAATCAAATCAAAAAGAAAAAAGCTAACAAAAGAAAATAGAATTATGCACAATATATCTTAAAAACAGACACAAACTTATCTCAGAGTGGAGCTTTGAATTCACTTAATTTTCAATGAAAAACTCTGAAATTCGTGTGTTATTTATAGCTGCAGAAATTCGTCTTCAATTGGTCCTAGGTTCACTACGACTGGTCGAAGAAGAAACAGAGTTTTAAATTTTCGGGCGTGATCAGATAAAGCCGTTACACGACTGGTCGTGAGCAGTCCACGACTAGTCGAAGGCAGTCCACGACTGGTTGTGACCACCCTACGACTAGTCGAGCGACACTTGATTTAGTTGCTGGTGTTTGAATTGTACCTCCAGGACTGGTAGAAGGTCGAATCAAGACCATCCCACGACTAGTCGAGCAAACTCCAGGACTGGTCGTACCCGAATAGAAAAAATCTGATAAAATGCAACAAAATTACGACTGGTCTTGGAATATCTTGGACTGGTCGAACCAGTGCTAGGACTAGTCGAACAAGGTCCAGGACTAGTCTTAGAACAGACCAAACTCACTTGTAAAAGATATATGAATTATGTATCCAAAGTGACCTACTCTAAAGGTCAACCTAAGGTCAATCAAACCTCAATAAGTAAGGACATTGAACCTTCATTTATTTAGACATTGAACTTTACGAAGCTTGAGTTCTTCTTGATGTAGCTTGAACCCTTCACAAACTTTGAAGTCATTATTGATTTGAGCTACTCTCAGTTCCCTAACTATGCTTGAGTCTTAAACTTGAATAGATGTGAACTTTGCATCTTGAACTTGAACTCGAGCTGAGTCTTTAACCTGAACTCTTCTTTAAAATCGTTAATATTGTAACTTGAACTAGCTTGAGGAGTTCATCATCTTGTCCCGAAGTATTGACGTGGTGTTTCGAACATATTTAATAAGATACAAACACAAGACACATATAGAGGTTTTGACACATAAAATTTGACAACTAAAGAGGATTCAAACCATAGTACTTACACTACAATTGTCAAAAAATCTAAAGTCCAACTCCTCACAACTAAATTTAAAAAAATTCATATGGAGGAAAATGAAACATTATGAACTTTTATACAGGATTAAATGACATTGTAAACTCTATGTGGGGTCTTGGCGATACAATCCCAGAAAGTAAAGTGTGTGCAAAGATACTACGCTCTCTTCCTGAACGGTTCAACTCCAAAGTAATTGCGATTCAGAAACTTTGTGATACAGATAATATGAGGGTAGAAGAACTATTTGGTTCTTTACAAACCTATGAGTTAAACTTTAAAGCTCCTAAAGGTAAATCTATCGCTCTAAAATCTTCTAAATGTAATTCTAAAGAAAATTCTGATTCTGAAGATGATATAGCTCTTTTAGAAAAAAAGTTTTATAAAATATTCAAAAGCAAGAAAAGGGTAGATTTTCAAAAATTAAATGAGAAAAAAAGATCTAAACCTAAATCTAAAACTTGGAAGTCTTTGAAAGATAGTTAATGTTACAACTACCAAGAATATGGGCATTTAGCAAACAAATGTCCTAAAAAGGACAAACCCAAGAAGAAGGGTATGTTGGCTACATGGGATGAATCATCTGATTCCGAAGCTTCTTCTAAATCAGAAGATTCTGAAACCGAGTCGGGTAATGAAACGAAAGCTCTTATGACTCTAGCCAAGTTCACTTTTTCAGATCATGATGATTCAACTAGTGAGGAAAATCTGAACAGTGAATGTGAAAATGAAGATGATCTTCAAGATGCTTACAATGCCCTATACAAGGAAAGTTATAAAATTGCTGTAAACTTAAACTTCAAAAAGAAAAGTTTTGTAAACTCAAAGAATGTTTTGAGTCACTTGTTTTAGAAAAATCCCAAATTTCATATTGTTTTGAAAAGTCGAAATGCGAGTTAGAATTTAAAACGTCCCAGATTGAAAATCTGAAATCTGAAAATGAGAAACTTAAAAATGAAGTATCTTCTCTTCTAATTTTAAAGGACATATGAAGATATGCCCAAGGTGATCCTAAGTTAGGGAAACTATTATCCGGATCAAGAATATGTGGCGACAGATCTGGGTTGGGCTATGATAAGTTCATACCTCCTAAGCAGAAGAATACTCCTAAGTTTGTGAAAGGAGAGTCCTCAAACTCAAAAGGAAAAAAGTACTTATCAAGGTTTTTCTAAAAATTCAAAAACTTTTCAAAAACTGAAAAGCAGCCTTGTTAACTTTAATCAGAAACGAAATCTACTAGCTGAAAAGATAGTTGATTTACTCAAGGAGCTCTTAAAATCTAACTCTATAGGTCATTCTTACAACAACAGATATAAGGAGACCAACTATCCTTCAAAACCCAAAACAATACTGAAATAGGTTCCCAAGGTTGCCTTCTTGGTTGCCCACACCACTTTCAAAGCTTCAAGCCATTCAAAGTGGTATCTAGATAGTGGATGCTCCAGGCACATGACAGGCGACAAGGCTTTATTCCCCGATTTAAAAGATATGACTGATGGGTTGTCACTTTTGGTGATGGCAGTAACTGCAAGATTATGGGCCAAGGTATGGTTCAACTTTGTAACCTTCTTGTGTTTAAAAATGTCTTATATGTTGAAGGTCTAAAACATAACTTACTTAACATATCTCAAATATGCGATAATAACCATAGTGTACGGTTTTCTAATCAAAGCTGTAAGATTCTAAACAATAAGGGTTATGTAATACTAACTGGACGTAGAACGTCTGAAAACTGCTATATTGTTAGTGAATCTAGCTCATTTAATCAAACATATTACATGGTCCATACAGATGAGACTGATTGTGGCACAAACGTCTTGGACATGTACATTACCAAAATTTATATAGATTGAGTAAATGGGAACTTATAAGAGGTCTACCCTGTAAGCCCCATATCCTAGACTGTACCATTTTATAGACTTCCGCGGTCTTACCGATCGAATTTTGGCAACCTTCAACTCTTAACCGATATTTGCGTGTGACCTTGAGTCACACGACGTTAACCTGAGTCGACTCAACCCAAGACCTTTACCATAGCGACCGCGCTGTTGCCACGGTTCTGATGTCGCGACTCGCGCGTCGAGGCGATACCCTGGTAAGGAGATATGGGCCAGCGTTTGGTGCGAGGAAAACGCTGCGCATTGCAAAACCCAAGAGAATCTCTACGACTTGTCATATCAATCCATAAATCCATCAATCTCAACATGTCAAGTACACATCAACTTTCATCCATTCCCAAGCAAGCCTCAAAGTCAAAAAGGCTCTTACACACCCATGCCTTTCTTATACAAATGGCCACAAAAGTCAAAAAGCTCTTACACCCATCACCACCACATCCATCGCTCCATCACCCATCACTCCTTCTCTCCCTATATAAGTCTCTCTCTCTCTCTCTCTCTCTCTCTCTCTCTCTCTCTCTCTCTCTCTTTTCCAAGCTCATTTTCAAGCAAGAAAAACCTCCATACGTATGAGCTTCTCCAAGCCTTCCCAAGCAACAAAGGTGGCCCACTTTTCTACCCTTCATCTCCCATCTCAACCATCCAAACCTCATCTCCTCCATTGGAATCGATGCTAAGGAGCTAAGGAAGCTAAGGGTGCAAGAAGAAGCCGGTGGGTGATTTTTGGATTTTTTTCATACATTTGTTTGATTTAAGGGCCACGTGTAGTGGGACCCACCTTGATGTAGGCTTTGTATCAAGAGGGACCCATAGTGGCTGGGTCCCTCCATCTTTGCTGGTGTCTTTCTCTTTCTTTCTCTCTCTTTCTATGATTATGGCCCACCTAATGTGTGTATGTCATTCATGCCATATACTGGTGGACCCCATATATGTGGGACGCAGCATGATGCTTTTATGCCATCCCAACCATCCATGGGGGACCCACCTTGAGGTGGCTAATAGTGGAGGTGGCAGCCAGTGAAGTGTGATCCACGTGGGCCCACCCAGCCCCATAGTTCACTGCCAGACCGAGTGAAAGATACCTTGTTTCACCTTGAGGTCCTGGTATTGATCCCTGTAGAGGTGTACTAACATATGGTGTGCATTAACATGGAGTGTGCACTAACTTGGGTGTGGGTGCTGACGGTGGGGCCCATGTGATCCATCCACGCCGTCCACCCTTGTTGATGGGCCACGCCATGGGGTATGTGTTTTACCTGACCGTCCACCACCCTCGGATGGTGGGCCACGTCCGTGTGGGGCCCTCCTTGGCCTGCGTCCCATGCCCAGATACATAGCTCACCTAACAGACTAGGTGAGAGACACCTCGTCTTAACGCTGGATCCACCCAGCTCCTTAGCTCAAGTGGCAGACTAGTGAAAGATATCTCGTTCCAACGTGGGACCCACCCCTTTAGTGTGTGTGAAGATCAACACTGTCCAAATGTCTGGACGGTGGGACCCACAACTGATGCATGTGTTGCATCACAACCGTTCAAATATTTTGGGACCCACCATTAGCCTTCTGTCCAGGTGCTAACAGCGCTGACCCTCTCACTCCCTCTCACACACGCACACGTATACATCTACCACACTACTTAATATAATATTTTATATTATTATAATATTATATGATATTTTATATCATAAATATCACGGTGGGGTCTGACATGCTAGGTACGACCCCACCATGATACATGTGTTGTACCCCTACCATCCACCTGTGAGTGGACGTGGGCCATCATGATACATGGGGCATGCCACGCCGTCCAATACACTGGATGGGTGGGACCCACCATGGATGCATGCGTTTCATCCATCCATCCATCTGGACGATGGTAGCAAGGGCCCACCATTATCGGATGCGCTGTATCTAGCCATCCATCCATTTGCCTAAACCTGTCTCAAGGCTTGAGGCTAAATATAAGACAGATATAATATCAAGTGGGCCTCACTGCATGAGACAATGGGATGAACGTCCACCATTGAACACCCCTTTGGGTAGCAAGGTTATGGACTAGAGTGATAATTGTTTTTCCCACTATATCCAGGTCCTTGTGACCTTAAGCACAAACTGGATGGAAATTAAGTGTTATGGTGGGCCCACTGAAATCTGATAGTGGGAAATGGTCCTTGTGACCTTATGATCAGCATGGGTAGAAAACAAATTCTAAGGTGGGCCCACTAAAAATCTAACGGTGGAAATCATTGTCTCCACTACTAATTGTGGAATGGTCCAGATCCTTCAATATAATTCTTTTGGGAATGTATGAGGCCCACCTTGATATATGTAAGGCCCATGGGTTGAGGCCCATTTGATGTATTAGGGCCCATGAGTTAAGGCCCATTTGATGTACATATGGGGCTCAATGGGTGTGGCCCATTTAATACACATAAGACCCATGTGATTAGGCCCATTTGATGTATTCAAGACCTAATGGGTTATTGCCCATTGCAATGTACACAAGGCCCATTGGTGTGACCCATTGATGTGGCCCACTTGATGAATATAAGGCCCATATGATATGGCTCATTTGATGTATTTAAGGCCCAATGGGATATACCTAAGGTCCATTGCAATGTGTGATCCCAACATGGTTTATGTGATGATGTTTACGACGGGCTATGCCTTGGGAGCAATGATGGTTTGACGTCCACATTGTAAGTATAATGTTGGTTAAATGTCCGCATTACAACTCTCCCTAGGGCCCATTGATAGGCCTGTACTTGTTGCTTGTAGGCTGTCTAGGTCCATCTGCGTTGTAAGGATAGTTCATTACTTTAGTACATGTTTAGTATAGGTCCATGACTCATGATCATATGCATCATATGTATGCTCGATATGAGAAGTGACTGATCATAGCATATGCCTTCGGGCAAATTATTTATGGGCTCCTGGTTAGGCGGTGTTTCCCTACATGAGCGCACAATACGCGCAGGATTTCTACATGACTGGATGGAGTGATTCATCTATTCGCATTGTGTGTCACGATTATTGTACGCCCTGGTGACATCAAAGCCGTACCCTCCACAGGCGTATCGTGGATGGAAGGATTGGATACCAAAAATCTTGTTCTACATAGGGTGTTATAGATATTCCTGGGTGAAAGTCCCTAAACCCTTATGGTACCAAGAGGTTACTCCAATGTATAGACCGAGTGGGTACAAAAGCGCCGAGTGCCGATTACTAGACAGTCGCGCTTTCCACTATGTCATAGTCGGTTGGAAGGGGGTGCGGCCTTACCCGTTCGAGAGTAGGGACAAAGTTAAGCTGAGTTTAACCAGCTCGAGGAATGGGTCCGCTATCGACAAGTCAAGCCCTATATTGACAGACGGATAGTGAGGTCTCTTCCACTTACCTTATTGTGCGTGATGGGGCGGCTATCTGGTTTAGAGTGTACTAGATCCCGGTGATATCCCAAAGTTGAGCTGTATTGATATGTGGACTCAGATGAGAATTTGTATACTTGAGTTACATTTCGCATCGCATGGCCTTGGTATGGCGGACATCATTCATGCTTTGCACTACATGGCCTTGGTATGGCTATGGTATTCTTAGCTTTCATCAGCATGTTACACATTACTCTGATGGTGCATAACTGCATTATCACTTGTGCACACACTTTCACCACCCTCTAAGCTTTCTATAAGCTTATGCACGACCGTTGCGTGCAGGTGACGTTGGATCATAGTAATGCTGAGGCTTGAGTACGTAGCAGATTATTTTGGAGCTTTTAGTCTATTATCATTGTATTTTCCCTTTATGCTCATTGTACTTGTAAAGTTTTTTATCATAGTGGAAATGTAATGGAGTTTTTGGTTGTTGTTTGTGGGTTATGCCTTTGGTTATGCTTATTACAAATCAAACCGACATTGAAAATCCTCCTCGTAGCATCCCAGGATCGGAACCTGGCGAATGGGCGCTGGGAGCCGAGAATAGGGTTCTACGAAGGCTGTCGGCTCCAGATTCGGCGATCGAAAATTTTATGAGCCCGATTTCTGAGTTTGGGATGTGACATACCCAAGCTTCAAAAATTAAATAAAATATGTGGTGAATGCCAGATAGATAAACAAACAAGAACCTCACACAAAAAGGTGAATTCAAATATCACATCAAGACCACTTGAATTCCTCCACATGGATTTGATAGGACCTACCAGAATGGAGAGTCGAGGTGGCAAAAGGTATATCTTAGTAATAGTGGATGACTTTACCAGATATACATGGGCAGTCTTCTTAAGAGACAAATCAGAAACCCTTGAAGAAATAAAAAAAGTTCTCAAAAGGATTCAAACGGAAAAAGGTTCTCAAATCAGTAAGATTCATAGTGATCATGGATCTGAATTTGAGAATAGCGGTTTTGAGAAGTTCTGTAGCGACTATGGAATATTACATGAATTCTCAGCGCCTAAAACTCCACAACGTATAGTGGAAAGGAAGAATAGAGTGCTTCAAGAAATAGCTAATGTCATGTTGAATAACATGAAGCTCTCTAAGAATCTTTGGGCTGAAGTGGTCAATACAACTTGTTATATTATTAACCGAGTCTACACTAGCAAAGATAATAATAAAACGGCTTACGAAATGTGGTTCGATAAAAAGCCTACTGTCAAATACTTTCAAGTTTTTGGTAGCAAGTGTTATATTTTACGAGATCGTGAAAATTTAGGAAAGTTTGATACGAAGAGTGATGAAGGAATTTTCCTAGGATATTCCTTAAACGGTCAAGCTTATAGGGTTCTGAACTAAAGAACCAGTGTGATTTAAGAGTCCATCAATGTTGTCATTGATGATCACTTAAACACACCAGTCTCAAATTTAACTAATGATGAAGTTCTTGTAATTGATAAATCCGATACTTCATCTAATTAGAATGATTCTGAATTAAGGACTGTTAAAGATCATCCAACCACACAAATTCTTGAAAACCCTCTCACTGGTGTTCGTACCCATAGATAACTTGAGGATATATGTAATTATGTGTGTTTTACATCCCAAATAGAACCATCTAACGTAAAAGAAGCTCTTGCTGATGAAAACTGGATAGTTGTGATGCAAGAATAACTTAACCAATTCGTATGAAATGATGTTTGGTATCTCGTACCAAGACCTAAAGATAAACACATCATTGAAACAAAATGGATCTTCAAAAATAAGTCTGACGAGCTTGGAAATAAAATTAGAAACAAGGCCAAACTAGTGGTACAAGGTTATACTCAAATTGAATGTATTGATTTTGATGAAACCTTTGCACCAGTAGCACATCTTGAATCAATCAGACTGTTTATATCCATTGCGTGTTTTAGAAAGATTAAGATTTATCAAATGGATGTGAAAAGTGCATTTCTAAATGGCGATTTGCATGAGGAAGTTTATGTGAAATAACCGATGAATTTTGAAGATCCCAAGAATACTGATCATGTATATACGCTTAAAAAGGCACTTTATGTATTAAAACAAGCGCCTAGGGCATGGTATGAGAAACTAACAAAATCTCTGTTAAGCTATAATTTTTAAATGGGATCTGTTGATAAAAACTCTGTTTGTTAAAAAACATAATGATCATATTTTTATGGTACAGATTTATGTTGATGATATCATTTATGGATCTACTTGTACTAACATGACTACTGAGTTTGTAGATTTGATGAAATCACAGTTTGAAATGAGCATGGTTGGAGAATTGAATTATTTCCCAGGGTTGTAAGTAAAGCAACAACCTGATGGAATATTCATTTCTTAATCTAAATATGCCTTGAATTTAATTAAGAAATTTGGATTTGAGAATGGTAAGAACTTCGATACTCCTATGAGTACTACCCTGAAACTCTCAAAAGACTTTGAAGGTAAAAATGTTGATCAAAAACTTTATCGGAGTATGATTGGTAGTCTATTATATTTAACTACTAGTAGACCTGATATCGCGCAAAGTATTGGTATTTGCGCTAGATATCAGTCTAGTCCTAAAGAATCACACTTGATTGCTGTCAAGCAGATTATGCGATATGTCGCAAGTATTGTGAATCTCGGTCTATGGTATCCTCATGAGACTAGCGTTCAATTAGGTAGGTACTCAGATGCTGACATGGCTGGTAATTTTAATAATAGAAAATCAACCAGTGGTGGTTGCTTTTATATCGAAAACTGTTTAGTTTCTTGGTCTAGCAAGAAACAGAGTTCTATATCACTTTCAACAACTGAAGCTGAATACATCGCAGCTGGTAATGCGTGTACGCAGCTTGTTTGGATGAAGTGAATGCTAAGTGACTATGGAATTAAATATGATTCTATGTTGTTATATTGTGATAATTCTAGTGCCATTAATATTTCAAAAAATCCTATTCGGCATTCTTGTACTAAGCACATTGACATTAGATTTCATTATATCCGTGAATTAGTAGAAGAAAGGTTATATCTCTGGAATATATACCTACTGGGAATCAACGTGCTGATATTTTCACGAAACTGCTCGACAAAAGTTAGTTTAATCAAATGAAATTTGATCTTGGCATGTGAATTATAAGATGATATTTTATTGTATATGCTTGATAGGTTAGATTTTAATTTTTACAAAATATTCTGAAAAATCTTAATTTTTTTTAAAAAATGCATTTTTGGCTTGTACTCGAACGATCGTGAAAATATACGACTAGTCATGGTTTGACCGGTCATGTACATCTACGACCAGTCGAGGAACTCGTGAAACCCTTTTAATTTGGGGAAATCCTTTATCTTCCTCATTTCTATTTCTCCCTTCAACCGGTCGAACCTCGACTAGTCGAAGTCAACTCCCAAAATCTTCATTGTAAGTGCTCCATTTGTATTTTTCTTCTAGATTTGAGTCTAGAATACTTCTCTTTTACTCTTGAAGCTATTTATTTCGAGTTTCATTGTGATTTGGAGAAGTTATTCTGAAAAATTTGATATTAGAAAAACCCAGTTTCTTTCATTTGCAACTCTTTTTATTGTTGAACTCTTTATTGCAAATGGCTTCTAGAGGAAGGAAAATGACTTCTCGTGGTCCATCATCTTCCTCCAGATCAGCCCCTCTCACTAAACGTCATCTTAGGGCTTTTGAGGATAATCCATCATATGTTCGTGACATTCGTATGCGAAATGTAATCATTGAACATCTTGTTAATCTTAATCTTACAGCTCTGTTTGATATCTTTCCCATGCTACAAGCTGTAGGTTGGGATAACTTACTACATTGGGGTGGGTTGGCATACCGGTCCATTACCCAATCCATATTTTCTTGCATAATTGAATTTTTACTTAAAAATTTGACATTTAAAATTGCCACAATAGAAAGACCATTTGATGTTGATCGTCACTTGATTTCTGCTCTTATGAAAATTTCAGTTAATGATGAGGGAGTTCCCATCCATACATTGACTGAAAAACCCTCTCAAACTGAAAAATGCATGCTTTCTAAGAATTTATGCAATTTCGATGCTCCATGGATGCATAAAGGAAATGCGCTCCCCTCAAGGTATTTGTTTTCCAAATACAGAGTTTTGCACAGGATTTTTGTGTCTAATCTGTATCCTCGGTCAGGCAATAAAACTGAGTTAACGGCTTTTATGGTTTGTATTCTTCATAATGTAGCCCGAGGTGCTCATCTCTGCCTACCTTCCTTGATTTGTCATTTTATCATTCAGTTCAGACTCCATCCTGGTCATAGTGGTATACCCTTTGGATATTTGATGACCATATTGGCTTCTCATATGTTAGTCGATATGCCGGTCGGAGATGCCCCTATCCATCATCTGATATTTAATAATTCTAATCTCAATAAGATGAAACTAGAATTTTTTTGGCCAAGTTGATGGTGGTGGTGCAACTAAAGCTGTACATGAGGAAGAAGCTGGTGTTCTTCCTCCAGATGATATTAACATGGGTGATATCTTTAAAGAGCTTGATTCTGACTCTGCAGATGATCCAGATTATCCACCTTCTGCTTTCGATGCACGCTTTGTTGCATTGAAAACTAAGGTTGAATCTTTAAATGCTAGGATGGAAAACATGTCTGTTGCCCATGATTTACAATTCAAGTATGTGCGCAAATATCTTAAGCGCTTGAACAAGGGCATGCACAAACTTGATCCCTCCATCCCTGCTCCTTCATTTGGGTCAGATTAGTTAATTTTCTATTTTCTGGTCTGTAATAACTTTCTTTATATCATGTTCACTTGACTAGATTTGCTATTGTCACTACTACTGTTTGTGACTTAGTTTATCTATTATATGTGTTGCTTATGCTATGGTTTCAATTCTTATTTAGTAACCTCTTCTTTTACTCCTTAATTATTACTCCTTTTTAATCTGCTTTGTTCTTCCTTTGTCATATTATGACAAAAAGGGGGAGTAGATATATACTTTGCTTCTTAGTAGGATTGGTGAAATATGTTACTCAGGGGGAGTATGTACAATGGTGGTCTGTATGCACATAAGTATATTGATTGAATATTAATTTGCAGGTTCATGAATGTGTGTCGGTTTAACAACTAGTGCATGATTCTTTAATCAAATCAAATATTCTGTGATATATATCCTATCTCGGAAGTGTGTTTTGTCACTAATTTGACAAAGGGGGAGATTGTAAGTGCTATAGTGAATAGCCCCTTATTATTGTCAAATTTGTGGTGACAAAGACACTGCTTTGAAGATTGTTTATGTGATGAACAAAAGATCTATTCAAGACACAAGATTGGCTTCGAGTAGACAAGCACAGCTATTCAAGTTGAAGATCTTGAAGGTGTAGATTTCAGAAGCTTTAAGTTCAAGTTCTTAGAAGTTTTTCAAGCTGAAGATCTCAAGTTTAAGAACTCAATCTTCATGATTCTCGATGTCACTGGTATTCAAGTTTCAATGTCCTTACTTCACTATTGAGGTATGACTGATTGTAGGTTGACCTTTACAGTAGGTCACTTTGGATACATAATCCATATATCTTTTATAAGTGACTTTGATCTATTCTAAGGTTAGTCCTGGACCTTGTTCGACTAGTCCTAGTGCTGGTTCGACCAGTCCAGGAAATTTCTCGACCAAGCCTAAGTTGTTGAGGATTTTCAAAATTTTCTGGTTATTCTTCGACTAGTCCTGGAAACTGTCCGACTTGTCCTATGAACAGTGTCGACTGATTCTTCGACAGTCGTGGCTCTTCGACTCAAAGTACAACGTTGAGATTGGGCCATCTTCGACCAGTCGTATGAAACCTACAACCAGTTGAAGGGGACCTTCGACCAGTCATAGGGTACCCACGACCGGTCGTGCAACTGAAATCTTATCGCGCCCGATTTTTTCAAAATTTTGTTGGTTCTTGGACTAGTCGTAGAAGTCTTAAGACCATTCGAAGATGTATTTTTCTCAGCTATAAATAGAGCACGAATCTCAGATTAATTCATATATAGAGAAAAAGAAAAAAAGAAGTTCAAGCTAATTATTCCATCCTTCTGAGAGATAAGTCTGTGATCCATTTTAAGCTAAGTGTGCTTATTTAATATTCTATTTCTTTAGCTTTATTTAATTGATTTTGTTTCTTGTATTCCAATCTAATCTGAAAAAAGGAATTGCCATTTCCATTTCTTTGGAATTAAAATCAATTAAGGTTAGCCTTATGTTGGTTTAATTTTAAAATCAATTAGAACTAGAACCTTTGTAATCGAGTACTGAACATTGAACTTGGACATTGAATCATCTACTCTGACTTGGTTATTCCGGGCTGCTACATCGAAGGAGAAAATTAGGTATTTTACATTTAATTGTAAATTCCTTTCTGTTTTAGTTTCTTTTGGGATTTGCCAAAAAAATATCGTTGCTTTGGTTATCTAAAGAGAGCTAGCAAAACTCAGAAGTGGGATTTTTTTAATTGTGTAAGCCCACAGACAAAGACACAATTGTAAAGGTTTTTGGTGAACCTGTGAAAACTTACATTGTTAGTGAACGCTAATATCCCATGTGTGAGGATATTAGGAGTGGAGTAACATTCTGTGTGGCTGTTGTATAACAGTTGGTGAACACACAGGCGAGCCACTATAATCCCTTGTGTTGTGGTTGAATGGTTTACATTTCATATCTTATTTATTCATTTGAGGGATGTATATGTAGTTGTGAATGTTGTAATTTTTTATTTCAAGCATTGTGGAAAATGTTTTAATAGTTTAGAATTTATTTCTTGCTATTCATTTATTAGCTTGATTTAAATTGTTCCAGTAAGGTTGCCCTACCATTCTTATGGTGCATGGTTGTCCCTAGAACAATATATATTTGTGATTATAAGTTATTCTTCAGTGCAGTTTGTATTTATTTTTTATTCCTCTTCGGTTTGAGACTTGATACAAAGACCTTTCTAGAAATCAGGTTGTCCTACCATAAACTCTAGTTTTTGGTGTAAGGTTGTCCTTAGAAAAATATTTGTATTAACCTCTTAAGATCTGAATTTTGAGGTTGCTTTACAATCTTGCGTTGTGGTTTATTTAGTTATCTTATTGGCTATCATATTTCTTTAATTTCTGCTGTTATAAATTATTATTTGGCATAGTCCTATTCACCTCCCCCCCCCCCTCCCTCTAGGACATATAGCTAGGCCTTTTCAAACCTAAACCTATACTTATAACGTAAACGTAAAACCTAAATGTATTCTCAAATCCTTAAACCTAAACCTACACTTAATCCTAATCTCAACTCCTTAACCTAAACCTAAACTTGAAAACCTAAACCTAAACCCAATCCTGATTTCCTAAACCTAAACCTTAACCTATTCTCAATTCCCTAAAGCTATAACCTATAACCTAAACCTAAACCTATAATCTAAACCTAAAACCTGAATGTATTCTCAAATCCCTAAACCTAAACCTACACTTAATCCTAATCTCAACTCCTTAACCTAAACCTAAACTTGAAAATCCAAAATTAAACCTGAACACGAACCCGAACCCAATTTCCTAAACCTAAACCTTAACCTATTCTCAATTCCCTAAACCGTAACTTATAACCCAACCTAAACCTAAACCTATAACCTGCACTTATAACCTAAACTTAAACCTATAACCTAAACATCTAACCGTAACTTAAACGTAAAACCTAAACCTAAATCTAAACCTAAACCCGATCCCGAACCCGAATCTGAATCCCTAAACCCTTAGCCTAAACCTAAAACCCAAACGTAAACCCAATCTCAAACCCGAACCTGATTTCCTATACCTAAACCTTAACGTATTCTCAAATCTCTAAACTTAAACCTACACCTAATCCTAATCTCAACTCCCTAACTTAAACTTAAACCTAAACCTAAACTTGAAAACCCAAACCTAAACCCGATCCTGAACCTGAATTTGAATCCCTAAACCCTTATCCTAAACCTAAAACCCAAACGGAAACCCGATCTAGAACTTGAACCCAATTTCTTATACCTAGACCTTAACGTATTCTCAAATCCCTAAACTTAAACCTACACCTAATCCTAATCTCAACTCCCTAACCTAAACCTAAACCTAAACTTGAAAACCTAAACCTAAACCCGATCCTGAACCTGAACCCGATTTCCTAAACCTAAACCTTAACCTATTCTCAATTCCCTAAAGCTATAACCTATAACATATAACCTAAACCTAACCTAAACCTATAACCTTAACCTAAACCTAAAACTTAAACCTAAACCTAAACCTAGGTTTTGAGTTTAAAAGTCCATCCTAGGTTTGAACACATTACTCATGTTGAATTTTCCATAGTTTAGAAGATTTGTAGGTACATTTTTGATTTCTTCATATATAAGTGTTTTTTTTTTTTTTTTTGTCTTTCTTCCTTTTGAGATGTGTACAAAGGCATGCTTGTTTGATTGTGTCTACAAGGGCTGTTTCATACAGGCTGACAAGCTAAAGAAGTCAGTGGAGGATGAAATTCATTTTCTCAATGGAAGGGTTTCAGAACTTGAAAGTAATCTTGTGTCGAAGTCCACAGAAGTTACATCTGCAGTTTCAAGGAAAGAAGCTCTATTTTCTACATTTGCTGAAATTGACCGTCTGAAGGAAAAAAATTCTGTAAAAATATGAGCATTATTGAATGCATATGGAGGGTGTTTACTGTGTTGAAATGTATTTGTTTCTTGTACATGTTCTTATGATAGGTTGAGCAAAGTGAAGTATTGTTTATTTAGAAATGTGAATGGAGGATGCATTGTATGATTTGATTACATTTGTAATAAATATATCATTTTTTTTTTCTGATTACATTTTATGTACTATTTCTATCAGCATTAAGCTTAGATGAGTGATCAATTACAGCAGGTTCTTGCAATGGAAACAGGTCGTATTATTACAATTTAAAAAAATAGTTACAAATATAATCCGTAGTTATAGCTACAGCTCTTGTCCATAGCTATTGGTATCTATTGCTACGGATATTATTGGTGCTATTTGTATCTATTGCTACGGATAAGATTCCTTTTGCTACGGATATGATCCATAGCAGGTCCGTCGCTATTGGTGGGGTAGCTAAAGGTATTGGTACGGATGTAATCTGTAGTTATTGGTATCTATTGCTATGGATATAATCCGTAGCTATACCTTTAGCTACCTCACCAATAGCGATGGACGTGCTATGGATCATATCCGTAGTAAAAGGGCTTTTGCTACGATTTTTGGCCGTAGCCTTTGCCCGTTTTTCTTATAATGCGTGAATCAATCCGATGCTCTATTAGTGGCATGCGACCCATTGAATCCACTACCCAAATTGTATATCTTATAACAATAAGCAACCCTTATTGTGCTAGGCACATTGGACTTAGGCCCATGTGGGCCTAAAGCTCACTTTCTAAAACATGAAAATTATCACAAGATAGGACAATCACTACATGACAAATGAAGAGCTAACACATATAAGATAATACACTATGAAACAAAAGTGAGTTCTATCCCAAAATCCATCATTAGCCCTCTACCCATGCGTTATAAACTAATCATGACCCATCTCCACCTTATCCTACATAGGCATCCAATTCATGTCTTATTTTATGCCACATCAATTTAGACAACCAATTGCAACACTCTACTTCATTATCCATCATGCATCACTTACAACCCACAATCTTTATCCATCCATTAGCCAATGCATTTCTAGATTTCTTTCACCTTGGTCAATGCATGCTTAGCACCATACACCTTATCCATCTACTACTAATAGCATACATCACCTTCCACCTCACTTTTAGTACCAATAAGACCCCATAAACTTGTCGCATCATCTTGCCACCTCAACCCCCATTCTATATAAGAGTATAAGCTCTCTTACACTCATAATTTTTCTATACTTAGAAATTTCTAAGAATTTAAGAGAGAGTGGGGCCAAGGTATGACCCATCATCAAACCTAGAGGGAGTGGACCACACATCATCATCCATCTATCCATCCATTTGAGGTGAGTCTACACCCATCCTTCCATCCTTCTTTTTCTTCCTTTTATAATTTCTTAATGCGTGTGGGGCCTAGTGTAGATCCCTTATTTGCATGTATGGCTGGCCATGGTGGTCGGCAAGTGGCCCACGTTAGTATGGGCCACCATGATGAACATTATATCCACACCCTTCACATGTAATCCCCTTTTTTTATCTGGACAACAACTTGTAAAAATTGTATAAAATCAACCATGTTAAGATCTGAGTTTAAACTTGATAATAATATGATCCACAATATAAGATAACCCTAGGCCAAATTTGATAGTTATTTAATGGTCAAATCATCTGTGGAATCAACTTTACTTAGCTACTATCCAGCAACATAAAGAGGGTTCCGACTTGTTAAAAACTTACCCATTTTAACTTCCTTTAATGAATAGATTAGAAATATATATTCTATTAGGTTCGTAGAAGATTGAATTATATTTCCAATGGCGTATAATAAGCCTTGATCGAAGTTCGGACGACTGAGATATTGGCATTATACAAAAATATATCTACGGGCTTGTTGTAGCTACATATTGTATGAGCCACATCCATGATTCCAATGGTCAGATCTATTTAATATTTTTCTTTAAATTAATTGAGATAGTAAATAGTAATATATATGGTCCATGTGGTTAGATTCATTCATGATAGAAATTAGAAAATTCTGGACTGACAGATACTTCCATAAGGATAAACTTTGAATTGTTATGTGTGGTCCAGATGGATCTAAAGCTCTGTATGGTTGGAAACTTATATGCAAATTAAATTATGTATTTCCAAACCATCCTATTTTGATAAAAAAATAAATGCATTTTATTTGGGGAATTTATTCAATGATAACAAAGAATTTTAATGAGAGAACATTCATCAAATTTATTTGAGTTCATTTACATCATCTGATTCCCTTGATTTTGAAAACAAAGTACAATTAACGCAATGTAATGAATGAAAGAGAAGATAGCTCGATGGAAATTTTGGCAGCATTTCGACGCTTGTTTCAGTCATCTCCTAGTTCTTGGGAAGAATGTTGATTTCATCAACCAGTCTTCCAGGAAATGGGGCTTATGCAAGCTTAAATCCTCTGATCTGACCGTCGAGACCAGTTCTGAGCATCATTCCAATCATCTTTCCTAAAAATATAGAGCATCCATCTGGTCATTCTTTCTTGAAATATGAAGCATCCCGTTGAAGTGTGGCCAAGATCCGAAGAAATCAGGCCGATCATGTTAAACGGGCCTAAAAAATCTCCCAAAATGTAATATCACAGGGTTTCCACCGTCTGTTTGACTTGAAACTTTATGTGAAGCCTTAGAACCACAAATTAGCCTTACTCTTCAAATTTCATCTCCTGGATCCTTATAGAAATAGCCAAACTGACAAATCAGCCCCTAAAATCATGATTTGGGGCCCGCCTATCATCTGGAATTCACTTCAGATTCGGTCTTGACGCTTTAAATGAGCTACCAATGCAGATGAACGGAACAGATTTCTCACAAACATCACACTGGAGCCCATAGTACGTCGCATTTGCATAGAGTACAAGTGCACAAGCCATGCACCGTGTTTCTCAAAGTCGGTCAGCGCCTGCTGACCGACATCTTCTTCTCAAATTCAAAATGCTACAACGTCTTCATTATGATCATCGTTTTTGTGTAGTGGAGTCCACTCACTGCTCCATTGAGTGATCTGAACAGCTCAATGGTCTCTGGTGGCAGGTATTAACCTTGCCTAGATGTCCTTTCGTCTCCATGCAAGAAAGTGTAAGATCCTAGCCATTAATCAGAGGATGAACGGCGGAATATATAACATCGTGGGCCGCACCAAATCCACTCCAAAATGGGTCTTTCCTAAACGGTTTTTCTTCCTAAATCCAATGGACGGAGTGGATTTTCCATGTATCTTCAGTAAATGGGCCACCAAAATTCACAGAGTCGATGTACGTCGACTCTGTTGCAAAACAGAGCTTCCGTCCTTGCGTTGTGGGCCATGATCATGCAGTGAGAGATTGATCTGAAGCGTCCATCAAGTAGAGGGATAAAAGACAATCGAGGTGATGCTGATCTTTGGTGGCTATGATCATTCACATGATCATGGCAACGATTGTAAGCGGACTATTCAGATGCTGTTTTAACTTGATTTCCTCAGTGGGCCACATCGTCGGATGATTAAAACAGACCATTCATGGTCAAAATCCAGAGAGGAGTTTGGTGGACGGTGTGGACCTCTCAAAGGAGGAGCCGTTTGTGTGAATAAGCTTTTTTGCGCAGAGGAGCTTTGTGCGTAAAGGCTCTGTGCGAAGGAGCTTTGTGCAGAAAAGCTCTGTGCGGGCCACCTCCTTGTGCGCAGACTCCTTTAAAGACTATTGTTGTGCGCAACCTGCCATTGTGCGGAGGCTTGCATTGTGCGGAAAATCTCTGTGTTGATGAGCTGTGTGCGGAGATGCTCTCTACGGGGGTGCCTTGTGCGGAGATGCTCTGTGCGGGGGTGCATTTGTGCGGAGATGGCTTTGTGCGCCACACACTACCCCCTGCGTACAAAGCTCTCTCTCTCTCTCTTTCTCTCTCTTCTTTTAGGGCCCACCAATTGATCTAACCGATCCAACCCCTCCAAATGAAGCAGGAAGGGGTATTTATAGGCCCCACCACTCTTATAGAGTGGTGATCACCACCACTTATCTTTTCACATATGAACTTCTTCTTTTCTTAAACCATGGTGACCACTAAGCTCCCTCTTAAATGGTGGTGTACAACCTTTCTCCCTTTAAATGACATATGTGCACCCTTTTTTACCAAACTACCATTTCCAATGCTTTTTACCAAAATACCTAAACTACCCTTGGACATAGAATTTTACCAAAATACCTAAACAACCCCCGGACATGGAATTTTACCAAAATACCTAACTACCCCTGGATATAGAATTTTACCAAAATACCTAAACTACCCCAAGACATAGAATTTTACTGAAGTACCCCTGGACATGAAAATTATCGCAATACCCCTGGATGTAAAAATTATCGAAATACGCCTGGACATGAAAATTACCGAAATACCCCCGGATGTGAAAATTACTAAAATACCCCCGGACGTGGAAATTACCAAAATACCCTGGACGTGGAATATTTTTTATGCCTCAACAGATGCCCCCTCTATCCTTCTTTGATTGATTCCTGAAATCAAATGGAGGATCGATCTTCCTCTACCTAAAGAACTTGAATGAACTGCAACTGAAGGATGACCAGATGATTATGCTTGCATGGTAGACTAGATGATCATACTCGACTAGAAGATCGAATGATCGCGTTCGATCAGAATACCGGAATGCTCGCGCTCGAACAACAGGTTTGAATGCTTACGTTCGAATGAAAGACTTGAATAATCACGTTTGAACAGAAGATTTGATGATAGCACTCGAACGGAAGATTTGATGATGGCACTTGAACGGAAGATTTGATGATTGCGTTTAAACGGAAAACTTGAATGATAGTGCTCAAACGAAAGGCTTGAATGATGGCGCTCGAACCGAAGACTGGAATGCCCCCAGCCAGTAATGTCGAGCGGCTGTTTCACTAGAGAGGATAAAATGCTCCTTTTATCGAAGCACATCTCTGCAACAGCTGTGACGACTTCGTCTTTGAGTAATTTGATTAGAGAACTATCTTTCAACACCATTGTTGCTGCAACGGTCTCTTTGATCAACTCTAAAGATTCTTTCCTTCAATTCTGTATCTGGGGTCGTTCTTTAATGCTGCTCCTGCCGCAACAACTTTTTTGATTGTTTCCTTTACACACGATCTGCATAACCCAAGCTTTTGAATAATGGTCTCTCCTGCCAAATTAATCGGAATAAGTATCTTAATTTATTATAATTTTTTCAATGTAGCTTTATGAAGCATTGATAATTTTTTAAATAGATTGAGAGTTTCTTCTCTTTTTAGGCTGAGTGTGATATTCGCAATATGATTTAATCAATCTTTGCACTTCTCATTGTGCTTAGCATTGTATTCTTTATATTGCACTCTTGGAGATTTCATCTTTAGCTCCAAAGGTTCAACTGCTGAATCTTTTTACTGAGTCTTCTCTAGTTTGTGCTCCTTAACATTTTTTTTCATAGACTTTTCCTTGGATATTTGCTGATTGATATTATTATTCATAATATTCAGCATATGAATTCCTTCTCCACGTATAAGAAGTTATCAGAAAGACCAAGGCATAGATTATTTTGAAGACGTTAAATCCTGCCCCCTTTCCAAGTCAGCTTTGCATAAAGATTTCTTAAGAAGATAATATTTTCGAAGTGAAGCTTTCTGATACTCCTGAAGAATAAATAATCTTTGCTGCTCTTTTCATGACTCCAAAGAATATATCCGAGTCCTTATACTATCTGGTAGAGAATGATAATTCTTCACTAGTTTATTCTTTGCCCCCTTTTTGAGAACCTTGTGCAATAATGTCTTTATTCATTAAGAAGACGAGAGACGAAAAGACCTCACAACTCTTGTCAATATATTAATTGACCTTGGAGACTTGAGCTTTTGAGTAGATAATTGCCAATATCTTAAAGGCATTTACTGTTGATGTAATTTGAACCTGATTCAAGAGAAACACATTTTTGCATGTTGTCTAATCAATGTTTAAATTTTTCATTAGGTAATTGCATATTTGAATATATCTAAATTGAAATATGTGTCTACAGCATTTTCAATGCTATGCATAGTTTATGCTTTGCATGCTTGAGTATTTCTATAGTGAAATATGTATTTGCAGCATTTTGAATACTAAACTTAGTTTGTGCTTTCAAGCAATGGAGATAGTATACTCTTGACTAACCATACTCTAACTGAAACAAGACTAAACTTGACTTAACTTAACTCGACCAGACTCGACTGAACTGAACTGACACTACTGAACTGACACCACTAGACTGATACTACTAGACTAACACTACTGGATAGACACCTACACACACAGTTTAAGCTCTTGAGTAGTGGAGCACACATAGTTTAAGCTCTTGAGTAGTGGAGCACACACAGTTTAAGTTCTTGAGTAGTGGAGCTAGTAATTTCTTAGACTCTTGTGAGAGTCTGGTCTTACGTGATGGTCTCTGTAACTCTTATGAGTTCGCTGGACTCCTCATTGCCTATTGAGTTCACAAACCGCGATCCATTAGAGGGGCGCAGTGAAGCTACCGGGGCCGTGAACTCGGGTTGGATTTACGCACAGGGTTGGTCGCAGTAACTCTTTAGAGTTCACAGAGCGCACAAGGCTACCTTTGGGGTACCAAATCCAGGGCCACCAGTCCTTCAATGAGTAGGTTCAGGCCCTTCCTCATGAGTTACTACTGGAATCGATTCCCTAAATCTTTACGGTCTTACGCATGGTTGGCCTGTCCATGGACATGGCCCAAAGATCTGACACTGCAACCCACTTTTTCTTCGTCTGCAAGGTCAGGCCCATTCACCGGAGGGCATTTACCTCCGTTCCCTGTGACGCTGCTGGAAAGCTATACAGATAGCATGGGGCTTACTTGTGTGACTAGCCTTTCTGGACTTTTGGCCTTTTAGGCTTTACTTTTTTTTTTTAGTCCTTGGCTTCATCAGCTGCCCATGTGGGTATGCGTACGATGGCTTTCACGGGATTTTTAGGGCCATTGGCTTCTCCCTGCTGCCCGAATGGCTAAAATGATAGGTCTTATGCGTAGCTGGTCCCTTTTAAGATTGGGTCCTTTGAGGACGTGGCCTTTTTTTTTAGGACTTGGCTAGACTGCCTTAAATGATTATAGGTCTTATGCGTAGTTGGCCATATAGGCTTGGCTAGGCTGCCTTGAATGATAAGCAACCATCACTATCGTCAACTTTATATGTGGTTGGCTATATAGTTTATTCCCATGCTAAAACATGGCGATCAATAATTGATATTTCGCCGCTGCTAATAATACTTTGAGAATATTCATATCATGTTTGAAATAGTGTATCATCTTGGTGATGATAGCAATTTTGATAATCTATTGATGATGTTAACAATAGTTATCAATCTAGGTGATAATCATCGGTACTTACCAATGAAAATCTTTGACATCATTGGCAATCGTCAATGTTTGGCCGCTTAACAGCAATGCTTGACAGTAATCATCAACGCGCTTGGTGGTGATCAACAATGCTTGGTAGCGATCATTAACACTTGGTAGCAATCATCATTAGCGCTTGGTGGCGATCATCAACACCTGGTAGCAATCATCATTAGCGTTTGGTGGCGATCATCATTAGTGTTTTGCGTTTGATAATGACTTGATATGCTCAAAAGCCTGTCTTTCTTTGGCGATGACTTGATATGCTTGAAAGCCTGTCTTTCATTTATATACACAAAAGAATTACATTCTATGGTGAGAAATATATTTCACAGTTTCTTACTCATCTTTCTTGCTTACCTGTCTTTCCCCCTTTTGATTAGGAAGCATTGCTCTGGGAATCTTCGTAATCACAATCACGATGTTACGACCTTTAACAAATATACTGACGTCGCATCATCTCATATGTTTGCTCAAGATCAGCTTTGCCCCCAGTCTCAAACTAGTCAAGCCTGTATACTCTCCTTTTTTATGTCATATACCTTAACAATTTTGCTTTTATCAATCTTCTTCTGTAACTTGTTCTTCAAACCATTCGCTTTTCTTTCTTCTTCAATTATATCTTCTGAATTTCTCCTGAAATTTGAAGTTAATTGAAAATTTATGCTTTAATTCATTCGCATAAGGGAGAGTACATGACCTTATTTTTTGTAATCCTTTTGCTCTTTGAATTGTCGGTGACCATTGTTAATGCTTGATAGCACTCATCAATTGCTTTTGCCCCAACTTTACCCTATAAAAATTGATATAGACAATTATTATAAACAATTATCATTTCGGGGAGTCAACAAGTACCTCATTTGGGATTCTGAGATTTTGTCATTCTGAGACTTTTCTTATCTTATCTTTTTTTTTTTTTGATTTGGAAGCATCAGAATTGTAGCTTATCTTAAAGGATAACGTATCCTGTACGCCTTTGTTTGCCCCCAGAATAATTGTGCCGTGAATCTTTTGAGTCAACACGCTGTCTCGCTTTCTACTTTCCTGTCCTTCTTTCTTCTTTATTTTATTTCCTTTAATACTTTGACTATGAAAATTTAATTGTCTCTGCAGCTAACGATTGATTCCTCATAAGCAGTATATCACCTTCTTCAGCTGTATGTTTCATATAGTCTTTGAATTGTTTGAACCCTTTCTTTACTTTCTTGTTTGTAAAATCATCACTGTTCTCTTTAGCAGAATTTCAACCATTTACCTTTGACAGTCCTTTGTTTTGCATTCTTTCTTAGGCAATATCTACTACTATTCTTTTAAGACTTTCAAGTAATTTTTTTTTTACTCTAGCAAGTTGCGACGATGCCCCCAGGGTTCTCTATTGACCGATGAATTCGTTAATTCATTAATTGATCTGTTTACTTGTTGGCGAGCAACGCCTGATTCAATTGAACTGACTTCTCCTCTAAGGGTTTTCTTTCAAGCTTTACTGTTGTTCACGGTAGTCACTGTTGAAAGAGTAAGGTCTTCAGTAACACATTCATTTGGTGAAGGATGATGAACACCTTGTTGGTGAATTTTCTATTTTCTACATACTTCGAATGTACAGTTATCCGTTCTTGGTAGGATGATATTCCTTTCACCAAGTCTCAGTCGTCTCTGTCAACTTAATTTAAACACCATTCTCCTTGTATGCGCAGTACCCTATAACTTTTACGCAAGTCTCATTCTTCTTTACGTATCCTTTTTTTCTAATCTTCTTTCTTCTTTCTTTCTTGTCTTCAATATCCTCTCATTTCTTAAAGGCAATGTATGATGGAAACTTTGTATACTTTTGTGTGTTAATACATTATCATCCGTCCTTCATTATTTTTCCACGCTACTGATGAAGAAAAAACTACTTTCAATACTACCTGGCATTATCTGTTTCTTGATCGCAGCTGATTTGATCTTCCCTGATACTTTCTGGCATTGGTTTTATTTTAATACTTTCGGCATTACCTCGCTTCTCCTTCACTAGGTGATCCGACCAGCCGTGGTAAGACATGTTATATCAATTTCATTTCCACCATAATAAAAGTTTCATTTCCACCATCGTTAACTATTACTACTGAAAGCTTTGCCAGTGTTATGCCTGCTGCAAATGGATGACCAGGATTACTTTCAAGATCCTCATATCTAATGTGGATATTGGTAATAGAGAGCTTCAGGTTCCCTATTATCGTGTTGATCAGAGAGCCCAGCCACGATGTATTCACTTCAGATTTCAGTTGTTGCCTACTCTTCAACAGCTTCATTTCCATTTCCCTTATTCTAGTCTTTTTTGCTTCCTGGATAGTGTCCTCACTACATCCTTCAACCTGTGTTGCAGGCTCAATTAATTATGAAAATCCAATCCAAATGGACTAAGACTGGTTCTTGACCTATCCTGCTTCGTGGAACCTTGAGCTTCATAGATCCAAGAAATCATGCCTTAACTTTCACAGGCAACTTCAAGGCATTAAGCGCCTCTAGCTTCAGCTGCATATCTGTGAGCTCCACATCACCTCGCCAGATGCTGATCTTGAGAGCTTCCTTGTTAAGGCCTCTCACGTAGTTTCCAAGATATTTTTGTAGCAAGAACGCAAATTGATTTTCCAACATCTCTCTGTACTTCCTCACCATGGAAGTGCTTCTGTATGATACCCATTATTTGGTCAGCATGTGAGCACAGCTTTGCATAAAAAACCAGTTGAATTCGAATTGGTCCTAGAACTCTGAATGTTTTCTATCAAGCATCTAAAATTGTCGAATTGGCTTTCTTCTTCAGCATGCTCCTGAGCAAACGATAATTCCCCATCTACCGCTGGGAATATAACTTCATCCTCGGCAATGCCGTGAAAGATGCATACTTAGGCAATGAATTGTAACTTGTCATTGAAAGCTGACAAATTAGAGAAATCTCCTGAAAGTTGCATCTTCCTTGTTCCTTTAGCGATATCATTCAATTCTCTTTTGATAGCATTGTGCCAATATTTCATCGATTGGATGTGTTGTAATTGAATTGATAGCTGACTCCAGATGTTTCCTTTTTCCAGTCTTGAAAGATTCACAAGTGCTCCACCCTTTCTCTACTCGATCCATTAAATGGCCATGTGTGGGAGCCACCCAACACTTTTGAAGAAGTCTTTCATCTAAGACTATCTTGCACAAGCATTTCAGCATATCTTGATGCTCATCAAGTGAAATAGAAGAAAAAAGCTATGGAACGAACTGCCATCATATTCACAGGTATGCTGCAAAAGAACTGCTAGGTCAAGGTAGCTTGTTCCTCTTCCTTAGACATGTACTGACTAGCTGCTATTTAAATCACTCCCGTACAAGAAGATAGCTCTCTACAAAAACTGTCATCGTTCTAACATTATTTGTCTTTGATCAAAACTGACTTGATCATTTTTGACACTTTTTTTTGGGTGAAAGTCTATTGGATGTGGTATATCTGTCATAGATCGTTAGTTAATTTATTAAATGAATCATACTTTATTTTCAGAGATGAAGGGAAGGATGTTCTCGCTGAGAGTCGCCATTTTGGCGTCTGTAAAATGATAAATGTTCTCTTAATATTTTTCAAGTTACCATCGAATAATAAATCCCCAAAAGAGTTGCCATTTTGTTTTTTTTGTCGAAACACATCCATTATCTTAGATTTTCCAATCGAGAATCTAATCATGGAGATTTGATCAATACATTTCATGTGCTACTTGATGTGTATGTTGAATATATGTTGTACATAACATTCATCCTCTTATTGACCTACTTGGGTATGGGACCACTTGTGATTTATATATTTTATTAGTTCATCCAATCTTAACACTCATGTGCACTATTGTGTGTGTCTTATCTATGGTTTGCTAGTGTGTGGGCCCCGCTTGCCACTGGATCTATTTCTTTTTTTTTTTGCACTTTCTGTTTGCTGAATTTTTTCTAAGTACCTAACTAGTACATTGCATGTAGGCCTCTTGACACCTTGTGGTGGGCCTCAAGCTCTATAGTTAAGGGTCCTACTATGAGGGATATTTAATTCACACATCAATGGGCTGGGATGTCCAACCATTTTGTCGGGAATCATCCCCAATTATTTGGAAAGTGGGCCTTAAGTTGTGTCAGACCCCAATTGCTGAAAATTATCTGATTATTTTTGTATTTTGTACCAACTTTGGGCCTCTGTAGTGGACCCCATGTAGAAGATATGAGTAGGCCATCACTTTGAACCTTTAACCTATACTAATGAATAAATAAGTTATATTTTACTTGGGCCAAATCAGAACCCACATGATTGGGGAGCGGGTCCCAAAATCGGGCCAGGCATAGTTGTGCAGAAAATTAAAATACTTATGTTTGACTCTATACCAAATATTATGTGTGCACAATTAGTTGGTCATAACTTATACTTTTTAAAGTACATAAATATTACCATTAAGGGAACTTGACGGCACACTGAAAGGTGGTTCCTTGTGATCATGGGACATACTCAAAATTGGGCCAAAGCTAATTCTGCACTGTGTTTCCTACATATATTCTCCAAGTACCCATGTTTGGGCCATTATAGTAAATTATACACAATCAACCATTGAGGCCCACCTTATACTTTTTAAAGCCCATACATAGAGCTACCAGATGTATCTTTCCTTTCACTAGATGTGGGCCCCACATGATCATAAATCTGAATTGAAAATGGCCAGAAAGCAACCTGGCACTAAAAATCTATTTGATGTAAAATTTATGTGGGGCCCCAAAGAATTTAATGCAGCATCTAAAATCTGAAAATGAACTCCCAAGTGCTGGGGGCTCAAAATCTTAGGTGGGCCATCTAGTGTGGGATATCTTATATGGGCCTTATCCTTCATCTAATGAGGCCCAGCTGGCATGTTTTGTAAAAGGGTGATATATAACTCGTCAAATGTGTAGTGGACATATCTTGCTATCCAGTTGTTGTCTTAAGAGATGGGTGACCTTGGGATTATCTAAATGAGGTAACCCTAAGGCCCAAGTGGGCCCAACACTAAGAGAAATTGTTGGGGAGTGAGAAGCCCACCACGGTAACCTTCCTTGAGCCCGTTGGGTAGGCCCATTTCCTACTGGGCAGCGTGCCTTGCACACTACCTCTATTCAAGTGGACCACACTTAGTGATGCCTATTTTAGAATGTATAAAGATAATTGGGCTTTTTCTTAGTTTACTTGTCTATGTGGCTATTGGGCCCGATATGATGTATGACATAAAATATGTTAGCATGTTGTCCTTGTATTTGAGATCGTGCATTGTTTCTAGTTGATGGTGGAATGTGTGGGGCCCACTTACTTGTGGAATTAAATCCACACCATCGAAAGCCTTGTGGTTGGAGGTTTATGCCTTTGAGTTGGCCTATTGGTTCATCAAGTGGGACTCACACTTGACCTATACAACCCCATGCCTTGCGTGTAGTCCAAGGTCAATGTGGAAGTCACACTAGGTGGGACACACCTAGTAATGGTTGAGATGATGATACATGCGCGGTAAAATGATAATGATAATGGTGAGTTGTTGGTTAAAATGATAGATATGAGTTAATAGATGGTGAATTATGGCATATGCATTGATGCTGGTTGAGTAATTTTTTGTGATACTTATGACATTTCTTACGTTAATCATGATGCGGAAATGATCCTCATGCTAATGACAATGATATTATGTATATAGATACATGATGACAAAACGTGCTAGTTGACCACCATGCTTGATATCCAAGCGATAATAATGCATGTATTGATTGTCGTGGTGATAACATGGATAAGATAACCATGTTTTACTCGATGCATGGATGATGAGAAATAAATGATGCTCATAAATGTAAGGATATCCTCATTCATGTTAGACACTTAATACCTAGGGCAGTTATGATGCTAGTGTGGGATGATGACCATGATATTGATGATGCATGTGAATCTTGTATATAGTGTGCTCCATGCATATGCCTGCATGATACGGGTTATGATGAAGAATTTGGAGTTGAATGATATTTATGATAACGATGATGCATGTGAAAACTTGTGGACCACCATAACCTATGCACCTTATGTATGTGCATGGTATATGACCCATGGTGGACATTTGTTAAGTATTCACAAGAGGTGTGGGGCCTCCGTGTGCTATTGAGGATACTTAAATGTATGGACCTTTATGCCACATTTGCTATTCTTTTGTTTGGCCTAGTGCCTTGGGCTTGTGAAAGCCTACTTACCCATGGAACCTGGGATGTAAGCTGGTTATAAATAACCGTTGGATGAGAGGCCAAGTGAGCCCACTTCCATGGTCAAGGGAAGCATGTTTTGATTATTGTTAGGTCACTGGTCTATTTGGCTAAATGGCACTATTGTTAAGTAAAGCCCAAGGGGGTATGAGATGTATGGAAGATGTGAGATGACTCGTGATTTAATGTATGATGAAGTCAGGATAGCATATAATTCATGATACAAGCATGATGGCATGTGATATGTGGTGAAGAATAATGGTGTGATGTGTAGCTCACGCAAATGTTTATGGTAGGAGTTATGCAGCCAATAGATGATGGATATAGCATGCATTGTGTAGCCTATACACATGGTTAGTCTCATGAGACTTGATTATAGATTAACGATTAAACCGCAGTTGGGCCCAAGTTAAGGCTCATTGCTTATGGGTACTAAGGCCATGATCTAGCCTGTATCAAGAAAGGATTAAGAGTGCACATGGACATCTCCATGGATAATGGGTTATGACCTAAGGGTTTACTATTTAGCATCCATGTGCCATAACTTGGCAAGTTGATATATTTTGCCTTTAATAGTTTGATACATATTATTAATTCATAAGCATCCATTTTATATGCATGCATGAGCACATCATGCAATTGGAGCCCACATTTTGGTCCATGTACCTGGGTGACATCCAGAGGATTTAAGAGATTATGGATGTTGTTGGATTTAGGCCCTTATGCTGGTCCATATGATTTGATGAGATCTAGAGAAGTACTATGTTTGGGCCCTCATGTTGTTCATATGGTAGTATTTGAGCGCTCATGATGGTCATTGTGCCCGAATGAAAGTCCAAAGGAGTATATGGGCTTTCATGGTGACGTATTTCCTGAGTGAATGTTTTGTATGGTGGCCACGTGATGGCTAGTTGGGTGAGGTGGTTTGTGTTGAGGCCTTGTGATGGCTCGAGTATTAATATTATTAAGAAGGTTTGAGAAGGGTGCGCTATAGCCACCCCAAGCTTAGATCTCGAGATTGGAGACGCTTATCATCCAACGAACCCACTAAGATTGGCCAATTGGGTCCTCTTCCATCATGTGTCGAGTGGGGGTGAGCACAGTAGGATGGCTGTAAGAGTCATTCCCACTATTGGGACTGGAAAGGGAAGAGGTGTGATGAGCCTACCTACCATCGTGTGTCGGGTCGAGGTGGGTGGTATTCTGATTGTTGAGGCTGGGTAGGGTGAAACAAATTAGGGTTCCTCATTGTTAAGTTGATGGCTAGATGGGTAGGGGTTGATGTGCCCAATACTTTATGTAAGGCCCGTATCCTAGTCCGTACTCTTCCGTCAACTCCCACAATCCTTCCCGACGAATTCCGGCAACCCGTGACCTATAATGGACGTTTGCATGTGACCCTAAATTGTATCCCGTAGATTTGAGTTCGAATTAATCTGAGACTTGTACCATTGTGACTGCACCGTCACCGCAGTTTTGATGCTGCATCTTATACACCGATTTGATACCCTAGCCAGGAGATGTTGGCCTGCATTCAGTTTGAGGAAAACGCTGCGCATTTGCAATTCGAAGTGAAGCTCTACAACATGTCCCATTAATCAATTAATTAATCAATCAAAGTATACAACCCATACTTTCTTTCTCCCTAAGTCAAGCAACCACCCTAAATCAACTCTCATGTCAAGTACATCTATCAACTTACATCCATCACCTCTCTCTTACAACCACCACTTCTCTCTCTCTCTCTCTCTCTCTCTCTCTCTCTCTCTCTCTCTCTCTCTCTCTCTCTCTTTCTCAACACATTTTTCAAGAAAAAAAAAGAGTGGACGTCCAATCAATTCCATGAGAGAAAGTGTGTTATGTATGGCCCACTTCCCACCCCAAGATTCATCATCCTAGCCCTTTAATTCTCATTTTCTTCCATCAAAGTGAGACAAAAGAAGATTGGCATTCCATTGGACTAAGAAGATCAAACGGTGGGTGTTTCTATAGGCCTAAATTTCATTTTTTATGATGGGCCAAGTGAAGCCTACCGATTAATGGTATGGATCTCACTTTGAACCCTCATCGTGGTCGATGACCGAACTTGGTTCTCATGATCATTCCATGATGGGGCCATTCTTCATGGACCCCAATGTTTATTTTCCTTGCATGGATAGGGTCATCTAGACGTTACATTTCAGTGGAGAATGGATCTCTATCATTGATTTTGATTGGTGCGCCCATTTGTAATGGGACCCACTTGATGTATGTTGTAAATCATGGAAGGGAGGGCCCATAGTGTCGGGGTCCCTCCATCACTCGATCTCTCTCTCTCTCTCTCTCTCTCTCTCTCTCTCTCTCTCTCTCTCTCTCTCTCTCTCTCTTTTCCCTTGATTGTTAGCCCCATGATATATGCAATTTATCCAAGATGTCCACCTTCATGGGACCCACTTGATGGACGTGTTAGATCTACATCGTCCAAACCATGTGGGCCCTACCTTATGGCGATAGGAAAACACAAATATTAGATTGATACAAATCAAGTGGGCCACGTCCATGTGGTACCCACCTGGATGAATTATATTCACACCGTCCAGTGTCCCTGAACGTTGGACGTGTAGTGAAGTGTGAACAGACAATGGATTGTACTAATAAAAAAAATATCACCTTAATTCTAAACTTTTTGGGTGGGCCGCTCAAACAGGCCCCACCTTGATGCATTGATCTAATCCATGCCGTCCATCCCATTCCCTTACTCATTTTAGGCGTTGAGCCAAAAAATGAGGCCAATTCGATTATCTGACAGGCCATTTCATAGAAAACAGTTGTTTTTACCATTAAAATCCCCTTTGATGTTTCTATACGCCAAAACACATCGAATATTGGGCTTGATGGATTTATTTTGAGCCATAGGATCTAGTGGATGGGGTGGATTCTCCTGATGTGGTCCCCACCTGTGAAAAACTGCAGAAAAACCGTTATATATATATATATATATATATATATATATATATATATATATATATATATATATATATATATATATATATATATATATATATATATATATAAGAAGCAGGTGTTGCTGCTAACGTCCAGGGATGTACAGCAGCGTTCTGCACTGTTGTGGTGTGAACGGCCAGGGACCGTGGGTCCCAGCACTGGCCCTACCATGGTGTATGTGTTTTATCCACACCACTGGACGGTGGGACCCACCCACTTGATGTATATGTTTTATCAATGCCATCTAGCCATTTTGGTTAGGCCAATGGACCCCACTCTTGATGTATGTGTTACGTCCAAACTGTCTATCTAGTTGGCGAGCTTGCCTTAAGGCTTGAGATAAAATGAGACAGATCTGCCTATCAAGTGAACCACACAACAAAAGTAGTGGGGATTGAGCATCTACCATTGAAACCCTTTTTATTGCCACAGAAGTTTTGGATCATTAGAAAATTTATTTTTCCTCTTAATTCAGGTCTGTGTGACCATATGATCAGATTAGGTAGAAAATAAATGCTATGGTGGGCCTTAAGAATTTTAATGGTGGAAATCATTATCACCACTGTTATTTGGAGTGCGGTCCAATTGATCTTTTGATTTGATTCATTATATATATATATATATAT
The DNA here is from genome assembly GCA_037074715.1 of Magnolia kwangsiensis. Lineage (NCBI taxonomy): Eukaryota > Viridiplantae > Streptophyta > Magnoliopsida > Magnoliales > Magnoliaceae > Magnolia > Magnolia kwangsiensis. Next base: position 37,483,646 of record CM073580.1, on the reverse strand, counting down.
ATATATATATATATATATATATATATATATATTAATTTTTAAAAATAGATGAATTGGGTTTGACCTATTTGAATTGTCCCATTCAACTCGGCCCATTCGACTTGGCCCATTGATTCGGCCCATTGGATAAGGCCCATGTGATGAGGCCCATCTTGATGCATTTGTGGTCATCCGTTGAGGCCCAACTTGATATATATAAGGCCCATGTGATAAGGCCCATATTGATGTATTTGTGCCCCGTCCATTGAGGCCCACCTTGATATATAAGGCCAATGTGATGAGGCCCATATTGATGTATTTATAGCCCGTCCGTTGAGGCCCACCTTGACATATATAAGGCCCATATGATGCGGCCCATTTAATGTATCTAAGGCCCATGGATTGAGGCCCTATGGGATGTACACCAGTCCACTGCAATGTGTGATTCTACCATGGTTTATGTAATGATGTTTATGACGGGCTATGCCTTGGGATCAATGATGGTTTGACGCCCACATTGTAAGATTAATGTTGGTTAAATGTCTGCATTGTAACTTTCCCTAAGGTCCATTGATAGGCCCATACTTGTTGTGTGCAGGCCATCTAGGTCTATCTTTATTGTGAGGATAGTTCATCACCATATAACATGCTTAGTATAATTTCATGATTCATACCCATTCGCATCATGTGTATGCTTGATATGAGGAGTGACTGATCATAGCATATGTCATTGAGCAGATTATTTATGGATCATAGCACATGAGCAGATGGTACGCATGGGATTATTGCATGACTGGATAGTACGACTCATGCATCTCACATATGTGTGACATGACCATTGTACGCCCTAGTGACATCAAGGTCGTGGCCTCCACAGGCACATTGTGAATGACCGTATCGGATACTAAAAATACTTAGTTCTAGCACTGTGGGCACTTAGGATGTCCTTAGGTGAAAGTCCCAGAACCTTTTTGGTACAGCAGATGCTCCAATGTCTAGACCGAGTAGATACATGAGCGTGGGAATGCCGAATACCAGTACGCTGCGTCTCCCACTGTGTTGTGGTCGGTTAGAAGGGGGTGTGGCCTTATCCGCTTGAGTAAGGGGGTTATAAGCTAGGCTGAGTTTGACCAGCTCACAAATGAGTCCGCTATCGATGAGTCGGGTAGGTATTGACAGACTACTGGTCAGGTGAATAGTGTGGTCTATTCCACTTACCGGGCTGTGCGGCTAGGGAGGCGGTAGTCAGTGTGAAGTGTGTTAGACCTCGGTGATATCTCAGAGAGAAACTGTACTGGTATGTGTACTTGATGAGGACTGACATGCTTGCTTTGCATCTTGCATATGACATTTGGCTACATAGGTCTCGCATCGCATGACCTTGGTATGGCCGATAGCATTCATGTCTTGCATTACATAGCCTTGGTATGGTTGATAGTATTCATGGACTTACCAGTGTATTTTTACATTTCTCCGATACTGTATACTTGACACTCGCCTTGCGCGTACACTTGCACCACCCTCTAAGCTTTTGTAAGCTTATGCACATTCGTTGGGTGCAGGTGACGTTGGATCGCAGCAGCACTGAGGTAGTAGTGCGCGTCAGATTTTTTTGGAGCCTTTTGATCACCTTGTATTTTCCATTCCACATTGTGCTTAAAGTTTTTGATATAGTGGATATGTGGTGATGTTGTTTTGTGACTTGGTTATGCTTGTGGTTATGCTCCATTACAAAAAAATTATACTGAAAATCCTCCTTGTAGGATCCCAGGATCAGAATCTAACATATGAATGCCGGGAGCTGAGAATGGGGCACTATGTAGGCTGTTGGAGCCGGATTCAGGGATCGAAAATTTTGTGAGCCCATTTTCTAAGTTTGGGGCGTGACACTTTACTTTTTAAAAATGTATCCCATGCTTGTCTGATGATGTTGGGTTACACATATATGGTATGTTGTGATTCTTGGTGGAGATGTATCATATGGTATGGAGATGTACTAATAGAGATGAGGGATGCTCAACATTTCACTAGTTTACACATGGGTTACACATGTGTGATATATTGTGATTCTTGGTGGAGATGTATCATATAATATAGAGATTTACTAGGAGAGATGAGGGATGTTCAACATTTCACTACTTTACACATGTGTTGTACATGTGTGGTCTGTTGTGATCCTTGGTGGAGATGTATCATATGGTATGGGGATGTACTAGTAGAGATGAGGGACGTTCAACATTTGATTCATGCATTCATTCATCCACTATCCACTTGGGCTGGTGGTATACAAGTAAACCATCATGTGCACCTTCGTAATGGCCACGATTTTGGTTATGTATGGAACTAATCTGAGATTAGGAGTTTACCACATTGAGTCTAGCTATCCAAATCAGGTATGAGATTGGTTTTGATAGAAGTCCCTTGTGATAGAACCCACGGCTTGCGATACCGCGTATTATTATCCCGACTACACACTAACTTTGTCATTCTTTTTGCATCATAAGCCCTATTGCAGAATACGGAATTTGATTATCTTGTACATGATGATTGACTATTCTCATGATTTATGGTCACTTGTTGAGTGGTATGCTTAACATTGACGACATGATTCATGATAATCTGTCTAGCTTTAATAGCATGCTTGATTGATAACATGCTTGGTTGATAATATGCTTATGGTTGTTTTGGATGTCTTTATGGGAGCGCCCTGATAAGCGTGTTTTACTCTCGGCACGTAGTAGCCTCACAGGTTGTAGTTTGTTCATTCAAATGACTTACACCTTTTTAGGATGCATTTAGTAGTAGGGTGTGTGCATCTATTATAAGAGCTTTGTTATCTCTTCTCCCTTATTGTTGAACTGATGCACCATCTTATGTGCGACATGTTGAACAGGTTCATTTCTTAGATATGCTTTGATACCATGTACAAAATGTGTAATCACCTAATCAAATTTATCATTCAAAAAAAATCCTCTGCCATGAGTTGGGTTTAGTGTTTGGAAAGTTTGCTAACCGTTCACTAAGTCCGGCAAGTTGCGAGGAAGTTGCTTTGACATCTTCTCAGGACTTGGGAAGTAGTAGTGCCCGAGTTCTGAATTTGGGGCATGATAGAAGAAACACCACATCTGCCAGAACCCAGATTTCCACACCCATTTTGGAAAATTCTCGTGCTCGATGAACATGTGGCGGTAAATGCGATTGAAACTATGATACTAGCTGCGAAGCAAGAGAAACATGAGCCTCTTGATGATACGGCTAGGTCGAGAGATCTTAAAGAAGAAGACAATGCTGGAAACTTATCAGATTACCTCAATGAGGATTGTTTCTAGACTGGAGAATGACTAGCCAACAAATTCTCATTGACCATAAACACTTTGAAGAGTTCTCCAACTGTCAGTTTCATGGTCTATCCCATGACCGATGAACACCCTAGTCAAGTCAAAGAAACTAAATCTAAGATACTAGGGGGCAAGGTTTGAGTAGTGAAATTGTGTTTAGTTCATTGTTGCCAGTAACTTTCCATTGTAATATGGTTTTCACATTACCATCCAGCTTTCAAGCAATGCCAACTGAGCCAAACATAATGCCTGGGGATGTAGAAGAATACACTCCCCTAGTGATTATACAACACACCTCTTTTCCCTTTGAAGAAAGAAAGGAAAGTGAAATCAAAGTTGATAAAACATCACAAGTTGGCATAGTCATTATCGTGACCGACGGTGTATCCGAAAGAGTGATTATAGACAGACTCACTACTGAAATGACACAGAATCTTAAGCTGTTACATATATCAGCCCATTTAAATAGATGTCCCATCACCAGGATTTTGATAGATAATGGGGCCGCAGTGAATCTATTACCAAAGAGGATGATGACTAAACTTTGGAAAACCACTGCTGACCTGATTCCATCAGAAATAACTAATAGTAACTTTATCGACCACATCACCAACACACATGGTGTACTACTGGTCGACTTGACCGTGGGTACTAACATTGTTTTGGCACCATTCTTTGAAGTAGACACTTCGTCAAGCTACAATACATTATTGGGAAGAGACTGGATCCATTCCTTCTCATGCATTCCATCTTCTCTCCATCAGTTCATGATTTTCTGGGATTAAGAGAAGGTCGAGTTAGTCTTGGCCGATAACAAACCTTTCTTGGCTACATCAAACTCCAATGAGGATTGTATTACAGCGAAGAGGAGGGGCCCATCAGATTTACCGGAAGGAAAAACTCAACCGCCCCACTGGAATTACAATGAAAAGAAACCCAGACAGTATCTTGCAAGCTATGCCAAAAGTGACTCAAGAAAACAAGGCTTAGCTAATGGACGTCATCCTTTATCGACAAACTTCTCACTGCATCATAGAAAAGATTCCATGATCATCACGACAAAGAGCAGAGTGCATGTTGTCGACTTCACAGCCAGAATAAAGAGGCTTGAAGAAAGCCTGAAGGAAATTAACGAAGGCAGTTTCGTCAACTTGGCTGAATTAGATGAATCAGTTGAGGAAGACATCTTTAAAATGGAAGATCTTTTAGGAGAAATAGAAGATGGTTGAACGCAGGTTCAGGTCCCGCCGGTCGAAATTAACTCAGGAAAGGATCAAAATCCGAGACCCATGTTTATAAGCAACTTGTTACGATCTCCTGAGAGAGAAGAGTTAACCAGTCTACTCATGGAGTTCGCACACTATTTCGCGTGGGATTACCACGACATGCCAAGGCTCGAAAAATCCCTGGTCAAACATAGATTGCCCATGAAGGAAGGATATCGGCCTTACAAACAGCCGTCAAGGCAGATGACACCAAGATTACTCTTAAGATTAAAGAAGAAATCGAGCGACTCTTAAAGGTTGGTTTCATCCGACCGATTAAGTATGCGGAATGGATATCAAATGTAGTCCTAGTAATGAAGAAAAGCAGTAAGTTGAGAGTGTGTATCGATTTTAAAATTTTGAATTTGGCTACACTGAAAGATTAATATCCCATGCCGGGCCACTAAACATGGAATCATGTCTTTTTTAGACTGCCATTCTGGGTACAATAAGATTTTCATAGCCTTAGATGATGTGTCAAAAACCGCATTCAGGTGCCCAGGACCTCTAGGGACCAATTGCTAGGTTGTGATGTCATTTGGTTTGAAAAATGCAGGTGCCACATACCAAAGAGCAATGAATACCATCTTTCATGATATGATCAGCCATTTTATGGAGGTATACATGGATGATGTGGTGGTCAAGTCGACCAATGTGAATGAGCATCTGGTCCACTTGTGCAAGTCCTTCGAATGAATGAGATTCCATAAATTGAAAGTGAACCATTTGAAATGTGCTTTTGGGGTCTCGGTTGGTAATTTCTTGGGATTCTTGGTACATCAGGGAGGGATCGAAATCGATCAGAACAAAGCTAAGGTTGTGATAATGTGCGGCCACCAATAAACAAAGCTAACTTACAGAACTTCATGATTCATCTCAATTTCTTGCGACATTTCATATCTAATCGTGCAGGTAAAACTAACGTTTTCTCTCCATTGTTGAAATTGAAACAGGGGGCTGAGTTTGTGTGGGAAACAGAGTATCAACTAGCTTTCAATAGAATCAAAGAGTATCTGATGAAGCTGCCTATATTAATGCCCACATCAAAGATTGGTTGCTTAAGTTATATATCGTAACTTTAGCAAAGTCGATTGGAGCTCTTCTAGCACAAGACGACGACATGCTGAAAGAAAGGGAAATCTACTAGGGTAAATGTAATAGCTATAATTGATCTAGTTAAATATAAGTTAAACCGGCTGATTTTAAGTGGCCATATCGGCAAATGGGTATTAACATTATCTGAGTTTGATTTTGTAACACCCCAAAAATGGGCACCCGAATACATAAACTCTGATCCAAAGTTCCCAGGTGTTAACTCAATAAAATGCATATGTGTCCTCATTCAAATTTGTATTTATTCATAGACCAATAATTAGAGTTGGGCAATTTGACTTAGTGAAACCAAAGTGAGGTGGAGATAATAAAAATCCATAAATATAGGGCTGAGAGTCAAAATACAATTCCAATAGTGATGATTGTCCAAAATGGGGATTATACAAGACACAATGAACATACAACAAAATCAATAAACAGATCACACCCAGTTAAGGACTCTAACATATACAAGAACAAAATTAAATAAATGTAAGGTCTTTCATGTTCTCCTGACACTCCTAAGACATCACGATGAAAGTACAAGCCAATCCAAGCTTATCCGCTGGAGGCCTCAATAGAACTTCCATTAACAACAATGCTTGGTTAGTGTTTTAAAACACCATCCCAGGTGAGAGTGAGTAACTAACTCAGTGCTTCCATTACTTCTAAGTTACATATGTTATCGACTCAACAACGTATGTAATGACAAACAAAAAATCAAGTAATTCTTAAATACTCTTGCTAAATGTATGAATGCGATTATGAAATGATACATGCACCTCACAATTCAACACTCTTTCACAAGTGACTTCAACGCCTATTTTGAAAGTGCACCTACTAGTGCCCTGGTTTATCAGTTACAGTGTAAGTTGAGTCAATCGAACAACAACGCCTAACAGGAAGATCAATTCAAGTGTTTTCCTCAACTGGATGTGTGGAAGCTCGCCATAGGTAAATCATAGCCTCACATCCCATATTCTAAAACACCGGTGATTAAAACCTTTAAAACTAAGTAGAACACCTTACGGTTTTATTGTAAGAAAATTTTTGACCAAACAGGAAAATCTTTAAGTTTTCTTACCCTGTCGATTGTATCAATTCACCTTTCGATATGATCGACCTGCTCTGTCGATGTCCTCGGCATCTCAATTGATACAATCGAGTGAGGACAAAAAGCGTCCAACAAATAAACATTCATCTAGATAATTTATCGATATATCGAAATCTCAAATCGATATTATCGATATTCGAATATCGATCCCATCGAAAGTGGTTCAAAAATATCAACAGGAAGCTTTACGGCGCCCCTGTTTTTCTAAAGAAAACTACTATAAGCTTTGATATATCGATGACTATCCGATTCAATCTAAATTCAAATATCGATCATATCGACATTGGGCGCATGTTTCCTCCAGTAAATATTTCAGGGTGTTTTAAACGTTGATCGGGGGCCATTCGAGGAAATCGATATTCTTATGTCGATGCCATCGAGTCCTGGTCGATTGGATCGAGTCTGACACAAACTGACTAGCGTGCTTATAGGTAAATCTATATGATTTATCGATCCTATCAACAAGGTCTCGATATCATAGACATTCAAATTCTGATGACATCGGCTGTTTCCCGATCATATCTTTAGAACCTGAAATTCTTCAACGCTTGTCTCTCTTGTTTTCACCTGTCGATAGATCAATCCCTCTATCAATGGAATCAGAGTTCAAAATCCGATAACATCGATGTGTGTCTCGATCTCATCGACCAGTTGGCAAAAGGTTTCCAAAAGTGAAAATGACATTTGAGTTTGTATCATCGAGAGGTCAGTCGATGCTATCGGGAGTATATGCTCGATGATATCGACCATGTTCAATGATATCGAACTCTGTCATAAATGTGACCATTTTATATTCGTTGGAACCTTTTGCCTATATAAAGAGAGGTTAGTCTTTATTATTGGTAGAGAAAGAAGAGAGTTCTTCTGAGTGTTTTAAACTTCATATCATTTATCTTAAGCCCTTTCTCTCAAGGAGTTCATGCTCCAATCCACCCTCATCATTGATATTCAATAGAGTGGATTGGGGAATGAACTTTCGCATTCAAGGATCCTCCGGTTACAACCTTAATGGAAAATCATTAAGCTAGGATGCCTTGAATGTATAGATGATTGGAATCACTCTATCTTCCTAATAAGAATATCTTTAGAGAGTAGAATTCCATCATAACCTTGACCCGACCAAAGCCGGATATTGGTACATCTTTTGTGTTGCGGATCAAGGGAGCTGAAGACTCTTCATCAACAAGAAGGAGATCTTTATTACTGCGCTAAAAGGGATTCATCAACTTATCTGTAAGTACCAAGAGTCCAGAGGACACTTTTGATCATTCCTTTTTAGGATTGGGTCTTAAGTATTGCTCACCCTTTAAAGTCCTCAAAGGAGGCCTCCAGCAGGAGTACGTCTGGGTGCGTTGTGTGGACCCTTGCTCTGTGTGGGCATAAACATCTAGGTGCATTGTGTGGACCCTTGCTCTGTGGGGGCATTAACATTTGGTTAGGAGTGCGCCAGCAAAACTCCAGGGTTAGAGGTGAACTGAGTAGAAACCTCCGTGTAAAGGTTGAAGGTGAACCTGATTTAAAACCTTAGGTTTGAAGTGAACCATGGAAAACCTCCTTAGTGAAATTTGGTACACTCAAGGGTTGAGTGTGGCAGCCGGGAGTGGAGTAGACAAGTAGTCGAACCACTATAAAAATGACTGTTTCTGTGATTGATTCTTGTGCTTGATCATTTGTGTGATTACGTTAATTGGATTCATATCTCCTCACACTTCACACACACAGTCACATCCATCATAAACTATAACTGCATCATGCTTATTAATTAAATAGTTCTGTGATTGGATCCTCTACTGGGCTTAGAAGCCAGTAGAGTTACATTTGAATAATCTTGAAAATTGTATACCTGTTAGGATTAGAGTGATAGGATTTTAATATAACTCATAAATCTTTAAAAAGTCCTATTCACCCCCCTTTAGGACATATTGCCATATTCCTACTTCAACTCAAGCGGTCTTCACTGCTATTTCATATTTTACAAATGCCAATACTCCCTCATCACGTGACTCTAATGTCAAATTGCAACATCCCATCTAATGCAATGTGATTGATGCGTATGTTAGCTTAGTAATTATTAAATTCTATTCATCCATTATATTGGCGAAGCTAGGATTCCGACGTTATATCATGAGTATTTATCTGAATCACATGGTTTGTTGCGGCATGTATCGGCTCCTCTCAAGTGTCCTTTGATTTAAATTTAAATATCACCCATTTATTTCATAAATCAACTATTTCAAAAGTACGACATGATACTCAAAGGTATAAGGATTAACCCGATATGAATCGACACCCAAACACCGAGTATGATCGCTCAGTTCTGAGGTACAAGCTTGTCACATGAAATCAGATCATCACAAGGAAAGGGATTGTCACCTAATTCCATTCATGCCCGGATCGTTCGAACGTTACTCTAGCACAGAACTATCGACTGGATAATTTTATGGGGGCTGTTCGAATAAAAATCTCTCACCTCCATCAGTGCTCACTGGTCACTTCGGGAAAGTTCGTCACCCCAACATAAGCCGACAGCTTAGTGGTGTATGTGAGTCGAACCGAGTCTAGCTCAGCTCAGTTCAGTTAGCAACTTGGGCTAGTTCGAGTCAAGTTCGAGCTAAGATAGAGCCAAGTTCGGTTGTGTAGCATTTTCACAAGAACATGGATTGCACCTTCAAAATCTCATTGTATGTAAAATAACAACATTGGTTTTACAAGTATTTCATCAAACACCTTTTAAACAACATAAAAATGAAGAAAAAATGATATTTGTTTCATATACATACCTTCCTTGCCACCAGCCACACTTCGTTGAGTCATTTCATTAAACACTTGGTGAGCAACATCATTATCGGGTGTTGGAGAATGGCAAGAAATATAGAGAGGAGAGTGGTATTGTCGTCGGTCGCCATTCGGGCACTGAAGAAAGTCGAGTTCGAGCTCAAGACTGAGTTGGGGTTAGGGTTTTTGGGGTTGGGCGAACAATCGAGACAAGAGTGGGTGTTGGGGTTAGGATTTTTTAAAAAAACCTATTTTGGGCGTCCGGATAGATTAGATATTATATATACTTACTCAAAAAATCGATCCGAGTCAAACCGAGTCAAGTTCGAGCTTAAGACCAAGTCAAGTTGAGCTAGGTCCAGCTCAGACTTGACTCAAAAAGTTTCAAGCTTAATAAAACTAGCTTAACTCGGCTCGAACACAGTTTCGATCCAAGTTGAGTTGAGCTTTTTAGAGTTAATTCGAGCAAACTAACAAGCTAACTCGACTCATGTACACCTCGACCCATACCATCATGCCTGGCGTATGAGTCTTAGTGGGATCGTATCGCACTAACAGTTATGAATGGACTCATCTGCTAGGAATAGTGTGTAAGGACCGTATCCTAGTTCGTATCATTCCTTAGACTCCCGCAATCCCCCTCGTCAAATTTCAGCAACCCGCGACCTATAATCGACATTTGCACGTGACCCCAAGTCACATCCCATAGATCTGAGTTTACTTGACCCGAGACTTGTAACTTAGTGACCCATCGTTGCCACGGTTCTATACCGCATCTTACACACCGATGCGATACCTGGGCCAGGAGTTGTGGGCATGCATTTATTTTGAGAAAAATGCCATGCGTTATGAATCCCAAAAGAATCTTTACCTAATTTATCACATTAATCAATCAAGTGTAACCCATCATTCACCCATACCTCTCTCTTCACAAAGTCAAATGAACCCATACCTATCCCATCCCCTTCTTACCAACAAGTCAAGGAAACCCATACCCTATGCCCCCAAAAGTCAACAAGGCCCATATCCTCCGTGTCACCTCCTCTTACAACACCCTCTCCTCTCTCTTTCTCTCTAGCATTTTCCTAGCAACCAAGAGAGAGTGGACGTCCAAGCATTCCCAAAGAGAGAAGGACCCAAAGTGTGGCCCACTTCCTACCCCTAAACTCTCATCTCCACCCTTCAATCTTCATCATCATCCATCAAAGTAGAAGCCAAGGAGCTTAGCATTCCTATGAGCCTAGAAGATTAGCAATCGGTAGGTGTTTTATAGAATTAGATTTATGTTTTAATGATGGTCTGAGGCCTACCGATTGATGGTATGGATCTCACTTTATACCCTAGGTGTGGCCGATGGCCCACCATGATTCATATGCTCATCCCATGATGGGACCATTCTCCATGGACCCCATCATGATGTTTATTTTTCCGTTGTGAGAAGGTCATCTAGACCTTGCATTTTGGTGTAAAAAGGGATTTCCACCGTTGATTTATATTGGTGGGCCCATAAGTTTTGGGACCCACTTGATGTACGTTTTGTAATGCATGGAAGGGAGGGCTCATAGTGGCAAAGCCCTCCATCGCACGTTTCACTCTCACTCACTCTCTCTCTCTCTCTCTCTCTCTCTCTCTCTCTCTCTCTCTCTCTCTCTCTCTCTCTCTCTCTCTTCATGTATAATGGCCCACCTTGATGTATGATCCATGTCATCTTGTCCGTGGGGCCCACCTTGCTGGCGTCCAGAGGGCAGGCAACTGCCTATCCGCCTCAGACAAACCTGGATGAGGGAAAATAAAAATGTCAGCTTGAACTAATTTCGGTGGCCCAGCATGTGGGACCACCATGATTTATGTATTTTACACCCTCACCATGCACTGACTGGACGGTGGGACCCATTCCACACGTGTGGCATCCACACTGTCCAACAAAGACAGTGGGATCCACCGTGATGTAAGTATTTTATCTACACCCTACGTCCAGATAGGACAGTGAGCCGTGTGTGAGTGTGTGTGTGGCATCCACACCATCCAACACATGGGACGATGGGACCCACCTGCTGTGAGATGGCCACCATCCACATGGGGATGTGGGGCCTTGATGTAAGTGTTTTATCATCACCGTCTAACAATAGACGATGGGATCCACACCATGATATATGTGTTTTAGCTCCGTCGTTCGTCTGATGGGACCCACATGATTTATATCTTTTATCCTCACCATCCATCTATGTGGGACCCACACGTGATGTGTTATATCCTCCACACCGTCTAGCCTCATGGATAGTGGGGGCCTGCCCTGATGGGTGGGACCCACCTATGACATATGTGTTTTATCCACGTCATCCATTTGTAGACAGTGGGCCCTACCCTGATGTATGTGTTGTATACATATCGTCCATCTGTGGGGCCCACATGTGTTATATGTGCTTTATCTGTGCCGTTCATTCAGCAGGATGTGGACCCCCCTCCTGATGCATGCGTTTCATCCAGCCATCCATCCATGGACCCCATTTGATGAATGTGTTATACATCCATGTTGTTCATTTGGTGGGGCCCATTTGGGAGCTACAGGCCCACCTCCTGTGTAGCCCATCGTGATATAGTTGAGGCCCAGATGGTCAGGCCCATTATGAAGTATTTGAGGCCCAGGTATGAGGCCCAATGTGATGTATTTGAGGCCTAGGTATGTGGCCCATTGTGATGTATTTGAGGCCCAGGTATGTGGCTCATTGTGATGTATTCAAGGCCCAGGTATGATGCCCAATGTGATGTATTTGAGGCCCAATTATGAGGCACATTGTGATGTATTTGAGGCCCAGGTATGAGGCCAATTGTGACGTATTTGAGGCCCATGGGATGTGGCCCATTGTGATGTATTGAGGCCCATAGGATGTTGCCCAATGTGATGTACATGTAAGGCCCTGGTATGAGGCCCAATGTGATGCATGTGAGGCCCTTATGTGAGGCCCAATGAGACATATATGAGGCCCCTTATATGAGGCCCATTGTGATGTATATGAGGCCCACGTGGTGAGGCCTAATATGATGTATATGTGGACCTTGTGTGAGGCCCAATGTGATGTACATGAGGCCCTTGTATGAGGGCCATTATGGTGCATATGAGGCCTATGTGACGAGGCTCAACTGTGATGTGTGATTCCACCATGATGTAGGTGATAACATTTATGATGATCATCCATTCCTAGCAAGTATTAGGACCATGGACCCCATTATAAGATAGATTCTAATGGGCCACACCTTGGGGGCAATGGTGGTTAAATATCCACGTTATAAACGGTGGTTAAATGTCCTCGTCGTACATCTCCCTAGGGCCCATTGTTAAGCCCATGACCATCTTACCTTATTGGGCTGTCCCAAATCATTGGGCCCCCATAAGTGTTACCCATCTTACCTTAGAGGGCTAACCTAAACCATTGGGCCCCCATTCATGCTAGTGCTCTTCACCATCCTTGTAAGAATCACCATAACTTGTAGACTCACTACATTTGTATCAGGCCCCATAGAAAGCCCAACTTACCATACGATAGAGTGGCTGAGAAAGTCCACTTAATATACTTAGGGTTATCATCTTAACTCCCACTGCAGAATGATTCACCCCATAAGGTTCATCCTTGATGTAGTATGATATTTAGGCTGCCACTATATGTGTGTGTGTGTATGTATATATATGTGTCTATATATATATATATATATATATATATATATATATATATATATATATATATATATATATATATATATATATATATATATATAAAAGAGTACATCATTATCATAGATCATACTTAGTATAACCTTATGATTCTTGCCCATGTGCATCATAGGTATTGTCGGGCTACCCCAAAATATTGGGCCCCATTTAATAATGATGCTCTTCACCATACCTTGTAGAACTACCTGAACCATCGCAAGATTAGACACCACTTGAGATCCTCAGAGTTAATTGAGGTTATGGTTGCCAATCTACCGGGAAGACAACCTTAACATAGGGTTGAGGAAGTCCAGGATGAGAATGAGGTACATCAAGAATCCCCACCTCATACCTTATGAGATTATCTACAACCGCACGCCCTCATGCATGATTTTTTCAGAGAATACGGGAAATATGGATATTAAGCCAGGGGTGATCCAACTCCTTAAAAAATTTCATGGACTTGAATCTGAAAGTCCATATCTACACTTGAAAGAGTTTGACGAGATTATAGCCACTTTATATTTTCCTAACGTGTTTGAGGATACGGTCAGACTAAAACTCTTTCCCTTTTCTTTGAAAGAGAGCTAAGACGTGGTTACACTCACTATGTCCCCGATCTATTAGCACATGAAATGACATGATAAGGGAGTTCATAAAGAAATTTTTTTCACATCATAAAATGAACACCCTTAGAAAGTCAATCATGAACTTCTCCCAAAAGGAAGATGAAACATTTTTCCAATGTTGGGAGTGGTTCAAGAATCTTGTCAGTTCATGCCCATAACATAGTTTTGAAATGGGGCATATTACATACTTTTTCTATGATGGTCTGACATCTTCCATCGCCAATTGGTCGAGACAAAGTCTAATGGGGAATTTATGAATAAAAATGTTGATGATGTGTGGGACTACTTAGATAGACTTACTGAAAATGCACAATCATGGGATACATACCCAAAATTAAGTGCCACTACTAGGCCCACTCAATCAAAGGAAAGGGGCGAATTATACCTTCTGAAAGAGGATGATGATATCAATGCTAAAGTGGCTAATCTCATAAGGAAATTCGAGGCCATAGAACTAAAGAAGGATAAGGTTAAGGAAATTGTTTACGGTATTTGTGCTTGCAATGTTTACGCAACTGAAAATTTTTCAACAATACCTACCTTTTGAGAGGTGTTGAATGAGGAATCTAATGACATGAACAATTACCAAAGACCTTTCAATGGACCTACCTCCAATATATACAATCCTGATTGGAGAAATCATCCAAATTTCAGTTGTAGGAATGGATAAACTGCTACCCCTCAAGGTTTCTTCAATCAAATTCCAAATCAAGGGAAATCTCAAGAAGTACCGGTTCAAAATTCCACACAAAGTCAAGAGCTTACTCAAGCAATACGAGAACTTACAAAATTTATGCAAAAGATGGATTCACGTGTTATGATTATAGAAAAGTGAATGCTTCCTGCTAAACCTCTCCCCAATCCTAAACTATAATATGAGATTAGTGATACAAACTCTTCAAATCAGATAGAGCAAGCTAAATCTATCACCACTCTTAGGAGTGGGAAGACCATTGACAAAACCATTCCGGTTAGGGTTGAAAAGCCTAAGGACCCAAAAGAGGACAACGATGTAGATCTAGCACTGCTCCATAAGAATTGAAACCGGAACTTCAAGGCAAGCCGATTGCCCTATTCCCCTAACGGTTGGTTGCACTAAAATCTCTCTCTAACTCTCAGGACATTTTAGAGGTGTTGAAATAAGTGAAGGTCAATATTCCTTTACTGGATGCGGTTAAACAAATACCTTCATATGCCAAATTTCTGAAAGACATGTGTACGAGCAAAAGACGACAAAATATTCAAAAGAAAATCTTTTTAACTCAAAAAATTAGTGTTATCCCAAAGAAAGATGTGCCATAGAAATACAAAGATCCCGGTAGCCCAACCATACCTTATATAATTGGGAACTACCGAATTGAGTACGCACTTCTTGACTTAGGACTGAGCATAAATTTGATTCCTTACTCGGTCTACAAATAGTTAGGTTTGGGTGAATTAAAACCCACTCTAACCACATTACAATTTACTGATTACTCAGTTCATGTACCGAGAGGGGTAATTGAAGATGTGTTGGTCTAGGTTGACAGATTCTACTATCCAGTAGATTTTATCATCCTGGATACGCAACCCATCAGTAACATGAGCACTCAAATTCTTGTGATTCTTAGTTGCCCATTCCTCACCACTTCAAATGCAATCATTAATTGCAGGAATTGAGTCATGAGTATGTCTTTCGGGAATATGACATTGAAATTGAATATCTTTTTCAACACAGGTAAACAGTTAGAGGATGATGACAATTTCCACGACATTAACATGATTGACTCTTTCGTGGAAGATAGAACACTTTTGACCATATCCCCTGATCCTCTAGAGACATGCCTGGCCCACTCCCATGATTTTGATGATAATATGATTAGGGAGATGGGGACCATGCTGAATACTATATTGGTACTTGAAGTTAACCGGTGGGGGCCACAATTCGAAGAATTGTCCCAAACTGATGTACTGCCTCTATCGTCTAACCTCAAGGCACCAAAGCTTTACCTAAAACCTTTGCCCTCTGATTTAAAATACGTCTATTTAGGTTAAAGTGAGACATACCCGATGGTGATTTCTTCCCATCTTGAGCAAGAACAGGAGAGTATGCTCATCTATACTCTCATTGAGCACAAAGTAGTCCTTGGATGGTCGATTACGGACCTCAAGGGAATTGACCCTTTGATTTGTACTTACCACATTCATCTAGAGGATAATGCGAAGACCTCACGATAACCACAACGTAGATTAAATCCAAACATGAAGGAAGTGGTTAAGGCCGAGGTCTTAAACTATTAGATGTAGGAATCATATACCCTATATGCAATAGTCAATGAGTGAGTCTAACTGAGGTGGTTCCTAAGAAGTTCGGAATCACCATCGTAGCCAATGCCAATAATGAACTCATGCCAACTAGGATCACAACTGGTTGGAGAATGTGCATTAATTATAGGAAGTTAAATACTGTCACAAGGAAAGATCACTTTTCTTTACCCATGATTGATCAAATTTTGGAAAGGCTAGCTGGTCACTCTTACTATTGCTTCCTCAACGATTATTCGGGCTACAATCAGATCAAGATAGTCCTTAAAGATCAGGAAAAGGCCACATTTACATGTCCTTATGACACCTTTGCTTACCGAAGGATGCCATTCAGGCTATACAATGTCCCCGCCACTTTTCAGCGATGCATGTTGAGTATTTTTTTTAATATGAGAGGGAAATATTTAGAGGTCTTCATGATTGATTTCTTGGGCTTCATTGACAATTTCTTAGTCTTTAGTTCATCCTTTAATAAATGTTTAAAAATTTTAAAAAATATGCTGAATCAATGTGAGAAAAAGAATTTGGTACTGAATTGGGAGAATTGTCATTTCATGGTTCATAAGGAAATTATCTTTGGACACATCATCTCATCCAAGGGAATTGAGGTAGATAAGGCTAAAATTAATCTTATCTCTCACTTACCTCCACCCAAGAACATACGAGACGTGAGATCCTTCCTAGGACATGCTGGGTTTTACAGAAGATTCATAAAGGACTTTAATCAAGTCCTCCATGTAAATATGCTTCAAAAGGATACACCATACAAGTAGACTGAGCAATGTTAGGAAGCTTTTACTAAGCTTGAGGGCATGTTAACTATTGCACGTATCATATCATGCAGATGAAAGTGCACCTGCTAGTGCCCTGGTTTGTAAATTACCGTGTGTGTTAAGTCAGTCGGTCTGCAGAGCCTCACAGGAAAAATAATTCAAACGCCTTCCTCAACCTGATGTGTGGAAGCTCGCCATAGTAAATCATAGCCTCACATCCCATGTCCTAAAACACTAGGTGATTAAAACCTTTAAAAACAAGTTAGAACATATGAAGGTTTTTGGGTAAGTGAACTTTTTCAAACATCAGAAAATCTCTAAGTTTGGTTGCCCTGTCGATTGTATCGATACACATTTCAATATGATCGACCTGCACTATCGATGTCCTCGACACTTGATCGATACTATCGATAAGAGGACTAAAAGTGTCCAGCAACCACATACTCATCTAGACGGATTTATCGATATATCGATACACCTATCGAAATCATCGATATTCAAATATCGAGATCATCGGAAGTGGCTTGATAATATCGACAGGTAGATTTTCGGTGCCCCTATTTTTTTAAAGAAAATCACTATGTGCTTCGATATATTGATGTCCTTCTCGATTCAATCTGAATTCAAATCTTGATCATATCGGAAGGTCATCGATCATATCGATAGTGGGCGCACATTTCTTCCAGAAAATATTTCAGGTTTTTTTAACTTTGATCGGGGGCCACACGAGGAAATCGATATTCTTATGTTGATGCTATCGAGGTCGAGTCGATTGGATCGAGACTGGACACAAACTGTCTAGTGAGCTTATAGGTAAATCTATACGATTCATCGATCCCATCGACACTACCTCTGATATCATCAATATGCAAATTCCAATGACTTCGGTTGTTCTCCGATCATATTCTAAAAATTTAAAATATTTTAAGACCTGTCTCTCTCATGCTTCAAATGTCGATAGATCGATCCCAATGTCAATGGAATTAAAGTTCAAAATCCGATGACATCAACATCAGTATCGATCCCATCGACCAGCTAGCAAAGGGTTTCAAAAGTGTATGACATTTGAGTTTGTGTTATCGAGCGAACAGTCGATCCCATCGAGAGTATATGCTCGATGATATCGAACTCTATCATAAATATGACCGTTTTATATCCGTTGGAACCTTTTGCCTATATAAAGAGAGGCCTATCCATATTGCTGGTAGAGAAAGAAGAGAGCGCTTTTGTGTGTTTTACCTTTAGATTATATACCCAAAGCCCTTTCTCTCACGGGAGTTTATCTTCCAAACCACTCTCATTCGTTGACATTTAATAGAGTGGATTGGGAAATGAACTTCCACATTTAAGGATCCTTCAACAACTATCTTAATAGCATATCATTAAGCTGGGATACCTTGAATGAATAGATGACGGGAATCACTCTATCTTCCTTATAGAAAAAATTTAAGAGAGTGGATTTCCATCCTAACCTTGAACCAACCCGAAGCCAAGTACTGGTACATCTTTTTTATTGCAGATCAAGGAAGCCGATGACTCTTCAACAGCTAGGAGGAGATCTTCATCATTGCACTGAATGAGACTCATCAACTTATCTGTAAGTATCTAGAGTCCAGAGGACACTTGTGATTATTCTTTTCTAGGATTGGGTCTTAAGTGTTGCTCACCCTTTGAAGTCCTCATATGAGGCCTCCGGCGGGAGTGTACATAGGGGGTGCATTGTGTGGACCCTTGCTCTATGGAGAGCATAAACATCCGGGTGCGTTGTGTGGCCCCTTGCTCTATGGAGAGCGTAAACATCTGGTTAGGAGTTAACCAGTAAAATTTCAGGGTTAAAGGTGAACCGAGTAGAAACCTCTATGTAAAGGTTGAAGGTGAACCTGATTTAAAACCTTAGGTTTGAGGTGAACCCTAAAAAAACTCCTTAGTGAAATCCGGTACACTCAAGGGTTGAGTGCGACAGCGGGAGTGGAATAGACCGGTAGTCAAACCACTGTAAACATGACTGTGTTTGAGATTGTTATTTCATTTGTGTGATATTCCTTACATGCTTTTATATCTAATTGTTTGAGATCATACCTCATACACACACACATTCATATCCATAACAATCTTGTTTTCAATTTGTTTATCTTTCAAAAAGTTCATGATTGGATCCTCTACAAGGCTTAGAAGCCAATAGAGTTACATTTGAGTAATCCTGATAACTGTATATCTGATAAGATTAGTGCAATAGGATTTTTAAATGTATTGTAAAACTTTAAAAAGTCATATTCACCGCGCTCTAGGACATATTGGCATATTCTGACTTCAACTCAAGCGATCTTCACCACTATTTCAATTGGTATCAGAGCGAGTCTCTCTTTAAGGGCTTCACCGCCTAGAGAGTGATCTTGCCTGAAGATTAAGAATATGGCCAAAGGAGAGGGCTCATCAGTCACTAGACCTCTAGTATTAGATGGTTCAAATTATGCATACTAGAAGGCTAGAATGCATTACTTCCTGAGATCTTTAGATCATGATGTTTGAGATGTAGTTAAAAAGGGATATGTGTTACCATCTGAACAAATCGTACTTGAAAATGAAACTACCATCACTAAACCCAAACCCAAAGAAATGTGGATGACGTTCGACAAAGAACACGAACTGCTGAAACAAAAGTAATGAACGCCATTTACTGTGTCGTGTCTCAGGATATATTCAATCAGATAAGTATGTGTGAGATATCTAAGAAAGCATGGGATCTACTGAAAACAACCCATGAAGGCACAAGCATTGTGAAGAGGTCTAAACTACAACTTCTGACTTCACAGTTCGAAAATCTCAGGATGGAAGAGCATGAGACATTTATGGAGTTTTTCACCAAGTTGAATATTATTTGTAACTCCATGGGTGGATTGGGAGAAAAATCTCCAGTACTAAAAATATGTAGGAAAATCTTAAGATCCCTACCGGAACAGTTTAATCCCAAAGTAACAACAATTGAGGAGTGTAGAAATATTGATAAGATAAAAGCAGAAGAACTAGTAGGTTCCCTACAAACTTTTGAACTACACTTCACACAATCCCAAAAATCCAAAAACACTATCCTAAAAACTTATAAGAAAACAAAACATGAGGACAGTGAGAGTGAAAAAGAAGTTGAAGATGAGGAAGTGGCTTTGCTGGCACAGAGATTCAGAAGATTCTTTCAAAAGAATCGCGGCCGCTCCTCTAAAGGTAGAAAGGTGGATGACAAACCTTCTGCAGGAAAATTTGGGAAAAGAACCAAAGAACCACAATGCTACACCTGTTGGGAGTATGGACACCTATCTACTGAATGCTCAAACAGAGAAACCAAGGGCAAGGCAATGGCCACCATATGAGATGATATGGAAGAGTCAAATTCAGAATCAAGTGACTCAGGAAGCGATGGAGACCGAAAATCTTTGAAAATA
Source organism: Magnolia kwangsiensis (assembly GCA_037074715.1). Lineage (NCBI taxonomy): Eukaryota > Viridiplantae > Streptophyta > Magnoliopsida > Magnoliales > Magnoliaceae > Magnolia > Magnolia kwangsiensis. The sequence goes on along the minus strand of CM073580.1, from coordinate 37,463,231 downwards.
CTTATGGTCTCCACTACTTCGATCATTCCAACTGAATCTGAGGAAGAACAGCAAGCTACTGAATCATTTCCAACTGACAATCAGGAAACTAAAGAGGAAGAAGAAGTTGAAAAGGATAAACTGCAAGATGTTTATAATCAACTATATATTCATAGCATCCATATCCTTAAAAGACTCGGTATGTCTGAAAACAAAAAGGAATTGTTACAGAAAGACTTGGACAGAACCTTGGAAATTAACACACACTTAGTCAATGATTTGCAACAATATCATTCAAACAATGACAAGTTAGAAAGAGAAAACCTATCCTTAAAAACAGAATTATCAAAACTTGTGAACCGGGCTGAATTCTTAAGAGATGATAATGTGCAACTCAAGAATGAGAATCACTTACTCAACATTGACTTAGAAAAATCCAAGAGAGTTGCTGAAATCAACTACAAATTTTTCCAGAGTAGTGAGAAGCCAGAAAAATTATTAGGGATGGGAAGACAAGGAAGAGACAAGAGTGGCCTAGTGTATGAGAAAATTAAAAAAAAAAACTGGAAATAAAGCTCTAAAAAAACAAGCTGCTTCAGGTAGCAATATGGGAATTTCTCCAGTTTATCATTTATGTGGTGATGTGGGTCATTATAAGTTTGAATGCTTGGCACCAAGACGGACCTCACACAACTCTGATCGAAATCATATTGGAAAATTCAAACCAATCAGAGAAACACTGAATGATACAAGTCCTCTAAGAAGAAACATCCATCCATCTCCACCTAAAGAAAAGGACAGAATAAAGAAATCTGTCTCACAATGGGTAGTAAAAGATAAATGGAACTGTCTGATGATTAACTTTCATATACCCTAAAATATCAACCAGAAAAAAGAACAAGTCTAGATCATGCATCTAGATCTGGATACTTGCTGAAATGATATAATTTTGCTGAGCTTTCAATGTTACATCTGAGGTTGTACACCTCTAACTTTTTGTATATAAACATTATTATGTTTATAATTTTTGAGCTGTACAGATCTTATACAAAATTTTGTGATGTATACTGATGAAATCAAGATATGCATACAAGTGTGTCGAAATGGTGAAAAACCTGAAAAATACTCACTTTCGATATAACTATCGATCATTTTTTTTAATATCGATTTTATCGACCAAGGATCGATACAATCGACGGCTCTTCAGAATGTGAAAAACCGTATGACCGTAGATGACATCGTAGACAGACTCGATAGAATCGATCAGAAACTTCTCGATATAATCGAAACAATGATCGATACGATCAACAGATGGCAAAAAATAAAAGGCTATTAAGCAAAAAATTTTACTTTTTACAGTAGCCAATCCTATCTCACTTATTTGCTTGGAGCCCTGATGAGAAAATCTCAGCATCCAAATGAAGCAAGGAAAATGGATAAAGGAAAAGGTAAAGCTCTCTCAGCAAAATCTTTCAAGATTAAGAAAAGGAAAAAATACTAGACCACCTCAAAACCAATCGGATTGAGAACAAGTTACAATGTTGATCGTATTATTCTCTCTAGTGTTGTCAAGCCCTATGAGGTGGATCTCATGATGGAGAGTATTGGGTGGAAGAATACGCTTAATATGGGCAATCCATATCTGTTTGAAATGATCCAGCAGTTCTTCAACTGTTATCATGTTGTCTAAGTTTATCCACCATGTATGCGTCTGGAATTCATGCAACACACCAAGTAAATTACTCCAACAGTCCTTGGTCATGTTCGAAACATTGAGGTGACATAAATTCCTGTCACTAGTAGAAATCTAAATGAATTGGAAAGATGGGGGAAAATTACTCGAGTACTGTGTCAGGGTATGACAATTCTTAGAAATGATGACAATATCCTTCAGGTTAAACATCTAGGAACCTTGTTTCTACTCCTTCACAGTATTTTCAATATGAATGTATACCCATGTGATGCCAATGACACATACCTGAGTGCCTTTGTGGTCAATGTCCTATATGATGTTTATCAAGAGGTCCCTGTATGTCTACCTACTCTTATTCTAGATCAGCTAATTAAGGTAGTCAAAAGTGACCATCCTGAAATATTACCCTTTCCGTCCCTTGTCTGTAAGCTTACACACTGGCAGGACTGCCGGAAACAACAGATAAGGTATATCTTGAAGTATGGTTCAACCATGATACAACCCAACAAGTGTATGTCTCTGTCTCATCTAAGATTCCTCCACCTATTGGAGAGAGTGATCCCGTACCTAAAGAAGAAACTCTCTGGGGATCTAACCGAACTCCTGAATACAGTCCTGCTTCTGTCTCTAATCATCAACATCATGTGTTTGAGTGCCAATTTTTAAACAATCTCACTGGAATTGATGAGCGGCTCCATCATTGTGAGCAACGACCATCAGAAATAGAAAATAGGATGGAAGCTCTCCAACATTCTGTGCAACAGATTCTTGAGCTATTAATGACTGGCAGACCTTCTATGTGTTAAAAGAAGACCATTTTGGAAGCGAAGTGTGTCTAGTTATGAACATTAGTCTTTTTTTTGTATTCATTCCTATTTATTCGTTTTGGGTATCCCTACATGGGCTTGATATCTCTGTCTAATGGTTGGTAGCCTACGGTTGTCTGGGGCAGTACGTGTTTTTGAATGATAAATGTTTTGTTGAATATGACTGCATATAATTCTATTCTTACTACTATAGTGAAATATGAAATCCCTTAGCTTATATAGTCTCTGATATGGAATGCATGTGATTTTCATGATTATCTTATCTGATTTTGTCAAGTTTTATTTTGTGCATTCATACTACCTGTCAATGATGTATGCTTAACACTGTTGAAAATCTTTATACATCTATATCTGTTGTTCTCCCATATGCTTCTTGAACTTCAGTCAATATCTACTGCTTTATCTTTGTCAATGACTAACAAAAAGGGAGAGAAAAGTTAAAACACCCCGTATGAAAAATTGGATATTTGCTCTTATATGTTGCAGGTGTAAGGGGTAGCAACTGCACCAAGAAAGGGGGAGTTTTACAGAAAGGGGGAGAAAATATTGGTTATATACATGGCTGTATTAGAATTTATAAAATTATGTAAAAGCATGTACACACAATTTAGGATGTGTCTGTCTAGATATTACCAGGGTGTTTTAGTATTTTGTCACGTAATTGACAAAGGGGGAATTGAAAGTGCACCTGCTAGTGCCCTAGTTTGTCAATTACCATGTGTGTTGAGTCAGTCGGTCTGCAGAGCCTCATAGGAAGAACAATTCAAATTCCTGCTTCAACAGGAAGTTTGGAAGCTCGCCATAGGTAAATCATAGCCTCACATCCCATGTCCCAAAACACCAGGTGATTAAAACTCTTAAAAATAAGTTAGAACATATGAGGGTTTTTGGGTAAGTGAACTTTTTCAAACATCAAAAAATCTCTAAGTTTGGTTGCCCTGTCGATTATATCGATACACATTTTGATATGATCGACTTGTGAGGCCGATGTCCTCGACACTTGATCGATACTATCGATAAGAGGACTAAAAGTGTCCAGCAACCGCATGCTCATTTGGATGGATTTATTGATATATGGATACACCTATCGATATCATCGATATTCAAATATCGATCCCATCGGAAGTGGCTCGATAATATCGATAGGTAGATTTTCGACGCCCCTATTTTTTTAAAGAAAATCACTATGTGCTTCGATATATCGATGTCCTTCCCGATTCAATCTGAATTCAAATCTCGATCATATCGGAAGGCCATCGATCATATCGATAGTGGGCGCACATTTCTTCCAGTAAATATTTCAGGTTATTTTTAACTTTGATGGGGGGCCACTCGAGGAAATCGATATTCTTATGTCGATGCTATCGAGGTCAAGTTGATTGGATCGAGACTTGACATAAACTTTCCAGTGAGCTTATAGGTAAATCTATACGATTTATCGATCCCATCGACACTACCTCCGATATCATTAATATGCAAATTTCGATGACATCAGTTGTTCCCCGATCATATTCTCAAAACCTAAAGCATTTCAAGACTTGTCTCTCTTATGCTTCAAATGTCGATAGATCGATCCCGGTATCGATGGAATCAAAGTTTGAAATCCGATAACATCGACACCAGTATCGATCCAATCGACCAACTGGCAAAGGGTTTCAAAAGCGTATGACATTTGAGTTTGTGTTATCGAGCGGATAGTCGATCCCATCGAGAGTATACGCTCGATGATATTGACCCTCCTCAATGATATCGAACTCTATCATAAATATGACTGTTTTATATCCGTTGGAACCTTTTGCCTATATAAAGTGAGACCTGTTCATATTGCTGGTAGAGAAAGAAGAGAGCATTTTTGTGTGTTTTACTTTTAGATCATATACCCAAAGCCGTTTCTCTCACGGGAGCTCCTCTTCCAATCCACTCTCATTCATTGACATTTAATAGAGTGGATTGGAAAATGAACTTCCACATTCAAGGATCCTTCAGCAACTATCTTAATATCATATCATTAAGCTGGGATACCTTGAATGAATAGATGACGGGAATCACTCTATCTTCCTTATAGAAAAATTTTAAGAGAGTGGATTTCCATCCTAACCTTGACCCAACCCGAAGCCAAGTAGTGGTATATCTTTTGTGTTACAGATCAAGGGAGCTGAGGACTCTTCAACAACAAGGAATACATCTTCATCATTGCACTGAATGGGACTCATCAACTTATCTGTAACTATCTAGAGTCCAGAGGACACTTGTGATCATTTCTTTCTAGGATTGGATCTTAAGTGTTATTCACCCTTTGAAGTCCTCATAGGAGGCCTCCGGCGGGAGTGTACGTAGGGGGTACGTTGTGTGGACCCTTGTTCTGTGGAGAGTATAAACATCCGGGTGCGTTGTGTGGACCCTAGCTTTATGGAGAGCATAAACATTGGGGTGCGTTGTGTGGACCCTTACTCTATGGAGAGCATAAGCTAACCATGAACAAACATATTCACAAGTAATGGCATGGTCAAACAGGTCCCTTGGAAATGCGTATGTTGAAGGAAATCCATCAAGTGCGAGTTATTTCCGAGCAGATGCAGCAGTCACCAGTGGTAATGTCATAGTTGAAGGTTGCAGCACAAGCAGTTTACAGGTATTACAACTCTCTTCCATGTCTGCATTTGCTGCTTTTTGTACTCATGTACATGTCACCTCATAGATCTTACAATCAGTATTGGACATGACTCCATTTACATTCAGCATCAAACTGGCTACAGTTGCTTCTCGTAAGGAACACATAAATCTGGAGCAATGGCTAAACGAAAATCTGAGCACATACAAGGATACTTTTTTCGAGGTGATTCACATGCTTTATTTCATTGTCATTGTATTAATGAACTTGTCCTCAATATATGCTACATTTTTTTTCTCTTAAAGCTTCTTGAACATGAAAATGTTTAGAGTCCACTCATGGACATGTCTTTCTTTCTTTTTTTCCTAGGATTGCCTCAAGTTCTTAAAAGAAATACCTTTTGCAGCAACAAATGATGCATCTACCAATCCTTCCCAACATTCCAACTCTGTCATGAATCTTTATCTAGAGACAAGTTCTACTCTTTAGAAGGTTTTTGCTTCCAAAATTTCTTTTTCTATTACCTATACACAGCGTCATAGAGAACTATTATGCATATTGTACTTTACATGAATATTTCAGAGGTCCTTCAAGCCCATTCTGGCCAGCTCATCTCCCACTAACTTTCTGAGGAATTGAGAAGGTTGCAGGCATCATCTATGCATGCTAATCCAAGACTGCAAAATGGTGGAGCTACAGATTCATCAACACATGAAGCATCATATCTGATTATTCACTAGCCTCTTCATATCAACAAAAAATAATCTTTTTTAACATCTCTGTCCAAACACAGTTCAAAATGTATGATTATTCACTGGTCCTTCACTCACTACTGAAGCGTATGTTTGTTAAGTCACACGCTTTGTCATGCAGCACATTGCGAACCTTGCTAGGAACAAAACTCTAGTTCTGCATGTGCCTGCATTTAACATCATCAATGGAGGATCACATGGTTTCACTATCAACCTGAATTTTGCATACCTTGCTGGGAACAGAACTCGGTATGCATCTTCTTCTTCTTCTTCTTCTTCTTATTCTTCTTCTTCTTCTTCTTCTTCTTCTTCTTCTTCTTCTTCTCTCTCTCTCTCTCTCTCTCTCTCTCTCTCTCTCTCTCTCTCTCTCTCTCTCTCTCTCTCTCTCTCTCTCTCTCTCTCTCTCTCTCTCTCTTTTAAATCTCGAAATGGTTCACCATCAACCTGAATTTTGGTTGGGTTGGGTTGTGTTGCATATAGAGGAACTACAAAGACAGGGTTGTGTTCCACACAACAATGGTAGCAGATTTTCTATACATTAAATACCATTGAAAATCCTTTTGCAGATTTTTTAAGGAACAATGGAAGTTGTTCCAAATTGACAATTGTTGTTTAAATATATCTTAATGTTGTTGGTGTAAAAAACAATGATAGTAGATTTTTGAAGTGTGTGGAACAGTTGTTGGGGTATGAAGGGTTTAGTTGAACAATTGATGTTGTATAGAACAGTTGGTGAAGGGTTTTACAGATTTTCAGAGAGAGATTTGAATTTAGCTTTATTCTTTTACTCTTTTTCTTGAATTTGAGGTTGGGAGTTTGGAATTTCAGGTCCTCGGGGAGAGCGATGGATTTCGATGTGATATGTAGTCTTTCTTCATGAATTGGAAGTGGGTATTTGGAATTATAGTTTTCTTCTTCTTCTTTTTTTCTTTTTTCGATAGATATTTGAATTTTAGATTTGTTGCTCTTTCGATGTGAATTTGAAAATGGGTGTTTTGGATTATGTGCTTTTATGGAAATAGAGTTCAGTTTCAATATGCTCAATCTTCAAAACACACACAAACACATTTTTAGCCTCTTATGTTTAATGTCATAACATGTAATTTCTTCCATTTTGTATGATGAAATTGATTTTCTGCCATGTACAGTAAGCTTTCAGATCAAAGTGAAGCTGAGAATAGGGTGTTAGTTGATGGCAAATTGATAACCAGTAGAGACACATCCATGGAGTTTTCGCTTGCGATTGTTGAGAAGCTATTTGGCTGCGAGAAGGCATTGGATGTTGCTGTTAATAAGAACTTTAAATAAACATATAACTATTATGTTGGCCTTGTACTTTTGTGAATGGAAATGAATGATTGTATTTGATTGAATGAATGAATGATTTAGCCATGAAGTATTTATCTATATTAGCTTATATGAGTCATCAGGGCATGTACTACAATGGTAAGAGATACCATTATTATTTAATTTGTTTTTTAAAAAAATAGGCATTAGCTACGGCTATTACCGTAGCTGTTTATCTGAAAACCATAGCTCTTGCTAATTTTAGCCTATTGTTACAGTTATCTCTCTACTTTTAGCTACAGATATAATCCGTAGCTGTATATAATTTATAGCTACAAAAACTATTGTTACGGATTTAACTCGTATCTATGATTTCAACAGCTATAGCTATTAACCATAACTGTTTATCTGGAAACCATAGTTGTTGCTAATTTCAGCCTATTACTACGGTTCTTACTCTACTTTTAGCTAGAGATAGAATCCGTAGCTATAAATACATTAGCGCTACGGAAGTTATGGCTACGGATATAATCCATACCCATTGTATATATATGGCGAGAACTTAAAGCCGTAGCCATAGCTTTTAGACCTATGGCTACAGCACTAATGGCTATGTTCGTGCTACGGATTTTAACCATAGCCATAGGCATTTAGCTACAGCTTTTATCTGTAGCCTTTGCCTAGTTTTCTAGCAGTGCTTCTAAGGATTTTCCAAAGTAAGAATTAAGCTCCGTCCAGAATCAAACCTGCAGAGCTTAAGGAACCCGATTGTTAATGGCACATCCTTCCCCATATTAGGAATTCTGGATAGTATTAACATTATGAGATGGCATCAACCTCCTCCCAAAATAAGAAATGCAGAGTCAGAATCTATGAGGGATTGGGTAGCCAGGTCATTCTTCCCAATTGGAGAATATCATATCCCATGCCTATTTTTGAGACTCAAATATTGTATAATTTTTCCTATTTATCTCTTAATTTTATGAATATAAATCATCTTGATATTCTATTTTACTCATGCATGTGTTGCAAGGTAAATTTAAGTGCTTGGATTGAAAGGGTGTTAAAAAGCATGGATTTGATGCTCGAGATTTACCAAGGAAAGAGATGGATTTTAGGAGACCAATATTGAAGCATTCACATGTCAAATATCTAAGAAAATCAAGTGACGAATGGAGAGAATCGACGATTTGAAGTGAAGAATCCTGAAATCATCCTGAAAAAGTGTATTTTGAAGCTGTGAAGTTTATTTTGGAAAAATGTGCAGCAGGAAGTCTATTTTAAATGAACTAAGCAGCGAGAAGTCTATTTTGAGAAAATACATATATTTGATGCGGTTTCTAGGGTTTTCAACTTTGTGCAAAAATTGGAGTTCTCTACTTATAAATAGGGCCTCCTAGGGCATTCCAAAAAATCATTCAAGGCATCCCAAAACAAAGTTTAGGATTTTTAAAGAGTTTTTTTAGTTTTATTAAAGCTTTTAAGTTGTTCTTTTTATTTTAGATCTTTTCTATTTTGTATTTTTTTTTCTTGTTGCTTTTTATTTCTGCAATTTAATTATGCTTTTCTAAGTTCCTTCTAGCCCAAGTTAGAAGGGAAGCACATGGGTTTAATAGTTCTTTAAGATTATGATGATTGATTGTTTTAATGATGAGAAGAATGGTGTATGCATGTTGTCTATTATTTAGGTTTTATTTTTTTTTATCCTCTTGTGAGATCCATATGTTTCCATCATATGAGATTCACGTTGATGGATAGGCTTAGCCTAGATCAATCAGATTTCCTAGATAGGAGAGGTTCTCAACCTGTTATATTTCTTTGATATTCATTATCCTATAGATCTTGAATACTTAGAATCACTGGCGCTTGAGAATATATGTCAATGATGCAGATCCATTATTTTCTAATATTTTATATCACTTTTTAATATTTAAACTGTCTTATTTTTTGACTAAGCTGACCATAATGCTCAGATCCTAGTTGTGTTATCCAAGTCATCATGATTTTAGAACATTAACCTATGTGTGGAACTTTGAAGCTTAGGTGTTATTTTAATTCATTGAATTACATCCATTCAAAAATCCCAAAATCAAATCATTGGTTTAGTTTTTATTACTTAGTTTATTTTGCATTTGATTTTTTTTCTTCTCACAATTCATCTCCCTGTGGGATCGAACCCGTATTCACGGGATACTACTTACGAACCTCTGTACTTGGAGGTAAGCAATCAAGTTTTTGGCGCCGTTGCCGGGGAGAGACTGAGATAGATCAGATCTGTGCAAGATACCTAAGGTAAGTTTTTTCTAAGGTAAGTTCTCTTCTAAACACTCCAAATTTTCTGTAGATTTTTTTTCTTTTTCTTTGAAAATAAATTCAGTTAGGTCTTTCAAGCACTAACTGTGACATAAGGTTGCCCTGCTTGGGATTTCATCAACCAAGTGCTATGGTTGTCCTACAGTTGTTGTTTGATCACACAAATCATCCGCTGAATCTGTTTTCCAGATTAGCATAGTTTAATTTCTGCAGTAGTTTTCCTTTAATTAATTTATTTTTTTATTTTTTTATTTTTGTGGACTGAACCCTCATGGTCGGCCCTACCGCCTGGGTTGTTGATTAAGTTTTTATTTTTATTGTACGTTACATACTTGATATTTAAATTAGTGGTATTTATTGTGTGGTGTAGATGATTTATGTCCCGTTGGAGTAGAGATCAAAATAATCGACTCTCCTCCGAAGGCGGACTAGTTCCAGGCCTTGATCATTTACTTAGAAGAGGCACTAACATCACTTGGATTTCATGGCAGACCCAGTTGATAATCCAAATTCAAATCCAAATCTGCCAAATCCAATTATAAATCAACCTAATCCTCCTCTTGAGGATAAAAATGAGGTTCATAGGAATGTGTTAAACCAACCACGGACTTTACGTGAACATTTAAACCCTGAGAGATCAACTTTACCATCTTGCATAGTGTTCCCTACTCACACAGGGAACATTGATTTTAAACCAGGTGTGATTCAATTAATTCTTAAATTTCATAGCTTGGATTCTGAAAGCCCCTACTTGCACCTTAAGGACTTTGAGGAAGTAATTGCAACGTCACAAGTAAATAATGGCAATAAGGATGTACTTAAGCTTAGGTTATTCTCGTTTCTCTAAAGAATCGAGCCAAAGCATGGCTTAACTCTCCAAGACCTAATACCATCACTTCATGGCAAGCCTTAAGTAAAGAGTTTTTTAAAAAGTTCTTTCCCGAGTACAAAACAAATGCATTAAAACAAGAAATCATGTCATTCTCCCAAAAGGGGAATGAATTGTTTTTCCAAGCTTAGGAGCGCTCCAAAGACCTTCTAATTACTTGTCCACATCATGGTTATGAACCATGACACGTGATTAATGCTTTCTGAAAGGGGCTCACCATGGATACCCGTCAGTTCATAGAGATGATGTGTGGTAGAACCTTTCTTGACAAAGATCATAATGAGGCTTAGGATTTTCTAGATATGTTAGCAGAGAATACGTAGACATGGGATGTCTCTGCTAAATCAGACCAAACTAGACCCAGTCCTAGAGAGAAAGCGGGGATATATGTCCTAAGAGAGGAAGATGACCTTAATGCAAAATTCGCTGCATTGGCTAGAAGGGTCGAAGCCTTGGAAATTAGGAAGGCTGATATGGTTAAAGCAAACACTTCCTTAGGTAATTTTTATAGCATTTGTGGTGGTACAAACCATGACACAAAGGATTGTCCAATAATCTCAGTTGTACAAAATATCACGCATGAGCATGATAAAGCAAATGCTATAAATAACTACCAAAGGTCAGTTATGCAACCAATGGAAAACACGTATAATCCAAATTGGTGTAACCATCCTAATCTTAGTTGGAGGAATGGACCACAAATTAATGCGCCTAATGCACCTCAAATGCCTCCACGAAATAACTTTTTTAGGGCACCTAACAATGCACCATATGTGCCCCCACTAAAGCGATCATCTGTGGAGGATGCATTGACCGCATTCATAAACTCTCAAACTCAAATGAATCAGTCTCTAATCCAATCAAATCAAGAATTAAAACAACTGTGGCTAGGATTGAGACTCAACTAAATGCTAGGAAAAAAGCCACCCTTCCTTCTCAACCTATGCCAAACCCTAGAATTACACATTTCATTGGAGACTCAAATCTAAATGAGCTACATCATGAACAAGCTAAGGCCATCATTACCTTGAGAAGTGGAAAAGAGGTTGATAACAAGATAATGCAACCGGTAGAAATACTGAAGGATGAGCCACTGTCTCAAAAAAATGATGAACCGGCTATGGTTCAAGAGCCATAACAGCAAAAGGATAAAGAGACTAAGTCATATGAGTCTCCAGTTCCATTCTCATCTAGACTTCGGAATCCGACTATCCCTATAAAATATCAAGAGGTGTTGGATGTGCTTCAAAAGGTTACTGTCAATATTCCTCTACTTGATGCCATTAGATAAATTCCATCATATGCTAAATATCTCAAGGAATTGTGCACTGAAAAGAGGAAATTAAATGTGCACAAAAAGGCATTCCTTATCGAGAAAGTGAGCGCTATCATTCAACAAAGGGTTATACCCAAATACAAAGACCCGGGAAGTCCCACTATTCCTTGTATTATTGAAAATTTTCAAATTGAGCATGCTTTACTAGATTTGGGTGCAAGTGTCAACTTAGTACCTTATTCAGTTTACAAACAAATGGGGTTAGATGAGCTTAAACCAACCACGATTACACTCCAACTCGCTGACCGCTCCATTAAGGTACCAAGGGAAATTTTAGAGGACGTACTAGTCCAAGTGGAGAAATTCTACTTCCCCGTGGATTTTATTGTACTAGACACTGAACCATGTGTAAATGCTAGCGCTCAAGTTCCTATCATTTTAGGCCGCCCATTCCTAGCAACTTCAAATGCAATCATAAATTGTAGGAATGAAATGATGAACTTGTCTTTTAGTAACATGACTTTAGAGCTAAATATTTTCAATCTATGTAAGCAGCCCATTGATAATAATGAAATCCATGAGCTGAATTTCATGTACTGCTTGATAGAAGAAGAGGAATTGGAACCTAGTCTGACTGAGGAATTGATTCAAGTCATTGGGGACTTAAAAAATTTTGAGTTAGAAAAAGTGCTTGCTGAAATTTGTGATGATAATGAGATCACTACCACCTAGGGCATTGGTATGTACCAATGGAGACCACGCCCTCAAATCCTATCTATCGAGGACTCGAGACCTTTACCATCACCAACCAATTTTTCAAAGCTTAATTTAAAACCACTACCAAATGACTTTAAGTATGTATACTTAGATGAAAATAAAACTTATCCTGTGGTGATCTCTTCATTTTTAGACAATGATCAAGAGATTAAATTATTGAAAGTTCTAAGGGACCACAAAGGAGCCTTGGGGTGGACCATTTTTTACATCAAGGGTATAAGCTCTTCCATATGCACTCATCGGATCCACCTCGATGAGGACGCCAAACCAATTAGACAACCTCAAAGGCGTCTCAATCCAAACATGATGGAAGTTGTAACAAATGAGGTGATCAAATTGTTATATGTGAGAAGCATCTACCCAATATCCGATAGTGTTTGGGTAAGTCCAACTCAAGTAGTCCGAAAGAAATACAGAATAACTATTATGCAGAATTCTAATAATGAACTCATACCAACACGTGTCACCACAGGTTGGCGTGTTTGCATTGATTATAGAAAATTAAACCAGGCCACAAAGAAGGACCATTTCCCTCTATCATTCATTGATCAAGTTTTAGAGAGAATAGCAGGTCACTCATTCTATAGTTTTCTTAATGGATATTTCGGATATAACCAAATAGAGATAGCCTTAGAAGACCAAGAGAAAACCACGTTCACTTGTCCATTTGGCACGTTTGATTTCAAACGGATGCCATTTGGATTGTGTAATGCTCCAGTAACTTTCCAATGGTGTATGTTAAGTATTTTTTCAAATATGGTTGGGAAGTTTCTTGAGGTTTTTATGGACGACTTCTCTGTATTTGGGAGTAGTTTTGAGGAATGCCTCAACAATTTATCTCTTGTCTTGTCTAAGTGTGAAGAGAAATACCTTGTCTTAAATTGGGAGAAATTTCATTTCATGGTTCAAAAGAAAATTGTTTTGGGCCATGTTATCTCCAAAAATGGAATCGAGGTAGATCGCTCAAAACTCGACATTATAGCTAATCTACCTATCCCCCAAACTGTTTGAGATATTAGATCACTTTTAGGGCATGCTGGATTTTATATAAGATTCATCAAGGACTTTAGTACCATTACTAGACCCTTAACTAATCTTCTTCAAAAGGATGTTCCATTTAAGTAGACAGATGAGTGTGTAAGTGTTTTTAATAAAATTAAATCATCCCTTAGCACTGCACCTATCATGCGTCCACCAGATTGGACACTTCCTTTTGAACTAATGTGTGATGCAAGTGATTATGCCATAGGGGCTATTTTGGGCCAAAGGAAAGATAAACGGCCCTACGTTATTCACTATGCGAGTAGAACTCTAAACTCGGCCCAAGTGAACTACTTAACAACTGAAAAAGAGTTACTTACAGTAGTTTTTAGTTTGGATAAGTTTAGGTCCTACTTGCTGGGATCTAAAGTGGTCATTTTCACGGACCACTCGGCTTTGAAATATTTGTTATCTAAGAAGGATGCAAAGCCGAGACTTTTGAAATGGATCCTCCTACTCCAAGAATTTAACTTAGAGATAAAAGATAAGAAGGGAGTAGAAAACGTAGTGGCCGATCACCTTTCCAGATTGATGTTAGATGATTTCACTGAGGAGATGCATATCCAGGATACTTTTTCTGATGAACAATTATTTACGATCTCCAAATTACCTTGGTATGCGGATATAGTGAACTATCTTACAATGAAAAAAATGTCATATTATTGGAAGTCGTAAGATAGGAAGCATTTTGAAACCAAGGTTAGGAACTTCTTCTGGGATGACCGGTATTTATATAAATATGGGACTGATCAAATTTTTAGACGTTGTGTCCCAGAGGATGAAGTTTAAAGTGTTATTTTCTTTTGTCACATGGAAGCATGTGGTGGCCATTTTTCTGTTAAGAAAACCACTGTAAAAATCCTGCAGTGTGGTTTTTACTGGTCCACCATGTTTAAAGACACCCATGCTTTCTGTGTTACTTGTGATATATGTCAAAAGTTGGAAAGAGTGTCCCGGCGGAACATGATGCCTTTATCCCCAATTTTACCATTAAAGATTTTTGATTGTTGGGGTATTGATTTTATGGGCTCATTTCCATCTTCTTTTGGATTTCTTTGTATATTGGTTGATGTGGACTATGTTTCAAAGTGAATTGAGGCAATTCCAAGTAGGACCAATGACAACAAAGTGGTCCTATGATTCTTAAAGGAAAATATTTTTTCTAGATTTGAAACTCTAAAGGCCATCATTAGTGATGGCGGGTCTCACTTTTGCAATAGGACATTTGAGGCTTTGATGAAGAAATATGATATCAAGCATAAAGTGAGCACCCCATACCACCCACAAACGAGTGGACAAGCTGAAATTTCTAATCGGGAAATTAAACACATTTTAGAGAAAACTATATGGCCAGATAGGAAGAATTGGTCCCTCAGACTATGTTGAGGGTCAAATAGTGCATATTAGACCCCATTTATTACTTGAATTTACGAGCATAATACTGTTTAACGCCCGATTTTAATCGTGTTTTGTTGCAGGGTGTGATTAGGAGCAGACTGAGAAAGGACGTTAAAAGTATGGAATTAACATTCTGATGACACCAAAGGCAAGAGACGGACCCCAAGAAACCAGGATCGACAGAATTGTATGCCAGGAATCCAAGAAAATCGAGAAACTGAAGCTCAAGTGGCCTGAAATGCATCCAGAATGCAAGATCATGGGGTTCCCACCATCTGTTCACCTCGAAACTTCATACATGGCCTGGAGGCCATAAATTAACCGTACATATAAAATTTCAACCATTGGATCTCTCTGGAAGTGGTCCAACGGACAGATCAGCTCATAGATCTATGAAATGGGGCCCACCTGATATCTGGATGTGCTCCATTTTTGGTCTTAACCGTTTAAATAAGCTGAATGAACAGATGGATGGATTGGATGTCTCAAGAACATGGCAGTGGACCCTATCCAAATAGAGTGTGCATAACACACTTGTGCACTAGCCGTGTACAGAAAAGAAGAGATGGTCAAACCACCTCATGACTGTGCTTTCTTCCCAAAAATGAAAATTCCGTTTTTCTTGTTCCAGCAGTCGCACAGAGAGGGATGGCTCGTAGTTGTGGGCCTTACTCATCGTCCATATGGACAATCCAAACCATTCATCAGATTCTTAGAGGCCTAGTCACCAAGTCCTAGGTGACGATTTTTGAAGAAACAGCAAGGAACATATTTTAGCAGTTCAAATACAAGATAGATGGCAGCAAAAGAGATTCAATGAGCCAAACCATATCTGATTTGAAACAGTTCATGTCCGACCTATTTTTCGAGCTGATCGCAATGAACAGAGTGGATTTCTTAAAACGACAGGTAATGTGGCCCCACCAATTACGCAAGACTGGTCGTACACATGCGTTACGCATGGACGTGCGTCCAGGAATTGTGGGGCGATGTACGACCCAGATGATGCTCAGATGGCTGATCTGGACCGTCCATCGTATAGGTCAGCCAAAAATGCCCCAGGGGATGTTGGTTTTATGATAACATGCAAGAGTTGAGAGGAGAGGCAACCTCCGTTTTCTAGGGCAAAAACGCTATCACTGCGAATTCTCCACCGCCTCTTGTCAGCAGGAGCCGACCGTGTGGTGCTATAAAAAGGAGGAAGACGAGAGGGATAGAGGATCTTCTTCCAGGGGGGCTTGGACGTGAGACGGCTGGAGTTGGGCTTGACGTGGAGCAGGAGAGAGAGAGAAAGAGAGAGACATTGCGGGCAGCTTGAGCTAGGGCAGCAAGGGATTCATGGCTGGAACATGGGAAGCCAAACAGAGAACGTGAAGAGAGAGGGAGAGAGAGAGGGAGTAATTTTTTTCTTTTTTTTTCTTTTCTTTTATTATGAGATTTAATCCATCCATGTCTGGCTAAACCTCTTAGCTAGGGCTAAGAGGTGAAGCTTGTAGTAAGATGAGAGATTTGATTTTATTTTAATTTTAATGCATGAATTGATGTTGATTTTAGTTAATTATTATGGGAATGTTTTAGGTTTTTAATGGTCTGTTGTGACTGAAATTACAATGGGTCTGCAATGGCTTTGAATATTTCCGTTCTCTTTAATGTTTATGATGTCAGGAAGCCCTGTTGTTCACCATAGTCTCCTGGGCATGGTTGGATGTCGGTACCCTTCCTAACTTGCATACATGTGATTGGGTGGTAATTAGTTTGATTCTGTTGTTTTCCATAGTCTTTGGGCATGGTTTGGTGATGGAATCCATTCTAATTCATACACCTGTCATCTCTTTGAAA
The DNA here is from genome assembly GCA_037074715.1 of Magnolia kwangsiensis. Taxonomy (NCBI): domain Eukaryota; kingdom Viridiplantae; phylum Streptophyta; class Magnoliopsida; order Magnoliales; family Magnoliaceae; genus Magnolia; species Magnolia kwangsiensis. The sequence goes on along the minus strand of CM073580.1, from coordinate 37,446,549 downwards.
ACTAGATCAACGGCAGTTCAGTAATTTCCATAATTTTTGATGCAAGCATAAGTTCTCCCTGATCTCTACAAGTGGATCCTCTGAATCCCTAGTTTCCTATCTCTGATTTATTTCCTAAGTTTTAGATTAATTATTCTACAAGTATTCCACCATTGCTAATTGATTTAGAATTCATCTTAGCCTAGTTCTAGTTCTAGTTAGTTTTAGATAACGTACAAGTTTCAGTCCCTTGGGATTCGACCTCGGTCTTACCGAGTTATTACTACATCACAACCCTACACTTGGGGAGTGAACAGACTATCCGATGCTTTATGGGCTTATAGGACTTCTTATAAAACTCTAATTGGAATGTCTCCATACAGATTGGTGTATGGGAAGGCTTGCCATTTACCCGTGGAATTGGAACATAAAGCCTACTGGGCAATAAAGAAATTATATTTTGATATGGACCAAGCAAGTGGACAAAGAAAATTAGAATTGAATGAATTAGAGGAGCTGAGGAGAGACTCCTATGAAAATTCTAAAATGTACAAAGAGAGGACCAAAGCTTTTCATGATAAACATATCCTGAGAAAAAATTTTGAACCTCAGTGAAAGGTCCTATTGTACAATTCCCGTCTCCAGTTCTTTCCGGGAAAGTTAAGATCAAGATGGACAGGCCCCTTCATTGTGAAGAATGTTTATACTCATGGGGCTATTAAAATTGAGAATCCATGTAATGGTAATGTATACAAGGTTAATGGTCAGAGATTGAAGCCTTATGTGGAAAACTTTCATTTGGGAGAGGAGTCCGTCCCTCTTCATGAGCCAGAATATTCAGAATGATACTCCTAGTCTGACGGAGCAATTTTTGATCTGTATCATATTCAATTCTTTTTAGTATCACATATCAGGTGAGTTTTTCATGGTAGATACTATCCACATTTTCTTTTATTTTTATTGTTCTCTGCATTACATTATCATTACATTGGGGACAATGTTGATTTTAGGTTGGGGGGTGTGGATATTCATCCATGTGATTTTTATTTTTTATTTTTTATTTTTTTTTTGGGTTTCAATTTATTTTATTATTATTTTTAGGTTTCAGTATTTATTTTCTTTAGGTTTATGAAATTTTTTTCAACATTTTCAAAATAATATTTTTATATACAAAAATGTAAACATGATACACTATAAGAAATAGAATTTTTACCGACGATTTTTTTTTTTTCCGTAGGTAAAAGGACTTTTACCAATGAAAATTATTTTCGTTGGTAAAAGTTTACTTTTATCGATGAAATTTTAATTTCGTAGGTAAAAGTCTACTTTTACCGACGAAAACTGTAATTTCATAGCTAAAAGTACTTTTACCAACGTCAATTTTAGTTGGTAATGGTTATTTTTATTTTTGGAAAGAAAAAATTTTCAAAAAATTTACTTTTACCAACAAAATCTCCTTAAAAGTGTTTTCCCCGACGGACATGAACCGTCGGCAAAAATCTGGTATGAAGCAAGTGTTTTTCCGACGAACTAAAACCGTCGGAAAAATGTTCCCGCCAGGGATCAAAGCTTGCCGAAAGCATGACAGTTTTTCCGACGAACTAGAACCGTCGGGAAAAGTTTCCCACAAGGTTTGCCGACGAACTGAAACTGTCGGGAAAAGGTTCCCGCCATGAGCAAGTGTTTTTACCGACAATTAATTTCGTAGGTAAAAATAAATATAAAAATGTTTCCCGACGGCAGATAACCGTGTCTAATTGTTTTTACCGACGAACAACAGCCGTCGGTAATAATCCTCTATTTTTCTATTTATATATATAGTTTGTTGTCATATGAGTGAAATTTTTTTATTTTTTGTAATTAAAAATTAATTTTTTAATGATTTGTAATATCACATGAAGAAGTATATTGAGAAGGTTAAAATTTTAATAATGTTTGAGAAAATTTTTGAAAATAAAATGATGCTTTTGAAGAAAAGAAAATCAGCATTTTGAAATTATTGAGAAAAAATTTAAAATACGAGAAAATATTTGGAAATTTTGAAAAAAAAATTTTAGAATTTGTATTTTTTAAAAAGAAATAATTTATAATAAAAATGTTATTTTGTTAAAATGTTTTCAAAAATATACATTTTATAAAAGTGTTATTTTTAAATGGAAATTGAAATTTATGTTTGAAAAAAAAAATTACTAAATTGTTAGGCACATCCACTAATTGTACCTTTAACCATTTTTGGACAATCTAATCAGTCCAGATTGAAGAGTAAATAGCTTCAAATGTTTAAATCAAATTTCACTAAAATTGTTGATTAATCTTGTATGCCCAGTATCTTTTTCATATGTAACATGATCGGGACGAATAACTAGTGAAATTGAGTATTGATCAGAAAAATAGAGTGAATAGACCAAACAAGTAAAATGGGGCAAATATTTTGGTCAAAATTGTGACCTAACTTTATTGACCTTGTGAGAACCTAAGTGTTGATGTAAGTTTTGTGGGCCCCATTATAATGTGTGTCGAACATCAACACCATGAATTTAATGTCTCCCCTTTAGGTTATGAGATATGTAAAAAATCATCTGTATATGAAACTCAGGTGGGCTATGCTATCTAAAACCATGTGAAGACATCTTAAAAAATATAAAAGAACTTGGTGGGGCCCACGTGAGTTTTGGATGCGGCTGAAACTTGGTCTGACCCCTCATCCAAGCGGGACGCACATAATGAGTGGGTTGGATATCTAAATCACATTTAGACAAACCTAATATGTAATTATGAAAGGAAACCCCTCTCCATTCCATTTAGGTGATTTACTAATTACCCCGAGTTAACTTTGTGTGGTCTACCATTAATTATTTATTTTATCCATTCCATTCATCCATGTTAATAGATGATTTGGGGTCTAAAGAACAAAAAGGAATCATGTCCAAAGCTCAAGTGGACCACACCATAAGAAATAGTGTGATTGAACCTCTACCATTGAAAAATTCTTGGAGGCCATAGAAGTTTTGGATCAAGCTGATGTTTGTGTTTTCTCTTCATTCATATCTTTTTGATATTATGAATAGGTTGGATGACAAATAAACATTACTGTGGGCCCAAGGAAGGTATCAATGGTGGAAATCATTATTTCACATTGTTTCGTGTGGCATAGTCCACTTGAGTTTTGGATTTATGAAAAATTTGGGATCAACCCACACCGTTCATCCATTTTTTGAGATTATTTTAGAGAATTATCCAAAAAATGAATCATATGTAAAGATTAAATGGACTACACCACAAATAAGGGGAACAGATTGGCTACTTCTCTTGACACTAGCCAATGGCTAGTGGTTGGTGATACATGGGCCCCACCATGATGTATGTGTTTAATTCATGCCATCCATCTATTTTTAAAGATCATCTTATGGCATGAGACCAAAATGAGGTATATCCCAATCTGCAATGGACCACATTACAGGAAACAGTGTTGAATGAGCATCAACTATTAAAAACATTTCGGGGGGCCATAAAAGTTATGGATCAAGATGATTTTTGTTTTCCCCCTTCATCTAGGCCTGTATGACTTAATAAACAGATTGGATGCCAAATAAATGGTATAGTGGACCTTATGAGGATTTTAATGAAGGATATCCAATCACTATTGTTTTCATGTGGTGTGGTCCACCTGATATTTATATACCTCTCATTTTTGGGCCCCACCATGATGTATGTTTTATATCCACACCTTCCATCCATTTGTAGAGATCATTTTAGGGTAATATCCAAAGAACGAGTTAAATCCAAAGTTCTAGTGGACCCAACATAGAAAACAGTGGGACAGTGATGCCTACCATTAAAAACTTCTAAAGGCAATAAAAGTTTTATATGAAGATGATATTTGTGTTTTCTCATATTTCATGTATTTTTTAACTTTTGAACAGGTTGGATTTCAAATAAACATTACGATGGGCCTTAAGATAGTTTCAACGGTGGAAATCACTATCCCCGCTGTTTTCTATGGTGGATTCCACTACAGATTTTTATCTGCCTCATTCTTTGGCTTATGACTTAAAATGATATCTCAAAATGGATGGACGGTGTGGATATAACAAACACATCATAGTGGGCCCACAAAACTTGGTGACATCACTGACCGTAGGGCGTCCAAGAGACGCCCTATGTCAGCGATGGAAATGGATTGGCTACTCCCCTTGCCACCAGCAATTGGCTGGTTGTTGGTGTTTTGTGGGCCCCATGATGATTTATGTATTTCATCCATTCTGTACATATAGTTTTTATAGATCAATTTATGGTATGAAATAAAAAATGAGGTATATATCAATCTCAAGTGGACCACGTTACAGGAAACGGTGTTGAATGAACGTCGAACATTAAAAATGTTTTGGGGGCCATAAAAGTTTTGGATCAGGCCGATATTTATTATTTCCCTTCATCTGGGTCTGTACAACCTAATCAACATATTGGATGTCAAATAAACGGTATAGTGGGCCTGAGGAGGATTTTAATGGTGGATATCCAATCATTATTTTTTTTCCTGTGGTGTGGTCCACCCAAGATTTGTATTCCTATCATTTTTTGTATAAAGCCATAAAATGATATCACTACACCAAAATGGATTCTATTAGAACTTTTAAGTGGACCCCACATGGCTCGAGAGTCACATTTATGTAAATATACCGTAGACTACTGAATTATTTTCATCGCCAAAACGCCCTGAACGCTTCAAAACGTCCAAAAAGCCAAAACGGATCTCCTTCTCCCTCCCGATCTCAACCCTCTCTCTCCCTCTCTCTCTCTCGATTTCCCACTTTGAGGCACGTTCCCTCGCCTCTCTTTTAAAATCAAGCTCTTATAAAATCATAGATTATTTATATTTTTTTAGGGTTTTTGGATTCGTTTTGTTGATAATCAGAAGAAGAAAATGGACACGAAATTCCTCAAAGACAAGATTCTGGTTCGCATCTTTTCTCGTTGTGTGGGCTGGGGCTCTACAGGTACTCTTTTTTTCCTTTTGTCTTAATATCACTCTCCTTCGTCATCTTGTTTTGGTCCGTGTTTGGATGCACAATCGAACTGAATTACAATATCAAGTTTAATAGTGTAGAAATAGCCAATTGCAACGATCTTACCCTGTATGAGGAATTATGTCTTTTATTGCAACGATCTTACCATGTTTGAGGAATTATGTCTTGGATTGGAGTATGTATGGCGGACCGGAGGAGGCTTTCAACAGTTTAAATCCTAAAATGTGGGGCCCATGCTTTAGTAATCCAGACCATTTTTCTAATGTGTCCCTATGTGGATGGACCATGCCCCAAAAATCTCCCAGATTGGTAGATCCTACCCGTTGATATTTGGACCTTGTTGCTGTATTTCTCTTCTTAATTGTCCTTTTTCGTAGGGTACTAATGGGAAGATTGTGATTGTCCTGTTGAGGATGTTCCTTGGGGTTGATCCAGTCCATGGTGGGACGCAATGGACCAGTGGTCTGGATTACCTAAAGCATGATCATTGGGCCTCCTAATTGGATCATGTTAGTTTTAAGTTGGACCTGAGAGGGATGCAACTGCCATTAGAGGGGTGCTTCCTCATTGTGAATACTGAAGGACGATAATCACATTTTGCCCATCAGAAATGCCATTTCTAAATGCACATCTTCAAGCACAAAACATGAACACCACCACACATGCCTATGTGGAATGTGTCCAGGAGATCAGAGCCATTTGTAGGGGGGTCCCCATGGATGATCATTTAAGAAGGAGATGGTGGTGGAGCCGGAAGAACTAGAGTATGGTAGAGCCATCTCTCCATGGTGCATGTGGCAGGGTGATGTGCCAATGGGTCTACCATTGGTGCTGCGCACAAACAATAGGTGGAAAGCCTGGCACATTGAATCGACTTTTCAGTTATTTGATAGTGTTGGAAGATACATTACTTGAATGTTGCTTCATATGTTTCATGCCTACAAAAATGTATTTATTGAAAAGAAAGATACATATGGTTCTGGCTGAACAGACGTTCCTGATCTCGGGTCTCTCAATCACACATATATTCATATGTCTGATATGAGTGCCGCACACTATCTTTTCTTTCCAAGTGGCATGTGCTATTTATTTAGTTGTTAATATGACTGTGTTTATTTGGAATGCTCACAAAAATAAAAATAAAAATAAATAAATAAATCTAAATATGTATTTTAGTTGTCAATTCAATTGTTATGGCTGAGTTTGTTATCCAATTGAAATAAAATTTCTATGTTAATTTATTCATTGCACCTGTGCCATGTTTCTTGAAAAAGCTAGGGACGATGTTACCCAGGAAAACCCTTGGGGTTTAAGAACATTCCTTTTTTTTTTTTTTTTTAAATGATATAATTAGATCACATTTTTTTGCCTTAGCATCAAGTGCACTTAATTTTGGGTCTTAATGGGATGAGGCCCACCATATGGGGTTGGGTTTTCAACCCCAGTTTGCATCTTAGATGATTGTATGAACCATTCATATTGTGGATTCTATACTACAGGCTCCATCCTAGGAATATTTTTCGAACGGATAATGGTGTTTGATGAATTTGGAACATTGAAAAGTGCACTTCTAATGGCTCATGTTCAAATCCAAGTGTTGAAGGTTAGGATCGTCAAGCACCATCTTAATATCATAGCTTCTATAAGGCAGTACCGAGAACATGAACTTGTTTATTGTTGGAATCAGACTAACAAATGGTCATTCTTCCAGTACTTTGTCTTCAAATAATTTTGATATGTGAACTTGATCTATTGCCTTTTTCTTTGTTCATATATTGATGCACTGGTCAGTGCGGGCACATTTAGCAAAATTTACTTATTTTTTGTTGCAATACCTTTCTAAAGCGCATGGTTGTTAAAGCTTTTGGCATTGGAGTTGCATGTTGGTGATGTGGATGCATCCACCCCTATATTTTTGTATTTATGAACAGAAGATGTACAAAATAGAGATTCTACATTTTTTATTATTGATTTTTCAAAAAATTTCTTGCTAATTACTAATACAGAAAAAAAAATGTAGTCTGTTCTTTGTTTGCCAATATGTAGTTGAGAACTTTTAGCGGTGGGCATGTGCTCTAAGGACATTGGTTGGAAGTAGCATGTTGCCAAGTTAGGTGACAAAAGGTGAGATGGTATGAGAGTAGGCATATTTCAAGAATGTACAGGCATTACATGTCCTCTAACAGTTGTATGCTATTTTTTTTTTTTCTTTTTGTTGTTTAAAAATGATTGTTTCTGTTTTGCAGGAAGATTTATGGCAGGCTACATTTCCGGTTAGCACAGAGGGTTGTTTCAATTCTTTTTTCTTCTTCTATCAGTACATCTGCTTCTCAATGTTATATCAAACATTGCTAGAGTAGTTCATGTCAATGGAGTGAGCAGTAAACTATTCAATTCATGCCGGACATGCTACCACAACTTGGATTTTATATGGTTTCTAGCTGTTTCCTTAAAAAACTGTATATAATTTTGTATCTTTTGAGTTTAGATCCATATTTTACACTCGGATTGATACATAATGGCTTCTGTAATATGTCTTTTATCTTCATTATTTATTGTCTTTTATCTTCTGTAATATTTTACACTCAGATTGTGAAATTCACATGATAGAATCGCTTGTTATCTAGTTGAATCATGCAATACACATTTCTCATTCATCCTTTTGATGTGCCAGTGATGAACTGCAAGAGACGAGCTTTATCCTCCTTGCTGAAACCTTGGACTACCTCCCAAAACCATTGGATAACAAGAGATGCAGTAGTGTAGCCAGAATACTCTGTGTTTGCCCTCATATCATCCATTGCAAGGTGGTCAAACATTGAAATATGTATGACACTACATATCATACCAAAGCTTGCACTTGGGCCCAACACTTCTCCTTTACTTTGTAATGGGTGCCACTGCTAGCTAACTATCATAGTAATAAAAAATTGCATATTTGCAAATTGCTTTGAAACTGAAATTCACTCTTTTAGGTCTGTGTATCTTCTTTCAATATGATTCAGTCCATTGGATCTATTTAATGATATAGATATACCAATGCAGAGAAAATCTTCTTTTCTTTTTTGGTAAATTGAAATTCATTACATGCCCACTTTATCAGTTATAATATCTGGACTGCAACATTTCAGGATGCAGGGAGAACTTGGTGCAAATGCTATATTAGTTGTGTCAATTTCTGCTTGTAAAGCTGGTGCTGCTGAAAAGGAGGCAAGTTTTTTTTTTTTTTATTTTATTTTATTTTATATGGTTATTGCCAAGCTGACCTGTTTTTGAAGCCATGCCCTAGGCGATTTTTTCCTGTGTTTCAATTTTCATTTGCTTCAATGTTTCTAGTACTTTTTACACTATTGCTCTTCAAAAATTTTACTACTTTTTTTTAAAAAAATTATGAAATACAACTAGGATCAATTTCTGGCCCCTAAGCAGAATCCTCTCCCCAAAGTTAGAGCCAAACTTAATGGAAAAGGAAGAAGAAGATGAAGCGAGAGCCACCCTAAGACACCATGTGCATCCCCTTTTTTGAGTCAGTTTTTTAAATTTTTATATATGGCTGACCTTAGACTGTACAGGTTTTTTTTTTTTTTTTTTTCTTTTTCTTTTTCTTTTTCTTATATATGGCTGACCTTAGACTGTGCATCCCCTGTTTTGGCTCTTCAAAAATTGAAAATGGAAATAAAAAGCTTGTTTTATTTCACTAAAGCATGCATCAGAATTTGTTTATTCACTTTAAACACATTTAGTCAGTAGGGTACTGTACTGACTAAAGGCTGTATTATTTTCATTTTCTGAGTTTATGTTTCCCATCTATCCAATTTCAGATCTCACTGAAAGGTTGCTTCTTGAGGAGCGAGACCCCATGTTGAGTTTATGTCATTTTCTGAGTTTATGTTTCCATTGCACATGCTGGAGAAGTATACTTTTTTTGCTTCTTGTTTTACTTGCTGGTTCGTCATAATGAATAAAGTAGATACCATTTAATTAGTTGGGCTTCTTTTGTTTTCTGTTTGGATGAGCTTGTAAACTCCAAAGGAAATAGTTTTTATGTTTATGCAATTAAGAAATAGACAACTATTGGGACACCAGGACAAGGAAGTAATGCTGCATATGATGTGTCTGATTAATTGCCTGTATGAATTTAGTAGGTTGTTGGCACAATATTTCTATATTTGTTACAAGATTATGAGATCGTTAAGGATAGATGCTTCTTCAATGATCTAATTTGCATGATTTTTGGTTCTTATATTTACAATAATGATGCCAACTGTGGTAGCATTGATGATGCCTTGAGGCTGTTTGGTATGGTAAAATGTCAGAGAGAAGGTATTTATAGCTTTTCCACAGCTTTTGAAGTATAAAATATCTTAGGAAATGATCTTTTTGGATGTTTTTAGGTTCCCTCTCTTAAATTATAGAATAAATGGCTTGAATTATTCAGGATGTTTACTAAATTAGGAATAGTCCACAATTTAAAAATTGATGAATCTGGCATCATTGTTTGTTGTGTAGCCAATTTCCAAATGCTTTCTACAGGCGAAGTACAGGTTGTTCAGGTGTGGAGCTTAATAAATACATGAGGTTTAATTATGTGATTACTTTGATGCTACTGACAAGAGTAAATAAATATGCTTTATTACATATTCCTAAAGGGGCTTAGGAGAGTTACCTTTGGTTTGAAATTTCAGGCACTGTTGTTGTTCATAAACTATTCTTTCTTTTTCTTGCAGAATCTATGAGCCGTGCATGTGTGTTCACGCGTCTCCCTTCTTGGAAATGGAGCAGTTGCCACAGTTTCCACATTTACAGTAATGGCTTGGCCTTGCAATTACTGGTACTGTAGAACTTGGTCATATTGTAGACCCCCTTGTCATCAGAACAACAACATCCATTGTTCCTCTTGCATGGAGTGGTGTTCCTCTTCATGTTAATCATTGACATTTTGGCCTACTTCTCCCCCCCAAAAAAAAAAAACACAATTCCTGCATTTTACCAATGACTTTTATGCATTAAAAACAAGGTCCCACAGAAGTCTAGAGACAACATATATCATAGCTGTTTTTTCCTCTGTTTCAGTCATCCAAATTAGAAAGGGCAAGCATACCAACTTTCATGAGCATTCTCCAATGAAACATTACCACATGTCATTTCTTGCATGAGACATTTGATCTTCTGTAACTTTTGGGTGTATCTAGATTCCCTGTCAAGTTTCTTCTAGGCTCACATGAAAATTGTTAGTAGGCTGATTTCATACAACGATTGAAGGTCATCTTTAACTTCTTGAGTGTGTGTACATGTGGATGCACATGGACGCTGTTTGCAACAGCTAACTGCTATTACTTTTGGTCAGATTGATGCTGGAAAGCCTGTTGAAGAGGTCTTCGAGGCTGTCAAAAGTGTTTTCTCTTCAGCTGTAAAGAACGTAAGGCACCTCTTGGCAGTTCATTGTTGTAGGACCTTAGATTTGGGTCTAGCATTCTTCAAACACTCAATCTTCACCAAATTATATTAGAATGGTCCATTAGATCTTTAATCATGACTATACATACTTCTTAAAGTCCATTCGTTTTTTGAAACAGATTCATTACACTGCAAGGTTTGCTGATGGAACAGTCTTTGACAACAGCTATAAATGTGCAAGACCACTCACTATGCATATTGGCGTTGTAAGGTATGTAAGATGGTTTTTGCCGGAAAACTAATGCATAAGTTCCATTTCTCATCTATCATGCCCAAAGTTCTCGTTTATACCTTAAAGGACATCAAGGAGTTAGTTACCCACATTATGTTAAGTGGGCAGTAGGATTTTATATTTTCAATTATTAAAATGCTCTTCTAGTTGGTTCTTTTCTATCATCATGTAGGAGAAAACTAAGATTTTTATCCTTTTCCTTAGTTATTGGTATTATGGAGCATGAGCCCATGAATTCTTGTTTTACATCCATTGCTCATTTTATTTATTTGAGTGCAGGTCATAAGAGGACTGGATTAGGGGATTTTTGGTGGTGGTGGTGTACCACCAATGCCCGTTGGTAAAAATCCGATGAATTTTACACTTACTCTCGTTATTTTTTTTATGGCTTTTTTTTTTTTTTTGTTACCTGGGTCAGTATGTCACTCCAATCCCTTTATCTTTATGCCTCAAATCTTTTGCAGGTGGAAAACGTAAACTTCATATACCTCCAGAGTTAGCATATGGGCCTGAACTGACAGGATGCTTTTCAGGTAAAGCTTAAAACTGACATGATCTTGTCTTTTTGTCGAACATTTCAAAATTGAATTGACCTCCTAAACTGAATTTCTCATCACTTAGGTGTACACTTCACCTAAAGTGCAGATGGGGACTATAGAGTCCTGAGCCTAAACAAACGTATAGCTTATTGAGGCAAAAAATTCGACACACATGGGGCCATTGAGCTGATGGATCCAAAAGTGAATAGGAGACTCCTCAAATATCTCCCACATAAGAATATCCAAACCGTCCAATGTGGTGAAAATTTACTTAATTTTTAACAACTATAAAACTCATTTTATAACTTTTATAAAGGTTGCTTTTTGTAGGCAAAAGCAAATTTGAAACCTATGTTTGGTAGTGAAAAGGAGAGTTGCAAATTGCTAGTGTTGAGAAAAGCTGATGGAGGTATAGGCTAGAGAAAGAATGGGAAAATACTAATGTATGAACTCTTTTTGAGACCCAATATGTAAATAACAATATATACTATATAATACTAAGGGTATATCATACTCAATGCACTGGAGAGAGGGAGTGGCATGCATGACGTGTGAGAAAAGTGCCACCTTATGCAATGCTCTGAGGTCCCCCACCAATGTTGCGTGTGGGCTGGCAAACCTCTAGTCATATGATTAAGGGAAATTTTGGAAAACCAAAAACCAAATTACAGAAATCCATGGAACTTTTGTCAAGTTAAGGTGCATGGAGCGAAATCATTGCAGATGCTGACATTGCCACTACAAGAAAATGCATCTTTGCTGATGGAATGTCCGCCTTTCAGATGGCTGGGATTGTTCAGTGGAAGTCCATCAATCCCATAGTAGGGACCTGCAGATGAATAATCTGGATCAAGAAAGGCGGCTCCACATGAACACAATGCGAGTCTGAATGGGAAAGATGTCAATTTCATCTGATTAGCTGAACATTGAATACTACCTTCTCACTTCACTTCCAAAATGTGTGCAGTTCCCTTTCTTCAAACCGATTGACGGGCGAGTTACCTATAGAATTGGCTAGGCTGACCAATCTGGTGGATTTGTAAGTATAATTTCTGTTCTCGTCTTGCGAGTTTTTAGCTGTAGTCAATAACCCAAACTATTAGTGTTGAAGTGGCAAAACTCACATCCGTTGATGCAATGCAGTCGGATTAGTGACAATAATTTCTCTGGAAAATTACCTGATTTCAACCAAAACTAGAAACAATTGAAAACATTGTAAGCGTTTCATTCCTCAGACATAGTGGCATAAATGATAATATTTATTATCATCGAACTCTCTATTAATGTCTCACAGGCGCATTCAAGGCACCTCATTGGAAGGTCCTATTCCTTTCGGGATTTCTTCCTTGAAAAACTTATCTGACCTGTTAGTGCTTCCTACTTCACTCTTTTGCCTGTCTTTTTCTTTCTAATATTTATCTTTGGGTTTCAATCAATGTTCATCGTATTGTCATTCTTAGGAGGATCAGTGACTTATCTGGAATGGGGTCGATTAAGCTCAACTACAACTGGTTGTAGGTTTAGCTCGCTTATGCAACTGCCACTTCCAAGCTCCCACACCTAATTCTTGTTTCCACTTCTTCCAAGCAGACACATGGGGGGATTTCTTTTTTCTTTCTTTCTTTTTATTTTTATTTTTAATCTTTCTTTTCTTTTATTTTCTTTTCTGAAATGAAACTACGATGGTATATCAAACATACAGTTTTTGACTTCAGTGATGTATTTAAAGTGAACAGAGGAAGAATACATGAAGAGAGTTTTGAATTTACTGCTAATGAAATTGTTGTTCATATTTGGGCTTCACTCAAGCGGGACAATTTGAACACAATGTTTCCTACTCAAACATATGCAGACTAATCTTTCTTTGGCACTCGAAAAGTTTTTTGTTTTTCTTCTTGTATTTTTGTACCAAGAAGGTCTGTTATGGTTATTTAATTTTGGAATGCAGTGATCTTTCATACAATGATTTCACACCAGAAAAGTCGATAACATCTCAGTTTCAACTAGGGAATGTGTAAGTTCACACACTTCATGGCTTTTTTGAGCTTGGGTTTTCAGGAGGTTTAGTGCCTTACTGATAATTGAATTTACATTTTTATCATGCCAGCAATCTGTTTGCAAGCCACTCTTTGGTGGTTGTAAAGGTATTGTAGGAGAGCTGATGAGGTTTTAGATGTCTTCATGCAGACTGGGAGTGGGAAGACATGTGAGATGGACAATGAACTTAGTGAAGATTGTGGGATGACACCTCGTATTTTTGAATATCTATTTATGCAAATTAGAGAGGTAAGATACTCATCAACTTAGTGGTTACCTCTACAAGAGCATTCTAGGCTTCTCTCTCACACACTCACTCACTCACTCACTCACTCACATACATACATACAACTTCATTTGGGTACAGGAAGAGGAGAACCAGAGAGATGAAAGATTGAAGTATAGTTGCAAGTGTTCCTTTCTTGAGATATATACTGAGCAGATAACAGATCTCCTTGAGCCAGCATCAACCAATCTGCAAGTAATTTGATATCTTCGAATTGTTTCAATTCTGTTCCATGTTTCCATTTCCACATTGGATTAAAGCCTTTTCCTGATGCTGTAGCTGAGAGAAGACATGAAGAAAGGTGTACATGTTAAAAACCTTAAGGAGTATGAGGCGACTACTGTTAGGGATGTTCTCAAACTTCTCTTACAGGTGGTTATTAGTGGAATGTTTTGTACTCTATAGCATATTACAAAAGCCTCAATCTGCTGACGTGATATTATTTGTGCATTAATGTCTTTCCAGGGTGCTGCAACCAGGAAAATTGCAGCAACCCACATGAACAGCGAGAGCAGTCGTTCCCACAGACATGAAGAAGGCTTGTTGGTAAGTATTGTCTTCAAATCATTTATATGAGTTTACAATGCATTCTAGTTGTCTGTTTGAATGGATAGACAGACACATGCCTACACACCAATAATGTGCATCTACATGCATGCAACCATATGTTATTTGAACATTCATTTCATCAGATTGATCATCAAACCACGAATATAGTCCAAATTGGCAATCAAGACAATTTTGAATGGTTAGATTCTTCAGATCTTGATCAATATGCTCATGTGGCCATTTGGTTGCATCATCTATCCTATGTGATAATGAGAATTGTGAGGATGGAAAATTTTCCACCTGGAATGGTTCAAAAGATAAATGAGGTTGGAAACAAAGATATGCTAGAGGTGTCTTAGGCAAGTGAGTTTCAGTACTGCACCAAGGTAAGAAAGTTGTGAGTGTTAGGCAAGTGAGTTTCAGTACTGCACCAAGGTAAGAAAGTTGTGAGTGTTAGGCAAGTGAGTTTCAGTACTGCACCAAGGTCATATATGGGCAAAGTTATCCTTGTAGCTTGTGTGACTACAAATTCATGAAACTAGAAACCTTCATAGGTGTTCATTCCTCATTCAGATTCGTTCGATTTATATAGAGCTACCTTGTGGTAATGACACTTAAATTGGCCTTGCAGTCCACATCATGCATCTGGCATTCTGTTGCCTGCTTGTACTAGACACTAGATTGTGGCTCCATGTAAGATATAGAAGCAGAAATATATCAGTTCTATTTTATTTGCATATGGAAAAGCAGAGCATTCTGCTGCTAGTGTTGAATCTTTATGCTAAGTATGAGTGTATGACTACATCATGTTGTCCTGGAAACTTTTTACATGTACATGACGAGGGGCTGATGTTGTCATCTTTTTACATGTACATGTTATGGTTCCACTGATATGTGAGGTACGCTCCCTACCCGTTATATTACTGTGTATTCTCATTTCTTATGAGCTATCTTGTGTAAAAAAAAGTGTTGTTACTGTTGGAGAAGATATTTAAATAATTTATGGACCGGCTTAGCGTATCTTGTTCATGAGTATTTGGTTTGTGTGTTATCCTTCTAATATGGATAAAATAAGGAAATGACTCGAACAACAAATGATGAAAGCTGATTTTTTTGCATAAACCAGCTAGGTTGAATGCCGTATTTTATAGATGTAATTGGAAGTATGATGACCCTTTCAGAAAAGAACTGTTTCAAGTGGATTTTGGTTAGAAGATTTAAAACAGAAAAATCCAATTGCTTGATCACTCTGTAGAATAATTCACTTTCACTGTCTGTCTCTATTTTCTTCATGGTGCACAAGGCCCAGTATCTATTGCAGAGGAAATTGCTGAAGTCAACCAGTTGCTTCAAAATGAAATCCATTTAAGAAAGGCTGCTGAAGAGGAGGCCAACAATCTTAAAAGCCAACTGGTGCAGTTGAAAAAATCAGAGGTATGGTTACTCATCAATGAATGTGTAGCTTCTTTGTCATCATGCATGGCTCTCGTATTCATGAGCCTGGTTTGTCTAATATCACAAGTGGAGGCCATCCTTTAGTGGAAGACCACTAACACCTTGGTTCAATCCTAAATAGAAGATGAAAATAATAATTAAAGTTTAGGATTCATTCTCAACGATTGAGCATTTGTGCATATACATATGATGTCTTGTGCTCACATGTGTTAAGTCTAAGTCATTGAGTGGTGCTGTCCACAATAACATGCTGATGAAAAAAAAAAAAACAAAGAAACCCATGTTCTTTTTTATTTTATTTTCTTTTTTCCTGCAGGGGTGTTTGAAGGTTTGAAAACCAAATAAATTTGGTGTAATTCCTGACCATGGGTGTAATTTTTCTACTGTTTGTTCACTATAAGTGGTCCACCAGATGCACCAATTGCTCTCTTTGACTTCACTACAGGGTTTCATCATTGTTGTGCTTTTATGCAGAGTTATTCTATTTTTGGACTTGACGGAATCAATTGCCATGGCTTATTATGTCACTGGCTTTGATTCGAACGTTGGAAGGTGAAACCTCTAGAACATGTAACAACATATTTCAAGGCCATGTTCAATTGGCCGTCTTTCATTGGCACTTGGAAATAACTGGAAAATCATTTTCTGCAAAATGGACTTTGTGTCTTACATCAATTAATTTCATGGCCTTTTGTTTGTAATCTGTAGGATTATTTCTCAAGAAGACAGAAGATGGTGATAAATCTCAAATATATAGGTTCGTAGCCAAAAAATTTAGTTTCTTTCTCTTGGGATATTTAACAAAACTTATGATAAGTGAGCTGATTTAATTCTGTGATGGTTTTGCAGATCCAACATATATGATCCGGGCTATTCCAATCAATGCATCAAATAACGTATGTTGCACACTCCTTGCTCAGAGTGTTGTTCATGGTGCAATGGCTGGATACACAAGCTTCACTGTGGGACTTGTTAATGGCAGACATATATCTTTCCATGTAAGTTCCATTAACACAGTTGTTTCCATTTCAGGTTTTGATCAGTGAACAACATAGATTGAAATATTTATAGTGTATTAGCCGATACAGCCATATTGGCTCAATATGATATGCAATACAGGTTCGTATAGGTCCCAGTGAAAAATTGGGCCGTATCAGGCTGTACTGGCTGTACAGGCATATTTGCATTGTTATAGGCAGATACAGCCATAAAGGCCAACTTTTGATTTTTCTTTTCCAAGATTTCTCTCATTCTTCTTATTTTTTCATTTCAACCATAGAGGAAGCTTAGAAAGTCATTGTAGATTTAGACCTATTTTGAGGGTCAAAATAAAATATTTGAGTGGGATTTGAAGAATCTAAACAAATGAACCATTTTGGAAAAAAAAAAATAGATAAAAGATTAACCATCTTTTTTGTATTTGTTTTTTTTAAAAAAACCATTTTAGAAAAAAAAAAAAGAAAAAAGAGATAAAAGATTAATCATTTTGGAGAGGAGGATGTAGGAGATACGAGTGGAGCATAAGCGACGGATGTAAGAGATATTACAGCTTCTCACTACATGCTTACCCATCGATGCCCCACTATCTCCGCCTTCATCTTTGTGATTTTTTATATTTTATTTATGATTTATTTTATATACGAATGTTAAACTTATATGCATTGGTGCGTGGATGAATGTAATGTGCATAAGATTATTTGTATATGTATGGATGTGGTTTGTGTTTGGATGGATGTAGTTTGTGTTTGTTCGGAAAAATAGGAATGTGAACATAATGAAATATATTGTAACAGGAATTATTGCTTGTTGTTTTGAAAAAAAAAAAAAGAAAGAGATTACCTACGAAATTTTTCGCAGGTAAAAGGTTCATTCACATTTTATTACCTACGAATTATTTCGTAGGTAAAAGTTTCATCAGCAGTTTTTACCTATGCCAAATTTCGTAGGTGTCTTAATATAATTTGTACCTACGAAACCTTTTGTAGGTAAGAGTCTTAACACCATTTGTACCTACGCAAAATTTCGTAGGTAAAAGTATTAACACAATTATTAGCTACGAAAACGTTCGTAGGTAAAAGTCTTTACCCAGCTTGTCAAAACATGTCCGAGGTAAAAGTTTTTACAAAGTTTGTAGCTACAAAAACGTTCGTAGGCAAAGGTCTTAACACTGTTTGTACCTACGACAAAGTTCGTAGGTAAAAGGCTTAATACAGTTTGTACCTACGAAACATGTAGTAGGTATAAGTTTTAACAAATTTTGTAGCTACGAACACATTCGTGGGTAAAAGTCTTAACACCGTCTTTACCTACGAGAAACGTTGTAGGTAAAAGTTTTAACAAAGTTTTTAACTACGAAAACTTTCGCAGGGAAAAGCCTTAACACAGTTTTTACCTACGAAAAAGTTCGTAGGTAAAAGTCTTAACAAATTTCTCAATTTCATTGGTAAAACTCTTACCATTGTCGACTATGACATTTTTCGTTGGTAAAAGTCTTTAGCCACGGCTCTTTACCAACGAATTTACCAACGAAATATTTTGTAGGTAAAACTCTTTGCCTATGAAATAATATCATTTACCTACGAAATTTTTCATAGGTAAAAGTGAAATTTCTTGTAGTGATATTATGCAAATTCCAAAGGCAAAGTTAATATTTACTCTAAGTTGATAGTAGTCAGAAATCTGACAGCGAAAAAAATTATAGACTTGAGTTCAATTATCTAATCACTAGTTTAAAGTAAGTTGTAATTTGATGTACTGAATTCACAATACACCCTAGCTAACTAAGTGAGGAATATGATATGTGAATTAGAATAACAACTTTTGATTCATACAAGGTTGAATGAACTAGTATCATTGATATATGCTTAAAAGAGAGAATATTGAAGGAAAAAAATAGTGGAGTTTTTTATTATCATTATAGAGCATGAATGTAATGACCATAACACTCGTGTTAGTAATCTGGAGTAAGGATACCTAAGTATCCATTACTGTTACCATTACAAGTACGATACCTTAAATTATGAAGCAAACCCATGAGAATCTTCATCTAAAGGTGGTCTATAAAAATGAGGATATGATGATAAAAGAAGAAATGACATGAAAAAAATGAGATAACTAGAGATTTCATATTCTTGGAATGATTGAAAGGAGTTAGGATAAAGAACATGCATATTTCTCAAAGTTAGATTAGTGTCACGGAGCACTTAAGGATATTGGATCATAACTATTTTAAATTTTGATTAGGTTTCTGAACTCAAGGATGTAATGGATTAAAAAATTGAGATTCTAACTAACTTCAAACTTAAGGTAAGTATTGGTTTGTTTTGGAATTCATATGATGAATGGAGGCATAATTGTATAAATTTCTGAGTGTTGAACTATTTTTCATGTTGTCAACGTTTGTGGGTAATATTTTTGGAAATCCTCACGAAACTATAACTCGTCCACTAGGGAAAACCTACGAGTTTAAAGGCTTGTTGCATATGCTAAATGCAATCGAGATTACCTGCGAACGTGGTGTAGTTAGAATTTTTTTTTCATTTTAATTTTATTTTTAGAATTAATTTTTATTCTTATTTTTATTTTTCTTCGTTTATTTTGCTCGGGACTAGCAAAATGCTGGTTGGGGGGTGTGTTGAGACTCAAATATTGTATAATTTTTCCTATTTATCTCTTGATTTTATGAATATAAATTATTTTAATATTCTATTTTACTCATGCATGTGTTGCAAGGTAAATTTAAGTGCTTGGATTGAAAGAGTGCTAAAAAGCATGGATTTGATGCTCAAGATTTATCAAGGAAATGGATGGATTTTAGGAGACCAAGATTGAAGCATTCACATGTCAAATATCCAAGAAAATCAAGTGACGAATGGAGAGAATTGACGATTTGAAATGAAGAATCCTGAAATTGTCCTGAAAAAGTGTATTTTGAAGCTGTGAAGTTTATTTTGAAAAACTGTGCAGCAGGAAGTCTGTTTTAAATGAACTAAGTAGCGAGAAGTCTATTTTGAGAAAATATGTATATTTGATGCGATTTATAGAGTTTTCAATTTTGTGCGAAAATTGGAGTTCTCTACTTATAAATAGGGCCTCCTAGGGCATTCCAAAAAATCATTCAAAGCATTTCAAAGCAAAGTTTAGGGTTTTTAAAGAGTTTTTTTTTAGTTTTATTAAAGCCTTTAAGTTGTTCTTTTTATTTTAGATCTTTTCTATTTTATATTTTTTTTTCTTGTTGCTTTTTATTTCTGCAATTTAATTATGCTTTTCTAAGTTCCTTCTAGCCCAAGCTAGAAGGGAAGCACATGGGTTTAATAGTTCTTTAAGATTATGATGATTGATTGTTTTAATAATGAGAAGAATGGTGTATGTATGTTGTCTATTATTTAGGTTTTATTTTTTTTATCCTCCTGTGAGATCCATATGTTTCCATCATATAAGATTCACATTGATGGATAGGCTTAGCCTAGATCAATCAGATTTCCTATATATGAGAGGTTCTCAACCTATTATATTTCTTTGATATTCATTATCCTATAGATCTTGAATACTTAGAATCACTGGCGCTTGAGAATATATGTCAATGATGGAGATCCATTATTTTCTAATATTTTATATCACTTTTTAATATTTAAACTGTCTTATTTTTCGACTAGGCTGACCATAGTGCTCAGATCCTAGTTATGTTATCCATCATGATTTTGGAACATTAACCTATGTGTGGAACTTTGAAGCTTGGGTGTTATTTTAATTCATTGAATTACATCCATTCAAAAATCCCAAAATCAAATCATTGGTTTAGTTTTTATTACTTAGTTTGTTTTGCATTTAATTTTTCTTCTTCTCACAATTCATCTCCCTGTGGGATCGACCCCGTATTCACGGGATACTACTTACGAACCTCTGTACTTGGAGGCAAGCAATCACCTATCTCTTGTTTGTGCTAATGTCCCACAGTCGTCTTTAACCAAATCCCACACCTTCATACCCCAATCTGCCACACCTATTACCTCAGGTAGTACAACCCCCCTCCAACCTGCCCATTCCACCGTCTTCTCCCAGGAGAAATTTAGCTCTCAATCCTACTCCAGGAGCTCTATCCCTCCCTATTCCTGAACCCCATCTCCCTCCAGTACCAACTTCAAACCACCAGACCACTCCAAATCTAAAGCCCCATCCAGATAACCATTCCCTCCCCAACCTGGAGCCTCAACACCCTCTAACAACATCCCATCCTTGTATTCCCCCTCTACCAGATCCACTCCATCCATCTCCACTAATCTCTTCATCTGAACCTCTATTCTTAACACTCCCAGATCCTGATATATCAACAACCCCCCACCTCCTTCCAGATAAGCCTTCTGCTAGCAGCCCCATTTCCTACATTCCCCTTAATCCAATCTCAACTCCCCATCCATAGATAGATCAGGGGCCTCAGATCCCAAATCCTATTTTCCCCCCGGTATCCTAGGCAAGAACCTTCTGCCCCATCAGATGCAGGGCCTCCATTGGCCTCCAAACTAATCCCCTGGACTTCGGATCACCCCCTCCCTTATTAGTTTCAAAGCCATGTCCTCTTCCAGAGACGAGCCTGACCCCTGTGAATTTACACAATCTTAAACTACGTCCAGTCTCTCCCCTCAGGGAATTAGGTCAATAGTGCTCGGGCACCCTTCAAGCTTATAGATCTTCTCCAACAGCAACTGAACCTGATGGAGTAGACTTGTCTACCCATCAGGAACATGAAGATCTCCATAGGGCAGGTCCCCAACACCAACTCCCTCCAGCTATTTTCAAATCCAGTGATAGAATTTTTGACTTGGGATTCTCAACTCGAGCTAGATCAGAAGGAGGTTCACCCCTATGGCCTAATCCTTTTCCTCCATGCTGGCTTCGAATGAGCAATAAGTCCTAAAATAATAACCCCAATGCAAGTGTTTCTAGGGCATGCCTCAAGATTCTCTCATCTGTCACGAACATCGAGTCCAATAAGGGTCATCTAACAGTGGATTTGTCCCCCTATTTTTTTCAAGATTCTGGGGCTCTACATGTTCAAGGGGCTCTCACCAATGTAGAAACAATAGACCAAGTTGTTTCTCCAGCCACCCTCGAAGCTCTAGCGCGAAAGCAATCAATTATTCTTAAGAATTAAAATACTCTTGTCCCTCAAGAAGGTTTCAACCCAGGTCCAAAAACAACCCCCCCCCCCCTCCCAGCAACATCGGCTCAGAGAGTTACCAAAGGAAGAAGGAGAAAACTGCGAAGAATGAAAGCTACTAGCCACATTGAAGAACTATTAGAAGAGGAGGACCATGAATTCAAGATGCGTTACTAATAGATAACGCTCTCATTTGGAATGCATGCAGTGTGCACCATTCGGCCACCATCAGAACTATTAGAAGACTGGTCAGAAAATTCAACCCATGCTAAGTGGTAATCCTAGAACCTATAATGAGAGAGGATAGGCGGGTGGCTGTTGGTTTGAAACTCAGTTTTCACTCTTCAGCCTCTAACAGATAGGCAAATGGGAGTGTTTTTCCAAAACTACCTGAACATTTCTATCCAATCGTCTTCTAACCAAATGCTTTCTCTTAGTATGTGTTTGCAGAATTTCAAGGTCCCCATTCACTTGTCCACTGTGTACGCCTATTGCAGTACAAGCCTCAGAAGAACTCTTTGGAATGAGATGGTAGCTTTCAGCAGAGGTACCCAAGGCTCGTGGCCTATAGGAGGGGATTTCAATGCAGTTATTGAATCTGAGGAAAGATCAGGCAGCCGAGAGCCAGACAAAACCAGCAAAGTTGAATTTTTTGAAGCGGTACATAATTCTAATCATCTTGATGCAGGCTATGTTGGGAATCGCTTTACATAGAGCAATAATAGATCAGGCCAGGCTTAGGTGTGGGCGAGACTAAATAAAGTCCTTATTAATGACCAATGGGATGCTACCTTTCCATCTGTTAGAGTGGAGCATCTCCCCCAAATCAACTCCGATCATGCCCCGCTCCTTCTGTCCTTCCCCATTCAACCCCACTAGACCTTTTAGATTTCTTAGAATCTGGACTTTCCATGATACTTTCCTGCAGGTGATCAAGAAGGCTTAGGGAGGTAAATCCTCAGACCAGCCCATGATAAACGTCCAACTGAAGTGGAAGGAGACTAACCAGTTACTCAAAATGTGGAATAAAGAGGTCTGTGGAAATATATTCCATCAAGTTAAGCAAGCTGAGGAAGAGCTGACCAACATAAAACAGAACATGTAAGACTCTCCAAATGGGAATTTTCTTCAATGATGCTCTCTCTCTCACCCCCCCCCCCCCCCCCCCCCCCCCCCCAAGGAGAAGTCTAAGTTGCCATCTGTGCTATCCCTAAAGATGGGGCCACAGGTGTAACCCCCTGACTTTTCAGGACCCGAGTATATGACTCGTTTCCCAAAAACTCGAATGTTATCCTTAAAGGATGGTCAAATTCGAGTGTGTGTGTGTGTGTGTGTGTATATATATATTATTTTTTTCTTTCATCAGAGTAAGAAAATGAACGTAGAATGGATAAGTAAGCATAAATGAAAATTTTCAAATTTCATTTAGAATATACAAGAGGTTACCCATAATGACTTATATAAACCAATGTCCCCATTCTTACAATACAAAATGAAGTAACATTACATGTAAAACAAGGTAAATTACTCTTGAGTTGTGAAATCTTGTAGCAGCCCTTAGCAAATACAATCTTGCACCCTTGTCAACCATAGCCTACTCCTCACCAATATGAATGTGAACATCATTTGGGCCACCTGTGCAACCTGTATGGTTGTATATTTGAAGGATGAGTAGCCAACTCAATGTGAATTTTCCTCAAGATTACACATAGCCTCATTAGGTAAGCATAGTTATAAAACAAAGCATACAAAATAATACATGATGCAGGTCTTATTAGACGTATGGATGCGTGAATGCAATCACACCCCGGGGATCCTCATCCGTGCAAAATTTGGCCTCATCACCCATGCTAATACACAATCAACTCCCTGGGGTCAACCGTGCGGAATGCAATCATCGACCTAGGAAAAACATCCATTTAGACAGAGACTAGTCGTCAGTGAAAGCATACTAAGTACGACGTAATGACTACCCATCGTACATCACGTACGTTAGCAATAGATGCTGGTCTGTCTCATGTATGCATGATTAGGCAAATCATTATTTGTCCAGTTACAATCAACCAATTTAAATAAGCTCAAAGGTCACTATAGGGGCTAGTTGCCAGCGTAGGCCGACAGCTCAGGCATAGGTCCCATACCACCATCCTCGACTCATGAGGCTACTATCTTAGGATGTTTAATGGAAACCCGTCGACTAGTGGCCAATCATATTACAGTATATGGGGCTTACCATCATATGGTTGTATAAAAATGATACATCGAGCCACATAGGGCAAATACTAAAACCGAGCCACCTAGGCAAATGTCAAAACTGAGCCACATAGAACGAATTTTGAAACTAAGCCACATAGGGCGAATTTTGAAACCAAGCCATATAGGGCGATTATTAAATCCATGTGATAAAGACCATCCTTGAAAACCACTTAACGCAATGACTCATGGATGGTAGGCCCACATCAATGTCCAATTCAAACTGCTATTCAACAACCACTAAGTCGAAGGTCCATTATAATCACAATCAATCAGGTTACATCCCAAGTATGGGTGCATATTTATATGTGAGGGTTTTCCACTAATTTACTAGTTTAAATTACATAAACAATCCAAAATAATTCATAAGCATAAGAAAATATGCAGGGTAAATATCAGGCATGTAATCTAGCAGTTTAATTCCAACACTTATCACATGTGACTGTAAGATAAAGATATCAATTATTAACTGCAATGTAAATAAAAACTATCACTTAAGCTAATGGGAAATAGAAAGCTCAAGGGGAAGAAATCATCACCTTATAGTTTGCATCGCCTACCAGCATCGCTAGGGAATGCGCATTAACTTAAAATCAAATCCTACCATAAATTAGAATGTACAATTAGATCCAAGTTTTATGTACCACCTAGGGTTTAATATCATAGCCTAGGGTTATCTTTTTGGATTTTAATGTAGAATTAGGATCTTATCCTAGGGTCTAGCCCCATACTTAGATTTTAGGAGTTGAATCCTAACTTATTATTATTAATGTTATTATCATTATTATTATTATAGTACAATGGGTCAAATAATATTCATAGTAGGAGTATCGATCTACTAATATTAGTAACGATGGTTCCTAAGTTTATATATAAACGTGCCGATATTATCTAATATACTCATAATGACTAAAAATCTCTTAGATAATACGAGTAATAATAATAGGATATTTTCTAATGATAATACAATAAGGACTAACGGTAATAATTATATTAACAAGTATTTCACTAATCTCATAAGGGAAGTGATAACATTTTCTAATGATTTTAAATCATAACTATCAATCCTAGTCATGGTAATGGATACAATGACCTACCATGAATTATGAAATTCTATAGTTAGATCCAATCCTAACACACTATTTAGGGTTAAGGTCTTAACCTAGGATTTGAATTAGCTAAGTTTCAGGGTTTCATTCTTAAGTTTAGGTCTAGGATAAATTTTAAGGTTTGAATTTTAGTTGGTGTACAAATAATTACAACAACGTAATCATTATTATTAATGATATAATTAGCATTAGCTAACATGGTTATAATAATCGTTATGATGGTAAAAATTAGTGAAACCCATTGCCAATGATGATATTTAAAAACGGTAAATATATTATTATGTCTAATAGTCATGGTTTTGCTTATCATAACTAATACTAACATGCACAATCTACAAATGGCTAATTATATTCAATAATTACAATTATCATGGTAACACCAATCATAATACTAATCAAACAATTCGTTCTAGGAGAGAGATTACCTACATTAATCGACTCCATAGCGTGTCGGCTTCCAAACCCGACTCATTCCCAACAACCCCTAATCGTGACTCAAGTGATTGACTTGGCAACTCATGCTCTCTCTCTCTCTCTCTCTCTCTCTCTCTCTCTCTCTCTCTTCTTCTTCTTCTTCTTCTTCTTCTCCTCCTCCTCCTTCCTTTATTTCTCTTCTCTCCATTTTCTTTTCTCCTTGCTGGACCAGGCCCAACCCAGCTTGACTCGGCTGGACTCGGTTCCAGCTGAGTCAACTCAGCAGCAAACCCCCTCTCTCTTCTCCTTCCTTTCTCTATTTTCTCTCTCACTCTCTTCCCTTCTCTCTGTTTCTTCTTCTTTAAGGCCTCTGAAATGTCCAGGGGTGGCTGGACTCACCTCAGTCGTGGTCCAACTCAGCGGAACTAGGTCCGTATTCAGCCTGAGTCGAGACCGCGACTCGGCCCAATCCGAGCTGGTGCAACATGCACCCTTTCTATTCTCCCCTATTTTCTCTCCCTCATTCCTTCTCTATCTTTTTTTCTTACTTAGAGCGGTCTGAAAAACATCTGAACTCGACCTAGCAATGTAGGCCAACCCCGACGTGACTTGGCCCAAGCTCGGCTCGATTCGGTTCAATTTGGGTAGCGGCTAGGTAGAGAAGATGCTCTGCCCTCCTTTCTTTTCTCTCTTTCATTTTCTCCCATCCACTGCAGGTCCAGCAGAGTCACTGGACCACCGAATTTGACTCGAATCGACTCGGTTTGGTGCCGTTTAAACGAGGAAGAAGCTTTGCCATCAATGGTGGTTTCTCTCCCTCAACTTCTTTCTTTAATCCAGCAACATGGGAGGGTTTCTAGGGGTGTAATGGAGCTTGGAGGATGGATGGATCGAAGCTTCGTAAAGGCATTCTCGGTGGGTTCTCATGAAGAAGGAAAACGATAATTTTGGGTCTCTTCCTTTGCAAAGCCCTAATAACATGATATAAACTGCCGGGATTGCTCGGGATTGAACGATCAAGATGTAGGGAGGGCAAGATTACGTGGATCGCTCTGATGACAGTAGCAAGTTCCCATTTTTGAAAACTTTATGTTTCTGGGACCGTCTTGTGCCGGTTGTTGTGCGAACACACGTGCTCATCTTCGTATGAAAAGGCTAGGGTTTTGGTCAGCCTCAAGTCACGCACACGATGGATTGTTTGGATCATGGAAATGAGACTTTATTGGAGAGCCACGAACGAAACAGACGGACGCTTGTCCATCTTCTTGTGAAACCGAAGAGAGAGAGAGAGAGAGAGAGAGAGAGAGAGAGAGAGAGAGAGAGAGAGAGAGAGAGAGAGAGAGAGAGAGAGAGAGATGTCTCTCCTTTTTAAGTAAAACATGGGTCAACCTACTTTGACCGTACTGGGTGGACCAGTTCATAGCGCGTGCATGATTCCTGGTGCCAACACGCTGCGAGGTGTGGCCTACCATGATGTTTCTGAGAAATCTACTCCGTTCATTTACTTTGGAAGGCCCGTTTGCTATCCTTGACCGAAGACTAGGCTTATCCGAAGGTTAGGTGGGCCATGCGAGTTTATTAAGGCCTTTTAGGTGCAGATTACATCGTTCTAACAGTCGGATCATTTCAAAATTGGACGTCAACGGCTAAAAGAGCCCTAAGAATTTATTTAGATGACTGGGACCCTTGTTCGATGAATTTAGAACATTAAATATTATTATTAGGATACTTTTGACGTCTATTATTATTATTATTATTATTATTGGATTAAAATTGTAGGGCCTCATTTTAAGGTGGTCGTGTAGACATGTGGGCCACAAAAGGATTTAATTAAAATCCCCAATAGTTTATTACACGTCTTTGAAATTCTATGCTCTGTTGGCCCATATAAATCTAATCCAACTATCAATGGCTGGATTGATACTAATCCAACTATCAATGGCCCTAGTAGTTTCTAAATCAAGTGACCACTTGGTGGATTTCGTCTAATGATATGTTATGGGCCTAATGGGCAGATCGGATCATCTTCTTGATCAGTGAAAGTGTAACATGGGTGTGATGGACACAATGAACGGTGGATCTCGTGTTTTACTTTCTATGATTTATTTATACTAAATAGGTGTGCGCTGAAATATCCTCACGATCAAGGTTCTAAAAATAGGATTTTTATTTATTTATTTAAGTACAAGGTCAGTGAAATCTTCTTGTGATAGAAAAATCGATCTCAAGCCTTATTATTGTGTCATGAGTTTTCATAGTCCAAAATCGGATGTTTGAAGGGTCATTAGGGATCCAGGACGGATTAAACTTAGATCTTAAAGGTCTGGTTGTCATAGTCAAAGTCAAATGGTTAAGATAGATTGATGGCAACTATTCAAGTAAGCTAGGCTGGTGCTCATACTAAGTTAGGTTATACAGTAACACCCGAGTATTGTAAGTATGAGGTGTTATAATCTACCCCCCTTAAAGAGAATTTCGTCTTGAAATTCAACAATCCGACTATGAATATGAGCAACAATCCATCTTACGGTGTCCGTATGCATCCGCCTATTCTTCAAACTAAGTCTATTGATATATGTAAGCGCTCATGTCTTACTACTAAGACGAGGGTCCTTATCATCTACCCCTGTTAGAGAAAGTTTTGACCCTCAGGGTTTGATAATGCTCATCCTGGTTATTAATGTAGGAGAATTGCCTTAGTGGTGTGTCATATTCTCTATTTGTCTAGGTGTGAAATCTCGACAAATTACATATAGACCTACCACAACCCTTTTGTCATTTCATCTATCAATCACTAATGGGTTTGGGGTCTTCCATAGGTTATAAATCATTTAAGTGTTAACTAGAACTTGGGAATCTTTCTAGTTCTCATTAACATTAGGATTTCTAATAGCATTTACTAAGATTGTAAGCTCATTCGGATGGCTAATAACGATATCTTAACTTCCCCCTTTTTTTCTTCTTTTTTTCTTTTTTTCTAGTGCTTGAACTGTCACGAACTGATGGTCATAGTGGATTTGAGCCCAATACATCAATCATCTATCTACGCAGGACAAAGGACTTTAGGTATCAATTCACGTTCCTGTTAAACCTCGATCCTTTGCTTGTTTAGGGTATTGAGATCGTTAAGATTTGCTAAGACTTAGAACTTTACCCCAAACCATATAAGCTTCATTAAAGTGTGGTTCCATCACCTCGTAACATCAATTATTCTAGACTTTCAGATTTTATCATGTAAATTTTCTATCTTTATAATTAGAGTGCCCAAAGTTTACGTGAATGGACGTAAACAACCATCACGCTTCCGCTACGCACTTTGGTCACCTAATGCATTACTTAAAAATTCCATAACCATGGCTTTCTATGTGAAATCTGAGTTTAAATTTTTTTAAATTTATCTAAGATCTTAAATCTGGTCTTGATATGCTCAACCTAAGGTTGAAATCTTACCCAAAAACCAAACAACTTTCCTTCTAATTATTTTACGTGTTGGAATTTGTGAGAAGTATTATTTCTAAGTAAGAGGATGTATTATGAATCTAAATTATAATTCCTAGTATTGTTCCTTGAGTTTAGAGAGCATTTACGATCGATCTAATGTACATTATGGTGAGTAAGGAATTTCCTATTGGTCTAAGTTTATTTCATGTACCGAATATTGTAATAATATCATTTCTAACTACTATAGTCTTATGAGAGTCAAATCTTCGATTTCTAGAAATTGTTCATTTGAAAGTCAAGTATAAAGAATGTCCCTATGTAGTCTTATGTACATCATAATGAGTGTTTTGTTCACATATTTAATTCCTAAGTCCCACAACTATTCTAGTAGCTTACAAGGCAACCAAAGTTATATTTCTAAGTTTCAAACAATGGTGTTGTAGTTTACAAGGCGACTAAAGTTCTTGTTTCTAAGTTCAAACGACTAAACCCAAATGTTCAAAGGAGACCTGAAAACATTTCTATGTTCTACGGTCATCCAACAACTTTCTAGGGACCTAACACTTGAGTTTCCATATTCTCGTTTACTCCCAATTCTAAGGGATTTGTACATAAGTTGAAATTCAAGGGTCTAACCTAAGATTTCAAGGAGCCTAAGGTTCGAGGTATCTACGTTCTTGAATTCTTGACAGGAACTTTTCATAAGTTTAAATGACTATGCTAATAATCCCCAAGGGAGCCTAGGTTCATTTTTAAGTCCTTCGATTATCCAAACGATTCTTCAGGGAGCTTAGAATCTCAAGTTTCCACATTCTCAATTTCTCCTAAATTCTAAGGGCAGTTCACCTAATTTCAAATGATATTCTAGTAATTTCTAAGGGGACCTAAGTTTTAAATCTCTACATTCTCAAGTTGTCCTTCGCTTGGATGGAATTTCATATAAATTTCCATCTAAGTCACTTCTAAGGGAATCTAAGTTCGGGTTTCTACATTCACAATCATTCTTCTAAACCTAAGGGAAAATTAGCCTAAGTTCAAATTTCTAATTCCAGCATCCTAACTCGAGACATTTAAGGCTTGTATAAGATTATTTCTTAAGGCCTAGTTTGTTCAAACTATGCTTTGATGCTAACTGTAATGCCCCGACTTTTTAGGACCTGAGTATATGACTCATTTTTCAAAAACCCAATTTTTAACCTTAAAAGATGGTCAAATGCGAGTATATATATATATATTTCAACAGAGTAAGTAGATGAAAGTAGAATGGACGAGTAAGTATAAATGAAAATTTTTAATTTTTATTTAAAATATACAAGAGGTTGCCCATAATGACTTATACAAACCAATGTTCCCATCTTACAATACAAAATGAAATAACATTACATATGAAATAAGGTAAATTGCAACGATCTTGAGCTATGAAATCTTGTAGCAGCCCATAGCCAGCTCCTCACCAATATGAATGTGAACATCATCTGGGCCACCTATGCTACCTATACGGTTGTATATTTGATGGATGAGTGACCAACTCAGAATGAATTTCTCTCATGATTACACACCGCCGCATTAGGTAAGCATAGCTATAAAACAAAGCATACAAAAAAAAAATATGATGCAAGTCTTATGATATGCATGGATGCGTGAATGCAGTCACACCCTGGGGATGCTCATCCGTGCGAAATTTGGTCTCGTCACCCACACAAATACGCAATCAACGCCCAGAGGTCAACTGTGGGGAATGCAATCATCGACCTGGGAAAAATATTTAGTTAAACAGGGGCTAGTCATCAGTGAAAGCATATTAAGTGCGGCGTAACAACTGCTTATCGTACATCACGTACGTTAGCAATAGACGCTGGTCTTTGCTATGTATACATGATTAGCCAAATCATTATTTGTCCAGTTACAATCAGCTAATTTAAATAAGATCAAAGGTCACTACAGAGACTAGTTACTAGCGTAGGCCGACATCTCAGGCATAGGTCTCATACCACCATCCCCGGCTCATGAGGCTACCATCTTAGGATGTTTAATAGAAATCCGTCGACTTGTGGCCAATCATATTACGGTATATGGGGCTTACCATCGCATGGTTGTATAAAAATGGTACATCGAGTCACATAGGGCAAATACCAAAAATGAGCCACCTAGGCAAATGTCAAAACTGAGCCACACTGGATGAATTTTGAAACTAAGCCACATAAGGTGAATTTTAAAACCAAACCACATAGGGCGATTATTAAAACCATGCGATAAAGACCATCCTTGAAAGCCACTTAACACAACGACTCATGGATGGTAGGCTCACATCAATGTCCAATTCAAATCGCCATTCAACAATTACTAAGTCAAAGGCCCATTATAATCACAATCAATCAGGTTATATCCCAAGTATGGATGTACATTTATATGTGTGGGTTTTCCACTAATGTACTAGTTTAAATTACATAAGAAATTTATAAATAATTCATAAGCATAAGAAAAT
Organism: Magnolia kwangsiensis; assembly: GCA_037074715.1. Classification (NCBI taxonomy): domain Eukaryota; kingdom Viridiplantae; phylum Streptophyta; class Magnoliopsida; order Magnoliales; family Magnoliaceae; genus Magnolia; species Magnolia kwangsiensis. The sequence goes on along the minus strand of CM073580.1, from coordinate 37,415,129 downwards.
GTGTAGGATAGATATCAGGCATGTAATCTAGCAAGTCAATTCCAACACTTATCACATGTGACTATAAGATAAAGATATCAATTATTAACTGCAATGTAAATAAAAACTATCACTTAAGCTAATGGAAAATGGAAAGCTCAAGGGGAAGAAATCATCACCTTATAGTTTGTATCGCCTACCAACATCTCTAAGGAATGCATGTTGCCTTAAAATCAAATCTTACCATAAATCAGGATGTACAATTAGATCCAAGTTCTACATACCACCTAGGTTTAAGATCATAGCCTAGGGTTATCTTTTTGGGTTTTAATGTAGAATTAGAATTTTATCCTAGGGTCTAGCCCCATACTCAGATTTTAAGAGTTGAATCCTAACTTATTATTATTAATGTTATTATCATTATTATTATTATTGTATAATGGCTCAAATAATATTCATAGTAGGAGTATCAATCCATTAATATTAGTAATGATGGTTCATAAGTTTATATTTAAACGTATCAATATTATCTAATATACTTGTAATGTCTTGGAAAAATCCGTACAAAGTCCCGAGTACCACCTCAGGCAGAAACCACTAAAGACCAAATCCTTTAGAAATTAAACGAGACTTAATTAGTGCTAAACTAGATTACCTGTGAAATTAGCACTAATCACTTTAAATACGATCTGTAAGACCTAAAACTTGTAGAATCATTAATGCTATATTACTCTAAAACTTAGGATTAATCTGTAAGCCCAGTTGCTCTCGGGAGCACACTGAAACTCCGTATCGGACCTGTACCGCGCGTCGAAAGTCTGATAATTACGAAACTATACGGTTATGACCATTTTACTAGACTTGACAACCGTCTCGAAAATTAAGTCCTAATAGTACCCAGAAGCGCACAACTTGAGCCTGGAGCGAAGTGTGTGAGAAACGCGAATCTCTTTAGGAAATGAACTGAATTTAAGTGAATTATGTCAGTTCGCTTGTAGGCCAAATCTAAGGATTCAAACTATTAGAATCTGACCTAATTACACCCTTAGATCAGGAAAAATTTTCAACACATGTCAGTGTACTTGTGACAATGATCGAGCACCGACGACCATTGAACTGAAACTAGTTCGCCACTGTCGATCTGCAAACTCGATCAGATCAAAAACTTTTCCTAACCTAGATCCATGGTTAGGGAGCTTAAGTCTGATCACATTCAGTAAAGGGGCCTCCAGAGGTGTTCCGTTGGATCGAAACAGACACTATTTGGCTATAACCTAAGTATACCTTGGCCCTGAAGCCATTCCCAGCAGTTTTGGGCCTATATAAAGGGCTTAAAACCTCTCTCTCTCTCTCATTCCGTAAGAATTTGAAAAACCCTAAAGGAGAGAAGAAAGAAAAGAGAAGGAAAGAGAGAGAGTGAAAGAGAGAGTTGGAGATCGTCCCTGAGACTAAATTTCGCCGCTCCATGTACTTCACCACCATTTTTGTATCGCTCTACGGGCGATTTCGATTCCATTCTTAGGTAAGAAAACCTAACCCTAATCTATTTTAGGGTTTCAAATAATCTAAGTGATGAAATAGATAACCTATTTCATGTTATAGGTGGTCGTCGTGCCGTAGACAAAGGCTTGATCTACAAACTGAGTTCGATACTTGTTTATTGACATAAGGTACGGACTATAAATGTTTAAGTTATGGTTTTCAAGGCTTTCAATGTCAGTGATGATTTATGACTGACTTGAATGATATCACATATATTAAATAGGATGCCTTCCGTTATTTACATATATGCATATACACTATGTGAATATGATGCATTTTATATGTTCGTTGAAATGTTTGAATGAGTATGGAATTATGAACTGTGCTTGCCATGATTGTCGAATGCAAATACATGATTTTTGTGTATATGACAACTCCTTGGTGAAAGGATTCGTCCTAATATATGTTGTAACCAACATATGTCATGTATGTTGAAATGTGTAGTCTAAGTGTTTAATAAAATGTCTGAAAGAATAAGCGTTTGCTGAATTGTATGTTCTAAGGGCATTGAGATGAGAGTCTCGGCTACCTTGGCTATTTGAATGAATTCCTTCATGTGACTTGAATCTACCTGTGTGATTTGTGTACATAATCTAGTATGATTGTTGTGAAATACTCGAATGGTTGTTGTATTTAAATCATTTATTCATTACTATTTTGACTATCTTTTATGATTACTTGTTGAAATTGAATGTGATTAGGGCTACGATGTAGTCCAGGCAATCGGTAAATATCTGTGAACGGTGGTTGAACCACTTGATCATGACGGACACGCTCGATGAATCCGAGTCGTACGCTGCTATTGGCAGTGGTTAGGCCACGCAGAGTTGCTTATGCGATCCATGTTGATCGGCTCAACGTATGCTCGTACCGGTCGAGCTTGTCAAGTAACTCGATTGGCCCGATGTATGTTCACCATGTATGGACGCTACTGCTTAAATCTAAGGTACCAAACTCCCCAGTGAAAGCCCGTTTAACCTTGGTACCTCGATCCGCTAAGACTCATGAGCTGGACATGGTGGTATGGGACACCGTGGTCGAGCTATTGGTCTATGTTGGGGTGATGAGCCCACCCATAGTGACTAGTGAGCAATTCAGACTCGTGAGCTGAATACGGTGGTATGGGACACTGTATTCGAGTTGTCAGCCTACACTGATCAGGTGACGAGCCCTTTGTAGTGACCTCGACCACACTCTGAGGTTGCGTTGAGGTGACGAACCTTTCCGTAGCAACTGGAGTGTAAACTAAGCCTACACTGATCAGGTGACGAGCCCTTTGTAGTGACCTAGAACCGCAACATCGTATGAGATTTACTAGAATTAACGACCCTAGAATGGATCATTGTTTGGGAAGTGATATAAGGAAGGTACCTTAACTTCCCAATCCTACTATATGAATAAATCTAAGTAAGAACTTGGCTAATCATAAAGCATACACTGCATTACGTGTGCCTTTGGTGTAGTAGGTCAAGCATTGAGGAAGGGTCGCATGCTACGATCGTGAGATGAAGTCATTGAGGGAGCACAGGCGAGGGCATGCATCATTATTTCATATCATTCTTACATTAACAAGAGTACTTAGGACTTGATTGTTGAATTGCTTTATCATTACTACTTGACTGAATTGATAACATGTTAACCTTCGCTTTATTGTTCCACTGAGTTGATCACTAACTCCCACATTATGGGATAGTGTTTTAAACACCAACCAGACTTTATCTTAGCTACAGATCGCAACATGAGGAATTCTCGTATATGTAGTTATCTGGTGGATTCTCTTAGACCCTACTGATCGACGGGGGCTATAGGGCCTATCATTTGTAGTTAGACTATCTTGACATTTTTTTTGAACTAATACATGTAATTATTCAACCTGGTAATGTATTCATACTCAGGAGACCGGCTATGGACCATACGTTCCATATGTGCTTATATACATCTTTCAGTCTTTCACTTGCGTTATTTAACTACCTTTGGAGTATGATATGCTATTTTGGTGTAATCCCACTCATGTTTAATGTACTATTACAAACAACATTCAATCATCATCATATATGTTACATAAGTGATGTTTTGAAACTCGGGAGTTGGGCTCCTACTCGACCCTTGATTTTTAGGGCATTCCAATACTCATAATGGCTAATAATCTCTTAGATAATACGAGTAATAATAATAGGATATTTTCTAATGATAATATAATAAGGACTAACGGTAATAATTATATTAACAAGTATTTCACTAATCCCATAAGGGAAGTGATAACATTTTCTAATGATTTTAAATCATAACTATCAATCCTAGTCATGGTAATGGATACAATGACCTACCATGAATTATGAAATTCTATAGTTAGATCCAATCCCAATACACTATTTAGGATTAAGGTCTTAACCTAGGATTTGAATTACCAAAGTTTTAGGGTTTCATTCTTAAGTTTAGGTCTAAGATAAATTTTAAGGTTTGAATTTTAGTTGGTGTACAGATAATTATAACAATGTAATCATTATTATTAATGATATAATTAACATTAGCTAACATGTTTATAATAATTATTATGATGGTAAAAATTAGTGAAACCCATTGCCAATGATGATATTTAAAAATGGAAAATATATTATTATGTCTAATAGTCATGGTTTTGCTTATGATAACTAATACTAATATGCACAATCTACAAATGGCTAATCATATTCAATAATTGCGATTATCATGGTAACACCAATCATAATTGTAACGCCCGTGAAAAATCCATACTTGGGCTCGAGTACCAACTCGACCCGAAATTGCGTAGAATTAATTCTTTTAGAAAATATGACTAAGTTAGCTAGCGCAACGCTGGAGTAGCTGGGAAATAGTCCCTGATCACTTTAAATACATTCTACAAGACCCAAATCGAGTAGAACCAATGACCCTACAACACTCTATAACCTCGGATCAAACTCTAAGCAGGTTTGTTCTCTGGACCACTTTGAATCTTTGTATTGGATCTAGACCGCGCGTCGAAAGTCCGATACCTCCTATCTTAGACCGTTAGAACCGCCTAGCTGGACTTGACACTCATTCCGAAAATCAAGTCAAACCGATAATCACAGGCTATTTCATTGAGCCCGGACCGAAGAGAGTGCGAATAGGGACAATTGGAATTTCAAATTTAAATCTGGCACACGACTTGACGCGTCAGTATTGAGCGTTCTGACCGTCAGAATTCAGCCAGATTACACCCTCGGATCAGGAGAAATTTCTATTTTATATCATGAGACTTTCAGCCCTGATTTATGTGCGGTGACCGCTGAACTGAAACTGGTCCGCCACGTGCGATCTGCGGACCCAACCGGACTGAAAACTTAATACGTGCTAGATCTGGTACGCATGAGCTTAAGTCCGATCGCATTCGACCAGGGGACCACCAGAAAGCATCTTTTAGACCGAAATAGTCCCGAATTGGATATTCACTAAGTAAACTTTGTACCGGAGCCTATTTTTGGCATTTTTAGGCCTATAAAAGGGGTTGAAACCCTCACTCCTCTCTCCCATCCGAAATTGCAAGAAACCCTAGATTTGGGAGAGAGAAAAGGTGAGAGTTTGTGAGAGAGAGTGGGATAGATTTCTCCAGCCTTCGAGCCGCCTGTTGCTAGTGCCTAAGCAACCCTTCCTGATCACCAAGCCGGTGATTCTTCTACGTTTTCAGGTAATAACTAACCCTAGAAGTTGCTGATTTGGAGATCACTAAGATCCATAGCTTTTTAACCAATAGATCTTGTAAAACAGGTTCTCTTATCGCCGTTGACGAAGCGTATATGCTCCGTTCGAAACAACACGTCTATAAGAGACTAGGTGAGGATTTTAGATGCTTTGATTGACGGTTTTCAATGCTTTCAATGTCGTTTAATAGTAGATTATTGACGGCATCGCCGTTTGACATGTACAACATGCTATTCGTTTCCTGTTTCGTAAATCAACGAAGAATATGAGATTTATGGCATTTTAGTCATTTGTAGGAAGTACAGTTTACATTCATATTTTGCTGATGTGATTGACATGGTTTGTTGTTGCATTAGGAAGTTAGGAATACGTGCATAATTAGTTTGGCGAAGAGATTCACCTAATTGCGCACTTCGGGTCGACATACTATATGTAGACTTAAGTGTGTAGTGTATGTGTTTGTATAAATGCTTGTATTAGTATGTATCGAATTAAATGATGTTATGAGATAGTTTGATATTGATTTCTCAATTAATATGCTGACCTAAATGATTTCCTACATGTTAACTATATGCATGATTTCATTACATGCATGAAATATATGTGCTTGAAGATTTGCCTAAGTTGAATGTTATAACATGTGTTAACATGCTCACATGATTGTATTTCAATTCCAATATTCCTATATAAATTGCTGATGTGATTTCATAATTGTTTGGGACTATACTTAGTCCAGGCAGTCGGTAACCGATCGAATTCGTGGTTGGCTGGTCTTGGCCACGAACGACGCGTCGATGAACGCGAGCTGTGTTTGGAGTTGGCGGCAGTGGTTAGGCCACGCGAAGTGTTTTATGCACTTCATGTCGTTCGACTTGAGATGCGATCACGCTAGTCGAGCCCGTCAAGTAACCCAACTGGCCGATGTATGTTCACCTTGTATGAGTCATAACTGCTTGAACCTAGGGTACTGAACTTACCATTGTAAACCCTGTTAACCATGGTACCTTGATCCACGAAGACTCATGAGCCGGGCATGGTGGTATGGGACACTGTGGTCGAGCTGTCGGCCTACGCTGGGACCACAAACCTCCCCGTAGTGACCAGTGAGCACCTAGTCTCGTGAGCAGATTATGGTGGTATGGGACACTATATTCTAGCTGTCGGCCTACACTGATCAGGCGACGAGTCCTTTGTAGTGACCGCGAGCGTATTCTGAGTCTACAGGAGGCGACGACCCTTCAGTAGCAGTAGAGTACAGTAGGCCTGTATTGATAAGGTGATGGGGGAGCGGTGCAACGAGTGCGAGCAACAGCCCTAGCAGCCCTTGCAGCGACCTACAAAATATACATCGTATGAGATTACTAGGAGTGACGACCCTAGACAGGATCTGTGTTGGGATTGATACAAGGGAAGTACCTTAGTTTCCCAATCCTGCTGTTTGAATGGACTAATAACAACTCGAAAATCATATCACCATGCCAGTGCATGTGCCTGGAAGATGTGGAGCACTTGAGGGTCAATTGCATGCCGCGGTCGTAAGATGGTGCCGTATGAGGGAGATCGTCGGTGAGGGCATACATCACGTCATGTCATCTTGTATTAACAACAGTATTAGGATTGTCTGATTTACTGCTTTACTATTATCGCATGATTGATTTGTGAACATGCTAATCTTTGCTCTATGATTCCACTGAGTTGATCACTCACTCCCACGTTACGGGATGGTGTTTGCAACACCCACCAGACCCTGTTGTAGATGCAGGTGAGGCTGAGATCCAGGAGGCAGAGCCAGACTTCGACGAGGACCAGGACGAGTTCTCGTACATGCAGTATCATGATGGCTTTGCGTAGGCGACCTGGGTTGATGGGACTTCAGTGGGACTATTTTGAACATTTGATTTGTTCATGTATATGTTTATGAGACTCAGAGATGTATTCATACTTTAGAGACAGATGAAATCTACTTTGTTTTTCCATACAGTGATTTATATATTGTTTAGTCTTCCGCTTGCTTTTATCACTGGATCTGAAGTATGAATTGCAGTTTTGGTATACTTTTACTCATGTGAATGCTTTAAATCAGACAACATTGAATCATAATCATTTTTGTTGCATAAGTGACGGTCTGGAACTCGGGAGTTGAGTTTATACACGACCCCCGATTTTCAGGGTGTTACAATAATACTAATCAAACAATTTGTTCAAGAGAGATCTTACCCACATTAATCGACTCCATAGCGTGTCAACTTCCAAACCCGACTCATTTCCAACAACCCCTAATCATAACTCAGGTGAGTTGACTCGGCAACTCATGCTCTCTCTCTCTCTTCTCCTTCATTTCTTTCTCTTTTGTCTCCATTTTATTTTCTCCTTGTTGGACGAGGCCCATGGTTGGACTTGGTTCCATCCGAGTCAACTCCGCGGCAAACCCCCTCTCTCTTCTCCTTCCTTTCTGTCTTTCCTCTCTTACTCTCTTTCCTTCTCTCTATTTCTTTTCCTTTAAGGCCTCTGAAACGTTCAGGGGTGGATGGACTCATCTTGGTCATGGGTTAACTCGGCTAAACCAGGTCCGTATTCGACCTTAGTCGCGACCGCGACTTGGCCCGAGCCGAGCTGGTGCAACATGCACCCTTTCTCTTCTCCCCTATTTTCTCTCCCTCATTCCTTTTCTCTCTTTTCTTCTTGCTTAGATAGGTTCAAAAAACCTCTGAACTCGACCCAACAATGTAGGCCAAACCCGACCTGACTCGGCCCAAGTTCGGCTCGATTTGGTTCGGTTTGGGCAGTGGCCAGGTAGAGCAGATGCTCTGCCCTCATTTCTTTTCTCTCTTTCATTTTCTTTAATCCACTGTAGGTCCAGTGGAGTCACTGGATCACCGGATTTGACCTGAATCGACTCAGTTTAGTGCCATTTAAATGAGGAAGAAGCTCCGCTGTCAATGGTGGTTTCTCTCCCTCAACTTCTTTCTTTAATCCGGCAACATGGGAGGGTTTCTAGGGGTGTAATGGAGGAGGGTGGATGGATCGAAGTTTCGCAAAGGTTTTCTCGGTGGGTTCGCATGAAGAAGGAAAATGACAGTTTTAAGTCTCTTCCTTTGCAAAGCCCTAATAACATGATATAAATGGCTGAGAATTCTCTGGATTGAACGACCAAGATGTAGGGAGGGTGAGATTACGTGGATCGCTCTGATGGTAGTACCAAGTTCCCATTTTCAAAAACTTTATGTTTTTGGGACCCTCTTGCGCTGGTTGTTGTGCAAACACACGTGCTCGTCTTCATGTGAAAAGGTTAGGGTTTTGTCCATCCTCAAGTCAAGCACACAATGGGCGGTTTGGATCATGAAAATGAGACTTTATTGGTGGGCCACGATCGAAACAGACGGACACTTGTCCATCTGCTGGTGAAACTGAAGAGAGAGAGAGAGAGAGAGAGAGAGAGAGAGAGAGAGAGAGAGAGAGAGAGAGAGAGAGAGAGAGAGAGAGATGTCTCTCCTTTTTAAGTAAAACGTGGGTCAGCCCTCTTTGACCGTGCTGGGTAGACCAGTGCACAGCGCATGCATGATTTTGTGGTGCCCACGCGCTGCAAGGTGTGGCCTACCATGATGTTTTTGAGAAATCTACTTTGTCCATTTACTTTGGAGGGCCTGTTTACTGTCCTTGACTGAAGACCAGGTTGATCCGAAGCTTAGGTGGGCCATACGAGTTTATTAATGCCTTCTAGGTGCTTATTACATCGTTTCGACGGTCGGATCATTTCAAAATTTGACATCAATGGTTAAAACAACCCTAAGAATTTATTCAGATGACTGGGACACCTGTTCTATGAATTTAGAACATTAAATATTATTACTAGGATACTTTCGACGTCTATTATTATTATTGTTGTTGTTATTATTATTATTATTATTATTATTATTATTATTGGATTAAAATTGTAGGGCTTCATTTTAAGGTGGTCGTGTAGACATGTGGGCTGCAAAAGGATTTAATTAAAATCCCCAATAGTTGATTACACATCTTTGAAATTTAATGGTCTGTTGGCCCATATAAATCCAATGGTTGAATTGATCCTGATCTGACTATCAATGGCCCTAGGAATTTCTAAATCATTTGACCATTTGTTGGATTCTCTCTAATGATATGTTATGGGCCTAATGGGCGGATCAAATCATCTGCTTGATCAATGAAAGTGTAACATGGGTGTGATGGACACGATGAACGGTGGATCTCGTGTCTTACTTTATATGATTTATTTATACTAAATAGGTGTAAGCTGAAATATCCTCACGATCAAGGTTCTAAAAATAGGATATTTATTTATTTATTTATTTAAGTACAAGGTTAATGAAATCTTTCTATGATAGATAAATCGATCTCAAGCCTTATTATTGTGTCATGAGTTTTCATAGTCCAAAACCGGATGTTTGAAGGGTCATTAGGGATCCAAGACGGATTGAACTTAGATCTTAGAAGTCTAGTTGTCATAGTCAAGGTCAAATGGTCAAGATAGATTGAGGGCGACTATGCAAGTAAGCTAGGTTGGCGCTCATACTAAGTTAGGTTATACAGTAACACCCGAGTACTGAAAGCATGGGGTGTTACACCAGGCCTAGACGAGTTTTTAGGTGCATTCTTCTCAAAATGCTAGCAGATTGCAGGGAAGGATATCCACATTGTAGCCCTTTTCCTATTTTAAGGGGGCGCTCTCCCTAGAGCATTCTCCTATTACCTCATTTGCTTAATTCCTGAATCCCCCTCAGCTTTCAGATTTTTAGACTTTCGTCCAATAAGCCTGTGCAACGTCATCTACAAGAATTTTTCAAAGATCCTGGCATTAAGACTTAACAGTATTCTCCCTAAATTGATCTCCATTGAACAAGGTTCTTTCGTGAAAGGTAGATCGATTACGAAGAATATCGCGCTAGACCACGAGGCAATGCGGGAGTTAGATAGGAAGGTCAGAGGAAGTAACATCATCTAAAAACTGGATTTAGAGAAAGCCTACGATCGTGTGAATTGGAAATTTCTCAAACAGGTGTTGATTAAGTTCAGCTTCTATGATAAATGGGTAGGCCTGATGGAAACCTGCTGAGGAAATAATTGGTTCTCTGTGCTCATCAATGGGGAGGTGTAGGGCTTTTTCGGATCGACCAGAGGCATCTGCCAAGGTGATCTGTTATCCCCTGGGCTATTTTTGGTAGCAGCAGAAGCTTGCTCGGTAGCAGCAGAAGCTTGCTCTTGTAGCTTCAAGCAACTTGTATCTCAGGGCTGGTATCAACCCTTTAAGTTCCAACTTGGATGTCCGTTGCTATCCCATCTCCTGTTCGTAGACAACATGCCTCTTTTCTTGAACAGTAGTCGGACCTCGCTTCTTATAATCAAGAATTTCCTCCATTCATTCTAAGAGGTGTTAAGCCAAAAAATTAACTACAGCAAGAGCTGCTTCATATGCTCAGACAAGCTATCCGTGGGTAGAATTACATCTATTAAATGTCTCCTGGGTGTTGTCGAATCCAGTGCAAGGGTCCATTACCTGGGCGTGCCTTTAACCAAGGGTAGAGTGAAGCAGTCTAACTTCAGGTTTCTCCCAATTTCTCCTAGAAAAAGTCACAGAAGAATCAGCGGTTGGAACATTAGATTCATTTCCCAAGCGGGCAGGGTGACTTTGATCAAGCACGTCCTTGGGAGCATCTCCCTTCATGTTTTAGCTGTTGTGCATGTTCCTGGCCAGCTAATTGAAAGTTTAGAATGTAGATTTGCTCAGTTTTTATCGAGAAGGGCCGAAGGTAAAAGGAAGTTCCATTGGGTTGCTTAATAAAGAATCACTTCTCCTCTTGAGGAATGAGGTTTAGGCATCAGAAACCTTAAGGAAGTAATGGCCACCCTCTGGATGAAAATGGCATGGGCAGTTAAATTTGGAGTAATTGCTGGCCCTTGGGTGAAACTGATGCGTGTTAAACACGATTTTGACCTAGAAATGTCGGATGAGAGTAGGATGTCCAGCAACGCCTCTCAATTATGGAAGAAAATTAGAGAGTTTCTGCTAGTTTTAGCAGATAATGTGCAATGGGAAGTGGGCAATGGAGAATAAAACCTATGGATTTCCAACCAGACAGGGTTGGGCCCCCTTCACCATCTATCTGCCAGGCCAATCCCGAATGCTCTACAGTCTCTCAAGGTTAACAAATTTCTTGGGCCTGCTGGCCCCTTCTTCCATCCTCCATTTTTTCATTTTTACCCCATGAAGTCATTAATTTCATCTTCCACGGAGGTTTTGTCATAGCGGAAGGCAATCCTATTAGCTTCTGGCCTTACGATTCCTCCGGAGACTTCTCTACCAAGTTGGCCTGGTCCATGAGCAGAGCAAGACTCCCTCCCACGAGTTGGTCTAAATGGATTTGGCAAAAGGAGTTACCGCCTAAGATTTCTATCTATGCGTGGAGACTATTGCAGGGCGCGGTCCCAGTGGACACGAGTTCCAAAGGGGTCCAGATTGCTTCAAGATGCAACTGCTGTGATTATGGGTCCTCTAGTTGGCCTGAGCCTGAGTCCCTCATGCACCTTTTTCTCGATGGCCATCAGGCCTCCATTATGTGGCGACACTTTAGCACCATGATTGGGATCACTTTTTTGTAGCATCAATCCTTGGAAGGAAGGATTCTGCAGTGGCGTCGTGCCTCAGCCCCTGGTAGTGCTCCATCACACATCCGCAAGCTCCTTCCAATCCTGATCCTTTTGGAGATTTGGAGAGCCTGAAATGAAGCGAGGTTTGATAATAAACCTATGAAGGCCACAATCCCTATTGCTTGCATATGAAGTAACATCTCCAGACTGGTCAGAAGTAAGGTCGTGACTCCTCCCCAACGGTATCAATCCTAGGAAGTGCTGGGTATCTTGTTTCAGCCTCTTCATAGTTATCAATCTAAAGTTATCAGGGGGGGTTAAACTGGATAGGGATTGGGTCAAATTAAATGTGAATGGTTCTATGAGAGGGAATCTAAGGTTGTCTAGAGGAGAAGGCATCTGCAGGAAGGATAATGGTGACCTCATTTTCTCTTTCTCTATTGGTTAAGGTGTGGGCTCCAACAACGGAGCCGAACTTTGTGTGGTTCATGACGGGATCGCTATGTGCCTGGACTTGGGGCTGAATAAGATTGAAATTGAATTAGATTCTAAGGTTGTGATCGATCGCCTTATAGGGAAATTTCACACCTCCTGGCGGTGGAAACCTTGGGTCTTTAGGATCTCTAGGTTGGAGCAAAGAGGATCCTTCATTTTTAGGTTGATTAAGAGAGAAGGCAATGGCCCGCTGATGGTATGGCCCGAGAGGGAAGTAGATGTCAATTTGCCTCCTTCCTTAACCAGGTGAAAGACCTCCCTACCAAGGTTTGTGGGTTGCTCTTCCTTGATAAAGTTGGGCTTGGACATTCCTTCTGAGCTCTTAGTTTTTATTTTCTTTATTGTGACGCTCCGTGGCTATTGGTGGCTGCCAGGGGCCGCTTTCATGTTTGGCGCCCCTGTTCTCTTTTTGCCTCTAGGGTGCCCGAATATCCATATTTTGTATATTTTCCTCTCTTATGATATATAAAGCTATGTTTCTTATTAAAAAAATGTAGGGTCTACACGTTATCCACATTGGCAACATTATTGACCTCACACACTACCATATCAGCATGTCGGGCCCCACATGGGTTAAGGGTTAGGTACAGTCGGGTACCCTTGTGCTAAAGAAGGCCCTACTTGATGTACTTGTCGATTGATTGCCTTTGAGATTATTATTTTCTCGATTCATTAATATACTTGTAGATCCATCACATAGATGTGTAGTGGGAACCAATTAGATCCATGATGATGTAAATGGACCCCACCAAATTATCTTAGATTAATTATAATTTAAATTAGATCATGTAAGAGGGTGAGATTTTGCCCAACCAAACCTTGTATCATTTAGATCATCACTTAATCGTGGTAGATCACTTAATATGGAATTTGATCAATAGTATAGATCACACCTTGATCAAGTGTAATGGTCACCACATGGAAGAAATGGACAATAAACACACCTTATGGATTAGATCCACTCTAATGAAACATGATCTTGACCATAGAAAATTCATATGTTACTATTCATGTCGTAAGATGGTGGCCCATCACTAGATCAAGGGGTGTGGATGATGTAGTAGTGTAGATTTTGAATATAGACTTGATATTAAACTTGAAAAAGATGCATCCTGATCATTTCGTTTGGTGAACTTATAAGTAAGCGATCATGATCACTTATAAGGTCACCATATGAAATTATCAGGATGCATCTCTTTCAAGTTTAATATCAATGGAATAGTTTTTTGAAGAAAAAAAAGTGATCACGATCACTCAAGGTGGGCCCCACCATATGATATTGACTCAAGAGGGAAACAATTCATAACTTAGTCTCATATGTATCATCATCCCTAACTTTAATCTCACATTTATCTTATCATTCTGATACATAACATGCATATAGGATATGCTGCACTCCCCATGCACTCACTAGGCTTTATAAGTTAATTCTCTCCTTTATTCCTTCCATGTGTACGTACCAAGAAAGAGCAATAGCCAAAAACTTCTTGTAAATAAATCGTGAATGTTAAATTAGGACTTGGGTTATATTACATTTTTGGAGAATGTATAGAATGTACATATTTAGACCTAATGTATATAGTTGGTTGTGTGTAATAATGAGAACGCTAGGAAAAGACCGTGGGGTTAAGTGCGTTTATGCATCCCTGGCGGATCGATTGTGGTTGCATGTGCTGAGCATACACATGTATAATAGAATACTAGATATAAGGCTTGACATACATGGATTTCTGATGTAACATGATCTGAAAATCTGGCAAGTCACAAAACATACGTCTAATGAATGTTTAGCATGTAATGCACGATAATCTGGACTACCACAAGCCTAGATAAGACAATATTCAAAATTCCATAACTGATTAAGAAGTGTGTGAACTATTCATACCGTTAAAACCCATACACATCTCTAGAAGATTTGTAATTACACGTAAATTAATTTCTTATATATAAATATATATTGCTGGAGTCTACTTTACTATTTGTAGTGGCACCATCCACTTTGTTCATTGTATCGAACATACTCAATTAGGACAAGGGTTTAAAAATAAAATAGATCCGTTAATCAGGTGGGCCGCATAGTATGATTTAAGATCAATGGTGGTACGCAATAGTATTGAATATTTACAATCTTGCCATCCATTCTTCAACCAGCTTCCGATGTCCATTACGTCGAAGTGCACCACCCGAATTTCTTAAGATTTGTCGGGCATTCATCATTTTTCGTGCTCTTTTCATCAGTCCAATTTGGGCCTCGATCTTCCAAGGATGTCTAAGATGCTCCTTTAGTGGCTTATACACTCCGTAATTCAAAATAACATTTGTACACCTTTGATTGCCAAGTTATCGGATAGTTTGGACTTATAACCTAAGATATTTGTGATGATCGGTTTATCCTCATATTCAGATGACCCATTTGGTAGATCCAATCCTGATGGGGTCAAATGACTTACTAAAAATATGAGAACTTGATGGTTAACACTCTGGCCATGTTTGTAGGTTGATGTATGGTCAGTTTCGTAAATGGATGGACATAACATGAGTTTCTGGAGTGATTAGGGGTAAAGCATGGGTATCGTCAGATTAGAGTGTTTTGTTCACATGTGTAAGTTTCTCAAATCGTAGTTCTGAAGGTGCATTAAGCATATTCGTATGTGATGAACAAGATAAACGGATCAGAATCTTGATCTGATAAGTGTATAGACGAATGTAGAGGTCAAGTAGCTATTTTACTATGATTTAAGGGCTGAAATTTGACGTGTATGGTTAATTTATGGTAATTAGGCCCGGTATAAAATTTCACAGGGAACAGATCGTAGGAATCACATGATCTAGAATTTAGCGGTCTAGGTTGGTGGCATTTTCGTAATTATTAATGATCTAAGAGTTTTGTGAAATCTAATATTTCTACATCGCTATATGCACATTTCCAAACAATTCTTATAAAAGAACTTACAATTCTTATAAAAGAACTTACCTCTAAATCATTATGAACAAGGAGTTATTCATCAATTCCTTTAAGGGAAGATACATACGTCAAATCACATGATGGATGGTCCTGCCTGGAAATCAATAGTCAGATGACATAATCTATGAATGAGGATCATTCCTAACGGTTAGGTTTGTGTCAGGGAAAGGCTGTAAGGCTAGGATAGTCGGATGAGTATCGTACACACGTATGTATAAGTTAATTTATAGGTAACGCTCGAGAACTTGCAATACTCAGGTATTGAAAAGTTCGGGGCATTACAATCTACCCCTCTTAAACATAATTTCACCCCAAAATTTATTATTCTTATTACACACGTCATTATTTATGTCACTAAGGACTCCCTACTTCTTGTGTTCGAAGTAATATTACTAGATGGTTGTGGTGGGTTTGAGCTCGATACACAGATCCTTTGCCTACACAGTACATAGGATTTACTGGTATCAATTCGTAATCTCATTGAATCTCAATCCTATGCTTGATCAGGGCATTAGAATCTTTTGAGATTTTTTAGGACTTAGAATTTGAATTAAACCTTTTAAATTTGACATTAACATAGTTCCATCCGTCCATAATCCTCAATTGTTTTAAATTCATGAAATATCACAAAATCTTATCTTCTTGTAAGGGATAATTATGCATGGCCCATTACACTTTCGCTGTGTATCCTGATTATTTAAGATACTACCTAAAATCTAATTGTTTCTAATATTTTCAACGATTCATTATGCTTAAGTCTCCAATGTATTCTTCGTGGGATAGATCCATACATGTCTAGGTGTGCGTATAATTGTCTATAAGATTCGGGGCACTACATTACTGTAACAGCCTGAATTTTTACGGCTAGAGTTTATACTTATGCCCGATGAAACCGAGTGTTAATGATGTATAAATTGGATGCTTTAGAAAATCACACCATTTTTTTTTCATTTGGTTCACATCTAAATACATTCATGAAGGTAACATTCACAAGAATAAAATCAAATATATTGATTATATTTCATCAGAATAAAAGAATAATCAAATGGCCTCATAAAGGGAGGTCTATTACAACATCAGAGTTTATAGTGGAAACATAAAACTAAATCTGAACTTATTTTCTCTATCCTTTCAATATAATCTTTCTTAGGGAGAATGTTCGCTAGGTCTTCAATCTGTACGTCACCTGCATAATCTGTACGATTAGGAGAGGGTCAATGCCCTACTCATAGTGAATGTTGTCCTTTAAGATTAACAATAATTCAAGAGATTCATAACAGTAAAGTAAAAGACATTGATACGTCTCGTACTCCACTAATACATGAGATATCAGTGTGCGCAAATAACCTACATGAGATGCATGCCTAGCATAGTGTGTGCGGCTCATCATAAATAGTGATCGTCACAATGTGAAATATAATTCATAGAAAATCTGGCTCGACCCGCATCCCATAACTGCGGATATTTACCAACATGGCCAACGCTAACGTGAATTTATGTGAACATTTCAAGGAAACACAACACGCGGTTGGGGGATTTACATAACACGATGTGCTTATGGAGTGACTAATTGCGACATCCAATCCTGAAAAGTTGATGTAACACGTATGCTAATTTACATACATCAATTGTGCACCACGCTAACCAACTCACAAAATTACGTGCCAACCAAGAGAGCCGCTACCCGTAACGCATTATGTCCATGATAAGATATCTGAATCACTAGTTTTGATACCTCGTAACACATCACTTGCACTTATAGAGAATATAGCTAAATCATGAATAATATAAACTGAATCATGGAAGTTCTAGAATAATAAGACACATGCCCATGTCTTTAAAGATAGACGGTACGAGGCCAACAAAATAAAGAGAAGAGTGACAATGATCAACTTAGCAAAAGTGGCAATGGCCAACATAACAAGAGAAGAGTGACAATGGTCAACCCAACAAAAGGAGAGTGGCAGAGCCAACTCAAATAAAAAGACGAGTGGCATAACCAACTCAAATATAAAGACGAGTGGCATAGCCAACTCAAATATTAAGATGAGTGACAGAGCCAACTCAAATATAGAGATGAGTGGTAGAGCCAACTCAATAATGGTTGAGGCGGGGGTAAGGCTTGTACCCATGGCCTCACATAATTTTTGAGAAATTCTCTTATCGTTGACATCATGTCATAATCCCAAAAGGGACAATAATATAAAATAAATCAATTGATCATAGGATAATTCTCAGAGAACATGTAAACATGAAGTACAGGGTAATTCATATCATAAAAGGCACAAAAGAGGCCAATAATTGATGTGAAACATATAATAGTATTGAAGGTTCAAAGTGATATGTAGAAGGCAAGATAAAGTACATATAAAGGTAAGATCAAATTCATGTAGACATGAAAAGACATGATATAATTATCAACTTAAATTAGAGTAAGCCTAAAAGATAAAACCCTCACCTCAATTTGTTATTTTGCTTCAACCACTACTAGTGTTGAGCCCAGCACCACCTTATCCTAATAAATTTTGAACGTTGTCTGTGTTAGGCTAAGCTCTTACTCGTGCCAAACATTAATTAAATCAAGTAGAATTCTTGATTTAGGCATAACTTGTATTATGCTTGAATTTAGCCCAAAAAATCTCCACCACCCTTGCAAAAGGATGAAATCGGGTCGTTTAAAAAGGGGAGATCGGTATTACCTGACCTGGACTTCCTCCTTCCTCGCTGTTTTTTTTTTCTTCTTTCTTTCCCTGCGAATCAGACAGTGGTCCGGATGGACCGAAATCTGCACTCCCTCATGTCTTTTTAAAGCAGGAAGGATTTCTAGATCCTTCCTGCGTAGGGAGAAGTTTGGGTTGGTTACGCATCTCTGTTTGCGTAGCCATGGATGCGAAAGGATTTACGCACTTTCTTATTTGCGTAAAGGAAAAATGAAGGGGCCAACATCCCTCCCTCTTAGATCCTCCTGTTTCAGACATCTTGGGAAGGATCAGAATCCCCTACCTCAGGTTTTGGATGGCTCAGATTGACAAGGATGCCGACGAAGAATGGATAGAAGCATGAATGGTGGGAGGACTCTGTCGTGTTCGAGACCCTTCTGGATGTTGCTATAAAGACATGTGTTTTCCTGTCCTCAGTTGGGGTTGGGATCCTCACAGATGAGGTTTAGACGGTTTGTATCTTGGAAGATGAGTTGCATAAGAGAGTGCTGGCAGAGGATTTCTCCACACTTGTTTCGGATGCGGTCACAATGTGCGGAGGTTTTAGAATCTTTAGTTTTCTTATATGCGTAGGTGGAGTCCACTTGTGATGTCCTTCATGTGAGCTAGTCCGTTCATTGTTTTCGAAGGGTCTTAATCAATTGTGGCTTCAAGTATGGGCCTGATCCAAGTTCTAGGTGGGCCACACCTCTAAGAAGTGTGTGAACTATTCACACCGTTAAAACCCATGCACGTCTATGAAAGATTTGTAATTTCATGTAAATTAATTTCTTATATATATTTTTTGCTGGAGTCTACTCTACTATTTGTAGTGGCACCATCCACTTGTGTTGAACATACTCAATTAGGATAAGAGTTTGAAAATAAAACAGATCTATTAATCGGGTGGGCCACACAGTATGATTTAAGATCAATGGTGGTACGTAATAGTATTGAATATTTACAATCTTGCCATCCATTCTTCAACCGGCTTCCAACGTCCATTAGGTCAAAGTGCACCACCCGAATTTCTTGAGATTTGTCAGGCATTCATCATTTTTCATGCTCTTTTCATCAGTCCAATTTGGGTCCCGATCTCCCAAGGATGTCCAAGATGCTCTTCTAGTGACTTATACACTCCATAATACAAAATAACATTTGTACACCTCTGATTGCCAAGTTACCGGGTAATTTGGACTTATACCCTATTATATTTGTGATGATCGGTTTATCCTCATATTCGGATGACCCATTTAGTGGATCCAATCCTGATGGATGGTCAAATGACTTGCTAAAAATATGAGAACATGATGGTTAGCACTTTGGCCATATATGCGGGTTGATGTATGGTCAGTTTCGTAAATGGATGGACATAACATGGGTTTCTAGAATGATTAGGGGTAAAGCATGGGTATCATCGGATTAGAGTGTCTTGTTCACATGTGTAAGTTTCTTAAATCGTAGTTCGTTAAGCATATTTATATGTGATGAACAAGATAAACGGATCAGAATCTTGATCTGATAAGTGTATAAACGGATGTAGAGGTCAAGTAGCTATTTTACTATGATCTAAGGGCTGAAATTCGACGTGTATGGTTAATTTATGGTAATTAGGCCTAGTATAAAATTTTACATGGAAAAGATCGTAGGAATCACATGATCTGGAATTCAGCGGTCTAGGTTAGTGGCATTTTCGTAATTATTAATGATCTAAGAGTTTTGTGAAATATAATATTTCTACATGGCTATATGCACATTTTTAAATAATTCTTACAAAAGAACTTACCTCTAAATCATTATGGATAAGGAGTTATTCGTCAATTCCTTTAAGGGAAGATATATACGTCAAATCACATGATGGATGGTCTTGCCTAGCAATCAACAGTCAGATGGTATGATCTATGAATGAGGATCATTCCTAACGGTTAGGTTTGTGTCAGGGCAAGGCTGTAA
The DNA here is from genome assembly GCA_037074715.1 of Magnolia kwangsiensis. Classification (NCBI taxonomy): domain Eukaryota; kingdom Viridiplantae; phylum Streptophyta; class Magnoliopsida; order Magnoliales; family Magnoliaceae; genus Magnolia; species Magnolia kwangsiensis. Next base: position 37,395,170 of record CM073580.1, on the reverse strand, counting down.
AACTAGGATAGTCGAATGAGTATCGTACACACGTACGTATAAGTTAATTTATAAGTAACGCTCGATAACTTGCAATACTCGGGTATTGAAAAGTTCAGGGCGTTACATGTAATGCGTGATAATCTAGACTACCACAAGCCTAGATAAGACAATATTCAAAATTCCAGCAAGTCACAAAGTTATATGCTAGTGGAGGACCCATTATGCAAATGCATGAGCTAGGCTACCACAGGTCATAGGTGAGACAGGATCCGGGACTCCGGTAAGTCATAGAGCAGATGCTTCATGGATAACTAGGGAAGAGGGATGAAAAAGGAAAATAATGATGTCATGAATGTCACTCTCACATCACGTATACCCCACTCATTTCATTTGGCGTGGAACCCCAATGGTGTGAAAGATTTACTTGACTTGTTTTGTTTTCCTTGGTTATGCGATACCTTTCCCAATGTTAACAAAATTGATCATTTGACCACTTGAGTCACTACTACCTAGAAAATAGGGCTCCAAAATTCATGGTTAGTGAGAATATGTGGAATCTTTTAGAGAGATGGAAGTTCGAAGAATTCCTTATTTGAGCGATTCCTTAGTGGATATGCGCCGTGGATTCTAGGTAAGAGCCTTGTTTATGGAAAAGAAAGGAGTTAAGCATCCTTTTCCACCTATCTAGAACACGGTCTCTATTTTGTTGGGTCGTCTGTTTTAAGAGGGGATTCAAGTAACTTCCAACAAACTAAAGAAAACAATAATATTATATTAGCCCATAATAGATAAAGCAAGGCAAATGTATGAATTAATCACAAAAAGAAGAATGATGAACACTAAACTTTTAGTTATCCCTTTAAACCACTATTTCTAATATCGAAGATCTCCAAGAGAGGTAACTGTAGAGCATACTCAAAATAGTGTCAGGACAGAGCCTACTAGTAAATGTGTTTGTAGATTATCCTCATGTCGTGAGATGGTCAAAGGCGACGCGATGAGGTGAACAGAGCTAAGGCGAGTTTCTCGATGTCTGGATGCCTAGTCTAGGCTGGGACCAAGGCCTTACTGACGTAGTACACTGGGAGTTGTTTCCCCCTTGCTCTCGAATAAGGGCCGAGCTGACCACTGCACCCGAGACTGCCAGGTATAGCAGTAGTGGCTCTCCTTGCTCAGGCTTGGAAAGTAATGGAGGTGACCGTAGGCACTATGTAAGTTGTTGGAAGGCTAGCTCATAGTCTTTGATCCATTCTATCTTCTGTTTTCCTTTCAACTGCTTGAAGAAAGGGGGCACTTATTAGTGGCCTGGGAGATGAAGCAATTAAGGGCCAACAACCCTGCCGATGAGGGACCGAATTTATTTTGTCGTCCTGGGTGAGCTCATGTCCAGGAGAGTTCGAATCTTATCAGGATTTGCCTCGATCCCTCTTTAGTTGAACAGAAAGCTAATGAATTTTTCTGATCCAACGTCGAAGGCGCACTTACTCGGGTTCAGCTTCATCTGATATTTTTCCATGATTGCAAACATCTCCTCGAGGTCGGTGGTGTAATCTATAGCTCTGATGCTCTTGACGAGTATGTCGTCGACGTAAACCTCCATGGAGTGTTCGATCTGTCATGCAAACATCTTTTTGACTAACCACTGACACGTTCCTCTAGTGTTCTTTAGCTCGAAAGGCATCACTCTATTGTAGCAAAGCCCATTGTCAGTGACAACAGTAGTCTTCTGCTTGTCGTGTGGGTGCATGGTGATTTGATTGTAGTCTGAACATGCATCCATGAAGCTCAAAATCTCGTGCCCTATGGTGTTGTTAACCAGCCAGTCAATCCTTCATAGAGAAAAATTATCCTTGGGAGAGGCCTTGTTCATGTATGTGTAATCGACACAGACCCACCACTTCCTGTTGGATTTTTTACTAAGACAATGTTGGCGATCCAATCAGGATAATAGATCTCCTTGATGAATTCTACTTCTAGGAGGTTGCCGACCTCCACTCTGATAATGGCATATCGTTTTGGTTCGAACACTTGTCGCTTTTGTCTCACTAGTCGATAGTCAGGATCGACATTCACCTTATGGACCATCATCTTCGAGCTAATGCCAAACATGTCTTGGTGGGGCTAAACGACTACATCGGCATGGCAGCGAAGATGGTCCATGATCTTATCTCATAAATATGGAGATAGTGATGAGCTAACTTGTATAGTGTGAGTCGAGTCAGAATCATTGAGGGGGATGGCTATAAGGTCTTTCACTTAAGGCCCTCTCTTGACCGACTCTTCCTAGAAATTGAGAGAAGTGATGGCCATCGTGCGATGCTGCATCCTTATAGCTATATAATAACACTGGCGAGCTTCTTGCTGATCCTCTATGACCTGCCCGACCCCATGCTCGTTTAGGAACTTCATTGTGAGATTGTATGTCGATACTACCGCTCGTATGCATTGAGCGAAGGGCCTCCGAGGATGACGTTGTAGACGGAAGGACAATTAACCGTCATCATTGTTATTTGATTATGTCCATCTCCTGCAGTGACCGGGAGTAGTATGGATCCCTTGGAGGTGACTCTGTCTCTTGTGAATCCGAGCAGAGGAGTCTTGATAGGTCAGAGTTGGGACCTTCTGACCCTCATTTTGTTGAAGGCATCGGCGAAGAGGATGTCGGTCTAGCTGTCAATGACCACCAAAATTTGGAACACTTTGCAGTTGGTTATGGTCATGGTCACCACTAGTGCATCGTCATGGGGATGGTGGATTCTTTGGGAGTCCTCCTTGGTGAATGTCAGATTGCAGGAGATTACCTTTTGTTCCTTTGGAGGCCCGTAGGTGAGGTAGACTTGATGTTCTAAATTGCCATGGAAATGCTCCGAGCATGGGCTTTGCGTTCTTGGTTCGAGTCTCCTCCTCACGCAGGCCCAACAAAGATGGTGTAGATTTCTCCTATAGCCTCATTGTTGTTGTCATTGTTGGGCTACTCGTTCTTCCGATCTGACCATGTGGGTATGAATTAATTAGAAAAAGAAACAAGATGTAACACTAAACTTTCAGTTATCCCTTTAAGCCACTATTTCTAAATAGAGGTTCCCCAAGAGGGGCAACTGCAGAGCATACTCAAAATGGTGTTAGGACAAAGCCTACGAGTAAAAGTGTATGTAATGCATACTCATGTCGTGAGATGGTCGGAGGCGACGAGATGATATGACCAGAGCTAGGAGGAGTTTCTCGATGTTTGGATACCTTGTCTTAGCTGGGACCAAGGCCTTGCTGACGTAGTACACTAGGAGTTATCCCCCCTTACTCTCGAATAAGGGTCGAGCTGACCGCTGCGGCTGAGACGGCTAGGTATAGCAGTAGTGTCTCTCCTTGCTCAGGCTTGAAAAGTAATGGAGGTGACTCCAGGTACTATTTGAGTTGTTGGAAGGCTAGCTCACAGTCCTCAGTCCATTCTATCTTCTATTTTTTTTTCTAACTGCTTGAAAAAAGGGGGGCACTTGTTAGTGGATCGGGAGACGGAGTGATTGAGGGCAGCAACCCTGCTAGTAAGGCACTGAATTTCTTTTGCCTTCCTGGGAGAGCTCAAGCTCAGTGGAGCTTGAATCTTGTCAGGATTTGCCTCGATCCCTCTTTGGTTGACCAGAAAGCCAAAGAATTTTTTCGATCTGATGCCGAAGGTGCACTTGCTTGGGTTCAACTTCATCCAATATTTTCGTAAGATTGCGAACATCTCCTCGAGGTCAGCGGTATGATCTGTAGCTCTGATGCTCTTGACGAGCATGTCATCAACGTAAACCTCCATGGAGCATCTAATCTATCAAGAAAACATCTTGTTGTCAACTATTGGCACGTTCCTCCAACATTTTTCAGCCCGTGAGGCATCACTCTTTAACAATAAAGCCCCTTGTCAGTGACAAAGGTGGTCTTCTACTTGTCATGTGGGTGCATGTCGATCTGATTGTAGCTTGAGTATGCATCCATGAAACTCAAGAGCTCATGCCCTACGGTGTTGTCGACCAATTGGTCGATCCTTGGGAGAGAACCAATTGGTCAATCCTTGGGAGAGAAAAACTATCCTTGGGAGAGGGCTTGTTCAGGTATGTGTAATCAACACAGACCCGCCACTTCCCATTAGATTTTTTTACTAAGACAATGTTAGTGATCCAGTTAGGATAATAGATCTCCTCGATAAATTCAGTTTCTAGGAGCTTATTGACCTCCTCTCCGATGATGATATATTATTTTGGTTCGATCACTTGTCACTTTTATCTCACTGATAAGTGGTCAGTATCAACATTGAGCTTATGGACCATCACCTCCGAGCTGATGCCAGGCATGTCTTGGTGGGACCAAATGAATACATCGACATGGCATCAAAGGAGGTCCATGATCTTATCCCATAAATCTGGAGATAATGATGAGTTGATCTGTATAGTAGGAGTCAGGTCAGAATCACTGAGGGGGATGGCTATAAGGTCTTCTATTGGAGACCCTCTCTCAACCAACTCTTCTCGAAGATCAAGGGAAGTTATGGCCATTATGCGATGCTGTGTCTTTAAAGCCATAGAATAACACTTGCAAGCTTCCTATTAATCCCCTTTGACCTGCCTGAGACCATGCTCAGTTGGAAACTTCAATATGAGATGGTATGCTGATACTACCACTGGCATAGCGTTGAGGGAAGATCGTCCGAGGATGACATTGTAGATAGAAGGATAGTCAGCCACGAGGAAGTTGATCATCATCGTCATTTGATTCTGTTCCTCTCCTGTAGTGACCAAGAGCAGTATGGATCCCTCGGAGGTGACTTTGTCTCTTGCAAATCTGAGTAGAGGAGTCTTGATACGTCAGAGTCAGGACCTTTCAACCCCTATTTTGTCAAAATTTTCAGCGAAGAGGATGTCGGCCGAGCTATTAGTGTCCATCAGAATTTGGAACACTTCGTAGTTAGCTATGGTCATGGCCACCACTAGTGCATTATCATGGGGGTGGTGGATTCTTCGGGAGTCCTACTTGGTAAATGTCAGCTCGCAAGGGATTACCTTCTGTTCCTTTAGAGGTCTGCAGGTGAGGTGGACTTGATGTTCCAAATTGTCATAGCTGATGCTTCCAGCATGAGCTTTATGTGCTTGGTTCAAGTCTCCTCATCCCACAAGCCCACCAAAGATGGTGCGGATTTCTCCTGTAGCCTCGTTATTGTTGTCATTGTTGGGCTGCTCGTTCTTTCGATCTAACCATTCCTCCCTCCTACTGACATACTCCCACGTATGTACGTTGTGGATGAGAGAGCTTTGATCTCTTCTTTAAGGTTGCTGGTGGAATGACTATGATCGCGGTGGAAGTGGCAATACTTCCGTTTATCCCACCTATCGACGTCAGTCTTTATCCGGTTCGACCACTTGAGGATTCATTTGTCCTGAACTTCCATGAGGACTTGATCAGGCATAGCATCGAGGGCAGTGTAAGAGAGGAATCTACTCTCTAGTTGTCTACTCGAACGCTAACCCTTGGTTGGATCATCGTCCCTTCTACACTTATTGCTAGGAGTTGATGCTTGCTCTTCCTTAAGTTGTTTCTCCTTGGTCGAGCTTCCTCCACCCCTGGTGGCTTTTCGCGAGCTAAAAAGCTCTTCGACATTGGAGTATTTCTGAGCTCAATTGAGGAGATCGGCTAATGTCTTCGGGGGATTCTTGCCGAGAGAGAAGAGGAATCTTCCCTCCTTTGGGCTGGCCATCATAGTGGTTAGGGCAATCTGATCTGGATATCCCTCCACTTGCATTGCCTCCAGGTTGAAGCGTTTGATGTAATCCTTTAACAACTCGTCTTCTTTCTTTTTAGGTGGGAGCTCGAATCTTTGTCTAGTCCCTGTATAGTTTCTTTAGGTATGAATATAATATCAGTTGGGGTATTAGTGAGGGCTAGTTTTAGTGCATAGTCATATGATAAGCTCCCCTGCTTTTTTGGGTGGGAGTCCGAATCTCTGTCTAGTCCCTGTATAGTTCCTTTTGATATGAATATAATATCAATTTCTATATTTTTTTTAAAAAAACTCGTCTTCCTTCTGAGTGATGGTGAGGAGGTGAGTCATTGGCTTTTGCCTTTCTTTTCCTTCGATGAAGTTGGTAATGAAGGCCTTACTGAGTTGTGTGAATGAGCTGATGGACCACAGTTTTAATTGTCGAAACCATTTCTGAGAAGCTCCTAACAGAGTTAAGGAGAATGCTCAACACATCACCACGGTCAAGGCACCATGAAGATCTATCCACTCCTTGAAAGATTCTAGATGCTCTGCCAGGTTGATGGCTCCAGAATAAGGAGTAATATGCGACATCTGGAATTTGGGCGGGAGCTGAGCTTGCATGATATCGTTGGTGAATGGTGGCTCAGTTTCCTCCAACATAACTTCTATCAAGGTCGGAGCGTGCGCACAATAAGCCTGTTGTATGTCACTAATCTAACCTTGTATCTTGTTAAGTTCAGCCTCCCAGGGGTCCTCGATCTCAACCACTATCTTCGGAGTAGCCATTATCTTAAGAGCCTTACCACGCCTCTTCTTCTCTAACGCATGATGTATGTTGGAGGCAGCCAACGCAATAGTGCCTAAAGCGTAGGAAGGTTGGCATCTCGGTAATTCATAGGCCTGTTTCTTCCTCCGAGAGCTAACATGTGCTTGAGATGGTGCAAAAACTTTAGTGGTTACCTAACCAACAACCTCCTCAACCCTCAGGTCAGGAGGAGGATTCTGTTGTTCTAGCATCTACCTTATCTAATCAATGTTATTGGTCAGTGCTTCAACTTGCTATTCCAAGGAGATAAGCCGACCTCCCCGCGAGTGCACAATCAGCCTGAAGTTGGAAGGTTAAGTGCTGATAGTTCACAAACTGTTCTGTAGTGCAGGACTGGGTGCAGCAGCATCGGTTTGGGATTTCCTTCTCGCTTTCGCCATTGTTGGATTACTATAAATGATGGGGACGACTTTCAATGTCGTTCCCACAAACAACCCCAAACTGTTGATGCATAAATTTGGATGTCCTCCTTAGACCACTCGATACCTACAAGAGAAGATAGATGGAGACCCTGACTGCAGCAGGGGACCCTTCGATGCCAAAGTCAGACAAGCAAGCTAGGTCTAGTAGAACGTAGGGTTTTTGGGCAAGATTTGTGCATAAGATTATGTGTACCTTTCACCATTAGAGGTGCTCTTATTTATAGCTGAAAGAAAAGCGGTAGCATAGATGGCAATCTCCCTACTTAGTAGGTACGTATTGTAGAGAGAATCGTATCTTGAGAATGTTATGGTGATCTTTTGAGATCTTCTGCTGAGGTCTCAGGCAGATCCGTGTCACAGTCATCTTTTGAGATCTTCGGCTAAGACCTCAGAAGATCTCTTCAACAAGGTCTGAGTAGTGAGGATCAGAGGAAACATGTAGTAGGACGCCTAGGTCGAGCATTTGAGGTGGCTTACATAGTTGTCCTAAAGAGTAGTTTACTAACCTGGATTCTCTAGTGAGCCATGACCAAGTTTTCCTTTGAGCATATCATCGACCTACCCACCTACCTTCTTGAATGTTGTATCCGAACATTAAGACAGAGCTCCCTTCCTAAGACGAAATCCGGGATGACCACCCTCTTCATCTGGTCATTCGGTGCGGGGCTTCCCAAGTGTAGTAGCTCAGAGTTTTGCTTCGTACTGGGCCATGCTTCGGGGGCTCTTACTAATAAATGATCCTGGCAATAGCTTGGAAATGTAGGGGACCGTGGAAGAGCTCGATGTCTGATGGACGCGGAGATACTTGATCATTTTCTAATGGTCGAGCTCGAGCAACAGGTGTGTTTCCTAGCAACAAATTATTGCTTTCTAGTCGTTAAGGAGCTCTTTGGTCATGCTTGGCACTAGCCGACCACGTGACGAGCAATGATGTCCGAGCTGACCTTTTCTCCCTAGTCGGTCCATTTTTACCCATAATAGGGGTCACTAGCGAATCGACGTTCCGTGAAGTCAGGCCGGATGCCGATTTCTTGCTAAAGCATTTTGTAGGATGTTCCTGTGTTGAAAACATATTTAGGGCCCTCCATGATTTTAGGACATGAAACCAAAAATGAGCCAGATCCAATACTCAAATGTGCCGAAAACGTGAGGATTGAACGTCCATGATTAAAATATTCGTGGGGCCACAAAAATTTTAAATCAGGGTAATATTTATGTTCTCAATTCATCCCAGTATGAATGGCGTTATGAACGGTATAGATGGCATTTAAACATCACTATCGACCACAAAGAGTTTTTAAGGGTAGAAATATCCCTACCTAACTGTTTTTTTAGTGCCGCCCACTTGAGTCTTGGATCATGCTCACTTTTGGTCTCAAGTCGTAAATTAAAGTCATAAAACGGATGGACGAATTAGATTTCTTAAAAATATCAAAGTGGACCCAACCTAAGAACTTCATGTGTGCGAAAGGCTTTTGTTAGAGACCAAATCGGATTGCTAACTCTGTATGCTCCTATCGTTCTGAGTAAACTCATTTTGGCCAACGTTAATGTATTTTGTTTATCCACACCGTCCATCCGTTTTTACATATCATTTCAGTGATTCAACCCAAAATTGAAGTATATCAAGAGATATAGTCAACCATACCACAGGAAACAGTGGGAGTAATGATTTCCACCGATGAAACCTTCCTATATCATGATGTTTATTTGTCATCCAACCTGTTCATAAGATCACAAAGACATGGATGAAGTGAAAACAGAAATATCAGCTTGATCCAAAACTTCCATGGCCTACAAGAATTTTTCAATGGTAGACGTTCAATTCATACTGTTTCTTATGGTGTGGTCCACTTGAACTTTCCTATGTACTTCATTTCTGAGCTCATGCAATAAAATTATCCGTTAAAATGATAGACGGAGTGGATAAAATGCATAAATCACAATGGGGCCCACAGGTTTTCTCGGTACGCTAAACTCTCGTTCCCTTAAAAGACATAGGCAATAAAAAAAATTTAAAACCTAACGTATACTATTACAGTACGTAGCAATATTAAAATAAATTACTACATAAACTCTATAAATTAGAATTAGAATTTTTATTTCTTTTCTTTCAAACAGGCTAACATGGCGGTTTCATGGCGTGTGGCAGCATTAATGGTGATATTCTTCGTCCACATCATAGCCGCACAAACAGAAAGAAAGGTATATGTTTAGCTTGGAAGAGGGTTAGGTGTGCCCTTAACCGTGGGCCCATGTTAATGTATTTATTGTTTATCTATGCTTTCCATCCCTCTTTTTATGTCATTTTATTGCATGATTCAAAAATTGAAACCGATCCATATATCTCAAAGTAAACTGCACCATAGGAAATAATGGTAATTGAACTGTTTTAGGCCCACCACAATGTTTATTTACCATCCAAACCATCAACTGTTTGGATTCCTAAAGTGTGGGAGCCACATAGATGGACGGTACATTTTATTTTTATTTTTATTTTTATTTTTTTGACCAAAATGATATCAGCTTAAAGATGGGTAGATTTTACTCTTTAATTTTAGAAGCTAATTTTTCTTTTTTTTTACATTTTTTATATACGTCGGTGTAGGTCTATATTGTATATATGGGCGCACTGCCAAAGGATTATGAGTATTCGGAAAATGAAATATCACTGGAATCACTCCATCATAGCATTCTGGAAGAAGTTCTAGAGGGCAGGTAACTTTTTTCAGTTGTTTTAGTTATTTTGGACAAAGGTGGGCCCACTTGCAATCACGGTAGAGCTATTCAGGGCCCACTGTGTTATGCGTGTGGAAAGCACTCCATTCATCATGCGATCCTTCTAATTTTCACCGTGTACCCAAAGCATCAGCCACACCCAAAACTCAGGTGGGTTAATTCATGGGTAACGATTAAAATCACGCTTAAAACCCAAAGTAGCGGTGTGTCCCATTTTAATTGTAGGTCCACCCTTATGAATTTGTTGGATCTCACTCACATACCACAGTGGGATCCACATGCAGCTAGTTGAATTAAGCTTAACCTACAGGGGCCCACTATAATGTGCACATGACATCCAATCCGTCCATCATGTGTGCCATCTCACATTCTCCTTGGCACCCAAACAATCATGACATCCAAAACTCAGGTGGGCCACAACTCAGGTAGCAGTTTGAATAGGGACACTTGCCACCTAATACCTTTCGGATTTTCTATGGGCCCACCATGTTTTCCATATGCTATATCCAATACATTCACAAGTTGTGTCCCCACGAAGACAATTGGACTCGTGGGGGCCGCACATGATGGATGGATAAGATGTCATGCACACACCCAATGGGCCCCACACAGAAAGTTGTGATAATCTGACATCTGGACTTTTTGGTAAAACTATTGGTTTTGAAATTCTCATAAATGGTTAACTGTTTTATCTGAATGTTTGGAGCAGCTCAGCAAAAGAGTCCATAATCTACAGCTATAAAAAGAGTTTCAATGGATTTGCAGCGAGGCTCACCGAGCAAGAGCAACAAAAACTAGCAGGTAAGCAAAAAAATATAAAGTAGGGCCCACTTGTTGAGTGGCCATGATCTAGTCATTCAGGTGGGCCACATTGGTGTGTTGAATAAGTTGCCCATCTGTTTTCATCATGCGGTGGGACCCACTTGATAATGTCCTGGATATCTCACACATGTTTCAAATCAAGTATTAGATTCAAAGGTAATAATCATGGAAAGAATTCTCGGTGACTCTGTGTTGAACATAATCAGACTCGACTGATCAGTCCGAGTCAACTCAGACGAGTTGACAGTCCATGGGACTCAACTAAGTCAGACTCGCCGAGCAGGATCTGAATCGTCCGAGTCTGAGTCAACTCGGACGAGTTAGCAGTCCATGGGCATAGGTTGTATTGGATGCTTATGAAAAGTTTTCTGAACAAACATGTAGGCAGGGAAGGCATAGTATCAGTGTTTCCAAGCAAAACTCACAAGCTTCACACCACAAGATCATGGAATTTCATGGGCTTCTCTGAAACGGTGAGAAGACAGCCAGACGTCGAGAGCGACATCATCATTGGTATGCTAGACAGTGGAATTTGGCCGGAATCAGAGAGCTTCAACGATGAGGGAATGGGGCCCCCTCCAAGAAAATGGAAAGGATTTTGCGTAAGCATCAGTTGCAACAAGTAAATAATATTCCTCCTTTCTCAACATGTTTTTTTGCCTCACCCCACCATTGAACGGTCTCAGCGGTCTTGGTAGCTTCAATTCAGGCCCATTTCTAGCTTTTGATCGGCCGGGCTGCTATTTTAATATATAACACAGTCTAGCAGGCTCATGTCCTTAACTTTAGGTCAGGTGCATAAAAGAAGTCATCTTGGCTACATTGTTCTCATATGATCACCGTATTCCTCAATCGATTAACTACCTTAAATCCATTAGGCTCTCTTGAATTCACAATAAGAAAAAAGAAAACTTTTAAGGAATTGAATTATTAAATTAATGAATGAATAAAAATGAGTTTAACATTTCATAAATAACCTTAAACAAATCCTAAAAATGTAATTAAAAAGTTCCTTTAAAAATAGGGGAAAAAAATAGAAAATTATGCAAAATTTCCGTACCGGTCATCGACAGGTTGAAACAGCAAAAAATTATGTGATTTTCAAGATCTAGTTGACATGTTCAACCTTTTTGCAACCTATCAACAATATATGTCTACTTGTTGAAATGGGCAAAAATCAGCCAGCAAGTAACCTAAAATTTCTGGCGTAATGTTGACCTGTTGACTGGTTGAACTATGCTGAGTGTGTTTAATTCTTCTTATCTTCTTTTCTTTGGTCCATCTTAGCCACAAATGAGTCTAAGACCCGTCCTACATCATCTTAGTTATCCATGAAACCAACTTGGGTGTGTCAGGTCCAACTCGCACGAGTTGTGACTTAACGAATGAGTCATCTGAGTTGGTGAGTCTTATAAACATGCAGTGAGCCTCGTTTTGATGCATTAATATGGCAAGAGGTTGTTTTTGGCCGGCGTTTTTGAACAGGTTGGGCTGGACTCATGTCCATTGGCTCAATTGGGGGATCTAGACGATAATCTAACGGTCCCATTGAAAATTTGCAGTAAGATCATCGGCGCTCGCTTCTACAAACATGGCAGTATTTACCCTGATGGGGAGGACCATTCACCACGTGACACAAAAGGACATGGGACCCACACCTCATCCACGGCTGCCGGACGTGAAGTGAGGAATGCGAACTTCTTCCATTTGGCACGAGGAACGGCCCGCGGCGCAGTTCCATCTGCAAGGCTCGCAGTCTACAAAGTGTGCTGGGGCAATGGGTATGCAGATGCAGACATCTTCGCTGCATTTGATGATGCGATCCACGATGGTGTCGACCTCAAATCTGTATCTATTGGGGGAATGAGTGCCCTCCCTTATTTCCGAGACACTTTGTCCATCGGCTCATTCCATGCCATGAAGAATGGGATCTTTGTAATCAAAGGTCCATTTTGGTAAGCATGATCTTACTTAATCTGATTAGTGTCATTAAATATTAGCAAAGTGAAATGCATGCGACCCGATCTGTCAACCGATTATTGGATGGACAGGATTTCAAGCATTTGCCTCGTAGGTGTTTGTGGGATACTTGTTTTTTCACTAATGCATATGTGCGGCTGGGAGCTGCATTTCATTGTTATTATAACCATGATTAGAAATATCTGAACTTGTTTTGTTTATTATTTCCTACAATTTGTGTGCATGTTTATGGCATATATGGATCATATTTTAGAAACCCGGAAAATGACTCGGTGAACCACACATATATGGTGCTGTTTGTCAATGACTATAAAACATTTCCTATGTTGCGGCCCACTTGATGAGTAGAGAAGTTTAGGTGATCCTTATGGTGGGGCAATCTATTGGAGAGGTTGGATGTCACATGCATGCAAAATGTTAGCGTAATTGTTGCATCAGCTTTGGAAAAAAAATAAGAGTTTTATTTTATTTATTTATTATTATTATTATTATTTTGGTTTCTTGCTTTTCGTAATAAAAATAATAATAATAATTATTATTGTTGTTGTTGTCGTTGTTAAATATATTTGAGAACTGTTGAGAGCACTAAATTAGAGTGCTCGTAGTTGCATCGGAACACTTAGACACTCCAATCCATTGACCTAGACTGTTCATTTAAGTCCAACATATATTTGATGGCCTACCATGCAAACATTGCACTACTTTAATGAATACTAACCATTTACAATGGCCTTTTAATGTGGACAATTAAGATTGTTTATATAAAAAATGTGTTCCATCAATCTGAACATCTTATTTATGGACTCTTGTGATGCATGGAAGGATGTGTTGAGGTTGAGCACCCTCTTCCTCGAGGGATAATTGTTTCGAGAAACTCCACACGGAGATATCTCGAATCCGCAAGGAAAAGCAAAAGAATAGAATAATTTCTAGAAAGTTGGGAATAATTTTATTGATGATAAAAAATGAGATTACAACTCTTAATTTAAATAAGGACATGAATCGTAGGGAGAATTTTTGGAATCATACTATAACTAAAACTCCTAGAAATCGTGACTTACTATAAATAGTAAACTTATTATTTATAGGCAATCGTGTTTTCCACTAGACCTCAAGATTTTCAGCCAAAAATAGTGACCTATTTGGCTCAACCATGCTATACTTCTAATTATTCTAAACACTTTTCATGTTGGACGCAACTCCTAAAGCCCAAAGCATAAAGAGATATAACCAAACTAAAACTTACTATAAATAGTAAAAACAAAATTAAAATAGGAATTTGACCACCATCTGATGGTATTTCGCAATATCAACATGGGCAACGCGGCATAATGGGGTTGGGTGGCTAAAGTAGCTAGTCCTACCCAAAATCATATACAATACGTTCAATAGCTGATTCCGGTTTGCAAGATATGTCCGTTTTAGGTTTTGACTGTCCGAATCACTTCTATCATTGACCAGGCCTTTTCTAATTCATCTTGACCATGAAAGTCTACATCAACTTATTTGTGAAAATATGACCGCTTGATTTTTATTTTTATTTTTTGCAATTTTCATTTTCGTTCAATAAATCTCCACCTATAGTCAGTAAAGTAAATTAACCTAGTTTTTTAATTTTTTAATTTTTTAATTTTTATAAAGCCACTGGGTACATTTGAATTTTTTTTTCATATCTTTTTTTTTTTTCCGAAACAAAAAACCATCAAGCAACACCGGCCACACATATCATATAACATGCTCTCAACCTAGAAAGGGAAAGAGAAAAATTTACCAGCAGGATAGCACTTAAAAAAAGGCTGGGCAACACCTGCAAGAGCAGGCGAGTCTGCCAACGAAAGCCTCAGCGCATGGGGCAGAAATAGATCCTGACCAAAGCCTCAGTGCAAGAGACGACGTTCAACCTCAAAGCTCCCCTCGAATCATGATCCAGAGTTGGAAGCAGGTTCGCGCAGAATCTGCCAAAAGCTAAAAATGTGTTCCAATAGCTTCCCGAACAACCACCGCTTATCCGAAGGAAGCAACTGTAAACTCTCCAAGATCTAGCTAGGGGAAGGTCAGCCCATACCCTTCTTAGATTTGTTGCATAACCTAGTTGTTGGTTCATAATACATCTTCACAGAATACCTTAATTTATTTTACTAACTGTATGTTTCATCTGTGGGATTAACTTGATGCTGAAATCCCTGAGATCGGGCTGTGCATAAGGACATAGGGATCAAGGGTTCGGATGACTTACCTAATTGAGACACCATGTATACCAGATGAGAATACCAGAATACTAATCTTGTAGTTTTTCTTTCCTTCACACCCTCATATAGAATTTCATATGGGAATTCGTCTTCTATTGTTGTGTAGGATCGGGATCAACAGCCTCTAATATAGAGTGAGTCCTTGGAGAGAGAGTTTGAAACTCATCACAAGTCTCTCCCACACTCTACATCTCTGTGTCCTAGTTTAACTCAAGTAGCCTTGCGTAAGGCTATAACATTTCACCCCTAATAAGTATTGCTGCCTACTTGCGCAGCGTATCACCTAAAGTGGAGCTCACTTGTTTACTTAATCCTATAGTCCAACTGATAGGACAATCTAGACCGTTGATCAATAAGGCCCACCACATAGAGTTCTTACACATCATCTACAATTTCTAAGTAATTTCAAGTGTCTGTGTATCATCCATCCACTCTGCTGAGTATTAATGTTTTCAAATTTATTTATTTATTTAATTTTTTTTTGTGTGTTATGACTCATCTATTACAGCGGGCCCACAATTCGGATAATCACACTGCCATTTATATTTAGATAATGTATATACGTATGCATGCATGATGTATACAACCCAATACGTAATATTTCATTAATCTTTAACTCACTCAGATTTAATTTTTATTAGGGAGTTTCCGTCAACAATTTCGCCACCGAAAAAACGTTCGGTCCCTTCATTTTTGGAGCTGACGCGGCGAATTCATTCGATTCTTATACTCTAGAGGATGCAGAGTAATGTTTCTAGCTTTTCCCATGATCATTGTTTTTCATATGGTCCCATCAGGAAGTAGATCGTGTGATGTATATTGTCTTTCAGATGGGCCACAAACAATGCATGTATTCTGATATTTTAATCAGACCCTACTTTCAAATTATATCATCTTATCCTTTTTTTTTTTGTTTTTTCAGTTCATGTTCTCTTGGAACTTTGGATCCCAAGAAAGTGAAAGGGAAGATTGTTTACTGCAACACCGATAGGTCGGAAGGCGAGGGGCCATATGAAGCTGGGGCCCGCGGATCTGTTATGATTGCAGACGGTGAAACTGATTCTGCGTTCTCTTATGTTCTACCGAATCTTGTACTCACCACTGCTGCAGGAAAAGAGGTTTCTAAGTACCTGAACAAGACCAGGTGAGAATTGCACTTATCGTTTGGTCTCGAGTCGACTGGGCCGAGTCGAGTTATGACTCGACTGAGTCAAGGGTGAGTTGAGCTGAGTCACCCCATTTTCAATTTGGACTCTGGTAGCCCAAATGAATTGGACTTGAACAGTTGTGAGTCGACTCAAATGAGTCGTGAGACCATGGGTCTTGACTCATTGGTCTTTAATTAGTGGCTGGGTCTTATTTTTAGACATTTGTGCAGTGTGAGGGTCTTTTTATTATTATTATTATTATTTTTTTTTATTGTGGTCTATCAACGTATTGGCAGCTCATGTACATATGACCACATGTCCAGTTTGGCACGTGCCTACAAGTCAGGGTGGTCGACTAGGTGGGCCACAGGATATGAAACAAATGAACGGGTGAAAAAGTTTTCAAACTTATCCAATGTTCCTCAGGTTTATCAGGTTCGTCCAGTACAACTAACATACCTAGGGTGCCATCCTAACGGTCTGATCAACCTATGACCCCCAAATGAACAGCTGGAAACTCGTATTTCCAACATTGTATGTGGCCCATTTGTCAATCTTTTTGGGAAGATTTATTTATTTATTATTATTTTAGATGATTTTTTTTTTTCTTTTGAGTTGGACTAGATGGGTTGGGCTCGTTCCAACATCATTAGGCCGAATCAAGACCAATTAGCATCCTTATATGAAGAAATGGATGAAGATGTTTCAATATCTGATCCGTTGATGTATTTTGAGCAGAAATCCAGTGGCTAGGATTCACAAAAGCAGAGCAACCTTTGATCGAAAGGCCCCCCAAGTCGTTTCATTCTCTTCCAGAGGACCCAACTCCATCACGCCAGACGTTCTTAAGGTAGTCTTCAACTTAAAACTTAAAATAAAATAAAATAAAATAAAAAATGAATTCACCTCATTTTAGTTAACGGTCATTATTTATTAGAGATTTTTGGAAATGATTAAAATAATATTTATATCATGGTGAGGTTAAGCCAAATATCATAAAATTTCATGAGAATCAAATTAAACTGATTAATCATGAAATATCATGATATTTGGGCAACCAAATACCACCCAAACCACGATCTCTACTAAATAATTAGGAAATGCTCCTGGTTGCATTGGGTAATTTGAACAGTCTAATTGATCAATCTGAACTGCCCATTTAGTGTAGAACACATTTCATATGTTACCATGCCATGATCCAATCAAATCCTTGATTTGGCCTGATGTTTGTAGCCACCTTTCTCTAAGCCATTGATGGAATGGTTACGGTTGTCTAACAGAATGACCCTTTACAATCATAAGCAATCTATGATGATTCTAAGTCCAGCCCAAGATGAACTCTCTTTTCTTCTTTTTTTCCTTTTTTTTTTTTTCTTTTAACGAAAAAACTTCAAATATATATATATATATATATATATATATATATATATATATATATATATATATATATATATATATATATACATGATGGGTTCTTAAAAAAGTTTGTACGTAGTATATATGAACTGGTTCGCAGGTGAGTATTTCCATGTGTGTGTGTGTGTATCTGCAAAGCTGTACAAATAGAGCAGGGCTTTGGGCTGCCTCGAATGCGATGAGGAAGATATGAGGATTCAGTGAACGTGGAGTGGGATTGGTGGGAGCTCCCCTATTTGGCCAAACCATCAGCCGCGGCATTATCTTCCCTATAGATATGGGTGATAGAAATATGTCCTCTTCTCCTGATTTTTTGAATACGAGACAGCGAATAGGTCCATCTTGCATTCCCTTGACTCTTACCATTTCGTAAGTCCATAATCAGTTTTAAATCCAATTCAACCTAAACCTTCCTCAGCCCCTTATGAAGACACATGACCAGACCATCCCAGATTGCTCTAAGTTCAACAATGTTGTTTGAACCCAGGCCATAGCCAATAGCGAAAGCAAACAAGAACTTGCCTTTATCTCCCCTACAGATCCCTCCGCCTCCCAAAAGGCCCGGATTACCCCTGGACAATCCATCAACATTCAATTTGCACCAATCCCTTGCCAGTTGAAGCCATCTCACAATTGAAGGAAGCATCCTCTGCGGGGTGGTGGCGCCAATCACCAGGGCCTTGAGAATGTTGCCAGTAGGCAACGATTTGCTGGAGGTTTTTGGAAACGCCAGACAAAGCATTTTAAACCATCCGAGCATCTCGAAAATTGTCTTGGAAGGAAGGGCTTCTATACCCTCAAATTCACTTTATTTTTAGATTTCCAAATCTCCCATATATAGGATGATTAGTGGAGCTAGGCCCTGTAGAAGAGATGTATTACCCATAGAATAGGAGGCAGCCCACCAGGCCGTGATTTTGTCTTCCACAGACTGGTTGGTCAAGATAGCAATGCCAAAAATTTCTCTGAAGTGGTTCCACACTGTTTTTGATAGGTAGCCTTCAATGAAGAGGTGCAGCAGTGACTCCTCAACAAACACACTTAGAAACCATGAAAGCACCCTTGGACTGCACTCTGGAATCTATTAGGTGACACAGGGATGAACGTAATGAGGTCGATCACAGTCTTCCTCAAGGATAACTACTCCGGATCCATGGAGCTTCTCTGGACTCCTCACAGAGACTTCTCAAATCCACGAGGAAAGAAAGTAAGAGAATAGAAATAAATCCTAATAAAATTTGAAATTGATTAATAAATAATTGATAATTGTCTAATGTGTCTCATTACACCATTAATAAAGGAAAAAAATTAACTAAAATTCGTAATTACCAAAAATAGAAAAATTCTAATTCTAATACAGATCCTAATTCTAATAAAACTCTTCTAAGGCCTAATTTCTAAAAATAAAAATTACAAATAAAATTTCTTTAGAAGAGTCCTAGTATAACTAAAAGTTATTTGTAAAAGGAAAGAAAATCTAAAACTCTAAAAATATTAAAAATTCAGAATTACTAAAAATAGTAAAAATTTTCTAAAATTCGTTTTTTAGTTGAAAACACACGTTTCTGACGAAACGGATAGATGCGACCCACTTTGTGGGTCGGTTCACCCCGGATGGCCCATTTCAATAAAGATTGATACGTTGTATGCCCCGTAACGATATCCGGATCAAAAGTTATGGTCAATTTACGGTCCACCTCCTTTTGGCTTAATCATGCTGGGAATATATCTGTGACACATTCTACATCAGACCCCTCCACTTGAAAAAAACTCATCCTCAAGTTATTCAAGGGACTTGGCATATGAGTCTGAGTACTTCTGACGCCGATTTTCATTAGCCCCTTTTTTGTACTTGGCGTTAAGCTCTTGAGCTAACACAATACATGTACTCATGCTTTCCTTGACTTGACTAATATTAATCAGTTCCTTCACAGATCTCATATTTTTTCTAATAATGTAGGCAATTAAGCAGACTTGCCCCTGAGACGGGATCAATGTGATTTTGTATATCTCGTATGACAATTTATTGGGGAGTTTATCGAGCACAATCTCCTTAAACTCTTGCAACATTGGCTTCAAATTTTTTAGGATATTCACAAGCTCCATATATTCTTTCTTTTCAACTAATGGATATATATCTCTTGTTTCCTTAGATTGTTTAACAAAAGCCTGTTCAATTATGAGAGACTGTTCCTCAACTTTAGAAATTTTGGGTTGGTTCTCCCTTCCCATAGGGGCGAGGATAATCTTTTTACCATCTTTAATAAAGTTAAATAGGTTATCCCGATTCCTATGTGTAGCATTAATATTATTTTACTAGGGTTAAACAAATAACATGTGGCAAGCTTCCATGTCGACCACGTCACACATTACTCCATCCTTATAATATTTACCAATGGAAAAAGATATACAACATCGTTCAGTTACCTCTGTTTTGTTGACCTCCTTGATCCATCCAATTGTGTAGGGAGATGAGTGTCTTTCTGTTTTTAGTTGTAGCTTTTCCACCACTATTTTCGACACGAAATTCTCATCGCTCCCGACATCGATGATCACATTGCAGACTTTTTGGTATGCAGTGCACCTTGTTTAAAAGATGTTGTCTCATTGTACTTCTATTTCTACCTTTGGCTTGTATAACGGCTTCCTCATAATCGAAGTGATGGCTTGTAATTTACCATCATCTAATGGTGCTTTATAGAAATTGGAGTTATGTCGTACAGCGGCCACAAACGTTTGAGCATCACTTTAAGCTCGGAGCGGAATTATCGCATCCGCAATACAGTTAAGAGTTTTCTGCAGCCCTTACATGGTCAATTGAGTCTTCCGGTGGAAAACTTTCATTCTTTCCAAAAGATAACAAATATATGAATCACCGTCCATAGGATTTTAATTTATACCTTCATTATTTGTCATCAGACTGAGGAAAAATCTTGCTCTGATACTAAATTGATGCAAGGATGAATGTGATGAGGTCGATCACCGTCTTCCTCAAAGATAACTACTCTAAATCCACGGAGCTTCTCTGGACTCCTCACAGAGACTTCTCGAATCCATGAGGAAAGAAATTAAGAGAATAGAAATAAATTCTAATAAAATTTGAAATTAATTAATGAATAATTGATAATTGTCTAATGTGTCTCCTTACATCATTAATGAAGGAAAAAAATTAACTAAAATTTGTAATTACCAAAAATAGTAAAATTCTTACTCTAATACAAATACTAATTCTAATAAAACTCTTCTAAGGCCTAATTTTTAAAAATAAAAATTACAAATAAACTTTCTCTAGAAGAATTCTAGCATAACTAAAAGTTATTTGTAAAAGAAAAGAAAATATAAAACTCTAAAAATATTAAAAAAATCGGAATTACTAAAAATAGTAAAAAATTTCTAAAAATTCATTTTTGAACTGAAAGCGTGCGTTTTCTGAGAAAACGAATAGATGCAACCCACATTGTGGGTTAGTTCACCCCGGATGACCCGTTTCAATAAAGATTGATAAGTTGTACGCCCCGTAATGATACCCAAATCAAAAGTTATGGTCAATTTACGGTCCACCTCCTTTTGGCTCAACCATGCTGGGAATATCTCTGTGACACGTTCTACATCATTAGGATGGTGCCCTGTAAAACCCTCCAAGCAAAACAGGATATCTTAGGGGGAAGCATGGAGTGCCAGACCCAAACTGCCCAAGTTTTCCTCTATCCACTCGATCAAGTAGCTTGCCACGCTGACTTGACAGAGAATGAGCCTAACGGTTCCAATGGCCAAATGTACACATTTGGGTCCTCAGAGATGCAGAATCCACCATGGAAAATAAAGTCTATGACTTCTTGAGGGAGAAAAGAGTAAAGAAAGTCCCTAACCTTCATTTCCAGCTGTCCCTCTAGAACAGGGCTCAAGGCAAGCTGCTGCAGGCAGCCCAAATTAGTCCAATTTTCCTTCCAGCCCAAGATGAACTATTACAAATGAAGAACTACCCTTTTATAGGTCTTGCATTGATTCTATTTGCGATATTTCTATCTATTATTTTGAAGATTTATAATTCTTTTGTTTCACTGGATGAAATTTCAATGAGTTAGGTACACAATTATCCATTTCACCCATTTTACTGGCTGTATGCCATGCTTCTAATCTCTTTTCAATTAATTTCATTTTTAATTTTTACTTACCCGCATACAGCCAGATATAACTGCTCCCGGGGTCGATATCTTGGCTGCATGGTCACCAAAAGGCTCAATTACGGGGTACGAGGGTGATACACGACAATCTAAGTATAACATCATTTCCGGCACATCCATGGCTTGCCCTCACGCAACCGGTGCAGCCGCCTATTTCAACTCATTTCACCCGTCATGGTCTCCGGCAGCCATTAAGTCAGCTCTTATGACAACAGGTATTAGAATAATCTCATTGATAGGACAATCTCTACCATTTGATGGGCCATCTATCTACCTGATAAAATGTTTTGTGTGTCCAATGTTTTGAAAAATACTGTTGATTAGACGATCTAGACCATCCGATCAGTCACCTATGTGATGAATGAGTCCAATGTTTTTAAAGAAAAATCTAATCAAACCATACCATCTTGGTCAGTTGATGGACCATATATGTGCACCCACCTGATAAAATGGTTGATGTGCCCCATACTTGAAAAATATCATTGATCAGATGATCTTGGTTATCTGATTGGTCACCTATCTGGCATATCCAAATGAATATGTCCAATCTTTAGAAAAAATTCTCATCAATCAGATGATCTTGACTATTTGATCTGCTACCTGATTAATGGTTCTTGATTTCAATTTGAGCTTATTGTTATTGTTATTATTATTATTATTTTTCGTTCATCTATAGCTTTTCCAATGGATCACCCCGGCAGTCTAGATCACGAATTCAGTTACGGTGCGGGCCATATCAATCCTAAGAGAGCCGTAAATCCCGGTCTAGTGTACGATGCCACTGAAGCTGACTACATTCAAATGCTATGCAACCAAGGCTACGACGCAATGCATCTTCTGCTCATAACAGGAGAAAGCACCAGCTGCCCCAATGCCACTCTTGGATTTTCCAGTGATCTCAACTATCCATCGATGGCTTCTGCAATCCTGGAACCAACGTATTTCACAAGGACATTCCCACGGACGGTCACAAACGTTGGCCCACCAAATTCCAAGTATAAGGCAACAATCAAATCTAACCATCGGGTGAACATCACCGTCGAACCCAGTGTTCTACATTTCAAGTCAGTCTATGAGAAGCTCAGCTTTACGGTGACGGTGATGCTCTTAGGCGAGCCATTGGATAATTTGAACATCCTCCCTTCTTCACTAGTGTGGTCTGATGGGAAACATAGAGTTAGAAGTCCCATAGTTGTGTATTCATACTATGAGTCTGAATTACCATCGGATGGGAAACATACAGTTAGAAGGCCCATGTATTCAGAGCCGTCAGTGCCAGCGCTGTCTCCTTGAAAATGCTAGATAGTGGTGGTAGAAAGGAAAGAAAATAGTTCCTTTGAGTTGTCCAATTTCATTGTTTGATAGTCTTATATTGAATGAGTTTTAGTTTAGTTTTTAGGATGAATTGAGTAGAAAAAAGGATTCAATTATATTATTTGAGTTTTCAAATCTTCACGTCTTCTCTTTCATTATTTCTTCTCTCTTATTGCAAGAGATTTATTACACTAATGAATTATTATTAAAATGAGTTCATCTTAAGACTTCCAAATTTTGAAATGTTCAAACAATGAGGAATTTTACAATGGGTGTGAAAAAGTGCTTGTTCGGGTACTTAAGATACTTTCTCAAACTTATGGCACAGTAACAACAACTAACCACTAATCCAGAGAACAGGCACTGCTATGCTTACAACTTTTCACCTCTGCAGCTAGGAAAGTTGTTAGTTAAAGCAGCAAGTATTCTGGCTAGCAAGCAAAGCTACTTGCCCCAAACCAATGAAATAAGACTCATTTTAACCATTAAACCTTAAAATCATAACCATCCAAGACTCATGTAATCCAACTATTGAGATGGAATGCCCACTGTTAGTTATGTGAGGACCTGCTGCGGTGGTTAAATGCCATCTAATCCACTCATATATATGATGTGCCTAATCATGATGAAAGAATTACTCAAAAATATAGGATTGGATAGGAAGGGTTATCAAGGCGTGTAAGAGATTCTTTAATAAACTCTTTTTTGTTTGGCATCTCTACTTTAATTCAACAGGAGCTTTTTCAATAAGAGATACTTTAATAAACTCTTTTTGGTTTTAGCTCTTATTTTAAATAAGTTTGTTTGTTAGAATCATTTTTTCAAGTCTAAAATAAGCTCTTATTTGAAATAAGCATGTTTGGTAAAACTTTCAAATAAGAGCTTTTTTTTAATTGTTTGTTTGTTTTTTTATTTTTATTTTTTTTTTTTTAATAATATTACAATGAATCTATTAACTATAATATTCATATTTTAAGACATTTGAGCCATCCATTATGTATCAACCATCATATATATATGGAGACCACCTTTATATGTGGATCAACCATCGTATGTAGACCACCTTTGATGTAGACCATCCATTTGTTGAGCCAAGCCTTCGAAGTGGGCCGCCCATCATACAAGGCCTGTCTTGGATGTGGACCATTCATCATTGGGGTCCACCTTGATGTAGGTCATCCATCATGTAAGGCCCACCATCAAGGCTAATTGTCTTTTATGTGGAGCCCTTCAATGTCCACTATCCATCTGATGTAGAGTGGGTCGTGGACACTTTCATGGCAAAGATGGACCAAAGAAGTCTTGATTGGAGGCGGAAATGATCCAAACCGTCAAAACCTTAGAACAGTCATATCTCACAAATCAAAATGAGTTTTTAGACATTTCATATATGATTTTGGGGTGGGATGGACTACTTTAGCCAACTAACCCCCACTACGTTAGGTTTCCCACACCAAATTTGCGAGATTCCATCATTCGACGGTCGGAAGTTCATTTTATTTTCATTTTTACTATAAATAGTAAGTTTTAATTCGATCATAACTTTTGACCCTTCGAGTTGTAGGAGTCTTGCCCAACATAAAAAGGGCTTAGAAAAATTAGGAGAATGGCGTGGTTATGTCAATTTGACCTTATTATTTAAAGGACTGTAAATTCATTTTTATCATCAATTTATTTATTTTCAATTTATTAGAAGTTACTTATATTTCTATTTCTCGTAGATTCGAGGAAACTCTGTGAGGAGTCTAGAGAAGCTCCGTGGATTCGGAATAGATATCCCTGAGGAAAATGGTGATCGTTCTCATCACGTCCATCCTTGTGTCACCATTAGCCATCACGTGGAGTCCACATTTGATGTGTCATACTGTGGGCCTTACCTTCAAACTAGATTGTCCATCATGTGGGGCCCGCTTTTGATATCAATCATTCATTGTGCGGGGTGCACCTTCTATATGGATCATCCATCATGTGAAACATTGGATGTGGAATGCCATTAGGTGGGCCCTACTTGATGTCGACCATCTATTATGAGGGGCCACACTTTGATGTGGGTCATCCATCACGTGAAGCCCACTCCATTCATTATGTGGGCCCTCCTTGATATGGATCATTCACTATGTGGGGTCCCATCTTCAGTATAGGTAATTCATCATGTGAGCCTGGATTAACCAAAAATGAGGTAGATCCAAAGCTCAAAGTTGTTTGCATGATGTCCCCAGGAATTTTCAAAGGTGGACATTCACTCATCACTATTTCTTGTCTTTTGGTCCGAAGGTGCTTGATTTTGGCATCATTTTTGGGCTTATGACATAAATGAGGTGAAAAAATGATGGACAAGGTGCAACCAAGAGGTTTAATGGCCATTTAAGGTAGGTAGTGCCCACTATAATGTTTGTGACAAATCCACTCCATCCATTTTCTACCTCATTTTAGGGCATGGGCCAAAAATGAGGTAGATTCAAAGCTTTTGTGATGGCCCCAAGATGTTTCAACGGTAGGTATTCAGTATCAATATTTACTGTATTGTAGCCTACGTGATCCTTGAGTCGCTCTCTATAATGAGCTGGAAAAAATAGATGGATCGAGTCAATTTGTCATAAGTGGGTATTCAATATCAATATTTACTGTAATGTAGCCTACTTGATCTATCATGGGTCGTAGACGCAATCACAAAAGCAACCTGAGATTAGTAACCAAAACGAGAAATTACATCTTTCCCTAAAATATCCCCCAAGTATGAAAAAAAAAAAACAAAAAAAACAAACAAAAATACAAAAAAAACAAACAAAAAAACAGAGAATAATAAGGGCATGAAACAACAAAATGAAAGAAAATAAGTAATAAAAATTGATCCCTTGGGGGCAAAACCCTCCATCCCTGCCACAAAGATTTCTCATACTAGTTTAAAAACTTGAGCTCTCTTGTTCAAAATCGCATGCTCTCTAGAAAGAAGCAATTTGGCTAGCAATGAAGGAAATCCCACCATCAATCATATCACTTAAAAAAATCAAAGTAAAAAAATCAAAAGGGCATCCCAAGCACAAAGGACGATGTGAAAATTTGCAAGGACGCTTTGAGTAAAAATAGTGGATGTACAATGAACTTGGTGAAAACCCGACAGGGCACTAGGGGCAATAAGGCACAACTACTAATGGGCAGGTAAGATCAAATACCTGGGATATGGTAAAAACTTAAAAGGGTGCCATGGAAAAAATGGTAGGCAGATCGGATGCAACAAAAAACTGAAATGGCGCTATAGGTAAAAATGGTAATGTAATGTCTTAAATTTTCACTGTTTTGGATTTTCAAAAATTCTTTAATTTTTTAATTATGTAATTAACTTATATTATCACTTACTGACCATTAGCACTCAATGTTAGTTTATACACCTTCATTTTAGACAAAAATCCTAAAGTTCAAGGATGAAAACGATAATTAAACAAAAATTTACTATAAATGGTAAAAATATAAGTAAAATGAAAATTTGACCATTAACCTAATGGAATCTTGCGAAATAACCATGTTATTTGAATATAGTAGCTTCTCCAACCCCAAATTCATATATGACACGTCGAATAACTCATTCTGGCTTATGAGATTTGCATGTCGTAAAGTTCCCTACTCGGGGAGCCAAATTTTGGCGGGGCCCCTGCCCGGCCCACGTGGCCCCCGCCCGGGGAGCCAGTTTTTTATGTTGCATTGCTGGAATTTCCAGCAATTTTGGGTCGACTTCACAAATTCATATCTCTTTCGTTACAATTTCGATTTATGTAATTCAAAAGAAAGATTAAAGCTTGATGAGTCTAATTTTATATAAAAATAAGTAAAAAATAAATAAATTATAATATAGTAAAATTTATGATGTTTTGTCAACTATCCAAAAACTATTAATTTCAGACAGCTGTTACTCCTACAATTTTAATAATTTATTTACAACTCCAAATGAGATGAAATTTTGTAAGATGGCTTTAAACTTAATAATGAAATATTATAAAAAATTTAAAAATAATTTAATTACCAAAAGTATAAGAAACCTTACAAGAAATAGAGATATTTTGCAATCATACAAAAAAATCATTAGTTTCAGACAAACGTCACTTCTAGAATTTTTTTTTTTTTTTTCCACAACTCCAAATGAAATAAAATTTTGTAGATTGAGTTTAAAATTAATTATAAACTATTATAAAATTTTTTAAATAATTTAATTACTAAATATATAATAAACGTTACAAGAAATATATACATTTTGAAATCATACAAAATTCATTGGTTTTGGACAACTTTTACTTCAAGAATTTTTTATAATTTTTTTGGAGCTTAAAATGAAATGAAATTTTATGAGATAAATGTTAATGTAATTATGGATTACCAAAAAAAATTATAAAAATAATTTAGTAACTAAATATGACAAAAAGTTATGAACAATAGATAAGTTGAAATCAAAAAAAAAATTTGCAACTTCGAGTTACCGATAGTTCGGACGTATCTTTTTGATATTTGAGTTTTATAACTTTGTGTCTTTTTAAAAATTATTTCTAATCATGCTAGAGATCATCCTGTATAATTAAATTAGATTATTTTTAGTAAATTTTTATAATTTATAGTACGGTTGAACTACGGCTCTAAAGTAGAGTTGAGTTTGATTGTAATATTCTCTAAGTTTGTATTTGGGGCGAACTTCACTAAAATATTATAAGCTTGCTTATTTTCTTATGGAATCAAGATTCATACCACATTGAGGAGATGATGTTCTTCCTCTTTCCATTCCCGTGGCGTTTCTAGGGCCACCATCCCTTCAAACCTCTGAAATATCCTAAAACTTTCGGTTCTTTATTCTCTCTCGAAATTAATGAAACCCAAGCATGGTTTACTCATAACCTACTAGCCATAGGATCGAGACGATAACATAAAGATACAATCTTAGTCCAATGGAAACCTTTTTAGGATAATTGCTTAACCATAGGTATAGTGAAAGATTTATTAATTACTAATTTGGACATTAATTAAGACGAGAACTCTTTTTGTACAAGACCCGAATGATAACTTTACAAATAGGAGATTTTAACTTTTTAATGATGTGTGATTTTCTCTAAACATTTAGGTTGATTGGACTACAGAATCATTGGACCATACACTTGCGAATTATTCGTGGCTTGACTCAATTCTCAATCCTGGGTGACTACCAACAGACTTACTACTTTGACTGAGCAGAAGACCAGGATCCACTAGGACGAAGAAGGGATGCAACGAGCCTTCTACCCTGGTCAGGTAGATGATCGACGTATCAAGTTCAAGCCCACTACAACCGTCTCTCCGTATTGGTCGAACATTGAAAATAAATTTTTTTACTCTAGATAGAGGAAAATCGTCGTCATGAATCCAAATCTTTAAAAATAAATAAATAAATTATAATAAACCATCAAGGTGAAAAAGTTTTAAGGGGGTAGAATAAAATGAGACAGACTAGCATAAATAGTATACACCCTACCACGCATATAAACTTGAAATCAATAAAACTTAGGTAAATGAAATAATAAAATATTTAGTTATTACCCTTAGGCAATTTCAGGGACGAAATTGTTTTTAAGGGGGTAGATTGTAACATCCTGAATTTTCAAAAATTCTTGAATTTTTCTAATTATGTAATTAACTTATATTATCACTTATTAACCATTAGCACTCAATGTTAGTTTATACATGAGTGATACCAGTAAAGAACCGCACGAGTTCGATTAATCAACCATAGGAAGTCAACAAATCTGCCTGATCACTTAAACACCGAATGTAGCCACTTGATTTTCTCACAAAGAGTCTAAATCTAAACGACCCACCACTGATTAATCAATACAATCGTAACTAAATTAAAAGATCTACTCGAAGACAAGTTAGATGAGGCCTGGATCTTGACTAATTGACCAAATCAACCCCGTTAATCTTTTAGCCTAAAACTGACGATTTAGAGTAGTTATGACCAAATCTTCGCTTTCACTAGTTATACATATATGCCACACTATGAACATAGTTAATCTAAACCTAAATCATTGCCCACCAGAAATGCCCCGATTTTCCAAATAAGCTCTACATCGCTCGTTAGTGGGCGACTAATTCTGAAATTATAGAATAATGTCCATCTCACTGGGCTTGACGTCCATCGTGGGTGGCGAACCAAGAAAGTACCTAGAACGGCTCAACTTGGGCCGAAAACTAAATGCTTGTGTAACACCCTGGTTTTTTGCTCACCTACAGTTAGACATCCTTAGGCAATGGGTCGACCATATCACTCTCAAAGATAAATCCCAAGGTCAAAAAAAAAAAATCACTTTTTAACCCATTTCCTTCAAAATCTCACCTTTCACCACCTCATTTTTCAAATTTCTCTAAGTACTTTCATATTGGACATAAATCCTAAATTTTAAATGGTGAAGAACTATACTTAAACTAAAACTTACTGTAAATGGTAAATACATGCGTAAAATGGGATTTCAACTATTTAATTTTTAGAATTTCATGATGTAGATAGGTTATTTGGATGGATTAGATTCTTCTACCTTAAAATCATATATTGTACATTGCATAACTCATTTCAGTTTGCAAATGAGACTCGATAAACACCTCAATGGACTCGTGGGCCCAAACGGCTCAATTCGGGGGGACCCGAGGTGGGTCTCACATGTTTCTGGCATCCCCGAGGGGGGGGGGGGGGGGGGGGGGGGGGGGGGGGAGGGGGGGAGGACCTCACCCCTGGAGTGAACCCTCGCCAAATTGGTCACTGACCGGCGAGGTCCTCGCCGGTTTGGTGAGGCCTCGTCCGTACAGCGGTCAGGCAGCCCGGATTCTACATTTTTTTACACGTTTCGTCTAACGTTGAAAAATCATATCTCCTTCATTATAACTCTAATTTAGGTGATTCAAAAACAAGATTGAAGCTAAATAAGTATAGCTTTATATAAAAATATGTAAAAAATATAATAAAATACTTAATATAGTCTAAAGTAGGACGTTGTGACAACTGTCCGAAAATCACTTGTTGAACAACTGCTGCTTATGAAAATTTTAGAATTTTTCTACAACTCGAAATCTTATGAAATTTGGTGGATATAGGGAAAACTTGATGATTAACCACTATAAAAATAATTAAAATAATATAATACCTAGAAGTGCCCAAAATAGGGCATAGAATGGCCCTAGGACCGTATTCTACCATAATTAGGGTTGAATTTGGTTAAGTACCAAACTGAATACTCAGTAGAATTAATTTGAAACACTTTAAATAGGAACTGCAAGACTTAAAATTCATAGGACCGCTAACGCTATGTTACGTAGAAACCTAGGATTAATCTCTAAACCCAGTTGCTCTCGGGAACATTCAGAAACTTCGTATCGGACCTGGACCGCACGTTGAATGTTCGATAACGACGAACTTCGACCATTATGACTGCCTAGTTGGACTTAACTATCACCTCGAAAATCAAGCCCAAATGATGTCCTGGGACTGTTTCCTTGAGTCCGGAGTGAAGAGAGTGAGAAGGCAAAGATTTTTTTTTTAAAAAATATAATTTTAAGTAATCTGGATCGTTTCGCTTGCGCGTTATTTTTAAGCGTTCTGACCGTTAGATTTTGTCCCAAATTCACCCTCGGATCAGGATAGGTGGCCCATAAATGTCATAGCACTTGTGGCTCTGATCGACTTTCGGTGACCGCTGAACTGAAACTGGTCCGCCACGGTCGATCTGAAAACCCGACCGGACTTAAAACTTAGCTTGACTTAGATCCGATATTAGAGAGCTTAAGTCGGACCGTATTTAGTAACATGACCTCCAAAAGTGCTCTGTTGGATCGGAATAAGCCCGATTTGGTTATAACCTAAGTATACCATGGCCCTGGAGCCATTTTCATCAATTTAGAGCCTATATAAGAGGCTTAAACCCCCTCTCTCGTATCCCATACGAATTTTCTAAACTTAAGGAAGAGAGAAGAAAGAAAGAGAAGGAAAGAGAGAGAGAGAAGGTGAGTGAAGGTGTGGGAGTTATTCTTAAGAATCGCTTCTGTTATTCTACGTGTTTATTCATCACATCAGTGTCGCTAGTACGACGATTCTGACTTCGTTCTTAGGTAAGAAGACGTAATCCTAATTTGTTCTAGGGTTCCAAATGTTTCATGTAGTAAAATAGCTAACTCCACACATGTTATAGGTTGACATTTCATCGTTGACGAAGACTTAGAGTCTCTGTCGAGTTCGTTACGATTCTACAGCATAAGGTGCAGACTATAGATGTTTAGCTTATCATTTCTCAAAGCTTTCAATGTTGGCTAATGGTAGATTACTGACATGGATGGTATTTCAAATGTAAAACATGTTATCCATTTTTCATTTCGGTTAACTCCGAAGAATATGGAATTTTGTGTATTATTTGTATTCGTAGAAAATACTGCATACGTATGAAATTTGAAAGTATAATTGCCATAATTTATTGCTGTGTGTTTATGCTAGTTATGAATGTAACAACGTCTCGGTGAAAGGATTCGCCCTAATACATGTTTCGGCCAACATACGCTATGTAGGTTATTAAGTGTAGTCTAAGTGTTTGTTGAAATGACTAAATAAATATGGATTTATGATTTATGCCTACCATATGTATTGAATGTAAGAACATGATTGTTGTGTATTAGACATCTCCTTGATATAAGGATCTGTCATATTATATGTTGAAATCAACATACGTCATGTATGTTGGAGTTGTGTAGTTTAAGTGTTAGATAAAAATGCCTGTGTGAGAAATTGGGTGACGGACTAAATTTAATAAGGTTGTTGAGATAAGATTCTCGACTACCGTAGCCATATACATGAATTCCTTCAAAGTAACTGTAACTTGTATGGCGTGGTTTGTGTAGAATACATATGTGTTGGATGACATGCTATATGTGTTTCATTGTACTTTCAAATATTACCCATGTTTATATTGGTTATCAAATGCTGTAGGATTATCTTATCACATGCACATACTGCTTACATCAGATTGTGTTTGGGGCTATTAAATAGTCTAGGAAATCGGTAACCAGACTTGAGTTCGTGGCTGAGTTGTATTCACCACACAGAACGTGTTTGACGAACCCGAGTCATGCGTTGCTTGTCGACAGTGGTTAGGTCACACGAGGTGCTTATGCACTTCATGTCGATCAACTTAATGGGCACTCGTACTAGTCAAACTCGTCAAGTAATCCGATTATCCCGATGTATGTTAACCATGTATGTACGCTACTGCTTGAACCTAAGGTACCAAACTCCCCATTGAAAAGCCCTTCTAACCTTGGTACCTTAATCCGCTAAGACACATGAGTCGATTATGGTGGTATGAGACACTATATTCGAGTTGTTGGCCTACTCTGATTGGTGATGAGCCCTTTGTAGTGACCAGTGAGCACCTATACTCATGAGCTGATTATAGTGGTATGGGACACTATATTCGAGATGTCGGCCTACTTTGATTGGTGATGAGCCCTTTGTAGTGTCCTCTAGTATATCTTGAAACTGCATTGGGGCGACGAGCCTTGTTGTAGTCTATAGGATATAACTAGACCTATATTGATTTGGGTGATGAGGGAGTGGTGTAACGATTCCGTGTAACAGCCCTGACAGCCCTTTACAGTGATCTAGAACTATACTATCGTATGAGATTATCTCGGACTGATGACCCGAGAATAGATCATCATTTGGGTAATGATACAAGGGAGGTACCTTAGCTTCTCAATCTTGCTGTATGAAAAAGACTAATAACAACTTGGTAATCATGTTCATATCGCACTGCATGTGCCTGGAAGAAGTGAAGCACTGAGGGATGAAAGCATGCCGCGAGCGTAAGATGATGTCACATGAGGGAGTACGTAGGTAAGGGCATGCATCATGATTGCATCTCATCCTTGCATTAACAAGAGTATCTAGGAATGTTTAATTGTACTGCTTTATCATTATCGCTTGAGTGATTTGATAACATGTTAATCTTTACTCTATTGTTCCACTGAGTTACCTACTCACTCCCACATTACGGGACGGTGTTGTACTCATTAACCAGACTCTGTCTTAGTTTTAGGTGAGGGCGATGCTTGTGAAGCGGAGTCGAACTTTACTTTTTGATGATGAGTTCTTCTACATATAACTCTCTGGCAGGTCTATTTGACCTGGAGTTGCACCGATGGGCCTTTAGTATTTAGGATAGAAGACATTACATTTTTCTCATTTTGTGCATTTTGTAATCAAACTTGTAATTGTTAACCAAATGACATTCATACTCTGAGGGCTTACTATCACTCTTATCTAGTTTATATACTTATCACAGTCTTCCGCTTGCATAATTTAAATGCCTGTGAAGTATGATATACTGTTTTTGGTGTAATCTCAATCATGTTTAATGCCCTTCTACAGACAACATTCAATCATCATTATCTATGTTACATAAGTAATGTTTTGGAACTCGGGAGTTGGGTTTCTGCTTGACCCCCGATTTTAAGGGCGTTACAAGTTGGTATCAGAGCATGATTTGGATTAAACTGGACTTGGGTTATGGTCACACGACGTACGTTGACCCCACTATAGCGTAGGAGGGTGCGAGAACAATCTAGAACAGGTTTAGGACCCCCAATTTTGTTTGTTGGCGAAAGTTTACTGAAAACGATCGCCGAGATCGAGTTCGTGCGCACTCCTGATCACACATGACGACCCAAAATCACTTCTAGACCGTCAATTGACGGGTTTAGATCGTGTTTCAATCCATTTCAGCCGCTAGAAATCGGTAACTTTGTATATGTAGCAGTTTTGTTTCGAATCGACCCGAATCGAGTCAAACTGGAGTTAGGGCCCAATCGGGATTGTTTTAGGAGGACCCAGGGTGGGACCCATGTCTTTTTGGACCCAAGGAGGGGGGAGGACCTCGCCGGTAGGGCTAGCCCTCACCGAGGAGTCCAGTGGCCGGCGAGGCCTCGC
Source organism: Magnolia kwangsiensis (assembly GCA_037074715.1). NCBI lineage: Eukaryota > Viridiplantae > Streptophyta > Magnoliopsida > Magnoliales > Magnoliaceae > Magnolia > Magnolia kwangsiensis. The sequence goes on along the minus strand of CM073580.1, from coordinate 37,361,376 downwards.
TGACGGTCGGGCCAGGTCGTGCTAGGCCTTCAAGCCGACGCCCTTAGGGGACTAGTGGACCCCATTGGTCCATGGTTCATTGGTTAAAACCCTCCCAATAACCTACTTCCTTCACAAACTCCACCTCCAAGCTCTCCCTTTTCTTCAAAACTACTCCATTCTCTTTCAAACCATCCTTCTAATCATTCTTTCTTTCATTTTTCATTACATCCGATATCCTTCCACCGTGCTCAGTCATATCCATCACATAACCCTCTCATTTTCTTTGATTCGAGCTCTCACATCTCCCATTTGAGTCTCACATTCATGTAAGTCCTCTAACTCATCCTATTTTGTTGTCCTTCCTCTTCTTCCCCTTTCATTTGAGCCTTTACACTCCCATATCAGGCTCAAATCCGTGGAGGCCTAAATTTTTCATCTCATTCTTCTTATTTTCCTCCTTTTCCATAGCACTTTTTGAGCTAGTTATAGCCATCTTCTCGATCTTTATGCTTCTACCGACGGGCGAGACCAAACACAGTAGCTCAGTCCATAAACGGTGACCATCTAGTGTTAGGACATCTACAGTTTTGGACTTAGAGTTGGTATTCCTAGATTTCGAAAGATCGGAAACTATAGAACATCTAATAAATTAAAAACGTAAATCTTAGACTCTCCTTACCTGGTATGAACATATGTGTAGAGCTCGAGCGTAATTAAATTTAGGTCCGAGCAACTCAATCCTAATCAGGCAACCTTTGATCCTAAGCGATAAAACAATTTCTGGTAGTAGAAATGATATGAAAGTATCTAGCGTATAAACATAGACTTTGGAATACAACTAGTGGATTGCCGCTACGCATAAGTTAAGACTAAGTACTAGTTATACTAAGGATTATGAAGGACTAATTTTGCTAAGATAATTGAAATCTAGATGTAGTTAGTTGTCTTGATTTGGTTGAGTGAGATCTCGTTCCTTTGTTGGATTCTCTTAATACTTATAAGCATCCTTAATAACTCCTAGGAAAGCTGTTTTGATTTAGAGACTATTCATGCATAGAGAAACTTGTATATCCCTCGGATTGAACTTAGGTCAAACCAGCATGCCCCTTAGAATTACCCTCCCAAGGACTTAGTACAATCGGGAATACGGAGTAAAGGAACTGTATATAAGCGAAGTATTCGCGGTTTGAATCGAATACTCAATCCTAGTAGTTACCAATGAAATCTATGCTCTGATCAAGCAGAAGATCGGGATTGACCAGGATTAAGAACTGATACGATAAATTTTCTATCATAGTCTAGGCCGAAGATCTATGTATCTGGCTCAGACACACTACACAACTTTTCTTCCATGTTGGCCCGATCATTTATAAATAAAAGTTTATTACCTTGTCTTTGGAAAGTTTTAAAAATATATAGTCAACAAAATTAGGCATATTGCCACCAACTCATATCCGTCCCTGAAATCAACCTCAACACCCATCATTTTTAACTCCTTTCTATAATTATAGGTACCAATGCCATAGTACGTATCATTAACGAAAGGAAGACCAACGTATTAGGAGATTATATCCCATATCATGTTAAGGGTAGGTCTTAAATTACACATTGTTCCGACATACGGATCAGGACATAGATTCTTTAGCTTTGAGAGTAAAACTAATTTTTAAGGGGGGTAGAGCATTATGAGCCTAATCTAGTTAGGTCAGCTAATACAACTGTTAGATTAGAATAGCGCAGCGAAAGCGTGGTTGGCACCTTCCTCACTGGCCCAGGATCGAAGGAAATTGATTCAGGTTATACGTAAGGCTAAGTCATTAAATAGGACTTGAATCTTCCTTAGAATGTCAATAACGAAGTCTTTAAAGGGAAACAATTAGGGCTTAAATGTTGAACCCATTCATATTAAATCATAGGCCTAACAATGGGAACGAGCAGAGGTCAGAGTATTTAAAAATCTACTCGTTAAATACGAACATAATAGAAACCTTGGCCAACTCTATACGATTATAAATCCTTTTGGATGATCTATTAAGGTGATTATTAACCCCCACCCTTGGACATAGATTTAGACAAGGACTCTCCTAGACCAAGACCCAAAGGGCAACCTTATAAATAAAAAATTTAATAGAAAATTTGAACCTTTTAATGATGGGCATTCCCTAAGCTTATGATGTATTTTAGGCCCTTATAAGAGGCCCATTATGATGTATATGAGGCCCATTAATGAGGCTCATTTAACATTTATGAAGCCCATTGGTGCGACCCATTGATGTGGCCCATTGACGTTTATGAGGCCCATTGGTGCGACCCGTTGATGGGGCTCACCTTAATGTCTACATTGTATATCAGCACCGTCCATCTGGACATGCTGTGGGATGTACTGTAATGTATCTATTTTATCCACGTTGTCCTAATTGCTGGACGAGTGGGGCTCACCTTGACATGTGCTTTATATTCAGTCCGTCCATCCCTGGACACAAACCCCACCATGATGTATTTGTTTCACCCCACCATCCATCCACGTGGGCCCATCATGTTGTACGTGTTTTGTCTATACTGTCCATTTGCGTGGCCCATTATCGCCATATAAGAGGCCCATTGTTGTGGTCCATTGCGATGTATATGAGGCCCTGAGATGTGGCCCATTATGGTGCATATGCGGCCCATATTTGAGGCTCATTGTGACGTATATTAGGCTCATGAGATGCGGCCCATTACGATGTGTAAGGCTCATGGGTTGTGGTCCATTGTGATGTATTTTTGGCTCATTTAGTAAGGCCCATTGTGATGAATTTCTAGCCCATTTGGTAAGTCCCATTGTGATGTATTTTTGGCCCATATGATTAGGCCCATTGTGATGTATTTTTGGCCCATTTGGTAAGGCCCAATGAGATGTATTTTTTGGCCCATATATTGTGGCCCATTTGACATATATGGGGCCCATGTATTGCGGCCCATTGTGATGTACATGAGGTCCGTGAGTAAGGCCCAATGTGATGCATATGTAGCCCATAAGTGAGGCCCATCATAATGTGTATTAGGCCTTTGAGAGAGGCCCATAATGATGTATATTGGGCCATTATGTGAGGCCATGGGCCCACTATATGTTTGGTTATATGTGGGTCACTCCTTGGGAGCAATGTTGGTTAAATGTCCACATTGATGGGCAATGATGGTTAAATGTCCTCATTGTGTCATTCCCTTAAGCCCTTTGTTAGGCCGATTATCCATGTCGGTTAGTGATATCGATTATGAGTATGTGACAGCATAACATTTTGGTACATGCTCATACGCATCATCTGTATGTTTGTTATGAGATGTGATTGACCATTGCATATGTCATTGGGCAGGTTGATATGAGACTCCCTGATAGGCAGAGATTGTCTCACATGAGCATATGGTATGCGTAGGATTGATGCATGACCGGATTGTATGATTCATGCATCTTGTATTGTGTGTTGTGATCACTGTATGACCTAGCGACATTAGGGCCGTAGCCTTCACAGGCATGTCGTGGATGGTTAGATGGGACACCAGAAATCTATTACTAGCATCGGGGTGCCATAGATGTCCCCAGGTTAAAATCTCTAAACCTCCGAGGCCAAGAGATGCCCCAACGTCGAGACAGAGTAGATACATGAGTGCTCGAGTGCCAAATACCAGGAGGCTGCACTCCCATTGTGTCATGGTCGGTTAGGAAGGGATAGTGACCTTACCCGCCCAAGGGTAGTGGGTATATCTAGGCTGAGTTTGACTAGCTCGTAATTGGGTCCGTTATCGACATGCCGAGTAGATATTGGTTAACTATTGGTCAAGTGGATAGTGAGGTCTCTTCCACTTGCATGGTTGAGCGTCTAGTGGGCGGCGATTGCATGTAGAGTGTACTAGACCCCAATGATGATCCTAGAGATGTACGGTACTAATATGTGGACTTATTAAGCAGGAGTTGCATATTCATTCATTCATTCACTATCCACTCGGGCTAGTGGTGTGCAACTATTTGTTATGTGTACCTTCATAATGGCCAGGATTTCGGTTGGGCCACATGAGTAACCTGAGATCAGGAGTTCACCACATTGAGTTTATCTATCCAAATTTAAGTATGGGACTGGTTTGGATAGAAGTCCCTTGTGATGGACCTCGTAGCCTACAATACTACATACTATCATCCCGACCTCACTCTCCAGCTTAGTCATTTTATTTACACCGTATATTGCATTACATCGGCGACATATAATATTCTGGGTTGCTACGTTTCTATATTTATATGGCCTAGATGAGGTTGACAGCATTCATGGACTCGTTAGGATTTGTATATGATATTAACTTATTATGTTTTACTACATCGCATAGCCTGGATAAGGCTGATGGTATTTATGGACTTGCTAACATGTTTCCGCATTACTCTATTATCGTACGATTTATGGATTGCCAGTATTTCTGCTTACTCTGATATTTATGTGCTTGGCACGTGCATCGCACACACTTACACCACCATCTAAGGCTTCTATAAGTTTATGCACGATAGATGTGTGCAGGTGATGTTAGGTTACAACAACAATGAGCTTAGAGTGTGCAACGGTCTTCTAGAGCTTTGATTTTCGATATATGTATTTTCCTTTCAATACTGTATTCAAATGTCTATATTAGAGGATATGTGATGATGATGTTGTCTTTGTGATTTGGGTAAACTTGTGGTTATGCTTGTTATGAAACAAATGTACGTTAAAAATCCTTCTTGTAGGATCCTAGGATCGAAATCTGGTGTATGGACATTGGAAGCTGAGAATGGGGTACTACGAAGGCTGTCGACACCGGATTCGGTGATAAAAAATTTTGTGAGCCCGATTTCCAAGTTTGGGGCGTGATAAGAATTGTCTAGCAAGTTTGGCTTGAATAATCCTGAAATTCTCGATTTTATTGAAGTATCTTCGATTGCACCTTCGATACTATCTAACAATCTTCAATAGAATCGAAATCTTTTCTGGCAGTTTTCCAAAACTATGTTTTTCTGGCTCCGAAATTTCAGAAAATCTTTTTTTTTCAAGACAATTTTCAGGATTCCTTTTATTCATTCAAATATTTGATTATCTTCATTCCTCACTTGATTTCCTTGGATCTTTGGCATGTGAATTCTTCAACCTTGGTCTCCTAAGATCCATCCATTGCCTTGGTGATTCTTGAGCATCAAATCCATGCTTTTAACATTATTTTCAATCCAAGCTCTTAAACTTACCTCGCAATACAAACATGAATAAAATATACCCATTAAGCATTATCAATTTCGTAAAACCAAGATATAAATAGGGGAAAATATGTAATATTTTACACTTAACACCGCGTCAGCAAGGAGGCGATCAAGTGAATGCTTCAACGATCACAACATTTTTTGGTTGAACTCGTTCTCGCAAGTCTAATGTTGAGGATTTTTTAAGACTAAATTCTAGCTGCTTAGTAATTTTCAAGGTTGAGTTTGAAGTTATTAACTCTTAATTGAAAATTTTTTCAACATTGATTGAGTCATGAACTTTCACAATTTATATCTAGCTTACGCCTCTAAGTCTAAGTCTGATACTGTAGTGTTAGCTTGATGATTATTGATAGTGCTAGGAACTAAGCCTGGGGAACTTGTCCATTATGTTCAATGAAAAGAGAGAAAGAGAGAGAGAGAAAAAAAATAGTAAAAAAAATTAGGTACATCGAAAAGGGCTACGTATTGAAGATAAAAACAAGTTTGAAAAGAAAAGAAAAAAGGAGTATAATAGTGTGAAAGTCATTGTTGGGAAAAAAATTGAAAAATGGAAATTATTGAATTGTAAGGTAAGTTTTTGTTTAGGTTATGGTTAATCTGACCATTTCGTTTGATTGCTAATGTTAATATGAATGTAAAGAGATGAACTTAGTTATGACAAGTTTGGATCTCACTATGCACCCATGAAACTCAATGTTTGAACTCTTTTCAATGCAAGATTAATTCTTTGAACCTAATTTGGATATTTACTAAGTGTTGGAGTTTGTATGGATATTATTCTCAACATTAGCATGCCTTGAAACTCTATGGTTTGGATATATTTTAAGCTTTGCTTAAATTTATAAGACTAACTCTTCTCTGAAATTTACCTTGGATTTTGAAAATCTTGCACATGTTTTGCTCGGGACTAAAAAAATGTTGGTTGGGGTGTGGGTTAAGACTCAATTATTGCATATTTATCCTCTCATATGCATTGTTTTCCCATGTATTCAAGTGTTAAATTGAGATAATAAGATATATTTTCTTTGTGTGAGTTGATTTCAAAACCAAAGCAGAATACATGCTTAAATAGACAATTTAAAGTTCAAATTCATAATGTCTGAAGAATTAAAGAGTTAAGGAATCCATGATGAAGATTTCAAGCAATGAAGATCCAAGAAAAAAGTACCAAATATGGAGAGAAGTTTGGAAAATCAAACAGTCAAATAACAAAAATAACAGATTGTTCGATCCCACCAAAGGTAGGTTCGGTCCCACCGAAAGTGCCGAGAACAATCCAACAACAAATAGTGTATTTTAAAAGTAATTCAGCTTAACCAAATGATTATTCAGTGCAAACAGAGTGAAATGTGGATCAACCCGACCAAAAGGAGACAGAGAGTTCGGGGAGTTTGTTTGAGAAATTCATCTCCAACCGAAGGAACGTTAGCTAGTTTCGGTGCAACTTTGGTCCAACTGAAGGTGCTTGTCTGTGTGATCGTAGTGTAATAAAAGTGAGCAATTTTGAAGTTGATTCAAAGTCAGTGCAACATTTTCCTATTTAAAGGGGTATTTTATTGGTGTACTGATTTGTGCACCTTGTATGTCAATCACATGCATCTTTGTGTCAGGGAGTCGGTTGAGTCATTGGAAGCTGAAGATTGAAGACACATGAAAACTGAATCATCAAGTGAAAAAAAGGTAAATGAGGCGCCTTGGTGACTATGATCCCCAATTGAACATGCATAGATAGGTTATAGAGGCCCCAAGTGGCTGGAAAATAAACTGTTCAAAACCAGCCAACTTAGAGTAAGTTCGATCGATTGATCAAGCAATCCTTAATTGATCTCGAGTGATCGAACTCGATCAATCGACAATGCCTTTTTTTCCTCATTTTATGACTATTAAAACTTGATTCCTTTAAATAGAGAATTTAGTCTTTGGATATTTTAATGGATTTTTGGTGCAATAGAAGCTTAGGAGATTCTTCCCTCATTTTTCTTATGATTCATCAATTGAAAGATGATTCCAACCTCAATGAAGAAAATGAACTTGATCTCCACCCTGTTCTAGATATTATACTTGAACCCATAGTAAAATTCTTCTCTAAATCCTCTAGAACACCAATCTAATTGAATCCCATAGAAATTGCAACCTCCCCATGTGTTGTGGGAGATTCACCCAACTTCTCATCACCTTGGTCACCTTAATGGAGCAAGGTGTTTGATCTTCGAGTTAAAGCATTAGAAAAGCATCAGCATTAATGATTGAGGTAATAAAATGGGAGCTGATTAAAGCATGAGAGAGCATCGATCAAGCAACCCAAAATAGCGCATCAAAGAGGCTCAATTCGATAAGTGTCAATTAGTGATTCTATACTCTTTTTCCTTATGTAGGATTGAGGGTAAGAGTTTATAACCCAAACTCAATAAGTTCTTTTATATGATCTAGGCTATTGTATAGGGTCAAATTCACTAGACACGGGTGTGTACGTGTTAGTTTATGTGGGAGCTCTGGTGGGAGCAAATGTAGGTCCTTAAACTATGACTGAGGTTGTTAGTTAATTGATTAAAAACCAACTTAGTCACTTACGGGAGCCTTCAGCGGGAGTATATGTTAGGTAAGTCCTTGTGTAGGCTATCGACACATATGTGTATGTGATAAGTGCTTGTGTAGGCTACCGACACGGGTGAGTACGTGGTAGGTCTTTGTGTAAGGCCATTAAGGTTAGAGGTGAACTTGATTTAAAACCTCTAATAGTAAAATCTGGAACACTCAGGGAGAGTGTCTGCCAGGAGTGGAGTAGGGAAACTGAACCACTATACATGTGTTTTGGATTATTATTTGTGTACTTTTCTAATTATGCTTATGTGATTGATTAATGAATTATGTGTATGCATGATTAAATGAATGATAGGAGTTGGTTGTTAACACATCCCACGTACACTGTCATTTAAAAACTAGTTGTTTAATTAGAACATTTATTGTAGTCTATATGATTAGACCCATTATTGACTTAGAAGCCTTAGTGTTAGATTGCCTTAGTTCAATTGGCATATTAGTTTAAAGAGACAATTGTATGTTAAAAGGCATAACTTTTATTTGGTCCTAATCACTCACACTCTATGACATAGTCATTCATTTCTTAGCTCCACCAAGCTTCTGATCTGCACATCGTCGTGGTATCCTATTCCACGCAATTTTAGTTTTAAGTCATTTTAAGTACGAATTAGGATTTAAAAGAGAGGCCGAGTAGCGTCAAAGATATACAGAGTCGTTCTTCTTCCTCATTCATTCAGTTATAGTTTGGTTTTCATGTTATTTTTTTTTCTTTTTTTAAAGATGTTAGTCATGCTTGCTTAATCTCTTAGCTAAGGCTGAGGGAGGTGTCTTTTAATGATATTTGATATGTAATTCATTTTCAATGAAAGTTTTTAGGTTTTCATGTTGAATTGTGATTGGATGTGACTGAATTCCTAAAGTTAGAGAATAAATCATTTTGTATAATTGATTGATCTATTGTCACATATAGGTGTATTAGATACTTTTAATTCCCTACAATTGATTGCCTAAATCTTCATGAGAGTTCAAAATTATCTTGATTCTAATTTATATTAGATGTTATGATTGAATTTACTATGTTATCTACCGATTAGAAAGGATTGAAATCCAATTCTAGTTGGGTTATCAACCTGAGAAGATGAATTGAATTCAAATTATATTGATTGGGGATTCTTAGATCCTTATTTGCTTTTATTATTTGTTTAAACCCTATATTCAACTCTTTGCTGGATTAAAAACCTAGAAAATCATTTAGCCTTCATTTTGTTCTCACCAATTCCCTGTGGATTGACCTCAGTCTTACTAAGTTTATTAAAACAACGCAGTCCTACACTTGAGATTACTCAACACCTAGTAACATGAAAGCATGATTAGCCAACCTTTATTAGTTTGTATACAACAAAAAGATCGGCCTTAGGTGTATAATATGACCCAAGTGGCTCTAACTAGTATTGGTTAGTCAAGTTCTGTCTCAAATCGACTGAACGAGTCTATGATGGCCAAACGCTAGGCATGTAGTCACTAACTTTTGTTGACAGAGACAATCTCAAAACATGTAGATTCATAATATGCTAAGTGGGAATCCAATCACAGAAGGACAATAATCCATCATAAACATTGCTCGGGCATTTAACTAAACACTGGGCATGCGAAACACACAACTTCAAGTTTTCAAAAAAACAAGTTCATATGAATAAGAAATATATATCAAACAACATTCATGAAAAAAAATCAACACACATAGCATGTGAATCATAATCCTACAAGATCATAACATCTGGTTAAGAGGATTTCCATATAAATACCAAATTCATTAATTGAGGCTATCACGGGTTGATAAAAACTAACTTTGAAGAATAGTCATCACCTGTATGTGTGATTTCACACCTTACCAACATCCAGGGCTAAGGATTTGTGAAAACCCTTAATTTAAACATGAATTTCAAACAAAACTTGATTAAACTCACGAAAACCGAAATTAGTTCCAAATTTTCATAACAGGACAATACCCTATCTTCGATTACTACTAGGCATCGACCAGTCAGAAAGAACGACAACAAAATCAAAGATTTATAACAAAATCCCTTCTTGGAAAACCCTAAAAAATTTAATTCCATTTCTCTCTCAAATCCCAAATGAGAGATTTCTATTTATAAACTTTTCTTGGATAAAGTCAAGGTATTCATGCTAACACATGTTCTCGGGATTAGGTTCAGTTGTGTGATTTGAAAAAACCAAGTGGAATGTCAAGTCTACAAAGGCAAATGTTTCTATATAGTTTCACTACTGTCGGCCCACCAATGAGTAGTCCGGAGCTCTTTTGGGCATTTCAGCCACCTTTAGGCCGATTTCATGAATAGGATTTCATATATCTTAGTACTAAGTTTTTCGTGTACATTGTTAGGTATAAGATTTAGATGATAGTGTGTATTGATTTGTAATCTAAGGGTGCTTAATCAAATCTGTATGGTTCTTTATGTCGCAAGAGTAGTTTAGTCAATTTAGGCCATGTATGTCAAACAGTCATGATCTGATTCATTGGTTAGATAGATTCTTTGGTGAATCTTCATTATGATTAAGTTATTTGTATAAATCAATAGTGTTTTCCTTAAAAATTTGTTTAATACTCATAGATCATATGGCTAAGTACAAGATTTAACTAATAAGGAAGAATCAGTGGCTTTCTAAAGTGTCCAATCAAATTCCTACAATTAGATCCACGCATACAAGCATTCTACAGAGTCTTGAGAGAGTCGGGATTGTAGGGTTTAAATATTTGGCATGCATTCCTTTAGTCTATGAGTCTTAACATCATGTATATACACATTCGTTTGCCTATTAAATCAGAGAAACTTCTGGAGACGCCCGAGAACATCTAAGGCTCGAGTATCGAAAGATCCGCGTCATTACACTATGGAATGAGTTATGCCCAAGAATGGATGTAGATAATTTTACGGATGAACCTAATATTGTGATCTAAGGTTCATCAAATCCAATGTAGCAACTCTTGATCAACGGTTTGATTTATCTCGATCATATGTGATGGGCCCCACATAGCAAAAGATGGCATATCCAAATCATTTTATGAATTTGGATTTACCCAAATATGCAGGACCATCGTATTAACCCTTGAATTAATGGATGGCCCACCACAAGATCAACTTTTGGATGATAAAGACGTGAATCTATAAAGCATGCTATGTTAAATATAGTAGATACGAATGAGATGACTAGGTGGGCCCCACCTTAAATGATCCCTACCATCTTAAAGGGCCCCCACCATAATTCTATTAGATTAGATTATCTGATCATGCTAGAATCAAGATGGTATGAGTTTGAAGCTACGTGCCTTGAATAATAACCTTTGATTTATAATGTATCTTGATTTAGGTGGACCCCACCTTTGAACCTTGATCTAGAAATCGAATTAATAACTAAAATCTAATTTAGCTTGGAATGCTAGGCCTACCAATGATCATGTAGTAGATAATTGGGCCCCACCACTTTAAATCATACATCAAAAGTGGGCCCACTGTCTGCGCTAAGATCTAAGGTAGATTTGGTGATTCAATGGTAGATTTAGACATTTGAAACTTTATCATGTGATTTAAATCATGCATAGAACTATGATCTAGCCTTGATCATCATGATCACTTAACTGATCTTAGATCCACGCCATGGAATGTGGTGGGAAAGGAAAAAATAACCAACTTGGACCATTAACAGCCCAATCCAACCATTCATTTTGAAAAAGAGACTAAATTAAAGGGTTTTATATAAGGAAAGTAAGATCCACCTGACCTATCCTATAATCTAAATTGTTAGATCCAAAGTTGAGATGAATCATGAATTTCAACAGTCGGATCGGATGGATCTACCATCAAGCATAGTTTAAGATAAGATCTTGATATAATTAAAGGAAATAGACAAGATGAACAGTCTAGATCTCATTAATAATGATGTGTGATTAGTATAATAGAACATCTAAGGTAAGTATCTAAGTATCTGCAATCAGTTGTGTAGATTAATGGTTAAATTGTTGATAATTACTTTTTTATTTGTAAATTAGTGCATAAGCACTTCAGTAGTATAGTCCATTGACTAGATCCTTCAATTATAGTCTTGTCACGAAAGAGAAAATTATCAAAAGCCCGGAAACCAGAATTTAGTCGACAAATTTTTTGGGGGATGATCAGGAAGTCCAAATGGTCTAAAGGAGAATGGACACGTTGGGTAAAATCGTAACTTAGACAGATGAATTTTCCCACATGCATCTCATGACATTTTGATTTCTTATACTCTTGCTTTTGTATCTTGATCTTATTATTGAATCATGCATACTACTATTTGTTGGGCTTTTAGCTCATGTTGTTGAATGAAAAACCATCTAGGTTCTGAAAAGGATGTGGATACATTGAGAGCAAATGGATGTATTAGAGAAGCAGGAACCTGTTGACATGATGATTGAACAAAAATGGTTACTTCTGTTCTTGAGATTGAATAATGTTATTTTATGCTTATATTTTGGCTGAGTATAGCCTATGTATGACTATACTAGATATTAATATTTTACTCTTGGGTTTAGATGACATTGAATAATCATTATTATATAACATTTTATAATGATTAGTTGGATTTAAATACCTAACTTAGTGTTGAAATTTACTTATTTATCATTCACACCCAAGTCACACCTCAGCAATTAAGTCGATTCAACTCGAGTTTCCAGATGTGGGGTATGACACCTATAGCTCAACACTGCCCTTATAGACTCTTCACACTACCTCTATCACCTTAAGAATTGAATGAGTTGATCCGCTTTATAGAATCTAGTGTTGGTCATTTTATGACTGCTGGTAAAATGATCACCAATGGAGATTGTAAGACCCGACCCGAGTTCTTGCGTGTGCATGTGTGTGTTTAGGTATGCATTTCATTTCTCGCGGTCCCGCGGTCTTATCGGTCGAATCCCAACTACCCGCGACCCTCGAATTGTGTTTGCAGACATCCTTGAGTCCGGTCACGTAGACCCAACTCGGATCGACCTGAGACCTATGCCATCTTTTTCGCATCGTCACTACGATTCCAACGACGCATCTCGTGTGTCCATCCGACTTATTGATCAAAAGTTATGAGCATTTCATCATGTGACCTATTTTTTGTACAAAAGCATATGAACCACTCCCATGGCACAAGTTTCCATGCACACCACCCACATACACTATAAATTTCATGGAACAAACACCACCCATTCTAGACACCACCCAAACCTATAAGTCTATAACTTTGTTTATATCATCCTACTTGTCATGATGAGTTTTCCTACCCAGGGCTAGAGAGCTCATGATTACCCCTTTACAACTTTCCCTCCCTCTCTCTCCTCTTTCATTTCTCTCATTTCCCTCTCTTGCAAGGTGGGACGTCCACCATCTTCCCCAATTTTCAGCAACTTCTCCCTCTTCTCTCTCCCAATCTCACCTTCTAATCTTCATCACCACCATTAGAGGCCTTCCCTTGAAGCTTTGGAGTTAGTCTTTGAAGAAGGAAGGAGTGATCTTAAGGTCGGTGCTCCTACAATTGCTGATCTCTTTCCTATCTCTTATTTCTTTTATTTCTTCATGCTTGAGACATGTGGGACCCACCAATCCATGGTGGAGGCCCCATCTAACCCTTTGGATGAGGCCATTGGTCATCCTTCATGCATGTGTCACTTCATGATGAGGTCATTCTTCATGGACCCCATCATGATGCATTTCATAATCTCAGCCCTTCTATGGTCATCTAGACCTTTGTTTTATGGTGGGGATGACATCCTCACCTCCGATTTTTATTATGAAGGTCTATGCATGCATGATTTATAAGATGAGTATTGTATGGTTGATTCTCTATTTGCATATAGGGGATTTATAGTGGCGAAATTCCTCTTGAATGACCAATCTCTATCTCTTATTCTCCTTCTCCCTCTATTTTTTTCTCTCTAATGTTGCTGATTATGGTGGCTCACCTGATGTGCAAGGCACATCCTACCATCCACACTTGATGGGACACCCCTATGTCCCATTTGTTAGACATATGGAAACCCATCTTGCTGTCCACTTGTACTCGTAAGGTCCATATCTATTGGGAGCATGTTTTAGATGTGTGTAGCCCATTTAGGTGGCCCCACCTTAATGTATATGAGGATTTTTCTTGCTAGACTTCTATTTATGGGCTGCCTTAGGCAGCAATATACCTTTCTGTTCATAAATTGTATGACTTAAATAAAATACTTTTACTATCCCAAAAATTTTAAAATTTCATAGAGAGGTGTCCCACACATGTTAGGACCTACCTACAAAATTTCACGGCTAATGGACACTATTCGGGCATCTAAAAGGGTGGACCAACATAGTGGACTGCCAGAAATTTCTGTTGTACAGTCCTGCAGCATAGTCCTATAAAAATAAAATTTTAAAAATATTTTATCAGAAGGTGGGCCATATTTATAGGTACCAACTTGTTATAGGCTTGATGAGGGACCTTGGATCCAAATTTTAAAAATTTTGGAGGCTCAGAACCCACCCATTTGGATGGCCCAAATTCAGGACAGTTATATTTCCAGCAACATTTCACCCTATATAGATTGTAATTCTGAAATTCATTAAAATACTTTTGAGTATCTAAAAATTATGAAAATTTACAGGAAGGTGACCCACCCATGGTGAGACCCACCTACAAATATTTAGGGCTAATGGACCCCTTTAAACACTATAGAAAGGGTCGGACTGGCCCACCACGTTGGGATGTCCAGGATGATCAGAATTTTTGGACAGACTGTTTTCTGTAAATAAATTAAAATACTTTCGAGTATCCAAAATTCATAAAATTTTATGGAAGTATGGCCCACCCATGGACGTATCACCCTAAATATTTTCAGGGTCATTGGGTCCCTATAATGACTGTAGTTTCGCCTATAAAGTTGGGTCAGTTTTGGGCTAAATACCCAAGCCCGTAGGACAACCCACCATGGGACGCCCCTACATTGGGCTATTGTTGGGCCTATATTCCAACTGCATGGCCCACTTGTAATATGTGTTGTGCATCCCCCTCTCCTTTTGTGGGACCCACAGTGATGTATGTGGGCAATTAAAAAATAAATATACCATAAACTAATTAAATTATTGAACTCCAACAACCCAGAAAGCAGGTGGGTTGGAAATTCAGCAATGGGCCCAATGGTACTGCACATAATTATTTTTTTTTGGGCAGCATGGCCCACCAGGTTTGAGGTAGATTTAATTTGTTATTTTGTCATTTTTACTTTAGTATTTTTGGGTTTAATTAGGGCCCATCTGAGGCCCATTCAAGTTGGGTTTTATGTGGATCATTATATGTGGTTAATTGCTTGTTCCTTAGGCCTTTTAGATTAGGACTTTCTAGATAGACCCATTGACCTTTGGGCATATACTCTTCTACCTATTGTGATAGATTTGTGGGCTATATTAAGACCTCTACGACTGGTCGAAGAATCAACAGAAATTTAAAATTTCGGGCACGATAAGATTTTACAGTTGCACTACCGGTCGTGGGTACCCTACGACTGGTCGAACAGTCTCCAGGACTAGTCGTAGCATAACCAAAAAATTCTGAAAATCCTCAACAACTTAGGACTAGTCGTGAAATTTCTTGGATTGGTCGAACCAGTGCTATGACTAGTCGAACAAGGTTCAGGACTAGTCTTAGAACAGACTAAATTTACTTATAAAACATATATGGATTATGTATCCAAAATGGCCTACTCTAAAGGTCAACCTAAGGTCAGTCTTACCTCAATAGTGAAGCAAGGACATTGAAACTTGAAGACAAGTGACCTTTGAGTATAATTAAGCCTGAGATCTTGAACTTGAAAGCTTCTGAGGTCTTAAACTTGAAAGCTTCTTAGGTCTTCATCGTGACTCTTCAAGTCTTGAATGGATCTTTTGTTCATCATATATAAAAGCTTCAAAGTAGTGTCTTTCTCACTACAAATTTGACAATAACAAGGGCTATAAACTATAGCACTTACAATCTCCCCCTTTGTCAAATTAGTGACAAAAAATATATCCATATGATACATAACACTGAATATCTGATTAAAGAATCATGCACCAGTTGTTATCAACTAGCACACATTCATGTACCTGCAATTCAATATTCAACCAACATACAATCCATACTCATACACTCATTCTTATACAGTCTATCTCTGCACATACTCCCCGTAAGTAACATATATCTCAAAAATATATAATTAGCATAATGCAATGCAATGCTACTCCCTCCTTATAGCACCAATCCAACATTAAAATAGCATCAAAAAATCAATATATGGATATCCATACTCTCCCTTTTTGTCACAATATGATAAAGGAAGCACAAAACAGATTGGTAAGGAGTAATAATTAAGGAGAAAAAGAAGAGGAAATCAGATAAGAGTTTGAGAACATAGCATAAGCAATATATATAATGTAAGAACTGAGCTAAATCAACAATAACTAAAGTAGCAAATCCAGTTAAGTTAACATAATAGAAATATAGTTATTACAGACCAGCAAATAGAAAATGAACTAATCTGAACCAGATGAAGGAGCAGGTATGGATGGATCAAGTTTATGCATGCCCTTATTCAAGCACCTAAAATACTTACGCATATACTTGAATTATAAATCATGGGCAACAGACATGTTTTTCATCTTAACATTTATATTCTTAACCTTTGTTTCCAATGTATGCAAACGTGCATCAAAAGTAAAAGGCTCAAAATCTGGATCATTTATAGAGTCAAAATCAAATTCTTAAAAATATCATCCATGTTAATATCATCAGGAGGAAGATCACCAACTTCTTCCTCATGTTCAGCTTCAGCCGTATCAACACCATCTCTTTGGCCAGGAAGAAATTCCAGCTTCATCTTATTGATATTAGAGTTGTTAAATATCAGATGATTGATAGGGGCTTCACCAACCGGCATATCAACTAACATACGCATAGCCAATACAGTCATCAAATAACCAAAGGGGATATCACTATGACCAGGATGGAGTCGAAATTGAATGATAGAGTGACAAATCAAGGATGGTAAGCAAATATTAGTACCTCTGGCAATATTATGAAGAACACGAACCATGAACGCCGTTAACTCAGTTTTATTACCCGATCGAGGATACAAATTCGACACAAAGATCCTATGAAGAACTCTGTATTTGGGTAACAAAAATCTTGAGGGGAGCGCATTTCCTTTATACATCTATTGAACATCCAGATTGAATAAATCCTTAGTTAGCATACGTTTTTCTGTCTGTGAGGATTTTTCAGATAGTGTATGAATGGGAACTCCCTCATCATTCATAGGAATTTCCATAAGAGCTGAAATTAAGTGACGATCAATGTCAAATGGTCCTTCTCTTGTGGCAATTTTAAATGTCAGATTTTCAAGAGAAAATTCACATATGCTAGTAAACATAGATTGGGCAATGGACTGGAATGCTGGACCACCCCAATGCAATAAGTTATCCCAACCTACATCTTAGATCATATGAAGGATATCAAAAGGAGCAATATGATTAATATCAACAAGATGTTCAAAAATAATATTACACAATCGGATGTCCCGAACAAAGGATGGATCATCCTCAGGAGCCCTAAGATGACGCTTAGAGATAGTGGTCGATATGGAAGAAGATGGACCATGAGGAGTTATTTTCCTTCCTCTAGAAGCCATTTGCAAAAGGATTTTAAAGAAACAAAGAGTTGCAAACGATTGAGAAGTGGGTTTTCTCAAATTATATTTTTCAAAAGAAAAACCCCAAATCACAATGAAATTTGAAATATATAACTTCAAGAGAGAAATGAAAGTAATCTAAACATAAAACTACAAGAAACATGTAAATGAAGCACTAACCATGAAGATTTTGAAAGTTGGCTTCGACTAGTTAAGGTTCGGCCTGTTGGAGAGTGAAATAGAAATGAGGAAGATGATGACTTTTCCTCAAATTTAAGACATTCATGAGATTCACGACTGGTCGTGGATGTACAGGACCGGTCGTACCATGACTGGTCGTGTATATTCACGATCGGTCGAGTACCAGCAAAAAAAAAGTAATTTCATTTACTAATTTTAAAATTTTACTGCATATTTTACAAATATTGAAATCTAACCTAACAAGCATATACAATATGATACAAAAATGTATAAAATATCATCTTAAGATGCACATGTCAAGATCAAATTTCATTTGATTAAACCTGCTTTTATCGAGAGGATTAGTGAAAATATCAGCACGTTGATTCTCGGTAGGTATATATTCCAAAGATATAATCTTTTCTTCTACTAATTCACGGATATAATGAAATATAATGTCAATGTGCTTAGTACGAGAATGCTGAATAGGATTTTTTAAAATATTTATGACACTGGAATTATCACAATATAATAAGATAGAATCTTTTTTAATTCCATAATCACTTAACATTCGATTCATCCAAACAAGCTGTGTACACGCATTACCAGCCACGATGTATTCAGCTTCAGCTGTTGAAAGTGATATAGAGCTTTGTTTCTTGCTAAAATAAGTAACTAAACAGTTTCTGATATAAAAGCAACAACCACTGGTTGATTTTCTATCATCAAGATTACCAGCCCAATCAACATCCGAGTACCCAACTAATTGAACACTAGTCTCATTTGGATACTAGAGACCAAGATTCACAGTACTTGTGACATATCGAATAATCCGCTTGACAGCGATCAAGTGTGATTCTTTAGGATCAGACTGATATCTGGCGCAAATACCAACACTTAGTGCGATATCAGGTCTACTAGCAGTTAAATATAATAGGCTACCAATCATACTTTGATATAATTTCGGATTAACATTTTTACCTGCAGAATCTTTTGAGAGTTTCAAGGTAATACTCATAGGAGTATCAAAGTTCTTACCATTCTTAAATCCAAATATCTTAATTAAATTCAAGGTATATTTAGATTAAGAAATGAATATTCCATCAGGTTGTTGCTTTACTTACAACCCTAAGAAATAATTCAATTCTCCAACCATGCTCATTTCAAACTATGGCTTCATCAAATCTGCAAACTCAGTAGTCATGTCAGTACAAGTAGATCCATAAATGATATCATTAACATAAATCTGTACCATTAAAATATGATCATTATGTTTTTTAACAAACAGAGTTTTATCAACAGATCCCATTTGAAAATTATGGCTTAACAGAAACGTTGTTAGTTTCTCATACCATGCCCTAGGAGCTTGTTTTAATCCGTAAAGTGCCTTTTTAAGGCAATACACATGATCAACACATTTGGGATCTTCAAAACCCATTGGTTGTTTAACATAGACTTCCTCATGCAAATCACCATTTAAGAAAGCACTTTTCACATCTATTTGATAAATCTTGATTTTTCTAAAACATGCAATAGATATAAACAGTCTGATTGATTCAAGACGTGCTACTGGTGTAAAAGTTTCATCAAAATCAATACCTTCAATTTGAGTGTAACCTTGTACTACTAGCCTAGCCTTGTTCCTAATTATATTTCCAAGCTATCACACTTATTTTTGAAAATTCATTTTGTTCCAATGATGTGTTTATCTTTGAGTCTAGGTATGAGATACCAAACATCATTTCTTACAAATTAGTTAAGTTCTTTTTGCATCGCAACAATCCAGTTTTCATCAACAAGAGCTTCTTTTACGCTTGATGGTTTTATCTGGGATGTAAAACATACGTAATTATATATATCCTCAAGTTATTTATGAGTATGAACACCAGTGAGAGGGTTTCCAAGAATTTGAGTAGTTGGATGATCTTTAACAGTCCTTAGTTCAGAATCAGTTTGATTAGATGAAGTATCAGGTTTATCATCTACAAGAACTTCATCATTATCTGAACTTGAGACTAGTGTGTTTAAGTGATCATCAATGACCACATTGATAGACTCTTGAATCACACCGATCCTTTTGTTCAGAACCCTATAAGCACAACTATTTAAAGAATACCCAAGAAAGATTCCTTCATCACTTTTCTTATCATTTTTTTTTTTTTAGATTTTCACGATCTCGTAAAATATATCACTTGCTGCCAAAAACTCGAAAGTATTTGACAGTATGCTTTTTGTCAAACCACATTTCGTAAGCCGTTTTATTATTACTTTTTCTAATGTAAACTCAGTTAATAATATAGCAAGCTGTATTAACTACTTTAGCCCAAAGATTCTTAGAGAGCTTCATGCTATTTAACATAACATTAGACATTTCTTGTAGCACTCTATTTTTCCTTTCCACTATTCCATTTTTTTGTGGAGTTTTGGGTGCCGAGAATTCATGTAATATTCCTTGGTCGCTATAGAACTTCTCAAAACCGTTATTCTCAAACTCAGATCCATGATGATTATGATTCTTACTGATTTGAGAACCTTTTTCAATTTGAATCCTCTTGAGAACTTTTCTTACTTCTTTAAGGGTTTAAGATTTTTCTCTTAAGAAGACTACCCATGTATATCTGGTAAAGTCATCTACTATTACCAAGATATACCTTTTGCCACCTCGACTCTCCGTTCTGGTAGGTCCTATTAGATCCATGTGGAGCAGTTCGAGTGGTCTTGATGAGGTATTGGAATTCACTTTTTTGTGTGAGTTCCTAGTTTTTTTGCCAAACTGGCATTCACCACATATCTTATCTAATTTTTAAAGTTTGGGTAGACCTCTTATAAGTTCCTTTTTGCTCAATCTAAATAAGTTTCGATAGTGTACATGTCCAGGACGTTTGTGCCATAATTCAGTCTCATTTGTATGAACCATATAACATGTTTGATTAGATGAGCTGGATTCGCTAACAATATAGTAGTTTTCAAACGTTATATATCCAGTTAGTATTACAGAACCCTTGTTGTTTAGAATCTCACAGCTTTGATTAAAAAACCGAACACTATGGTTATTATCGTATATTTAAGATATGCTTAACAAATTATGCTTTAGTGCTTCAACATATAAGACATTCTTAAATAACGGAAGGTTATAGAGTTGAATCGTACCTTGGCTCATAATTTTGCAGTTACTGCCATCACCAAATGTGATTGAACCATCAGTCATATCTTTTAGATCAGTGAATAAAGCCTTGTCGCCTGTTATATGCCTGGAGCATCCACTATCTAGGTACCACTTTGAATGGCTTGTAGCTTTGAAAGAAGTGTGGGCAACCAAGCAAGTGACCTTTGGAATCCATTTCATAATCATTTTGGGTTTAGGTGGATAGTTGGTCTTCTTTCGATTGTATGAATTATAAGTATGACCTATTGAGTTAGACTTTAGAAGCTCCTTAAATAAATTAACTATCTTTTCAGCCAAAGGATTTTGGTTATGCTTCCTATAGTTGAAATAATTTTCTTTAGGTTTTTGAACAAACTTAGGGTCTTTAAAAAACACTTTTCCTTTCCCTTTTAAGTTTAAGGTTTCTCCTTTTACAAATTTAGGAGGTGTATTTTCCAGCTTAGGAGAAACATTCTTATCATAACCCATACCGGATCGATCGCCACATTTTCTCGATCCAGTTAAGAGTTTTTCTAATTTAAAATCACCTTGGGCATATTTTCAAGTTTCCTTTAAAGTCAAGAGAGAAGAGACTTCATGTTTTAATTGGTCGTTTTCAGATTTAAGATTTTTAACTTGGACAGTCTTAAAATCCAAATCGCATTTTGTCTTTTCAAAATAGTCTGAAATCTGGAACTTTTCTAAAACAAGAGATTCATGAATTTCTTTGATTTTAGAAAATTTCTCTTTTTGAAGTTTCAGTTTTACCACAATTTTACGACTCTCCTTGTATAGGGCATTATAGGCATCTTGAAGATCATCTTCATTTTCACATTCACTATCCAGATTTTCTTCAGTTATTGAATCATTGACTGAAAATGTGAATTTGGCTAGAGTCATAAGGGCTTTCACTTCATTACCCGACTCAGTTTCAGAATCTTCAGATTCAGAAGAAGCTTCAGAATCATAGGATTCATCCCACGTAACCAACATACCCTTCTTCTTAGGTTCGTCTTTTTTAGGACACTTATTAGCTAAATGCCCATATTCTTGGCAGTTGTAACATTGACTATCTTTCAAAGATTTTCAAGTTTTAGATTTAGATTTTGATCTTTTCTTATCATTTTCTTTTTAAAAATCAACTCTCTTTTTACTTTTGAAGATTTTATAAAACTTTTTTGCCAAAAGAGCCATATCATCTTCAGAGTTATCTACATCAGAATATTCTTAAAAATTATTTTTAGAAGTTTTAAGAGCAATTGATTTTCGTTTTGGAGCTTTAAAAGATAACTCGTAGGTTTGTAAAGAACCAACTAATTCCTCAACCCTCATATTATCCGTATCACGAAGTTCCTGGATCGCGGTTACTTTAGAGTTGAATTGTTCAGGAAGTGAGCGTTGTATCTTTGCACACACTTTACTTTCTAAAATTCTATCACCAAGACCCCACATAGAGTTTACAATGTCATTTAATTGTGTATAAAAGTCTATAAATGTTTCATTTTCCTCCATATGAATTTCTTCAAATTTGGTTGTAAGGAGTTGGACTTTCGATTTCTTGACAATTGAGGTACCCTCGTGTCATTTCTAATGTATCCTAAGCTTACTTTGCACAATCACATGATATAATTCTTTTGAATTCATCCGGTGATAGTGCGCAAGTGATTGCATTTAGTACTTTAGCATTTGCACTACTCTCACTTTTCTGAAGAGTGGTCCAAGAGAAATAAGGTGTTACTCTCATAGATTTTGAACCATCAACTCCAGTTACTTCAGTGGTAGGAGGGTTCCAACCATTCACAGTGGCTAGCCACACACTTTCATCCATGGATTTTAAGAATATTCTCATCCTGGCTTTCCAATAAGCATAGTTGGAGCCATCAAAGGGTGGTGGCATAGTGACTGATAGGCTATCAAAATTTGACATCTTAAATAGCTTAAATCGTTAGCTCAAGAAATAAATCCAAGAATTAAGAATTAAAAAGAGCTATTAGGCACTGATACCACTTGAAAAGGCCTAGCTAAATGTTCTAGAGGGGGAGTGAATAGGACTATGCCAAATAATGCATATAACAGCGGAAATTAAATAAATACGATAGCCAATAATTAAAGTAAACAAATCTCAATGCAAGAATGTAAAGAATGTAAAGTAACCTCAAAATTCAGATCTTGAGAGGTTGATACAAATCTTATTCTAAGGACAACCTTACACCAAAAACCAGAGTTTATGGTAGGACAACCTTATTTCTAGAAAGGACTTTGTATCAAATCTCAAATCAAAGAGGAAAAGAAAATAAAATACAATCTGCACTAAAGAATAAATTGCAATCAATTATATATTATTCTAAGGACAACCATACACCATAGAAATGGCAGGGCAACCTTACTAGAACAAATAAGAATGCTGATAAGGGAATTGCAAGAGATAAATGCTAAAATATTACAACATTCTCACAATGCTTGAAATAGATGATTACAACATTCACATCCACATATACATCCCACAAATGAATAATAAAAGATATGAAATATAAACCATTCAACCACGAAACACAAGGGATTATGGTGGTTCGCCTGTGTGTTCACCAACTGTTAAACAATAGCCACACAGAATGCTACTCCACTCCTAATATCCTCACACAGGAGATATTAGCATTCACTATCAAATTAGGTTTTTACAGGTTTATCCAAAACCCTACAATTATGTCTTTCTATGTGGGCGTACACAATTAAAAAAATTTCACTTTTGAGTTTTCCTGGCTCTCCTGAGATAACCAATACAATGAGATTTTTCTGGCAAATTCCAAACAAAACCAAAATAAAAAGGAATTTACAATTAAATGTAAAATACTTAAACATCTCCTTCGTTGTAGCAGCCCAGAAGAACCAAGTCAGAGTAGATGATTGAATGTCCAAGTTCAATGTCCAAACTCACATTATAATGGTTCTAGTTCTAATTGATTTTAAATTAAATCAAAATGGGCTAGCTTTAATTGATTTTGATTCCAAAGAAAGGGAAACAGTAATTCCTCTTTTCAGATTAGATTGGAATACAAGAAACAAAATCAATTAATAAAGCTAATGAAAGAGAATATTAAATATGCACACTTAGCTTAGAATGGAGCACAATCTTATCTCTCAGAAGGCCGAATTAATTAGCTTAAATTCTATATGTATTTATGAGATTTGTGCTCTATTTATAGCGAAGCAAATCACGTCTTCGACTGGTCTTAGGACCTCTACGACTGGTCGAAGAATCAACAGAAATTTAAAATTTCAGGTGCGATAAGATTTTACAGTTGCACGACCGGTCGTGGGTACCCTATGACTAGTCATAGGTTCCCTTCGACTGGTCGTAGGTCACACACGACTGGTCGTAGGTGGCTGAAATTCAACGTTGTACTTTGAATCGAAAGTCTACGACTGGTCGAATAACCAGTCGACAATGTTCCTATGACTAGTCAAATAGTCTCCAGGACTGGTCGTAGCATAACCAAAAAATTTTAAAAATCCTCAACAACTTAGGACTGGTCGTGAAATTTTTTGGACTAGTTGAACCAGTACTAGGACTAGTCGAACAAGGTCCAAGACTAGTCTTAGAACAGATCAAATTTACTTTTAAAATATATATGGATTATGTATCCAAAATGGCCTACTCTAAAGGTCAATCTAAGGTCAGTCTTACCTCAATAGTGAAGCAAGGACATTGAAACTTGAAGACAAGTGACCTTTGAGTATAATTAAGCCTGAGATCTTGAACTTGAAAGCTTCTGAGGTCTTAAACTTAAAAGCTTCTTGAACTTGAAAGCTTCTGAGGTCTTAAACTTGAAAGCTTCTAAGGTCTTCATCGTGACTCTTCAAGTCTTGAATGGATCCTTTGTTCATCATATATATAAGCTTCAAAGTAGTGTCTTTGTCACCATAAATTTGATAATAACAAGGGCTATAAACTATAACACTTATAAGGTGGGGCCATTGAATTAAAAATTAACGATGGATCACCCACCTCTAGGCCTTCTCCTTTCTTCCTTAGGCTCCTTGCCTTCATCTTTGATGGGGGTTGATGGAGTTTTGATGGTGGGGATAAGAGATGAGAGGGTGGACCACACTTGTTGCTTTGGGAGTATTTGGAAAGGCTTGGATGTATGAAATTTTTGTGGCTTGGGAGAGTAGAGATAGAATGAGGGAAAGAGAGAAAAAAAATATTAAGAGGATAGTTGATGTGGTGGTTGTAATTAAGAGATGATGGGAGGTATGGTTATGGTTGAAAATGGGGTAAAAGAGGGATGGTGAGGCGAAGAGAATGTTGACTTATGGTAAAAGAAGTAATGGTCATGTGTACTTGTTGTTAGGTGAGGTGGCATGGAGGTAAGGTAGTGTACTTAACATTGATTGATGTGACATATCGTAGAGATTCCCTCGAAATTCACAACGTGCGGCGTTTCTTTTGAATGAACGTAGGCCCACATCTCCTGGCTTGGGCATCGGTTCGGTGCGTGAGTCGCGGCGTTAGAATCACGGTGACGGTGTGGTCGCTATGATACAAGTTTTGGATCGAGTCGACTTTGGTCTGTGGGACCCGGCTTAGGATCATGCGCAAATGTCAGATATAGGTCGAGGATTACCGAAATTCGACTGGTAGGACCGCAGAAGCCAATCATTGCAAGTAAACATAACTCATAATAGAAGAGGAAGCAAGGCATCTTTATATAAAATCAGAGACAGCATACAAGATACATCATACACTCAATTATCAAAGAGATGGGGATAGCGCTCTTGAATCTCAGCCTTGCGCTCCCAAGATGCCTCATCAATAGAATAGTGACCCCACTGAACTTTCACCAAGGGAATGACCTTGGTCCGGAGGACCTGTTCCTTCTGATCAAGGATACGAACTGGCTGCTCAATGTAAGAAGCGTCCTCACGAACCTCTAGCGGCTGTCAATCAATAACTAGAACGATATCTAACCCACACTTTCTCAGCATAGAGATATGAAAAATATTATGGACGCTAGACAGCTTAGATGATAAGGTAAGCCGATAGGCCACAGTGGCAACACGCCCAGTGATCTCAAAAGGTCCTATGAATCTCGGGGCAAGTTTGCCCTTTGTTCCAAATCGAACTACGCCCTTCATGGGCGAGACCTTGAGATACACTCTATCCCCAACAATAAACTCCAAGGACGACACCGGTGATCAACAAAACTCTTTTGGCGACTCTGAGCTGTGCGCATCCTCTGCCTAATGATATCGATAGCCTTTAACGTCTGCTGCACAAGCTCGGGACCTAGGAGACACTGCTCTCCAACCTCTGTCCAACAACTCGAAGATCTGCACAGTCTGCCATATAATGCCTCAAAAGGAGTTATGCCAATGGTCGCCTAATAACTGTTGTTGTATACGAACTCAGCCAATCGCAGATACTCATCCCAGTTACCCCCGAAATCAATCACATAGGCCCAAAGCATATCCTCAAGTATCTGATTGACCCTCTCGGTCTGGCCATCGGTCTGCGGATGATACGCGGTGCTGAGCAGCAAATCAGTGCCTATAGCTCTCTGAAAGCTCTTCTAAAACTAAGACGTGAACCTTGAGTCTCGGTTGGAAAGGATCGAGACTGAAACACCGTACAGTCTCACCCTCCTCAACAAATAGCCTGGCGAGCCAGTCTATATGCCAAATCTCACGAATCGTAAAAAAATGTGCTGACTTCGTCAAACGGTCCACGATAACTCAGATGACGTCATGACCGCGCTGAGTCCTCTGTAAGCCCATAATGAAGTCTGTCGATACATGCTCCCACTTCCATATCGAGACGCTCAACGACTATAATAGACTAGGGGGTCTCTGATGATCGGCCTTGACACGCTGGCATGTGTCACATTCGGCCACAAAACTGGCAATCTGACGCTTCATTCCCATCCAAAAATACTATCTCCTCATATTATGATACATCTTCGTCGAGCCAGGGTGGATAGAAAATCGTGATCGATGCGCCTCGGTCATAAGATCTCTGCGTAACTCAGGAATATCTGAGACACATAATCGGCCTCTGAAGCGTAGTCTACATCATAACCAATTTGTCAATCTATCTAACTCTCAGATGCTATCTCTGCTCGATAATCCTAAAATGAATCATCTGTCTGTTGAGCCTCGATCACCCTTGTGATAAGAGAGGGTTGAATCGACAGGATCGATAACTGAATGATAGAAGAATGCAGACCAAAATTGAAGTCATACTCTACTAAATTCTTGAGCATCCTCTACTTTCGAATCATCATATGTGCCACCAGGCCTCGTGGCTGACAGCTGAGGGCATCCGTCACCACGTTTACCTTGCCTGGATGGTACTAGAGGTCAAAATCATAATCCTTCAGAAGCTCCATCCAGCGTCTCTGCCTCATGTTCAGCTCAGACTGAGAGAATAGATACTTCAAGCTCTTGTGGTCGAAGAAGAGCTCGAACCCAACCCCATAAAGATAGTATCTCCATACCTTCAATGCGAAGACGACTGCTGCTAACTCTAAATCATGTGTGGGGTAGTTCAGCTCATGGACCTTGAGCTGACGAGACGCGAAGGATACAGGTCTACCGTGCTGCATCAGGACAGCACCCAAACCAATACGTGAGGCATCAGTAAACACAATAAATCCATCACTCCTAGAGGGAAGAGTGAGAACAGGAGCAGACGTCAGACGGTCCTTCAGCTCCACAAATGCCTGCTCACAGTCCAAATAAAATCTACGCCCTTCCGAGTCAACCTGGTCAATGGGGCTACAATACGGGAGAAGCCCTCAATGAAACGTCGATAGTATCCTACTAAACCAAGGAAACTGCGAATCTCGAACGTAATAGTGGGCTGGCCCCACTGACGCACTGTCTCAACCTTCGAGGGGTCCACTACGACACCCTTCCTCGTTACCACGTGATCGAGGAATCTCACCTCCTCCTGCCAAAACTCGTACTTCTCCAGCTTTGCATACAACTGGTGGGCGCAGAGGGTCTGCAAAGCGATCTCCAGATGCTGCATATAGTCCTCACGGAACCTCGAATATATCAAAATGTCGTCGATGAGGACCACAAAAAACTGATCGAGATATGGACGAAAGACCTCGTTCATCAACTGCATGAAGACCATGGGTGCATTGATTAGTCCAAAGGACATGACCTGAAACTCAAAATGACCATAACGCGTCCTGAAAGCTGTCTTCGGGATGTCCTCCTCTCTGACTCGAATCTGATGATAACTGAAGCGCAGGTCAATCTTTGAAAAGAACTGTGCACCCTGCAACTGATCAAATAAATCATCTATCCTCGGGAGCGGGTACTTGTTTTTAATCGTGACCCGGTTGAGCTCGCGGTAATCTACGCAGAGCCTCAAAGAGCCATCCTTCTTTCTAACGAAGAGTACCGGCGCTCCCCACGGAGGACTACTTGGACGGATGAATCCCAACTCACATAACTCGTCCAACTGTCACTTTAACTCATGCAACTCTATCGGTGTCATACAGTACGGGGCCTTCAAGATTGGCGCGGTACCGGGCATGAGGTCAATCTGGAACTCAATATGTCGATGAGACGAAAACCCCGGATCTCCAGAAACACGTTGAGGAAATCACAGACAACCGGTAACTGATCAATACATGCAGCTACAGACTCGTCAATGGCGCAGGACATCAAGCAAAACAATGGCTCTCCTCGGGGCTCGACAATGAATTGAAACTACAGCAAGCCTGGTATGCAAAACGTGACCGTCCTCACGAAACCGTCTAAGATAACGTAGTACTCAGCAAGCCAATTCATGCCCAAAATAACGTCAAAATCTGACATTGGCAGTACGAATAAGTCAGCGGGCAAAAAGATATCACCGATCAAAACAGGGCGTGACGAGTAAAAATTTCCCAATACTATGGTCTTTTCTAAGGGCGTCGATAGGGTCAATCCCTCACTAGCAGACTCTGTCGGTAATCCAGTCGATCGGTAAAAATTCTCAGACGTAAATGAGTGTGAAGCACCAAAATCAAATAGTACACGTGCGATACATGAAGAGATTGGAAGTATACCCTCTACAACTCCTCCAGAGGTCTGCAAGTCCTACTAAGCTGCATAAAATCTAGCCTGAGATGGCTGAGGAGCTGCCTATCCTCTCTAAGGTCCCTGGTGCTGCCTCTGCGGTGGCCTGTACTGCTGTCTCTACTGCTGATGGGGCCTCGGTGGCTGAGGTGGCTATGGACGCTGCTGATGGGGTCGCTGTTGATGCGGTCGCTGCGGTGCTGGAGGCTCCTATGGTGCTCTTGGCTGTTGCAGATGAGGGCGGAGGAACTCAGATATGCGGTGTCCTATCCCACCGCATCCAAAACAGGTCCTAGAGAATGGCTGTTGGGGTGGCGCTAGAGGTGCTGCTGGTGCTCTAGCAGGTGGGTGGCTCCTCTACTTCTGTGGTCGTTGATGCTGCTGGGAGCTACTGGAGGGGGCTACCTCTTTAGATTTTGTCCTCTCCTTTGATCTCGATCGCTCTGTGATCCGGTCTACTTAGTCTCGTAAATCTGAGCCCTCCGCACTACCGCCTGAAAGGTCGGGAGCTCATGCCCAATAATACGGCCCCGAAGACCGTAGCATAAGCCATTTTCGAAACGGCGGGCCTCAACAATGGGCCTTATGCAAATCAAGGTGACCTCAACAATGGGCCTTAAATTATCTCCAAATGGTTAGACGGTTTGGATGAAACACATGCATCATGGTAGATCCCATAGGGATTGAAAGGACGGACAGTATAGATGAGGTACATACCCATGGTGGGGCCCGCACTAATGGGAGGTGTGGATTACAAAACATACATCAGGTGGGTCCCATGTGGGGCCTACTATAATGTTTGTTTTCCATCCAACCCATTGATAAGGTCACTCAGACCTAGGGCCCACAATAATGTTTATTTTCCACCCAACCTAGGCCCACTGTATTGTTTATTTGCATCCAATCTATTCATAAGGTCACGTGGACCAGGGGCCCGCCATAATGTTTTATTGCATCCAACTTGTCCAGGGGCCCACGATAATGTTTATTTACCACCCAACCTGTTCATAAGGTCACGTGGACCTAGAGTCCACGGTGATGTTTGTTTGCCATCCAAACTGTTCATGAGGCCACGTGGTCCTAGGGCCCACCATAATGTTTATTAGCCATCCAACCCGTTGATGAGGTCACACGGACCTGAATGAATAGGAAAAATAAATTTCATATTGATTCAAAACTTCTGACCCCAGGTTTCAATGGTGGACGTTCAATCCGACTATTCCCTGTGATGTGGGCCACCTGAGTTTTAAATATGACTGATTTTTGGGGTGGCTCGCTGCCCTGAGGGAGGCCCACCAAATGCACGGTGCTGATGATCAAAACGCATCATGGTGGGGCCCACGGCTGGGACCATGGGTCCCTGCCTATTTTGTCGTTCGTCAGGCGCAGGCACTGCCTGCGCTCTACAGCAGCAACGTCAGCGCTGTCCCCCCTTCTTCTTATTTTTTTTAGTTTTGGAGTTTTTCTACGGATTTTCATCAGTGGGCCCCGCATCAACGAAACCCACACCGTCCACTCGCTCCTACGGCTCAAGACAAGCCAAACGAGTCCCCTATCTGAGGTATTTTGGTATATAGAATCATCAAGTGAATTTTTAATGGTAGAGGCCACTATTTTCTAAGATACGGCCCATAAGACGCTCGGATTAACTTTATTTTTCGGCTCAACATCTAAAATGTTCTGAGGAAGAGGATGGATGACTTGGATTAAGTATATGTATCAAGGTGAGGCCAGCATAAGTGGCCCACCCAAGTCTAGCTAGTTAGTACACACTCATATCAGTACACGCACTCCATGTTAACTACCCCTGCCTCACGTCCAGCGTCCAGAGACGCTGGACAGCTAGGATAAACACAACATCATGGTGGGTCCCACGTGTACGTGGCCCACTTGCATGTATATACATATATAATATATATATTAATTCCATATATATAATATACACTATATTATATATCATATATATATTATATAAAATATAGTATATAAAAAGGAGGTATTGGATCCATCTAAATAGTGGATGGTGTGGATCATGACCTGTAATAGGGTGAGCCACACAGTCTAATGTTGATGGACGGGGTAGATATAACACATATTGGTGGGATCCACACCATCAAAATGGAGAGAGAGAGAGAGAGAGAGAGAGAGAGAGAGAGAGAGAGAGAGAGAGAGAGAGAGAGAGAGAGAGAGATCAGTGGAGTGGAGGTGACCCCACCACTATGGGCCCCTCATATGATTACATTACATAAATCAAATTAAGTTCCAAGATAGGTGGGCCATTGAATTAGAAATTAACGATGGATCACCCACCTCTAGGCCTTCTCCTTGCTTCCTTAGGCTCCTAAGCTCCTTGCCTTCATCTTTGATGGAGGTTGATGGGGTTTTGATGGTGGGGGTGAGAGATGAGAGGATGGGCCACACTTGTTGCTTTAGGAGTATTTGGAAAGACTTGGACATATGGAATTTTTGTAGCTTGGGAGAGTAAAGATAGAATGAGGGAAAGAGAGAAAAAAAAATATATTAATAGGATGGTTGATGTGGTGGTTGTAATTAAGAAATGATGGGAGGTATGGTTGTGGTTGAAATGGGGTAAAAGAGGGATGGTGAGGGGAAGAGAATGTTGACTTATGGTAAAAGAAGTAATGGCCATGTGTACTTGTTGGGTGAGGTGGCATAGTGGTAAGGTGGTTTACTTAACATTGATTGATGTGACATATCGTAGAGATTCTCTCGAAATTCGTAACGTGCGGCGTTTCTTTGGAATGAACGTAGGCCCACATATCCTGGCCTGGGCATCGGTTCGGTGCTCGAGTCGCGGCGTTAGAACCGCGGCGATGGCTTGATCATTATGATACAAGTTTCGGATCGAGCCAACTTTGGTATGTGGGACCCAGCTTACGATCGTGCGCAAACGTCGGATACGGGTCGAGGATTGTAGGAATTCGACCGGTAGGACCGCAGAAGCCAACGGAACGGTACGATCTAGGATACGGGTATTACAGAAGTAGTATTCCCTCTTGAGCACATTGGATGCTTGGAATTGATGCATGGTTGATTGTGTGATTCATGTATCTGGCATTGCATAACATATGGACAATTATCGCCCTTGCTTCATCAGAGTTGTAGCCTCCACAGTTACATCATGCACGGCCATGATTGGACACCGGAAATGTTATCTAAGC
This sequence comes from Magnolia kwangsiensis, assembly GCA_037074715.1. Classification (NCBI taxonomy): domain Eukaryota; kingdom Viridiplantae; phylum Streptophyta; class Magnoliopsida; order Magnoliales; family Magnoliaceae; genus Magnolia; species Magnolia kwangsiensis. The sequence continues at coordinate 37,329,280 of CM073580.1, read as the reverse complement.
ATATAGGGTGCATAGGATGCCCATAGGTGAAAATTTTAAAACTTTCATGATACCAAAGATTTGCTCCAGCACCGTAACTGAGTGAAAATAAGAGCGCAGTAGGGCCTTAAACCTTTAGGTCGCAACTCTCACTATCGTGTAGTCAGTTGGAATGGGGTGTGGCCTTACTCGCTAGATGTAAGTAGGCATTACTAGGCTGAGTCTAACCAACTCGTAAGTGGGTCCGCTACCGTCAGGCCTTGCTAGTGATTGGTTGTCCACAGGCAGGTAGTGAGGTCTCTTATGCTCGTTTGACTGTGCGGGGTTTGTAGAGCGACAATCATTCAGTAGTGTGATGGACTCCGATGATTTCCTTATAATTGAAAATGTACTTGACATGTGGATTAGATATGAGCACTGACATTACTTTGCATTGCACTTACATCAGCTGTATCAGGCTCATATTGCATCGCATTGGCATGACACCCAGTACTCATTGCATTATATAACCTTGGTATGACTTCCTGCATTATTGTACTATCTTGGTATATCTTCTTGCGTTCATAACAGCCTTGGTACGGCTGCGGTGTTGACTTTGATAATGTTTTCTTCCTGTATCTCCTATTATTTTTCTATGCACCATTGTCACACACTTTTACCACCCTCTAAGCTTCTATAAGCTTATGCACGATTGATGGGTGCAGGAGACCCTAGACAGGCGTCCTAGCGGGAAAGCGTGGAGTAGAGTTGAGCTTGAGGACCCCAGTGTTGCAGACCTTCCTTTTCTTTATCTATTATCTGATGTATGTTCTTTTGGACCTTATGGATACTTATAAAAGTTCAAATTCATAGTGGATTTTGTGATGTGTGCCTTTGTTATTTTCAGATATACTTGCTGTGATCTTGATTATGCTCATATTGGAGTGATTATACTATTAAGAAAATCCTCCTTGTAGAATCTCAGGATCGGAACTTGTCTCAAGAGCTGAGAATGGAGTATTATGGAGCCTGTTATGGCCAGAACCGGCCATCGGATTCCTGGTGAGTCCAGTTATTGAGTCTGGAGCGTGACAGAGGTGGTAATGTATTTTGTTCTTTCTATAGTTATCAAGGGATAAGTGCAGCATTTTCTATATTGAAAATGCCCTTTTAGATCAGGGTGATTTTATTACTGCTAGTTTCATTTATCTTTTTCTCAGTGCAACTTGTCATGTACAGGGGCAATTGGAGGTCTAGAGGTTCTAGGCAATCGGGTGAGATTAATGTTTGGTTCCGATACCACTGATCAAAGCTGTTGGTTTGTGATGCTTTTTTAGGTTGATTGGAGGTTGTTTTTGAAGTTCAATTGAAGTTTTAAGAAGTAGTTCGTCTCATTGTAGGTGGGGTATCTACAAAATTGTTGGAATGCATATATACTGGAATGTAAAATGACAAGTACTAAAGATTCTTGAAGAAAAATCCAAAAAAAAAATTAAAAAAATCATGTTTCGAATTTGGCCTAACTAGAGGCTACCAAAGCCCCAATGGATTTGCCAAATCTGCGGACACACTCCCGCACATGTGCTTTGCTAGCTTTACTTGTGGGGTGTGATATTATCTTAATAATAATATGATTGACTTGGAGTTGCCACTGTAAAGCTTGAAATTTACAGTGGGCTAGATGTCGTAGAATCACCGTGAGTTGGGGAATTGAAGACTTCCCAAGTAGAATGGCTCCCGGTTGGTTTGCAACCAAACATTATGAGTAAGGGCTTACGTGATGATGAAGGAATGGGTTATGCACCTTCTCCACTCGACCGCGGTATAGTCTCCATTTAAGGGGATTTTGGATTTTGTTTGGGGAATGTATAAGTCTTAAAAAGATAAACAAAAAAAAAAAAAAAAAGTTACCTGACTACATTCATGACGATGGAGGCGGAGTGCTCATAATTAATCATGATTGAGGAAGAAATTATTGCAATTAAAGATAAAAAGAAAAGAAATTATATATATATATATATATATATATATATATATATATATATATATATATATATATATATATATATATAAATCGTGGATGATCACAGGATGTTTGAATACGTGAGGAGAAATATGAGAGACATTATACTTTTACATGGCAAATATGTTAGATATCTCAAACTCACCCTGTACTTCATTTTTAGATGCCAAATATGTTAGATATCTCAAACTCACCCTGTACTTCATTTGGTTTGAATAGTTATCTCTCTCTCTCTCTCTCTCTCTCTCTCTCGCTTCCTTATTTCTTTTCGATCTTCTTTCCTTTCTCTCCATCTCATCTCTCTTCTTTCCTCTCTCTCTCTCATTCTTCTTTCTTCTCTCTCTATTCTTTTGTTTGTCTCTTTATTCTTTCTTCTCTCTTTTTTCTCTTTCTTTTCTCTCTCTTTACTAGCTTTCACCCTCTCACCAGCCACAACCAACCTTCTTGCCACCTCCGCAACAACTTCTTTTGAGTGAGGCTTGAAGCTCCTTTTATAAAAATGCCAGCGAGAGTCCAATTGCTACCGACGGTAATTGGATTTTCTTCGGTTGTCAAACTTTGATGCCTGAGGTTCCTCTTAGCCAGGACAAATAGGGATTCAAGATCAATAATGAATACCAGAAATTTGATTTCCACTTTTGCACCGAACTCGAATCCTAAGGTGTTCTTGATGAATCGGTAGATCAGGAATGACTAGTAATTGATATATATGCTTTCAGAGTTAGCTTCCTTTAATGATTCAGACCAAGCAGTGTAGGTTTTCCCCATCTTGGGTGGTTATCTATAATATTAATCCCCCTCTTATTTTTGTCCTGGAGAACTCTCAATATTAGGATGCTTTTAATGAGAGAATGCCTCCCTTTAAAAATAGAGGAATCCAACGACCCACGAGTTTGGATGAGATACGACTTATGATTTGTCTGTCGCATCTTATCTCTATTTTTCTCTCATATCTTTTTTTGGTTGAATTAAATTCAGTAAGAAATGATTTTTAAAAATAATGGGAAAATTATGTGAGACTCATCAGATAATGTTAGCCATGAGTTTGCCCCGTAGGCCCATATCCTACCATGTGAATGGTTGGAATGGCATATGAACATCAAGATGAGCGTTGAGAAGGTTTCAATGGCTAGCTAGCATCTTCATCCCCATTATTACCTGCGCTGCACTTGAGTTTAGGAATAACCAGATTTCTGCTTACATGAACTGGTACAAATGATGGGCAGAGTGGTTGTGACATACAAATCAATTTGGGCCGATAATGGGGCTCCGAACAACAACAGACTAGAGTCCTCTACAACACCTGCTTTATGCAGCGCCTAGAATATTCAAGCATGCGATACTACTGGCTTTTTTTCTTTTTTTTTTCTTTATTTAACACACGCACACACACCCCACAAACACACGCACACACACCCCCACACACTCACTCTCTACACTTGGGAATTCACCCCCTATGGATACTCGAACCCTGAACAGGGTGTTGAAACTCCCAGCATGTGGTACTACTGGCTTGATTCATCGAATTCTACTTATACGTTAGGCAAAAATCAGCTAAATCTGCAATACAGATGCGACACAACATATTGTATAATGGGGATACGATGCGGAAGCGGATTGGCTGGTGTACACACACCAGCTGTTTAGCGGATGTGGGTACGTGTCATGCGAAGACGAGCGCTGCTCCTCGAGCTCCGAGCTATACGAATGGTTCAAAAGATATCAAAGTTACGTGCCCCTAAAATAACTATTTAATCAGATAATTTTAAAGTATAATACTAAAAATTCATATCCAAAGCATAAGTGGACTACACCACAAATAGGAAGCGGAGACAATTATTTTTACCGTTGAAACGTTCATCGGGCTCACAAGAACATTAATTTGCCATCCAATCTGTTCATGAGATTAAAAAAATAATAATAAAAAAAAGATACAGGATGAAAACGAAAAATAAATATCATATTGATCCAAAACTTCAGTAACCCCATAGGGGTTTTAATGATAGAAGTTCAATCCACCACTGCTCTCTGCAGTATGGTCCACTTGATCTTTGTATCTGACTTAATTTTTTGGCTCCAGCCTTACTACGATCTCGCAAAACATAAAGACGGTTGGGATATAACAAATATCTTATGATGGACCCACAGAATTTGGTGACGTCAGCACATCAGCCAAATAGCTGGTGTGGTACACCAGCCAATCCGCTTCCATACAATGGATCGGCTATGTGGGCCCACCATGATGTATGTGTTTCATCCATGCCGTTCATCTATTTTTTCTAGATTATTTTATGGCATGAGAACAAAAATGAGGTATATCCCAATCTCAAGTGGACCACATTACAAGAAACAGTGTTGAATGAACGTTAATCATTAAAAACTTTTTTGGGCCATAAAGTTTTGGATCAAACTGATCTTCTTTATTCCCTTCATCTGGGTCTGTATGACCTAATCAACAGATTGGATGTCAAATAAATAGTACAGTGGGCCTCAGGAGGATTTTAATGGTGGATATCCTATCATTACTGTTTTCCTGTCGTGTGGTCCACCTGAGATTTACATCCCTCTCATTTTTGGCATCAAGCCCTAAGATGATACCTAAAAATGGATGAAACACATACATCATGGTGGGGCCCACAGAGCACCGAACACGAGCGTAGCCAATCCGTTTCCACCGTAAAGTATCTGTGTGGCCACTGTGACAAGTTGACAAGTTTTTTCCCACTAATGGGTCACGCACCTTACTAAACTCACTTATTCTTACCTTCCAAGAATACTCCCCTGCTATATAGATAACTTTTCACAGGTTGAAAATGCACCTAATTTATCCATTTCACTCCATTCTCTCCCTTACACCCAAATACACATCCTCACTCATCTCTATCATCCCCGTTGCTTCTTTTCATCCATTTTCTTTATTAAATCTCCGTAGAATCTCCATCCTACTATCACATTATATTTTTCATATTCTATTCTACTTAAGGCCACTTGTATTCTTTTTCTGAGAGGACATGGATGCATCGATAAAAGTGAAATCTTGAAGGTTTGAAAGATGAAGAAAGAGGTGTTTGGGAGATGAAGAGTATTTGGAAGATGAAAAGATGATTATGTAAATAAGAAGAGAAGTGTTTGGAAGATGAGAAGATGGTAAAGAGTTTTAGAAAAAGAGATGGTTTTAAGAAGGGAGATGAAGAAAGGGTTTAGGAAAGCGGAAGATGAGGGTTTGGGCATACGGGGGACCTTAAATACAAGTGTTCTCAAGTATAAGTGGGACACACCCAAAAAATTAAGAAAAAAGTGCTCGGTGTCACTACCGCACCCCGGGTAGCAATGCCGCTCGGACCTCTAGCTGCCGGCGGCACTAGCACTGAATCAAAATTGACCGCGAAGTAAAGGGAATCGGCTGCCAAAATGCATGGAATTGACCGTAAAGTAAAGGGAATTGAGCACGAAATGCATGGAATTGACCGTGAGGTGGAATTGATCGCGAAAAGCATGGAATTAACTGTGAAGTGAAGGGAATTTGCTGAAATTCATCGCAAAATGCATGGAATTGACCACAAAGTGAAGGAAATTGACCGCGAAATGCATGTAATTGACCGTGAAGTGAAGGGAATCGACTGCAAAATGCATGGAATTGACCATGAAGTGAAGAGAATTGACCGCGAAATGCATGGAATTGACCGTGAAGTGAAGGGAATTCGCTAGAATCCACAATGAAATGCATGGAATTAACTACAAAGTGAAGGAAATTCACCGCAAAATGCATGGAATTGACCGTGAAGTGAATGGAATTAGCCGCGAAATGCATGGAATTGACCGTGAAGTGAACGAAATTGATCGCGAAATGCATGGAATTGACCGTGAAGTGAAGGATATTCAGCGCAAAATGCATGGAATTGACCGTGAAGTGAAGGGAATTCGCCGAAATTCACCGCAAAATACATGGAATTGACCGTGAAGTGAAGGGAATTGACCGTAAAATGCATGGAATTGAACATGAAGTGAAGGGAATTCACTGCAAAATGCATGGAATTGACCGTGAAGTGAAGAGAATTCATCAAAATTCACCGTGAAATACATGAAATTGACCACCAAGTGAAGGAAATTGACTGCGAAATGCATGGAATTGACCGTGAAGTGAAGGGAATTCATCAAGAAATGCATAGAATTGACTGTGAAGTGAAGGGAAATGACCACGAAATGCATGGAATTGACCGTGAAGTGAAGGGAATTCGCTGGAATTCACCACGAAATGCATGGAATTGATCCCAAAAGTAAAGGAAATTGACCACAAAATGCATGGAATTGACCGTAAGGTGAAGGGAATTCATCACAAAATGCATGGAATTGACCATGAAGTGAAGGGAATTGACCAAGAAATGCATGGAATTGACAGTGAAGTGAAAGGAATTCGCCGAAATTGACATCGAAATATATGAAATTGACCACGAAGTGGAGGAAATTCACCTCGAAATGCATGAAATTGACCATGAAGTGAAGGGAATATGTTGTAATTCACCCCAAAATGCATGGAATTAATTGTGAAATGAAGGGAATTGACCGCGAAATGCATGAAATTGACCGTGAAGTAAGAGAATTCATTGGAATTCACTGCAAATTGCATGGAATTGACCGCAAAGTGAAGGAAATTCACCGCGAAATGCATGGAATTGACCGTGAAGTGAAGGAAATTCACAGAAAAATGCATGAAATTGACCATTAAGTGAAGGAAATTGACCGCAAAATACATGAAATTGATTGCGAAGTGAAGGAAATTCACCACGAAAATGCATGGAATTGACAGCGAAGTGAAGGAAATTGACCACAAAATGCATGGAATTGAACATAAAGTGAAGGGAATTCACTACGAAATGCATGGAATTGGCCGTGAAGTGAAGAGAATTTGCCGGAATTCATCGTAAAATGCATGAAATTGACCATGAAATGAATAGAATTGACCGCGAAATGCATGGAATTGACTGTTAAGTGAAAGGACTTTGCCAGAATTTACTGCGAAATGCATGGAATTAACCATGAAGTAAAGGAAATTCACCACGAAATGCATAGAATTAACCATGAAGTGAAGGGAATTGTTCTCGAAATGCATGAACTTGACCATGAAGTGAAGGGAATTTGTTGGAATTCACCACGAAATGCATGGAATTGACCTTGAAGTGAACGGAATTCGTTGGAATTCACCGCGAAATGCATGGAATTGAACATGAAGTGAAGGGAATTGACTGCTAAATGCATGGAATTGACCATGAAGTGAAGGGAATTCGCCAGAATTGACCACAAAATGTATGGTATTGACCGCAAAGTGAAGGGAATTAACCGCTAAATGCATGGAATTAACCATGAAGTGAAGGAAATTTTTCGGAATTCACCGTGAAATGCATAGAATTGACCACAAAGTGAGGGCTTGTTTGGCCAGACCGATCCCACGGTATTAAGAGGGATCCCGAGATATATATGACAAGCCAAACAGACCCGATGAACTTGTCCCAGGATATAAGAAATCCCATGGATCTTAAAACAATCCACTGACATCACCATCATTACCTTAAAATTGATCCCATCCCCTGGTTGGACGGATTGGAAGGTAAAATCCCAGGATATGCCAGGCGTGCCAAACAAACCCAGTGAACTTGTCCTGGGATATATCAATCCCATGGATATTAAACCAATCCACTAACACCACCATCATTACCTTAAAATCCATCCCATCCCTCTTAATCCCATGGGATTCGCCCAGCCAAACAGGCCCTGAAGGAAATTCACCGCGAAATGCATGAAATTGACCATGAAGTGAAGGGAATTCGCCAGAATTCACCACAAAATGCATGGAATTGACCATGAAGTGAAGGGAATTGACTGTGAAGTGAAGGGAATTCGCCAGAATTGACCGTGAAATGCATGGAATTGACCACGAAGTTAATGAAATTAACCGTGAAGTTAATGAAATTCACTGCGAACTGATCGAAATTGACCATGAAGTGAATGAAATTGACCACGAAGTGAATGAAATGAATGAAATTGACCACAAAGTGAATGAAATGGATTTTTGACCATCAACTTAATGGAATCTTTGAAAATAACTAGTTTAGTTGGCTAAAGTAGCTTCTCCTACCCCAAAATCATATATGGTACAAGTAACTCATTCTAGTTTAGGAGATATGCTTGTTAAATTAATAAAGAAAAAATTAATAAAAAGAGAGAAAATTATTTTTATATGCTTTTATGTGTGTGTGTGTGTGTGAGAAAAGGTACTATGCGCTCGACCATATTGTACCTTCCATAAGGTCGAGTGCTGGCGGCATGTTATTCTTCGGATGGTAAATTTTTTATCTTTTGTATATTTTCTGCAAAAGTCTTGCACTCGTCATTGAAACCTTACTAAAGCCCACTATGATGTTTATCTGAGATCCAACCTGTTCATAAGTTAAGACATACATAAAAGAAGGGAAAACACAAATTTCATCTTGATCAAAAACTTTTGGGGCCCTTAGAAATTTTTAATGGTGGGCATCACTCTATCCACTGTTTTCTATAGTGGGTACATTCCATCTTTGGATTTAGCTCATTCTTTGTCTCATTCCTTAAATTGATATATCTAATTAAACGAACAGTATGCATATAACACATAAATTTATGGTGGGTCCCAGATAACTTGGTGATGTAACCCATCCATAGAATCTGCGTGTGGTGAGTCCATTATGACTTTTAATAGGAGCGTATTGTATCCTACCCTGCACAGACAGTAATCCATCTGGGCAGGGCTTTGTGGGGCCCACCATGATGTAAGTGTTTTATCTACGCTGTTAAAAGATTTTCTCAGATTGTTTTAAGTTATTATGCTAAAAATGAGGCAAGTCTACAGCTCCAGTGGACCATGACAAAGGAGGCTGTGCTGATAATGACGCTCATCGTTGAAACCTTTCTAAGTGCCGACATTATGTTTCTTTACCATCCAACATATTCATAAGGTCATGTAGATGTGAGTGAAGTGAAACCACAAATATCAACTTGATCCGAAACTTCTCCAGCTCGCAAGAAGTTTTTAATGGTAGACGTTCAATTCCCACCTTATGGTCCACTTAAGCCTTAGACCTGCCTCATTTTTTTGGTTCATATATTAAAATGATCTGAGAAAATCGTTGGTCGGTGTGGATAAAACACTTACATCATGTTGGCCCCACAAAGCCATTAATCCGTCTGGGCAGGGTAGGATGCAATCCGCGTTCAAGTTGAGTAGTGAGTTGGCTACTGAAGTTACGTCACCAGGTTCTGTGGACCCCATTATGATGTATGTGTTGTATCCACACTATCCATCCATTTTAAGATATTATTTTAGGGCATGAGTCAAAGAGTGAGGCAGATAAAAATCTGTAGTGGACTCCACTACAAAAAATAATGGGGAGAGTGATTCCCACCGTTGAAACTATCCCAGCGCCCACTATAATGTTTATTTGAAATCCAACCTGTTCAAAAGTTAAAAAAGACATGAAATAAGAGAAAATACAAATATCGCTTGATCTAAAACTTTTGTGGCCTTTAGAAGTTTTTAATGGTGGGTGTCACTATCCTCACTGTTATCTGTGTTGGGCCCACTGGATCTTTGGATTTAACTCATTCTTTGCATATTGCCCTAAAATGATATCTCCAAATGCATGGAAGGTGTGGATATAAAACATACATCATGGTAGGGCCAACAGAACTTGGTGACGTAACTTCAGTAGCCAGTCTAGCTACTCAACTTGTTGGTATCTAATCCACGCACGAAGTGGATGGAAACAATGTGAATTGAACTTCTATCGTTAAGAAATTCTAGGGGTGGCACAATGTTTGGTAAGGGCCAACCTTAGTGTTTATTAGAAATTTACTCCGTCCATTAGTTTTTAGAGATCATTTTAAGACAGGGCAAAAAATGAGCCGAATCCAAGACTTAAATGGGCCACACTAAAGGAAAAGGTGGGTAGGAAAATTCTTACCGTTGAAACCTCTCTGGGTCGAAAGTGATGTTTCAGTTGCATTCATACTGTTCATAGCAATATTCCTACTGAGATGAACTTAAAACACAAATATTATCCTAATTTAAAACTTCTATTGCCCCATGAATATTTCAACTATGGACGTTCGATCCTCATATTTTTGGCCCATTTGAATCTTTGATCTAGCTCATTTTTGGCCTTTTATCCTAAAATGATATAAAAAAATAGATGGACAGGGTGGATTTCACAATTTTATTTATTTATTTATTTTACAATAGGCCTCACCTAATTTTCTAGTACAAGGCTTTTTGCAGAAAATATGCATGAGAGAGATAGAGGTGGAGTATTTTAATAACAGATTGCTTCTTCAGTTTTCCTGTACAATCTCCCATTTGACGAATAATGTGCCACCAACACTCAACGTTATAGAAGGTATGATACGGTCGAGCGTATAGTACACACACACACATATATATATATATATATATATATATATATATATATATATATATATATATATATATATATATATATATATATATATATATGAAAAACATGTAGGGAAAAAGTTCTCATTAAAAAAAAAACACTAACCTGGCAGTTTTTTTTTTTTTTTTTTCTACTCATAGATTCTCTGTTGCTTTTGTGGGTCCCATCATGAGGTCTGTGTTATATCCAAACCGTTCATCTATTTGGCGAGCTCATATTAAGGCTTGAAACAAAAAATAAGATAGATCTAACTATCAAGTGGACCACACTGTCAAAGGCAATATGGAATTGAACGTCTACCATTGAAACCCTTTTAGGGGATACAGAAGTTTTGGATGAATATGAAATTTGCTTTTCCTCTTCATCCAGGCCTTTGTAACCTTATGAATAGATTGGATGGAAAGTAAATGTTATAGTGGCCCTACGAAATTTTTAACGGTGAAAATCAAATTTCCCGCTGCTATTTGTGGTGTGGTCCAGTTGATCTTTGGATATGATTGTTTTTTTTTTTTTTTTAGATAATGCTCTGAAATGTTTTCAGAATATGGATGAACGTTGTAGATATAATAAATACATAACTGTGGGGCTATGTAACTTTCACCGCTTTTGAACCGTTCGTACAAAACTCCATTGTGACGCGTATAGTTTATGCGTTAGCTAGTGGTACCCCAGCCAAACCGCTTCCCTTTCACCAGACCCGTTCTTCTGGTGTAACTCTTTGTCACGAGTAGAAAATTAAAATTCAGCAACGTTCTGTAGACGATTTGGTCCATCAGCGTCGGAAATCCGCCGCTATACCGCGTTTTCCATTAGAAACGGCAAGTGCGACGGGACAGGAAGGGGATTGGCTGGTGTACCTCACATTAGCTATATATCTGTTATAGGTACGTGTCGTGTGAAGACAGGCATTGACGCTGCTCGAGCTCCGAGTTGTACGAACAGTTCAATGGAGACCAAAGTTACGTAGCTCCACAGTAATATATTTATTATATCTATACTGTTCATCCATTTTTAGATATTGTTTTGAGCATTATCCAAAAGATGAATCATATTCAAAGATTATCTGGACCACATCATAAATAACATTGTAGATAGTGATTTTCACCATTAAACAATTTATAAGGCCCACCATAATGTTTATTTTACATCCAATATGTTCACAAGGTCACAAATACTTAAATGAAGAGGGGAAAAAAATTTCATATTGATCTAAAACTTGGGTGACCCAAAATTGGTTTCGGTAGTAGACAACCAATCCCCCACTGGTTTTTGCAATGTGGTACGCTTGATAGTTAAATTAGACCGTTTGGATATAACACATACATGGTGATCAGACTTATAAAATTTGCTAACGTCAATACAACAGCTATATACACCAGCCAATCCGCTTCCGACCGGACAGTCTTCCATTAGCCGTCAATCACGGAAACAGATTGGCTACTCTCCCTGTCACTCGCGAATGACTGATATTCGGTGCTCCATGGTCCCACAATGATATATATGTTTCATCCATCCTGTTAACTTATGTTTCTAGATCTTTTTCGGTGTGAGACCAAAACTGAGCTATATCCCAGTCTCAAGTGAAGCACGTTATGGGAAAGAGTGTCGAACGTGTGTCGATCATTAAAAACTTTTTGAGGGCTATAAAAGTTTTGGATCAAGTTGATCTTTGTTTTTTCCTTTCATCTACGTCCGTATGACCTAATTAACAGATTGGATGTCAAATAAAAGGTAAAGTGGGCCTTAGGAGGATTTTAATGGTGGATATTCAATCACTATTATTTTCCTGTGGTGTAGTCCACCTGAGATTATATCCCTCTTATTTTTTACATAACTAAAATGATATATAAAAATGGATGAACGGCATGGATGAAACACATACATCACGGTGGGGCCACGGAGCACCGACCACCAGCCACCAAGCTAGTGGCAAGGGAGTAGCCAATCCGTTTCTGTCAATCATGGCGCCTTGTCCATAGCGAGATGACTCTTGGGAATCAGATTGCGTACTGAGTTACTCAATACCTTAAGGGGTACGGAATTGACGTAGAAAGAAGCTATTGGCGGTAAAATGTGAGGCCTGATCCCTCCTCCAAATGGTGACAGAAACGCCGTTATCCTCTTTCTCTCTTTTTCTCTATCTTCCATAAAAGGTAACAGCGACGTAATCGGTCATCTCTCTCCGGTGGAAATCGGTTTGCACCGTGCTTACTTATCATGCCGTGTAAACTTAGTTGGGCCCACCTTAAATGTATGTTATCTATCCACACCGTTCATCCATTTTTACAGCAAAATTAAGGTGTTGAGCTCAAAATTTAAACATATTCAAAGATCAAGTGAATCATACCACAGGAAAACATTATGAGTAATGATTTCCACCATTGAAACCTTGCTAGGCCCCGCTAGGCCCTACAGTGATTTTTATTTGTCATCCAACTAGTTCATAATATTATAAAGACATGGATGAAGGGAAAACAAAAATATAAACTTATCTAAAACTTCCATGGCCGAAAGAATTTTACGACGGTAGACATTCAATTCACACTATTTTCTGTGATGTGGTCCATTTGATTATATATGATTAATTTTTAGTCTTAAGCATTTAAATTATATGGTAAAATAGATGAACGGAGTGGATAAGATAGTGAAAATTTATGTATCTTCATCATTTAAATTTTTAAGAATTTAGCATTTAGCCATCCATATAATAATAATAATAATAAAAAATTTATGTATCTTCAGCATTTAAATTTTTGGTCTTAAGCATTTAGCCATCCATTTGTAGGGGAACAATCAAACTGATAAGATAGTGGAAATAAGGTGCATCTTTATGGCATCAGCAATCCACCGTGCAAACCGCCAAATGAATGGTCCATATATATACAAGCTACTCCTTACATGTGAGCAATATTGGTCCAAATTAAAACTATGGAGAAGTCATGGAAAGATACATAAACATATGTTCTAAAATGAGGCGAAGGTGATTTTTTTTAAAAAAAACTTCAGCTACCAAAATAAAATAAAAAAATTTATGTATCTTATCCACTCCGTTTATCTATTTTACTATATAATTTTAATGCTTAAGACCAAAAATTAATCATATATAAAGTTCAAATGGATCATACCATAGAAAACAATGTGAATTGAATGTCTACCGTTGTAAAATTCTTTGGGCCATGGAAGTTTTGGATAAGTTTATATTTGTGTTTTCCCTTCATCCATGTCTTTATGATATTATGAACTGATTGGATGACAAATAAAAATCACTGTAGGGCCTAGTGGGGTCTAGTAAGGTTTCAACAGTGAAAATCATTACTAATAATGTTTTCCTGTGGTATGATTCACTTGATCTTTGGATATGCTTAAATTTTAAGCTCAACGCCTTAATTTTACTGTAAAAATGGATGGACGGTGTGGATAGATCACATACATTTAAGGTGGGCTCAACTAAGTTTACACAGTATGATAAGTAAGCACCGCGCAAACCCATTTCCATTGGAGAGATGAGCAATTACGTTGTTGTTTCCTTTTACAGGAGAGAGAAAAAGAGAGAAAGAGGGTAATGGCGTTTCTGTCGCCGTTTGGAGGAGGGATCGGGCCCCACATCTTACCGCCAATAGCTTCTTTCCACGTCAACTCAGTACCCCTTAAGGTACTGAGTAACTCAGTATACAATCTGAATCCTGAGTCTTGACTGTATAAAAAAGGAAACACTTGGGGCACCTCAAGCTAGGTACAAACTAAGGACACTTTTACCTAACTTAGAAGAAATGACTTAACATGGCTGAAATCTTGGCCGTCCATCATGTACACCAACAATCAATATGATTTGACACTCAAGTACGCCTCCCCAGTCTCCTGTACCTAAAACCTCTACATTCCGGTCCCATGGCTAGCTTGAGTTTTAGGTGCCATGATTTTCTAGGTAAAAAGAATGGATGACTTATAAACACTAAAACTAAAAGGGGGCTTTCCATCCTAACCATTTCCTGTGGTGTGACTTGAGCTTTGGATGATTGTTGGCACTTGGTTTATTTTAGGTACGTGTGATACATTCTGGTGTGCCATAACTTAATGTATGGCTCAATTCAAACGGAACAACTTGACCTAAGAGCTATGACAGGCGAATATGTTGAATGCAATTGTATATAATTGAGACCTATTATATGTTGAATGCAATTGTGTATAATTGAAACCATGGAAGATTAATCACCTATTTAGCCACTCGCAGGATAATTAAAAATAATCAGGTGATTATTGGAGGGTGGAGTTCTTCCTCCGAAGATGGCTTGCACCTTGCCTTCCGTACGAATGGACTTTTATAAGTAGAAATAGTTACTCAAAAAAGAAATACTTACTGTCCATCATGGGGAGCGACTACAAAATGCCTTTTTTAAAATATGAATTAATTATATTGATACTAGGAATAGTCCAATGTAAAATAATAGACTTAGGAGAAATTTGCGATTGTACGACCCATTTATGGCCCATTTACGAGACCAAGCCCACCTTATTTTACCTTGCAAAAATAAGCCCCAGCTATACGGACGCCTTCCCAAAGGTCGAAAATGCCCCTCCTTTATCAATTTCAGTCCATTCTCTCATTTATGCCCGAAAACACGTCCAGACTTGTCTCTATCAACCCTATTTCTTATTTTCACATATTTTATTCATTAAATCGCCATATAATCTTCATCATACTATCACATTACATCTTCCCTATTACACTCTCCTCAAGCCCAAATGCATTCTTTTTATGAGAGGATGCGAATGCATTGATGTATGTGAAATCTTCAGGACCCCTCTCCAAAGAACGTGTTTCACATCAATGCACTCTTATTCTTTTTCTCGAGCACAGATTTCACTGAGTGTTAGGGAGTGATTGGAGTTGATGGTCAACTACCTTGAAGTTTAAATTCTAGGTAAATTCTTAAGTGTTTACCTAGAAGACCATGGTCAATTTCATGTGGTCAATATCATGCATTACTGAGTCAATTTTACGTGACTATCCAATTAGATGAAGTATCGTGGTCAATTTCACTCACTTCCCGGTCAATATACTGAATTGATTGGTCAACTTCATGCACTACTTGGTGATTTTCACCAATTTACTGAATTTCACTCACTTCTCGGTCAATATACTGAAAACCGGTCCAAAAATGTTGACTAAATCCATGGGCCCACCATAATGTATATAATATATCCGTGTCATTCATTTGTTTTTTTAGATTATTTTGAGGCTTGACCCGAAAAAATTCAGAAGATCTAATGTTCAATTGGCCCACATGAAAGAAACAATGAATTTAATTGGTCCACTGTTGAAAGTTGATTCTTTTACTAGGCCCACATTGAGATTTATTCACCATCTAACCTGTTTATAGGGTCACATGGACATGGATTAGTGAAAAGTATAAATATAAGCCTGATCTAAATTTTCTAAGGGCCTCAACAAGTTTTTAATTGTAGGCATTCAATTCTCATGATTTCATGTGGTGTGGTCCACTCGACATTTTGATTTGCCTAATTTTTGGACTCACGCCTTAAATTCATTTAGCATAATGTATGGGCGGTGTGGATAAGCCACACACATTATGGTGGGCCCCATATTTATCTTACAAATTCCTCTATTTATATGCTTAAAAAGTAACTGGTGAAGTCAGCATTGGGAAAGATGCAGGTAATTACCTTGGTAAATAATGATTACTCATTGACAAGATAATTACACTTGAGCCAGAAAACCAAATAGGCCCTGAAATTGCAAATTATTATCACTACGATTCAAATTTCCAATAAGAGATTCATTTCATGGGCAATTCCATTCATTTCACGGGCAATTCCAATCATTTCACGGTCAATCCCCTTAACTCCATGGTCAATTCCATGCATATGTATGGTTAATTCCATGTGAATCCCCCTAACTTCATGGTCAATTCCCTTCACTTTACGATCAATTCCATGCATTTCACTGTCATTTCCCTTCACTTCATGTTTAATTCAATTCAATGCATTTCATGGTCAATTCCCTTCACGGTCAATTCCATGCATTTCACAATCAATTCCCTTCACTTCACGGTCATTTCCATTCATTTCACGGTCAATTCACTTCACCTCACGGTCATTTTCATGCATTTCACGGTCAATTCACTTCACTTCACGGTCATTTCCCTTCACTTCACAATCATTTCCGTGCATTTCATGGTCAATTCCAGCAATTCCGTTTCATTTCACGGTCAATTCCCTTCAATCCACGGTCAATTTCCTTCACTTTATGGTCAATTCTGGTGATTCCATTTCCTTCCACGGTCATTTCCATGCATTTCATTGTCAATTCCCTTCACCTCACAGTCATTTCCATGCATTTCACAGTCAATTCCCTTCACTTTACAGTCAACTCCCCCTTCACTTCATGGCCATTTTCATGCAATTCATGGTCAATTCCCTTCACTTCACGGTCAATCCAATTCATTTCACAATCAATCCCCTTCACTTAATGGTCAAATCCACGCATTTCACGATCAATTCTATTTATGTCACGGTCAATCTCCTTCACTCCAGGGTCAATTCCATGAATTTCACAGTCATTTTCCTTCACTACTCTGTCATTTCCATTCATTTCACGGTCAATTCGATGCACTTACGGTCATTTCACGGTCATTTCCCTTCATTTCACAGTCAATCCCCTTCACTTCACGGTCAATTCCCCCTTCACATCACCGTCATTTTCATGCATTTCACGGTCGATTCTGCCAGTTCCCCTTCACTTCATGGTCAATTCAATTCCCCTAGGGCCTGTTTATTTTTCCATCATACATGTAAATCACATACATACTGGTGGGCCCCACATTAATTTGGTAAATATATCTATTTAAGTGTTTAAAAAGCACGTTGTCACATCTACATTGGGAAAGATGTGGTAATTACATAGGTAAATAATTATTACTTGTAATTACATGGTAATTACAAGTGAGCCCAAAAATCAAACAAGCCCTTAAGTTCACTTACTTTCCAATCATTTTCAATCACTTTAGGACTGAGAAGTTAAGTGAAATTCATCGTGAAAAATGTGAAGCTTCCCTGGAAGTGAGTAAAATTGACTGTGAAGTGAGTAAAGATCATCGCGAACTGAGTGGCATATATCCCTGTAATTTAAAACTTTGCAAATCTGACCAATAAGCCTGTCATATTTGAGCTGGTAATCATGTGAATACTAAACAAGTTATATTATTGTGTTTGTTTTCAGGAAATGACTTCGGTAATCATCCTATGCTCATATGGTGGGGAGTTAGTTTGAGAAAATGACTGTTATACATACAAGGGTGGAGAATCGAAAACTACAGCTATATGTGTTGACATTCCATATAAACAGCTTCTATAAAAAATGTATAAAATTGTGAAGAGTAGACCTAAGGATTACGATATAAGGTTGAGGGTATTGTATCCTTGCACAAACCAATTAGTCCCTCCAGCTGTAATTGAAGATGATGACGATGTGAGAATGTTCTTGACAGCACAGCTGAAGCACTCGGATCACTACATCCCATTATTCATCGAGACAATGCAGCGCGTTAATGACGCCCCAGTAGTAGAAAGTTTGGGTGAGGAACATATCTTCAATTACGAATATAAGTGTTCACCTTCACAGGTTTCTTTAAGCAACACTCCGGTACCCATGCCGGCTCATACATCAAACTTGATGACAAGTCAAGGTCATACATCAAACTTCATGACAAGTCCAATGAGGGTGTCAACTGACGTGAACCTCAAACCTGAATATAAGGCAACACCTTCATTTACGATAGTAGATTTGCCCTCAACATCCAACATTGGAAATGTGAGTGGAAGCGACATTCCATTGCCTGAGCAGGGTTGGTCATTGGACTTCACCACCAGGCTTCCCATCATGCCTTTTGAGGATGCTGGTTTCACCAATGCAGACCTGTCACTTTATTCATGTCCTCTTAATAACCATATTGATATGGTCGTTGGCCAAACGTTCAAGGAAAAGATCCGGTGTAAGTATATTTTGAGTCAATTTGTAATTCACAACAACTTTCAATACAAGGTGTTGTATTCCACATCCAAGAAATTCACTGTGGTGTGTATGGAAGATAAGTGTGAATGGAGGGTACACGCATCTAGGGTGAATGCTGCGGGGATATTCAAGATTAAGACCTACACGTCCATACATACTTGTGGAATGTCATGGATGAAGAACAATCATCGGCAAGCAAGCAGTAAGTTGGCCAGTGAACTAGTTGTCAATCGCATTGAGCAGCTCATAGGGTTAAGGCCGAAGGACATAATATTCGCAATGCAAGAAAAGTATTATATTCTTATTAGCTATAGTAAGGCATGACGTGCTAAGGAGATTACAATCGATCGCGTAATGGGGTCTTATGAAGACTCTTACAAAGAACTCCCAATGTACTTGCATGAGTTGAGAATTGCGAACCCGGGGACTTTGACTTCTCTGCTTGTGAATTAACAGACGATGAGGTTTGAGAGATGTTTTGTTGCGCTTGGACAGTGTGTTAGAAGTTTTCAAACATCTCTACGAAGGGTCTTGGCCGTTGATGGGACACATTTAAAAGGTAAGTACAAGGGTGTTCTGTTTGTTGCTACGACATTGGATGGTGACAATCATATCTTTCCAATTGCTTTTGGTATCGGAGAATCTAAGAATAACAGCAGCTGGAACTGCTTCCTTATATACCTTAGCGATTCGTTAGGAAATTTACCTGGTCTTGTTATCATATCAGACCGTCATAAAGGTCTAATAAAAGAAGTTTCGTAGGTCTTCCAGGCAGTAATCCATGGGTACTGCGCATATCATATATATCGAAACTTGGTGGATATGTTCAAAGATAAGTCATTAGAAATCTACTACTAGCAGGCTGTAAAGACTTGTAGGAGGGATGAGTTCGATAATTTTATGCATGATATCGAACTTGCCAACCCCCCGGTACATGCATGGTTGAGGGAAATAGGTTATGAAAAGTGGACTTCTTCGCATTTCTTAGGAAAAAGATTCAATTTGGTGTCTACAAACATAGTTGAGTGTGTTAATGCCCTATTCAAAGAAGCATGAGAATATTCGGTAACTATGCTAATAGAGATGGTCAGATTAAAAATTCAAGAGATGTTTTATAAAAGAAGAGAATCAGCCTCATCATTTGTTGGATCGTTGACACCGTGGGTCAAGAAACAAATAAAGGATCTCATACCAAAGGCACGAGATGTTCGTTGCCACACAATTTCCCAGGATGAATATTATACTGTGGGAGACTATAATGATACTATCAAGCTCAATGAGCTTTTATGTACATGTCATGAGTTTGAAGTAAGGGGTTTGCCTTGTTTTCATGTTCTGTCAGCATGTATAAACTACAATCTTCCTCATTACTCGTATTGCTCCCCGTGGTACACGGTGAGGAATTATCAGATCATGTATGAAAATTTCGTGTACCTAGTACGGGACAAAAGTCAATGGGAAGTTTCTCCTACATTCAAAGAGTATTGTTCGAGAATCTGGCCCCCACTACAGATAAAGTTAGATGGAAGACCAAAGAAGGCACGGATCCTTTCCCGTGGAGAGGAACGAACAACAAAAATATGCAAAAGTTGTAAAAAAATGAGGCATAATCGTCGGAGCTGCAAATTTCCAATACCTTTAGAATAATGTAATTTGAAGTGTATTTTTTTTATAATACGACTGTAAATGTTGTATATTGAATACATCTGTTGCTTTCTTTAAAATTGTTAGAGTAATTGAATACACTCCATGGTCATTTCCCTTCACTTTATGCTCATTTCCATGCGTCTCCCCCAAAAACCCAAACCTTAAACCTCCCAAACTGTAAAACCATATTATTGCCAAGTCCTCAACATTTCTCCATCCTCCAATCCACAATCCCAAACGTTAGATTGACAGAGGTTACAATTGAGTTCTCTTTTGATTCTAAATCACTACCGTCTCCTCTCCCTTCATGTAAATAGAGATTCTCAGTTGGAAGATGGTGGCTGGCTTCCTCCACTTCAGATCCTCCACCAGATGATGAAACCGGCCCTTCTCTATTGATGAAAATGATGTCTCTAAATTGCCATGAAAATAAGAAGATCAAGTGGGCCACGTGATGGAAAACAGTGGATATTGAATGAAGCTAAGCAATGGAAAACAGTCGGGGTCGATCGGGTTGTGACCCGGTCGACCTAACTCACTGGATGGTTACTCGGTCGACCGGGTTGTGATCCGGTCGACCCCATTTTTTGAAATTTACATAAATGGGGTCGACCGGGTCACAACCTAGTCAACCGGGTAAGTGTCCATAACATTCAATTCGCTATTTTCAATTATGTAAACATTCAATCTCCACTGTTTACTATTACGTGTGACATTGAGCTTTGGATATACTTCATTTTTGGATACATGAGAGTGAAATGAAGGGAATTGACCGTGAAATGCATTGAATTAGCCGTGAAGTTAAGTGAAGTGACCGTGAAATGAAGCGAATTGATTCCTTAACCACTCTACCATAACATTCTATAGCTAAGCTTAGATTCTTTTACTTTCGTGTTGATTCACAATCATTTTCATGCATTTCACGGTCATTCCAAACAATTTCGTGTTGATTCATGGTCATTTCTAGGCATTTCATGGTCAATTCCCTTTACTTCATGGTCATTTTCGTGCATTTCACGGTCATTTTGCTTCAATTCATGATCATTTCCATGCATTTCATGGTCATTCCAAACAATTTTGTGTTGATTCACGGTCATGCCCCTTCACTTCACGGTCATTTCCATGCATTTCGTGGTTAATTCGCTTCAATTCATGATCATTTCCATGCATTTCACGGTCATTCCAAACAATTCTTTGTTGATTCATGGTCATTTTCATGCATTTCACGGTCATGCCCCTTCACTTCACGGTCATTTTCATGCATTTCACGGTCATTTCGCTTCAATTCATGATCATTTCCATGCATTTCATGGTCATTCCAAACAATTTTGTGTTGATTCACGGTCATTTTCAGGCATTTCACAGTCATGACCCTTCACCTCACAGTCATTTCTGTGCATTTCACGGTCATTTTGCTTCAATTCATGATCATTTCCATGCATTTCACATTCATTTTAAACAATTTTGTGATGATTCACGGTCATTTCCAGGCATTTCACAGTCAATTCCCTTCACTTCACGGTCATTTGCATGCATTTCACGGTCATTTCTCTTCAATTCATGATCATTTCCATGTAGTTCATGGTCATTCCAAATAATTTTGTGTTGATTCACGGTCATGCCCCTTCACTTCACGATCATTTCTGTGTATTTCACGGTCATTTCGCTTTAATTCATGATCATTTCCATGCATTTCACATTCATTCCAAACAATTCCGTGTTAATTCATGGTCATTTTCAGGCATTTCACAGTCAATTCCCTTCACTTCACGGTCATTTGCATGCATTTCATTGTCATTTCTCTTCAATTCTTGATCATTTTTGTGTAGTTCACGGTCATTCCAAACAATTTCGTGTTTATTCACGGTCATTTCCAAGCATTTCACGGTCATGCCCCTTCACTTCACGATCATTTCCATGCATTTCACACTTAATTCGCTTCAATCCATGATCATTTCCATGCATTTCATGGTCATTCCAAACAATTCTGTGTTGATTCAGGATCATTTCCAGGCATTTCACAGTCATGCCCCTTCACTTCATGGTCATTTCCATGTATTTCAATTCACTCAATTCATGATCATTTTCATGCATTTCATGGTCATTCCAAACAATTCTGTGTTGATTCACGGTCATTTTCATGCATTTTAGGGTCATGCCTCTTCACTTCACGGTCATTTCGCTTCAATTCATGATCATTTCCATGCATTTCACGGTCATTTCCAAACAATTCCAGGTTGATTCACGGTCATTTCCAGACATTTCACGGTCATGCCCCTTCACTTCACGGTCATTTGCATGCATTTCACGGTCAATTCACTTCAATTCAGGATTATTTCCATGCATTTCACGGTCATTTGAAACAATTCTGTGTTGATTCACGGTCATTTCCATGCATTTCACAATCATGCCCCTTCACGGCCATTTTTATGCATTTCAGGGTCAATTCGCTTCAATTCATAATCATTTCCAAGCATATCATGGTCATTCCAAACAATTCAGTGTTGATTCACGGTCATTTCCATGCATTTCACGGTCATGCCCCTTCATTTTACGGTCATTTCCGTGCATTTCGTCATTTCGCTTCAATTCATGATCATTTCCATGTATTTCACGGTCATTCCAAACAATTCCATGTTGATTCACGATCATTTCCAGGCATTTCCCGGTCATGCCCCTTCACTTCGCGGTCATTTTCGTGCATTTCACCGTCATTTCGCTTCAATTCATGATCATTTTCAAGCATTTCACATTCATTCCAAATAATTTCGTGTTGATTCACGGTCATTTCCAGGCATTTCACAGTCAATTCCCTTCACTTTACGATCATTTGCATGCATTTTACGGTCATTTCTCTTTAATTCATGATCATTTCCATGTAGTTCACGGTCATTCCAAACAATTCCGTGTTGATTCACGGTCATGTCCCTTCACTTCACGGTCATATCTGTCATGATCATTTCCATGCATTTCACATTCATTCCAAACAATTCCGTGTAAATTCATGGTCATTTCCAGGAATTTTACGGTCAATTCCTTTCACTTCACGGTCATTTACATGCATTTCATGGTCATTTCTCTTCAATTCATGATCATTTTCATGCAGTTCACGGTCATTCCAAACAATTCCATGTTGATTCACGGTCATTTCCAGGCATTTCACGGTCATGTCCCTTCACTTCACGGTCATTTCCATACATTTCACAGTCAATTCGCTTCGATTCATGATCATTTTCATGCATTTCACAGTCATTCCAAACAATTCCGTGTTGATTCACGGTCATTTCCATGCATTTCACGGTCATGCCCCTTCACTTCATTGTCATTCCATGCATTTCACGGTCATTTTGCTTCAATTCATGATCATTTCCATGCATTTCCCGGACATTCCAAACAATTTCGTGTTGATTCACGGTCATTTCCATGCATTTCACGGTCAATTCCCTCCACTTCATGGTCATTTGCATGCATTTGATGGTCTATTCGCTTCAATTCATGATCATTTTCATGGATTTCTCAGTCATTCCAAACAATTTCGTGTTGATTCACGGTCATTTCCAGGCATTTCATGATTATGCCCCTTCACTTCGCGGTCATTGTCGTCATTTTACGGTCATTTCGCTTCAATTCATGATCATTTTCATGCACTTCATAGTCATTCTAAAAAATTCTGTGTTGATTCACGGTCATTTCCATGCATTTCACGGTCAATTCCCTTCTCTTCACAGTCATTTTCATGCATTTCATGGTTATTCGCTTCAATTCATGATCATTTTCATGCATTTTACGGTCATTCCAAACAATTCCGTGTTGATACACTATCATTTCTAGGCATTTCACGGTCATGCCCCTTCACTTCACAGTAATTTCCGTGCCTTCCATGGTCATTTCGCTTCAATTCATGATCATTTCCATGGATTTCATGGTCATTCCAAATAATTCCGTGTTGATTCACGGTCATTTCCAGGCATTTCAAGGTTATGCCCCTTCACTTCACGGTCATTTCCATCATTTCACGATCATTTCGCTTCAATTCATGATCATTTCCATGCATTTCACTATCATTCCAAACAATTCTGTTGATTCACGGTCATTTCCATGCATTTCATGGTCAATTCCCTTCACTTCACGGTCATTTGCATGCATTTCACGGTCTATTCGCTTCAATTCATGATCATTTCCATGCATTTCACGTTCATTCCAAACAATTCTGTGTTGATTCACGGTCATTTCCAGGCATTTCACGGTCATACCCCTTCACTTCACAGTCGTTTCCGTGCATTTCACGGTCATTTCGCTTCAATTCATGATCATTTCCATGGATTTCACGGTCATTCTAAACAATTCTATGTTGATTCATGGTCATTTCCAAGCATTTCACGGTCATGCCCCTTCACTTCACGGTCATTTCGCTTCAATTCATGATCATTTCCATGCATTTCACAGTCATTCCAAACAATTCCGTGTTGATTCACGGTCATTTCCATGCATTTCATAGTCAATTCCCTTCACTTCACGGTCATTTCCGTGCATTTCACGGTCATTTCGCTTCAATTCATGATCATTTCCATGCATTTCACAGTCATTCCAAACAATTCCGTGTTGATTCACGATCATTTCCATGCATTTCACAGTCAATTCCCTTCACTTCACGGTCATTTGCATGCATTTCACAGTCTATTTGCTTCAATTCATGATCATTTGCATGCATTTCACGGTCATTTTAGACAATTCCGTGTTGATTCACGGTCATTTCTAGGCATTTCATGGTCATGCCCCTTCACTTCATGGTCATTTCCATGCATTACACTGTCAATTCGCTTCAATTCATGATCATTTCCTTGCATTTCACATTCATTCCAAACAATTCCATGTTGATTCACGGTCATTTCTAGGCATTTCACGGTCATGCCCCTTCACTTGGATATCATGGACTGTGGTAACATTCTCTTCCAAACCCGAACAAGTGCAATTTGTTCAACTTGGATATTCCAATGTCATGTAGTCGATGCAATTCATGTCAGAAGCTTAACAAGGGGATCTTAGATCGGCAATGAGAATGCTTAAGCCATTTTGTCGGCAGCCACAGCATCCATGAGACTTCTTATCGATTTACAAGTTTCCACAATGCTAGAACATTTTGAGAAATTGTGCCTGCCCAATGCCGTAATATCTGCTGCTTTGCTCTAAAAGATCAAGGTTGTCATTGATTTCGACCTATTCTGTTGTGGCTGAAGGTGATTCAAAAAGTGCAATAGCTTGGGCCAAGGGTGATCCATTTCTATGGAGGATTGCAGATACCACTGACGAGGTCACTGACCTGTGTAATCATCACTCCATCTCACTTGTTCTTATCCTTGGAGAAGTGAATGAGGAGGCTTATAAAACTGCTAAGTTAAGTGTTCTCTACAATGGTGTGAATATTTATGATAGGTACTTAAGTTACCATGGTGAGGGTTAGTTGGGCATTTTGCTAGCCTGCGAAATTTGACCTTGAAGATATCCTTCTCTGTTGGCTCCATCATTAGATATTTGGGCCGGCTTTACGAATCTTGTTACTCAGTGCCAAGTTTGCTGCTTGAAAAATAAAATGACCATATCTTGTTCTCCAATATTTGAGAAAAAAGAAATTATGGCTTAACATAATATATATGTACATGTTAGAGATGCATCAGGGGTCAAACATGTTGACCCTTGGGGAACCAAAATTGGTTTCATAACAAAGGTGCACCGCAGTGGTCACCTTAAGAGGGAGATGTGTTTTGGATCAGCCCATTCCAACACTCAGGTAGTCCATAACACGTCTACACCTGAGTTTTGGATCATACTGACTTTTGTGTACTAGGGGCAACTTGAGGTCACACATCTGATGGACAGGTGGGAGTCATAAATACATCACGTAAGCCTCACTTCTGTCTAATATCACCGTAGTTTTCAAAGGTACCAACACAATATATTCATAAGTGCCAAACAGGCCCTTAGAGGGCAATTAAAATGTAT
This sequence comes from Magnolia kwangsiensis, assembly GCA_037074715.1. Classification (NCBI taxonomy): domain Eukaryota; kingdom Viridiplantae; phylum Streptophyta; class Magnoliopsida; order Magnoliales; family Magnoliaceae; genus Magnolia; species Magnolia kwangsiensis. Next base: position 37,303,137 of record CM073580.1, on the reverse strand, counting down.
TTATTTTCCATCCAATATATTCATGAGGTCACAAAGACCTGGATGAATGTGAAAATCAAATTTCACAATGATCCAAAACTTTGGTGACCCCTAAAAGGGATTGAAGGGTAGACATTGTGTAACACCCTGAAAATCGGGGGTCGTGTATAAACTCAACTCCCGAGTTCTAGACCGTCACTTATGCAACAAAAATGGTTATGATTTAATGTTGTCTGATTTAAAGCATTCACATGAGTAAAAGTATACCAAAACTGCAATTCATACTTCAGATCCAGTGATAAAAGCAAGCGGAAGACTAAACAATGTATATATCACTGTATGGAAAAACAAAGTAAATCTCATCTGTCTCCAAAGTATGACTACATCTCTGAGTCTCATATACATATGCATAACAAAAATAATGTTCAAAATAAAGTCCCACTGATGTCCCCTCGATCCAGGTCGCCTACGGGAAGCCGTCGTGATACTGCATATACGAGAACTCATCCTGGTCCTCGTCGATCTCCGACTCCACCTCCTGGATCTCGACCTCACCTGCATCTACAACAGGGTCTGGTGGGTGTTGCAAACACCATCCCGTAACGTGGGAATGAGTGATCAACTCAGTGGAATTATAGAGCAAAGATTAGCATGTTCACAATTCAATCACGCGATAATAGTAAAGCAGTAAATCAGACAATCCTAATACTGTTATTAATGCAAGATGATATGACGTGATGTATGCCCTCACCGACGATCACCCTCATGCGGCAACATCTTACGACCGCGGCATGCCACACTCCCTAGAGTGCTCCACATCTTCCAGGCACATGCAATGCTATGGTGATATGATTTCCAAGTTGTTATTAGTCCATTCAAACAGTAGGATTGGGAAACTAAGGTACTTCCCTTGTATCAATCCCAACACAGATCCTGTCTAGGGTCGTCACTCCTAGTAATCTCATACGATGTGTATTTCGTAGGTCACTGCAAGGGCTGCCAGGGCTGTTGCTCGCACTCGTTGCACCGCTCCCCCATCACCTTATCAATACAGGCCTACCGTACTCTACTGCAACGGAAGGGTCGTCGCCTCCCGTGGACTCAGAATACGCTCGCGGTCACTACAAAGGGCTCGTCGCCTGATCAGTGTAGGCCGACAGCTAGAATATAGTGTCCCATACCACCATAATTTGCTCACGAGTTTAGGTGCTCACTGGTCACTACGGGGAGGTTTGTGGCCCCAGCGTAGGCCGACAGCTCGACCACGGTGTCCCATACCACCATGCCCGGCTCATGAGTCTTCGTGGATCAAGGTACCATGGTTAACAGGGTTTACAGTGGTAAGTTCAGTACCCTAGGTTCAAGCAGTTATGACACATACAAGGTGAACATACAACGGCCAGTCGGGTTACTTGACGGGCTCGACTAGCGCGATCGCATCTCAAGTCGAACGACATGAAGTGCGTAAAACACTTCGCGTGGCCTAACCACTGCCGCCAACTTTAAACACGAATCACGTTCATCGACGCGTCGTTCGTGGCTATGACCAGTCAGCCACGAATGCGCTCGGTTACCGACTGCCTGGACTAAGTCTAGTCCCACACATCTATGGAATCACATTAGCATTACATATGCAAAGGTATTGGAATTGAAACAGGATCATGTGAGCATGTTAACACATGTTATAATATTCAACTTAAGCAAATCTTTAACCACATACATTCCATGCATGTAATGCAATCATGCATAAGGTCAACATGTAGGAAATCATTTAGATCAGCATATTAATCAAGAAATCAATCTCAAACTACTACATAACATCATTTAATTCAATGCATACTAATACAAGCATTTATACAAACACATACACTACACACTTAAGTCCACATATAGTATGTCGACCCAAAGTGCGCAACTTGGCGAATCTCTTCGCCAAACTGATTATGCAAGCATTCCTAACTCCCTAATGCGGTGACAAACCATGTCAATCACGTCAGCAAAATATGCATGTAGACCGTACTTCCTACAAATGACTAAAATGCCCTAAATCTCATATTCTTCGTTAATTTACGAAACAGGAAACGGAGAGCATGTTGTACATGTCAAACGGCGATGCCGTCGATAATCTACTATTAAACGACATTTAAAGCGTTGTAAACCATCAATCAAAGCGTCTAAAATCCTCACCTAGTCTCTTACGGTTGCGGAATTTTGAACGGAGCGTGTACGCTTCGTTTACGGCAGTAGGAGAGCCTGATTTATGGAATACGTTAGCTAACATGCCATGATTCTAAGTAAACCCTAAATCAACAAGTTTTTGGAGTTATTTTATACCTGAAAATGGGAAGAAATCACCAGCCAGGTGATTGGGAAGAAGTGCAGAAGCACTAGCAGTCGGCGGCTCGGAAGCGGGAAAATTCTCTTCCAATCTCTCTCTCAAACTCTCTCTCCTTTTCTCTAGGGTTTGCTATTTTCGGATGGGAGAGGGAAATGAGGGTTTCAACCCCTTTTATAAGCTTAAAAACGCCGAAAATAGGCTCCGGAACGAAGTTTACTTAGTGCCTATCCAATTCGGGGCTGTTTCGGTCCAAAAACTGCTTTCTGGTGGTCCCCTGGTCGATTGCGATCGGACTTAAGCTCATGTGTACCAGATGTAGCTCGTATTAAGTTTTCAGTCTGGCAGGGTTCGCAGATCGCACGTGGCGGACCAGTTTCAGTTCAGCGGTCACCGCACGTAGATCAGGGCTGAAAGTCTCATGATAATAAATAGAAATTTTTCCTGATCCGAGGGTGTAATCTGGATGAATTCTGACGGTCAGAACGCTTAATACTGACGCGTCAAGTCGTGTGCCAGATTTGAATTTGAAATTCCAAATCCGTCCCTATTCGTGGTCGCTTCAGTCCGGGTTCAACGAAATCGTCTGTGATTATCGGTTTGACTTGATTTTCGAGATGATTGTCAAGTCCAGCTGGGCGGTTCTAACGGTCTAAGATAGGAGGTATCGGACCTTCGACGCGCGGTCTAAATCCAATACAAAAGTTCAATGTGGTCCAGAGGACAAACCCGCTTAGAGTTTGATCCAAGGTTATAGAGTGTTGTAGAGTTGTTTGTCCTACTCGATTTGAGTCTTGTAGAACGTATTTAAAGTGATCAGGGGCTATTTCCCAGCTACTCTAGCGTTGCGCTAGCTAACTTACGCTTAATTTCCATGGAAATTATTTCTACGCGATTTCAGGTCGAGTTGGTACTCGAGCCCAAGTACGGATTTTTCACGGCGTTACACATTGAAAGATGCATTGTAATTTTTTAGGATACAGTCTGTAGCTACGGATAAAAACTGTAGCTATATAAGTGCTCTGTAGCTTCAGTAATGCGAACCCAGATTGGTGTGGACGCGCCGAACTGGTTCCCCCCCGCCACTTGCTGGACTATTCGGCGGGGCCACGCCGATCTGGCCTATAGCTACGAATAAAAACTGTAGTGAATGATCCGAGCCCCAGTAACGCAAACCCAGATTGGCGTGGCCGCACCGAACTGGTTCCCCCCGCCACCACCCTCCGCCACTTGCTGGACTGTTTGGAGGGGCCACACCGATGTGGCCTATAGCTACGGATTAAAACCGTAGCTAATGTCTGTACCCCAGTTTGACTTAGATGGTGAATTGCAATTTGACATTGGATTGACTTGCAGTCATTTGTGTAATAATATTATAAAGTGGAATAACTAAATAGAATTACGACTCATGTGGAAGTTATGTTCACAATGTGCTTCTTCTAGTCTCTTAAGTTGCAATTGCATTTAGTGCTTTTGAGTTGAGACTAAAAATAAATGAAACTGCAATTTGTGGCAATTCCTTATTATGAATATGCTTGCTAGGAAATGTCATTCATCATCACGATCATCATTTCAGCCTTATCCCTATTAATTGGGGTCTGCCACATGAATCATGTTCCCTCATTCCAACTCAAGCCATAAGATGCTCTACATGCTATGGGGGTGACTCTCCCGGTTCTTAAATCATTGTTCATTTCTCTCAAGCCAAATGTGCTGAAAGGACCTACCAAAAAACTCAAGTGCCAAATTTGTTTCCCAATTTATTTTTATTCACTACGTGCTATGCCGAAAGAAACTGATCGACAAAGCCTGGATTGACCCATGAAGTGCCACAACTGGAATTTGGATGGCCTTATACAATGATCGAACCAAGAGCTTCCCACACTTCTACCACTTCCATACCCATGAGTCCTGCTTGGAATAAAATCTCAATTGATTTTGAAGAAGCTTCAATAGCCTCAACTTTTCATTAATCTTTAAGTCTAATAGATTTCCTACGGCATGGGGAACCCATACCACTTGACCACCCACAAACTCAATTGGATACGTGGATCTGTCAGTGCACAAAGCTTCCAGCTAAAATCTAATGCAGGAGCATTTACCAACCGATAAGGAGATTCCTTTCTGGAAACATCAGCTAACTACAGTTTATCATAGTCAATGATTTTTTTTATTTTTATTTTATTTTTAAAGTAAATGAAAGGATCTTTTTGAGCATCATAACTCATAAATGACTGTGAAAATTTATGATGTTAACTAACACTATGGAAGAGGAGAAGGGAATCCAGAGATCATCCAGAAAAGATTTGAATGTAAGGATCTTCAAAATCTACGCAAGTGGGAGATATGAGCATCTCACCATGCGAGTTGAAGTTGAACAGAATCTTTCTTCCTAGCGATCACATAAAAAAACTGTTAAACTGAGAAGCATGAACTTTCTAGGGTATAAACAGACATTCTAGCATCTAAACAAAGAATGTAATGCACAAGGCTTATTGCACACAAGTTCCCTTGGAGTCATGTGGAAGACATGTACAAGATTCGGATTGCTCAGTGGGTGGGCCAACCGTATATGGGACAGGGGGCATAAATCAGATGAGCCTGACAATCCCAACCTCTACACTGGTACAAGCACAAAAGTGGATGGTATTTTTCCTCAAACCAAGGGGTTAAGTTCATGTGACCATCCAGATATTTGGGTCATGGCTCACTAGTGGCATGCCCTGAGCCACAAATATCACACCCTCCACATCAATGTCATCCAGGGGAATCCAACAAAATAGAAGCAAGAGGTTTGGAGTTTGTCTACCACTTCAATTAAATCAAGCTTTACAAGGTTTTGTTGCTAGGCAAACCGTATTTATTCTTTTCTGTGTTTGCTAACATGACATTCATTATTTTCTTAGTGAATCTTATATCCAGTCAACCTCCTCTTTGATTCATTTTTTAAATCTAAGGATTTTTGTGGCATGTCAAGTTCTATACAAATACGAAAAAGCCCTTTTGATATTCTTTGTTCGTGATGATGGCCCATCTAAGAAAGATTCTGATGCTATCATATTGATGTTTGCCAACATGAGATTCTCCAAGGGGTTGTGATAGGAAGGATAGCTGCACATGAACAGTCAATAGCATGGCATAGGCAGCTCACTTATCCCTTCTGAGTGGCTGAATCCCAAAGCCTTCACTATAATATTGTGTTGCCAATCAAAGCCAACCTACTATTTGTTAGCCTCTCCCCTTGAAACCAAAGGTGTAGGGATTGAGATTGGCAGGCATATATAAAAACAAAAGGAAAAAGATGCACACAAGCATTAGGATTGAGCTTTACTTAAATATTTATCAATGTGTTTTTCATAAGTTGCCAACTCACCCCTTTCCCTCCCCTACCTGTTATCTACCCCAGTAAAAATGCCTTAATTTGAAGCTGTTTAGCAGAAGGCAGGATAATGCAATATTTCTGCCTTCCACCAAAATCCTAAAATGCATTTTGTACCTCCTAGCAAACAGTAATAATATTGCATTAGTGGACAATAATACTAGGAAAATATGGCTTTAACGACACGGTCTATTCCATGACCAACCATATTTAAATATGGAATGGTTGAAAGCTTTGAAAATATCGGTGGTATCCAACCAACCAATCAAATGCTAAATTGAGGCTTGCTAATTTCTGTTTCCAACGACCATTAGTTCAATAGCACCCATGAGATTCTTAACGGTGTTTTGAAGACAGAACATCGAGATTGATTTGACAGTTCCATTTAGAAGCTGCTAATAAATAATGGGAGGCTGCACCAGATTTACTAGAGAAATGAATGCCCAAACACTAGTCATTGTATGTGGCATTCCCATTAAACTAAGACAAAATGCAAAACATTACAAAGTGCACAAATATTAAATTAGCATTCATCATCATCATCTAAGCCTGTCCCAATGGTCCTTGATAGAGTAGAATGGTAGAACATGATTAGAGTACCCGATCTCAATTAATTGGGATAAATTTTAGATGATGATGATTATCATCATCCATCCAGTCTTAGTGAACAGCTTGTTTGTCCCACATACGTGCAAGATTGGGTGTGTGGCTGTGTATAGAGATACTCATAGAGAAGTCCCTTCTCTTTAGTTGCTTCTATACTGTTTGTGTGTGGATTAGATGAAAACCAGAGAACTCAAAGGTATTTGTAGAACCTTGTTAGTACAATTAAATCAGGCCAAAATAAAAAAGTTTGTTCCCACTGCTATTCTTGTGAAATAAGTAGAAAAACATTACAACAAGGAAATCAAAGGATACATTCGGCCACTATCAACAATCAAAATTGGCACTGAGATTGACTTCAAGCAAACAACTCCAATAGAGTGAGCAGGGAACAAATCATATACATAGCTTCTTCTAATAAGGGAGCAAAGCACATCTCAAAAACATGCAACACCATTAGCACTAGACTTTGTTTAAGCGTTTTTCTCTAGGAAATCGTCAAATACATGGCTGAATGAAATGATGATACTGGTAGTGGGAAAGACAACAAACTAGAATGCAGGCCCAATCTCGACTTGTTTGTGGGAATGGGATCAGCGAGGAGAGGGGAAGACTTCGAGTCTAATGGATCCTGTTCAAGTTCTATGCTTTCGTGCTAAAACAAATGCAGTCCCTCTGCATGATACACATATGAAATAACTGTAATTAACTCCTTGTATCATGTCTGTATTATATAGAACATATCTATATAACATAAACAAATCACAAATAACAAAAATAAAAATTATTAAAAAATATTCATAACATATCCATATTAACTCCTTGTATCATGTCTGTATTACACAACATATCTATACAGATGAAACAAATCACAAATAACAATAGAATGAATTTTGTGAAAAAAGTAGATTGTTTTGTTTATAATAATTTGGTAACTTATATCGCATCTCAAGCATATCAATCATATCATGTTGATGGAAAATATTCATACAAATGCAAGTAAAAAATAGATAGAAAAGTTCATAACCTGTAAGAAGCTGTACTTTTGGTGCGGTTATGATGAGGACATAATTAATCCAACACACATAATGCAATACTACATAAGGTAAAATAAAGTGGAAACAATTTCATTTATAATCTGAGATTGTACATTGTTCCCATTCACTCATTTCACCAAGTAGAAAACTAACTAGTAAACTACAAACATGGTGAAAACCTGATGCCTAATGGTCCTGTGAATCAGTCGGATGTGGTGCTGCTCCATCCTTTTGAACATAGCATAACACTTCCTTTTGGGTGCGGAAGATCTTCTAGTTCCATTGCTCTTGTTCGGTCTTTTAGGCCTTCATTTCAGCCCTCATATCAGTTAATTCAGACCGGACTGAGGCCAGCTCCTCTTCCACCCGACTGAATCGCTTATGTATAAGCGGAGGGGCCACAAAATCTTCATCGATGTCCCTCTGCTCATTATCTTCCTCATCCTCCTCAACTTCTTTTTCTTCTTCATTTTCCTCATCTTCTTTATCCCCAGATTCTTCAATACTACCCCAGGGCTGTGTCCTCATTGATCACCATAATCGTGTATGGGTCCCCATCTGAGTACTTGAATTTGTACTGATGTGCCAACTTACAGATTAGACGACCAAAAGGAAGAGCTAATTTTTCACGCTTTCCTAGCGCTGCCTTCACAATATGTCTAAGCACAATGGTGGGGATACATACATTTTCTCCTTGCCCCATCTGGTAGAGGAATTCTACCATATATCGAGAAACCTCAGATTGGTTGCTAGATCTCGAGTACATGTTATACGTGCATATGTAGTGGAGCAGGTGGTAGTCTCGTGCCAAATATCTGGCTTTAATTCTAGAAACCTCTTCTCCATTAAACGAGTTTTGTGCACAAATGGAGAGCGCACTAGTCCCGTACCCCCTTATCCCTTAGGTTACTCTCCTTAATTTGCACATTTCCGAGCTCCATACCGAGTGTGACAACGATTTCTTTCATACCAATGTCGTACATTTGTTTATTAATGCTAAATTTGAATCCAAGAGGTCTGATCTTGGCCTCAACAATTCGTGCATAGAATGCTCACACTAGATCTTCACTCGCGACCTCCGTTGCTTCAAACATCACTCCCCAACCATTGTCAGCGATTTGGTCGAGCAAGAGATACATACCCAACATGTTATTATCCACATTTGCCTCAAACACGACCTTTCGATCCATGAATCTCCCGAATTCAATGCCAGGCAGGACAACTCGCTCAGGGGATGTTCGTGGGTTGAATTGTCTCTTTGACCTCTTCTCAAGGATCGGTCCCACATTATCATCATCGGGTTTGCTGAGCCTTCTATCATGGCTTGGTCTCGCTTGTTCGCTAGGTTTTCCCTTTGATCTTGTCCCACGGCTTGGCCCCGCTTCATCAGGGGTTGCTCTTTTGTTTCCCATGAGGGAAAGTGCCAAGGTAACAGTGAATAAGGAAGAGAGGGTTGCAAGGAGGCTCATCTTTCTTCCTTGGTAGGTGATGGAGATGGAAAAGGAGTTTTCGATGTGCAATAGAAGAAGGGTTTTGGGTGTTCGACGTGGGTTGGGTATAGATGCGTGCAAGAGACGATTGGTTTTCATTTTGCAAGAGAATAAGGGTTTTGAGTGTACAGATGGGTTATGGGCATGCAATACAGGATGGGTTTTCGATGTGCAAGGGGAGTGTGCAAGAGATGATGGGTTTGGGGCATGCAAGGGAAGATGGGTTTGCGGTGTGCAAAGGAGGGATGTATACAAATGAAAATATGATTTTAGAGGAGAAATAAGAGGGAAAGGGGAAGGAAGAGCATAAAAGTGTGAGGGAATGGGCCCAACACGTGTTACAGGGCCCCCACTCAAATGGTTGTGGGCGTGGGCTCGCCAAACTGACAGACGTACTAGCGTGGACGCCCCGAACCAGCTGCAGTTCTGGGCATGGGCGTGCCAAACCGACGGGGGCGTGCCACTTGCTGGAGGGATTAGCGGGGGCGCGCCGGTGGATCATGTCAGCATCCTCCCTGTTGTTGGGTGTTCGTCATGGGCGCGCCGAACCAATGTCGCCTACGCCACTCCCTGGACATCCTAGCGTGGGTTTTGATGTATATATTTTTTATTTTTTCTTTATTTCTTTATATATTTTTCTATTTTTTAGCTCTTGTTAGCTTGTTAGTACACTCAATGTCAGTTGGCACATCACCGTTAGCCACCCCCACTAGGGAATTGATACCAGGACCATAGTGTTGAGACGAGGTATCTTTCACTTGGTCTACCACTTGATTTCCTGGATTAGGGTGTCATTTTCTATCTCCCATGTTAGTGGGATGCACGCCCTCCAAACCAATGCAAGTCAATGCCAGGGTTTTCTATGTTATAACCCGAAACTGCAAATCGACGTAGAGTACCTTGTATTAGTTTTTTAGAGCTGAGGATGGTCTCCTATAAGCAAGTTGTCCCAACCATACATAGTCCATTGAAGTGCTTTGTTGATCATTTGGGCCCTACTAGGGTGAAATTAAGGGGAGTTCGGATTCTTACCTTCGATCAGATGTAGCTTCTATGACAATAGCTTCGAGATTTCAGACAATGCACACACACACACTCTAGCCAATACTTTCTCTATCTCATCTCTCCTCTATCGCTCTCTTTTTTCTGGAATTGTTGTAAGAGTGAGTGGGAGAGAGACTGGTTAAAGGGTTTTATACCTTGGTTTTGAAATAGCGGTGAAGACCGCTTGAGTTGAAGTAGGAATATAGCAATATGTCCTAGAGGGGGGTGAATAGGACTTTTTAAAGATTTATGAGTTATATTAAAATCCTATCACTCTAATCCTAATAGGTATGCAATTTTCAGGATTACTCAAATGTAACTCTACTTACTTCTAAGCCCAGTAAAGGATCCGATCACAGAACTATTCAATTAATAAGCATGAAGCAGTTATAGTCTATGATGGATGTGACTGTGTGTGTGAAGTGTGAGAAGATATGAATGCAATTAACATAATCACACAAATGATCAAGCACAAGAATCAATCACAGACACATTCATTTTTATAGTGGTTCGACTACTTGTCTACTCCACTCCCGACTGCCACACTTAACCCTTGAGTGTACCGAATTTCAATAAGGAGGTTTCCCATAGTTCACTAAAACCTAAGGTTTTAAATCAGGTTCACCTTCAATCTTTACAACCTACATAGAGGCTGACTGTTTATGCTTTCACGAGCAAGGGTCAACACATAGCACCCAGTTTATGCACACTGGCCAAGGATTTTACCCTAAGACCCTAACAGAGGTTTTACACGGTTCACCTCATAACCCAGAGTTTTACTGGTTCACTCCTAACCAGATATTTATGCCCACATAGAGCAAGGGTCCACACAACGCACCCACACGTACACTCCCGCCGGAGGCCTCCTTTGAGGACTTCAAAGGGTGAGCAACACTTAAGACCCAATACTATAAAGGAATGATCACAAGTGTCCTCTGGACTGTAGATACTTAAAGATAAGTTGATGAGTCCCTTTTAGCGCAGTGATGAAGATCTCCTTCTTATTAATGAAGAGTCTTCAGCTCCCTTGTTCCGCAACACAAAAGATGTACCAATACTAGGCTTCAGGTCGGGTCAAGTTTATGATGGAATTCCAGTCTCTAAAGATTTTTCTATTAGGAAGATAGAGTGATTCCAATCATCTATGCATTCAAGACATCCCAGCTTAATGATTTGCCATTAAGGTAGTAGCTGGAGGATCTTAAATGCGAAAGTTCATTCCCCAATCCACTCTATTGAATATCAATGATGAGGGTGGATTGAAGGATGAACTCCTGAGAGAAAGGGCTTGAGATAAATGATATGAAGTTTAAAACACTCAGAAGCACTCTCTTCTTTCTCTACCAGCAATAAAGATTAACCTCTCTATATATAAGCAAAAGGTTCCAACGGATATAAAACGGTCACATTTATGACAGAGTTTGATATCATCGAGCGTATACTCCCGATAGCATCGATTGATCTCTCGATGATACAAACTCAAATGTCATTTTTGCTTTTGGAAACCTTTTGCCAACTGGTCGATGGGATTGAGACACACATCGATGTTATCGAATTTCGAACTCTGATTCCATCGATAGAGGGATCGATCTATCGATAGGTGAAAACAAGAGAGAAAGTCTTGAAGAATTTCATGTTCTAAAGATATGATCGGGGAATAGCCGATGTCATCAGAATCTGTATATCGATGATATCGGAGTCCGTGTCGATGGGATCGATAAATCATATATATTTACCTATAAGCTTCTAGACGGTTTGTGTCCGGTCTCAATCCAATCGACCAGGTCTCGATATGATCGACATATGAATATCGATTTCTCGACTGGCCCCCGATCAATGTTTAAAACACCCTGAAATATTTGCTGGAGGAAGCATGCACTCACTGTCGATATGATCGAATGACTTCCGATATTATCGATATTTGAATTCAGATTGAATCGGACAGTCATCGATATATCGAAGCTTATAGTAGTTTTCTTTATAAAAATAGGTGCGCTGAAAAACTACCTGTCGATATTATCGATCCACTTTCGTTGGGATCGATATTCGAATATTGATTGAGATTCTGATATATCGATAAATCGTCCAAATGAATGTTTGATTGCTGGACGCTTTTTTTCCTCACTCGATTGTATCGATTGAGATGCCGAGGACATCGACAGAGTAGGCCGATCATATCGAAAGTTGAATCGATACAATCGACAGGGTAAGAAAACTTGAAGATTTTTCTGTTTGGTAAAAAGTTTTCTTAAAATAAAATCCTAAGATGTTCTACTTAGTTTTAAGGGTTTTAATCACCTGGTGTTTTGGGACATGGGATGTGAGGCTATGATTTACCTATGGCGAACTCCACACATCCAGTTGAGGCAGACACTTGAATTGATCTTCTTATTAGGCGCTGTTGCCCAACTGACTCAACTTACACCTTAATTAACAAACCAGGGCACTAGTAGGTGCACTTTCAATCTCCCCCTTTGTCAATTATGTGACAAAATACCCAAAACACCCTAGGATAATATCTAAGACAGACACATCCTAAATTGTGTGTACATGCATTAACACAATTTTATAAATTCTAATCACCCATGTATACAACCAGTAATTGCTCCCCCTTTCTTCAAAACTCCCCCTTTCTTGTTGCGGCTGCTCCCCCTAACACCTGCAACACCATTCTAGCAGATATACAATTCCATCCGGGGTGTTTTTGACTTTTCTCTCCCTTTTTGTCAGTCATTAACAAAGATAGAATAAGTGATATTGACTGAAGATTAAATAAGCACATGGGAGAACCACAGACAGATAGATGTATATAGATAATCAACAGGATAAGCATACATTACTTAAGGCAGGAAGTAAATAGATGAAACAATTAGCACAGTCATTTCATAAGCATCAAGAATGACAATGAAATATGAATTGAATTCAGCCATATCAACCAGTAAATATAAACTGCCATAGACAACAGTATTGTAATTCATCATCCAAATAAAACAAAACCCATTTCAGAGTCACCAAAAGTTGTAACCAATGTTTCATCCCATCCAAGGGAAAACACAACAAAAAAAGAGTAAAATCCAACCTGTGTAAATAAGAGAGAGATAGAGAGAGCTGTCATATGCACTCAAGAAAGCGTAGAACTTAAAAAAGATATCATAGTTCATACGCTGAGTTAAAGAGTGAGTGTGTGTGACAGCTTTTAGAAGTCAGTGCTAGGGAGCAGAGTGAGAAGGAGCTGTGTCATCTCGCCGACAGGTCATCAGATCGACCAACTGTTGCACAGAATGTTGTACCTTGAGGATAACACGCTCCAAAATTGTAAGTCGCTCTTGCATTGATTGAATGTCCCGCTGAATTAGCCCGATCTTGTCTAGCTTATATCATTTAGTATGCCTAAGGATTGACATAGATGGGACTGGATTAACTCTGGCAGATTCACCACCTTCCATTTCAGTTTCCTCAGCCTGAGGGACACTAATAGCTTCGCCTCCTTCTTCTTGAATTCCTCCTTCCTTGTACTTGTGTAAATCAGATCCATCTTACAAGTGTTTTTAAAATTAAAAACATGGAGTGGAAGCACAAGAACATTTGTAGCAGGAAAACCAATGCTTTGACAGATTCTGTTAATAATCCAAGGATATGACAGATGCAGATCTCTAGATGTATGTATGGCATTGACAAACTGATTGACAATCAGTGTTAGAAGGCAAATATGTGTTCTAGTTGTAATGGAGTATATTATCATGACCATGAGACTTGTGAGATCAAATCGATTTGTACTTCTTAGGTACAAATTTGTAGTGAAAATCCCATGCATGACTCGAAACTGGGGCTCCATATACCTAGCTTTTAAGGCATTCCCTTGATGCCATGAAATATCTCTGTTATGACATAGGTATTTGGTTATCTTTGATTGGACATCTGGAAGATCGAGATCCCAATTTGGAAGGCCTTCTAGAGCCAACTGTAGATTGAAAATGTGAGCTACAGTGGCGGGAGTGATAAATACATCATCACCGTCCAGGGATACCATGAATGAAGGAGGATCAGATACTGGAGAATGACATGCTACAAGAAAGTTCCGTGTTTGTTCTAGTTGACAGGGTCCTCCAAAATCTAGAATAGGCAGCCATCCGATTACGGCGAATAGAGGTTCCAAATTGTATGGTGCCAAACAGCCCTTGTTAACTTTTCTCTCATGGATCAGCTTCCTTCTGGTGTATTTTGCAGGACGTTGGATAGCCGGAGGAGGTGGCGCTAGTTGAGACGGTGCAGGAACTTCAGTTTGGGACCCACTGTGTCAGAATTTGTATATCGATGATATCAAAGTCCGTGTCGATGGGATCGATAAATCGTATAGATTTACCTATAAGTTTGCTAGAAGGTTTGTGTCCGGTCTCGATCCAATCGACCAGGTCTTGATATGATCTACATATGAATATTGATTTCTCGACTGGCCCCCCGGATCAACGTTTAAAACACCCTGAAATATTTTCTGGAGGAAACATGCGCCCACTATCGATATGATCGAATGACTTCCGATATAATCGATATTTGAATTCAGATTGAATCGGACAGTCATCGATATATCGAAGCTTATAGTAATTTTCTTTAAGAAAACAAGGGCGCCGAAAAACTACTTGTCGATATTATCGATCCACTTTCGATAGGATCGATATTCGAATATCGATGATATCGATTAAGATTCCAATATATCGATAAATCGTCTAAATGAATATTTGATTGCTGGACGCTTTTAATCCTCACTCGATTGTATCGATTGAGATGCCGAGGACATCGACAGAGTAGGTCGATCATATCGAAAGGTGAATCCATACAATCGACAGGGTAAGAAAACTTGAAGATTTTCTTGTTTGGTAAAAAGTTTTTTTAAAATAAAACCCTATGATGTTCTACTTAGTTTTGAGGGTTTTAATCACCTGGTGTTTTGGGACATGGGATGTGAGGCTATGATTTACCTATGGCGAGCTTCCACACATCCAGTTGAGGCAGACACTTGAATTGATCTTCCTGTTAGGCACTGTTGTCCGACTGACTCAACTTATACCGTAATTGACAAACTAGGGCACTAGTAGGTGCACTTTCAGGTTTTAGGTGAGTTGGCGCCGAGTTCCACTGATTCATCCAAATGGCCGTATGGGACCCATTTCTGGTCACCATTTCTTGATCAAGGGTCAGATCTGGCCACCCTGCTGTAGGGACATATCTTCAATACTCAATGTGTAAATTTAGATGAAATCAGACAACTGAAATGCCCTAATTCACAGTCCTAATTTGCTGGGCCATTTGATTAAAAAGCATAAAATTTAATTTTAAGGCTAGGGCAATTTGCACTTTACAAGTATCGACTGGATGGCGTGATTGATTCATTTCCAGGTGTCGTCTGAATTTGTCATTTGCAATGTACCACAAACCCCGTGAGCCCCATGACCTCCCATTCAGTTGGATTTTTTTTTAGGTTCATTGGGTGATGTAGCCCGAAAAGGCAATCATATGCATGGAAATGAGCATGAAGGGAAGCGAATGGATGGTGAGGTGAAGGAGCATGACCATGAAATGCGCCGAAAGGACCGTGAATCAACACAGAATAGTGGGACTAGCCGTGATATGCATGGAAATGACCGTGAAGTGAGGCGATTGTACCATGAAATGCGTGGAAATGACCGCAAAGTGAAGGGGCATGATTGTGAAATGCGCCGAAAGGACCGTGAATCAATACAGAATAGGTGGTAATGACCATGATATGCATGGAAATGACTGTGAAGTGGGGAGATTGTACCACAAAATGTGCAGAAATGACCATGAAGTGAAGGGGCATGATCATGAAATGCGCAGAAAGGACCGTGAATCAACACGGAATAGGCGGGAATGACCATGATATGCATGGAAATGACCATGAAGTGAGCTGATTGTACCGCAAAATACGCGAAAATGACCATGAAGTGAAGGGGCATGACCGTGAAATGCGCCGAAAGGACCGTGAATCAACACGGAATAGGCGGGAATGACCGTGATATGCATGGAAATGACGTGAAGTGAGGTGATTGTACCGCGAAATGAGCGAAAATGACCGTGAAGTGAAGGGGCAAGACCGTGAAATGCGGTGAAAGGACCGTGAATCAACATGGAATAGGCGAGAATGACCGTGATATGCATGGAAATGACCGTGAGGTGAAGTGATTGGACCGTGAAATGCACCGAAACGACCGTGATGTGAAGGGGCATGACCGCGAAATGCGCTGAAAGGACCTTGCATCAACACGGAATAGGTCAGAATGACTGTGATATGCATGGAAATGACCGTGAAGTGAGGCGAATGTACCGTGAAATGCACGAAAATGACCATGAAGTGAAGGGGCATGACCATGAAATGCGCCGAAAGGATCATGAATCAACACAGAATAGGCGAGAATGACCGTGATATGCATGGAAATGACCGTGAAGTGAGGCGATTGTACCGTAAAATATGTGGAAATGACCGTGAAGTGAAGGGGCATGACCATGAAATGCGACGAAAGGACCATGAATCAACACGGAATAGGTGGGAATCATTGTGATATGCATGGAAATGACCATGAAGTGAGGTGATTGTACCATGAATTGTGCGAAAATGACCCTGAAGTGAGGGGGCATGACCGTGAAATGCGGCAAAATGCCCGTGAATCAACAGGGAATAGGTGGGAATCACCATGATATGCATGGAAATGACCGTGGAGTGAGGCAATTGTACCTTGAAATGCACAGAAATGACTGTGAAGTGAAGAGGCATGACCGTGAAATGCGCTGAAATGACCGTGAATCAACACGGAATAGGCGGGAATGGCCGTGATATGCATGGTAATGACCGTGAAGTGAGGTGATTGTACCGTGAAATGTGCAAAAATGATCGTGAAGTGAAGGGGCATGATCGTGAAATACGCCGAAAGGACCATGAATGAACATAAAATTGGAGGGAATGACCGTGATATGCATGGAAATGACCGTGAAGTGGGGCGATTGTACCGCGAAATGAGCGAAAATGACCGCGAAGTGAAGGGGCATGACTGTGAAATGCGCCGAAAGGACCGTGAATCAACATGGAATAGGTGAGAATGACTCTGATATGCTTGGAAATGACCGTGAATAAAAACGGAATAGGCGGGAATGACCATGATATGCGCCGAAATGATCTAGAAGTGAGGCGATTGTACCGCAAAATGCACGAAAATGACCGTGATGTGAAGGGGCATGACCGTGAAATGCATCGAACGGACCGTGAATTAACACGAAATAGGCGGGAATGACCGTGATATGCATGGAAATGATCGTGAAGTGAGGCAATTGTACCGCAAAATATGCGAAAATGACTGTGAAGTGAAGGGGCATGACCATGAAATGTGCAGAAAGGACCGTGAATTAACATGAAATAGGCGGGAAAGACTGTGATATGCATGGAAATGACCATGAAGTGAAGTGATTGGACTGTGAAATGCATCGAAATGATCGTGAAGTGAAGGGGTATGACTGTGAAATGCCCTGAAATGTCGGTGAATCAACGCGGAATAGGCGGGAATGACCGTGATATGCACCGAAATATGAAGTGAGGCAATTGGACCACGAAATGTATGAAAATGACCATGAAGTAAAGGTGCATGACTATGAAATGCGGTGAAATGACCTTGAATCAACCTGAAATAGGCGGGAATGACTGTGATATGCATGAAAATGACCGTGAAGTGAGGCAATTGTACCGCGAAATGCACAAAATGTTCGTAAAGTGAAGTGGCATGACTGTGAAATGCATCAAAATGACCATGAATCAACACAGAATAGGTGGGACTGGTAGTGATATGCATGGAAATGACCGTGAAGTGAGGCGATTGTACCGTGAAATGCGTGGAAATGACCGCGAAGTGAAGGGGAATGATTGTGAAATGTGTCGAAAGGACCGTGAATCAACACGGAATAGGTGGGAATGACTTTGATATGCATGGGAATGACCGTGAAGTGGGGTGATTGTACCGCAAAATGCACAGAAATGACCACGAAGTGAAGGGGCATGACCGTGAAATGTGCCGAAAGGACCCTGAATCAACACGGAATAGGTGGGAATGACCGTGATATGTATGAAAATGACCGTGAACTGAGGCGATTGTACCACAAATTGTGCGAAAATGACCATGAAGTGAAGGGGCATGTCCATGAATGCGGCAAAATGACCGTGAATCAACTCAGAATAGGCGGGAATGACCGTGATGTGTGTCGAAAAGACCATGATGTAGGGCGATTGGACCGCAAAATGCATGGAATTGACCGTGAAGTGAAGGGGCATGGCCGTGAAATGCATCGAAAGGACCGTGAATTAACACGAAATAGGCGGGAATGACTGTGATATGCATTGAAATGACCGTGAAGTGAGGCGATTGTACCACAAAATGTGTGGAAATGACCATGAAGTGAAGGTGCATGACCGTGAAATGCGCCGAAAGGACCGTGAAACAACACGGAATAGGTGGGAATGACCATGATATGCATGGAAATGATCATGAAGTGAGGAAATTGTATCGCAAAATGTATAGAAATGACCGTGAAGTGAAGGGGCATGATCGTGAAATGCATCGAAGGGACCGTGAATCATCATGGAATAGGCGAGAATGACCGTGATATGCATGGAAATGACCGTGAAGTGAAGGGGCATGAGCATGAAATGTGCTGAAAGGACCGTGAATCAACACGAAATAGGCGGGAATGATCGTGATATACATGGAAATGACCGTGAAGTGAGGCGATTGTATCATGAATTGTGCAAAAATGACCGTGAAGTGAAGGGGCTTGACCGTGAAATGCGACAAAATGACCTTGAATCAACACAGAATAGGTGGGAATGACCATGATATGCTTGAAAATGTCCATGAAGTGAGGTGATTGTACCAAGAAATGCACAAAAATGACCGTGAAGTGAAGGGGCATGACCGTGAAATGCACCGAAATTACCATGAATCAACACGGAATAGGCAAGAATGGCCGTGATATGCATGAAAATGACCATGAAGTGAGGCGATTATACCATAAAATGTGCAGAAATGACCGTGAAGTGAAGGGGCATGACCATGAAATGGGCCGAAAGGACCGTGAATCAACACGGAATAGGCAGGAATGACCATGATATGCATGGAAATGACCATGAAGTGGGGAAATTGTACCGTGAAATGCGTAAAAATGATCGCGAAGTGAAGGGGCATGACTGTGAAATGCACTGAAAGGACCGTGAATCAACACATAATAGGTGGGAATGACCGTGATATGCATGAAAATGACCGTGAAGTGAAGGGGTATGACCATGAAATGTGTCAAAATGACCGTGAAGTGAAGGGGTATGACCGTGAAATGCGCCAAAATGTCCGTGAATCAACATGGAATAGGCGGGAATGACCGTGATATGCGCCAAAATGACCGTGAAGTGAGGCGATTGGACCGTGAAATGCACGGAAATGATCGTGAAGTGAAGGGGCATGACCGTGAAATGCGTCAAAATGGTTGTGAATCAACACAGAATAGGCGGGAATGACCGTGATATGTGCCGAAATGACCGTGAAGAAAAGATATCATTTACTTTAAAATGTTATCTTCACCATTCATTTCCAAATCAATATTATGAATGCATCATTTCCTTCAAATTTATGACATAATATACAACACATCATTTTCATCCTTTCATCATAAATGTTTTACAGTACATCATTTACAACAGTTTACAACATTTCATAAAATTTCCTGATTCCTCTCATGCCTAAGACAAATATATCATATTTTGAGGTCACTCAGGCAATCATAGGCTATTGACTCCCTAAAGCTAGAAGTGAATTGCTGCAAGTCTCTCCCTTTCAAAATTTGATCGCTGCACAAAATGTTGATATATTTCATAACAAAAATGCCATAGTCATATCCGTTCGTCTGCTTTAGTATAGAGGTATATTATCTGACCGTCCAAGCATTTCCTTCCAGCGCAGACCTATCTCCAATGGCGTAAAATAATATAGGCAAGGCCTCCTTCATCAGATCAATATGTTGCTTGTATCGACTGAGTGCCCTCGAGTATAAACTGTCAAGTATAATGATTTCTCAATCTCAAGGGGGGATGACCATCGGGTACCAATGACTGTTGGCGTGATTGACTAGTACATATGCCTATCCATGTTTAGTAAGATAAGATATCAATATCCAAAAATTATAGATTTGGGTATACATAGCATTGACAGCTTGTAAAAACACCATTTTCTCTTCATGTTGCCACATGGCCTTCTGCCCCTCACGTGCATTGACAATGCTGATCGAAGAGAGTTTTTCTAGCCCTTCAAATAATAAACGCGATTCATCACTGCCAACATCCCGATATATTTGCAATGTCGACATTTGCATGCCGATACATGGCTATTACAAACAACATAGTAAATTAGAACATATATCATATAATGAAATAACATATTAACCATGATCCAAATCATACAATTACTAGAAAAAATGTGGGACAGAACTTGCATTCCTTTGTATATAATAGAGGAAATGATCGGTGCCTTCTCTCCAAGAAATCGAAGTACTTGTCGATAGCCTAATCAATAAAGAAGGAAAATTAACCTATACTCTATTATGTATAAATTTTGAATAAAATCATGTATGTATGTGTGTGATTTACTTACCACACTGTCAACCCAAGCATCCTTCTCCCAAATGGTCTTGAACCATCGAAATTTGGGTAATTCTTTATTTACGTTGACCCAGATTTCCAATTCATGGAGTTCATCCTACGATATTACCCTAAGTGGATCAATCTTGGCTTGAACGGGTATCAGAGAAGTCAGAAATTCTCTCTGTTTCGCATCGTCGGCGGCGTTTCTTGGAGTGGTTTGCACGACAGAGATGGAAATGAATGGAGAACACTTGTAGACAGACGGCTTCAGCACCCTCTTTGGTCTCCTTGTATATACTAGAATGGAATGCAGTGATTTCTCACATATATCAACGCCCAACGCATCCTCGTACTCCTTCTCAAACTCTTCCTTCTGATTCTCTAAGTCCTCCTTCTAAAATAGAATATTCTCTATATGAAATGCCTTCATCTGCTTCTTCAACTTCGCTTTACCCTCCTCCAACTCTTCCCTCTCCTTCTTCAATTCTTCCTTCTCCCTTAACAGTATTTCCCTCTCCTTCTTCAAAACCTCCCTCTCATTCAACTCATTCTCTAACCTCAAAGCTTCTTTTGGTTTCAGCATTAGTTCAACCTCATTGAGTACTACTTCTCTCTCCCTCTCAATCGATTCTTCTCTCTCTTTTAGCCTGCGTTCGAGAAGCTTCAACTCTTCCCTCTCTCTCTCTCTCTCCCCAACTGAAGCCTATGCGCCTCCAGCTCTACCGTATCCTCCATTGACTCCCCAGTGAGTTGCAATCCCACTCCCTCTCCCTCTCCCTCACCAGTACTGTCTTCCTCTCCCCCTTCTTCTCCCTCTCCTTGTCCCGATTTCTCCTCCATATCTTCATCATCTTCATCTTTAGTGCCCCACAGAATGAAGTAATGTATGTATTAGTTATATAACATGTGAAATTAAATATAAAATATTAACATAAAGGAAGACATTTCTGACATCTTACATTAAATATATCATGGGCCAAACGAATGAACTCCGGCTCCAACTCCTCTGTGGTAGGCTCTAAGTTAACAATGATCTTAGCCTACAAGAGAACATCTTCATTTTCATTCTATAGAAACACACACGCACACAAACACACACACACAAATATATATAGTTAGGATAGGTTAAAGTAAGTAGAACCATAGATAATATCATCAACATAAAGCTATACTATTAGTATGTATTCATTAATTTTTTTTAACAAAAAGAGTTTTATCAACATTCCCCATATTAAATTATGATTTAGTAATAACTTACTTAATTTCTCATACCATGCCCTGGGAGCTTGTTTCAAATAATAAATTTCCTTTTTATGGTGATACACATGATTAAAGTGTTTAGGGTCCTCAAAACCCTTAGGTTGTTCAACATAAACCTCTTCATGTAATCACCATTTAGAAATGCACTTTTAACATCCATTTGATAGATTCAAAACTTTTTAAAACATGTAATGAATATGAATAATCTGATGGATTCAAGAAGAGCTATTGGGGTAAAGGTTTCATCATAATCGACTCCTTCAATCTGAGTATACCCTTGTATAACCAGTGTAGCCTTGTTTCTTAGTATATTCCCTAACTCATCAGATTTATTTTTCAAAATTCACTTGGTCCCAATTATATGTTTATCAGTTGGTCTTAGAATCAAATACCATACATCATTCCTGACAAATTGATTCAATTCATCTTGCGTGGCAACTATCCAATTTTCATCAGCAAGTGCCTCTTTCACGTTAGCTGGTTCAATTTGGAAAGTAAAATGCACATAATTACATATGGTTTCCAATTATTTTTGAGTACATACACCAGTGAGAGGGTTGCCTAGAATTTGATCAATAGGATGATCTTTGACTGATCGTAGTTCAGTGTTGATTTGACAAGATGAAGAGTCAGGTTTATTAAATACAATGACTTCACCATCTTCTAAGCTAGATGTCAGAGTGTTGAAGTGACCATTAATCACAACATTTATAGACTCTTGATTAACACCAGTCCTCTTATTAAGAACTCAGTATGCTTGACTATTCAAAGCATAATCTAGGAATATCCCTTCATCACTCTTAGTGTTGAACTTCCCTAAATTTTTTCGGTCTCGTAAAATATAGCACTTACTTCTAAAATTTTAAAATTATTTAACTGTGGGTTTCTTATTAAACTTCAATTCATAAGACATTTTATCTTTTGATTTTCGAATGTAAACATAGTTTATAATATAACATGTAGTATTAACAGCTTCGGCCCATAAATTTTTAGGTAACTTCATGCTATTTAACATTACATTGGCCATCTCTTGTCGCACTCTATTCTTCCTTTCAACAACCCCATTTTGTTGAGGCATCTTAGGAGTAGAAAACTCGTGCGATATACCATGATCACTATAGAATTTTGATCCATAATCGCTTCGGATCTTAACAACATTCATTTCTTTTTCAGTCTGAATATGCTTGAGTATTCTTTTAACTTCATTGAGAGTTTTAGATTTTTCTCTCATGAATGAAATTCAAGTAAATCTGGTAAAGTCATATACAATTACTAGGAAATATTTCTTACCACCTCCAATCTCCATTCTGGTTGGTCCAACAAGATCCATGCGGAGAAATTCAAGAGATTTAGATGTGGCAGAGGAGTTCACTTTCTTATGACTACTCCTTGTTTATTTTTCAATCTGACATGCGCCACATATTTTATCCATTTTCTTCAATTTGGGTAGACCTCTAATAAAATCGGCTTTACTCAATCTATACAAATTTTGATAGTTCACATGTCCAAGGCGTTTGTGCCATAATTCATTATCATCGGTTTGGACCATGTAACATGATGATTTAGATGAGCAAGATTCATTCACAATATAACAATTCTCAGATGTTCTACTACCATTTAATATCACACAACCTTTCTCATTTGATATCTCGCATCCTTAATTTGTAAATTTAACACTATGCTTGTTATTGCAGATTTGAGATATACTCAAAAGATTGTGCTTAAGACCTTCTACAAATAAAATATTTTCAAAAGGAGGAAGCTTAGAAATATGAATCGTACCTTGGCCAATTATCTTGCAGTTAGTTCCATCACCAAAAATGACTGAGCCATTAATCATTTCTTTGTAACTGGTGAACAAATCTCTATCACCTGTCATGTGTCTTGAGCAACCACTGTCTAGGTACCACTTTGATTGACTCAAAACCTTGAAGGCAGTGTGCGTAACCAGATAAAAAAACCTTAGGAACCCATTTCATTGTAGTTTTAGGTTTTGGTGCATTGTTGGTTTTTCTTCGCTTGTAATTACTATTAACTCTCACATTAGAGTTAGATTTAAGAAGCTCCTTGAGTAAATCCATAATTTTTTCAGCTAAAGGATTATATGATTGTTTTCTAAAGCTGACATTATTAGTATTGACTTTAGGTGCTTGAAAAGTCTTTACATTTCTAGAGTTGTTTTAGTTATTAAATTTCAAGTCCTTTCCTTTTAAGTTAGAGGATTCTCCTTTAACAAATGTAGGAGATACACTTTTGTTTTTCAGAGGCATGTATTTGTCATAGTCTAGACCCGATCTGTTTCCACATGTTCTAGATGCGGTTAATAATTTTTCAAGTTTAGGGTCTCCATGGGCATACCTCCATGTATCTTTTGAACTCAATAGGGAAGAAACTTCACGTTTTAGTTTCTCATTTTCTGTTCTTAATTTTTCTAGTTCAGATATTTTGAAATTCAAATCACATTTATCTTTTTCAAAATAGTAAAAAATATAAGATTTTTCTAATACTGAATTTTCAAAATCCTCTTTTATTTTCAGAAAATTTTCTTTTTGAAGTTTAAGTTTGATAGCAATCTTACAACTCTCCCTGTGTAGGGCATTATAGACATCCTGAAGATCATCTTCATTATCATTCTCAGGGTCACTCCTTTGAGATTCAGATGTATTGTAACTATCAAAGGAAGTGATTGTGGCTAGAGTCATTAAAACCTTGACTTCATTTGAAGTTCCAGGTTCTGATTCATCCAACTCAGAAGAAGCTTTAAAGTTGGATGATTCATCCCATGTGGCTAACATGCCTTTTCGATTTAGCTTGTCCCTATTTAGACACTTATTTGCCAAATGATCATATTCATGGCAGTTAAAACACTGATTATCTTTTAAAGATTTCTAGTTTTTAGATTTACCCTTTTTCTTCTTAGAGGGTTTTTAAAAATCGACTCTTTTATTACTTTTAAAAATCTTATAAAACTTTTTCGCAAGTAAATCCATATCATCCTCTGAGTTTTCACAATCAGAATTAACATTACTATCATTAGAATTAGATTTGGATGATTTAAGAGCTATAGACTTACCCTTTGGAGCTTTAAAATTTAACTCGTATGTTTGAAGTGAACCAACAAGCTCCTCAACCTTTATGTGATCTGTGTCTCTAAGTTCCTGAATGACAGTCACCTTGAAATTAAATCTCTCAGGAAGTGATCGTAGTATTTTTGCACAAACTTTGCTCTCTAGGATATAATTTCTAAGACCCCACATAGAGTTGACTATGTCATTTAGTTTTGTATAGAAGTGCATGAAAGTCTCATTTTCTTCCATACGAATTTCCTTAAACCTAGTGGTGAGATTTGAACTTTAGACTTTTTGACAATAGATGTACCCTCATGTGTCATTTCAAGAATGTCCTAGGCTTGTTTAGTAGTATCACAAGAAATGATTCTTTTGAATTCATCCGGTGGTAGTGAATAAGTGATTACATTTAAAGCCTTAGCATTCGCACTGCTCTCATTTTTCTGAAGAGTAGTCCACATGTAAAACAGTGTTTCCTTCATGGACTTGGTTCGATAACTGCCTAGAACCTTAGACATTGGTGGTTTCCATCTAGTCACCATGGCTTACCACACGCTTTCATCAATGGATTTTAGAAATATCCTTATCCTGGCTTTCCAATAAGCATAGTTGGAGCCATCAAACGGTGGTAGCCTAGTAATAAATAGGCTATCAAAATTTGATATCCTGAAAGCTCTAGATCGATAAGCTCAAGAAATAAATCCAATAGAATAAGCCACTTAGCTTTGATACCACTTGAAAAGGGCAAGTTCTCAGTCCTAGAGGGGGGAGGGGGGGTGAATAGGACTATGCCAAATAAAAAATAAATGCAGATAGCAGAAACAAATAGCAACCTCAAATGCAATAGTATTGAGAGGTTAATACAAACGTTGTTCAAAGGACAACCTTGCACTAAAAACCAAGGTTTATGCTAGGACAAACTGATTTCTTGAACTTAGTAAGGATCAAAAACTCAAACCAATGCAAGGAGCAATAGAAACAAATCTACCTATTACAACATTCACCACAAATACATGAAATAAACACAAACATTTACCACATACATCATCACCATCCAAACTCTAAGAATTATAGTGGTTCGATGTGTACACTAACTGTTCTAAAACAACCACACCTACTCCATCCTAATAATTACAACCTACGTAATATTGGCTTTCATTATGAAAGAAGGTTTTCCAAGGTTCACCTTAAAACCTTTACAATTATGTTTTCAATGGGTTATAACAATTAAAAATCCCACGCTGAGATTTTCTGGCTATCTCAGTCAAAACTACAATAGAGATTTTCTGGCAATCTTAAAAACCAAAAGTTGTAATTAAAAATACTTATTTATATATTCTCTTTAAATGTAGCCTGGAAGAACCACTTCTTGATGATGAAGATGACCAATGTTCAATCACTTAGATGGAAGGGTTCTAAGTCTAAATGGTTTTTAAATTAAATCAACCATGAGCTACTTTGATTCAATTTCTTGGATTTTAAAAAGGGTAGAACAAAATTCCCTTTTATCGAATCAAAATGAAGTAGCAAGAGATCAAGAAATTAGAAATTAAAAGCTATAAAAAGAATCTTAAACTACCGTATAATAGCTTAACAATCATGGGGATTTATCTCTCAGAGTAGTGGCTTGAATTGGCTTGGAATGAATGAAAAAGCTGAGAAAAGTCTTCTATTTATAGGCTGGAAAACGGTTCCCTCAACTGGTCTAAGGTCAGTCTCGAATTGTCCTAGGAGTAACCAAATTTCAAAAATTCTGGCGCAATCAGATAAAACTTACCCTCGACTGGTCGAGTGGCCTGCTCGACTGGTCAAGCATGGAACTCGACTGGTCAAGTGGGGCTTAAAATAGCTACTGGAGTTTGAGTTGAGCCTTGCTTGATTGGTCGAGCCAGTCTCCACGACCGGTCAAATAGGGTGCTTAACTAGTCGAGGACCTACCAAAATTTGAATTTAAACCTGGACTGGTCGAGCCAGTGCCTGGGCTAGTCGAAGAAAAGCCTATAAAAAGTACAATGACCCATTTTAAATATGTAATATGAATGACCTAATCCTAAGGTCTTTTTAGGGTCATTTATACCTCAAATGTTGAACATTGAACTTGTCTCTTTGGTAGATCTAGTAGATCTTCTTCTTGAAGTACTTGAAGCTTAATCTTGTATACTTGAACATTTTCTTGACCATAAAGTGTTCTTGAACTTAATCTTGAACTTGAAGTAGCACTCGAACTTGGTCTTGAGCTTGATCATGTACTTGAGCTTAGTCTTTGAACTTGAATATGAACTTTAACTTGACCTTTGAGCTTGATGAAGCACTTGAAGTTGATGTAGGACTTGAAGGTGAACTTTCCATCACTTGAAGAAGTCCATCATACCTAAGTGGTTTGTCACTGTAAAAATTGACAATACAGGGTGCTAGACATACAGCATAGCACTTACAGGAAGCAACGGACAATCTAGTACCGAATCAGTATCCTCGTAAGGCCGTAGAAAGTGGAGGGGCTCTACTATACCTTTCTAATGTTAGTACCGATCAGGAGTGAAAGGGTTGCGATTGGCGGCCCACGCAAGGACAATCGCAATGTTTTCCTCAAATCCTCGCGATATGTGTGAGTTATTTATTTTTAGGTAACCAGTTGACATAGACACAAAGGAAGGCAACGAATTCAGATCGCAATTCATAACTAACTGGCAAAAGCAGGGTGTCCACTTACTTTAGTATTTTGTTGCACACAACCTCTGCCAAAGAGGGGCATTTTTAAACACCGCACCCTAGGATGATAAGCTGATTGAGTTTAAATGGATGAATGGACAACTGAACCCCTATCCTAAACCCTAACCCTAGAAGCCTAAACCCCAACAACCTTAGTCCTAAACCCTAAACTCTACCATGCCACCCAATCAACTGATCAGCCTAACCCTGAACCATAGGAACCTAAAACCCTAGGACCTTGAGTTAACTTGACAAGTCAACTCACCCGGTCAGCCTCCCCAAACCCATAATCCAGTCAAGTCACCTAATTAAGCCCAAAATAAAGCCTAAAATCAAGCCTAATCAGAGATATGACTGAAACCTCAAAGTAGTAACCCTCACACCAAAGCCTCCACATGCTTGGAGGCTGTTGCCCGCTAAAGCAAGGAGTCTAAGTGGGGACCAGCGGCAGCCAAGATGACGCCGACCATGTGGCACTCTCTCTCTTTGGGGAGAGTGTCTCTCAAGCATGTGGAACTCACATTTTTCAGACGTCAAGTGTACAGTTGTGGTGCATTTACTCCGATTCCTATCTCCTTACCCAAATTAGCCTTTTACCACCTTATCTAACTAGTGAATGATGACATGTGGAAATCTTCAATCCCAACTGTTTTGACAAAGAAACAAATGCATCTGATTTGGGGAGATTATTTTATTCAAAGACAATGAGAAGATTTTATACAACAATCATGGCATTATTGATTATGAGTTTATTTATATCCCTTCTAAATCCCTTGATTCTAAGACAAAATATTGTGAAATGAACAAGATTGTAATTAATAAATCTCATATGTCAAATCTTGAATTCGGCAGTATTTCGACAGTGGCTTCAGTCATCTCTTATAACTTAGGAGGAATATCGAACTTTACTCAACCAATCTCTCTTTTGAACTTGTTCATTCTTCAAAGGAGAAGGCTTAAAGCAATGAAGATTGAACTTGAATGCCTTTCACAATTCCGGCAACATTTCAACCACTTTTAGCCTTGGCCACATGGTGACCTAATTGCGGGACCAGCATAGCTGAATTACCCGTTGCGTGGTCAGCGCAACTTGTTGCCTAAGTCACACGACCCGCGTTGCATTTCTACTATGTTATGTGATCAGCGCAACCAAGTATTGAGCTGGCTTTTCCTTCTTCTCCTCACCTTCAGTCTTCCTTCAGGGCTCCGCTCTTCTCCAAAAAATTTCTTCTTCTTCAAATGAGGAGGGGAATGGGATATTTATAGGCCGCCACATGTGCCAATCCTCGATATCTGTGTCATGGTCCCACTTTATGCCAAATCTGACCGTTCATCTTGATCAACTTCCGTTCTTGATTGCGTTAACCGCATAACAACAAAGTTAGTTACGCGTTCCTCACAATGATATTCTTTGATGTGTGGTTCGCGTAAGGGTAACACAATCATTTCATTCATGCAATGCCCTAATCTGGCTGAGCGATCCACGCAACTACTCTTCTGGCGCGCGATCCACGTAATTACTCATTTGGTTGCGTGACCCGCGCAACAAAAATACCTTGTGTCTATCTTATTCTTCTCTTTCTCTAACTTTGAATCTTCCTTCATGACTTTTTTATGCTCTAACAGATGCCCCCTTAATCTATTCTTTTGTTCCCTTGAATCAAAGAATACAGATTAATCTCAAAAATTTTGTTATCCTTAGAGTCGTTGCGCGACCAGTGCAATAGCCACCCGAGTTCATACTCAGCCTTCTCCTCTATAAATAGCCCATCACTTTCTCATTTCTTCATTCCTCTCTTTGTGGCAAAACTTTATCTCTGCATTCTCTTCCCGCGTAACCAATAGTTGTTGCGCTACTCGCACAAGAAATTTTTGTTCGTGCAAGACCTTGAACAGCTGCGCCATCCGTGCTTCTGCACTGTTACGCTGCCTGCGCAACCAACACTTGGCCAGTTTTCCTGTTTTAGCCAAATTTCTAATTTTACTTAATCATGGATTGTACAAAAAGAACTTTCATTTCTGTAAACACTTCATCTAATCACCCTTCTCATCAAGAGCTGCCAAATACCTAACCTTTCCAAGCCGCAGCCCCTCCAGCAGTAAAATCTCTTTCCTCTCTAGCTCAACCTTCGTGTAAACGATTCAAGACAACCCCTAGATGTCCTGCCTATATAAAAGAACCCGTACTCCCTACATTTCATTTTTCTTCACGTATTGCAACATTATCATCTCCTATTCACAGAGCTATCGCCATGGGCGATCTTCAGATGCCTCCAAAGCATGGCCGTGAGTACGACTGAGAGAATTGGTTGAAGACGACAACACACTATCAAACGACCAGTCAAAGGCCACCTATTAGAGAGGACACCCCTCCTCCTTCTAGACCCAAGAAACATCGCCGCAACAAAGCTCAGGAATTCCAAGAGAAGATAAAGGAACACAACAGGAAGAAGCTCCACAACTCCTGGGAATCGGTCCGCACTGTACAAGGCCCTATAAAATTTGACAACCCATACAGACAGGGCCTCATCTCAATTCTGATCAACATTCACCACCATCTCTCCATGCTTGTTTACGAACCCAGAGATCACCTTACTGCAGAAAGATTGACATATATAGAGTCTTGGTCATTTAAGGAGCCAAAACTATTGGAAGGTATTCTATAGCTGTCAAGACCGAGACAGTAAGCAGGCGACATTCATCCCATGATTTTCCTTATTCCCTCCTACGACGTTCACAGTTTATATCCAACCTTCTTCTATGAGACACTCAAACAACGTTTTAGCCACTGCACCTTGATATGGAGCTTGGAAGAATTTCGAACGAGAGGTCTTCTTACCCCTCGTAATTATTATTTCGAATGGGCCACTGCAATATTGGCGAAGTATACTGGAACTTTGTCGAAAATCAATATCTTCCATGCAATTGAAGCGACATCGTCCCCCTTTTGTAAGAAAGCTTCTATTTTAAAAGCTTTCCTCAACTATTGGTGCCCTTCTACCAACTCTTTCCATCTTCCAGAAGGAGAAATGAGTATTACTCTTTGGGATATTTACAAGATCATCGGCCTGCCAATAACTGGAAAATTCTTCGATGAATTTGTCCCCACTAACAAAGAATTTACTTTCGTGTCCTCGCCTGATCGCATCCCTTCTATTTCAGAGTTGACCAACGAACTTTTCAGGGAAATGTCTAAGTTTCTAAACATCAACAAAATTCATCGTATGCAATGGCTGGCCCATTTTAGCAGAGCTTTCAAGTAAAAATTATTTTCTTCAATCTCTTCTCATTACATCTTGAGATATATATAACCCTACCTTCATTTGCTCATCCTTTTAGGTTTAACGATGACCGTTCACGGGAGCTCGAACGTCTCTAAAAAAATATAAAAGGCCATGCCGAATATTCTATTTATGGGGAGCTTACGGCATTTATCGCATACTGGCTAAGCGTGGTGGTCTTCCCTAATTCCAAATTAGACGCCATCTATCCATCATTATTTATTACTACAGGTGCCATGGATGGAGTTAAATTTTCTCTTGCTCCCCCAGTTCTTTGTTCGATCTATAAAGGCCTTAGAGAGATTGCATGTCACGTAAAAAGTCCATCGGTGGGTTCTTCTTCAACGTACATGCCATGGAATTATTTTCTTAGTTGGCTTGGCGTTTACTTCCCCTAGACTTTTGAAGCACCAGAAAAATCTTATGTCCACCCTTCTCAGGTTCCTTTCTACTTCTTTCAAAAGAGATCTATGGCAAAGAGATCTTATGATTGGGTGAAAGATGTCATTACCTCTGCTGTTAAAATAAATTACTTCCATTTTGGCTTGCCCCGTTATATTATAGACACGGAGAAAGCGGATACAGAATCCCTCTCCTCAGAAGAAAGAGGATTTTTCATATCAATCAGATCATGTAGTCTCCCATTAAGAGAAGGAACAGAATTCTGGCGAGAGCCATATTATTCGAGCCATTTTACATGTCAGTTCAGCTTCGATCAAGTAGTACCGAAAGATTGTACGCTAGTTATCAGAAGAATGCGAAGTTACGGTACCGGCCCATTTAATTGGGCGATGATCTGGAAATAGTTATTGGGCTGGGCCAATTCTTCCTTTATCATTTCGGGGTGCGATTGTACCCCAAGGGCATCATACATCCATATGAGATGGTGGGTACACCAATCTTACCTGGTCAGAAAAAGTATACCAGTGAATAGGCCTATATAGCTTCCTCCTCCTACGCTTAAGGGTCGCGTTATTGAAGCGGGAGTCGGTTTCATTACAGAAACAAGTCATGCCCCCCTCGGCTGGTCATCACTGCGTATATATCTCTATAGACGAGCCCATCCGTGAAATAAAACCTGATAATACTCTCGAGGGCTGGACAGCATATGGTGACGTTTGTGAATTTGAACAAATTCCTCTCCAACATCCACCAAGAGGAGTTGCAGAAGAGGTTGTTACTCAACCAGAGAATATTGCCAATCCTCCAGACCAACCTTCTTCTTCCACTCATCCTTAGTAACGACCAACGTCTTCCCCTATTTCAAGGACCCACCTTTCCCCACAACAATTCACTTCTTCTCCGATGACCAAGTCCCGAACACATGCCCAATCTTCTCCCCAGGAAGGGACTACAGTCGTCGTTTCTCCGATTTTAGGCACCATAAAGATTGAACTAGAAAGTCAGTAGCCTCCTTCTTTCAAAGGGAAACAGGTGGTTGTTGAAGATTCAAGTGAAAAGGATTTGAGTGATGAAAGTTCAACTTCTTCATCTGAAAGTACTACTTCTGATGAAAGCGAAACAGAAGAAGAAGACCAGGGTGCTGATTATGAGGAGGGGGAAGTCGATGTTGGCAATAATAATGATACAGACTAAAGTGTGTGGACTAAGTGTTTGTATAAATGTTTGTATTAGTATGTATTGAATAAATGGTGTTGTAAATTAATTTTGAGAATGAATTCTCAATCCACATGATGTTGTATATGATTTCCTACATGTTTGTTATATGAATTGATTTCCTTATATGTATAGAATACATGTGTTGGTTGATTTGCTTACTTCGTATGCTATAACATGTGTTAACATGCTTGTATTATTGTATTTCATTTCTATTACTCTCATAGGATTACTGACGTTGGTTTACAAATGCTTGGGGCTATGACCTAGTCGAGGCAGTTGGTAATGGATCGAATTCGTGATTGGTTTCTATTTGCCACGAAGGACGCGTCGATGAATGCGAATCATGTTTTGGATTGGCGGCAATGGTTAGGCCACGCGAAGTGTTTTATGCACTTCATGTCGCTCAGCTTGAGATGCGTTCGTACTAGTCGAGCCTGTCAAGTAACCCGACTGGCCATTGTATGTTCACCATGTATGAGTCATAACTACTTGAACCTAGGATACTGAACTTACCATTAGAAATCCTGTTAACCATGGTACCTTAATCTATAAAGACTCATGAGCCAGGCATGGTGGTATGGGACACCGTGGTCGAGCTGTCGGCCTACGCTGGGGCCACAAACCTCCCCGTAGTGACCAGTGAGCACCCTACTCTGAGCAAATTATGGTGGTATGGGACACTATATTCTCGCTGTCGGCCTACATTGATAAGGTGATGGGGGAGTGGAGAAACGAGTGTGAACAACAGCCCTGACAACCCTTTGTAGTGACCTTGAGTTTATCCTGACACCGCATGGGGGCGACGAGTCCTGATGCAGTCTTAAGGATATAAATAGGCCTGTATTGATAAGGTGATGGGGGAGCGGTGCAACGAGTGTGAGCAATAGCCCTGATAGCCCTTACAGTGACCTACAAATATAACATCGTATGAGATTACTAGGAGTGACGACCCTAGACAGGATCTATGTTGGGATTGATATAAGGAAGGTACCTTAGTTTCTCAATCCTGCTGTATGAAAAGGACTAATAACAATGCGATAATCATTATCCACATCGCACTGCATGTGCCTGGAAGATGTGGAGCACCGCGGGAAGAAAGCATGTCGCGGACGCAGATGGTGCCGCATGAGGGAGTATGTCGGTGAGGGCATCTATCATGTCATTTCATGCATGCATTTATAACAGTATCTAGGAATGTTTGATTGACTGCTCTACTATTATCGCGTGATTGATTTGATAACATGCTAATCTTTGCTCTATGATTCCACTGAGTTAATTACTCACTCCCACGTTACGGGACGGTGTTTCGGACACCACCAGACCCTTTTGTAATTGCAGATGATGCCGCGGCCTGCGAGGCAGAGCCGGACTTGACGATGAGGAGAAGGATCCCACCTTTATGCGTGTTCTGATCGACGGGATTATAGGGAGGTTGATTAGATGCCATGACACTTGTCATTTTATATTTTTAGAGCACTCATCTATATTCTTTTCTTTCTATTTTTAGAGTATACATGTATTTAATTAACCTGGTAACATGTTCACACGCTGCAGACTTACAATCAATTATATATTTTATGTATTTATCATAGTCTTCTGCTTGCTAATTTAACTCTCTCTGGAGTATGATATGCTGTTTTGGCTTAGTCTTAATCTTGTTTAATGTCATTCTATAGACAACATACATTTATCATTATCTATGTTGCATAAGTGACGTTCTGGAACTCGGGAGTTGGGTTTCTACCCGACCCCCGATTTTTGGGATGGTATAACAACTGTGGAAGATGCTCCAGCTGATGAGAGACATACACTCCTTATCTCTAAAGCTGTACCTGCTGAAGTTTTTCCCATCGCAGAGGAAGAAGGAGAACTCCTTGATTATGGGGAGTATGGACATTCATCATGTAAGAAAGTTTTATTATCATGGTTTACTTTTGTTACTTCTTTCTTTCCTTCTAATCTTAAACATACTTTTCTCAGGTGATCCAACTACAAATACGGAGGTAAACAATGTCTCTACTATGAATTTTCTCCCTGCTGCACCAAGAGCTTCACCAAGATTTTCAATACCTCCATTATCAGTGGCACGTGAGATTGCTTTCCCAATGGAGTCAACTGATTTACTTACTCCTATCACGATTGCTTCAGGTACTGAACGTGAAATGGCTTCTCCAATGGAGCCAACCATGCCGCTTACTTCTACCATTATTACTTAGAGTACTGAAGATATGGCTCCATCCTTTGCTGAGATGGTAGCACCTAAGTCTCCTCTAACTAGAGAGACTCAACTGCTTGCTATTTCGACATCAGAAGAAAGTTTTTCCATTTCTTATTTGCATTCTCTATATTGTCTTGCACAAATAGTTTTATTATAACTTTATATTTCTTATTTCTTAATAGGAAATGTACCTCAAGGCGGTGCAGCAAGCTCCGGTTCCATTGGAACCTCATCAAATGTGTTATCTTTTGAGAAAGTTTCTTCTTATAAATTGGCATTGATCAAGAATTCTATATTGGTGATCATTGAAATGTTCAAGGATCCTGACCAATGGTCTGATTTGATCGCTGCACGAATGGTCAAAGTTGACGTTTCTTCTATACATAATTCCCTCTTAAGGTTTCATAATTCAATAACTGCTCTGTCTTCAGCTAAAACCGTGACTATTTCCCCTGAAACCTTGGAATATAAGAAGCAACTTGCGTACTTCAAAGAGAAGGTTTCTCAGCTTGCTCCAATTGTGTCTCGCCATGATCAAGAACAATCATCTCTGTGAGAACAACTAAAGACTTTTGTTGATAATGAAACAACCATTCAAAATTCCATTTCTCTTCTGAAGCAAGAGATTGCGCAGCTGGAGAAACAAAGTTCGGAGGAGAAGCTAAATATTGAAAGAGTGCAGGTAAAGATAGAGTGCAGCCTTCATTCTGTGAATTCTAAAAGATTTGAATTGATTAATAATGAAGAACTAATTGCCTTGCTAGAAGAGAAATTGGTTGGTCTCCCTGATCCTATGAGAATGATTTCGATTGGCCGCTTGGAACAAGTTGCTGCTCAAGTTAATTTTCAAGAGAATTTACAACAATACTTAGCAGCGTTAGGCATTACAGGGAAACTATAAGATTACTTTATTTTGCTACTGTAACAATTTTTAAATTTGTAAATCATAAAAGTTTCTCATGATATTTTGCTAATGATGCTTTTGCTCTATTTTGCACAATGTTTTCATTACTACTATGTTATTGCATTTGCTCTATTTTGCACAATGCTTTCATTACTACTATGTTATTGATATATTATACTTTTTTTTATATCCTTTTATGATTTGTTAGCAAGGGATTTCCTAGATGATCCTTGTCTTAGTTGGCGGTACTAAATTTAAATTTAGTCAGTCACACACAGTTTAAGTTCTTGAGTAGTGGAGCACACACAGTTTAAGCTCTTGAGTAGTGGAGCACACAGTTTTTCAGACTCTTGAGTAGTGGAGTCAAGTGGTCTTATGTAATGGTCTCTGTAACTCTTAGAAGTTCACTGGACTTCTCATTGCCTAGTGAATTCACAAGCCGCGATCCATCAAAGGGGCCCAATGAAGCTACCAGGGCCGTAAACTTGGTTGGATTTACGTGCAGGGTTGGCTGTGGTAACTCTTTAGAGTTCACAGAGCGCATAAGGCTACCTTTGGGGTACCAGATCCAGGGCATTCTGTTCATCAATGAGTAGGTTTAAGCCCTTCCTCTTGAGTTACTACTGAAATCAATAACCTTAAATCTAGGGGGTCTTATGCACGGTTGGCTTATCTATGGATATGGCCCAAAGAGCTCACACTGCGGCCCGCTTTTTCTTCATCTGCAAGGTCAGGCCCATTCACGGGAGGGCATTTACCTCTGCTCCCCGTGATGCTACAGGAAACCTATACAGACGACATTGGTCTTACACGCGTGACTAGCCATCAAGGACTTTTGGCCTTTTAGGCTTTTAGTTGCTTGGCTTCATTAGCTGCCTGCATGGGTATGCATATGATGGCCTTCACAGGCTTTTTAGGGCCACTAACTTCTCATTGCTGCCTGAATGGTGAAAATGATAGGTCTTATGCATAACTAGTCCTTGTAAAACTTGGTCCTCTTCGAACTTGGCCTTTTTAGGACTTGGCTAGACTGCCTTAAAATTCCTTAAAAGGCAATAATAGGTGTGATTATCATTGTGGCGCTGTGAGAATGATAAACTTCTGATTGGGAGTGATCATCGTTGTTGTGCTGCAAGAACGATAAACTTCTGATTGGGATTGATATGTCATTACTCTTGCTGATATTTTCAAGAGAACCAATCTGCATTATTTATAATATATCGGCATGGTGACAATACCAATTTTGACAGTATTTTTCAGAGCTCGCTTAATAATAATGATGGTCACTTCCTTTTCACACTACTTATTCAATATCTAGTCTTGGCATGCTCGCAAACTTCTCCTTTATTCATTCTTTTGATGACATATAAACATGGTCTTATTCATTCGTGCCCCCTTTTGATTCAGGAGCATTAGGCCAGTAATGTTTTGGATCAAAAGTAGTAACATCTTCAGTGATAATATCTCTTTATGAAGCGAGCATTGACTGGTATACTGATCCCTTGTCCCTTTTGGTCTACAACTCTGTACGCGCCATTAGAGCATGCTTCTTTTATTATATAAGGCCCGTCCCATTTAGGCTCAAATTTTCCCCCTACTCGATGGGTGACTACTATAGGTCTTTTCAACATCAGCACCATATCCCCTTTCTTGAAGGAACGGTATTTAACATGTTTGTCAAAAGCGGCGGATATTCTGGCTTGATATGATTGCAGTCACTTTTGGGCTGCCAGCCATTTTTCATCAAGAAAATCCAGCTCTTGCAGTCTTATCTTTGCATTTACATCATTTTTTATGGACTGGTGCACCACCACCCTGAGTGATGTTACTTGTATTTCATTCGGGATCACTGCTTCCACACCATATACCAGAGAATACGGCGTTGCTCTCGTTGCTGTCCAATGAGTAGTTCGATATGCCCACAAAGCTTCTTACAATCTTTCGTCCCAGTCACGTTTATTCCCGACCACCATCTTCTTTAGTATCTTGACTATTGTTTTATTAAACGCCTCTGCTAATCCATTAGTTGGTGGATGCCAAGGTGTTGAAAAAGAGTGATGAATACTGTACTTCTGACAGAACTTTTCCAAACTTCTATTCTTAACGGGGGTGCCATTATCTGTAACAATCTTCTTCGGGATACCATGGTGGTATATGATTACGTGCTGAATGAAATTAATGACGTCCCTTTCTTTAACATTACGTAAAGTAATTGTCTCGTCCATTTAGAGAAATAATCTGTTGCTGCCAATATATACTTCTTTCCTTTAGACGAAGGTGGATTTATAGGACTAATGATGTCCAGTCCCCAAGCTAGAAAGGGCCAAGAGGTAGTTGACTGATGCAAGTCCTCCGGAGGAGCGTGTATGACATCCCCGTGGATCTGGTATTCATGACATCGCTTTGCATAATCTATTGCATCTTTGAACATGGAGGGCCAATAATATCCCATGCGATGTACTCTATGGAACAAATTTCGACCGGCTTGATGTGCCCCACATTCCCCAGAGTGTGCTTCTCGTAATATGTGACTTGCCTCTCGTTCATCTAAGCAACGTAACATCATTCCATTGTACGACTTTCTATATAATACTTCACTACATAGAATGAATCCTTTTTACCATTGCTTGACTTGTTGTTTCTTTGCTAGTTCTTCTAGTAAGATGTCATACTTGAGATAATCGATGAAAGGCTGATGCCAATCATTTGCAGTTATCTTCAAACATGATACAGGAAGCATCTTAACAGTTTCCTCAATGACCTCTACAAATGGTAAAAATCATCTTTCTTCGATGGTTACTTGAAGAGGGCTTCGATATGAGCAGGACAAGGCTGCTGCTAGGCTAGCTAAAGCATCTGCCTTTGCATTTTCAGACCGTGGGATAGAATTGTTCTAGCAATTGCTGCACTTTTCAGCAGTACTGCAATAGTTCTTGCTTTCTCACTCCGAATTCAGTTATCAATTGATTTATAATTAACTTAGAATCTTTGAAGATATACAACATTTTTATCTTCATCTCTTGAGCCATTTCCATTCCAATAATAAGGGCTTTGTATTCTGCCTCATTATTTGTACATGTGGTGCCTAATGTAAAGGAGTAAGGCAACAAGTCTCCTTGAGGAGTAATAAATATCACTCCTGCCCCCACTCCTGATGCTCGAGCGGCACCATCAAAATACATTTGCCACGGGCTTTGCGACTCAACTAACGTAACTTGTTCATCTGAAAAATCATCATTGATGGTTTCTTGCTCTGCTATGAGATGCGTTGCAAGGAAGTCTGCCACTGCTTGTCCTTTTATTGCTTTTGCCGACTCATATGTAATAGTATATTTCGAAAGAAACAACATCCATTTGGCCAAGCTCCCAGATAACATTGGTCTTGTTATTAAAAACTTTATAGGATCTGCCCTCGAGACCAAAGTTATGGGGTGAGAGAGATAGTAATGTCTTAACTTTTGTACTGCAAATATCAACGCTAGGCATTCTTTCTCAATCGGGGAATAATCACATTCTGCAACCATCAAAGTTCAGCTCAAATAATAGAGAGTGATTTCTTTTCTAGCTTCATTCTCCTAAGCCAAAAAACTCCCAAGGAACTCTCAGCCGCAGATATGTACAAAATTAGCGACTTCCCTTTTATTGGAGTAGTCAACACTGGCGGTCGTTTCAACAAATCTTTGATCGAGTCACACACGTTCTGGCAAGCTTGTTCCCACACAAATTCCGTGTCTTTCTTCATCAGATGAAAAAACGGTTGACATCTCCTTGCAAGATTTGAAATAAAACGGTGAATGTATGCTAACTTTCCTTGCAAAATTTTTAGTTCCTTTAATGTTTTCAGAGGGCATATCTTGAATAGCTTGGATTTTCCTTAGATCAATCTCGATGCCCCTATGCCGGATAACAAAACTGAGGAACTTTCCTGAAGATACTCCAAACGCATATTTAGTTGGATTCATTTTTAACTGTTTCCTTCTAAGTCGATGAAAAACTGATGCTAAATGTTCGCAATGCTCCTGGTGATCTCCTGACCTAACCACCAAGCCATCAACATAACATTCAACATGCTTGTGCATCATGTCTTGAAAGATATTCTACATTGCCCTCTGATACGTCGCTCTGGCATTTTTAAGACCAAACGACATTACTTTATAACAATAAATTTTCAATGACGTTTTGAATGATGTCGCTTCTTCATCTTCAAATCTGATTATACCCCACGTAACCGTCCATGAAGGACATTACAACATACTGAGTTGTGCTATCAATCAGTAGTTCAGTTATCGAAAGGGAAAAATCATCTTTCAGAAAAGCTTCACTTAGATCTCTAAAGTCAATGCACACTTTGACTTACCCATTTTTCTTTTTCACTGGGATGATGTTTGATATCCATTTGGGATATTTGACTTCCCTGATAAACCTAACTTTTATTAACTTATTCACTTCTTCTATTAAGGGAACCAAGTCCGGATAAAATCACCTTTGCACTTGTTTAACTGGTCTTTTCTCTTTGAATATGTTTAATCGATGCATTGCTACAGAAGGTTCTAAGTCTGGCATCTCTGCATATGTCCAAGCGAAGACGTCTTTATTTTCCTTCAGTAGTCGAATATATTCCTCAGACTCCTGTTCAGAAAGACCGGCACTGATGAATGTATTTCTTGGCTCTTCTTCTGTCCCCAAATTTATCTCTTGCAAACTATTTATCGTTGGCTACCCCTCGTCTTCTATTTATTTCGATGTCATTTCAAGGCATTCAATTATCTTGAGCTCTTCTTTTGACGACTGCCTAACTGTAACTATATTTACTGATGATTCTGCCCCTAGCCCTTGAAATTTTCTTTACTTTTCCTGACTAATTCCGATAGGAACCTGGATCCCTTTCCCATGATTCAAGCCAGTGGGCTCTTCACAATCAAAGCCCATATTTTTTATAATCTCTCTGCTTTCCAGACTATACTTTTTGAGATCCTGTGGTGTTAGTTTACCATGAAACACATTATTCTCGGTCTCTTCTTCGGCCCTTGATTCAACCGCAGTGTAAAATTCTATTGGTTCTTGATGCTTTGCGCTGGCCTTGACTTGAAATCTTCTTAGAGCGGTCGAAAATGTTTTATTCCTTTCAACATGCGGCAACTGCATTATCTAATTGGATTGCAAGATTTTTAACTGCCCTGGTGACAACAAGGTCAGGGGCAATTGACTAGGCTGCCTTAAATGTTTCGGCACAAAATAGAATTTCTTCTTTGTCTCAGCAGTTCCGGCTAGTCCTGCTTCATCTGCTTCTTCTTTTATTGTATTTATCTGAGTTTTACTTCGAATTTCGTTTTCATCATCCTTTCTTCTTCTTTTGGGAACCTTTATAATAACTCGCATTTGCGAAGAAGGATTTGGTTTCTGTATATGGTTTTGCATCGGCCATTACTTTATGCGATATCCCATCTTTACAATATTTGAAACACTGATGCTGAGTAGAAGGTACAATGTTGTACTGATATATCCATGGTCTCCCCAAGAGGAGATTATATGTCATTGTGGCGTTTATAACATGACACATAACATCAGTAGTCAGCTCTCCTATTTTCAACATCACTGTAATCTTACCAAGTGCACGTTATCCGTCTTGATTGAAACCTTATATCATCATTCCGCTAGGACGCAGATCCGACCGGCGGTAGCCCAACTTACTCAACATTGAGAGTGGCAGGAGATTAACTGTGGAGCCATTATTTATCATAATTCGCTTAACTTTCTTTCCCTGGATATGACCTTCTATCATTAGCGGTTTGTTATGCTCTACTTCATAGATTAAATCATCATCGGAAAAGGAAACGACTAGCAAACAATCTTCTTGTTTATTGTCTTCTGCATGCTCCATCTCTGCTAGTATAGTCTCTCTGACAACATGGTCAGACAATGCTTGGGCCGAGCTTTGTCAAAATTCTTCTGATAATTTAAGAGCATCGTAGATGCTTAGCCAAGCTGGGATGCCTTTCAAATGACCTACTACATTGTAAGTCACCTTCATCATTTCATTCTTCTTTTCATTCTGGTCATCATTGATCTATCTTTTAGTGACTTCTTTTCTTAAGCACCCTGC
The DNA here is from genome assembly GCA_037074715.1 of Magnolia kwangsiensis. Lineage (NCBI taxonomy): Eukaryota > Viridiplantae > Streptophyta > Magnoliopsida > Magnoliales > Magnoliaceae > Magnolia > Magnolia kwangsiensis. The sequence goes on along the minus strand of CM073580.1, from coordinate 37,261,423 downwards.
CTTTTATTTTGCGAGACTCATTATCTTCTTTCCTGATCTCAGTGTGATCCTTGCTACTTTCTTTATTGCTTTCTGATCCTTTTTCTCTTCTTTATCTTGATCCTTTCCTCGGATCGTGAGCATATTCCTCGCTGCTATAGTACCCCTTTCTTTTTCTTTACCGATTTCTATTTCACCCTTGTTTATCATTCGTTGTATTATGCACTTCAAGGTATAACAATTCTCCATCGGGTGTCCTACTAGGTGATGATAACGGAAATAATCCCTTTCCCTCGTTCTTGTCACATCTTCAGGACGTTTGGGTTCTGGTAATGATATTGTGCCGGCTTTCGACAATTGATTCATCATAGGAATGACATCTTCTTTGTCGAAAGCGAACCCCTCATGAGAGTTAAGCACCCTGACTCTTTTTCTATCGTCGTATCTATTTCTTGGTTGTCGCCATTCTTCTTTACATTCTTGCCTCTTATCTCTTGAATCCCTAGTATCCTTCTTTTATCATGCTCGACAGTATTTGTGGCCACCGTGCTGAGTGTTCTCTTACCTGTTTCATGGTGAAAGGCCGGCATCTTACAGGTCATCAGTTCTAATGCATGAACCTTGGTGGCTAAGTCGTGGAAGGTTTGGATATCAGCATAGGTGATTCCAAATGTGATTCCTATTTCCATGGAATTCAGGCACATCTTGACTTGTTCCTTTTCTTCTGACAATTGCCTACACGAAGCTCCTAATGTCTTCCACCTGTCTATTAACTTTTCCACTGGTTCTCCTTCTCTTTGGCGTACAGAAGCCAATTCTCTGATACTAACGTCACGTTCTGAAGAGAAGAAGTTTGACATAAAGGCATCTTGCATCTCCTCCCACGTACATATGGACCCTAGAGCTAAACTAGAATACCATCAGAATTCTTTGTACATCAATGACGATCCGAATAACCGTAAGCAATACCGAGGTATTGTCGAGAAATTCCCCATGCTGGTGATGAAGTGCATTAAATGCTCTTCTGGTGATCCCTCTCCATTAAACTTCTGAAAGTTTAGATGGTTAAAGTTGGCTGGAAAAGGGATATCTTCTACTTCCCTTGAATACGACATCTGGTATCTGAAATGGTCAGTATTCATACTCTTTCTTTCCATTCTGACAGCTTCTTTGACGACTTGTCTTACATCGTCCTGTGTTACAGTCCTCACTACTGGAACAGTTTCTCTCGAACCTGCCCCTTATGGGTGAGAGTGTTCAAGACATCTTTCATGCCCATTTACTGCACCTGTCATTGGTGGAGCCACAATCTAAGCCACGTTATGCACAAGAGTTGCTAGTGCTTCCCTAAGATTTCTGCATTCATCCATTAGTACTATTTGTGCTTTTGCCATCTCATTGATACGATCTTCTGTAGTCGACCTATTTTCCCGATTCGTCTCGGTCATATATACTGTGGCTTCTCTACTTTTCGATGAATCCGTAGCTGGACTAGGGTGAGAGTATGTTGATGTTACAGGACTTACGTAGAAAGTAGAGAGTGGAGTATCATTTGACTTTCGTGTACTTCCTATGCTATCAATCGATCGGGGTGATACAGACATCAGCAGACTTACCTGGGGTGACACGGGCATTGGTGAACCCATCATTATCACTTTACCCTTTTATTCTTCTGTCCACTTGGCCCTAAGGGCGACTAAAGCCAGAAAATTGCGTAATGTTAACAACGAAACCACTCGCTCAGGATTAATTGTAGGGGGAGCGAGTTCAGGGTTTCTTTTAGCTGCATTGCGCATCACAAGGCCCTTAACTCTTGGCGAAGATGAATTTGTTCGAAGATTCTTTGCATTTCGTACTCTCGTCCTGCGAGTCATCACTAAGGTCCAGTCTTTATCTCCTTCCAATGGATGAGGCGAAGTAGATACCACCCTAGCTGCAGCTCGAGCCAGGCTGTTCTTGCTTGTAAACAGTTGAGTCATGTGTTCCCGAGGCAGATTTGGCATGTACTTTATCATGAACCCGGTCGAAGTGAAACAAAGCTCACTTTTCTCACAAAAATTACCATTGGTTGTGATTTGTATTTTAATCCGAAAGCCTTCAGTGACAAAGCATATTTAGGAATAGTGTCTAGAAAGTAAATAATCTATCTTAGAGATGAAGGGGGGGATGTTCCCACTTGGAGTCGCCATTTTGGCGTTAGAAGACGCCGAAAAATGCCATGAAGATTTTATGATACTCTCAACGTTATCATTGAAATAAAATAATAAATCCCTAATAGAGTTGCCATTTTGTTTCGACAAAGAAATAAATGCATTTGATTTGGGGTGATTATTTTATTCAAAGACAACGAGAAGATTTCATACAACAATCATGGCGTTATTGATTCTGAGTTTATCTACATCCCTTCTAAATCCCTTGATTCTAAGATAGAATATTGTGAAATGAAGAAGATTGTAATTAATAAATCTCATATGTCAAATCCTGAATTCGGCAATATTTCGACAGTGGCTTCAGTCATCTCCTATAACTTAGGAGGAATATCGAACTTTAATCAACCAATCTCTCTTTTGAACTTGTCCGTTCTTCAAAGGAGAAGGCTTAAAGCAATGAAGATTGAACTTGAATGTCTTCCACAATCCTGGCAGCATTTTAGCCAATTTAGCCTTGGCCATAATGTGACCTAGTCGCGCGACCAGTGCAACTGAATTACCTGTTGCGTGGTCAGCGCAACTTGTTTCATAAGTCGTGTGACTCGCATGGCATTTCTACTATATTGTATGATCAGCGCAGCCAAGTATTTGAGCTACGCAATCCGCACTATTGGCTTTTCCTTCTGCTCTTCACCTTCAGTCTTCCTTCAGAGCTTCGCTCTTCTCCAAAAAATTTCTTCTTCTTCAAATGAGGAAGGGAATGGGGTATTTATAGGCCCCCACACATGCTAATCCTTGGTATCTATGTCATGGGTCCCACTTTATGCTAAATCTGAACATTCATCTTGATCAACTTCCGTTCTTGATTGTGCTAACCACGCAACAACAAAGTTAGTTATGCGTTCCACGCAATGATATTCTTTGATGCGCGATTCACACAAGGGTAACACAATCATGTCATTCGCGCAACGCCCTAATCTGGCTGAGTGATCCGTGCAACTACTCTTCTGGCTGAACGATCCACGCAACTACACATCTGGCTATGTGACCTACACAACGAAAATACTTTGTGTTTGTCTTGTTCTTCTCTTTCTCTAACTTTGAATCTTCCTTCATGATTTTTTTTATGCTCCAACACCAGCTATTCAACCACTTTTCACCCCTAGGATCACTTGGAATAATAAGAAAACTAGGGTTGGAGACTATAAAAAACTCCACTGCTTTCTCATTTCAAGCATCCACTCTCATTTCAACCTACTCTTGTTTCCAAAAATCCCTTAACCAACTCTCCACCAAGGAGAGTGAAAGTGAGAGAGAGCTTAGCCCTGGTCTAGCCTAGCTTAGCCAGAGTCCAAGCCTCCTAAGCCACCTAAATTCAAATATGAACTACTCAATCTAACCTTATGACATTACAGTTCATCCAGCCGTTTAAGCCTCTTAGTTTCATCGAATCAATGCATTAACATCATGCAACATTCATTCCCTTATCAACCCCCCTGCTTATCATATACATCATTATCATGGTATATCTCACCGTTTTCATGCATCTGGCTAGTGGGTTTATGCTCTTTAGCTTGCCAATATAATTGGATCTTTCCCATCAGAAACCTTAACCAGTTAGTTGTAGTTTTAATAAATACATTATATCCCATCATTTTCCATCGTAGCTGATTAGCAGGCGTATACTTTGAGACTTGCCGATATAATTACAGTAGGTCCACTAGAAACCTTATCTGGTTGGCCTTCTTTTTATCATAAGCATCCATACAACATCAAGTATCTCATACATATATACTTCGCATCTTATAGTTAATCATTTCAAACGTATGCTCTGTAACTTGACAATATAATCAAATCATGCCCATCAAAAATTTGGATTGATCAATCACTAGTATCATTACATCCCATGACATTTTCTCCATGCGAGAACTACCCGTATTCTTTAGATATTAATCAGATATTGTGAAGTAAAGACTGTACAATTGTACGAGCAGAGTGGGTGCTTAACACCTTCCTTCTCCGTAACCACGGTCCCTTGGAATCTCTGGAACGTAAACTCATGAGTCATCTTAGGGTTAAGAATTCAAGTTCTCAATCTTAAGCATTTCTCAGAGTTCTAATCGGTTGTAGAATTGTAATAATTGGTTAATAGCGATTCTGGTCAAATATTACACCATTTTACACTATCACAAAAGCCCTTGAGTGAGGTAACAAGTGGAAAGAAGAGAGTAGATCTCTCATACCCTTAGGGAATCCTCCCTCTAGTGTCCATAGGGACCCTAATTTATAGTTTTGGAAATCTAACTTTCATACTTCTACAGAAAATTTGCAAACCAACTTTGATTTACGCTCTTGCCGCTTTTATCGATGGGAGCTTTGATCTGATCGATAGGTCGTCGATGGGTATCGATGGGATCGAATCCATCTTTTATTGGATCAATTTGGAAACAAGTTTATCCAACAACTAAACTTAAAAATTCATGAATTTCTTGATTACATCAAAGCAATCTTCAATTGGATCAAAATTGTCTTCAATTGGATTGAAGGGTCGTTTCTATGAATTTCTGGACTTTATCTTTCTAACCTTATAGTTTCAATAACTTTATTTACTTGGCCCTAATTTTTTAGGATTTCTTTTTCTTCATTCATTCACTAGATCTTTCATTCTCCATTTTTTTACATATGGTTTCCTTAATCCTTTAACACATCAAATATTTGTTCATGACCTTTGAATCCTCAATTCCTCATCACATCCTTTTTTGAGCTTTAATTCATCATTTTAAACACATTTTCATTTTTGAGTTCCAAATTACCTTGCATGCATAAAACATTCATTAATATATCAATTTAGCACATAAATGCATAAAACAATAATGTAATTAAGAGGATAAATATGCAATATTTGAGTCTCAACAACCATCTCAGCCCAATAAGATTGAAGGAAATGTGGAGGAACTTAGTCCTATAATTATACAACAAGGCTCCTTCTATCCTGAGGAGAAAGTCAAGAGTGTATTGACTGTCGCCCTTGAGCAAAGCATGCCTTTTTATAAGGTAGTCATGGAAATGCCTCCTCCTTCTGTGACTCAACCTCTGAAGCAGCTATACATTTTTATCTTTTTAGAAGGATGTCTAGTCACTAGAGTCTTGGTTGATAATTGCGTGGCAGTGAATATCCTCTCAGTTAGAATGATGATGAAATTAGAAAAAACCTTAGCTGATCTAACTCTGACCGAAGTCACATTCAACAATTTTATTGAAGGGGTAACTATTGAGGCATAAAATTGATCAGAAGGAAAAAAAAAGAGATATAACTTTCATCATTGAGTTGTGTGGTGCACAACATGACTTGCTTAGAGAGTAGTGTTGTGCAACGCACAACAAGATTTAATCAGAGAGTAGTGTTGTGCGGCGCACAATAGGACTTGCTTAGGGATTATGGTTGTGTGGTGCACAACAGTTAGACTCGCACAATGTGAATATGCACATAAAGGAACTAGCGCACAATGAAGACTTGTGTTGTGCGGATCAAGAGGTTGGCACATGTGGGAGTCTATAAATACTCCGCTTCTACTTATAATTGATTCATTCGAGCAACACCAAGATAGCAGAGAGAGATCCAGACTTCAGAGAGATTCAGGTACTTGGGGCATGCATTGTGCAGTGCACAACTCATGGAGCGCACAATCCAAGTGGGTGCACAACGGATGAGCGCACAAACCAAGTGGGCTCACAACAGCTTTGCTTCTCATTTCAGTTCAAGCTCAAGTGATGGTTGTTCAGGAACCATGGAACATCAGAAGCATGGAATCAATCAGAATAAATATTAGTTCAACACGATACAGTTGGAGATGCTGCAGAGATGAATGAATATTGGACAATTAATATTTGCTTTAAATTATGTAAATGCTTTACTTTGGAATCAAAGGAGATAAAGGATGTAAATGAATTCTGATTAAATAAATATAGTGATCGTTCTCTTTATTCTTCTTTGTTAATTGTTGAGTAAAATGAATTCCCTCAAATCGAATGCATTTATTTCTTGTCGAAACAAAGTTTTATTTGATATTAACTTAAAAATAGTACTGAGAACTTTCACCACTGTTTGGCGTCGTATAGATGCGAAAATGGTGACTCTCAGTGGGAACATCCTCCCTTTCATCTCCAAAGTAGAGTATGATTTCCTTTAAGTATTGATTCATGTAGTTTTTATAACTTGTGCAGATTCAGAAAAAACTATAATTAATCAATGGAAATCACTTTGAACAAGACAATCTTCCATTTCACGTCAACAGGATTTGTCATAAAATACTCCAGCAAACAGATTTTGCATTGCAAGCAGCAGTCCATGCCAATCAAACGAAAAGAATCGCAAGTAGCTACAATAGTTATAACTGTTTCATCATTAGCACAAGAGGATGGGAACGATTGGATTGTCGCTTCGCATTGGAGATCAAGAACCTGAAATGTCTTGGCTGGCAGGACGAGTCCATCACTGCAAAGAATCAGGGGGCTAGTAACACGAAATGCGGCAAGAAAGAACCCTGAACTCGCACCTTTGGCAATATACCCAAGGAAATCCATTCCTTCATTAACATTGCATGATTTACCAGCCCTGTCCGCTGTGAAAACTCAATGGACAAGGAAATAGAAGGGTAAGTCACCACTAGTAAGCCCGACATCCCTCGTCTCACCTCAAAATATATCACAATCGACCGAGTGCCACAGAAGTACAAGAAAATCGAATGAAACTCCTTTTTTGGTGAGCCTTATCTTATTAATATATTCCTATTCCACTCCAACGACAACTTCATCTAGGAATGGAGAGGCTGTTGTATGTATGGCCGAAACAAGTGAGGGCCCACCACTGACTACATAAGATTGTATGGCTGAGATGGCGCAAGCATAAAAAATGCTGATGGAGGAATGCAGAAACCTCCGAGAGGCCGTAGCAACTCTCGGAGGCGTAGCCACTCTCGCACACAATGTAGATTAGATGGCGTCTCCTCTAATGATGGTACCATGAACGGACGAGAACAACAACCGGAAGGCTCCCAGCCGCCAAAGGTAGGATCACTCAGGTCTGCTCCTACAATAAGGGCAATAACTCAAGAGGAAGTGAGATGGGTTATTGAAGAAGCCGTGAGAACAGAAAAGAGAATGTAAGAATATTGGAAGATTCAGATATCGAACATCATATTTGAGAGAGGTGGAAGATATTCCTTTTCCAGCCAATTTCAAGCATCCTGACTTTTAAAAATTTAATGGAGACGGATCGTTAGAGGAGCACCTGATGCATTTCATCACTAGCATGGGAACTTTCTCTACAGTGCCACAATATTACCTTCAATTGTTTGGTTCCTCCCTGACAGGTAAAGTGTTTTGGTGGTATTCCAGTTTAGCGCTAAGATCGATGCAGACTTGGGAGCAGATGCAAGATGCCTTCATGTCAAACTTCTTTTCGTCAGAGCGTGTCGTCAGCATTACAGAATTAGCCTCAATATAACAGAGTGAAAGGGAGCTAGTAGAGAAATTTATAGACAGGTGGAAGACATTAGGAGCTTCTTGTAGACAATTGCCAGAGGAGAAAGAACAAGTGAAGATGTGCTTGAACTCCATGGAGACAGGAATTGCGTTCAGTCTCACTACTGTCGATATCAAAAATTTCTGTGACCTAGCCATGAAAGCTCATGCTTTGGAACTGATAACCAGGAAAATGCTGGCATTTAACTATGAAATAGCTAGAAGGGGACCCCATAAGTTAATTACAAATGTAGACGATCATGAAAAGAAAAACCATGATATAAGAAAGATAAGAGGAAAAAAGATAGAAAGGAAAGAAGAATCAAATCGTCCTAGAGGAAGGTTCAATGATAAAAGACCTAGGTCATTAAATTCTCATGAGGGGTTTATGTTTGAGAAAGAATATGTCGTTCCCATGATGAATCAGTTGTTGAAAGCCGGCACGATAGAATTGCCTCCGTACAAGCGTCCTGAAGAATCATCAAAAACAAGAGAAAGAGACTTTTGTCACTATCATCGTCTAATAGGACATCCAACAAAAAATTTCTACATGTTGAAATTTATAATACAAAGAATGATAAACAGAGGTGAGATAATAATCGGAAAGAAAAAAGAGAGACGGGAAAGCAGCAGTAAATGTACTCACCGCGTAAGAAAACTCTTATGGAAGAACAAGGAAAGAGCATCACAAAACAACTGGCAAGTCACAATGATCATGTTACGATCAGGAAGAAGGGTAATGAGCCCACCAAAGCTGAGGGCTAATATAGAAATGGAGAAAACAACTAAGAATTACTCCGACAACGACAGTGATAGGAAGGAAGAAAAAATGAAAACAGGGAAAGTGACTTATGATGTGATAAGTCATCTGAAAGGTATACCGCTCGACTCAGCATTTATGATTCGTTAAGGTAATCAGAGGATTCTTGGCAATGCTTAATTCAAGCCTTGTCTGACAGTGATGTTAGAGAAGCATTACTCATGAAAATGGAAAATGTGAAGCACAAGGAGCAGGAAGATTGCATGCCAGTAGTTTCCTTCTTTGATGATGATTCAACTTGTGATAAGGAGCACAATAGGCCATTAATGGTCATGGGTCGTATTTGCGGTAAAAAGGTCAAGTGAACAATGCTAGATAATGGGTCCATAGTGAATCTGTTGCCATTAACAACACTGAATGAATCGGGATACCGTCACTCTAATTTACGCCCTAGTAGAATGATGATACAAGGTTTTAACCAAGATGGGCAACGTGCGCTTGGTAAGATTATAGTAACACTGGATATAGGAGAGTTGACTACAAATGTCATTTGTCATGTTATTAATGCAGTAACGACATATAACCTCCTTTTAGGAAGGTCGTGGATGCATTAATATGGCATTATACCTTCCTCCCTACATCAGTGTTTTAAATACTGCAAAGATGGGGTATAATATAAAGTAATAGCCAATGCAAGGCCGTATACAGAAGTCAAAGCCTTCTTCACCATTGCCAGTTACTATGATGGATTCACTAGCAAGGAAGAAAAGGAGGGCGAATGCGAAAAAGAAATTTTACTTTGTACCAAAGCGCTTGAGGCAACCGGGATAGCCTCCATTAACATTATTATCACCTAAATAATTGGAAATCTTATAGTCAAACTATACAGTGCTGGTGCCATATGCTGAAAGGAACAAGTCATTTTCGGCTATTCTGAAAAGATTTCATGTCAAACCTAGCACAAAGTACCCAGAATCAATTGAATTTTATGCCCATTCAGAAATGAAAACAGAAGAGAGTCGATAATGAAATGGGCTATGGGGAACTGATGTTCGAAGATCTTAAGAGGTACAACCCAGTGAGCAGGAAAATTATGAAAAATATGGGTTTCGATTATGAAGAACCAGCCAGCTTGAAATATGGGAAAGGAATTCAAATTCCAATTGGGCTCAATCAGAGAAAATGAGAGAAATTTCGAGGATTGGGGGCAGAGTCTTCACTCTTCAGTGAATATGGTTAAATTTGACCCAGCGAAAGAAACAAATTCTGAAATAATCAAACATCTTGAAACAACTCAAAGCATATAGAAGACGGGAGCAAACCGATAATTGACAATTTGCGAGAAGTAAATCAGGAATGGAAGAAGAGTCGTGGAATACATTCATAAGCTCTAGCCTCCCTGAAAAGGAAGCCGATTAGTATATCAAGCTGCTGAAAGAAAATAAAGATGTGTTTGTCAGGACATATGCAGAAATGTCGGGCCTAGAACTATTAGTGGAAATGCATTGGCTAAACATTTCTAAAGACAAAAAGCGATTAAGCAAGTGCAAAGGCAATTCTATCCGGACCTAATTCCTCTGATAGAAGAAGAAATAAATAAACTAATAAAAGTCAGGTTCATTAGAGAGGTCAAGTACCCTAAATGGAAATCAAATGTCATCCCAGTAAAGAAGAAAAGCAGACAGATCAGGGTATGTGTTGATTTCAGGGATCTAAATGAGGCTTGCCCAAAAGATGATTTCCCATTGCTGATAATTGAGTTGTTAATCGACAGTACGACAAAGTATGCTGTTATGTCCTTCATGGATGGTTATGCTAGTTATAATCACATAAGAATGGCTCCTGAAGACGTAGAAGCTACGACATTCAGAACTTCATTGAGAATTTATTACTATAAAGTTATGTCGTTTGGTCTCAAGAACGCCAGAGTAACATATTAAAGAGTAATGCAGAATATATTTTAGGACATGATGCACAGGCATGTTGAATGTTACATAGATGATTTAGTAGTCAGATCAAATGATTATGAAGAACATCATGAGCATCTAACTTCAGTCTTCCATCGACTCAAAAGAAACAACTGAAGATGAATCCAGTCAAGTGTGCCTTTTGAGTGTCATCAGGAAAATTCCTCGATTTTGTCATTAGGCACAGGGGAATTGAGATTGAACCGGGGAAAGTTAACGCTATCCAAGATATGCTGCCTCTGAAAATGCTGAAAGAATTAAAAAGCCTACAAGGAAAATTAGCATACATTCACCATTTTATATCAAACTTGGCAGGAAGATGTCATACCTTTTCTCGTTTAATGAAGAAAAGAACGGAGTTTGTGTGGGACAAATCCTGTCAGAATGCGTTCAATTCAATAAAAGAATTGTTGAAACAACCTCCAGGCAACTCCTATAAAAGGTAAACCACTTATTTTATACATATCCATAGCTGAAAATTTGTTGGGGGCCCTATTGGCATAGGTGAATGAACAAGGAAAAGAAATAACACTTTATTATCTAAGTTGAACCCTAATAGGTGCATAATATAATTATTTCCCGATTGAGAAAGAATGCTTGAAATTAATAATCACAGTGAAAAAAATCGAGACATTATTATCTTTCCCATGATATAATTTTAATTTCACGGGGGGATCCTATAAAGCTCCTAATGAAAAGGCCAATGTTGTCAGGAAGATTGGCTAAATGGATGTTGTTGCTTTCAGAATATACGATCACTTATGAGCAGGCAAAAGCAGTTAAAGGGAAAGCGGTAGCAGATTTCATGGCAGCTCATCCTGTAACAGATTGTGAGACTGTTAGCAATGATTTTCCTGATGAACAAGTTCTAATGATTGAATTGCCAGATCCATGGAAAACGTACTTCGATGAAGCTTCTCGAATGTCAGAAGGAGGTGCCGGAGTGACATTTATTACTCCTCAGGGCTACTTATTGCTTTATTCTTTCACGTTGGGTATTGCATGCACAAATAATGAAGTTGATTATAAGGCTGTCATCATTGGAATGGAGATAGCTCAAGAAATGAAAATAAAAATGCTGCAAATTGTTGGGGATTCCAAGTTGATCATAAATCAACTAACGACCAAGTTTGAAATAAGATAGCAAGAGCTCCTATCATACTGTCGAACAACACATCAATTGCTAGAGCAATTCCAACATATTAAAATTAAGCATGTACCGTGATGTGAGAATGCAAGGGTAGACGCTTTAGCTAGCTTGACATCAACTTTATCCTATCCAGATGGAAGTCCTCTTCAGGTAACAATAGAAGAAAGAAGGTTCTTGCCATTGTTGAGGGTTAACGATTGCATATTGGACCCCATTTATTACTTAGTTTTATGAACATAATAATGTTTGATGTTCTATTTTAATCATGTTTGTGTTGCAAGGTGAATTCAAGAGCTTAGACTGAAAAGGATGTTAAAAGCACAAATTTAACAACCAAGAATCACCACAGCCAAGATTGGATCTGATGAAACTAAGAATGAAGAATGCACATACTGAAGATCCAAGAAAATTAAGTCAAGAATGAAGAAAATTGGAGTTTTGAAGTGAAATTCGACCATGTTCGACTAGTCATGGCTCCGGCTTGACCAGTCCTGCGTACACACGACTAGTCCTGGACTCTGATCGACTAGTCGAAGGTGTCTTGACTCAAACTCCAATGTGTAAAATTTCTAAATCTTTGTGTTGCTCGACCAGCCGAAGGAGACCCTCAACTAGTCGAGGACAACCCACAACCAATTGAGGGTTACGCAAAACTTGCACAAACTACGTAAGTTTAAGACAGTTTTTAAAAATTTTCACTCGGTGTGAAAGTTTAAGACCTAAAACTATAAATAGGGGTCCCTAGGGTACTCTTAAGCATCATCTAGAGTTTAAGGAGTGGAGAAAAAGCATGAAGAAGTTGTCGCCAAGAGTTTTTTATTAAGAGATTCTAGTTCAATCATGTCTATGGTTGGCTAAACCTCTTAACTAGGGCAACTAGGGCAAAGAGGTGAAGCTTGTAGTGTGATGGGATATTTCTATCACTTTTATTTATGTTTAGATTGAACTCTTTTTTATTTTAGTTTGATTATAAGGAATACTTTCAATTTTTAATGGTTTGTTGTGACTCAAATTACAATAGATCTGCGATAGCTTTGAGTATGTTCTTTTCATGTGTTGATATTGTGAAATTAGGAAATCCTGTTGTTCACCATTGTCCTATGGGCATGGTTGAGTGATGGGATCCTAACTAATCTTCCTAATTCTCTTATGATTGCTTATGGGAATGGTAAATCCTATTGTTTGCCTTGTCTCCCGGGCATGGTCTTGTGACGGAATCAATTCCAATTCTCACACCTCTCATCCATTGAGAACTAGGTCAAAGGAAGTTCAAATTTGATTTTACTGAGATATCTTCCAATTGGATAGGATGAGAATTTGATTCCAATCGTATAACTTAAATCAAGCATAGATCTCCCTGACCTCTACAAGTGGATCCTTGGAAACCCTAGTTTCCCACCTTTGAATTTCTTAAGTTTTTCATTAAATCTCTCACAATTACTCTCAAATATTTCAGATTTAAGTTTTCATCTTTTTTTAGTTCTTCTTCTAGTTGTTTTCAGAAGACACATGAGATTAGCCCCTGTGGATTCGATCTCGGTCTTACCGAGATTATTACTGCATCGTGACCCTACACTTGGGGTTGTGAATAGCCGTGAACTCACTGAAGCACTCCCTATATCATGTCTGGTAGTGACAATAGACAATTGGCATCAAGATTTTATTAATTACCTTAAATATGATATTATACTAGAAGATCCAGCACAAAAATAGCAAATTAAGCAGTGATCAAAAAGATTCCTTATGTGTAGCGAAATATTATATAGAAGATCTTATAATGAATGTTATTACAATGTCTGGATAGAGAAGAAATAGGTCAAGTGTTATGAGAAGCTCATTCCGCAGAATGTGGAGCACATCAAGCCGGTTGAACTCTATTCCATCGAGTGCATCAAATGAGATATTATCGGCCCATAATATTCAAAGATGTTATAGAATATGCGAAGTGATGTCACGAATATCAGATTCATGGAGACATTATACATGCACCCCCTGAAGGCCTTCATTAAACAGTTGCTTCTTAGCCTTTTGTTGCTTGGGGACTTGATGTTATTAGTCCTATAAACCCACCCTCGTCTAAAGGAAAATAATATGTATTGGCAGCAACAAATTATTTCACGGAAGCAACTGCATTACAAAATGTCAAAGAAAATGATGTCGTCAATTTCATCCAGCATGCAATAATATTTCGCCATGGCATCCTGAAAAGAATCATCACTTACAATGGTACTCCTTCCAAGAATAGGGGTATAGAAAAATTGTGCCAGAAATTTGGTATTCACCACTCATTCTCATCACCTTACTATCCACTAGTCAATGGATTAGCAGAGGCATTTAATAAAATGATTGTGAAAATACTGAAGAAAACGATGACTGGAAATAAGCTCGACTAGGACGAAAAGTTACAAGAAGCACTATGAGCTTATAGGAGTACTCACCGAACGACAACGAAAGCTACACCGTATTTGTTGGTCTATGGAGTGGAGGCCTTCATCCTGAGTCGCATCACTCAGAGTAGCAGTGCATCATTCAATTACAGATGATGAAAATGCAAGAATAAGGCTGGTAGAATTGGATTTGCTTAATGAAAAATGACTGGCAGCTCAGCAGCGATTGCAATTATATCAAACAAGAATTTATACCACTTTTGACAAGAAGGTCAAGTATTGCTCTTTCAAGAATGGCGACATGGTGTTGATGTTGAAGAGTCCGATAGTGGTCTCTCACAGAGTAGGGGGCAAGTTCAATCCTAAATGGGACGGGCCATACATCATAACCAAAGTATACTCTAATGGGGCGCACAGAGTTACAGATCAAGATGGATGAGGTATTAGCATACTAGTCAATGCCGCTTCATTAAAAAATATTGTCCCTAAATATAGAAGCAATTTTAATCTAGAAGATTATCAAAAAAACACTTCTATATCAAAAGGGGGAAAGAATAAGTGAAATGATTAAACAACCTATAAAAGGCGAAGCCATGTATTCTTCCTCGTAATAATGAATAAAGGGTGAATTCTCAAGCATATCAAGACTAAGCATCGATGACTATCATCAAATGATAGTATCGTCAACATCACCAAGTATCGATGATTATCTCCAAAATTAGCAATTATCGTTGTCGCCACTAATCGCTTATACAAAAGTCACCTTATTGAAATTGTTATCATCACCAAGCTGATACACTATTTTAAACATAACATGAATGTCATCAAAAATTATTCATCAGGGGCAATATATCAATTTCGATTTACCATTCATGGCAGTGGGATAAGCCTATATGGCTAACCACACATAAATCTTATGACAGCAATAGCAACTCATCATCTACGGTGGCATAGCCAAGTCTATACGGCTAACTATGCATAAGACCTATTAGCATCGGTAATATATATATTATTTGAGCAGCAGTGAGAAGCCAATGGCCCTAAAATGTCCATATAATCCATCACATGCATACCCATGCGGCAACGAATGAAGCCAACGACTAAAAGCCCTAAGTAGCTAAAAAGTCCAAAATGGCCAGTCACGCTTGAGGCCAATGCCGTCTATACAGCTTCCAACAGCGTCACAGGGAAGGAGAAAATGACCTCCTGTGAATGAGTCCGATCTTGCAGATGAAGAAAAAGTGGGCTGTAGTGTGCCCTCTTTAGCCATTGTCCATAGATAGGCCAACCATGTGTAAGACCCCCCAGATTCCTGGTTTAATTTCAGTAGTAACTAATGAAAAAAGGGTCTCCAAAACAAAAATACCCACTCATTTAATGGACTAGAGGCCTTAGATTTGGTACCCTAAGGTAGCCTTGTGCATCCTGTGAACTCTAGAGAGTTACTACGGCCAACCCTGTGCATAAATTTCATCGAGTTCACAGCCCCGGTAGCTTCACTAGGCCCCTCTGATAGATCATAGTTTGTGAACTCCCCGGCTGTGATAAGTTCAATGAACTTCGAAGAGTTACAGATACCATTCACGTGTGACCCAACTCTAACTACTTATGAGTCTAAAAAACTATGGTTACTCCACTACTCAAGAGCTTAAACTGTGTAAGACTAACTTTAAAATCAACATTAGCCCCGCCCATTAAAATGAACACCACATAAGGGATACGTTGTACTAACAATTATGATAGGTTGTTAATATATTATATGATAGATTAAAGCATGATGATTATGTGAATTGGTAAAGGAAATATTGTATTAATATGCACCCAAAATCGGTGATAGCATTTCTGAAAACATGTCTATTTCAAATAAAGTATTGAAATTCATTTGAATATTATAAGGCAAAAGAAACAAAGGAATTTACATATAAAAGCAATATTTCTATAATTCCTCTGGCATGCCTAATGTTGTTACATATCTGTAAATCTTCTCTTAATCGAACTTGTGTTGTAACTTGAGTTTGCTCAGCTTCAAGGATGATCTTGGCCTAATTAGGAACACCAGCTAGTTCTTGCTCCATAGAGGCAGCCATTTCTTTATTTTTCATCTGGTCAGTCCGCTTGATTTCGGCAATACAACCATTAATTTCAATTTCTTCCTTAATCTTGTAAATATTCAGTTCTTCTTCTTACTTCTTCATTTCGAGTAAAGCTATCTCTTTTTGTAGGAAAGTAATGTGGTTCTCAATAACCACCTTGTTCTTATCAGAAGCTTTTAGTCTATGATGAAGAGACTGATCCTCAGCCTCGTAATTGGATATTAAGACATCGGTTTGAGAAATTTTCCCCTTAAGGAACATAAGTTCTCATTGACAATCCAAGACTTCCGAAGGAATAACTGTACTTCGTGTTGATTCCAAATCGTTTATAGAATTATAGAATTGTAACAAGAAGTCATAAAAAGGAAGAACATTGATCTAAGAAAGCCTTCCTGAATGTTTAAGGACAACTAAAGCACTATCCAAGAAGGGCCATTAAGTAGAATGCTTGAAAGCATTCACAATAATGGAGATAGCATTTTTAAAGAAGACAAGCATAAGAGGCGACACTGTCTCCAAGGAGATTCTGTCAGAGATTGTGGCTATAGAGTTAGAACCCATAGAGCCACTCAGAGTCAGCATAATTGTAGCCGAAAAGGAAAAGGAGGACATAATCAGAAATGTCAAAGTTGGATATGTAAGCACTTGAAAAATATAAGAGAAGGAAGAGAAAGCATACCTCTCTAGGGGCAATTTGGGAAGTGGCCCGCACAGAAGATGCTCCTTCTTCAAAAGGTGCAGGTATGTCTGTAGTTGCAACGGTAACATTGAGAGAAAGCTCACGAACTCCAGTACTCGAATCCAAAATTATTGGAGTTGGAATGTTAATAGGATCA
Source organism: Magnolia kwangsiensis (assembly GCA_037074715.1). Taxonomy (NCBI): domain Eukaryota; kingdom Viridiplantae; phylum Streptophyta; class Magnoliopsida; order Magnoliales; family Magnoliaceae; genus Magnolia; species Magnolia kwangsiensis. The sequence goes on along the minus strand of CM073580.1, from coordinate 37,244,578 downwards.
GAGAAGAATTCCAAGCTTTGAGCTACCGGTTGGATGGGAGAAGGATGCACGATGAGGGACTTCTCAACACGGATGGGAACATCAGGAATCATAGTGACGACTAGTGAAGCTTGCTCAATATCCTGGTTCACCTCTACGGTCCAAAGAGAAAATACATTTTCCGCTTCTACCTGAGCGTTCGACAGGGGAATTTCTGCTTCTCTTGATGTGGAAACCTCCTCTATAGTTGGGAGGGTGGTATGTGCAATTGCATCGGTAGCCTCTACAATGCAAGGGGAATATGAAGCATCGAAGGAGATGAAAATTTTTACACCAGGGGAGTTGTTCTTCTTTAAGAGAAGCTGCTCTGACAAGAGAAGAAACATCTGGATGATCTGATTGAATTTCGAGGGGTGGGAGTTCAGCCCTAACTTCACCTTCTTCGTCGATATCCACTTCGGCGTCTGCTTCTTGGTTGTCATCCATTAAGATATCCCCTTCATTAATCAAACTCGTGGAAGAAGATGTTTTTCTAACTGAAGTATCTGCCGAATAGTCTGACGAGTTGTCCTCTTCAAAGATTGCTTGTTTTCCTTTATAAATGGTCTTTACAGGAAGAAGACAAGCACCTCGAGTGAGAGAAGGATATTGTTACACCAAACTTCTGGGGATAAGGATTTGGCTTGCGAACGAGTCATAGGAGAAGTTGTAGTAGCAATTTGACCTACATCAGGAGAAACTGCGGTCGTTGTGCGATCTATAGTAGGGGGAACCATAGCTATAATTTGACCTTCTGCCTCTCGAGTGAGAGAAGAAAGAATAGCATCAAGGGTTTCAAATTCATCCACAGGAGTGGCTTCTCTTTTCGTTTGTCTTATAGGATCAAGAGGAGATCCAAAGGCAATCCATCCCTCCGAAGTGTTTAGTGGCTTTATCTCTCTAATAGGCTCCTTGGTGGAAATCCTCCAACAAAGCTGCCCCGGAGTAGCTGCATGATCTTTTTCAATGAAGTATTTGATCCCTTGTTCCGATCTACAATTTCTTAGTCTGGGAGGAGGAATCCAAATTGAATGGTCGACAAGAAAACAATTATGCACCAAGTAATAATGTGTAACCACCGGCGTGTCCAAGCATATGAGGCTTGTGAAAGTGCACCTAACTGGTGCCCTAGTTTGTCAATTACGGTGTAAGTTGAGTCAGTCGGACAACAATACCTAACAAGAAGATCAAGTCAAGTGTCTACCTCAACTGGATGTGTGGAAGCTCGCCAGAGGTAAATCATAGCCTCACATCCCATGTCCCAAAACACCAGATGATTGAAATCCTTAAAAATAAGTAAAACATCTTAGGATTTTAGGTTAAGAAAACTTTTTACCAAATAGAAAAATTCTTAAGTTTTTCTTACCCTGTCAATTATATCGATTCCCTTTTCGATATGATCGACCTGCTTTGTCGATATCCTCGGCATATCAATCGATATAATCGAGTGAGGACATAAAATGTCCAGCAATCAAAACATTCATCTGGACGATTTATCGATATATCGACGGTTCAGTCGATATCATCGATATTCGAATATCGATCCTATCGGAAGAGGATCGATAATATCGACAGACAGTTTTTTGGTGCCCCTGTTTTTCTAAAGAAAACTTCTATGTGCTTCGATATATTGTTGACTGTCCGATTTAATCTGAACTCAAATACCGATCATATCGGAAGTTAGTCGATCATATCGATAGTGGGCGCATGTTTCTTCCAGTATTAATTTCAGGTTATTTTTAATGTTGATCGGGGGGCTAGTCGATAAATCGATATTCATATCTTGATCATATCGAGACCTGGTCAATTGGATTGAGACCGAACACAAATCATCCAGCAAGATTATAGGTAAATCTAATGATTTATCGATCCTATCGACACGGTCTCCAATATCATCGATATACAAATTTCGATGACGTCGACAGTTCCCCGATCATATCTGTAGAACCTGAAATTCTTTAAGGCTTCTCTCTCTTATTTTCACCTATCGATAGATCGATCCATCTCTTGATGGAATCAGAGTTCGAAATCCGATAACATCAATGTGTGTATCGATCCCATCGACCAGTTGGCGAAAGGTTTCTAAAAGGGAAATGACATTTGAGTTTGTATCATCGAGAGGTCAGTCGATATAATTGAGAGTATACGCTCGATCATATCGACCATTTCTCGATGATATCGAACTCTGTCATAAATGTGACCGTTTTATATCCGTTAGAACCTTTTGCCTATATATAGAGAGGTTAGTCTTTATTGCTGGCAGAAAAAGAAGAGAGTGCTTCTGACTGTTTTAAACTTCATATCATTTATCTTAAGCCCTTTCTCTTAGGGAGTTCATCCTCCAATCCACCCTTATCATCGATATTCAATAGAATGGATTGGGGAATGAACTTCCGCATTCAAGGATCCTTCAACTACTACCTTAATGACAAATCATTAAGCTGGGATGCCTTGAATGCATAGATGATTGGAACCACTCTATCTTCCTTATAGAAAAATTTTTAAAGAGTGGAATTCCATCATAACCTTAACCCAACCTAAAGCCTAGTTTAGGTACATCTTTGTGTTGTGGATCAAGGGAGCTGGAGACTCTTCATCAACAAGAAGGAGATCTTCATCACTACGCTAAAAGGGACTCATCAACCTAACTGTAAGTACTTAGAGTCCAGAGGACATTTATGATCATTCTTTTTTAGGATTGGGTCATAGGTGTTGCTCACCATTTGAAGTCCTCAAAGGAGGCCTCCGACGGGAGTGTACGTGCGGGGTGCGTTGTGTGGACCCTTGCTCTGTGGAGAGCATAAACATCTGGGTGCGTTGTGTGGATTCTTACTCTGTGTGGGCATAAACGTCTGGGTGCCTTATGTGGACCCTTTCTCTGTGTGGGCATAAATATCTGGGTGCGTTGTGTGGACCCTTGCTCTGTGTGGGCATAAACATCTAGTTAGGAGTGCGCCAATAAAACTCCAGGGTTTGAGGTGAACCGAGTAGAAACCTCTGTAAAGGTTGAAGGTGAACCTGATTTAAAACCTTAAGTTTGAGGTGAACTATAAGAAACCTCCTCAGTGAAATTCGGTCAATCAAGGGTTAAGTGTGGAAGCCGGTAGTGGAGTAGACAAGTAATCGAACCACTATAAAATGACTGTGTTTGAGATTGGTATTGTTTTTCATTTATGTGATTTCCTTACATGCCTTTTATATCTGATCATCTAAATTCACATCTTATACACACACAGAGTCATATCCATCACAATCTTATCTATAAATTGCTTGTCTTTTAATAGTTTGTGATTAGATCCTCTACCAGGCTTGGAAGCCAGTAGAGTTAATTTTGAGTAATCCTAATCTAAACTCTGTGATAGGATTAGCGTGATAAGGATTTTTAAATAATTCATAAAAACTTTAAAAAGTCCTATTCACCCCCCTCTAAGACATATTGACATATTCCTACTTCAACTCAAGCGGTCTCTACTGCTATTTTAATTGGTATCAGAGTGGGTCTCTCTTTAAGGGATTCACCACCTAGAGAGTGATCTTGGCTGAAGTAGAAATATGGCCAAAGGAGAGGGCTCATCTGTCACTAGACCTCCAGTATTTGATGGTTCAAATTATGCTTACTAGAAGGCTAGAATGTATTACTTCCTGAGATCTTTAGATCATGAAGTTTGGGATGTAGTTGAACAAGGATATGTGGTACCATTTGAACAAATTATACTTGAAAATGAAACTACAATCACTAAACCAAAACCTAATGAAAAGTGGACGGCGTTTAACAAAGAACAGCGAAATGCTGAAGCAAAAGCTATGAACGCCATCTACTGTGTTGTGTCTCAAGATATTTTCAATTAGATAAGTATGTGTGGGACCTCTAAAGAAGCATGGGACTTATTGGAAATAACCCATGAAGGCACAAGCACTGTGAAGAGATCTAAACTACAACTCTTAACTTCACAGTTTGAAAATCTCAGGATGGAAGAGCATGAGACATTTATGGAGTTTTTCACCAAATTGAACATCATTTGTAACTCCATGGGTGGATTGGGAGAGAAGGTTCCGGTATCTAAAATATGCAGAAAAATCTTAAGATCCTTACCGGAACGGTTCAATCCCAAGGTAACAACAATTGAGGAGTGTAAAAATATTGATGAGATGAAAGTAGAAGAACTAGTAGGTTCCCTACAAACTTTTGAACTACACTTCACTCAACCCCAAAAATTCAAAAACACTGTCCAAAAAACCTTTAAGAATACAAAACATGAGGACAGTGAGAGTGAAAAAGAAGATGAAGATGAGGAAGTGGCTCTACTGGCACAAAGATTCAGAAGATTCTTTCAAAGAAATTGTGGCCGCCCTTCTAGAGGTAGAAAGGTGGATGACAAACCTCCTACAGGAAAATTTGAAAAAAGAAATAAAGAACCACAATGTTATTCCTGTCATGAGTATGGACACCTATCTACCGAATGCCCAAACAGAAAAACTAAGGGCAAGGCGATGGCTGCCACATGGGATGATACGGAGGAGTCAAACTCAGAAACATGTGACTCAGAGAGTGATGGTGGCCAAAAATCCTTAAAATTCTTATGGCTTCCACATCTCCAATCATTCCCATGGAATCTGAAAGAAATAAAGAACAACAAGCCACTGAATCATTTTCATCTGATAATGAGGAAATTGAAGGAGAAGAAGATAAAGAGCAAAATGAATTACAAGACGCTTACAATCAACTTTACATCCATAACGTTAATATTGTCAAGAGACTTGGAATAATTGAGAATAAAAAGGAATTGCTGAAAATAGATCTGGATAAAGCTTCAAATATTAATACTCATCTAATCACTGATTTGCAGCAATGTCACTCAGACAATGATAGACTTAAAAGAATTAACAGCTCTTTAAAATTTGAGTCAGAGAAATTAAAGAAACAAGTCAAAGAACTAAATGAGGAAAACCTGATTCTTCAGAATAAAAATTATATACTTCAAAATGATCTATAAGAATCTAGAAAAATTGCCAAAACAAACTGTAAATTTTTCCAGAGTAGTGAGAAATTAGAAAAACTGTTAGGAATGAGAAAATATGGAGAGGACAAAAAGGGATTAGGTTATGGAAAGGCTAGAACAAAAACTAAATATAATGCACAAGCATTTAGAAAATCTTCTACATCCAATAGTAACACCAAACCTATCCCAGCTCATTATAAAAATGAGGAGTCAGTTTATGAGCTAAACAAAAGAAGTATACAATCATCACCACTTGAGATGGTTGACAGGATGAAGGAGCAGTTAAGTCATGTGGACAAATCAAATAAGAAGAACAAATCTACCACAAGTAAAACTCCTGTCACAAAGTGGGTGATTAAAGAAAAGACAAATTGCCTTGTTACTCAATCAGATCATTTATCAGGCAATGTGGCTAAATGGTACCTGGACAGTGGTTGCTCAAGACATGTCACAGGTGACAAGTCTCTCCTTTTAAACTATAAGGTTCTTCAAAAAGTGATAGTCACCTATGGAGATAGAACCACTGCTGAAGTAATTGGATAGGAAATTATAGAAGGAATTAATCTGTTTAAGAATGAGAATGTTTTTTGCATAAAAGGATTGGCACATAACCTACTAAGCATCTCTCAAATCTGCGATAATGGGCATGTGATAAATTTTAACAAAGAAGAATGCGAGATTCTAGATCAATCAGAAAAATCAATTATGAAAGGTCTTCGCACAAATAATCACTGCTACATTATTGTAGGAAAAGGAAGGAGTGATATTGAGAAACACTGAGAGTGAAGAAATTGGTCCAACTTATGCATTAAAATCTGGATATCTGTTGAAATGATGCAATTTTTCTGAGCTTTCAAAGAAACAATCTGAGGCATCTCACCTCACCTTTTGCACATAAATATTCAAATGTTTATACTTTTTAATGTACAGAAGATATATGAAATTTTACTGATACTCTCTGTTGGGAACTTCAATAAGATACTATTTTGTATATGAACAATCGTTAGACTGAAGAAAAACTCGAAAAGATCCACCTTCGATATGAGTGTCAATTGGCCACTTGAGAATGTTGATCACATCAACTAAGAATCGATAGAATCGATGACTCTCTGGGTAGTTGAAACATTGGGACGGTTGTTCTTCCCTAGAGCTTGAAATTAAAAATCAAAATTTGGAATCAGAGAATATGATCAAAGGGATAGATTGTAGTTGCTTGGTGAGAATCAGAAGATCAAAAGGAGAGCCGCATCTGGTGCTCTCAGACCTAGACATTTCATCTCCCCAAGATGGAAAAAGAGAAAGGATTGTTCCATCCACAGCGCGCATCAACTGAAAAGAAGAAAGGTAAGCATGATGCAACCACCTCTTCTCCTTTATTCAACTTAAATCTTATGGCGGAGCGAATGGTTCACAAAAAGAGCATTGAACCTTTCAGAATCATCGATCTTCTAAAACAGATTGGATGGGAAATTATTGTGAATCTTGGTGAAATGTTTCAACATAATCTGGTACATCAGCTTATTAGCTTAATCTTCAATGTTGATAACAATCCTCCAATCATCTCAGTTGCAGTCGTCAATCAAGTCGAATACATCATGCCCAAACTGATAAGTAGGCTGGTTGATATCAGATTCACTGGAATATCTATAACTGATCACAACATGAATGGTCTCGGTGTATAGGGGGAAGTTACTCGTGCTTTGTGCAATGGTGCCATAATTCCCAGGAATGCTAAAAATATTCTCCACATCAAGTACCTTGATCCTACCTATAGGATTCTTCACAGCATTTTCAGCAATAATGTCTATCCCTGTGAAATCTCCGGCAACAAACTCTCACCATACATTCTTAACATTCTGTATGACATTCATCTGAGAATTCCAATATGCCTACCCACTCTGATTGTACAACAGCTGATCCGTGTGCTTACAGAAGCATTCATCACTACACTACCATATCCATGTCTTCTATCTAAGCTTTTACGTCAATTCGGACTACCACCGACTTATGATCTTCCTCATCCTTGTGCGTGGTTCAATTTTGAAGATATACATAAACTAAACATCTTTGAAAGTGTGTTTTGTGGTGAAAGAATTGGTTCAATTCCTGACAGTAGCAGACTGGTGCACAATTCTGACCCTGTTAAAATCATTCCAAATATCCCTGTGCGAGACAGCATACAAGATCTTCTGGATGAACAAGCTCACATTTTAGAAAAACTAAATGATTATGAAGCCAATCTTTCTGAAGCTCGACAACGACTGATGATCCTGCAATGCGCAACTAAACGAGTTTTGAAACGTCTACCTGCTCCATAAGCGTACTCAGGATACACATCCATCGCATCCGTGAAGTCCTCTTGACATGCCCTGGGCCTAAAAATCTTTTGAATGCCTGTGATCACATTTGTGGGCGTGTTGAATTACAGACTTGCCAAGGTTATTTTTGGTTTGAATATACCCCGTGCGGGTTGTTGTTTTGAAGAAATTCTTTTTAGAATTCAAAAATGTCATACTTATGGTACGGACTGCTTGTGATAAATTATTGTTGACTGTTTTACTGTCTTATCTCAATGCATCCATAGTTTTTACATGGCATGTGTTGTTTCACTTATATATCTTTACAGCCATTTTGGTTTATCTGGTGCATTATTCCAATGCATGAGACTTTATCTGATGCATGATTCACACTAGTTTACTTCTAATGCATCTCTATCTGGTTCTCCCATATGCTTAAATTCTTCATTCAAAATCACTTGTTGTATCTTTGTCAATGACTGACAAAAAGGGGGAGAAAAATTACAAACACTCCTTGTGGAAAATTGGATATTTGTGCTCTTATATGTTGCAGGTGTTAGGGGGAGCAGCCGCAACAAGAAAGGGGGAGTCTTTGAAGAAAGGGGGAGAAATTACTGGGTGTGTACATGGGTGATTAGACTTTGTAAATTTGTGTTAATACATGTACACACAATTTAGGATGTATCTGTTCAGATATTTTTCTAGGGTATTCTAGGTATTTTGTCATGTAATTGACAAAGGGGAGATTGAAAGTGCACCTAACTAGTGCCCTCGTTTGTCAATTACGGTGTAAGTTGAGTCAGTCAGACAACAATACCTAACAGGAAGATCAAGTCAAGTGTCGGCCTCAACTGGATGTGTGGAAGCTCGTCATAGGTAAATCATAGCATCACATTCCATGTCTCAAAACACCAGGTGATTAAAACCCTTAAAAATAAGTAAAACATCTTAGGGTTTTAGGTTAAAAAAAACTTTTTACCAAACAGGAAAATCCTTAAGTTTTTCTTACCCTGTCGATTATATCGATTCCCTTTTCGATATGATCGACCTGCTCTGTCGATGTCCTCGGCATATCAATCGATATAATCGAGTGAGGACATAAAACGTCCAGCAATCAAAACATTCGTCTGGACGATTTATCAATATATCGACAGGTCAATCGATATCATCAATATTCGAATATCGATCCTATTGGAAGAGGATTGATAATATCGACCGACAATTTTTTGGCGCCCCTATTTTTCTAAAGAAAACTTCTATGTGCTTCGATATATCGTTGACTGTCCGATTTAATCTGAACTCAAATACCGATCATATCGGAAGTCAGTCGATCATATCGATAGTGGGCGTATGTTTCTTCCAGCATTAATTTCAGGTTGTTTTTAATGTTGATCAGGGGGCCAGTCGATAAATCGATATTCATATCTCGATCATATCGAGACCTGGTCGATTGGATCGAGACCGGACACAAATTGTCCAACAAGTTTATAGGTAAATCTAATGATTTATCGATCCTATCGACACGGTCTCCGATATTATCGATATACAAATTCTGATGACATCGACTGTTCCCCGATCATATCTGTAGAACCTGAAATTCTTCAAGGCTTCTCTCTTATTTTCACCTGTCGATAGATCGATCCATCTCTTGATGGAATCGGAGTTCAAAATTCGATAACATAGATGTGTGTATCGAACCCATCGACCAGTTGGTGAAAGGTTTCCAAAAGCAAAATGATATTTGAGTTTGTATCATCGAGAGGTCAGTCGATACAATCGAGAGTATACGCTCGATCATATCGACCCTTTCTCGATGATATCGAACTCTGTCATAAATGTGACCGTTTTATATCCGTTGGAACTTTTTGCCTATATATAGAGAGAGGTTAGTCTTTATTACTGGAAGAAAAAGAAGAGAGTGCTTCTGACTGTTTTAAACTTCATATCATTTATCTTAAGCCCTTTCTCTCAGGGAGTTCATCCTCCAATCCATCCTCATCATCGATATTCAATAGAGTGGATTGGGGAATGAAATTCCGCATTCAAGGATCCTTCAGATACTACCTTAATGACAAATCATTAAGCTGGGATGCCTTGAATGCATAGATGATTGGAACCACTCTATCTTCCTTATAAGAAAATCTTTAGAGAGTGAAATTCCATCATAACCTTGACTCAACCTAAAGCCTAGCATAGGTACATCTTTGTGTTGGGGATCAAGGGAGCTGAAGACTCTTCATCAACAAGAAAGAGATCTTCATCACTGTGTTAAAAGGGACTCATCAACTTATCTGTAAGTACTTAGAATCTAGAGGACATTTATGATCATTTCTTTTTAGGATTGGGTCGTAGGTGTTGCTCACCATTTGAATTCCTTAAAGGAGGCCTCCGACAGGAGTGTACGTGCGAGGTGCATTGTGTGGACCCTTGCTCTGTGGAGAGCATAAATATCTAGGTGCGTTGTGTGGATTCTTGCTCTGTGTGGGCATAAACATCTGGGTGCCTTATGTGGACCCTTTCTCTGTATGGGCATAAACATCTGGGTGCGTTGTGTGGACCCTTGCTCTGTGTGGGCATAAACATCTAGTTAGGAGTGCACCAACAAAACTCCAGGGTTTGAGGTGAACTGAGCAGAAACCTCTGTAAAGGTTGAGGGTGAACCTAATTTAAAACCTTAGGTTTGAGGTGAACCATGGGAAACCTCCTTAGTGAAATTCGATCACTCAAGGGTTGAGTGTGAAAGCGGATAGTGGAGTAGACAAGTAGTTGAACCACTATAAAATGACTGTGTTTGAGATTGGTATTGTTTTACATTTATGTGATTTCCTTACATGCCTTTATATCTGATCATCTGAATTCACATCTTATACACACACACAGTCATATCCATCACAATCTTATCTATAAATTGCTTATCTTTTAATAGTTTGTGATTGGATCCTTTACCAGGCTTGGAAGCCAATAAAGTTAATTTTGAGTAATCCTAATCTAAACTTTGTGATAGGATTAGTGTGATAAGGATTTTTAAATAATTCATAAAAACTTTAAAAAGTCCTATTCACCCCCCTCTAGGACATATTAGCATATTCCTACTTCAACTCAAGCGGTCTCACCACTATTTCAGCTTACACCTGATGGTTGAATCCTAGAAGAACAAAGAGGGAACTGAAGTTCCTGGCCAAGAGTTATTTCCATATTAAGGCCTAGTTATACGGACGAACCCCATAACTTTGCATTATTCGGGTAACCTCCTCTCCCGCTTGAGGTACTATTTGTTCATAGCCAAATTGCCTCACAAACCTATTGGGGTAGTAGGGCTCCCTCCAGAATTTCACTCCTTCTCGTAGTGGCAGGCTATAAGATTGAATACAAATCAGGAAAGTTCTCTTAATTGGCTTCAAATCATTGTTGTCTTCAACCTTTCTATCTTCGGCTTGATGGGTTAGGTAGAAGGGGAAAAAGTTAATGGATTCCATGTTCTCAATCTTATGATGATCCATTCATATGCCTTCCTCACCATTTTCCATTTAAGATAATAGCACAAGGGAGGACGCTCGGGGTTAATGTAAACCTGCTCATGATCATTATATGTCCATTTAAAGTATACTCCTAACTAACCCAAAAAGTAGTGCCACGGGGTGAAGAAAGAGGTAGCCCCAACTGCTAGGCTTGAGCAATGTGCCATAACATTCCCAAAAGCTCTGTACAGAGAGCATATGATGAGAGGAGCTAATGAATATTTCTTCTTTTCTTATGTCATGGCCCCTGCGGCTACAAATAAAGTAAGGCGAATGGATTCCGACCATTTTGAACTGGGAAAAATGACCAAACTTAACCAATATGCTAGGAAAGCAGCTAGTTCGGTTTCAGGGGAAAAAGTGGTTGGGTCCCTTATTCTTCAACGAAAGATTCCAGCTCTAAAGAATGGCTACCAAAAAAACCTGAGGAGAAGAGAAGTATGAAAAAAACTTGAACATGCATATATGAGGAGAAGAGAAGAAGTGTTAAAACTACATACTGCAAATATCTCGAGAAATGTGTGAGCCACTTGAGTAGAGATATTTTATGTACATCTGAGAAGTGTGACATCTCACAGAAAAGTTCAATAGTAGAAGAGGGAATGTGAGGCATTCTTTCGGGAACGACATAAGTAAACTCTACATTTGTGGGAATATACTCATCAACGAAAGAGCCAGTGATGGGAAGGCTGACCATTCGATGGAGATCCCACAAAGTGATGCTCACTTCACCAATTGGAAGATGAAAGGAATTTGTGGTGGAAGACCAATGCTTCAAGAAGACTTTATAAATCAAAGTAACTTTGTGACAGAAATTAGAGGTGGCTTCTATAGCTACATATATATTCATCGCAAGGAGGACTTCTTTATATTTTTAAAGGATTGCCCTGACCAATGAATTGTAGAATTAACGTTGGGAAAAGAGACCACGTGTCCTGAATTCATCTTTTCCCCACAAAGAGTTGCAATCGTGAAAGCATTGCTGGACTGTTTCGAAGTAATGTGTGGGATATAGAGTGTGGGGATTATAGCATGGAGTGAGGCAGCGCATATATGATATCTGCCTGGTCTTCTGTATTAGACATTTTTCTGTAAGATAACCTTCCAGGATTTTTGGCTCTTTTATAACCCAATTTTCTACGTATAAAAGATGATTTTACATCATATAATCAGATGGCTCGCTCTGAATCATAGAGAGATGACGCTGAAGGTTCAGGGAAATGATGACGGTCTCTTACTTATAAGGGTTTTTTAACTTGATTACATCTTCTTGAGACTTGATCATGCCCTAAACATTTTAATAATGTCTCTTATTATGATCTCGTATTTTCTCTTGAAAAATTTCATCTTTGCTCTTTTGCTTCTTATTCTTCGAAATAGAAGGAGGGGAAGCAGGGCAAGAGTCGTCGGTCTGAAAGTTGGCGGTAGATTTTAGCCAGTTCTTCTAGTTAGATTCATGGCCTTCTATGGGCAATCCTTCCAATTCTCTCATTAGCACATCATGATAGATAGGATCAGGCAGACGTTGGATTCTATCGGTGAAATTGATTATCAGTGGAACTGGCACTTTGAAAAAAGAGGAATGGTCTTCGGTGGATTTGGCGCTCTTCTAAGAACAGTCTTCAGGTGGTTGAAGATCTGAGATTTGGCGACATGTTGTCAGGGGAGGTATGAGGTCTTTTGGAATGAGCCATTAGAGAAGGGAAATTTGGTAGAAGAACAAACAACTTAGAAAATTTCAGATCACAGGACCAGTTGTACGTAAGGCAGTTGTGCACAGGCTCAGTTGTGCATAAGATCAATTATGCGTAGGATAGCGTCGTGCGCAAGAGGACGTTGCACAGAAGAAATGGTGCGTAAAGATGGTTGGAAACCTCTGAATGAGTGGAATGATACTAAGTCTGGTATTTATAGCATTCGTGAAGCAGTTGTGCGCAAGTAGTTAGTTGTGTGCAATTGGTTAGTTGTGTACAAAAAAGGTTTGGTCGTGCGAGAGCAGCTTTATTGAGTGCAAAAGGGAAGGAATAAAGTGATAATTGAAGAATTAATCCCACATTTTCACCTTAAAGATGGGAAAGGCAAAGATGTAGGATGAAGGGGGCATCTGTTGAGGCATAAAATTGATCAAAAGGAAAAAAGATATAACTTTCATCATTGAGTTATGCGGTGCACAACATGACTTGCATAGAGAGTAGTGTTGTACGGTGCACAACAGGATTTGATCAGAGAGTAGTGTTGTGCGGCGCACAATAGGACTTTCTTAGGGATTATGGTTGTGCGGTGCATAATGGTTAGAGTCGCACTATGTGAATATGCACACAAGGGAACTGAAACACAATGGAGACTTGTGGTGTGCGGATCGAGAGGTTGGCATGTGTAGGAGTCTATAAATACTCCACTTTTCCTTATAATTGATTCATTCGAGCAACACTAATACAACAAAGAGAGATCCAGACTTCAGAGAGATTCAGGTACTCGGGGTATGCATTGTGTGGTGCACAACTCATTGGGCACACAACCCAAGTGGGCACACAATTGATGGGCGCACAACCCAAGTGGGTGGACAATAGCTTTGCTTGTTAGTTCAGTTCAAGCTCAAGTGATGGTTGTTCAGGAACTATGGAACCTCAGAAGCATGGAATCAATCAGAATAAATATTAATTCAGCCCGATACAATTAGAGATGCTGTAGAAATGAATGAATATTGGACAATTAGTATTTGTATTGAATTATGTAAATGCTTTACTTTGGAATCAAAGGAGATAAAGGACGTAAATGAATTCAGATTAAATAAATATAGTGATTGTTCTATTTATTCATCTTTGTTAATTGTTGAATAAAATGAATTCCCTTAAATCAAATACATTTGTTTCTTGTCAAAATAGTAACCAAAACACATGGTATCTTGCCCATCAAATTGTTGTGAGAACCAAGAGGGTGTTGGCCGCTTTCTTCATAGTCGACACTTTGTCAAATTACAATGCCTTATTAGGAAGAGAATGGCTACATTCTTTCTCATAAATATTATTATTCTTGCACCAGTTCATCATCTTTTAGAATTAAGACAAGGTTGATTTGGTATTGGCGAATAACAAGCTATTTTTAGCCACATCCAATGTGGTTGAAGCCTATTTTGATAGAAAATGATTTCGGACTAATACATTTTACTGAAAGGGATAAATAATGGGTGCCCAACTAGGATAAACATCACAATTAATCCAAACAACATAGTGCAAGATATTACTACTATACTACAACTATAAAAGAAGTGTATAAAAGAAGTCTCATGATAATGCCTTATCATGCAGTTTCGCCCTACACTATAAAAGAAGTCTCATGATAAGCCCCTTATCAGTAAATGGAAGAATGACCAAGTTCACGGCCAAAATAAAGCAGCTCCAACAGAGCTTGAAAGAGTATGATAATGGATGCATCATCGACATGGCTGAAATTGTAAAACTGGCTGATAAGAAAGCCAATGTTGGCATACAATTAAAGGTTCGTAAATGGGCCCCCAAAAATTCAGATGACTCTTAAGCCCAAGTCTAGGATTCTTTGGCTAAAGTAAACTTATGGACAAAATAAAAACCTAGGCCTACTTTTATCAGTGGTTTGTTGTGCCCACAAGTCCAATCTGAACTCACTGATTTTCTTAGAGAATTTGTTTACTGTTTTGCATGGGAATACCATGAAATGCATATACTAGACTAAAATCTAGTCGAGTATAGTTTATCCATAAAATAAAGGTATCAGCTGCATAGTAACTGCCTATACGAATGATGATTAAAGTTACTTAAAAAATAAAAGAAGAAATTGAACAACTATTGAAGGTAGGATTTATTAAACCCATCAAATATGTCAAATGGATCTCCAACATAGTTTTGGTCATTTAGAAAAATGGTTAGCTCTGAGTCTGTATCAACTTCAGGAATTAAATCAATCCAGACCTAAGGATGAATATCCAATGCCTATGGCTAATCAATTGATCAAACGAGCAGCTAAATATTAGATAGTTTTCTTTATGGATGGCCATTCAGGGTATAACCAAATAACCATTATACTTGAGGATGTACCAAAGATGACTTTTAACTGTCCTAGACCTTTAGGGACTTTATGTTAGGTGGTGATGCCATTTAGGCTTAAAACTCAGGGGCTACTTTCCAAAAGGCCATAAATGTAATTTTGCAAGAAAGACTAACATATTTTCTCCATTAGTGAAGTTAAAACAAGGAGATGAATTTAAATGGGAAGTAGAACATCAATCGACTTTCAACAAAATCAAGGAGTACTTTATGAAGCCACTAATGTTAATGTTGCCAGTCAAAGGTTAATTGTTCAAGTTGTATGTAGCAGTCATTGTAGCATTGATTAGTGCAATACTTGCACAAGATGATAATGATCAAAAGGAATAAGATGTTTATTATTTCAACCGAACGCTATTGGATGCCGATAGATGGTATTCTACAATAGAGAAATTATACTTATCATTGTACTTTAGAGTCACTAAGTTACGACATTATTTATTGGATGAATCAATCAATGTAATTTTTATTACCAATTTGATCAAATATATGTTAAATTGGCCAATTTTAAATGGCCGACAAATGGGTGTTATCATTGTCTAAATTTGATCTTAAATATGTGCCTCAAATGCCAGTAAAGGGATAGGCCATAACAAATTTTCTGGCTGACGATCCATTTAACAGTGAAAGTCAACTTCCTCCAAAAGTATTGAACCTATACATAATACACCTATCGCCTTAGATATTGATATTTGATGGATTAAAAACTTATAAATGATCAGGTGTAGGGATTATCCTAATTGCCTTAGGTGGGAATGGAAGGAATTTGCATTCCAATTAGAGTTTGAATGCACTAATAACCAAACTAAATATGAGTTTTGATAATTGGTTTGGAAATATTAATGGAATTGGGTGCCAGAAATATATCAGTAATGGGTGATTCATAATTAGTGATAAACTAAGTAGTAGGTTGGTTTAAATGCACTAGTCTGCATTACTGCCATATTATGCCATGGCAACACAGTTGATGGACAATTCAGATGGGGTCGAACTAAAGCATGTGACTCGAGAAAATAATGTTAATGCTAATGAAATGGCACAATTGGCTACTGGATTTCATCTTGCCCAGGGATTAAACGAAAGAATGATAGTCATTCAGAGAAAATCTTTGCCTTCAATCTTTCAAACAAAACCAAATCTGGAAATCAGTCAGGTCTAAATAGATAAAGATGATTGGAGGATTCCAATTATGAACTATTTTCAGCATCCTTAGTCAAATCTAGTTGGAATATTAGAAAAATGGGCACATATTATGTTATGGTCAAAGATGAACTATACCGGAGAGGGGCCGATGGTTTATTGTTATGATGCTTAGGTAAAAAAGAGGTCATGTTGGCTGTGGGTGAAATACATGAAGGAAAATATGGAGCATACCAAGTTGGAAGAAAGATA
The DNA here is from genome assembly GCA_037074715.1 of Magnolia kwangsiensis. Taxonomy (NCBI): domain Eukaryota; kingdom Viridiplantae; phylum Streptophyta; class Magnoliopsida; order Magnoliales; family Magnoliaceae; genus Magnolia; species Magnolia kwangsiensis. The sequence continues at coordinate 37,228,271 of CM073580.1, read as the reverse complement.
ATGCTTACACTTCGGTGCCATGGGTATTTTTAGCCGAAGATGATAATTGGCCCAATACACTAAGGGATGTGAAGCATATAAAAGACATGGGCTAATACAACGTGTACGCACGACCAAATTGTATCCTATTGTCAAATTTCACCTTTTCAAGGATGGGCCATCGATTTAATGGGCCAAATCTATTCACCTTCATAAAACAATGGATCGTTTCATCATCGTGGCCATTGATTATTTCACTTAGTGGGTAGAGGCATAACCCATGAAGGGATTCAGCCACAATGAAATAATTGAGTTCATCAAGACATATATCATCCACTAATTTGGTATTCCTGAATCAATTACTTTGAATCGAGGTGTGGCATTCTCATCTAAGGAGGTAAAAGCAATGGCTGAGTAGTATAAAATAAAGATGTTACATTCAACACCCTACTACATGCAAACTAATGACCAGACCAAGGCTACTAACAAAGTAATCAAGAAAATCCTAAGGAAGATAATCGACAACAATCCTTAAGAATGACATACCAAACTGTCCAAAGCTCTTTGAGCTTATAGGAATTCACTTAGGACTAGTACTAGAATGAGTCTCTTTGCACTCACTTACTTTTGAAGGTTATTATGCCATCCTTAGGGGTTGCATACCAAACTGGCTTGACTCTAGTTGAATTTACAAATCCATGTTGGTCGAGCTAGAAGGATTAAATGAGATAGATTGAGGGCTTTAGATTCTATAATGTCTAATAAGGCTAAAGTTGCCTGAGCCTATAACAAAATGGTAAAAGGAAAAGCTTTCAAAGAATGAAATAAAGTCTAAAAAGCTCCTTTAGGGATAAAAGAGAATGCTTTAGGTAAAAAATGGTTACTCACTTGGAAAAAGAGGAGGATCTTATATACTTCATAACAAATAAGAGAAAGTCGTTAAAACTCCAATTAATAGGAATTTCTTGAAGACTTTTTATCCTTCTATGTGGGAAGTAGTCCGAGATTCGGTTAACTAAGAAATAACAATACTAATAGAATCTCTACCATTAATAGCAAACCAAAGGTTAAACATGATCGAGACACAAACTGTGAAAGAACTTCTTTTATTTATATAGAAAAGGGAAAGATAGAAGGGCCCATGGAAAATTACATTTTTTTTTAAAAAAAAACAATAGAAGATATAAAAGGAGACAAAGAGGCTCGACCAAATAAGAGATCAATCATATGTTTCTTTCAGTTCTTTGAACTTCTTAAGGGCGCGCTCCTTGATCACCTCAGCCTCTTGTCTCCAGGCATTCCAAGATTCTCCCTCAGTCGAAGCATGATTGAGAAAGCATAGAATGGTATCGATTCGATCACCGAGGGAAATGGCCTTATTCTCCGCATCTCTTTTGCAAGTGTTGCTCTCTTTCGACCACTCTTAATACATCTCGATCTGAGAGTCGATGAACTCCATGAGCTCTAGAGAGTTGGGGCAGATTCTCCTAGCATATATGCACTCGGTGTCTCTAATCTCTTTGTCCAGTTCTTAACGTTAGACTTGGAGAATTTACAACACCATCTTGTTAAAGCGATGTTGTCGATTCCAATGGAGACACTAGTTCTAAGCGGTGTCATTGAGTTCAAAGAGATTATCAGCCTCTCTGTGGACAACAGCCTTCTCCTACGCCAGAGTAGTGAGTCTTTGAATGTTAGATTTGACAATGAAGGAGGTCCCAAGACTTTGAAGTCTTGTTAGAACCCCTAAAAGTGTCATGTTGGCAACTACCTTGATTTTATGGACGAATAGGTAAATATCATACTGGATGTTAGAATGCATAAAGGACTCAAGATCATAAGTAAATATTTCCTTCAAGAAATTTGAGCCCAAGTGAGATGGGAAATGATTCCAACAGAAGACATGATTGTTAAGGACTTGCAGAAATGTAGAAGGTTGGAGGCTGAGAATATGGATGAATAAGGAAAATGAGAATTCCAAGTGGTGCTTTTATAACGTTCTAGGGATATGAATCGTGTCCAAGTGTAATGGCTCACAATGTACAATAATGGCATGTAAAATGTCGTATTGGCTTTTGAGTTAGGAAGAGGAGTTGTAGTGGCATTTTTGGCAAAGAAAATGACACACAACTCCTTATTTCGATGCCACATCATCAAGACAATTATTACTTTTAACACATGAGAAGAAAAGATGCTATGTACTAAATGGTCTAGACATAAAAAAGAAAAAGTGGTGCTCTGGCTAATTTCATTAATTAAAACAGTAATACATGCCAATTTAAGATTGAAAATCAAAAGAGAAATAGACAACTATTTTCTCTTGTAGCTTGGACTAACTGACATCTTTTCAGTCGAGAGTTTTTTGAGTTTTCAAGGCCATATGCCTAGCCTGACCGACAGTTGAGGTGCTGTCTCAGATGAAGGTGACTAAGTTTCTGACTTTAATTTTTTTTATTTTTTTTATTCCCTAGCCCTTGTAATTCCTTATGACGATTCTTCAACATCCCTAGTTTTTCCTCCAACGCTACGAATTGAGCAGCAAGATCGGTTATTTTCATGTTTGATTTCTTTAGTTTAGCATAGACATCCGAGAGTTGTTCTCCAGTAATAGTAACTTCATTTACTTAAAGGGCTATGGTTAAGTGCTCTACTTGAATCCTGTCGACCATAATGTTAATATCCTGATACTCATGCACTAAGTACATGAATTCATGAAGTATACGTATCTTGGCTGAGAGATTTTCATTCGAGTAAGAGAACACTCGATAACGGTGAATAAGGGGTGAAAGTCTCTCGACTGACCCCATAGAGATGATTTCAACAACCTTTGAGCGTATGAGAGTTCATAACTCATCTTAGAGTTACTAAAGTTTAGAAGAAGGTGCTGGAGACTTGGCCATTGTGATATCATTGTTGAGCACTTAACCGAGGGAGGAGAGTACTTCTTGAACCAGAAGTGTTTCCTCGGGTGATGAATGTCACGCCCCAAACTCAAAAACTGGGCTCACAAAATTCTTGATCACCGAATTCGGTACCGACATCCTCCGTAGTACCTCATTCTTGGCTCTCAGCACCCATTTACCAGGTTTTGATCCTAGAATCATCAATAAGGATTTTCAACATTAATTTGATTCGTAATAAGTATAACCATGAACAATAACCACAAGAACACCATCACAAAATCCACTATGATAAAAAACTTTTAAGGTACAATTCGTATGAAGGGAAATACAAGATAATAATAATAGAAACTCCTAAAGCTCGACTGCACGCTCCTATTGTGACTAAGTTATAGCTATGTCCTAGTGTCACCTGCACACATTAATCGTGCATAAGTTTATAGGAAGCTTAGAGGGTGGTGTAAGTGTGTACAAAATACAAGATAATAATAATAATAACTCCTAAAGCTCGACTGCACGCTCCTATTGCGACTAAGCTACATCTGCGTCCTAGCGTCACCTGCACACATTAATCGTGCATAAGTTTATAGGAAGCTTAGAGGGTGGTGTAAGTGTGTGCGCAATATAAGCGTGCTCAGAATGCAATATCAGAGTAATGCGGAATCATGCTGATGATTCCATGAATGCAATCAACTGTACTAAGGCTATATGATGCAAGGCATGAATGCTATCGGCCATATCAAGACCATGCGATGTAAAGCATGAATACTATCAGCCACATCAAGGCTATACGATGCAAGGAGTGAATGATGTTGGTCATACCAAGGCCATACGATGCGATATGTAACTTAAGCACACCAGTCCTCATCTGAATCCACATATCACTGCAACTCATCACTAGAGCATCAAATATCAGTACAATTCTCATGCTGGTCAATCACTGTGGTCTAGTTCACTGTACGCCAGTTTTTCGCCCCTATTTGAGCGCACAACTGGATAAGTGGAAGAGACCTCACTATCCACCTATCAATATTGGGCCCGACTCGTTGATAGCGAACCCATTTTTCAAGCTGGTCAAACTCAACCTAGATATTGCCCCCTCACTCAGGAAAGTAAGGTCACACCCATTTCCAACTGACCATGACAAGTGGGGGACACGGCCTACTGGTATACAGCCATCGCACGCTCATGTATCTACTTGGTCTTGATGTTGGAGTCATCCTTTGGTACCATCGAGTTTAGAAATTTTCACCCAAGGACATCTATGGCGCCCCGATGCTAGTAATAGTATTTTCAGTGTCCGATCCTGTCATCCATGATATGTCTATGGAGGCCACAACCCTGATGTTGTTAGGGCGTACAGTAATCATATCATACAAATGCGAGGTGCATGAATCACACTATCAGTCATGCAACAATCCTGCGCATACCGCGCGCTCATGTGGGGGTAACTCTACCTATCAAGGAGCCCCATAAATAATCTACCCAAAGGCATATGCTATGATCAGTTACTCCTCATATCAAACATACATATGATGCGTGTGAGCATAAATCATGGAGCTACACTACGCATGTTATATGGTGATGAACTCTATTCATAACAAAGATGGGCCTAGACAGCCTGCTCACAAGTATGAGACTAACAATGGGCCCTAGGGAGAGTTACAATGAGGACATTTAACCATCATTTCTCTTACAATGTGGACATCAAACCATCATTGCTCTTAGGGCATGGCCTGCCATAAACATCATTACATACATCATGGTGCAATCACTCATCGTAATGGACCTTATATACATCACATTCGGCCTCACACAAAGGCCTCATATACATCTCATTGGGCCTCACTCATGGTCATTGTATACATCACATTGGACCTTAATCCATGGGCCTCAAATGCATCACAATGGACCTCATATACATCAAGTGGGCCACATTAATGGGTCACACCAATGCGCCTTATATACATTAAGTGGGCCGCACCAATGGGCCTCGTATACATCAAGTGGGCCACATCAATGGGCCGCACCAATGAGCCTCATATATATCCAGTGGGTCACATCAATGGGTCATGCCAATGGGCCCCATATAAATTAAGTGGGCCGCATCAATGGGCCGCACCAATGGGCCTTATAGATACCAAGTGGGCCACATCAATGAGCCTCAAATACATCAAATTGGGCATATATCGTATGGGCCGCATCAACTGGCCACACTAATGGGCCTCATATACATCAAATAAGTCTCATCATCCACACCATTCACCTAATTTAAAGGTCATTTTAGAGCATTTCCATAAATAAATCATATTGAAAGATCATCTGGACCATCCACAAATTACAGTGAAGATAATGATTTCCACCATTTAAATTCGCAAGCCCACCATTTTATTTTTCATCCAACCTGATCATAAGGTCACAAAGACCTTGATTAAGAGGAAAAATAAATTTCATATTGATCCAAACTTCCGTGAGCTGAAAAAGGGTTTCAATGGTGGACGTTCACTCAACTCCATTTTCTGCAGTGTGGTCCACCTGATCATCAGATCTGCTCATTTTTTTTATCCCAATCCTTAAGATGAACTTGCCAAATGGGTGGACGGTTTGGATGGAACACATCCATCAGGGAAGGCCCGACAGGTGAGTGGCATGGATGAAATACATACATCAATGATGTGTACCACCGTCCAGTTGTTAGACGGTGAATACAACACATACATTAGGTGGGGCCTACACAGCAACATCTAGCAACTGGACACTGTAGCTACAAATATACATCATGGTGAGGTCCATGTGGTGGCCCACCAGAGATTTGAATCTGTTTAGTCCCTGGCCGGTATTGATAAAAGACGTACACGATGGTGGAGTCCCACATGTGGGCTGGATGACATGGATACAAAATGTGCATCATGATGGGTCCCACCTTCTGATGGACAACGTGGGGGTATAAAGCATACATCATGAAGTGGATCCCGCCGTCCAGGGACTGGACGGTGCGGATGCACCACATACATCATGAGTGGGCCCCACAACTGGACGGTGTGAGTGCTACATGCAAATCACGTGTTGGATGGTGTGGATCAAATACCAAAATCATGGTGGGATCCCACAGCTGCTGGGCGTTGATCCAGCAGCATTTGTTGATGGACAGATGGTAGGGATGAAATGCATATGTCATGTGGGTCCACATGGTGTGGCCCACCCATTATATACATATACATAAATATATACACTATATTATATGATATTATTTTTTTTGTTCTACAGATTAGCAGCGTCCAGGTGGTATTCCCAACGTCCCAACAGTGGACGGTGTGGATCTTCACATGCGTACAGTGGGCCACACCGTTAGGTGGATGGAGTAGATATAACACATATATTAGTGGGGTCCACTTCATCATAAAGGGGAGAGAGAGAGAGAGAGAGAGAGAGAGACACGTGAAGAGGAGGGACCCCGCCACTATTGGGCCCTTCCTCAAACAATGCATACATCAAGTGGATTCTACAACAAGTGGGCCCTTAAAATAAAAATCAACAGTGGATCACCGACCTATTGGCCTCCTCCTTTAGCTCCTGGGACTCCTAGGCTCTTTGGCTTGCTCTTTGGTGGTAGATGATGAAGATCGGATGCTGGAGATGAGAGATTGGGTGGTAGAGAAGTGGGCCACACTTGGCTCTCTCTTGGAAGGTTTAAATGTTACTCTATCTTGGGAGTTGATTGGAATGAGAGAGAAATGAGAGAGAGAGAGAGAGAGAGAGAGAGAGAGAGGAGTGATGTAAGGAGAGAGGGATGGGTGTCTAAGAAGAGGGAAGGGGTTGGTTGAATTTTGGGTGAGAGAGGGATGGGTGGAGAGAGAGAGAGAGAGTTGACTTTGGGTAAGGTTGTGTAAGAGAGGGATGGGTTGGGTTGCTTATACTTGATTGATTTGATGGGTGATAGAGATTCAACTCTCTCTCAAAAATTGATGGGTGATTGATTCTCGACGAATTCTGGCGACCTGGGTTGGGTTGCTTATTTCGAGGAAAATGCCAGAATTCTCGAAATTCACACGCACGGCATTTTTCTCGAAATAAATACGGGCCCACAACTTGTAAGGCCCTTAACCTAGCCCGTACTGTTCCATCGACTCCCGTAATTCTTCTCGACGAATTCCGGTGACCTGCGACCTATAATCGACATTTGTGCGCAACTCTAAGTCGTATCCCATAGATTTGAGTCGGCTTAATCCGAGACTTGTACTATTGCGACCGCACTGTCGACGTAGTTCTGATGCCGCATATTATGCATCGAGGCGATACACAGGCCAGGAGATATGTTCCCGCGTTCAGTTCAAGGAAAACACCGTGCAGTTGGAAAACCCAAAAGAGAACTTGTCAAATCAATCCCATCAATCACCACATCATGTCAAGTACAACCACCCCTCCCCTAAAGTCAACTCTCTCTTACAAACCCATCCCTTACATGTCAAGTACACTTCACCCATCACTCACACCCATCCCATCCTCTCTCTCTCTCTCTCTCATTTTCTCCATTTCTCAAGCAAACCCCAAGCAAGCCAACGTCCAAGCATTTTCCATGGGAGAGGAGAAGCTATGTGTGAGCCACTTCCTACCTCCCATCTCCACCATTCAAAGAACATCTCGACTGTTGAAATTGTCCCCTTAGAGCTCTAGATCATGTTGGCGGAAGAAGGAAGAAGAGATCAAAGGTGGGTGCTTCTTTCTCTCTCTCTCTCTCTTTCATTTTGAGTTGATTTGGCTGTGTGGCCCACCCGAATGAACCCCACCATGAACTATACATCTTATCTATGCTGTCCATCAAGTGGGCCCACCTGACATCCCATAACCCATAGGCCGGGCGTGGGAAAATACGAATAGCAGCTTGATCCAAATCACGTGGGCCACGTCCATGTGGGACCCACTGTGATGAAATGTATGTTAACATCGTCCAGCGTCCCTGGACACTGGACGTGTAGTGAAGTGTGACTGGCCGTGGGATGCACTCCAGCGTCTTTGGACATGCTTTAAAAATAACAAAGTAATAATAATATAATTAAACTTAGGTGGACCACCCATGTAAGCCCCATCTTGATGTATGTTTTCAATCCATACCGTTCATTCCACTCCCCAACTCATTTTGGACGTCGAGCTGAAAAAAATGGATTCAATCCGACTTTCGAGCGGGCCATAGCTTAGTAAACGGTGGTTTTCACCGTTAAATACACTCCTGTTGTTTCTATACCCCAAAATATATTGAATATTGGGCTAGTTTAGCTTGTCTTGAAATATGGGGAACAATAGCGGGGCCGGATTCTTCTGATGCGGCCCCACATGTGAAGAACCCCACGAGAAACCGTTTTTCAAAAAAAAATAATTTAAAATACAACAGCAGCATAGCTGCTGCTGCCTACTGGCGGGTGGACGAGTAAGGACCCACGGCTCCAGCCGTGGGCCCCACCTTGATGTTTATTTATCATCTAACCCGTTCACGAGGTGGGCCGCTCCCAAAAATGGGCCCCCTCCAAATTTTTACCCCATCCACAGCTCAGGTGGCCCACATCATAAGAAACAGTGGGATTGAACGTATACCATTGAAACCTTTTTCTGGGCCACAGAAGTTTTGGATCAAGATGAAATTTATTTTTCCTATTCAGCCAAGTATGTGTGACCTTATCAACGGTTTGGATGGCATATAGACATGATGGTGGGCCCCACGTGGGAGCCCACAGTGATGTATGTTTTTTATTACCACCGTCTAGATGGACGGTGAAGTCTGCAGTGATATATGTGTTTTATGTGCACCGTCCACAGGAGTAGACGGTCACACCCACCGTGATGTATGCGGTGGAACCCACCATGAGGTATGTGGTATATCTGAACCGTCCATCTGGGGGCCCATCACGAGATATGTGCTATATTCCAACCGTCCATCCGCCGCACACAGCAAGCTCTGTGCATTCGATCCTGAGGTACAAGTTGTACCTGTCCATCCATCCAAGCAGCACGTGGTTGTTGTCTTGATGGTAACAGGTCTGTGGGTCCCACGCATGATGTTGTAAAACCCACCATCGGTCCATCTGGTGGGACCCACTGTTAAAAATCCTGGTCGTTCGTCCAGACGTCCAGGGTCTGGACGCTGGACTTTGGACGGTTATGGCTTTGGGCCATTTAAAATAATAATAACAATATTAATAATATTAATAATAGTAATAATATATAATAGTTATTATCATAATATATATATATATATATATATGTTATATGCATAGGTGTTTACGTGATGGCCCACGTGGGACCCACCTTGTGATGTAATGGATTGGCTGGTGTGCACTGACAGCAGCTACATTGCTGCTGTCATAACGTTAGCATGATATGTGGGTCCCACCTGTCACGACGCCAGCAAGTTCTGTGGGTCCGTCTGATGTATGTGTTACATCCAAACCGTCCATTCATTTGGTAAGCTCCTTGAGTCTCAAGGCTAGAGACAAATAAGACAGATCTATTTATCAAGTGAACCACATTGCACAGTGGGGATTAAATGCCTACCATTGAAATCACCTTTTGGGAGTACAGAAGTTTTGGATAAGTATGAAATTTGTTTTCCTCTTAAGTTAGGTCTTTGTGGCCTTGTGAATAGATTTGGATGGAAAATAAATGGTATGTGTGGTCCACCTTAATGTATGTGGTGTACATCTATGTTGCTCATCTGGTAGGCTCATTTGGATGGTGCACGCCCACCTGCTAGTTGTAGAGGGTCCACCTACTATGAGGCCCTTGTATAAGGCCCAATGCGATAAACCATGAGTCCCACCTTGATGTATTTGTGGGCCATCCATGGGGCCCATTGTCGTGGCTAACTTGATATGTATGTGACCCATTAGTGTGGCCCATTGATGAAGCCTGGTTGATGCGTATGTGGCCCATTAGTGTGGCCCATTGATGAAGCCCACTTGCTACATGTGCATGGCCCACCTGCGATTTATATTTGAGGTCCACCTATTGGCTATTTGAGGCCCATATGTTGGATATTTGAGGCCCACCTGTTATGTATTGCTAGCCCATGTGAGGTGGCCCATTGTGATGTAATTGAGGATCATGTGTAGGGCCCACTTGTTATGTATTTATGGCCCATTGTGACTGTATAAGGCCCATTGAGATCGTATGTGACCCACCGTGATGCGGTCTTTTGTGACGTATATAGGCCCATGTGATGTGATTATGACCCCTGTGTCGAAGCCCCCTGTGATATATATGCGGCCCACGAGTGAGTCCCATAATGATGTATATTAGGTCCTTGTATGAAGCCATGGGCCCATGACACGTTTGGCTCTACGTGGGCCACTCATTATGAGCAATGTTGGTTAGATGTCCACATTAATGGGAAATGATGGTTAGATGTCCTCATTGTGACCTTTCCTTAGGCCTTCTTAAACTCATTCTTATCAATTCTGAGTATCATGACCGATTGTCGATTTCGATTATTTTGACCGATTACCAATTATGATTGTCGTGGTCGATTGACCGATTATCGATTGAGGCTGATTATCGTGGCTGATTACCAATTATGATTTTCGTGGTCGATTGACTGATTATCGATTGAGGCTGATTATCATGGCCGATTACCACTTATGATTATCATGGCCGATTGATTGATTATCAATCAAGGTTGATTATCGTGGGCGATTATCGATTATGATTGTCATGACCGATTAACCGATTATCGATCGAGGCCAATTATCATGGTTGATTACCGATTATGATTGTCATGGCCGATTGGCTGATTATCGATTGAGGCTAATCATCGTGGCCAATTGTGGATTCCGATTGTGATGTATATTCTGCCCGTGTTTGAGGCCCAATGTGATGTATATGCGGCTCGTATTTGAGGCCCGTTATGATGTGTATTATGCCCGTGTATAATGCCCAATGTGATGTATATGAGGCCTATGTGATGAGGCCTATTGTGATGCATTTAAGGGCCAGGCGATGGAGCCCATTATGATGTATGTTAGGCACATGTGAGAGGCCCATTAAGACGTATATTAAACGCTTAAGTGAGGCCCAAGGTGTTATATATTCATCCCTTGTGTGAGGCCATGGGTTCACTATATATTAGGCTCTATGAGCATCATTTCTTGAGGGCAATGTTGGTTAAATATCCATATTGTCGAGGTCGATTGTCGATGCCAATTATTGATACCGATTATGAGTATGTGACAGCATAACATCATAATACATGTCATACGCATCATCTGCATGTTTGTTACAAGATGTGGTTGACCATTGCATATGTCATTGGATAGGTTGTTATGAGACTCCCTGATAGATGGAGGTTATCTCACATGAGTACACGGTTTGCACAGGATTGATGCATGACTGGATTGTATGACTCATGCATCTTGCATTATGTGTTATGATTACTGTACGCCCTGGCAACATCAGGGTCATAGCCTCCACAGGATTTCGTGGATGGCCAGATGGGATACCAAAAATCTGTTCTACATGGGGTACTATAAATATCTCTGGGTAAAAGTCCCTAAACCCTCTTGGTTCCAGAGGCTGCTCCAATGTCTAGACCGAGTGGATGGATGAGCGCATGATGGCCGTATACCGTTAGGCCGCGTCTCCCACCGTGTCATGGTCGGTTGGATGGGGGTGCGACCTTACCTACCTGAGAGGAGGGGGCAATGCTAGGCTGAGTCTGACCAGCTTGAGGAATAGGTCCACTATCGACGAGCCGGGCCCGATATTGGCAGGCGAATGTGAGGTCTCTTCCACTCACCTTGTTGCACGTGATGGGGCGGCAATCTGGTTTAGAGTGTAACAGACCCCGATGATTTTCCAGAGAGGAACCGTACTCATATGTGGACTTATTGAGTAGGAGTTGCATACTCATGCATTTGTTTTATTCACTATCCACTCGGGCTAGTGGTGCGCAACTAATTGTTGTATACCTTCGCATGGCCAGGATTTTAGTTAGGCGTGGGACTAACCTGAGATCAGGAGTTTACCACATTGAGTCTCACTATCCAAATTTAGGTATGTGACTGGTTTGGATAGAAGTCCCTTGCGATGGATGAAAAAGCGGTGAAGACCACTTGAGTTGAAGTAGGAATATGGCAATATGTCCTAGAGGCGGGTGAATAGGACTTTTTAAAGATTTATGAGTTATATTAAAATCCTATCACTCTAATCCTAACAGGTATGCAATTTTCAGGATTACTCAAATGTAACTCTACTTGCTTCCAAGCCCAATAGAGGATCCAATCACAAAACTATTTAATTTAATAAGCATGAAGCGGTTATAATCTATGATGGATGTGATTGTGTGTGTGTGAAGTGTGAGCAGATATGAATACAATTAACATAATCACACAAATGATAAAGCACAAGAATCAATCACAGGCATAGTCATTTTTATAGTAGTTCGACTACTTGTCTACTCCACTCCCGACTGCCACACTCAACCCTTGAGTGTACCGGATTTCACTAAGGAGGTTTCCCATAGTTCACCTCAAACCTAAGGTTTTAAATCAAGTTCACCTTCAACCTTTACAACCTACACAGAGGCTGACTGTTTATGCTCTTATGAGCAAGGGTTAACACATAGCACCCGGTTTAGGCACACTGGCCAAGGATCTTACCCTAAGACTCTAATAGAGGTTTTACACGGTTGACCTCATAACCTAGAGTTTTACTGGTTCACTCCTAACCAGATGTTTATGCCCACACAGAGCAAGGGTCCACACAACGCACCCACACATACACTCCTACCGGAGGCCTCCTTTAAGGACTTCAAAGGGTGAGCAACACTTAAGACCCAATCCTAGAAAGGAATGATCACAAGTGTCCTCTGGACTCTAGATACTTACAGATAAGTTGATGAGTCCCTTTTAGTGCAGTGATGAAGATCTCCTTCTTGTTGATGAAGAGTCTTTAGCTCCCTTGATCTAGAACACAAAAGATGTACCAATACTAGGCTTCAGGTTGGGTCAAGGTTATGATGGAATTTTACTCTCCAAAGATTTTCCTATTAGGAAGATAGAGTGATTCCAACCATCTATGCATTCAAGGCATTCCAGCTTAATGATTTGTCATTAAGGTATTAGCTGGAGGATCCTTGAATGCGAAAGTTCATTCCCCAATCCACTCTATTGAATATCAATGATGAGGGTGGATTGGAGGATGAACTCCCAGAGAGAAAGGGCTTAAGATAAATGATATGAAGTTTAAAACACCCAGAAGCACTCTCTTCTTTCTCTACCAGCAATAAAGACTAACCTTTCTATATATAGGTAAAAGGTTCCAACGGTTATAAAATAGTCACATTTATGACAGAGTTCGATATCATCGAGTAGGGTCGATATCATCGAGCGTATACTCCCGATAGCATCGACTGATCTCTTGATGATACAAACTCAAATGTCATTTTCACTTTTGGAAACCTTTTGCCAACTGGTCGATGGGATTGAGACACACATCGATATTATCGGATTTCGAACTTCGATTTCATCGATAGAGGGATCGATCTATCGACAGGTGAAAACGAGAGAGACAAGCCTTGAAGGATTTCAAGTTCTAAAGATATGATCGGGGAACAGTCGATGTCATCGGAATTTGTATATCGATGATATCCAAGTCCGTGTCAATGGGATCAATAAATCGTATAGATTTACCTATAAGCTTGCTGGACGATTTGTGTCTGGTCTCGATCCAATCGACCAGGACTCGATTTGATCGACATATGAATATTGATTTCTCGACTGTCCCCGCGATTAATGTTTAAAGCATCCTAAAATATTTACTGGAGAAAATATGTGCCCACTATCGATATGATCGAATGACTTCTGATATGATCGATATTTGAATTCAGATTGAATCGGACAGTTATCGATATATAGAAGATTATAGTAGTTTTCTTTAGAAAAATAGGAGCGCCGAAAAACTTCCTGTCGATATTATCGATCCACTTTCGATGGGATCGATATTTGAATATCGATGATATCGATTGATTTCTCTCTTTCTTTCTTTATTCATTAAACAGGAATGTCTCGCAAACCAGAATGAGTTACTTATGTACCATATATGATTTTGGGGTAGGAGAAGCTACAAATAATTTTTTTCCTACAATTTTCTTTGAACAATGTAGGTGTGTGTGTGCGTGTGTGTGTATGGTGTGTGTGTGTGTGTTTTCTTTCTTTCTTTCTTTCTTTCTTTATTCATTAAATAGGCATATCTCACCAACCAAAATGAGTTACTTACGTACCATCTATGATTTTGGGGTAAGAGAAGCTACTTTAGCCAACCAACCTAGTTATTTTGAAATATTCCATCAGGTCAACGATCAAAAATCCATTTTATTTATGGTTTTACTATTTATAGTAAGTTTTAGTTTTATTATAACTCTTTATCCTCTGAGCTTTGGGAGTTGTGTACAACATGAAAAGTGCTTAGAAAAATTAGGAGAATAATGTGGTTTAAGAAAAATAGGACACTTACTATGAATAACAAAATTACTATTTATATTAAGTCATGAATTTTAGGGAGTTTGAGTTGGAGTTTCTAAACCTTCTTACAATGTTTGGTAGAGAAGCTCCATGGATTCAAAGTAGTTATGCATGGTATATTTACAAGAGTTTGAATTTAATTACTAAATCAACTTTAATATATCTAATTAGTGAACGTATGTAATGTTTGACATAATGGTTGTAATAAGCCTATTGAAATATATACTTTGCTCGAAAATGCTGAGATTCCAAGTATCGGATGGGCCACATTCATAAGATCGTGTCTGAGTGACTAACAAATGATTTTTAGCCATTGATTTACATGGATAATGTTTGAACGGAGCTGATCCTTATATTAAAGTAATTATAGTGATGTAATTGATAATTAAGTTGCTTTAGGATATCGTTAGTGGGCCATGTGCCCAATGGCTTAATAGTTCGGTGACACATATCACACATATAACTCTTAAAAGCATTTTAGATGTAATCCAAGCTTTCACTGAGGATTTCAAACCCCCTCTTTGAGGAGATGTGGAACTCTCAGTTACTTTATGGTGCCAAACAACTAGGGGATTGGAAATCCCCTCAAATCCATGATGCCAAATGGTCTTTAACTATTACTTCGAGGAATAAAGTTCCACTGAAACATTTTGTAAAACTTTAACTTTGTACTTATTGGTCGAGTTTCTACCAAGCCCGTATCACTCATCCTACATATTCTTTAAACCCCTATGTTAAATCTTACTCACTAAAGGGGTTTACCAAATTTACTCGTTCTAAGTTAGAATAACACACACTCAAACACTTCGTATACGATAAAACTAACCAGGGTGGTCCTAAGTTTCTAATTACTAACTTTAAGTTCGAAAGCATCACAAAATTGGAATTTGATCCTATTATTCATTGTTTCTAAGTTTATATTCAAAATCATCCACACAATAGGAAATTCAATCCGAGGGTCCAGTTTCTGAATTTTGATTTTCAAAGCATAGAAAACAGTTTAGTCCTAAGGGTCATTGTTCTTAATTTAATGGATTTCTTACACTGTCAGATACTCCTAAAATTTAGAAAAAATCATTCAAGTCTAAACCTCAAATCCTAGGTTTCTTAACACTTAATTATTGTGCTTTGTATATTCTGCAGTCCCAAGGTCATGGTTATCTCAATACTCTGGTCTGATACCAACTTGTAACGCCCCAAAAATTGACACCGGGTTACATAGACACTAATCCCTAGTTTCCGGGTGTTAACTTAATAAAATGTATTTGTGTCTTTATTCAAATTCATATAAAAATTGTCAGAGTAACGCAAGTTAACTTAATGGATACAAAGCAAGGTAGAGATATCCAAAAATCCAAAAATATAGGGTTAACATTCAAAAGAACAATTCCAATAGTGGTGATCGCACAAAATAAGGATTACACAAGCCACAACGAACATACAATAATATTTATACAAAGTATGCCCAATCATAGACTCTAACATATACAGGCACAAAAAAAGCAAAGTCTTCTAGCTTTACCCGACACTTCCAAAGCATCATGGAGAAAAGTGCAAGCCAATCTAAGCCTACCCGCCAGAGGCCTCAATATAACTTGCATCAATAACGATGCCTAGTTGTTGTTTTAAAACACCGTCCAAGTGGGAGTGAGTAGTTGACTCAGTAGTTCCATTAGTTCTAAGTTACAAATATTATTAACTCAATCAGTGCAAGTAATGATAAAATAAGAAATCAAACACTTCTTAAATACTTATGTTAAATGCATAAGGGAGATTATGAAAAGAAGCATGTACCTCACAATCCAACACTCACTCACAAGCGACCTCAATGTCTATTTCGCAAATGTCAACACTCCCTTATCACGAAACTCCAAAGCCAAATCGCTACTTCATGAGTATGTTAACCGAGTAATTATTAAGGTTCATTCATCTAGCATATTAGCGAAGCTAGGATATCGACGTCATATCATTAGTCCTTATCCAGATCACATGGCTCGTTGCGTCACGTAGCACCTCCTCACCAATTTTTCTTTATCCAAATTTAGGTGTCACTCATTTATCTCATAAATCAACGATTCCAAAGGTATGACATGATACCTAAATGTATAAGGATTAACCTGATATGGGTCATCATGCAAATCGAGTATGATTACTCAGTTATGAGGTGTGGGCATGTCACATAAAACCAAATCACCATAAGGAAAGCGCTCGTCAGCCAATTCCATTCACACTCGAGTCATTTGAACGGTACTCTAGCACAACCATCGACCAGGTAATTTGATGGGGTTCATTTAAACAATGATATATTACCTCCATCAGTGCTCATTGGTCACTATGGGAAGGCTCGTCACCCCAACATAAGCCGACAACCCTGACATAGTGTCTCATACCACCATGCCCGGCTCATGAGTCTTAGTATGATCATATCACACTAACAGTTATGAATAAACTCATCCATTGGGAACAAGGTATCATAGATTAGATTTGGTCAAGTCATACACTGTGAACATACATGATCAGTCAACTAGTGGACTAATTTGAGTAACCTAATAGAACTCTGGTGCAACTGGCATTGAGCGGAAGCATCTCGTGTAGTAGGGTTAAAAGTCAAGTGGGTTGGTGCTTAACCCTAGCCCAACCTAAGGTCCTATACCTCAACCCTAACCCAGCCCAACCCAACCTCAGGTTGGGAATTCTAAACCCAAGCGGGCTCAGTCGGGTTGGCCAAGTTGGTCGGGTAGATATATGCTAATATTTTCATTATTACATTAGTCTATTATATTTTCAATGCACGTCTTACTTTTTTAACTATAATTTTATTAATTATACATATAGTTATATATCGTAAAGAAGTTCATTTTTTTCTAAATAAAGAAGCTAAAATATAGGACTACTACTCCTTTAAAAGTCCTATTGTGTATCAAGCAATATATTTAGGAGAGAGAAATCTGGTGTATCTTGTTAGCTTGAGTCATCGGAAATGATGTGAACTAATGAAGCCCAAAAGCATTAGAATTTCTTGTGCCTTCAACACAGATGATCCGCACTCAATTATAATTAATTTATAAGGAACTTATATATTGATTGAGTTCGGGTTGGGTTGGGTAACCCGAGACCTCTACTTGAGCCCAACCCAAGTTTTATCGGGTTGGTGTTTGTATGACCCAAGCCCGAGATCAAACCCAATACATCCTGCCAAAGCCCAACCCAATGTCGGGTCAGTCATGGGTTAGTCAGGTTGAACCTGCCCAACTTTTAGCCCTGCCATGTAGTCCAACTACTGTTAGTCATCCATGTTCAACCCCGGTCGATCGAACAAGCCTAGGGTGGCCGACCTAACTCGAGTCACCCCTTGATTTGGGCAATTTACCAACTGACCCAACATCATAGCAATTCTAAATATCACTGTGGACTTAGAAATTCATCATCCCATCATAACATAGGTTTAATAACACTACTTAGGCATTTCATCGAACCTGCAAGCATCAATAGAACAATATATTCACTTAGGCATTTCATCAAATATGTGAGCACAAATGCGATAATGAATTCAATCACTTAAGCATTTCATCAAACATGCGAGCAACAACAACAACAGAACTCAAGCACTTAGACATTTCATCAAAAATGTGAGCATATATAAACATCCCATAGCATATGTTGAAATCGAATCTAAATGTGGATATATTAACAAAGTCATCTACATCAACAAATCATTAACTTAGACCCTTAAGGGTCAATAAAAAAAAAAAAAGCAATGTAGGAATAATGGTCTACACCTCTAAAGAGGAATCTCTAATTTTGAGCGCATAGGTTTAGGGAATTTGGGAAAATTCATCAATTCCTAAATCAAAATCAAGAAAATACTATTAATGACTACAAATCTACACTAAGTTGGTTATTTGAAGGGGAAGATATAATTTTTACCTCTGATTCTTGGTATGGGTAGATTTGGTGGAGGTTTGGTAGTAGCCAAAGGTTTTGTTAAAGAAGTACTAACCCTACAAGCGCAAAGATTTCCATAACTCACACACTCTCTCTCTCCCTTCTCTTTCTCTTTCTTTTCTCTCCATATCTCTCTTTTCTTTCTCTTCTCCCTCACCCAAGCTAGAGTTGAAATTCGTATGGGAGAAGGAGGTGCCCAAATGAGGGCCTTATATAGTGTAAGAATTTGTGAAAATGGCCCTAAGGGCTGGGTTTTTACTATACTAGCCTTAGGAGAGTGTATTTCTAACCTTTTGGCCCATTATAGGGTGTAGGGGTCAATATCTACCATGGGAGAGTTAGCCCTAATGATGATCTACATATGAATACGATCAACCCACCATTTGGATACATCGATCGATGGGAATGGTCAAAAGTTTGTTCAACGGTCACCGATGCTTGATTAGGGCCACGGCTATACGAATAGTGTGGGGAAATATCTTTAGTTAGTACCTTGACTTTGACCATGAATCGACGGTCCGAAAGTTACAACTTCGTGAAAGAGCAATGAGCTAATTTCACTTAATTTTCATGTTTTCACCTAAGGCATTCACACATCCCATGTACTTGGCTTACGGTCCAAGTTGAGCAATGTAACGCCCCTTATTTTCAGGACCTAAGTATATGACTCGTTTTCCAAAAACCCAAGTGTTAACCTATAGAGAGCCACATTCTATATATTTTTTTTCTTACCAAAGATAGTATTTAGGTGAAAGATGGACAAATCAACATAAGAGAAATTTGCATTTATATTTAGAATGTACGAGCGGTTGCCCATAATGACTTAAACAAACTAATGTCCCAATACTTATAATTACAAAATGAACTAATGTCGTATGTAAACAAAGTAAATTATAATAAATTTGGAGCTGTAAACTCACGTAGCAACTCTTGTCAATACAATCATGAATCCTCAACAATTGTACTTTGCTCCTCATCGATATGAACATGAATATCATCTAAGTCACCTGTGCTACCGGTACAATTATATATTTGATGAATGAGTGGCCAGCTTAGTGTGAATTCTCCTCAAGATTACAAACTATTGCATTAGGTAAGCATAGTTATAAATAAAAGGCATTCAAAACAATACGTGGTGTAGTTTTATTAAATGTATAGATGTATGAATGCATTATCGACCTGGGGATGCTCATCCAGTCGGCAGTTGGGCTCGTCACCCATGCAAAGGCTGGCCATTAGCGAAGCACATCACATCCGTACATCATATACCACATAATGACCATCCATTGTACATCACGTATGTAAATCGATAGTCGATGGTCTGGCAATTAGTGAAACGATACCCCCAATAACCCAGAGGGCACATGCTATGGCATTCAAAAATATCCACCCGTCATTGTCAATATGTCATGAATGTAAGATTAACCAAGTTATCATTAGTTCAATTACAACCAGCCAGTTTAATAAAGCTCAAGGTCACTACGAGAGGCTCGTCACCTAGCATAGGTCGACAGCTCGGGCATAGGTCCCATACCACCATCTCCGGCTCATGAGGTTATCACCGTAGGATGTTTAATGGAACTCATCGACTAGTAGCCAATCATATTTAGTATATGGGACTTGTCATCGCATGGTTGTATAAAATATCACGTCGAACTCATATAGGAAAAATACCAAAACAAAGCCATATAAAGCGAATATCAAAACCAAGCCATATAGGGCAAATACCAAAAACTATGCAATAAAAGACCCTCCTTAAAAACCACTTAGACACGGCAACCTGAAAGGGCCTAGCTATATGCCCTAGAGGGGGGGTGAATAAGGCAATGCCAAATAAAACTAAAAACAGTGGAATAATAAAAATAAATAAAGCACATTGCTGAATTAAAATTAATCTCAATAGCTAAAATAAAGAGAATGATACTATATTAGTTCTAAGGACAACCTTACACCAAAAACCAAAGGTTTAAGGTAGGACAACCTTATTTCTAGAACGTCCTTGTATCACAAACCAATGAGGAATGAAAAGGCAAAGCAATCAAAATTACTTGCAGAAATAAATCCTAAGTTATTACAACATTCCCCACACTTGCTTGGAATAAAAAGATTACAACATTCATCCACGAATATAAACCACAAAACTGAATGAATAAAGATATGAAAGAATAAACCACATCCATAACACAACGATATATAGTGGTTCGCCTGTGTGTACACCAACTGTTATACAATAGCCACACAAAATGCTACTCCACTCCTAATATCCTCACATAGGGGATATTAGCATGCACTATCAAAATAGGTTTCACAGGTTCACCTAAAACCTTCACAATTGTGTCTTTGATCTCGGGCTTACACAATCCAAAAAACCCCCACAATCTGAGTTTTCTAGCTCTCCTCAGATAACCAATACAATGAGATTTTTCTGGCAAATCTCAAATAAAACCAAAGAAAGTAAATTATAAAAATGTAAAATACCTGAATCACCTTTTAAAGTAGCCCGGTAGAACTAATCGGAATAGAAGTTCGATTCAACGTTCGAAGTCCAATACTCACTTTAAGAATGGTTCTAAGTCTAATTGATTTTAAAACAAAAGGGCTAGTTCTATTTGATTTTGAATCCAAGAAGAAGGAATATCAGAAATTTTCCTTTTCTAATGAGATTGGAATGTAGATCAAAATCAAATAAAAAACAAGCTAGCAAAAGGAATATTAAATAAGCATAAAGTAGCTTAAAACAAACAAACTTATCTCAGAGTATAGCCTAAAGAATGCTTGAATAGAGTTGAATTGAATTGCTAAAACTTTGAAGTTCATGCTCTATTTAAATGCCTAAAAAATCTCATCTACGATTGGTCTTAGGATCCTAGGACTGGTCGTAGCATCAAAAATTTATAAAGATTTCCGTGGGATAAGGATTTACTATTCCACGACCAGTCGTGGGCAGTCTACGACCGGTCGTGGGCCACCTACGACTGGTCGTGGGTCACCTACGATCGGTCGTAGGACCCCCAATTTTAGTTGTTGGAGTTTGAGTCGTAGGGCTAGGACTGGTCGAAGGATGAGTCGTAGAACTCACAGGACTGGTTATAGGAAGTCCAGGACTGGTCGTAGGACAACTAGAAAGATCTAAAAATCTTCAACAACCTACGACTAGTCTTGAAAAACTTAAGACTGGTCGTAGGAGAGCTAGGACTAGTCTTGAAGTCTCTAGGACTGGTCTTAGAACAGGCCAAATAAGTATATTAAAATATATGAATTATGTATCCAGAATGACTTACAGTAAAGTCCATCCTAAGGTCAATCTAAGGTCAAACAAACCTTAAAAGTGAGATGGACATTGAAAGTCTGTACACTCAGATGACCCTTAAGAGAAGCTTGAGAATATACAAATCTTGTAGTAGGCCTTCTTGAGCTTGATCTTGACTTGACACAGTCTTCAACTATACTTGAACTTGATTGTATCTTGAGCATGCATACTTGAAAACTTCTATTCTTGAATTCTTCATACATGGCTTGAAACGTTCTTCATTTAAGTTCTTGTCTTGCAATGCGATGTCTTGATTGTAATAAATAGTCTCAAACATGAAACACAAGATATACAAGACATAGATATAGGTTTTGGCACGACAAAATTTGATAACCAAAGGGATATGAAATCATAGCACTTACAATCTTCCCCTTTGTTAAATTTGTGACAAAACACATAGCATAAAGAATAAGAAGGAATCATGAGCCATAAAATCACAAATTACTCTACTCCCCCTGAGTAATACAAATACTGCTCATGTAACCAATCAATAACATCAATACAACATATTCTCATCCACAAATCCTTCTCAATCAATCAATCCAAATCAATTCAAATTACTCCCCCTTTCCATACTACTCCCCTTTACCATACTACTCCCCCCTTTTGTCACAAAATGACGAGAGAAAGTCACAATAGGAAAGAGAACAATAACATAGAGAGTAATAATAAGCAGATAATGAGAAAGAAATATGGAAGGACATAACATATTTCAAAATATAAACTAGAAACATCAAGCCATTATCAATCCATAATACAATATCCAAAAGATAATACAATATAAAAGATAATGTTATACTATCCAGAAGATATTTCTCTTAATCAGATTCAGAGGAAGGAGCAGGGATAGTCAGATCAATCTGGTGTAAGCCCCTATTGATGTGACGAAGATATTTTCGCATATACTTAAATTGCATATCATGGGCTATACTCATGTTATCAACCTTCTCCTCCAATGCACGAAGGCGTGCATCATGACTAGATGGATCATAATCAGGATCATTTGGTGAATCAGTTTCTATAACATCAAATAAATCATCCATATTAATATCCTGTTGAGGAAGATCGCCAGCTTCCCCTTCATTTCCAACTTCACCACCATTACCACCTTCATCTACTTGGCCGGGAAGCAAATCCAGCTTCATCTTATTAAGATTGAAATTGTTAAAAATAAGATGATGAATTGGTGCCTCATTAATAGGTTTATCGACAAGCATGTGAGTGGCTAAAGCAGTCATATGATAACCAAACGGAATATCACTATGACCCGGATGGAAACAAAATTGAATGATAAAATGACAAATCAATGAAGGAAGACAGACCATAGTACCAGAAGCAATAGAATGCAACACATGAACCATGAAAGAAGTCAATTCGATTTTATTACTGGACCGAGGATACACATTGGAAATGAAGAAATGATGTAACACTTTGTATCTAGGTAAAAAATACTTTGAAGGGAGCGCATTCCCTTTGTGTGTCCATTGTGCATCAATTTTGCATAAATCTCTTGTTAACATGCATTTTTCTGATTCAGATGGTTTGTCGTATAAAGTATGAATCGGTATACCTTCATCATTAACAGGTATATCCATAATACTTGATATCAAATGACGGTCTACTTCAAATTTTTCTTCTCTAGTATCAATTGAAAATGTTAAATTATAAAAAGAAAATTCTGAGATGCATGCTACCATTGATTAGGCAATGGACTGGTATACAGGCCCACCCCAAAGCAAAATATTTTTCCAGCCAATAGATTCAAGGAGTGGGATTATACCATATGGAGCAATGTGATTGAGATCAACGGTATGCTCAACGATAACATTACGGACACACAAATTTCATACATCTCGAGGATCATCTTCGGATGACCAAAGGTGCCGTTTAGTTATCAGTGTAGATCTAGATGAAGATGGACCACAGGATGTTTTCTTTTTTCCTTTAGCATCCATATTCAAAAATATATACAAAGAGCAAGAGAAATGCATAAAAGAAAGGATGGGTTTTCTCTAGATCAGTAAATTGAGAAGAAACCCTTGAAAAACCCAACAAGAGATGAAATCTAGCTACATAATGATCAAATCAAAGCATAGAGAACATGAATCTTCAAGAAAAATGATGAAATAGGACTCACCTTGAAGAAAAACAGGAAATCCTATGACTGGTCGAGCTACGACTCGACGTAGGTTGCAGTGGAAATGAAGAAGAAGGGGATTTTCCCCAAATTATATCATGTTCATGAGCTCCACAACCAGTCGAGTGTGGTTCACGACCGGTCGTACCACGACTAGTCGTGTACAGCTACGATCGGTCGAGTATCGACCAAAAATATATTTTTAATATAAAAAATTAAAATTTAAACACAAATAATACTAAATATAGTAAACTATGATACATGCAAGTAAGAATATTCAATGTAAAATGCACATACCAAGATCAAATTTCAATTTATTAAACTTGCTTTTATTGAGCAGTTTAGTAAATATATCAGAAAGTTGAGTTTCGGTTGGTATATATTCTAAGGAAATAACTTTTTCATCAACCAACTCACGAATGTAATGATACCTAATGTCAATGTGCTTAGTACGTGAATGATGGATTGGATTTTTGGAAATATTTATAGCACTGGAATTATCACAATGTAAGATCATTGAATCTTGATTAATTCTATAATCGTTTAGCATGCGTTTCATCCAAACTAGTTGAGTACATGCATATCCAGCTGCAATATACTCAGCCTCAGCAGTGGAGAGCGATATTGATCTTTGCTTCTTGCTGAACCAAGAAACTAAGCAACTTCTAACGTAAAAACAACCACCACTGGTTGATTTTCTATCATCGAAATTACCGGCCCAATCAGCATCTGAGTACCCGGCTAATTGAACACTAGTATCAAAAGGGTACCATAGACGCAGATTTATAGTACTTGTGACATATCTAATAATCCGTTTAACAGCAGTAAGATGTGATTCCTTAGGATTAGACTGATATCTCACACAAATTCCAACACTTAAC
This sequence comes from Magnolia kwangsiensis, assembly GCA_037074715.1. Classification (NCBI taxonomy): domain Eukaryota; kingdom Viridiplantae; phylum Streptophyta; class Magnoliopsida; order Magnoliales; family Magnoliaceae; genus Magnolia; species Magnolia kwangsiensis. Next base: position 37,203,612 of record CM073580.1, on the reverse strand, counting down.
GCAATATCAGGTCTACTTGCAGTAAGATACAACAAACTACCAATCATACTACGATATAGTTTAGGATCTATATCTTTACCTGTAGAGTCTTTTGAGAGTCATAACATTGTACTTATAGGAGTATAAAAGTTCTTACCATTCTCAAATCCAAACCTTTTAACCAAGTTTGAAGCATATTTGGTCTGAGAAATGAAAATTCCATCAGGTTGTTGTTTTACTTGTAACCCTAGGAAATAGTTTAGTTCACCAACCATGCTCATTTCGAACCTTGATTTCATTAACTCTGCAAACTCAATAGACATGTTAGAGCAAGTTGATCCATAAATAATATCATCAACATAAATTTGAACCATTAAAATATCATTGTTATGCTTCTTAACAAAGAACGTCTTATCGACACTACCTACTTGAAAGCTATAACTAAGTAAGAATTTAGTCAATTTATCATACCATGCCCTGGGCGCTTGTTTTAGACCATAGAGAGCTTTTTTGAGATGAAATACATGGTCAGATAACTTGGGCTCTTCAAACCCTGAAGGTTGTTCAACATACACTTCTTCATGTAAATCGCCATTCAAGAAGGCGCTCTTTACATCCATCTGATAAATCTTAAATTTTCTAAAGCATGCGATGGAAATAAAAATTCTGATTGATTCAAGGCGAGCGACTGGATCAAAGGTTTCATCGTAATGATGCCTTCAATCTGAGTGTACCCTTGTACAACCAGTCTAGCCTTATTTCATATTATATTTTCAAGCTCATCAGACTTATTTTTAAAGATCCATTTTGTTCCAATAATGTGTTTATCTTTAGGTCTAAGAACAAGATACCAGACATCATTATGAAGAAATTGATTAAGTTCATCCTACATAGCAACTATCCAATTTTCATCAGAAAGTGCTTCTTTCACGTTGACCGGTTCCATTTGGGATGTAAAACAAACGTAATTACATATATTCTCAAGTTGTTTATAAGTACGAACTCCAGTGAGAGGGTTTTAAAGAATTTGATCGGTTGAATGATCTTTGACAGTCCTTGGTTCAAATTCTTTTTTACTTGATGAGGTATCTTGATTGTCAATAATAAGAGTTTCATCATCTTCTGAACTCGGAGCTGGTGCTTTCAAATGATCATCAATGACCATATTGATGGACTCTTGAATCACACCAGTTCTCTTATTAGAACCCTATAAGCTCGACTGTTCAAAGAATAACCAAGAAAAATACCTTCATCACTCTTCGTATCAAACTTTTCTAAATTTTCACGTTCACATAAAATATAACACTTGCTACCAAAATCCTGAAAGTATTTGACAGTAGGTTTCTTTTCAAACCATAATTCATAAGAAGTCTTATTATCAGATATACTAGTATAAACCCGATTAATAATATAACATATGGTATTAACTGCTTCTGTAAGACCCGTATCCTAATCCGCACTGTTCCGTTAATTCCCGCGATCCTTCTCGTCAAATTCCGGCAATCCGCGACTTATAGTTGACGTTGCGCACGACCGTAAGTCGTATCCTATTCATTTGATCCAGCTTAATCCGAGACTTATATCGTTGCGACCGCATCGTCGCCGCGGTTCCAACGCCGCAACTCACGCACTGATCCGATACCCAGACGATGAGATACGGACCCACATTCAGTTTGAGCAAAAACACCGCGCGTTGCAAATCCCAAGGAATCTCTACAATATGTCCCATCAATCCCATCAATCAATCCCATCAATCACCTCTCATGTCAAGTACACCCACCCATGCTTCCTTTCTCCACAAGTCAAGCAACCACCTAAGTCAACTAACCTCTCACTTCACCCATCACTCACCTCACCCATCACTCACCTCACATCACTCCATCACTCTTACAACTCTCTCTCTCCCTCTCATTTCTCAACACTCCAAATCTCAAGCAAGAAAGCTCTCCCACGTCCAAGCCTTCCATGGAGAGAAAATGTGCATTTTGGTGGCCCACTTCCCATCTCCAAATCCCATCATCTTAGTCATCCATTTTCCATCTCCACCATCAAAGTGAAGCTTTAGGAGACCGGCATCTCAACGGACCAAGAAGATCAAGTGGTGGGTGTTTCTTTAGACTACTTTTTTTATATTTTTAAGTTGGGCCAAGTGAGGCCAACCGATTAATGGTTTGGATCTCACTTGGGACCCTAAGATATGGCCAATGACTCATCTTGATCATCAAGATCATTCCATGATGGGGCCATTCTCCATAGACCCCATCATGATGTTTACTTTCCTTGTATTGAGGAGGTCATCTAGACCGTCCATTTCTAGTGGAGTGGGATCTCCACCGTTGATCTTTTGTTGATGGTCCATATGCAAGGGGACCTTTGATGTATGATTGGATGATTGAAACGGAGGGCCCATAGTGTCGGGGTCCCTCCATCACGCGTGTCTCACTCTATTTCTCTCTCCCTCTCTTTCCATTTACTTCCTTGTATGTGATGAAATGGCCGTATGGCCCACTTGGATGGACCCCACCTTGAAGTAAGTATTTTATCCAAGTCATCCATGAGTGGGCCCACCTTATATGCATCGTAACCACACCACCTACTATGTGGTGGCCCACCTAGGTAAGGCCCACTTAAAATTCGTATCCAGTCCAAAAGAGTCCAGTGACGCTAGACGTCACTGGAATGAAAACACAAATCATGGCTTATTTCTAAGCCTTTGGAGAAGACCACTTGTATAGGCCCCCTCTTGATGTATGTATTCAATCCATGCTGTCCATCCCATTTAGAGCTCCATTTTAAGCGTTGAAATGAAAGATGGGGTTGATCGGAGCTTTTGGTGGGCCATAGTTTTAAAAATGGTACCATTACCATTGAACTCTACCAAAACTCTTCCTACACGCTGAAAAATGGCCGATATTGGTCTTGATGGGTGTATTTTGTGCTCGGGAATACAATGGACGGCGTGGATGCACTTCACACGGGCCCCACACCTGAAAAACCTTGGAAATAGGTTTTATTTTTTTTTAAAAAAAAAATGATAGCAGCAGAGGCGCTGCTGCCTCTGGCGTCACGGCAGGATGCCAGGCGTCCTGCGCTCGTCAGCGGGCGGCCGGACGAGGCAGATCCACGGCCCTAACCGTGGGCCCCACCTTGATGCCTATTTACCATTCGACCCATTCATTAGGTGGGCCACCCCCCTGACGTGTCCCCCTCCAAAGATCAGGCTGATCTGACGCTCAGGTGGCCCACACCATGAGAAACAGTGTGAATTGAGTTCTACCATTAAAACTCTTTTTGGGGCCCACAGAAGTTGTGAATCGAGCCAAAATTTTTTTTCACCCGTCATTCAGGTCTGTGTGACCTAATGGACGGGTCAGATGGCATAAAAACATTATGGTGGGCCCCACTTGGGACCCACAGTGATGTAAGTGCCTGAAATCCACCGTCCGTACGGACGGTGGAGCCCACTGTAATGTGCATGTGTGTGTGCATGGGTGTGTATGCGCATGTGTGAGTGCACGTGTGTGTGTGGGTGTGTACACGTGTGTGTGAGTGCACATGTGTGTTTATGCATGTGTGAGTGCACTTGTGTGTATGCGTGTGTGTATGTGAAGATACATGTATATATAATATCATAGTATATATATATACTGTATATAGATTATATAGTATATTAAAATGATGGTGGGCCTTCATGTGACCCCCGCCATGATGCATGTGTTGCGTCTAAACCGTCCATTTATTTATTTTTTTGTAAAATTATTTTATGGCTTGAGCCAAAATGAGCCAGATCTATGGTTCAAATGGGCCACCATGGCATGTGTATAGGGCCCCTTATTGATTTAACTTTGACCATTCATTGAGGCCTACCTTGGTATATATCTAAGGCCCAAATGATCAGGCCCATTTGATACATATAAGGGCTATGGGATTAAGCTCATCTGGCATGAATAATGCCCAGGGGTTTGGGCCCATTTGACATATGCAATGCCCATGGGATCCAGCCCACTTATTCTATATAAGGCCCATGGGATTCAAGCCCATGAAATACATATTAAAGCCCATGCGAACAAGCCCATTTGATGTGCATGGGGCACAAATGGAGTGGCCTAGTTGATATATTTATGCGTATGGGCCCATCTAACATATTTAAGGCCCAAGTTGAGAGGCCACTTTGATGTATTTCAAGGCCCATGGATCATGGACCATTGCAATGTACATAAGGCTCATTGGTGAGGACCATTAATGCAAACCATTTGGTGAATGTGAGGCCTATGTAATACGACCCATTTGATATATCTAAGGCCCAGGGATCGAGGCCTAACGGATGTCCTTAGGGTCCATTACGATGTACGTTTCTCAAGGTTCGTGAAATGATATTTATGGCAGGCCGTGCCTGGGAAACAATGTTGGTTTGACGTCCACATTGTATGTACAATGTTGGTTAAATGTTCATATTGTAACTCTCTTTAGGGCCCATTGATAGGTCCATACCTGTTGCTATTCATTGCCTTATAACATGCTTAGAATAATCTCATAACTCATGCTCATACGCATCATATGTATGCTTGATATGAGTAATGACTGATCATAGCATACGCCATTGGGCAGACCATTTATGGGGTTCGTTATGTGACTGAGTGCCCCACATGATCGCGCCAATACGCGCTGGATTGCTGCATGTTTTGACAGCGTGTTTCATGCATCTCACATACGTATGACTTGATCACTGCACGCCTTAGCGACATCAGGGCCGTGGCTCCACAGGTACATCGTGGATGGCCGTATTGGATACCGAAAATACTTATTCTAGCACTGTGGGCACTTAGGATGTCCTTGGGTGAAAGTCCCAGAACCTTTTTGGTACCAGGAGATGCTCCAGCGTCTAGACCGAGTGGATACATGAGCGCCCGAGTGTCGAATACCAGTAGGCCGCGTCTTTCACTGTGTCGTGGTCGGTTGGAAGGGGGTGTGGCCTTATCCGCCTGAGTGAGAGGGCTATAAGCTAGGCTGAGTTTGACTAGCTCATAAATGAGTCCGCTATCGACGAGCCGGGTAGGTATTGGCATACTACTGGTCAGGCAGATAGTGAGGTCTTATTCGCTTGCTTGACTGTGCAGCTAGGGAGGTGGCAGTCTCTGCGAAGTGTATTAGACCCCGGTGATATCCAGAGAGGAACTGTACTGATATACGTACTTGAGGAGTACCGACTTGCTTGGATTGCATTTCGCATATGACATTCGGCTATATAGGCCTTGCATTGTATCGGTGTGGCCGATGACATTCATAACTCATCGCATAGCTTTGGCGTGGTTGATTCTATGGACTTACCACATACTTCCGCATTGTTCTGTGGCGTTTACCTTATGCACACACTTACACTACCCTCTAAGCTTTTGTAAGCTTATGCACGATAGTTGCGTGCAGGTAGCGTTGGACGACAGCAGCGCTGAGACAGGAGTGCATATCAGGACCTTTTGGAGCTTTTTGATCACCTTGTATTTCCCTTTCTGCATTGTACTTAAAATTTTGTTATAGTGAATATGTGGTGATGTTGTTTTGTGACTTGGTTATGCTTGTGGTTATGCTCCATTACAAAAAAAATAAAAATCATTCTGAAAATCCTCCTTGTAGGATCTCAGGATCGAAATTTGGCATTTGATTGTCAGGAGCTGATAATGGGGCACTACGGAGGCTGTCGGCATCGGATTCGGCAATCGGGATTCATGTGAATCCGATTTTCGGATTTGGGGCGTGACAGAAGTTGGTATCAGAGCATAACTTGGGAATACCTGAGGATCACATCACATATCTACTATAAATGGGTTCCGAGTCTGAATGGTTCAATGATTTTTCGACATAGACTCTTAATGTATGTGCCTTCGAGGATTCTCAAGACTGATAGGCCATTGTTCCTTCCTGTAGGAGACGTTATGGCTAAAAGAACGACCCGAGCGAATCCCACTCCACCACCTGCAACTCCCGCACCACCACCCGCAGCTCCTGCTTTGCCACTTGCTACTCCTACTCCACCACCAGATAGTCCTGCCTTTGAGCCTGAGGATGCCACTCATTTTCCTGAGACAGGTGCGGATCCGACCGTACCTGTGAGTGCTACTCAGCTGCAGCAGATGTTGCAGGCGATGACCGCCATTCTTCAGGGGCAGAGCAGGCGTCCCACAGTGTCACCAGCCGAAGCTGAGCAGGAGCGTGCGAGCGCTCTTCTCAAGGATTTCCAACGGCACGATCTCCCACGTTTTTGGGATGAGCCAGACCCTACTGCTGCAGAGTTGTGGTGCTCCGAGGTGGAGAAGATATTCGACACCATGAGATGTACTACCCAGTAACGAGTCCCATTAGCTGTATTCCTTCTGCAGGGCGAGGCTCAGTATTGGTGGGCATCTGTGGCCCGATCGGTAGCTGCCGATTTTGAGTGGACCTAGGAGGACTTTATAGACCGGTTTGATCGGAAGTTCTTTCCCGAGCATGTGCGACAGCAGCGCGCACTTGAGTTTGAGACGTTGGTCCAGGGGGACATGTCTGTGTCCCAGTATGAGGCTCGATTCGTCGCACTATCCAGATTCGCGACGTATCTTGTTGATGATGAGGGGCGGAAGGCCCGCCGTTTTGAGAACGGCTTACGTCCTGCCCTCCGGAGCCGTGTGATCGGACACATGCTTCCGACATTTGAGGAGATAGTAGAGAGAGCCCTGATATATGAGACAGATTGGGCCAGTGTGCAGAGAGCCCGCGATTAGAGGGGAGATCAGAAGAGGAAGGCATCCTCTAGTAGCTCCCATCAGCAGCATCGTTCTCAGCAGCGCGCACCACCCGCCCAGCATTCGAAGCACCAGCAGTACCTCCAGCACCATCTTTGGGATCGTTTACAGGTACTTGCTTTGGGTGCGGTCGTACAGGGCATCGTAGGCACGAGTGTCCCCATCCACAGCAGCAGCAGCAGCCGAGGGCACCGCATCCACCTCCACGACAGCCACCACAGCAGCAGCGACCGCAGCACCAGCCTCCTGTACCTCCTCCACAGCAGCTGAGGCAGCAGGTTAGGCCCCCACAATGACCACAGCAGCAGCAGAGACCTTAGAGGGGACCTGCACCTCCCCAGCAGGCTCGGGGCAGATTCTATGCTGCCCAGCAGGACCCTCAGTCATCAGGAGGGGTCGTCGAGGGTACTCTTCCTGTTTCTGCATGCATTGCACGCGTACTATTTGATTCTGGTGCATCGCATTCATTTATCGTCGATGATTTCTGCCGATCGACCGGTTTGCCGTTGGAGTCTGCCCATGAGGATTTGGTAGTATCGACGCCATTAGGGAAGACAACAGTGTTGGGCCGATTTTGCGCGTCTTGCCCTATTTTGATTGGAGATATCTTCTTACCTGCCGACCTATTTGTATTGTCGATGTCCGGTTTTGATGTTATCCTGGGCATGGACTGGCTTGCTGAGTACTACGCCATATTAAACTGCTCTGCGAGGACAGTCACGTTCTGCATACCCGGCGTGCCAGAGTTTCAGTTTGTTGCCGAGCCCAGAGGAGGGCAGCTTTCTTGCCTGTTATCGTGTGCCGTTGAGGAGTCAGCTGTTTTGAGTATCGACCACCTGCCGGTTGTTTGTGGTTTTCCTGATGTGTTCCAGGAGATTCCGAGATTACCACCTCGTCGGCATACCGAGTTTCAGATTGATCTTGTGCCTGGTACTGCGCCTATTTCGAAGGTCCCATATCGTATGGCACCATTGGAGTTACGGGAACTGCAGAAGCAGTTGGACGAGTTGCGCGAGCTAGGCTTTATTCGTCCGAGCAGTTCGCCGTGGGGAGCGCCGGTACTCTTCGTAAAGAAGAAGGATGGCTCGTTGAGGCTTTGCGTAGACTACCGCGAGCTCAACAAGGTCACGATCAAGAACAAGTACCCGCTTCCGAGGATCGATGACTTGTTTGATCAGCTGCAGGAGGCGCAGTTCTTTTCAAAGATAGACTTGCGGTCCGGTTATCATCAGGTTCGGGTTCGAGATGAGGATATCCCGAAGACAGCCTTTAGGACGCGATACGGTCATTTTGAGTTCCAGGTCATGTCCTTCGGACTGACCAATGCGCCCGCAGTATTCATGCAGTTGATGAACGAGGTCTTCCGTCCGTATCTTGATCAGTTTGTCGTGGTGTTTATTGACGACATCCTGATATATTCGAGGACTCGTGAGGAGCATGAGCGACATCTTGAGATTACATTGCAGACCCTCCGTGCACGCCAGCTTTACGCGAAACTAGAGAAGTGCGAGTTTTGACAGGAGGAGGTGAAGTTCCTCGGCCATGTAGTGACGAGGCAGGGTGTCGCTGTAGACCCCTCGAAGATTGATGCCGTGCGTCAGTGGGACCAGCCCATGAACGCATCCGAGATCCGCAGTTTTCTTGGTTTGGCGGGCTACTACCGACGTTTTATTGAGGGATTCTCTCGCATTGCAGCCCCGTTGACCAGGTTGACCCGGAAGGGTGCCGAGTTCATTTGGAGCGACGCTTGTGAGCAGGCGTTTATGGAGTAGAAGGGCCGCCTCACGTCCGCTCCTGTCCTCACTCTTCCCTCTGGGAGTGATGGACTTATTGTATTTACTGATGCCTCACGATTTGGCTTAGGTGCTGTCCTGATGCAGCACGGGAAGCCGGTGGCTTATGCGTCCCAACAGCTCAAGGTCCATGAACTGAACTACCCTACGCACGATCTAGAGCTGACAGCGGTTGTCTTTGTACTTAAAGTGTGGAGACACTATCTTTATGGGGTGAGATTCGAGCTCTTTTCCGATCACAAGAGCTTGAAGTATTTGTTCTCTCAGTCCGAGCTGAACATGAGGCAGAGGCATTGGATGGAACTCCTGAAGGACTACGATTTTGATCTTCAGTACCACCCGGGCAAGGCGAACGTGGTGGCGGATGCCCTCAGCAGTCAGCCACGAGGCCTGGTGGCGCATATGATGATTCAGGAGTGGAGGATGCTCGAGGATATAGCAGAGTACGACTTTGAGTTTAGTCTGCAGTCATCTATTGTTCAGCTATCGAGCTTGTCGATTCAACCCTCTCTTGTCGCAAGGGTGATCGAGGCTCAGCAGACAGACGAGTCGTTACAGGATTACTGAGCGAAGGCAGCATCTGAGAGTCAGACGGATTGGCAGATTAGTTCTGATGGTGGACTTCGCTTCAGAGGCCGATTGTGTGTCCCGGATATTCCTGATTTATGCCGAGATCTTATGACCGAGGCACATCGATCGCGTTTCTCTATCCACCCTGGCTCGACGAAGATGTATCACGATATGAGACGCCAGTATTTTTGGTCAGGGATGAAGCGCCAGATAGCCAGTTTTGTGGCCGAGTGTGACACCTGCCAGCGTGTCAAGGCCGATCACCAGAGACCCCCTGGCCTATTGCAGCCGCTGAGCGTCCCGATGCGGAAGTGGGAGCATATATCTACCGATTTTGTCTTGGGTTTGCCGAGGACTCAGCGCGGTCATGACGCCATCTGGGTTGTTGTGGACCATCTGATGAAGTCGGCACATTTTCTTGTGATTCGTTAGACTTGGCATACAGATCGGCTCGCCAGGATGTTTATTGATGAGATCGTGAGATTGCATGGTGTTCCCATCTCGATTGTTTCAGACCGAGATCTGAGGTTCACGTCTCAGTTTTGGAGGAGCTTCAAGAGAGCGATGGGCACTGATTTGCAGCTCAGCACCGCGTATCATCCGCAGACCGATGGTCAGACCGAGAGGGTCAACCAGATCCTTGAGGATATGCTTCGGGCTTGCGCGATTGATTTCACGGGTAGTTGGGACGAGCACCTGCGATTGGCTGAGTTCGCGTACAACAACAGCTATCAGGCAACCATTGGCATGGCTCCTTTTGAGGCATTATATGGCAGACCGTGCAGATCTCCGAGTTGTTGGACCGAGGTTGGAGAGCGACGTCTCCTAGGTCCCAAGCTTGTGTTGCAGACCTCAGAGGCTATCGACATCATCAGACAGAGGATACGCACAGCTCAGAGCCGGCAGAAGAGTTTTGCTGATCGTCGGCGTCGTCCCTTGGAGTTTGTCGTCGGGGACTATGTGTATCTCAAGGTCTCACCCATGAAGGGTGTAGTTCGTTTTGGGACGAAGGGCAAGCTTGTCCTGAGATTCATAGGACCTTTCGAGATCACTGGGCGCATTGGCTCTGTGGCCTACCGACTTGCCTTGCCATTGCAGTTGTCTAGTGTCCACAACGTCTTCCATGTCTCTATGTTGAGGAAGTGTGGGTCAGACGTCATTCCTGTTATCGATTGGCAGCCGTTGGAGGTTCGTGAGGACGCTTCTTATATTAAGCAGCCAGTTCGTATCCTCGATCGAAAGGAGCAGGTCCTCAGAACCAAGGTCATTCCCTTGGTGAAAGTGCAGTGGGGCCGCCATAGTGTGGATGAGGCGTCTTGGGAGCGCGAGGCAGAGATCCGCGAGCGTTATCCCCATCTTTTCGATGATTGATTGTATGATGTATTATGATGCTTGATCATATATGATGTTATGTTCCCTATTTCCTCTTTAAGTTATGGTCAGTTGCGATGGTAGTGTAAATTTTGAGGATGAAATTTTTATTAGGTGGGGAGAGCTGTAAGACCCGTATCCTAATCCGCACTGTTCCGTTAATTCCTGCGATTCTTCTCGTCAAATTTTGGCAATCCGCGACTTATAGTTGACGTTGCGCACGACCGTAAGTCGTATCCTATTCATTTGAGCCGGCTTAATCCGAGACCTGTATCGTTGCGACTGCATCGTCGCCGCGGTTCTAACGCCGCAACTCACGCACCGATCCGACACCCAGACGATGAGATACGGACCCACGTTCAGTTTGAGCAAAAACACCGCGCGTTGTAAATCCCAAGGAATCTCTACAATATGTCTCATCAATCCCATCAATCACCTCTCATGTCAAGTACACTCACCCATGCTTCCTTTCTCCACAAGTCAAGCAACCACCTAAGTCAACTAACCTCTCACTTCACCCATCACTCACTTCACCCATCACTCACCTCACCCATCACTCACCTCACATCACTCCATCACTCTTACAACTCTCTCTCTCCCTCTCATTTCTCAACACTCCAAATCTCAAGCAAGAAAGCTCTCCCACATCCAAGCCTTCCATGGAGAGAAAATGTGCATTTTGGTGGCCGACTTCCCATCTCCAAATCCCATCATCTTAGCCATCCATTTCCCATCTCCACCATCAAAGTGAAGCTTTAGGAGAGCGGCATCTCAACGGACCAAGAAGATCAAGTAGTGGGTGTTTTTTTAGACTACTTTTTTTATGTTTTTAAGTTGGGCCAAGTGAGGCCAACCGATTAATGGTTTGGATCTCACTTGGGACCCTAAGATGTGGCCAATGACTCATCTTGATCATCAAGATCATTCCATGATGGGGCCATTCTCCATGGACCCCATTATGATGTTTACTTTCCTTGTATTGAGGAGGTCATCTAGACCGTCCATTCTAGTGGAGTGGGATCTCCACCGTTGATCTTTTGTTGATGGTCCATATGCAAGGGGACCTTTGATGTATGATTGGATGATTGAAACGGAGGGCCCATAGTGCCGGGGTCCCTCCATCATGCGTGTCTCACTCTATTTCTCTCTCCCTCTCTTTCCATTTACTTCCTTGTATGTGATGAAATGGCCGTATGGCCCACTTGGATGGACCCCACCTTGAAGTAAGTATTTTATCCAAGTCATCCATGAGTGGGCCCACCTTATATGCATCGTAACCACACCACCTACTATGTGGTGGCCCACCTAGGTAAGGCCCACTTAAAATTCGTATCCAGTCCAAAAGAGTCCAGTGACGCTAGACGTTACTGGAATGAAAACACAAATCATGGCTTATTTCTAAGCCTTTGGAGAAGACCACTTGTATAGGCCCCCTCTTGATGTATGTATTCAATCCATGCCGTCCATCCCATTTAGAGCTCCATTTTAAGCGTTGAAATGAAAGATGGGGTTGATCGGAGCTTTTGGTGGGCCATAGTTTTAAAAATGGTACCATTACCATTGAACTCTACCAAAACTCTTCCTACACGCTGAAAAATGGCCGATATTGGTCTTGATGGGTGTATTTTGTGCTCGGGAATATAATGGACGGGGTGGATGCACTTCACGCGGGCCCCACACCTGAAAAACCTTGGAAATAGGTTTTGTTTTTTTTTAAAAAAAAAAATGATAGCAGCAGAGGCGCTGCTGCCTCTAGCGTCACGGCAGGACGTCAGGCGTCCTGCGCTCGTCAGCAGGCGGCCGGACGAGGCAGACCCACGGCCCTAGCCGTGGGCCCCACCTTGATGCCTATTTACCATCTGACCCATTCATTAGGTGGGCCACCCCCCTGACGTGTCCCCCTCCAAAGATCAGGTTGATCTGACGCTCAGGTGGCCCACACCATGAGAAACAGTGTGAATTGAGTTCTACCATTAAAACTCTTTTTGGGGCCCACAGAAGTTGTGAATCGAGCCGAAATTTATTTTCACCCGTCATTCAGGTCTGTGTGACCTAATGGACGGGTCAGATGGCATAAAAACATTATGGTGGGCCCCACCTGGGACCCACAGTGATGTAAGTGCCTGAAATCCACCGTCCGTACGGACGGTGGAGCCCACTGTAATGTGCACGTGTGTGTGCATGGGTGTGTACGCGCATGTGTGAGTGCATGTGTGTGTGTGGGTGTGTACACGTGTGTGTGAGTGCACATGTGTGTTTATGCATGTGTGAGTGCACTTGTGTGTATGCGTGTGTGTATGTGAAGATATATGTATATATAATATCATAGTATATATATATACTGTATATAGATTATATAGTATATTAAAATGATGGTGGGCCTTCATGTGACCCCCGCCATGATGCATGTGTTGCATCTAAACCGTCCATTTATTTATTTTTTTGTAAAATTATTTTATGGCTTGAGCCAAAATGAGCCAGATCTATGGTTTAAATGGGCCACCATGGCATGTGTATAGGGCCCCTTATTGATTTAACTTTGACCATTCATTGAGGCCTACCTTGGTATATATCTGAGGCCCAAATGATCAGGCTCATTTGATACATATAAGGGCTATGGGATTAAGCTCATCTGGCATGAATAATGCCCAACGGTTTGGGCCCATTTGACATATGCAATGCCCATGGGATCCAGCCCACTTATTCTATATAAGGCCCATGGGATTCAAGCCCATGAAATACATATTAAAGCCCATGGGAACAAGCCCATTTGATGTGCATGGGGCACAAATGGAGTGGCCTAGTTGATATATTTATGTGTATGGGCCCATCTAACATATTTAAGGCCCAAGTTGAGAGGCCACTTTGATGTATTTCAAGGCCCATGGATCATGGACCATTGCAATGTACATAAGGCTCATTGGTGAGGCCCATTAATGCAAACCATTTGGTGAATGTGGGGCCTATGTAATACGACCCATTTGATATATCTAAGGCCCAGGGATCGAGGCCTAACGGATGTCCTTAGGGTCCATTACTATGTACGTTTCTCAAGGTTCGTGAAATGATATTTATGGCAGGCCGTGCCTGGGAAACAATGTTGGTTTGACGTCCACATTGTATGTACAATGTTGGTTAAATGTCCGCATTGTAACTCTCTTTAGGGCCCATTAATAGGTCCATACCTGTTGCTATTCATTGCCTTATAACATGCTTAGAATAATGTCATGACTCATGCCCATACACATCATATGTATGCTTGATATGAGTAATGACTGATTATAGCATACGCCATTGGACAGACCATTTACGGGGCTCGTTATGTGACTGAGTGCCCCACATGATCGCGCAGTACGTGCTGGATTGCTGCATGTTTTGACAGCGTGTTTCATGCATCTCGAATACGTATGACTTGATCACTGCATGCCTTAGCGACATCAGGGTCGTGGCTCCACAAGTACATCGTGGATGGCCGTATTGGATACCGAAAATACTTATTCTAGCACTGTGGGCACTTAGGATGTCCTTGGGTGAAAGTCCCAGAACCTTTTTGGTAGAAGGAGATGCTCCAGCGTCTAGACCGAGTGGATACATGAGCGCCCGAGTACCGAATACCAGTAGGCCGCGTCTCCCACTGTGTCGTAGTCGGTTGGAAGGTGTGGCCTTATCCGCCTGAGTGAGAGGGCTATAAGCTAGGCTGAGTTTGACTAGCTCACAAATGAGTCCGCTATCGACGAGCCGGGTAGGTATTGACATACTACTGGTCAGGCGGATAATGAGGTCTTATTCGCTTGCTTGACTGTGCAGCTAGGGAGGTGGCAGTCTCTGCGAAGTGTATTAGACCCCGGTGATATCCAGAGAGGAACTGTACTGATATACGTACTTGAGGAGTACCGACTTGCTTGGATTGCATTTTACATATGACATTCGGCTATATAGGCCTTGCATTGTATCGGCGTGGACGATGACATTCATATCTCATCGCAGAGCTTTGGCATGGTTGATTCTATGGACTTACCACATACTTCCGCATTGTTCTGATACTGTACACTTGGCGTTTGCCTTACGCACACACTTACACCACCCTCTAAGCTTTTGTAAGCTTATGCACGATAGTTGCGTGCAGGTAGCGTTGGACGATAGCAGTGTTGAGACAGGAGTGCATATCAGGACCTTTTGGAGCTTTTTGATCACCTTGTATTTCCCTTTCTGCATTGTACTTAAAATTTTGTTATAGTGAATATGTGGTGATGTTGTTTTATGACTTGGTTATGCTTGTGGTTATGCTCCATTACAAAAAAAATAAAAATTCATTCTGAAAATCCTCCTTGTAGGATCCCAGGATCGGAATCTGGCATTTGATTGTCAGGAGCCGATAATGGGGCACTACGGAGGCTGTCGGCACCGGATTCGGCAATCGGGATTCATGTGAATCCGATTTTCAGATTTGGGGCGTGACAGCTTCAGCCCAAAGATTTCTAGAGAGCTTCATGCTATTCAACATAACATTAGCCATATCCTGAAGCACTCTATTTTTCCTTTCAACTATACCATTTTGTTGCGGTGTTTTAGGCACAGAAAATTCATGCGATATTCCCTGATCGCTACAGAATTTCTCAAAACTACTGTTTTGGAATTCGGATCCATGATCACTACGGATCTTACTAACATGAGAACCTTTTTCATTTTGGATTCGTTTAATGACCTTTTTCACTTCATCCAGGGTTTCAGTTTTGTCTTTGAAGAACGATACCCAAGTGAATCTGGTATAGTCATCTACGATAACCAAGATGTATTTTTTACCTCCTCGACTCTCCGTTCTGGTTGGTCCAATAAGATCCATGTGGAGAAGCTCGAGTGGTCTAGATGTGGTATTGGAGTTCACTTTCTTGTGAGAGCTCCTAATCTGTTTGCCCAACTGGCATTCACCACATATTTTGTCTACTTTTAGCAATTTGGGTAGACCTCTAATTAGTTCTCTTTTGCTCAATCTAAATAAGTTCCGGTAGTGTACATGTCCAAGGCGTTTATGCCATAATTCAGTTTCATCAGTATGGACCATGTAACATGATTGAGTAGATGAGCTTGCATCACTAACGATGTAGCAGTTTTCAGAAATTCTGTGACCAGTTAATATAACAGAACTCTTTTTATTAAATATCTCACAACCTTGATTAGAAAATTTTACACTATGGTTGTTATCGCATATCTGAGAAATGCTTAGAAGGTTGTGTTTTAAGCCCTCAACATATAAAACATTCTTAAATAAAGGAAGGTTCTAAAGCTAAACCGTACCTTGGCCAATGATCTTGCAATTGCTTCCATCACCAAATGTGACTGACCCGTCAGTCATATCTTTTAGATCGGTAAACAAAGCTTTGTCACCTATCATATGCCTCGAGCAACCACTATCTAGGTACCACTTTAATGGCTTGTAGCTTTGAAAGCAGTGTGGGCAACCAAGCAGGCAACTTTAGGAACCATTTCAGAACTGTTTTGGGTTTAGGAGTATAGATGGTCTTTTTCTGTCCGTTGTTATAGGAGTGACCTATAGAGTTAGACTTTAATAGCTCCTTGAGTAGATCAATTATTTTCTCAGCTAAAGGATTTCGGTTTTGAAAATTAAAGTTAACATGGCCACCTTTAGGTTTTTGAAAAGTCCTTGAATTTTTGGAAAAACCTTGATAAGTATTATTTTCTTTTGAGGTCGAAGACTCTCCTTTTACAAATTTAGGAGCAATGTTCTTTTGTTTACGAGATGTATTCATGTCAAAGCCCAAACTGGATCGATCACCACATTTTCTTGATCCGGACAATAATTTTTCCAATTTAGGATCACCTTGGGCATATCTTCATGTCTTTCAAACTCAGAAGAGAAGCTACCTCATTTTTTAGTTTCTCATTTTTGGATTTCAAATCTTCAATTTTGGAGGTTTTGAAATCTAAATCATATTTGGTCTTTTCAAAAGAATCGAAAATATGAGACTTTTCTAAAACGAGAGACTTATAATCTTCCTTAAGCTTAGAAAATTTTTCTTTTTGTAATTTAAGCTTGACGGCAATTTTACAACTCTCCTTATAAAGGGCATTATAAGCATCCTGAAGGTCATCTTCATTATCGCAATCACTATTCAGATTATCTTCACTAGATATATCATCATTATCTGAAAAAGTGATCTTAGCTAGAGTCATAAGGGCTTTAACATCATTGCCCGACTCGATTTTAGAATCTTCTGATTTAGAAGAGGATTCAGAATTAGATGATTCATCCCAAGTAGCCATCATGCTTTTACTTTTTGATTTATCCTTTTTAAGACATTTGTTAGCTAAGTGCCCATACTCTTGACAGTTGTAACATTGACTATCTTTCAAAGATTTTCAAGCTCTAGGTTTAGATCGTCTCTTATCATTTGTCTTTTGAAAATCAACTTTTTCCTTACTTTAGAAAATTTTATAAAACTTTTTTGCTAAAAGCCCCATATCATCTTCGAAATTTTCTGAATCCGAAGTACTCTCTTGTGAAACATTTTTAGATGATTTGAGAGCTATTAATTTTCCTTTAGGAGCTTTAAAGGATAACTCATAGGTTTGAAGTGAACCAACTAGTTCCTCAACCCTCATGGTATCCATATCACGAAGTTCCTGAATCGCAGTCACTTTAGAATTGAACTGTTCAGGAAGTGAGCATAGTATCTTCGCACACACTTTACTTTCTGGGATTCTATCAGCAAGACCCCACATAGAGTTCACAATGTCATTCAATCTAGTGTAGAAGTCAATAAACATCTCATTCTCCTCCATATGAATTTCTTCAAATTTAGTTGTGAGGAGTTGAACTTTAGATTTCTTGACAATAAATGTACCCTCGTGTGTCATTTCTAATACATCCCATGCTTGTTTTGCATTTTCACAAGGGATGATTCTTTTGAATTCATTTGGTGATAATGCACAAGTGATTGTATTTAGTGCTTTTGCATTGACACTATTTTCACTTTTCTAAAGTATGGTCCAAAGAGAATAAGCCGTTACTTTCATTGATTTTGAACCATCGACATTAGATACTTTAGTGATAGGAGGGTTCCATTCATTCACTGTGGCCAACCACACACTTTCATCCAAGGATTTGAGGAAGATCCTCATCCTAGCTTTCCAATAAGCATAGTTTGTGCCATTAAAGGGTGGTGGCCTAGTGACTGATAGGCTATCAAAATTTGACATCATAATATAGCTTAGATCGTTAGCTCAAGAAATAAATCCAATAAATAAACAATAAGCAGGAGCTATTAGGCTCTGATACCACTTGAAAGGGCCTAGCTATATGCCCTAGAGGGGGGGTGAATAGGGCAATGCCAAATAAAACTAAAAACACCAGAATAATAAAAATAAATAAAGCACAATGCTGAATTGAAATTAATCTCAATAGCCTAAAATAAAGAGAATGATACTATATCAGTTTTAAGGACAACCTTACACTAAAAACCAAAGGTTTAAGGTAGGACAACCTTATTTCTAGAACGTCCTTGTATCACAAACCAATGAGGAATGAAAAGGCAAAGCAATCAAAATAACTTGCAGAAATAAATCCTAAGTTATTACAACATTCCCCACACTTGCTTAGAATAAAAAGATTATAACATTCATCCATGAATATAAACCACAAAACTGAATGAATAAAGATATGAAAGAATAAAGCACATCCACAAAACAACGATATATAGTGGTTCGCCTGTGTGTACACCAACTGTTATCCAACAGCCACACAGAATGCTACTCCACTCCTAATATCCTCACACAGGGGATATTAGCATGCACTATCAAAATAGGTTTCACAGGTTCACCTAAAACCTTCACAATTGTGTCTTTGATCTCGGGCTTACACAATCCAAAAAACCCCCACAATCTGAGTTTTCTGGCTCTCCTCAGATAACCAATACAATGAGATTTTTCTGACAAATCTCAAACAAAACCAAAGAAAGTAAATTACAAAAATGTAAAATACCTGAATCACCTTTTGAAGTAGCCCGGTAGAACTAATCGGAGTAGAAGTTTGATTCAACGTTCAAAGTCCAATACTCACTTTAAGAATGGTTCTAAGTCTAATTGATTTTAAATCAAAAGGGCTAGTTCTATTTGATTTTGAATCCAAGAAGAAGGAATATCAGAAATTCTCCTTTTCTAATGAGATTGGAATGTAGATCAAAATTAAATAAAAAATAAGCTAGCAAAATGAATATTAAATAAGCACAAAGTAGCTTAAAATAATCACAAACTTATCTCAGAGTATAGCCTAAAGAATGCTTGAATAGAGTTGAATTGAATTGCTAAAACTCTAAAGTTCGTGCTCTATTTATAGCCTAAAAAATCCCATCTATGACTGGTCTTAGGATCCTAGGACTGGTCGTAGCATCAAAGATTTATAAAGATTTCCGTGGGATAAGGATTTGTTGTTCCACGACCAGTCCTGGGCAGTCTACGACCGGTCGTGAGCCACCTACGACTAGTCATGGGTCACCTACGACCGGTCATAGGACCCCCAATTTTAGTTATTGAAGTTTGAGTCGTAGGGCTAGGACTGGTCGAAGGATGAGTCGTATAACTCACAGGACTGGTCGTAGGAAGTCCAGGACTGGTCGTAGGACAACCAGAAAGATCCAAAAATCTTCAATAACCTACGACTGGTCTTGAAAAACTTAAGACTGGTCGTAGCAGAGCTAGGACTGGTCTTGAAGTCCCTAGGACTGGTCTTAAAACAGGCCAAACAAGCATATTAAAATATATGAATTATGTATCCAGAATGATCTACAGTAAAGCCCATCCTAAGGTCAATCTAAGGTCAAACAAACCTTAAAAGTGAGATGGACATTGAAAGTCTATACACTTAGATGACCCTTAAGAGAAGCTTGAGAATATACAAATCTTGTAGTAGGCCTTCTTGAGCTTGATCTTAACTTGACACAGTCTTCAACTATACTTGAACTTAATTGTATCTTGAGCATGCATACTTGAAAACTTCTATTCTTGAATTCTTCATCCATGGCTTGAAACGTTCTTCATTTAAGTTCTTGTCTTGCAATGCGATGTCTTGATTGCAATAAATAGTCTCAAACATGAAACACAAGATATACAAGACATAGATATAGGTTTTGGCATGACAAAATTTGACAACCAAAGGGATATGAAATCATAGCACTTACACAACCCCTAGATGGTAGACCCACATCAATAATCAAATTAAACCACCACTTAATAACTAGTAAGTTGAAGGTCCATTACAATCACATTCAATCGAGTTACATCCTAAGTATGGGTGTACATTTATAAGTGAGGGTTTCCCACTGATGTACCAGTCTAAGTTCCAGAAATAATTCACAAGCATACAAAGATATGCAGGATAAATATTAAGAATGTAATCTAGCAATTTAATTCCAACAATTAACACATGTGATTATAAGATAAAGATATTAATTATCAATCTACATAAAAATAAAACTATCACTTAAGCTAATGGAAAAATGGAAAGCTTAAGGGGAATGAATCATCACCTCACGATCGAATTGCCACTAGTTTTGTTAGGGAATGCATATGCCCTTAAATTCGAATCCTACCACAAATCATGAACTTATACCATTAGATCCAAGTTCTATGCACTACCTAGGTTTAAGGTCATAACCTAGGGCTTGAATTATTTATATTTAGGGTTTTGATGTAGAATTAGGATTTTCATCCAAGGGTTTAGTTAAATGCCTAGATTTTAGAATTTGAATCCTAAATTATTATTATTATTATTATTGTACAATGGATCAAATAATATTCATAATAGGAATATCAATTCATCAATATTAATAATGATGGTTCACTAGTGGGTACTTAAATATACCAACAATGCTAAATCTTCTTATGATAACTAATAATCTATTAATTAGTAGAGGTACTAGGGATAGAATATTTGCTAACAATAATGTGATGATGACTAATAATAATATTCATATTAACAATAATTATACTAACCCCATAATAAAAGTGATAATATTTTTTATTGGTAATAATAATAGCTATTAATACTAAGTCTTTTTACAATGATACTGAAGGATAGTAAATAAAATGTAAGTGTCTAATAATCATAGTTTTGTTTATAATATTTAATGTTAATATGAAGAATCAGCCAATGGTTAATCCTGCTTAGTGACTTGTTTATGGTTAAAGTCTTAACTCAGGGTTTGGATTACCAAAGTCTAGGGTTTCATCCTTAAGTTTAATTCTAAACTTAAGCTCTGGGATTTGAACGTTGATTGATGTATGATTAACCACAGTGTTAATAACATTAATAATTATAAAATCACCATTAATATCGACGATGCAATCATTATTAGCTAACGTGATCCCAATAATCATTATTACGATAATAAATGTTATGATATACTATTAATGATAATATTTAAGAGTGGTAAGTAAAATACAACTATTTACTAATTGTAATTTCATTTATAATAACTAGTTCTAGCATAAATTATCCTTTAATGGTTAACAATATATAATGTTAGCAATAATATGAGTGAAACAATGATATTAATACAATGAGACATATCTAGTCTAGAAAGAAAACATTGACTCATTGAGTCGACTCAGTCGATTTGGATTCGGTTGGAAAGGTTACCTGACAATGATGCCTAGTACTAGGATCGGGACTGGGAGCCCCAACATCGTCGATCTGCTTAATGAATACAGTTCTAGAATAGCACGGGATTCGGGTTAGCCCCAACTCAGTGAGTTAACTCGGTGTAGGAAGGAAGTGGTCGAGTCTCCTTCACTCCTTTCTTTCTTTTGTTGAAATATCAAGTCATACTTAGACCAAACCCAAGCCTTGCTCGACCCAGCTGTATTTGGTGGATTTCGGTCGAGTTGACTAGGCAGCAACCCATAACCCAAACTCTCTCCCTTCTCACTTTCTTCCTTTCTCTTCCTCTCCTTTCATCTCTCTCTCTCTCTCTCTCTCTCTCTCTCTCTCTCTCTTCTTCTTCTTCTTCTTCTTCTTCTTCTTCTTCTTCTTCTTGTAATACTAGTCCAACAACATCTAGACTCGGACAAGAATCACCTGACTCGCTCCAATGGCTAAATCAATGAGTCAGGCCATGACTTGATGCGTCATGAAGCTAGACAGCAGCCCTTGTTCTCACTGCTCTCCCTCTCTTTATTCTCCCTCCTTTTTCTTTCTTTCCTTTTCTTTCTCCTTCTTGTTTCTTTTGCTGGAATCCTAGCATGGCTTGAACCAGGTAGCAGCCCCCAACATTTGGGCTTTACTCAGACACGGCCCGAGCTCAGGCGAGATTATGGCAGCGACCCACTCTCCCTCTTCTTCCCGCTTATTTTCTCTCCAAACTGACTTAAATCGAGTCAGGACCTACCTAGATGCAAGTTGGACTCAGTCTAACTCAATGTGGTGTGGCCTAACCCATAACTCGACCCAACTCAAGACTCAGTCTGTCTCAACTCGGGTCAAGTTGAGTAGACATGGTGGTTGCACAACGTGACTTCTTTTCTTTCTTTCTATCATTCCTTCCTTCCTCCTGCTTCTCCTCCATTCCTTTCATGGATGGCTGAAGTGACCCTAGACTCGGTCCAGCGGCACGAGCAGCACCATTGAATGAAGAAAACAGTCGGGGAGATGAGCTCCTTTAATGGTTGATCTCGACTCGGTGGGTATTCCTTCAAATGGGGCTTATAGGAGACTCATGTGCATCTATTGAAGCTTAAGAAAGCTTGAAATCAAAGCTCCGAGATGATTTTTTTTTTTTATGGTTTCACAGTAAGAAGGTTTTCGGCTATTTCCTCTTACAACCGCAATAAAATGAGGGATCCCCACTGCTATTCGATCCTCTCTTCTTTATGGCTCACCCTAGTTCCTATCTAACCTGTTGGATGAGGAATGTAGAGCTAAGATTCGATCCCAACTTTTGGTTTCAAAATAGCTAGTGGTATAGAGGTTTTACCATTGGTTTTTCTTTCTTTGGTATTAAGGAAGGGAAGACCTAGCTAGTATGGTTAAGATTTAACAAAAGGGAGGGCCGAAATTGCACGAATCTCCTTCACACGGATCGCTAGTGTGGCAGCAAGGTAGACGTTTTCCATTTTTGAAAAACACTGTGTTTTCAAGCCCTGTTTATATCAATGGTTGTGTGCATGCACACGAGTTCCAAGGCACAGGATTAGATGGGGTTTGGTCAGAATTTGCGTCCGCATCAGATGATGGTTCAGATCATGGAGGTGGGTGTAACACCCCGTACTTTCTAGTACTCGGGAGTTACCGGGAAGACTAAATAATTCATTTAAAATGGGATATACTTGTATATTTAATAATAATTATTATTATTATTTTTAATAGTACATATATTACTTAAATTATTCAAATTACATATATTATTTATTTTATTTAAACCATATATAAAATGAATTGAAAACCAACACATTATTATGTAACCTATGTATACTAATTAAACATTTACATTTTATAAATTTTAACTATATATTATTTTATTATACTATGCATATAATATATATTACTTGATAGTAGCTTTATTATACTAAATATGCATATATAACCATAGAAACATACATTATAAATGTTCATGATTCTAAATAAGTACTCATCTATAATTATTAATGTATTATACTAAATAAACATGTAAATATATTTTTATTTTATGATCTCAAATATATAGTGGCACTGGGTGGCCCACTAGCTAGATGAGCGGTACTGATCTCAGGCGTGGTCCATGTTCTACCCTAAATCAATGACAACAAGCACTTAATGACCACGATTTAAATGATATGACCACCTAAGCCATGGATCCACCTCATTCTTTGGGCCGGGTCCTAAATTGACATGGAAAAATGCATGGACGGAGTGGATCATATCACAGACATCACTGTGGACTCCACAATTGTTGAGTGTGCACAGAAGGTACGTGCACCTGCTGTGCACTGGAACATGGAGACCGGTCAGAGCATCTCTGACCAAAATTTCTAAAGAAGGAAATTCCTTCTTTCCTTTCTCCCGCGCCAGGCGCATTTTTAAACGAACGCAGGACCGTCCGTTTGATCGGATCATGGGCCACGATCAAGACCTTGATGGACGATCTGAACCGTCCATGTTGTAGAGGACCTAAAACCGTGCAAATCCTGCCCAATTTCCCCCGCTATCTTTCACAATCACGATCACGATCACAAGAACGAACAGGCTATTTGTGCTTCTTCTTCCAAAAATGAATAGCCCTATTTTTCTTCCAGCTCAGTGATCCGCGCAGCTGTACTTCTTCTCATCCTAGCCCTTCATTTAGGTCGATCTCAACCACCCATTTCTGCCCTCACGGATTTGGGTTTCGGTGGAAAACTGGCGCCTATAAAACTAAACCGCGACTGGTTTTATGCGCCAGCAGTTTCCTCTCTGCTACGGTATGAATCCAGACCGTCAAATCTCAATGTAACGGATCTGTGAGAGCTTAGGACAACTTAAAATGAAGGAGGATCCATCAGCATTTGATTTTATTTGCTGCTCACGACCCTTTCATGAAAACTCGGCCGCTCCTCTCAAAACTCAAACCCACCAACCAAATGGGCTTAAAGCTTCGAAACTAAGGTTTGGGGAGCACTTTGGGAGCAACTAGAGCCATCTCCATGGAGCGGATCGAAGGGAAGTTCGTCGGATTTCAAGATGCCATTAAGAGCCAACTCGTCTTCTCCACCAAGCCGCACTGACTCGGACCAAGTCCAAGTTCTGTTGGGCCATGAGGAAAGGTTCAAAGGAAGTTTTGGAAGATAAGAGAGGGGAGAGCAGAAAAGAAAAGAGAAGCGAAGGAGGAAGAAAAATGTGAGGGAGAAAGGGAGTTTGAAATCTTGGTGGCCGTGTGTCTCACTATTGGCGGGTGTGGCCTGAGTCGCCATGTGAGCACGCCTCGTTGGTGACTCAGCCAGGCGAGTTCCTTGCTGACGTCGAAACTAGCTGGACATCTGGATTGAAACTTCCTCCACCTAGTTGTCTGTGAACAGAGAAATCGGCTCCAACAAAGGTACGATTCCAACCATAGAAAGGTGATTGAGTCACTCGGTTTCTGCCGAGTTAACTCACCTGATTTCTTACTCCAAGTCTAGCAGTTTGGGAAGCTAGATCTGACTGTCCTAAACTGGTAGACCAGGTCCCTGGGTTATTGCACCAATCCGACTTGTTGATGCTCTAGACATGTAAACAGAGAAAAAAAATGCTACTGAGGAAGAAATGAGTGTAACTACACATTGTCATTAAAGCATATCACTTGAAACCACACCCATTGATCATCATCTTCGCATCTACTAAATCTAGGTGATGGCTAACTAACCCTCCACTCAAGAACAAGGATTAGATAAGATGCAACTAAAATTTAGATCCTCATTTGCATGAACAGTCAACAAAAAATGTAAGTTCAACCCCATAACTGTAAAACTAAAAGCACTAGATTGAATTCATGCACAATAAAATCACCACAGAAGTACGACTTAGCCATCTAAAGCATATTACAATCCACAGCACAGTTCAACATCATCACCACCACCACCATCATCATTACATGTGTCCCTACTAGATTACATCACTGTGACACCTAAAACGAACGATTAGGTATGATTGGACTTGAACTCAGTTATGCATTTGCATAAACAATTCCAATGAAGTAATAAACCACTGCATCAGGAGCGAACAATAGCTCATGGAATCACAATTCTGCCATTTGAACAATACCAATCCCAACCAAAAACATGTGTCCCTCCTTCCTACCCATCAACCTATATCATTTCTAATGAACCTAAAACCCAAAAATCAGAATGGCATATACCTGGGTTCCAACTAGATCAGATCGGGTTGAATTCCTCGTCTAGATTGAGATGGTTGGAATTAGTTTGTAGACAAGTTGGGTTCAAATCGGGTCTCTAACAAGCCAACTCAATGGCTACATCGTATCTCTAATCACAGGTTATATCGGGGTTGGATCTTAGCTGATGGTTCAACTCTCATGTGTTCTACTTCTTCAGGTAACTTCAGTTGGGGTAGTGGACTTAACTTGGATTCAAGTTCGTGTGAGTCGAGCCTCTAAAGTTGAACATTGAGGCCTTGAGTTCCTAATTGAGGCAAAAGGTGAGGACTCACCCTTTGAGCTTCCCACTTGATTTCATCAATCTAGATATAGATGATGACACGATCCCCTTAACTGAGTTACTTACTTTACTATTGAACATGCTTTGTTGTATAGTTAATTCATGTGTTGGACGATAAATGTTTCTTTTAAATTATAACATGCATGAATGGTTCAATGATAACATGTTGTCCTTTATTGGATATGTATTAATTTATTTTATGCTACCACTTGTGCTTGAATGATAAATTGAATGGAACTTACCTTGAACTTATGATCCTGCGGTCTACATTTGCCTTACACGGCTTAAATCGCACATTTGCCTATGTGGCTTGGACCGCACATCGCCTATGTGGCTTGGATCGTATATTTGCCCTCGTGGGTTTGATGACCTGTTGTTGCCATTTGTGGGTTATTGGGTATGTTCCCATACCCTGTTATTTCCTATCCATCTTGCGGAGTTCAGTCGTACCATGATTTTCGGGTGGAGCCGAAGTTTGCTTTGTCGATTTTCTAGCCATCTTGCGGAGTTCACGTATGACATGATTTCTGGGTGGTCTAGGG
Source organism: Magnolia kwangsiensis (assembly GCA_037074715.1). Classification (NCBI taxonomy): domain Eukaryota; kingdom Viridiplantae; phylum Streptophyta; class Magnoliopsida; order Magnoliales; family Magnoliaceae; genus Magnolia; species Magnolia kwangsiensis. The sequence goes on along the minus strand of CM073580.1, from coordinate 37,177,401 downwards.
TTTGTATGTTGTTTGTCTCTTCATCTGTGGTGTTCAGTCGAACCATGATTTTCGGGTGGAGCCGAAGTTCGCTTTGTTGATTTTCGAGCCATCTTGTGGAGTTCACGTCCGACATGATCCCCAGGTGAAGTGGGGGTTTAAAGGGTGATTTTTTATTTGCCTTGCGAATTCTACTCGTACCATGATTTTCGAGTGGAGCTGAAGTTCACTTTGTCAATTTTTTTCTAGCCATCTTGCGGAGTTCACGTACAATGTGATTTTGGACACAACAGAAAATCGTGTGTTTGATTTGTTTGGTTATCTGGACATGTTTCCTTGAATTGCGACTGCCATGATATTTGCTTATGATGAAACCTATTGATTGGTTTGATTTTCTTAAAGCATGAGTATGACTATGAATTGCCCTGTTTATTATATATATCTTCATGACTTGTGATCTGTACTGGATTATAAATGATAAGTGTGCAATCTTAGAGGGTGCTCCTCACTGCGATAGCCTTTGACGCTATCAAACTGTAACAATTGATGCAAGTATAGGGCGAGCAGATGCTGTTGACTATGTTGCTGGAGCAGATCGAGTAGCTAGGGAGTTAGGCGAGGTCCTTGTGGCCCGCATTGATCTCCACTATTAGTTGATAGACTCATACTTTCACTTACTTGAACTTTGTTATCTGAAATTGTATAAGTCCTGTATGGCTCTATATTTGGAATTTTGTAATGATCAGAATTTTTTTTATACAATGTGTAATTTAATCTAGCTTCGTTGCTGTTAACTTTGATTAATGATAAACGGTTCAAATTTACACTAGATTTTATAAGCTAACACTTGGGTTTTTAGGAAACGGGTTATATACTCGGGTCCTGAAAATACGGGGCGTTACAGTGGGCCACAACCGAAATCATGAATGTCTGTATGTTTGAAGTAAAACCAGGTGGGAATGCATAAAGGAGGAGAGAAGGCTCCCTTTTTTGGAAATGTCAGGTCAGCCCGACTTTGACTGGAGGTGCAATCCAGTGCACCACTGGTACACGTGAGCTCTGCACATGCATGACTAGGGTGGGGTCCACGGTGGTGTTTAGATGAAATCCACTCCATCCATTCCACTTGGTGGGCCCAATAATAGCCTTTGACCAAATATTAGCAGATCCAAAGCTTAGGTGGGCCATACATCTAAATTTTTATCATTTATTTATAGATTTACATTGATTCGATGGCTAGATTTCATTTAACCTAATCATCAACGGCTATCAGAGCCCTAGGGTTTTCTTGGATAAAATTTAAAGGTCGGGCTAGTGGTCTGATGGCCTAAGTGTGATGATCAAGTGGTAAACCATTAAATTGGATGTTGTGGATCTGATGAATGGTGGATTTACTGAGTTAGGTCCCGAAACTGGTGGTGGGTAGTTTAACTATTCTAATAGAGTATTATGCGAAGTTTCGTTGCGATTAGATCCCCATAATTAGGTCCTTTGAGGTTTATCATTGATTTCACTAAGGTGCGATGGTCCATCTTTAAAATTAATGGATGGATCATTTGATTTAAGGGTGAAGATTTCTTTCAAGGGTATTAAGGGTCTTAAACTAGTCTAAGTGCATCCTAATAGTTAGCATTACCATCTAACAGTCGGTTTCACATGATTTTGCGTTGGATCATTGAATAAGATGTCGTAAACTTGAGGAATAGTGGATCTTAAGGTCTTGGGCTTACAATCGATGATGAATGGTTTAATTGATCTATTGAAGCGATTGAGATCCTAAAATAGACGTCTCTAAAGTTATGATGGACTGATTTAAAAATCAATCAGATGGATGGCTTGTTGTACTAGATGGTTGAGATGGATGACTTGAGGATCACTAGATGTTGATATGTAAGGAAAGCTACATTTGTTTCCACATACATATAAACTAATTTAGATTCTTATGGTAACACCCGAGTACTGAAAAGTACGGGGTGTTACAAGTAATTTAAGACATGACCTTGGCTTGATGTCCCGCAATGGAAGTTAGGCCCATTAAGACGAACATATTTCTATAGCCTCGGGTTTAGTGGCCCACTAACGAGTGGTCTAGAACTTGTTCAGATAATTAGGTCATTTCTGGAATGAATTGGGTATCGAGATTTCTTATGTGCAATGATTAGGGTTTGCATTAGTTAAGTTTGTAGAGTGGCCTATTCATAATTAGGAAAAATAGCGATTCGGTCAAAGTCACTTTAAGCCGTTAGTTCTTACGTTAAAAGGATAATTGGGTCACTTTGATTTGTTAATTAAGATCCAACCCCTAGTTGTCTCGAATTTGGATAGATCTTTATTTAGTTATGGTTGTCTTGATTAGTCAATGATAGGTTGGCTAGATTTGGGCCCCAAGTGAACAAATCACGAGGCTAAACTCGATGTTTAAGTGATTGATCGGATTCATTGGCTTCCTACAGTTGATTAATTAGATATATGTAGTTATTTATTAGTACCAACTGCGTATAAGCTAACATCGAGTGTTAATGGTCAGTAAGTGACAACATAAGTTAATTATAATGAAAATTTTTAAGAATTTTTGAAAATCCAAAATAGTAAAAATCAGGACATTACAACTACCGATGGACTAATCTGATTAATCTACTTAGAAAATTCAACTATGACAGTCATTGCAATAAAAACTTTCTTTCATTAATGTGATAGAAGAGTACATAGTAAAAAAAAATACATAAGTTCAGGGATCTGTTGGAGGGAGCTGCTCGAAAAGCAAGTTAGTTGCTTCTAGGCTCGCATTGCGAGGTTGGCAAGCAAATTCTTTGGTGAGGTCGGATGTTTTTGTACTTTACTTGTCATTATGGTGGAGTACGGAAATGCGCACGAGAGTCAAGGCTTTTCCGCAATCATGGCCTATCATGCATGAGGCGTCATGTCGTTGCTCGAGGCGTCGTGTCATAGCTTGAGGTCACGTGCACTGTCAGGGCACCTATTCGGTCTCTGACATATAAGGTGCTGAGACGTGGCATGACCTAGAGAGTCGAGTCAGGTAACGAGTGGTAATGCTCCATGTGTTCGAACATAGGCATCAAGGAGCCATTTTGGTTGCACACTTAGTTCAAGAATTTAATGCCCATATGGTAGGAGTGTTATAAAAGGGGATGCCCTAGCATTGCCTAGGGCTATTTACCCCTTTGCCCTTTTTGTTGCGTTATCTGGTCTTCTCCAGCAATAGGCAATTTCTGTCAAGGCTTCAGGCATCCTTCCCAATGAGCCTCGTGCTCGCTCCCCAACCCCCCCCCCCCCCCCCCCCGCCTTTCTCTTTTTTCTTTTCTTCCAAATCCTGGTCCCTGATTGTTGCCCATTAAGGGGAGATTTCCAGATGAAAGCCCAAAGGACATTGAGGGGACTGTCCCAGTGAGGGAGGAAACTAGTGGGTCCCTATCGAAAGCGGAGGAGAGAGGGTCGGTAGGGTCCATTCTAACAAAGGCTGACCTGATGCAAATTAGGTCGGGGTAGCACATTCCAGACTCTATGATCCTCCGAGCTCCCGCACTAAGTGAGCTCCCAAATGAGCCCCGAGATGACAAAGTGGCCATTTACTAGGTCGCTCTTCAGTGCAGGTTGAGGCTTCCTCTGCAGGGTATTGTGAGGAGAGTTCTCGCATACTTGTGGTTGGCTCCTGAGTAGCTGATCCCTAATGCCTGGAGGGCCCTAGTGGAGTTATTCATTCTATGGTCCGAGCTCGACCATCCTGAGTTGACTATAAATGAGTTTCTTCACCTATACCAAATGAAATTCAACCCTTTTCATGAGGCTTGGTACTACTTTGCTACTTGGCCGAGGACTAGCAGGGCCATGTTTATGAATACCGACCTCAAATAAGAACTGGAAGACCAAGTGGTTCTGGGCGTCGGGGGATTGGGAAGCTCCAAGAACTTCTGGTCTGTGCTCTTGGGTTCTGACCTCCTTCTCCAAGTCAGGTCAATATATTTTAATTTTATTTCCTTAATTTATTCTATTCTTTTTCTAACTATGTTCATCTTTGGCAGTTCTGCCCAAGTTCCCGCAGGAGTGAGCGAGGAGGAGCGTGCTCGAATTACTAAGTCGAGATCCTTAGGGGCTTGGCTGAGGTCTTAGAGGTGAATGATCATGCCTGAGCTGCTTCTCAAGTTAGGTCTTGTTCTTTTCATAGCTGGTATGTTACCAGAGAGGTCGAGGTGTATGCTGGTTGATCGTCTCTTTTTTTTATGCAGGGATGCCTAAGTAGAGGGGTTATAAGCGTAAGGTGCCTTCTTTGGCTGAGGTGGCTCAGAACAGACAAAGGCCGACCTCGAAGAAGAAGGGGGCAGTCATCTCTTCATCCTCTGCAGGTCAGGAAGGCGTAAATGCTATAACGACCACAATTCCCTCCATTGTTATTCCTGAGGTGGTCGGGATCATTGTGGGGGTGACCTCTGTTGTTGAGGTCCGACCTGGCGAGACTCAGGGGGTGTCGGCGATTGAGGTTGAATCCCCTTTGCCTCAAGTGGTTGGCCTGGCTAGTGGCTAAGGTGAGGATCAAGGGTCTTCCAGGTCATCTTGAGCCTCGATGGAGGGCATCCAGCCTTGGATAGACTAGCACATCCCAGACGCCGAGTTTGCCAGGACAATGGACATGCCTCTCGACGCCTTCATGGGTTATCTTTGGCGAAGCTTTTCTTTAAGGTAAGTTGTTATTATTTTTTTGGAGTCATCACTCGACACTTTAGTTTTTCATGCTTTCTAATGTGGATTTATTTTTAGTTCGCCCCTTCCCTTATCACTGTCCGTCGCAAGATCCTGCGCGGTAAGACGGAGTGTAAGGAGGCAGAAGCAGTTTTGTTGCAAAAGAGAGTTGAGGCTGAGCAACTTCACTCTAAGAACACCGCTCTGAGGGCCTAGGCAAAAGAGGCAAATGCCGCTCTATGGGTCTAGGTGGAGGGTGCAGCAACCGAGCTAGAGGTATCCAAAAAGCTCCTTGTTGATGCTCTGAAGAGGGGTGCCCAGTGGAAGTCCAATTTGGGCGAGTTAAGGCACGAGTACAACACGAAGATAAGGGAGGCCTAGGTGGCTATTCCCGTGGCTCGGGTGGAGGAGTACAAGGCCTCCAAGGAGTTTACGGAGGATAGGGACACTCTTTATGGCCTCTAGTATGAGAAGTTCCTAGAAGACATCAAAGAGGCGCATCCCGAGTTCGACCTCTCTACCTTTGAGGTCGACCCTTCTGAAGACTCCTCCCCGCCAAGCAATCAAGGAATAGGTGATCAGGTTTATATGAAAAAATGAAAGGTGTTAAGCAATCGAGGTCACACGATCACTTGACAGGTGACTAGAGGAGCAAAGAGAAACAAAATGTTGGAAGCATTTGAAAGCAGAGTAATGGAAAACGATTACCATAATCGTCAAAATGTGAGAAGGACCCAGATGGCTGGATGAAAGCTATAAATAGAAGAGGAATGCAAGAGGAAAATTCTCTCATACCAAACCAATCAAATCGAATCAATTATCTTTCAATTACCAGTATCTTTACATTTCTTTAGTGTAATTGTTTACTTTCTCTGTCAAGTAAAATGTATCTTAGCATAATCATTTACTTTCCAAGCATCTACTTACATTTTGTAGTGTAATTCATAGCAGCAACCAAGTATTTGGTAATCTTTAGTTGTAATTTCGAGTCTAGTTCCCACACTGGACATAGTTCATCTATTAAAAAGGTGTCTTCAGCCATTCTTCACAACTGATTGTAAGTATTTCTTTCTCATATCATTCCATTTGTATCGAAAGGTCCTTTCATATAGAAGGAAAAGCTATAACTCATCTTTAGAGGATGAACCACACCCTCTGAATATTGCCTAATCTATTTACATGTTGAGTGAGTGGCTGAATAGGCGGCCGATCTCTCCATATACCAACCATACTCTATGTCTGCTTATCTTGACGCTTGGGGTCATTGTTGTTTGGTTCAAATTGGAGCCACAAGTCTAATTCTAGCATACCCACATACCCAATGCTAGGGAAAAGAGCAGCGAACACCTGTAGTAAATCGTACAAACATCTGATAGGCCCAGAGTGCATATGAGAGCATCTCAAACCAGTCTTTTTATGTCTTGACCATCTTCTCGAGTATCCTGATAAGTGTCCTGTTGGAGGCTTCTACTCCTTCGTTCATCTAGGGGCGGTTGGATGTCGACCGTAAATATTGAATCTTGAATTTTCCAACATAATCGTCCATCTTTTGGTTAATGAAGGGCAAGCCATTGTCGATGATGATAGTGTGTGGGACTCTATATCAATTGATGATATAGTTCTTTATAAATTTGATCACTTGAGACATTGCTATGGTGGTGTATGATGCTGCTTCTACCCACTTGATAAATTAGTCAACTTCCACAAGCATGTATTCGTGACCATTTGAAGCTTTCAGATTTACCTTTCTGATGATGTTAATACCCTACATAGAGGAGGGTCATGGCGTAGTCAGGTTGTATAGCTCTGAGGCTTGGGCATGTATTTGATTTGCATGCTCTTGACACTTAAAACACTTCTTGACGTGATGGCAGTAGGTTGTCTCCATAGTCATCACTAGTAGTCGAGTCATATAATCTTCTTTTCCATCATGTGTCCATTTATGTGTTGGTTGCATACTCCATTATGAATTTCTTCTAAAATCTTTACAGCCTCAGATTCGTCGATACATCTAAGGAGAATTTGATTATATGATCACTTATAGAGAATTTCACCGCTGGTTATGAACTGTCATACCAAACGTTGGATGGTTCGGTGGTCGGTTGAGGTAGCTTTTTCTAGGTACTCCTGGCTTTCCAGATACCGTTTGTTATCGGTATACCAGGGTTTATTGATAAGGGTGCTTTAGCCTCTTCAATTTGTAGGTAGAAGGTAGGCTCATCTTAAAGTTCAACTATGAGCTCCCATTCTAAAGCTCCTCTCAGAATTTCTAGCATTGAGCTAGTGTGGCAAGAGTGTCTGCAAACTGATTCTTCGATCGTGGCATGTATGAGAAGGTGACTTCTTTGAATTCTTCCATCAAATTTTTGAGGTATACGTGATATGGTATCAACTTCTTGTCCATATTCTTCTCATCACCATTGGTGTGGTTGATGATAAGTTATGAGTCTTCAAATACTTGTACTTCTTTACGGCTAAGATTGTATCCTCTTTCAGACTAGCAATGCAAGCTTCGTATTCTACCATGTTGTTGGTGCATTCAAATACTATTCACATAGAGATAGGAATTGGGACATGGTCGAGGAGTGGAGGATAGTTCTGATTCCATTTCCCTTCAAATTTGTTACACCGTTAAATAATAATGTCCACTCATCTACCTTCCTTTCTTCTTCTTCCTCAATGAGTAAGAGATCTTCATCAGGGAAGAAGGTCTTTAGTGGCTGGTAATCGGGTAGTGAGTGGGGGCGAGATGGTCAGTGAGGGCATGTCCATTGATTGCCCTCTGAGTGACATAAGTGAGGTCAAACTCAAACAGAAGTAACTGTCATTTAGCTATTCTTCCAGTGAGTGTCAGTTTCTCAAACAGGAATTTGAGCGGATCCATACAAGTGAGGAGAAGGATAGGGTATGTGATTATGTATTGTCAGAGTCACTGAGTTGACTAGACTAGGGCTAGGCATGTTTTCTCAAGTGTTAAATATTTGGTCGCATAATCTCTAAACTTGCGACTTAGTATATTGCTTGTTCTTTCCTATTTTTTCATGTTGGCCGAGGACGCAGCCGATTGCGTCCACTGCTACCAAGATGTATAATAGTAGAGGTCGTCCGAGAGTTAGTGGCACTAAAACTTGAGGATTCATGAGATATCTTATGATATGATCAAAGGTGGCTTAACAATCGCCGTTCCATTCCTTAGGCGAATTCTTCTAAAGGAGTTTAAATATTGACTCATAGATGGGAGTGAGTTGTGTAATAAAGAGGCCGATGTACTAGATTCTTCTGAGGAAGCCATGGATTTCTTTTTCTATTTTTAGAGGTGGCATCTTGATGATGGCTTCTATCTTTGTTTTGTCAACCCTGATGCCTTCCTTATTGACTATGAAACCAAGACGTTTTCCTATAGTTGCACCGAAGACACATTTTTTAGGGTTAAGTCAGAGTTTGTACTTTTTTAACCAATTGAAGAGCTTCTTCTGGTATCTAAAGTGTCCTTCAATCATGCAAGACTTGACGATCATGTCATCAACAAATACTTTCATTTCCTTGTTCATTGTACTGTGGAATAAGGCTGTCATCACTCGCTAGTATGTAACTCCTATGTTCTTAGACCGAATGGCATAACCCTATAGCAAAATGTTCCCCGTGGTGTGATAAATGAAGTCTTCTTGTGATCTTCAATGGTCATATTTATTTGATTGTAGCCTGAAAAATTGTCCATGAATGAGAAGATCTTGTGTCTTGTGGTGTTGTCGACCAGAGTGACGATGTGTAGCAGTGGGAAGTCATCTTCAGGACTGGCTTTATTGAGATCTCGGAAGTCGATGCACACCTAGACCCTGTTATCCTTCTATGTTACTGGTACGATGTTAGAGAGCTATTCTTGGTAGTTTGAGACTACCAAGAACCCCATTTGTATTGTTTAATGACTTTGTCGTGAACTTTTAGGGCTCATTCTGGCTTCATTCTTCTAAGTTTCTATTTTATTGGTTTCATCTCTGGCTTTTTTATAGATGGTGTACAATGAGTTCTGAATTGAGCCCTGGCATGTCATCATATGAGAATGCAAAGTTAGACAGTCTAGGTGTTAAGAATTCTATCATTCTCAACTTGAAGTCTGGCAGCAATGATTTCCTCTACTGAAGACAAGTTATTAACTCGATCAAGCGTCTGAAAAGAAGACTCAACATCTCAAGACAAGATAATTCATATTTTAAAGTTCAAAATACTTCGTATAAGTCAACCTTCAGGTGATATAAAGCTAGATTGAGAATAGGTTATGTGTATTTCACACATGCATGACTACAATAATATTTTATGTTAAATACACTCAAGTTAGGCTAGCCCGACATTGGTTCGAACAGCCTAACTAACTTCAGCCAACGCTACAATATTCAGGCAAAAAGGCATATCTGAAAAGATTTTTTCGCGGCCTGTTTAGCCAGCCAGAGTTGAGGTTCGGCCAGCCGAACATGACATTCAGCCAACCTAAGGTGGGTTCGGTCAAGTTTCTAGCAATGACATAATTTCATATTTTGGGCAAATTGGGCTAACCAAAATTTTAAAATATCTTATCCCATAAAATTTGAGTTCCATTGGAATGTAATCTTTGGAATTCAGCTATCCGAACCGACCCTCAAACCAGCCAAACTTCCAGAATCCTTGGGTATAAATAGAGGCTCTTTCTTACTCTTAAAACTATGAAAATTGATAAATTTATTCAGTGTTGTAAAGAGAGAAACTCCAAGCCTCCTTAAGCTATTTGTGCTATAATTTTTACATTTTTTTTAGCTAATTCTATTCTTTCTCTCAAGTTAGTTTAAGCTATGTTAATAGTGTAATCTATACTCTACTTGAGAAATAGATAATTGAATTTGCAGCATTAGGGTATCATTCATTTTATTGAAAATGCATTATATCCCTTTATTTCTTTTTAGGTTGAACTCATACGAAGACTTCATCTAAATCCCAAGAAGAAGATCATTGCACTCAAGCTACAGCTACGACTTCGACTCACCAATCGAAGATAAGTATTGTATTTATATTTATTTCAATTTGGGTTTTTTTAAGATAGCCCAGAAATCTCAGCTGATTTGTTTGTGGCGATCCCATGAAAATCACAAAGTGGGTTTAATTATGATAGCCCATGAAAATCATAATAATGTATCAGGTTGTTAAGGTGACCCTAGAAAACCTTGATATAGTGAAAGCTAAAGTTGCAAGTGTAGTAATTTTTTGAGTGGAGTAGGTTGTGTTTTGGCATCGAACCACTATAATTCTTTTGTGCATTGTGGTGATTGATTTTTATTATTTATATATATCTTATGCTTCATTTATTCTTGCTATAATTTAATATTTTGATTTCAAAGACGTCATGAAATAAGGTTGTCCTACCTGAATCTTTTAGGAGAAAGTTGTCCTACGAACTATTTGATATTAAGAATTCAATACTTTATGTAATTGAGTTTATTTGATTTATTATTCCGCATTGAATCGAAATATTTGGCATGGTCCTATTTACCCCCCTTTAGGACATCTATAGCTTGTCCTTTCACTCTTTAATTTTTTAAAATTTTGAGAAATTAGAATGTTGGATGGTTTTTAAAGATTTTTTTAAATATTTTTAATATTTTTTATTTTTTTAGATTTTTGGGTTCCAAGGGACCCTAAGTAGGCTGACATTGCAAACCATGACAGATCCTAACCTGACTCAAGGTGTCAAATACTATCTATATTGGTGTTTTATTCTTTTAGAGACCAGCGCCCTTGGCTAGCTCACCGGTTGACTGATGGTTAGGGGAGTAGTTATCCAATTGAGACCCCACGTTCCCTCCCTTAAAGAAGTGAGGGTCGATGCTTTGAATGGAGAATCATGGTCTGGCCCAATGACCATGATTTCCTCTTGGTCGAGTTAGAATTTAAGTTGTACTCAGTCCCTCCCAAGTCAATTGCCATGCATTGGAGCTCTTCTTGCTCTGCCGTCAAGTATTGCTATGGAATTTGTACATCAGACCAATCTATGGCTGGCCACTTCCCCTTCTTGGTCCAATGGATTAGACCGTTATAGTCATGACTGGATGATGGACATCTTTAGTTGTTGACAGATGATGTATGCGGTGTCAGCATGGCATGCCCTTGTTTGATTGCTGAAGCTGAGACAAACAAGGTATGCCCTTGGTTGATTAAAGATGAGACTAGCAAGGTGTGCCCCTCATTGATTAAAGTTAAGACTGGCAGGGTGTGCCCTTGGTTAGTTGAAGTTGAGGCTAATAGGGTGTACCCCTGGTTGATTAAAGCTAAGACTTGTAGGGTGTGCCCCTAGTTGATTGAAGCTGAGACCGGCAAGGTGTGCCCTTAGTTGGTTGAAGCTGAGACTGACAGGGTATGCCCTTGGTTGGTTGAAGCTGAGACTAACACGGTGTGCCCCTGATTAGTTGAAGCTAAGACTGGAAGGGTGTGCCCTTAGTTAATTGAAGTTGAGACTACCAGGGTGTGCTCCTGATTGGTTAAATTTGAGACTAGCAAGGTGTGGCCTTGGTTGGTTGAAGATGAGACTGGTAGGGTATGCCCCTAGTTGATTAAAGTTAAGGCTGGCAGGGTGTTCCCTTGGTTGATCGAAACTGAGACTAGCAAGGTGTGCCCCTAAATGGTTGAAGCTGAAACTGGCAGGGTGTGCCCTTGGTTGATTGAAGTTGAGACTGGTAGAGTGTGCTCTAGTTGGTTGAAGCTAAGACTGGTAGGGTGTGCCCCTATCTGATTGAAGCTGAGATTGGCAGGGTGTGCCCGTGGTTGATCGAAGATGAGACTAGCAGGGTGTGCCCCTAGATGGTTGAAGTAGAACATGGCAGGGTGTGTCCCTGGTTGATTGAAGCTAAGACTGGTAGGGCGTGCCCCAGTTGGTTGAAGTTGAGACTGCTAGGGTGTGGCCCTAGTTGATTGAAGCCGAGACTAGCAGGGTGTGCCCCTAGTTAGTTGAAGCTGAAACTGGCAAGGTGTGCCCCTAGTTGATTGAAGCTGGGACTGGCAAGGTGTGTCCAAGTTGGTTGAAGCTGAGACTGGCAGGGTGTGCCCCTGGTTGGTTGAAGCTAAAACTGGAAGGGTGTGCCCCTTGTTGATTAAAGTTAAGACCGTGATGACAGCTATCAAGGCATCTCTACATCCTTCGAAGTGTTGTGCTTAATCCCACTCTTGGTCTAAGGCTTCTTCTTCTTCTTCTGGTGCAAGCAATTCTTTCCCTAATGGCCTTAGGATTGTTTCCCACCATATAAGGGGCCGTAGGGCCTTATCATGGCATAGAGAGGTAACTTCATAAGGTGTGACCAATATCTCCTCCTTGCAAGGAGCCCCAGGTCTAGCGAAGTTGTTCGGCGTGCATCAAAACTCTTTTTCTCTCCATTTTTCCTTGGGGTTAGGCTTGTATCCCAGCCCCCACTTCCTCTTGTTATAGGTTGTATTTAATGCCTTTGCTCTAGAGTGATTCTTTGCATGTTACTTGAAGTTTTGTCACTTAGCCAATGAGAAGACATACTCAACGCTCATCGGTGATAGATTAAACGTTGTGTTCATAGGTTTAATTTCAAAATAGTGGTAAGGGATGTCTTTCTCCGAGTGTTGGATGTCAATGGCTGGAACGTTTGATTCTTATGTACCGTAGTCATTTGGAATGACAAGCTCAGGTTCAGCGAGGATAGAGATTACGTTGTTGTCGACAATGCATTTCACTTGCTAGTGAAGAGTGGGGGGACTGCTTTGACTTTGTAAAGTCATGGCTTTCCCAGAAGCATGTTGAAGGATGTGGATATATCCAAGACTTAGAAAGTGATGACTAACGTATAGGGACCGATTTGTACTTCAATGTCCACTTCACCTTCTACAGTTCAACGAGATTTTTCAAAGGTTGTGAAGCTCATGTTGCTTGGTCGGAAAGATGATGGGTAGATCCCAAAGAGGATTTTTGTTTGGAGTGGGTACTTATTTAGGCTTGAGTCATTATTAATGGGACCAGCAGAACTCGTAGGTTAATATATCGTAAGGCAATATTGAGAGACCTTCCATGATCTCATCGATTGGGAGGAAGCTTATTGTTTGTGAAGGTGATAGCTATGGGTGTGAGGAGTTGCCCGATCATCAACGTAATAATCTCTGGTGGAGTATCTGAGGTGATGTGAGCATCGTTCAGCATCTTAGCGAACAATTCCTGGTGTGTTCGTGATGTGCATATTAGTTCCCATACAGATACCTAATCTGGGATCGTCTTGAGCTATGTTACTACATCAGGTGTAGTCTCTTTCTTTTTTTTTACACACGCACACACACCCCCACACATGACACTGGTGGAATTTCACCACGACATCAGGTGTAGTCTCATGTCCTAACTTTGACAAGGCACCTTTGGAGCCACTGTTGTCACCACGTCTGCTAAGGCTCAAGCCCTTCACTTTGTCGCACTCCGAATAGTGTTAAGGAATCGCCTTGTAGCATAGAGGCTTCTTCTCCTCAAATGTCACTAGTTGAGCTAGGAGTTGTACCGATGCTGCAGGAATTATCACTGTCTCTTCTTCGTATGGAGCCCTTACCCTTAAGACCACTCAGTTACCTATGTTGAATGAGATGCGATGAGGTTCATCCTCATAGATGATATGAGGGTTAGGTCGTGGCTTGATTGCACTTGTGGTTAGAGGCTATTATGGGATGAAGAAAGGTCTTCTCTCCATTATTGATGCTTATTGGGGAGTCCTTCTATCATGCGATAGCTGATAAGGTGTGCGGAAAGATTCCCTTAGTGGCTTTTTAGTGATTTCATTTCCTGCTCCTTATAAGATGATCAGCTCATATGTTGAGGGTGCCCCTTCCCAGAAGACTGGTTTAAAGTTGGAGGGTTTGCCTTTCAATACCATTAGCTTGTATGGTTGATAAGGAGTGTTCCTTCCTTGAAGGATTACCAGTTCAGTTGCAGAGAGAGGGGTCTGAGGTGCCCCTTGCAAGACCAGTGGTGCATTTAAGTGGTCTCCTGATATGGCATGAATAGATTGTGGAGGAATGAAGAAGCAGTCAATATTTTCCTTTTTGAGGACGTTGACTATTAGACATCACAATGAGCTGGGGTCTAATGGATGTTGTGGTAAGGGATTCTGAAGGATATTTGTGGGAGCCTAAAAAATGAGCTATCGATGTCCTAGAGGGGAGTGAATAAGACAATACTAAATATTTCGAGATAATGTGGAATAAATAAATAATTAATCTCAATTGCTTAAAGTATTGAAACCTTGATTCTAAATAATTTGTAGGACAACCTTCACCTAAAAGATTTAGGCAGGACGACCTTATTTCACTGCATCTTTGAAATCAATCATTTAAACTAGCAAGAGACAATTAAAATAAATAAAGTATTCACAGTAATTGAAATAAATAATCATAACCAATACACAAGGAGTTATAGTGGTTTGGTGCTTAAACCCACACCTACTGTACAATCAAAATTACTACCTTTGTAATTTTATCTTTCACTGTTTCAAGATTTTCACAGGGTCACCTTAACAACCTGATATAGTTCTTGTAATTTTCACGGGCTGTCACAACAAAACCCACTTTGTGATTTTCTCGAGCTTACCACAAAACAACCTGCTGAGATTTTCGGTCAATCTCAGAAAAAAACCCAAATGAAATAAAAGTAATTACAGTGTACTTATCTTCAAATGCTGAAGGTGTAACCGAAGCTTGATTGCAGCGATCTTCTTTCTTAGGAATTAATGTAGTAGTATATATTTAACTCGAAAGAATATAGGGATCTAACATATTTTCAATATAATAAAAGAAAACCATAATGCTGCAAATTAAATTCTCTAAATCTTAAGTAGAGTATGAATTACTCTATTAAATACGATTAAATCCAACTTGAGAAAGAGAATAGAATAAGCTAAACAAATATTAGAATTACCACACAAATAGCTTAAGGAGGACCTGACTTCTCTCTTTGTTTAAGGAAATTATTCACCAATTTTCATGTTTTGAATGAATGAGAGAATGCCTCTATTTATAACAAAAGGATTTGGAAATTCGGTCAGCCCAATTTTTGGTTTGGCTAGACGAATTTCAAAAATTACGATCCAATGGCTCTTGGATTTTGTGAGATAAAATAAATCAGATTTTAAACTGGCCAAATACAGGGTTCAGCTTACTAGATTAGTCTAAAATCCAAAGAAATGAATTGATGAAAACTTAACCGAACAAAACTTTATCCTGGCCAAATCCAAAGTTGGGTTGGTCGAGCTAGCAACTAAAAATCTGAACATTTTTTTAAATGTAACGCCCCGAATTTCAGGGGCCGAGTATGAACTTGGCTCCCGAATTCCCGGATGTCACGTATGCCCCCAATGGGTTCCAGATTCCAATATATTTGGGTTTATTCATAAGTAATGAGGAGTTAGGTAAACCATAAGCATGAGAATATCATAAAATGTAAATATGAGCCGCTAAACATGTAAGATATCCAAAATACAATGCTAAGAAAATCCAAACCGGGAACTAGTCCCATCCAGATAAATATCCCAAAATTACTAGGGCCCTAGCCCATGTCCCGTGACCATCCATACATAAACTAGAAGAAACCATTGAAAGTCTGATAGTATGCTCTCTCCTCCTCATCGTCCATTCCTGCATCCTCCAACACATCTAGCTCTATCGACCCTGCATCTATGATAGGTTCTGGTTGGTGTTTTGGAACACCATCCCAGAGTGGGATGTGAGTAGCTAACTCAGTAATACCATTAGCAATAGGTCACAAAAATTATCATGCATAAGAGTAAATTCAGTGAACAACATACATCATAGAATCCTAGATACTCTGGTTAATGTAATGCGTGGTCAATAATATGATGCATGCCTCTCACCACCAACACTCCCTCGAGTGACAACATGTAACGCCCGTGAAAAATCCATACTTGGGCTCGAGTACCAACTTGACTCGAAATTGCGTAGAATTAATTCTTTTAGAAAATATGACTAAGTTAGCTAGCACAACGCTGGAGTAGCTAGAAAATAGTCCCTGATCACTTTAAATACGTTTTACAAGACCCAAATCGAGTAGAACCAATGACTCTATAATACTCTATAACCTCGGACCAAACTCTAAGCAGGTTTGTTCTCTGGACCACTTTGAATCTTTGTATTGGATCTAGACCGCGCGTCGAAAGTTTGATACCTCCTATCTTACACCGTTAGAACCGCCTAGCTGGATTGACACTCATTTCGAAAATCAAGTCAAACCGATAATCACAGGCTATTTCATTGAGCCCAGACCGAAGAGAGTGCGAATAGGGACAGAATTGGAATTTCAAATTCAAATCTGGCACATGACTTAACGCGTCAGTATTGAGCGTTCTGACCGTCAGAATTCATCCAGATTACACCCTCGGATCAGGAGAAATTTCTATTTTATATCATGAGACTTTCAGCCCTGATCTACGTGCGGTGACCGCTGAACTGAAACTAGTCCGCCACGTGCGATCTGCGAACCCTGCCGGACTGAAAACTTAATACGTGCTAGATCTGGTACGCATGAGCTTAAGTCCGATCGCATTCGACCAGGGGACCACCAAAAAGCATCTTTTGGACCGAAACAGCCCCGAATTGGATATGCACTAAGTAAACTTTGTACCGGAACCTATTTTCAGCATTTTTAGGCTTATAAAAGGGGTTGAAACCCTCACTCCTCTCTCCCATCCGAAATTGCAAGAAACTCTAGATTGGGAGAGAGAAAAGGTGAGATTTTGTGAGAGAGAGTGGGATAGATTTTTCCAGCCTTCGAGCCGCCTGTTGCTACTGCCTAAGCAACACCTCCTGATCACCAAGCCGATGATTCTTTCACGTTTTCAGGTAATAACTAACCCTAGAAGTTGCTGATTTGGGGATCACTAAGATCCATAGCTTTTTAACCAATAGATCTTGTAAAACAGGTTCTCTTATCGCCGTTGACGAAGCGTATACGCTCCGTTCGAAACAACACGTCTATAAGAGACTAGGTGAGGATTTTAGACGCTTTGATTGACGGTTTCCAACGCTTTCAATGTCGTTTAATAGTAGATTATCGATGGCATCGCCGTTTGACATGTACAACATGCTATCCGTTTCCTGTTTCGTAAATCAACGAAGAATATGAGATTTAGGGCATTTTAGTCATTTGCAGGAAGTACTGATTACATTCATATTTTGCTGATGTGATTGACATGGTTTGTTGTCGCATTAGGAAGTTAGGAATACGTGCATAATTAGTTTGGCGAAGAGATTCGCCTAATTGCGCACTTCGGGTCGACATACTATATGTAGACTTAAGTGTGTAGTGTATGTGTTTGTATAAATGCTTGTATTAGTATGTATTGAATTAAATGATGTTATGAGATAGTTTGAGATTGATTTCTCAATTAATATGCTGACCTAAATGATTTCCTACATGTTGACTATATGCATGATTTCATTACATGCATGAAATATATGTGCTTGAAGATTTACTTAAGTTGAATGTTATAACATGTGTTAACATGCTCACATGATTGTATTTCAATTCCAATATTCCTATATAAGTTGCTGATGTGATTCCATAATTGTTTGGGACTAGACTTAGTCTAGGCAGTCGATAACCGATCGAATTCGTGGCTGGCTGGTCTTGGCCACGAACGACGCGTCGATGAACGCGAGTCGTGTTTGGAGTTGGCGGCAATGGTCAGGCCACCCGAAGTGTTTTACGCACTTCATGTCATTCGACTTGAGATGCGATCGAGCTAGTCGAGCCCGTCAAGTAACCCGACTGGCCGATGTATGTTCACCCTGTATGAGTCATAACTGCTTGAACCTAGGGTACTGAACTTACCATTGTAAACCCTGTTAACCATGGTACCTTGATCCACGAAGACTCATGAGCCGGGCATGGTGGTATGGGACACCATGGTCGAGCTGTCGGCCTACGTTGGGGCCACAAACCTCTCCGTAGTGACCAGTGAGCACCTAGTCTCGTGAGCAGATTATGGTGGTATGGGACAATATATTCTAGCTGTCGGCCTACACTGATCAGGCGACGAGTCCTTTGTAGTGACTGCGAGCGTATTCTGAGTCTACGGGAGGCGACGACCCTTCAGTAGCAGTAGAGTACAGTAGGCCTGTATTGATAAGGTGATGGGGGAGCGGTGCAACGAGTGCGAGCAACAGCCCTGACAACCCTTGCAGCGACCTACAAAATATACATCGTATAAGATTACTAGGAGTGACGACCCTAAACAGGATCTGTGTTGGGATTGATACAAGGAAAGTACCTTAGTTTCCCAATCCTACTTTTTGAATGGATTAATAACAACTCGAAAATCATATCACCATGCCATTGCATGTGCCTGGAAGATGTGGAGCACTTGAGGGTCGATTGCATGCCGCGGTCGTAAGATGGTGCCGTATGAGGGAGATCGTCGGTGAGGGCATACATCACGTCATGTCATCTTGCATTAACAACAGTATTAGGATTGTCTGATTTACTGCTTTACTATTATCGCATGATTGATTTGTGAACATGCTAATCTTTGCTCTGTGATTCCACTGAATTGATCACTCACTCCCACGTTACGGGATGGTGTTTGTAACACCCACCAGACCCTGTTGTAGATGCAGGTGAGGCTGAGATCCAGGAGGCAGAGCCAGAGTTCGACGAGGACCAGGACGAGTTCTCGTACATGCAGTATCATGATGGCTTTGCGTAGGTGACCTGGGTTGATGGGACTTCAGTGGGACTATTTTGAACATTTTAATTTGTTCATGTATATGTTTATGAAACTCAGAGATGTATTCATACTTTAGAGATAGATGAGATCTACTTTATTTTTCCTTACAGTGATATATATATTGTTTAGTCTTCTGCTTGCTTTTATCACTGGATCGGGAGTATGAATTGCAGTTTTTGTATACTTTTACTCATGTGAATGCTTTAAATCAGACAACATTGAATCGTAATCATTTTTGTTGCATAAGTGACGGTGTGGAACTCGAGAGTTGAGTTTATACACGACCCCCGATTTTCAGGGTGTTACAAGTTGGTATCAGAGCATGAATAAGAGTATACTGGGCCTGGGTTAT
This sequence comes from Magnolia kwangsiensis, assembly GCA_037074715.1. Lineage (NCBI taxonomy): Eukaryota > Viridiplantae > Streptophyta > Magnoliopsida > Magnoliales > Magnoliaceae > Magnolia > Magnolia kwangsiensis. The sequence continues at coordinate 37,158,618 of CM073580.1, read as the reverse complement.
GGTCTCGCGACGTACGTTGTCGCTTCTTTTGACTTAGGTGGGTGCGAGAAGGGTCTAGAAACATTTCTAGGATCACAGATTCGCCAATAGGCGAAGTCAATTCGGATCGATCGCATGATCGAGTCTGTAACGCAACTCGGGTCGCGGAAAGTAACCCGAATATCTCCTAGGTCATAGGAAGTCGGGTTGAGACATTATTTGAATGATTTTAAACCCGTGAAAGTAAATCTTTGGGCCGTGGGATGACCACGACTCCTGTATTCAATCGCCAGGGCTTAAAAACCCCGTTTCACCAAAAATCTTCAAATTCTTCCTCTCACCACTCCAATCTTCATTTTTTTCTTATCCATTTTATGTTAGGCATCAAAAATAATATAAAAATAACATAAAATAATACTTTCACAAAATTTTACAGTGAATAGTAAAATTTTATGAAAAATGGTCATAACGTCATTCTAACTTCACTTTCTTTAGCAACTAAGGGTCTAAATGGATGTACTAGATCCTTCTACCCCAAAATCATATGCTGCATGATAGGGTTTTGTATTTGAGATTGCAGATTGGTCCCGAAAATCCCTGAACACATGTTTGGGCCTTTGTAGGTCAAAATACTATGAACCAAGGGTTGGACCGTACATATCTGGGATCCTTGGACCATGGGGGACCGACCATCTGGTCCCACCGACCGGATGCACCATCGGTCGGTGATGCCATCGCCGATCCGGCGATGCATCACCGTACAGGTGGGCCCACTTGAAGCAATTTTCGGGCGCACGCCCTTATATGCCATGTACACACCCCCCATATGTGTCCCATCCAAAGAAAACCCCTAAAACTTGCCTCTCCTTCACAAACAACCCTCCCCATAGCCCTATTTGCATTTTTCAGCAACTATCTCCAAATTCTGTGATTCCCAACCACCCCTAGATCCATCCTTGGCCAAAAACGACCACCGTCCATCGATCGTTTGAAGTTGGCAGCCCTCCTTCTTGAAGATTTCATCATTTGGAGCTCCAAAAACCTCCAAATCGAGCTGAAATCGTGAGGTGATCCATTCTACTCTTTCATTTTCATTTCTCCTTGAAATTACATCCTTGGGAAGCTTGAAGCATCCCTCTACGACACCTAGATCTCCCTTTTCCAAATTGGACAGCCACTTCTCTACATTTTCTTCATTTTCCATGGCTTTCGTGGAAGCCATTTTAGGCCTTTTGTCACTCTCCACCATCTTATCTTTGATGGGTAAAAGGAAGACTGCAGTAGACGAGGCTGGGTTAAGTCGCCCTGCTCAATCGAGAAGACCACAGGGTGGTACCGCAAGTTCAAGCGCCGCCACAGGTCCAGCTACAGCCCTAGAGTGCCGTACAAAGTGGAATTTGGATCCCCATACTCACCTTGGGCAAGTAATTCTATCAGAGATGCCTCACGGCCAATACACTGATCACAAAGTGTTGTTTGAGGCGGACGTGGAAGGGCGACTGTTCGGTGAATTTTTCTTGTTCGAGCGCATTGAAGCTGCGCATTGGGGTCCGATCTTTGAAGCCTCCGCTCGTGCTAATGTGAGCACCGTTCGTGCCTTCTACGCTTGTATCCAGAATTCTACCTTGGAGCCATTGCAGTTTAAAATCCCTTTTGGTAGAGATCGGATGGCTACGATAGATGTGCAACTGATTGCGCGACTTCTGAACGTGCCTCTTGGTGATGTTCATCCTAGTGAGAAGAATCTGAGGAGTAGGCGTGAACGAGATCGCCGCACCAGGTTTCTGTGCAGTAAGTTGGTTCCATGGCAGTCTAATAATAGCCTCAAAGCGACGTATATGTCTGATGATTTACGCCTGCTGCACCATATCTGCACGTACAATGTTTATCCCAGGTCGACGAATCGCATTGAATGTACATGCCTTATGGTTGATTTCCTGTATTTGGTGGCCCAGGGAGAGAACGTATGTATGGCCACTTTCATCTTGCGACAGATAATCCTTATAGCCAAGTCAAGAAGAACGTCCGAATCGCTTCCTTTTGGCCGACTGATATGCAAGATCGCGCTTGAGTTTGCTTACAGACTTGGGCCGGAATTGCCAGTTTCGATTCATAGCATTGATGAATCGACTATGGTCAAGATGAAGATTGGGTCTCAGTACCGTGAAAATCAGCTTGAGGAGGATAGCGAGGATGACTTTGATGATGAGGAAGAACAAAGTGAGAAAGAACCTGGAGCAGAAGTTTATGAAGAAGTTCAGGAAGAGGGAGAAGAGGAGGCTCAGGATACAGATGAGAGCCCTCCTCCTTCTGCGCAGGCTACTAGCGATGATCATATTGCTTGGATTGAGGAGAGCCAGATCGCCTTGCGAAGGAAAGTTCAGGAACTTCGCGCTGAAGTCGAGGATGCCAAGGCCGTTAAAAAGAGAAAATTCGGCAAGGTGACTCGCATCTTGAAGGCGATCCTGTGTTGCTTGCAGGATAAGGGTGCTCCTCCTCCGTCACCCGACTCGGACTAGCGATGCGACCTTAGATGTTGTTGTTAGTAGTTAGTCATTTCCTACTTTTATTGTGTAAGCTTGTTAGGGCTAGTGCTTTGCTTATGTTGTTGTTGTAATTTTAACTGTCTTAGTTCCTATGTATTTCTCGTCATGATGCTTGTAAGGATATATCCCTTGTACTGTGACAATTTTGATTAAATGAAATGCATGGAATGTCTTTGACTCCTTGTGTGAATGATTGCAGTGTATTGGTGCTATTGAGACTGACAAGGTTGTGCCCCATTTTGAATATAGGAAATGCTGCCTAAGGCTACGCGGACCACGGTTCGGCTTGCATTGAGTGAGCATATGGATCAGACTCCTTCGCAGTCTGACACCCATGCGGATCCTGTTGTGGGCCCGATTCTTGAGACAGTTCGAGCGTCTCAGCCTACTGCTAGTCCTACAGTTGGACCACCGCCGTTCACACCGTCAGTCAGAGAGCCAAATCGTGCATCTACTTCGACGCAGCACCCGCCACAGCCTGTTCCACCTCCTGACAGATTTGAGCAGATGTTGGCTATGATGCAACAGCAGCAGCAGCTTTTGACTACCATTGTGGGGACATTAGCCTAGGGTGGGGGTGTGACTCCACCTGCACCACCTGTGCATCTAGCTGAGGATGCTTATACATACACCCAGGATGAGGGCACGACTCATCCTGTACCGCTTGCTTACCCTGCGGGGAATGCCGCAGATACACGGGGCCTATTAGAGCGATTTCAGCGCTTACGGCCTCCCACTTTTATGGGTTCTCACAGACCCGAGGAGGCTGAGTACTGGCTCGACCGTGTGTCGAAGATATTACGGATGCTTCATTGCATAGAGGCAGAGCAGGTAGAGCTGGCTACATTCCTGTTTGAGTGAGAGGCCAGCCTATGGTGGGATAGCGTATTGCGGACCGTTGCCGCCAACTTTGTATGGACATGGACAGCGTTTGAGTTCCGCTTTCACGAGAAGTATTACCCCCAGACTTACAGGCATGACAGGGAGAATGAGTTTCTCCGCCTCAAATAGGCAGTCATGACAGTCACGGAGTATGAGCATCGGTTTACGGAGTTGGGCAGATACGTCCCGACTATTTTGGCTGATGAGCAGATGCGCATACGGCGCTTTTTGGAGGGTTTGCGACCGGATATTCGGTCGAAGATGTGCTGTGTGACCATTCCCTCATATGCGGAGTTGATTCACTTGTCTATGCGGGCAGAGCAGGATGTGGATCGACTTGCGCGATCTCGTGGCCCTGTTTCTTCTAGGCCATGACCAGACATGCAGGACAGGCCCTTCGCGGGCAAGAGGCCTCGCGTCGACCCTCCTACTCGGGCCATAGTGCCAGCACCATCGTTTCGCCGCCCCGAGTTATCGTGCACATATTGTGGGAGGACGGGCCACTTGGCGCAGAGCTGTTTTTCTCAGATGCGGGACAGTGGGTTCTCGCCGCCGTAGAAGATTGACCATGCACGATCATAGGCGATATCAGCACCACCTATACGGTTAGCTCCTGCGCACCCTTCTTTCAGACCTCCGGTATCACAGATCAGACAGCCTCCACTGCCCTTGACACAGCGGCCGAACCGACCACAGCAGGCTCGGGTTTATGCATTGATAGCTGAGGCAGCTGCGACACCGACTTTTCAGCATTCAGCCTTCGAGGTCACAGCCCATATTGGAGGTACTCCTATTCTTGTGATGGTGGACACTGGTTTCACGATTTCTTTGATATCACGTGCTGTAGTCCGGCGTCTTGGGTTACAGACTATCACTATGGATAGCGTGCGGGTCTTTGCAGCTCATGGGGATTATTCGGATATTATCCAGATGTGTGAGGGTTGTTTGGTTGATCTGGGAGGTAGGACGATGGCTCTTGATCTTGTCGTCGATCCCTCTCTCGTTTATCTCGACGTCATTCTTAGCATGGACTGGTTGACTGCTGGGAGGGCCGAGATTGACTGCGAGACTCGTATGGTGACGGTGTACGAGCCTGAGGGCACGCCTTTCTCGTTTTCAGTGCGGGTAAATCTCCCTTTCCGCATACTTAGTTACGCCACTTTATTGCTTGACGCTGGTGCCCAGATACTTGAGCATATGTCAGTCGTTTCAGAGTTGGGGGATCTGTTCAGGAAGATCCCTGGTTTGCCGCCCCGACGAGAGATCGATTTCACTATCGATCTGGTTCCTGGTTCTACGCCCGTCTCACTGCCGACATATCGCATGGCACCGTGTGAGATGGAGGAGTTGAGGACGTAGATTGATGGTCTGCCAGAGCTTGGCCTTATACGGCCTAGTGTGTATCCTTGGGGAGCACCGGTCCTATTCGTGAGGAAGAAGGACGGTTCGATGCGATTGTGTATTGATTATCGCAGGCTGAACCAGGTCACGGTGAAGAACAAGTACCCTTTACCCAGGATCGATGACTTGTTTGATCAGTTGAGAGGAGCGCAATACTTCTCGAAGATTGATCTTCAGTCAGGATATCATCAGTTGCGCGTCAGGGATGAGGACGTGCAGAAGACAGCATTCAGGACCAGTTTTGGCCACTACGAGTTCCTCGTGATGACGTTCGGTCTCACGAACGCACCAGCCGTGTTCATGGATCTGATGAACCGGATATTTCGGCCTTTCCTCTATCGATTCGTCGTTGTATTCATTGACGACATTTTGGTGTACTCTAGGAGTCGAGAGGAGCATGAGGAGCACTTGCGTTTGGTCCTGGATACTCTCAGACAGCATCAGTTGTTCGCACAGTACAAGAAGTGCGACTTCCGGAAGCAGGAGGTGAAGTTCCTGGGACACATGGTGTCCAAGGATGGCATGACAGTTGACCTGTCTAAGGTAGCTGCGGTGCAGGATTGGGAGCAGCCTGGTTCTGTCACTGAGGTGAGGAGTTTCTTAGGTCTCGCTGGCTACATCGGCGCTTCATACAGGACTTCTCGAAGATCGCGAGACCCTTATCTCAGTTGACACGGAAGGACATGAAGTTCGCCTGGAATGACAAGGCGGAGTTAGCTTTTCAGGAGCTGAAGGACAAACTTACGTCCGCCCCTGTGCTAGTATTGCCAGAGCAAGGGGTTAGATACACTATATACACTGACGCGTCTAGCGTTGGTTTGGGTTGTGTCCTTATGCAGAGGGACAGGGTAATTTCGTATGCCTCGAGACAATTAAGGAAGCACGAGGAGAATTACCCTACACACAACCTAGAGTTGGCAGCCGTTATATTCGCACTGAGACTCTGAAGACATTACCTCTACGGAGAGGAGTTTGAGCTCTTTTACGACCACAAGAGCCTCAAGTACATATTCACGCAGCAAGACTTAAATATGAGGCAGTGGCAATGGATGGAGACGTTGAAGGACTTCAAGTTTGAAGTCTCTTACCATCCTGGGAAGGCGAACCTTGTGGCTGATGCGTTGAGCCGCAAGAAGGCGATAGAGTTTACGGCTCCGCTGATGGTTGCTGAGTGGGATATGGTTGAGTTTTTGCCAGACTTTGAGCAGAAACTCACCGTAGAGGAGCCGTTTGAGTTCATCGCACATGTACAGGTGCGATCTCAGATCGATGACCGAGTCATCGAGGCGCAGAGGGACGATGCGCATCTGACTGAACTTCGAGAGCAGGCCAGTGATGATGCAGACGCCGACTGGTGAGTTGGTATGGATGGGGGCTTACGTTATCGTGACCGCCTATGCGTCCCAGATATCCCTGACTTGAGACGAGAGATTCTCGAGGCTGCGCATTGTACTAGACTCGCGATGCATCCAGGTAGTACGGAGATGTATCGTGACGTAAAGAGGACGTATTGGTGGGAAGGTATGAAGACCCACATAGCAGAGTTCGTGTCCCGTTGTCTCACTTGTCAGCAGGTGAAGGCAGAGCATCGCCGACCACCTGGACTTTTGCAGCCTATGCCGATCGCAGAGTGGAAGTGGGATTTCATTTCCATGGACTTCATTTCTGGGTTGCCGAAGACAAGGAAGGGACATGATTCCATTTGGGTGATCGTCGACCGTCTGACGAAGTCGGCGCACTTCCTACCGATTAGACTTACGAACTCTGCAGATGAGCTGGCCAGATTGTACATCAGAGAGATTGTGCGTCTGCATGGAGTTCCGCTGGAGATCGTGTCGGACAGAGACATGCGGTTCACTTCTATTTTCTGGACTCGCATTTAGGAGGCTATGGGTGTGAAGTTGAAGTTCAGTACTGCCTTCCACCCACAGACGGACTGACAGACAGAGCGGGTGAACCAGATCTTAGAAGACATGTTGCGAGCTTGCGCATTGGACTTCAAGGACAGTTGGGATGATTGTCTTGCATATGCGGAGTTTGCGTACAACAACAGCTTTCAGACGAGTATCAGTATGGCACCTTATGAGGCGCTGTATGGGCGACCTTGTCGCGCACCGCATTGCTGGTTAGAGGTCGGTGAGCGTAGCTTGATTGGCCCAGAGTTAGTGCAGGCGACGTCAGAGAAGATCGATATTATTCGACGTCGGCTTCTTACAGCGCAGAGCAGACAGAAGAGTTATGCCGATACGAGACGGAGGCCACTAGAGTTCACAGTTGGGGATCATGTGTTTTTGCGAGTTTCCCTTATGAAGGGAGTCCTTCGGTTCGGGAAGAAGGGGAAGCTAGCACCGTGATTCATTGGTCCATTCCAGATCCTCGGTCGTGTGGGAGCAGTGGCTTACCGATTGGCTTTACCCACGCCTCTCGCGAGCGTTCACAACGTATTTCATGTTTCTATGCTGAAGAAGTACGTTGCTGATCCTTCCCATATCATCAGATGGGAGCAGGTGCAGTTAGGAGAGGATGTTACTTATATCCTGCGACCGACACGTATCCTAGACAGGAAGGAGCAGGTACTGCGTAGCAAGGTGATTCCCCTTGTGAAGGTATTGTGGACGCATCACTCTGAGGAGGAGGCTACCTGGGAGATAGAAGCCGAGATCAGAAAGAACTACCCACAGCTTCTCGAGGAGTACGAAAAGGTATAAATTTTGAGGACGAAATTATTTCTTAAGGGGGGTAGATTGTAACGCCCGTGAAAAATCCATACTTGGGCTCGAGTACCAACTCGACCCGAAATTGCGTAGAATTAATTCTTTTAGAAAATATGACTAAGTTAGCTACCGCAACACTAGAGTAGCTAGGAAATAGTCCCTGATCACTTTAAATACATTCTACAAGACCCAAATTGAGTAGAACCAATGACTCTATAATACTCTATAACCTCGGACCAAACTCTAAGCAGGTTTGTTCTCTGGACCACTTTGAATCTTTGTATTGGATCTAGACCGTGCGTCGAAAGTTCGATACCTCCTATCTTACACCGTTAGAACCGCCTAGCTGGACTTGACACTCATTTTGAAAATCAAGTCAAACCGATAATCACAGGCTATTTCATTGAGCCCGGACCGAAGAGAGTGCGAATAGGGACAGAATTGGAATTTCAAATTCAAATCTGGCACGCGACTTGACTCGTCAGTATTGAGCCTTCTGACCGTCAGAATTCATCCAGATTACACCCTCGGATCAGGAGAAATTTCTATTTTATATCATGAGACTTTCAGTCCTGATCTACGTGCGGTGACCGCTGAACTGAAACTGGTCTGCCACGTACGATCTGCAAACCCTGCAGGACTGAAAACTTAATACGTGCTAGATCTGGTACGCATGAGCTTAAGTCCGATCGCATTCGACCAGGGGATCACCAAAAAGCATCTTTTGGACCGAAACAACCCCGAATTGGATATGCACTAAGTAAACTTTGTACCGGAGCCTATTTTCAGCATTTTTGGGCTTATAAAAGGGGTCGAAACCCTCACTCCTCTCTCCCATCCGAAATTGCAAGAAACCCTAGATTGGGAGAGAGAAAAGGTGAGAGTTTGTGAGAGAGAGTGGGATAGATTTTTCCAGCCTTCGAGCCGCCTGTTGCTACTGCCTAAGCAACACCTCCTGATCACCAAGCCGATGATTCTTTCACGTTTTCAGGTAATAACTAACCCTAGAAGTTGCTGATTTGGGGATCACTAAGATCCATAGCTTTTTAACCAATAGATCTTGTAAAACAGGTTCTCTTATCGCCGTTGACGAAGCGTATACGCTCCGTTCGAAACAACACGTATATAAGAGACTAGGTGAGGATTTTAGACGCTTTGATTGACGGTTTCCAACGCTTTCAATGTCGTTTAATAGTAGATTATCGACGGCATCGCCGTTTGACATGTACAACATGCTATCCGTTTCCTGTTTCGTAAATCAATGAAGAATATGAGATTTAGGGCATTTTAGTCATTTGTAGGAAGTACTGATTACATTCATATTTTGCTGATATGATTGACATGGTTTGTTGTCGCATTAGGAAGTTAGGAATACGTGCATAATTAGTTTGGCGAAGAGATTCGCCTAATTGCGCACTTCGGGTCGACATACTATATGTAGACTTAAGTGTGTAGTGTATGTGTTTGTATAAATGCTTGTATTAGTATGTATTGAATTAAATGATGCTATGAGATAGTTTGAGATTGATTTCTCAATTAATATGCTGACCTAAATGATTTCCTACATGTTGACTATATGCATGATTTCATTACATGCATGAAATATATGTGCTTGAAGATTTACTTAAGTTGAATGTTATAACATGTGTTAACATGCTCACATGATTGTATTTCAATTCCAATATTCCTATATAAGTTGCTGATGTGATTCCATAATTGTTTGGGACTAGACTTAGTCCAGGCAGTCGGTAACCGATCGAATTCGTGGCTGGCTGGTCTTGGCTACGAACGACGCGTCGATGAATGCGAGTCGTGTTTGGAGTTGGCGGCAGTGGTCAGGCCACGCGAAGTGTTTTACGCACTTCATGTCGTTCGAATTGAGATGCGATCGAGCTAGTCGATCCCGTCAAGTAACCCGACTGGCCGATGTATGTTCACCCTGTATGAGTCATAACTGCTTGAACCTAGGGTATTGAACTTACCATTGTAAACCCCGTTAACCATGGTACCTTGATCCACGAAGACTCATGAGCCGGGCATGGTGGTATGGGACACCGTAGTCGAGCTGTCGGCCTACGCTGGGGCCACAAACCTCCCCGTAGTGACCAGTGAGCACCTAGTCTCGTGAGCATATTATGGTGGTATGGGACAATATATTCTAGCTGTCGGCCTACACTAATCAGGCGACGAGTCCTTTGTAGTGACCGCGAGCGTATTCTGAGTCTACGGGAGGCGACGACCCTTCAGTAGCAGTAGAGTATAGTAGGCCTGTATTGATAAGGCGATGGGGGAGCGGTGCAACGAGTGTGAGCAACAGCCCTGGCAGCCCTTGCAGCGACCTACAAAATATACATCGTATGAGATTACTAGGAGTGACGACCCTAGACAAGATCTGTGTTGGGATTGATACAAGGGAAGTACCTTAGTTTCTCAATCCTGCTGTTTGAATGGACTATAGCAACTCGAAAATCATATCACCATGCCATTGCATGTGCCTGGAAGATGTGGAGCACTTGAGGGTCGATTGCATGCCGCGGTCGTAAGATGGTGCCATATGAGGGAGATCGTCGGTAAGGGCATACGTCACGTCATGTCATCTTGCATTAACAACAGTATTAGGATTGTCTGATTTACTGCTTTACTATTATCGCATGATTGATTTGTGAACATGCTAATCTTTGCTCTATGATTCCACTGAGTTGATCACTCACTCTCACGTTACGGGATGGTGTTTGTAACACCCACCAGACCCTATTATAGATGTAGGTGAGGCTGAGATCCAGGAGGCAGAGCCAGACTTCGACGAGGACCAGGACGAGTTCTCGTACATGCAGTATCATGATGGCTTTGCATAGGTGACCTGGGTTGATGGGACTTCAGTGGGACTATTTTGAACATTTTGATTTGTTCATGTATATGTTTATGAAACTCAGAGATGTATTCATACTTTAGAGACAGATGAGATCTACTTCGTTTTTCCTTACAGTGATATATATATATATTGTTTAGTCTTCCGCTTGCTTTTATCACTGGATCGGGAGTATGAATTGCAGTTTTGGTATACTTTTACTCATGTGAATGCTTTAAATCAGACAACATTGAATCATAATCATTTTTGTTGCATAAGTGACGGTCTGGAACTCAGGAGTTGAGTTTACACACGACCCCCAATTTTCAGGGTGTTACACAACATCTAACGATCGCGAATGACCAACACTCCCTCAGTGCGACCTCGACTGCCGAATCGCCATAATAAATAATGCAATGTCATGTAAATGTTAGTCAAGTTGATTAATTAGGTTAATTCATCCAGTAAGTTGGGGAAACCTAGGTATCCTTTTTAGAAACATTACCCTAATCCGATCGCGTGGCTTAATGGCCATGGTCGTATGACTCTCGCGATCCTTAGCCCTCGTGGGTTCTTCATTCCCATAGCTCTTAAGCTCATATGAAAATATTTTGGGACTTCAAGTCTAACTACCGGTCACTACGGGGAGGTCGTTACCCCAGCATAGGCTGATAGCACAGGCACAGTGTCCCATACCACTGTCCCCTGCTCATGAGTTTTAGTGCTCACTAGTCCCTATGGGGAGGCTCATCACCCCAGCATAGGCTGACAGCACGGGCATAGTGTCACATACCACCATACCCGGCTCATGAGTCTTGTGGGACGTAAATTATAATTAACAGTGGGCGCAAAGGTCTCACGGTACACAACCATAGTTAACATATGAGGATGACCGATTTGTGAGCTAATATGCCCCCACAAGTTGAACCATAGAATGAACAGCCTGAGTACGGCGTCTCGTGTAGTCCAACTACGGCCAACAATTTACGGTTTAACTGGTAAGGTCAGACTTACGCATGGGCTGATCCAACAAAAGATTATCCAAGTGATTCCGGTTAATCGTCCAATCCATGAGGGGACATGTGCACAGATAGATAACATATATTCAACAAATTCATGGATAATTTCATAAATGGCAAGTATAATTCAACATTCTAGGCATATGGACAGCAATATACTAAACTCCACTAAATTGTGAGGATCATGTTCATATTCTAACAATTTAACAAGATGGACAGCCATACACCCATTCACAATAATTTAATTCACATGTGCTGGCATGAATCATACAATTTAGCTATGTAGTGGGAATCAAGTGCAATTAACTCAGCAATTCAACAATTAAGCAATGTTTCACTCCTTCTATGCCTAGCATATTTTGTATGAAAACAAGGTTTAACAACAATTCAGCAACATTTGGGGAAATTGGATGTTTAACTCCCTAATTAAACATGCAAATGACATTCCACACATTCGGGGGTGTTTAGGACCTAAATCCCTCCCCACATTTTTAGGAAATCCTAAGTCTACAATCCCAAAAATCCAACAATATGCAAGGACAATACACCATACACATTCACTAAAATCTATGATAGGCATGATAATTGGCCACCTAAAGGTAATGGTCCACACCTATTATAGATTGGAGGTCCTTGGAGTCATTCTAGGAGCGCAGGGTTCACAAATTCGATGTGTCTATGCCCTGCGCCAAGGAATTACATGTCAAGACACATGCATGAGACCCTAGCTTAAGAGAAATGGAGGAGAAGTCGAGATTGTTACCTTGAATCTGCTACACCTCATTTCTATGGCGGTAGGGTCGAGGTTTCTGGCATGTGGTGGTGGTAGGGGTGAGGGAATTTCAATTCCCTAGCTCCCTTCCACATGCACCCTCTCTCTCTCTCTCTCTCTCTCTCTCTCTCTCTCTCTCTCTCTCTCTCCCTCCCTCCCTTTGCTGGAAATGGTTGTAGGAAATGAGGGAGAGAGGAGGGCTAAGGGATTTTATATCTCAAGTTTTAAATCAGTTGGCTTTAGGTGCTGTAATCCAAGGAAGTGTACTAGTCCAAGGCATCACCCTTTAAAGATTTTTATAATAGGCGAATGAGCGCTCCTTCATTCCCCGCCATTATATCTGTAACACCCCGAACTTTTTAATACCCGAGTATTAAAAGTTCTCGAGTGTTACCATGAAGTTTAACCTAGTACGTACATGTGTACGATACCAATTTAGTTATCCTAACCCTACATCTATTCTCCAACATGAATCTGACCATTAAGAATGATCTTCATCCATAGATCAAGTCATCCGACCATTTATTTTAAGACAAGACCATCCATCATATGGTTTTATATATGTGCCTTCTCCAAATTAAATTGGTAAATAACTCTTTATCCATAATAATTTAGATATAAGTCTTTTTATAAGAATTGTTTACAAATGTGCATATAATCATATAGAAGCATTAGATTTCACAAAACTCTTAGATCAACAATAATTATGAAAATGCCATTAACCTAGAACCTTGAATTCTACATTATATGGTTATCATGATCCGTTTGATGTAAAAATTTTATACCATGCCTATGTCTCATAAATTAGTCATACATGTCAAAATTCAGTTATTAGATTATCATAAAAGTAGCCCAATTAACAAATCAGCCCTTAATCATTGATTTTGGTGTCCATCGAATGAAGAAAGCTCGTGGGTAGTCATGGTAAGACATTTCTCTTCATATGAACAACTTGGATTACCCATCATATAGGCCAAGTGTGAAATGTGAAGACCCCGCTTTGTTGGGCTTTTACTTAGGCATGAAGTTATCCTTTTGAGGCTTATCAATTCTGTATAAATCTAGATCTTCAGATTTGACCACTTTCTGTAGTCCATCGAAACTCAAACTTAGACCACACCTTGGTCTCCTACGACATCATAAAAAATTTGGACCCCGATCTATGATCCTACACTGTTGAACATTGAAGTCAATTCCTTCCTTTTCACACAAAAGGTGATATCTTAGATTTAAATTTTTTCCACCATCAATCAGCCACCAAATTTTACTCAATCGTTTGCCTATCTGGATTACACATTTACTCCAAAATTTATCCCTAATCATAAAGTATTGACCATTAATTAAGATCAAGTTCATTTTGAGCATCCGCTAGGAGAATTCCAAAGTTAAGCTTATCTAAGGTTCGGATATGTTTCATATTTGGGCTCATGGGCCAACATGAGCTTCTTATACCAATGAATGGAGTGGATTCCCTACAAATATCATGATGGACCACACGTTATACTTGCACACAACGGACAAGGTTCCCTCACGTATAGAGACGTGTTTGAAGGAAACTTCGTTCCCTAAAATTTCTAATCTCAGAAGCTCTTCAAACCTTAAAGGGTGAACATCTTCAACTAATCCAGACCATGTGGCCCGCCTGATTAATGGATCTGCCTCATTTCTAACCCCATGTCCTAACATGATACGAAGAAACTAATGAACGGAGTGGATCACTTACAGACATCATAGTGGACCCCACTTACCTAGAACACCCAACGCATACATGAAGGAGAACCTGCTTCAATGGTGAGTGTAGTCCCTATGGTGACTAACCGTGTGGCCCATCTATAACCCAGATCGACCTCAAAGTTTAGATCTTGGGCCAACACAAGGTGAGGAAACTGATGAAGGGGATGGATTTCGCAAAGGCACATCGTAAGTGAACCCCACCTGATCCGGTGGTCTAAACAAGTTGACACCCCTTCCGTGCTCATAATAACAGCGGCCAAGCAAACAACGATAACAGAAGTTTTACCACCGAAACTTCTAGATTCGACAGTCCAAAGAAGATCTGACCCGTTCAATCTCCACCTTAGGGAAATTCGATGACGACCCAAAGCATTGGGAGACCGGAAGGATCCCCACAATCCCAGGATCTCTAAGAATATGAAACTGAACCACGAGAAATGCAAGGAAAATGATAATTTCACCGGTCCCACCAATAAAACAATCTGGACCTTTGTTTTTATAGTATCCTAAGCATCCCACGACCCATCTGGAGCATCCAAAGAAGATAGCTCGGAGAAAGATCAACAAGAAGACAATCCACCATTGAAGCGAGAGTCATCTTCCTCGACCAAAATGAATAATGGGCCATGTTATCTTGTACAAGTCTAAATCCAAGTTATCCATTTGATGGCCCATCTGGACACGATCTAACCATAAGAAAGAACAAGAAAGGGCAACTGTGAACTATGTTTACGCTGCTCGTCCAAGGAACCGCAAGCAACACTTGTGTAACTCGTTCCATATACAAGATGTGCAAGAACAACCTGGAAGCCTCCACCAATATAAAACCCCACCCCTGTTGTTAGGGGACGTACATAGCAAAGGAGAGGGAGAGAGAGTGGTGCGTTCCACCAGTAACTCACCGAGTCATAAGGAACATCCAAATTTGAATATCCTTAGACAATCCAAGATCTAACTATAACACCCCGAATTTTGAGGGTCAAGCAAAGGCCCAACTCCCGAGATCCATGGCATCACTTATACAACATAGATAATGATGATTAAATGTTGTACAGGTTAGTGCATTTAAACATGAATGGGATTATACCAAATCAACATATCATACTCCAAAGACAATTAAATTAAACAAGCGAAAGACTGTATAGATATATAAAGTGTATAAGTAGATATAAACCTCAAAGTATGATCATGTCACCAGGCTGAATAATTACATGTATTGTTTCAAAATATACAAAATGATAAAGTGTAATAATATTTAGTCTATATCCCTGTAGCCCTGATGGTGCAACTTTAGGTCTACGTAGACCCGCCAGAGAGTTGCAGGTAGGAGAACTCCTCGTCATCATAGAAGGCAGGCTCCATCTCATAAGCCTTACTGTCATCTGAAGCTACAACAAAGTCTGGTTGGTGTTTTAAAACACTATCCCATAGTGGGAGTGAGTGATCAACTCAGTGGAGCTATAAGGCAAAGGTTAACATGTTATCAATTTATCAAGCAGTAATGATAAGGCAGTACAATAATCATGTCCTGAGTACTCTTGTTAATATAATAATGGGATGCGATAATGATGTATGCCCTCGCCTGCACTCCCTTTGAGACGTCATCTCACGGTCGCGCATGCAACACTCCCATTGTGCTCAACTCTAATGCTAAAGGCACATGCAATGTGGTGCATGTGCGTGATTAGCCAAGTTCTTAATTAAAATCATTTATGTAGTAGGTTCGAGAACCTAAGGTACCTCCCTTTGTATCATTTTCTCAAATAATGATCTATCTAGGGTCGTCAATCCTAGCTAGTCACATACGATGGGCAGTTTTGAGTCGCTACGAAGAGGCTCACCACCTCAGCACAGGCCTAGTTTATACTCGAGGTCACTACAGAAAGGCTCATCACCTTAACATAGTCCTAGTGTATACTCGAGGTCACTATAAGAGGCTCGTCACCTGATCGTAGGCCGACAGCTCGAATACAGTGTCCCATGCACCATCGTATTCAGCTCATGAGTTTGGGTTACTCACTGGTCACTACAGGGAGGCTCGTCACCCCAGAGGAGGCCGACAGCTCAACTACGGTGTCCCATACACCATCATACCCGGCTCATGAGTCTTAGCAGATCGTGGTACTAAGGTTAAACATGCTTTACACTGGTAAGTGGTACCTTAGATTCAGATAGTAGTGTCCATACATGGTAAACACACATTGGGCCAATTGAGTTACTTGACAAGTCCGATTGGTATGAACGCACGCTAAGTTAATCGACATGAAGCGCATACACACTCCTTGTGGCTTAACCACTGTCGATAATCACCGTATGACTCAGATTCATTAAATGTGTCCTTATTGGCAGAACCAATCGACGACTCTAACAAAATCTGCAACTGAATGCTTGGACCTCGTCGTAATTCCAATCACACTCCAAGGTAACAGCATTCACATATGGTAGTCATAACAGTATTGAGCAAACATTTCAAGCATTGCAATCATTTCAGCATTTCATAAAAATATATAATAAACATATTATCACACATATGCATTTCATACCTAAATCACGTAGTTGGTTTGAGGTTACATAAAGGAATTAATGTATATAGTTAAGGTGGTTGAGAATCTCATCTCAATGCCCTTATAAGTACCATACATCAAACACTAACTCATTCAGATATTTTATCAAACACTTAGGCTACACATTACGACGTACATGTAATATATTAGTTATAACATATATTATGGCAAATCCTTTTATAGAGGAGTTGCCACACATACAACGGTCATGTATTCTCAAGTAACAAGCATGGCAAGCACAAATCATAATTCCATATTCATTCAGACATTTCAACAAACACTATTTAATATAGTTTATATATGTGTGTAATATACGGAAAACGTCGTATCTAAGCACATGTGACAGTAATCAAGTCAATCATAAATCATTACCGACATTGAAAGCCTTGAAAACCATAACATAAACATTTATAGTCTGCACCTTTCGTCGATAAACTTGTATCAAACTCAGTTTGAACACTACGCCTTTATTTACGGCACAACAACAACCTATAATATGAAATAGGATAGCTATTTCACCATTTACTCTATTTGGATATCTAAAACAGATTAGGGTTAGGATTTCTTACCCAATAACAGAGTCAAAATCACCGGCATAGTGACACAGGAGAGACGATTCGATGCGTGGAGCGGCAGGAATGAATCCCAGCAACTATCTCTCTCTCTCTCCTTTCCTCAATCTTTCCTCCTCTTTTCTCTCTTCTCTCTCCTTTCCTCAATCTTTCCTCCTCTTTTCTCTCTTCTCTCTCCTAGGGTTTAGAAAATTCGTATAGAATGAGAGAGGGGTGGGTTTAGGTTCTTATATAGGCCCAGAAGTGAAGTCAATGGCCTCAGGGCCATGGTATACTTAGGTTATATCTAAAAGTCATCTGTTTCGAGCCAACGGAGCTCATATGGAGGCTCATTACCTATATACAGCCTGGAGAAAGTTTCACTGACAATGGATCTAAGCCAGGTTAATATTTTGGTCCAATCGAATTTATGGATTGACCGTGGAGGGCTAGTTTCAGTTCAACGGCTCTCGTCACTCGATTGGGGCCACAAGTACACTCACATGTGTAGGAAAATTTTTCTAATCTAAGGGTGTAGTTGAGTCAGAATATGATAGTCTGAAACCTTAAATTTGGCTTGCAAGCGAACGGCTCAATTTACTTAAGTTTGAGTCTGTTTTCTAAAGATATTCGCATTTCTCACACACTTTGGTTTATGCTCAATTTGTGTGTTTCTAGATACTATTTAGACTCAATTTTCTCGATAGTTTTCAATCCCAGTAAGGTGGTCATAACCGTATAGTTTCATAGTCATCGGACTTTCGACGCGCGGTACAGGTCCAATACAGAGTTTCGATGTGCTCCCGAGAGCAACTGGGTTTTGAGATTGATCCAAGGTTTCTAGGTAATATAGCGTTAGTGATTCTACTAGTTTTGGATCTTGCAGTACATATTGAAAGTGATTCAAGCTAATTTCACAAATGATTTAGTTTAGTACTTAGTTAATTTTTGTCTAATTCCTAAAGGATTCGATCCTTAGCGATTTCTGCCTGAGGTAGTACTCGTGTCTTCGTACGGATTTTTCCAAGACGTTACAATCTACCCCCCTTAAGAAGAAAATTTATCCTCAAAATTAGTACCTTTTCGTACTCCTCGAGTATCTGAGGGTAGTTCTTACGGACCTCGGCTTCTGTTTCCCAAGTACCCTCTTCCTCAATGTGATGCGTCCACAGTACCTTCACAAGCGGGATAACCTTACTGCACAACACCTCCTCCTTCATGTCTAGGACACACATCGGTTACAGTACATAATTAGCATCTTCACTCAATTGTACCTTGTCCCATTTGATAATGTGGGAAGGATCAAGAACGTATTTCTTTAACATCGACACATGAAATACGTTGTGCACACCTGTGAGTGGTGTGGGAAAAGCAGGGCGGTATGCTACCACACCCACTCAGTCTAAAATCTGGAATGGGCCAATGAATCGTGGCTTGAGTTTTCCCTTCTTGCCAAATCGAAGGACTCCCTTCATGGGGGAAACCTTAAGAAACATATGGTCCCTGACCTTGAACTCTAACTGTCGCCGCCTCGTATCAGCGTAACTCTTTTGTCTACTGTGCTGTAAGACGTCCACGCCTGATAATGTCGATCTTCTCTGAGCTCGCCTGCACCAGATCTAGGCCAATTAAACTCTTCTCACCAATTTCTACCCAGCAATGTGGTGCTTTACACGAACGCCCATACTGTGCTTCGTAAGGGGCCATTTCAATACTCGCCTGAAAGCTATTGTTATATGCGAACTCATCATAAGGAAGATAGTCATCCCAACTATCCTTGAAATTAAGTACACAAGCTCGTAACATATCTTCTAACACCTGATTCACCTGTTCCGTCTGCCCATCCGTCTGTGGGTGAAACGCAGTACTAAATTTCAATTTGAAAGGGCCTAGCTATATGCCCTAGAGGGGGGTGAATAGGGCAATGCCAAATAAAATATATAACAGCGGAATAATAAAAGAAATAAAGCACAATGCTGAATTAAAAAATCAATCTCAATAAACTAGATTTAAGAGAATGATACTATATCAGTTCTAAGGACAACCTTACACCAAAAACCAAAGGTTTAAGATAGGATAACTTTATTTCTAGAACGTCCTTTGTATAACAAACCAATGAGGAATAAAAACTAAAGCAACCAAAATAACTTGCAGAAATAAATCCTAAGTTATTACAACATTCCCCATACTTGCTTGAAATAAAATGATTACAACATTCATCCATAAATACAATCCACAAAACTGAATGAATAAAGAAATGAAAGAATAAAGCACATCCACAACACAACGATATATAGTGGTTCGCCTGTGTATACACCAACTGTTATCCAAAAGCCACACAGAATGCTACTCCACTCCTAATATCCTCACACAGGGGATTAACATGCACTATCAAAATAGATTTCACAGGTTCACCTAAAACCTTCATAATTTTGTCTTTTTATCATGGGCTTACATAATCCAAAAACCCATACAATCTGAGTTTTTTGGGTCTCCTCGGATAACCAAAACAATGAGATTTTTCTGTCAAATCTCAAACAAAACCAAAGAAAGTAAATTACACAAATGTAAAATATCTAAATCTCCTTTTGAAGTAGCCCAGTAGAACCAATCGGAGTAGAAGTTCGATTCAATGTTCAAAGTCCAATACTCACTTTATGAATGGTTCTAAGTCTAATTGATTTTAAATCAATATTTGATTTTGAATCCAAGAAGAAGGAATATCAAAAATTCCTCTTTTCTAATAAGATTGGAATGTATATCAAAATCAAATACAAAACAAGCAAGCAAAAGGAATATTTATGAGCACAAAGTGGCTTAAAAATAAACACGAACTTATCTCAGAGAATGGCCTAAAGATTGCTTGAATTGATTTGAATTGAATTAAAAAACTCTGAAGTTCGTGCTCTATTTATATCCTGAAAAATCTCATTTATGACTGGTCTTAGGATCCTAGGACTGGTCGTAGCTTCAAAGATTTTTAAAGATTTCTGTGGAATAAGGATTAGTTGTTCCACGACTGGTCCTGGGTAGCCTACGACCGGTCGTGGGCCACATACGACTGGTTGTGGGTCACGTACGACAGGTCGTAGGACCCCTAGATTAGTTGCTGGAGTTTGAGTCGTAAGGCCAAGACTGGTCGAAGAACGAGTCGTACAGCTCACAGGACTGGTTGTAGGATGTCCACGACTGGTCGTAGGACAACGAGAAAAATTCAAAAATCTTCAACAACCTAGGACTGGTCCTGAAAAACTTAAGACTGGTCGTAGCAAAGCTATGACTGGTCTTGAAGTCCCTAGGACTGGTCTTAGAATAGCCCGTACAAGCATATTTAAAATATACGAATTATGTATCCATAATGACTTACAATAAAGCCCAACCTAAGGTCAATCTAAGGTGAAACAAATCTTGAAAGTGAGATGGACATTGATAGTCTATACTCTCAAATGACCCTTAAGAGAAGCTTGAGAATTTACAAATCTTGTTGTAGGCCTTCTCGAGCTTGAACCTTTCTTGACTTGATAAAGTCTTCTTCTATTCTTGTACTCGTTAGAATCTTAAAATGCATACTTGAAGACTTCTATTCTTATATACTTCATCCATGACTAGACTTGAAACTTTCTTCATTTAAGTTCTTCATCCATGAAATACGATGTCTTGAAGCAATGAAAAGTCTCAAACATGAAACACACGATATACAAGACATAAACATAGGCTTTGGCACCACAAAATTTGACAACCAAAGGGATATGAAATCATAGCACTTACAATCTCCCCCTTTGTCAAATTTGTGACAAAACACATAGCATAAAAGATAAGAGTAACATTTGATAACAAAAAATCATGAGCCATAAAAGCACAAATTACTCTACTCCCCCTGAGTAATACGAGTACTGCTCATATAAACAGTAAACAATATGTAAACAATAAGATTCCATATTATCAATTAATCCACACATATTCCACTACAAGTACTCCCCCTTTCCATACTACTCCCCCCTTTTATCACAAAATGACAAGAGAAAGTCACAATAGGAAAGAGAACAACAACATAGAGAGTAATAAAAAGCAGATAATGAGAAAGGAATATGGAAGAAAATATCATATCATAAAATATAAATCCAGAAACATCAAGCCATAACCAAGTTAATACAATATCCAAAATAAAAGATAAGATAATGTTATACAATCCAAAAGCTAATCCGCCTAATCAGATCCAGAGGAGGGAGCAGGGATAGTAGGATCAATCTGGTGTAAGCCCCTATTGATGCGATGAAGATATTTTTGCATATATTTAAACTGCATATCGTGGGCTACACTCATGTTATCAACCTTCTCCTTCAATGCACGAAGGCGTGCATCATAACTAGATGGATCGTAATCAGGATCATTTGGCGAATTAGTTTCTATCTCATCAAATAACTCATCCATATTAACATCTTGTTGAGGAAGATCGCCAGCTTCCCCTTCATTTCTAGCATCACCACCATTACCACCAACACCACCTTCATCTACTTGGCCAGGAAGCAAATCTAACTTCATCTTATTAAGATTGACATTGTTGAAAATAAGATGATGAATTGGTGCCTCATTAATAGGTTTATCGACAAGCATGTGAGTGGCTAACACAGTCATAAGATAACCAAATGGAATATCACTATGACCCGGATGGAGATGAAATTGTATGATAAAATGACAAATCAAAGAAGGAAGGCAGACCATGGTACCAAAAGCAATAGAATGCAACACACGAACCATAAAAGAAGTCAACTCGATTTTATTACTGGACCGAGGATATAGATTTGAAATGAAAAAATGATGTAACACTCTGTATGTAGGTAATAGATACTTTGAAGGGAGCGCATTCCCTTTGTGTGTCCATTGCACATTAATTTTACATAAGTCTCTTGTTAACATGCATTTTTTCGATTCAGATGGTTTGTCGTATAGAGTATGAATCGGTATACCTTCATCATTAACGGGTATATCCATAATACCCGATATCAAATGACGGTCTACTTCAAATTTTCCTTCTCTAGTATCAATTGAAAAAGTTAAATTGTTAAGAGAGAATTCAGAGATACATGCAACCATTGATTGTGCAATTGACTGGTATGCAGGCCCATCCCAAATTAAAATGTTAGCCCAGCCAACAGATTCAAGGAGAGGAATAATACCAAATGGAGCAATGTGATTGAGATCAGCGGGATACTCAACGATAATATTACGGACACGCAAATCTCATACATCTTGAGGATCATCTTCGACTAAACGAAGGTGTCATTTTGTTATCGATGTATATCTAGATGAGGATGGACCACGGGATATTTTCTTCTTCCCTCTAGCATCCATCTTCAACAAGATATACTAAGAGCAAGAGAAATGTACAAAAAGAAGGATGGGTTTTCTCTAGATCAGCAATTTGAGAAGAAATCCTTAAAAAACCAACAAAAGATGAAATTTAGCTACACAATGATCAAATCAAAGCATAGAGAGCATGAATCTTCATGAAAAATGAAGAAATAGGACTAACCTTAAAGAAATACAAGAAATCCTATGACCGGTCGAGCCACGACTCGTCATAGGTCGGAGTGGAAATGAAGAAGGAGGTTTTGTCCAAAATATATCATGTTCACGAGCTCCACGACCGGTCGAGTGCGGTGCACGACCGGTTGTACCACGACTGGTCATGTACAGTTACAACCGGTTGATTATCGACCAAAAATACATTTTTAATGAAAAATAAAATAAAATTTCAACACATATAATACCAAATATACACTATGATACATGCAAGCAAGAATACTCAATGTAAAATGCACATACCAAGATCAAATTTTAATTTATTAAACCTACTTTTATCGAGCGATTTAGTAAATATATCAGCAAGTTGATTTTCGGTTGATATATATTTAGAGGAAATAACTTTTTCTTCAACCAACTCATGAATGTAATGATACCTAACGTCAATGTTCTTAGTACATGAATGCTGGATTAGATTTTTGGAAATATTTATAGCACTGGAATTATCACAATGTAAGATCATTGAATCTTGATTAATTTCATAATTGCTTAGCATGCGTTTTATCCAAACTAGTTAAGTACATACATATCCAGCTGCAATATACTCAGCCTCAGCAGTGGAGAGCGATATTGAGCTTTGCTTCTTGCTGAACCAAGAAACTAAGCAATTTCCAATGTAAAAACAACCACCACTGGTTGATTTTCTATCATCGATATTACCGACCCAATCAGCATCTGAGTACCCGGCCAATTGAACACTAGTATCAAAAGGATACCAAAGACCCAGATTTATAGTACTTGCAACATATCTAATAATCCGTTTAACAGTAGTAAAATGTGATTCCTTAGGATTGGACTGATATCTTGCACAAATACCAACACTAAATGCGATATCAAGTCTACTTGCAGTTAGATACAACAAACTACGTATCATACTACGATATAGTTTAGGATCTATATCTTTACCTGCAGAGTCCTTTGAAAGTCTTAATGTTATACTCATAAGAGTATCAAAGTTCTTACCATTTTCAAATTCAAACCTTTTAACCAAGTTCGTAGCATACTTGGTTTGGGAAATGAAAATTCTATCAAGTTGTTGTTTTACTTGCAACCCTAGAAAATAATTTAGTTCACCAACCATGCTCATTTCAAACTTTGATTTCATTAACTCTGCAAACTCAATAGACATGTTAGTGCAAGTTGATCCATAAATAATATCATCAACATAAATTTGAACCATCAAAATATCATTGTTATGCTTCTTAACAAAGAGCGTCTTATCGACACTTCCTACTTGAAAGCTATGACTAAGTAAGAATTTAGTCAATTTTTCATACCATGCCCTGGGTGCTTGTTTTAGACCATAGAGAGCTTTTTTTAGAGGAAATACAAGGTCAGATAACTTGGGGTCTTCAAACCCTTAAGGTTGTTCAACATACACCTCTTCATGTAAATCGTCATTCAAGAAGGCACTCTTTACATCCATCTGGCAAATTTTAAATTTTCTAAAGCATGCGATGGAAATAAAAAGTCTGATTGATTCAAGGCGAGCGACTGGAGCAAAGGTTTCATCGTAATCGATGCCTTCAATCTGAGTGTACCCTTGTACAACTAGTCTAGTCTTGTCTCATATTATATTTTCAAGTTCATCAGACTTATTTTTAAAGATCCATTTTGTTCCAATAATGTGTTTATCTTTAGGACTAGGAACAAGATACCAGACATCATTATGAACAAATTGATTAAGTTCATCCTGCATAGTAACTATCTAATTTTCGTTAGAAAGTGCTTCTTTCACATTGACCGGTTCTATTTAGGTTGTAAAACAAACATAATTACATGTGTTCTCAAGTTGTTTGCGAGTACGAACTCCAGTGAGAGGGTTTCCAAGAATTTGATTGGTTGGATGATCTTTGACAGTCCTTGGTTCAGATTCCTTTTGACGTGATGAGGTATCTTAATTGTCGATAATAAGAACTTCATCATCATCTGAACTCGGAGCTGGTGTATTCAAATGATCATCAATGACCACATTGATGGATTCTTGAATCACACCAGTTCTCTTATTTAGAACCCTATAAGCTCGGCTGTTCAAAGAATATCCAAGAAAAATACCTCCATCACTCTTTGTTTCAAATTTTTCTAAATTTTCACGATCACGTAAAATATAACACTTGCTGCCAAAAATCTGAAAGTATTTGACAGTAGGTTTCTTTTCAAACCATAATTCATAAGCAGTCTTATTATCAGATTTACTGGTATAAACCCGATTAATAATATAACATGCGGTATTAATTGCTTCAGCCCAAAGATTTCTAGAGAGCTTCATGTTATTCAACATAACATTAGTCATATCCTGAAGCACTCTATTTTTTCTTTCAACTATACCATTTTGTTGCGGTGTTTTGGGCACAGAGAATTCATGCGATATTCCCTAATCGCTACAGAATTTCTCAAAACTACTGTTTTCGAATTGGGATCCATGATCACTACCATTTTGGGTTTAGGAGTATAGATGGTCTTTTTCTGTCTATTTTTATAGGAGAGACCTATAGAGTTAGACTTTAATAGCTCCTTGAGTAGATCAATTATTTTTTCAGCCAATGGATTTCGGTTTTGAAAATCAGAGTTGACATGGCTACCTTTAGGTTTTTAAAAAGTCCTTGGATTTTTGGAAAAATTTTGATAAGTACTCTTTTCTTTTGAGGTTGAAGCCTCTCCTTTTACAAATTTAGGAGCATGTAAGTGCTATGATTTCATATCCCTTTGGTTGTCAAATTTTATGGTGCCAAAACATATATTTATGTCTTGAATATCTTGTGTTTCATGACTATTCATTGCTTCAAGACATCGTATTTCAAGACAAGAACTTAAATGAAGAAAGTTTCAAGTCATGTATGAAGAATTCAAGAATAGAAGTCTCCAAGTATGCATGTTCAAGATTCAAATAAGTACAAGTATATAAGAAGACTTTGTCAACTCAAGAAAGGATTAAGCTCGAGAAGTCCTACAACAAGATTCATAAATTCTCAAGCTTCTCTTAAGGGTCATCTGAGTGTACACACTTTCAATGTCTATCTCACTTTTAAGGTTTGTTTGACCTTAGATTGACCCTAGGATAGGCTTTACTGCAGGTCATTCTGGATACATAATTCGTATATTTTAATATGCTTGTTCGGACTGTTCTAAGACCAGTCATAGGGACTTCAAGACCAGTCATAGCCCTGCTACGACCAATCTTAAGTTTTTCAGGACCAGTCCTAGGTTGTTGAAGATTTTTGAATTTTTCTGGTTGTCCTACGACCAGTCCTAGATATCCTACGACCAGTCCTGTGAGCTGTACAACTCGTCCTTCGACCAGTCTTAGCCCTACGACTTGAACTCCAGCAACTAATCTAGGGGTCCTATGACCAGTCGTAGGTGACCCATGACCATTCGTAGGTAGCCCACGACTGATCGTAGGCTACCCAGGACCAGTCGAGGAACAGCTAATCCTTATCCCGTGGAAATCTTTGAAAATCTTTGAAGCTACGACCAGTCCTAGGATCCTAAGACCAGTCGTAGATGAGATTTTTCAGGATATAAATAGAGCATGAACTTTAGAGTTTTTTAATTCAATTCAAATCAATTCAAGCAATCTTTAGGCCATTCTCTGAGATAAGTTCGTGTTTATTTTTAAGCTACTTTGTGCTCATTTAATATTCCTTTTGCTAGCTTGTTTTGTATTTGAATTTCATCTACATTCCAATCTTATTAGAAAAGAGGAATTTTTTATATTCCTTCTTCTTGGATTGAAAATCAAATAGAACTAGCCCTTTTGATTTAAAATCAATTAGACTTAGAACCATTCATAAAGTGAGTATTGGACTTTGAACGTTGAATCGAACTTCTACTCCGATTGGTTCTACCGGGCTACTTCAAAAGGAGATTCAGGTATTTTACATTTGTGTAATTTACTTTCTTTGATTTTGTTTGAGATTTTCCAAAAAAATCTTATTGTTTTGGTTATCTGAGGAGACCCAAAAAACTCAGATTGTATGGGTTTTTGGATTGTGTAAGCCCGTGATAAAAAGACACAATTGTGAAGGTTTTAGGTGAACCTGTGAAACCTATTTTGATAGTGCATGCTAATATCCCCTGTGTGAGGATATTAGGAGTGGAGTAGCATTCTGTGTGGCTGTTGGATAATAGTTAGTGTACATACAGGTGAACCACTATATATCGTTATGTTGTGGATGTGCTTTATTCTTTCATTTCTTTATTCATTCAGTTTTGTGGATTGTATTTGTGGATGAATGTTGTAATCTTTATTTCAAGCAAGTGTAGGAATGTTGTAATAACTTAGGATTTATTTCTGCAAGTTATTTTGATTTCCTTGCTTTTTATTTGTTATTGGTTTGTGATACAAAGGACGTTCTAGAAATAAGGTTGTCCTTAGAACCGATATAGTATCAATCTCTTAATTCTAGGTTATTGAGATTACTTTTAATTCAGCATTGTGCTTTATTTCTTTTATTATTACGCTGTTTTAAGTTTTATTTGGCATTGCCCTATTCACCCCCCCTCTAGGGAATATAGCTAGGCCCTTTCAAGTGGTATCAGAGCCTAATAGCTCATGCTTATTATTTATTTATTGGATTTATTTCCTGAGCTAACGATCTAAGCTATATTAAGATGTCAAATTTTGCTAGCCTATCTGTCACTAGGCCACCACCCTTTAATGGCACAAACTATGCCTATTGGAAAGCCGGGATGAGGATCTTCCTCAAATCCTTAGATGAAAGTATGTGGCTGGCTATAATGAATGAATGGAACCCTCCTATCACTGAAGTAACTAATGACGATTGTCCTTTAAAGCTCCTAAAGGAAAATCAATTAGTCTCAAATTATCTAAAAATGTTTCACAAGAGAGCACTTCGGACTTAGAAAATTTGAAAGATGATATGGCGCTTTTAGCAAAAAAGTTTTACAAAATTTTTAAAAGAAAGAAAAAAGTTGATGTTCAAAAGTCAAATGATAAGAAACGATCTAAACCTAGAGCTCGAAAATCTTTGAAAGATAGTCAATGTTACAACTGTCAAGAGTATGGGCACTTAGCTAACAAATGTCCTAAAAAGGACAAATCAAAAAGGAAAAGCATGATGGCTACTTGGGATGAATCGTCTGATTCTGAATCCTCTTCTAAATAAGAAGATTCTGAAACTGAGTCAGGCGATGATGTTAAAGCCCTTATGACTCTAGCCAAGATCACTTTTTGCGATAATGATGATATATCTAGTGAAGAAAATCTGAATAGTGATTGCGATAATGAAGATGATCTTCAGGATGCTTATAATGCCCTTTATAAGGAGAGTTGTAAAATTGACGTTAAGCTTAAATTACAAAAAGAAAAATTTTCCAAGCTTAAGGAAGATTATGAGTCTCTCATTTTAGAAAAGTCTCATATTTTCGATTCTTTTGAAAAGACCAAATGTGATTTAGATTTCAAAACCTCCAAAATTGAAGATTTAAGATCTGAAAATGAGAAACTCAAATATGAGGTAGCTTCTCTTCTGAGTTTGAAAGACACATGGAGATATGCCCAAGGTGATCTTAAATTGGAAAAATTATTGTCCAAATCAATAAAATGTGGCGATCGATCCGGGTTGGGCTATGATAAGAATACATCTCTTAAACAAAAGAACATTGCTCCTAAATTTGTAAAAGGAGAGTCTTCAATCTCAAAAGAAAAGAATACTTATCAAGGTTTTTCAAAAAATTCAAGGACTTTTCAAAAACCTAAAGGTAACCATGTCAACTTTGATTTTTAAAACCAAAATCCATTGACTGAAAAAATAATTGATCTACTCAAGGAGTTATTAAAGTCTAACTCTTTAGGTCTCTCCCATATCAACAGACAGAAAAAGACCATCTATACTTTTAAACCCAAAACAGTTCTGAAATGGGTTCCTAAAGTTGCCTGCTTGGTTGCCCACACTGCTTTCAAAGCTATAAGCAATTCAAAGTGGTACCTAGATAGTGGTTGCTCCAGGCATATGATAGGTGACAAGGCTTTATTCATCGATCTAAAATATATGACTGACGGGTCAGTCACATTTGGTGATGGAAGCAATTGCAAGATCATTGGCCAAGATACAGTTCAGCTTTATAACCTTCCCTTATTTAAGAATGTTTTATATATTGAGGGCTTGAAACACAACCTCCTAAGCATTTCTCAGATATACGATAACAACCATAGTGTGAAGTTTTCTAATCAAGGTTGTGAGATACTTAATAAAAAGGGTTCTGTTATATTAGCTGGTCGCAGAACTTCTGAAAACTGCTACATCGTTAATGATGCAAGCTCATCTACTCAATCGTGTTACATGGTCCATACCGATGAGATTGAATTATGGCATAAATGCCTTGGACATGTACACTACCGGAACTTATTTAGATTAAGCAAAAGAGAACTAATTAGAGGTCTACCCAAATTGTAAAAAGTAGAAAAAATATGTGGTGAATGCCAGTTGGGCAAACAGACTAGGAGCTCTCACAAGAAAGTGAACTCCAATACCACATCTAGACCACTCGAGCTTCTCCACATGGATTTTATTGGACCAACAAGAACGGAGAGTCGAGGAGGCAAAAAATACATCTTGGTTATCATAGATGACTATACCAGATTCACTTGGGTATCATTCTTAAAAGATAAAACTGAAACCCTTGATGAAGTGAAAAAGGTCATTAAACGAATCCAAAATGAAAAAGGTTCTCTTGTTAATAAGATCCGTAGTGATC
This sequence comes from Magnolia kwangsiensis, assembly GCA_037074715.1. NCBI lineage: Eukaryota > Viridiplantae > Streptophyta > Magnoliopsida > Magnoliales > Magnoliaceae > Magnolia > Magnolia kwangsiensis. The sequence goes on along the minus strand of CM073580.1, from coordinate 37,129,305 downwards.
ATGGATCCGAATTCGAAAACAGTAGTTTTGAAAAATTTTGTAGCGATCAGGGAATATCGCATGAATTCTCTGCGCCCAAAGCACCGCAACGAAATGGTATAGTTGAAAGAAAAAATAGAGTGCTTCAGGATATGGCTAATGTTATGTTGAATAGCATGAAGCTCTCAAGAAATCTTTGGGCTGAAGCAGTTAATACCGCATGTTATATTATTAATCGGGTTTATACCAGTAAATCTGATAATAAGATTGCTTATGAATTATGGTTTGAAAAGAAACCTACTGTCAAATACTTTTGAGTTTTTAGCAGCAAGTGTTATATCTTACGTGATCGTGAAAATTTGAGAAAGTTTGATATGAAGAGTGATGAAGGTATATTTCTTAGTTATTCTTTGAACAGTCGAACTTATAGGGTTCTAAATAAGAGAACTGGTGTGATTCAAGAGTCCATCAATGTGGTCATTGATGATCATTTGAATACACCAGCTACGATTTCGGATGATGATGAAGCTCTTATTATCGACAATCAAGATACCTCATCAAGTCAAAAAGAATCTGAACCAAGGACTGTCAAAGATCATCTAACCAATCAAATTCTTGGAAACCCTCTCATTGGAGTTCGTACTCGCAAACAACTTGAGAACATATGTAATTATGTTTATTTTACATCCCAAATAGAACCGGTCAATGTGAAAGAAGCACTTTCTGATGAAAATTAGATAATTACTATGCAGGATGAACTTAATCAATTTGTTCGTAATGATGTCTCGTATCTTGTTCCTAGACCTATAGATAAACACATTATTGGAACAAAATGGATCTTTAAAAATAAGTCTGATGAACTTAGAAATATAATTCGAAACAAGGCTAGACTGGTTGCAGAAGGGTACACTCAGATTGAAGGCATCGATTATGATGAAACCTTTGCTCCAGTCGCTCACCTTGAATCAATCAGACTTTTTATTTCCATCGCATGCTTTAGAAAATTTAAGATTTATCAGATGGATGTAAAGAGTGCCTTCTTGAATGGCGATTTACATGAAGAGGTGTATGTTGAACAACCTTCAGGGTTTGAAGACCCCAAGTTATCTGACCATATATTTCATCTAAAAAAAGCTCTCTATGGTCTAAAACAAGCACCCAGGGCATGGTATGAAAAATTGACTAAATTCTTACTTAGTCATAGCTTTCAAGTAAGAAGTGTTGATAAGACGCTCTTTGTTAAGAAACATAACAATGATATTTTGATGGTTCAAATTTATGTTGATGATATTATTTATGGATCAACTTGTTCTAACATGTCTATTGAGTTTGCAAAGTTAATGAAATCAAGGTTCGAAATGAGCATGGTTGGTGAACTAAACTATTTTCTAGGGTTGCAAGTAAAACAACAACCTGATGGAATTTTCATTTTCCAGACCAAATATGCTTCAAACTTGGTTAAAAGGTTTGGATTTGAGAATGGTAAGAATTTTGATACTCCTATGAGTACAACGTTAAGACTCTCAAAAGACTCTACAGGTAAAGATATAGATCCTAAGCTATATCGTAGTATGATTGGTAGTTTGTTGTATCTAACTGCTAGTAGACCTGATATCACGTTAAGTGTTGGTATTTGTGTAAGATATCAGTCTAATCCTAAGGAATCACATCTTACTGCTGTTAAACGGATTATTAGATATGTCGCAAGTATATAAATCTGGGTCTTTGGTATCCTTTTGATACTAGTGTTCAATTAACCGGGTACTTAGATGCTGATTGGGACGGTAATATCGATGATAGAAAATCAACCAATGGTGGTTGTTTTTACATTGGAAATTGCTTAGTTTCTTGGTTCAGCAAGAAGCAAAGCTCAATATCGCTCTCCACTGCTGAGGCTGAGTATATTGCAGCTGGATATGCATGTACTCAATTAGTTTGGATGAAACGCATGCTAAGCGATTATGGAATTAATCAAAATTCAATAATCTTACATTGTGATAATTTCAGTGCTATAAATATTTCTAAAAATCCAATCCAGCATTCACGTACTAAGCACATTGACATTACGTATCATTACATTCGTGAGTTGGTTGAAGAAAAAGTTATTTCCTTGGAATATATACCAACCAAAAATCAACTTACTGATATATTTACTAAACCATTTGACAAAAGCAGGTTTAATAAATTAAAACTCGATCTTGGTATGTGCATTTTACATTGAGTATTCTTGGTTGCATGTATCATAGTGTATAATATTTGGTATTGTATGTGTTTAAATTTCAATTTTTTACATATCCCTTTGGTTGTTAAATTTTGTGGTGCCAAAACCTATATTTATGTCTTGTTTATCTTGTGTTTCATGACTATTCATTGCTTCAAGACATCGTATTTCAAGACAAGAACTTAAATGAAGAAAGTTTCAAGTCATGGATGAAGAATTCAAGAATAGAAGTCTCCAAGTATGCATGTTCAAGATTCAAACAAGTACAAGTATAGAAGAAGACTTCGTCAACTCAAGAAAGGATTAAGCTCGAGAAGGCCTACAACAAGATTCGTAAATTCTTAAGCTTCTCTTAAGGGTCATCTGAGTGTACAGACTTTCAATATCCATCTCACATTTAAGGTTTTTTTGACCTTAGATTGACCTTAGGATGGGCTTTACTGTAGGTCATTCTGGATACATAATTTGTATATTTTAATATTCTTGTTCGGGCTGTTCTAAGACCAGTCCTAGGGACTTCAAGATCAGTCCTAGCTCTGCCACGAACAGTCTTAAGTATTTCAGGACCAGTCCTAGGTTGTTGAAGATTTTTAGATTTTTCTGGTTGTCCTACGACCAGTCCTGTGAGCTGTACGACTTATCTTTCGACTAGTCTTAGCCCTACGACTCAAACTCCAGCAACTAAACTGGGGGTCCTACGACCGGTCGTAGGTGGCCCACGACCGGTCGTAGGTGGCTCGCGACCGGTCGTAGGCAACCCACGACCAGTCATGGAACAGCTAATCCTTATCTCGCGAAAATCTTTAAAAATCTTTGAAGCTATGACCAGTCCTAGGATCCTTAGACCAGTCGTAGATGGAATTTTCAGGCTATAAATTGAGCACGAACTTCAGAGTTTTTTATTCAATTCAAGCAATCTTTAGGCTATACTCTGAGATAAGTTTGTGTTTATTTTTAAGTTACTTTTTATTCATTTAATATTCCTTTTGCTAGCTTGTTTATTATTTGATTTTGATTTACATTCCAATCTTATTTGAAAAGGGGAATTTCTGATATTCCTTCTTCTTAGATTCAAAATCAAATAGAACTAGCCCTTTTGATTTAAAATCAATTAGACTTAGAACCATTCATAAAGTGAGTATTGGACTTTAAACGTTGAATCAAACTTCTACTCCGATTGGTTCTACCGGGCTACTTCAAAAGGAGATTCAGGTATTTTACATATGTGGAATTTACTTTCTTTGGTTTTGTTTGAGATTTGCCAGAAAAATCTCATTGTTTTGGTTATCTGAGGAGATCCAAAAAACTCAGATTATATGGGTTTTTGGATTGTGTAAGCCCGAGATAAAAAGATACAATTGTGAAGGTTTTAGGTAAACCTGTGACACCTATTTTGATAGTGCATGTTGATATCCCTTGTGTGAGGATATTAGGAGTGGAGTAGCATTCTATGTGGTTGTTGGATAACAGTTGGTGTACACACAGGCAAACCACTATATATCATTGTGTTGTAGATGTGCTTTATTCTTTCATTTCTTTATTTATTCAGTTTTATGGATTGTATTTGTGGATGAATGTTGTAATCTTTATTTCAAGCAAGTGTGGGAATGTTGTAATAACTTAGGATTTATTTCTGCAAGTTATTTTGATTTCCTTGCTTTTTATTTGTTATTGGTTTGTGATATAAAGGACGTTCTAGAAATAAGGTTGTCCATAGAACTGATATAGTATCATTCTCTTAATTCTAGGTTATTGAGATTACTTTTAATTCAGCATTGTGCTTTATTTCTTTTATTTTTCTGTTGTTTTAAGTTTTATTTGGCATTGCCCTATTCACCCCTCCTCTAGGGCATATAGCTAGGCCCTTTCAGAGCAATATTCTTTTGTTTAAGAGATGTATTCTTATCATAGTCCAACCCGGATCGATCACCACATTTTCTTGAAACGGACAATAATTTTTTCAATTTAGGATCACCTTGGGCATATCTCCATGTGTATTTCAAACTCAGAAGAGAAGCTACCTCATTTTTGAGTTTTTCATTTTCAGATCTCAAATCTTCAATTTTGGAGGTTTTGAAATCTAAAACACATTTGATCTTTTCGAAAGAATCAGAAATATGAGACTTTTCTAAAACGAGAGACTCATAATCTTCTTTAAGCTTAGAAAATTTTTCTTTTTGTAACTTAAGCTTGACAGCAATTTTATAACTCTCCTTATAAAGGGCATTATAAGCAACCTGAAGATCATCTTCATTATCACAATCACTATTCATATTTTCTTCACTAGATATATCATCATTATCTGAAAAAGTGATCTTGGCTAGAGTCATAAAGGCTTTAATATCATCGCCCGACTCAGTTTCAGAATCTTCTGATTTAGAAGAGGATTCAGAATCAGACGATTCATCCCAAGTAGCTAACATGCTTTTCCTTTCGATTTGTCCTTTTTAGGACATTTGTTAGCTAAGTGCCCATATTCTTAACAGTTGTAACATTGACTATCTTTCAAAGATTTTTGAGTTCTCGGTTTAGATCGTCTCTTATCATTTGACTTTTGAACATCAACTTTTTTCTTGCTTTTGAAAATTTTATAAAACTTTTTTGCTAAAAGCGTCATTTCATCTTCGGAATTTTCTAAATCCGAAGTGCTCTCTTGTGAAACATTTTTAGATGATTTGAGAGAAATTGATTTTCCTTTAGGAGCTTTAAAGGATAACTCGTAGGTTTGAAGTGAACCAACTAGTTCCTCAAGCCTCATGGTATCCGTATCACGAAGTTCCTAAATCGCGGTTACTTTAGAATTGAATCGTTCAGGAAGTGAGCGTAGTATCTTTGTGTACACTTTACTTTCTGGGATTCTATCACCAAGACCCCACATAGAGTTCACAATGTCATTCAATCTAGTGTAGAAGTCCATAAACATCTCATTCTCCTCCATATGAATTTTTTCAAATTTAGTTGTGAGGAGTTGGACTTTAGATTTCTTGACAATAGATGTACCCTCGTTTGTCATTTCTAATACATCCCATGCTTGTTTTGCATTTTCACAAGAGATGATTCTTTTGAATTCATTTGGTGATAATGCACAAGTAATTGCATTTAGTGCTTTTGCATTGGCACTACTCTCACTTTTCTGAAGTGTGGTCCAAAGAGAATAAGCTGTTACTTTCATTGATTTTGAACCATCGTCATTAGTTACTTCAGTGATAGGAAGGTTCCATTCATTTACTGTGGCAAGCCACACACTTTCATCCATGGATTTGAGGAAGATCCTCATCCTGGCTTTCCAAAAGGCATAGTTTGTGCCATTAAAGTTTGTGCCCTAGAGGGGGGGTGAATAGGGCAATGTTAAATAAAATATATAATAGCGGAATAATAAAAGAAATAAAGCACAATGCCGAATTAAAAAATCAATCTCAATAAACTAGATTTAAGAGAATGATACTATATCAGTTCTAAGGACAACCTTACACCAAAAACCAAAGGTTTAATGTAGGACAACCTTATTTCTAGAACGTCCTTTGTATCACAAACCAATGAGGAATAAAAACTAAAGCAACCAAAATAACTTGCAGAAATAAATCCTAAGTTATTACAACATTCCCCACACTTGCTTGAAATAAAATGATTACAACATTCATCCACAAATACAATCCACAAAACTGAATGAATAAAAAAATGAAAGAATAAAACACATCCACAACACAACGATATATAGTGGTTCGCTTGTGTGTACACCAACTGTTATCCAATAGCCACACAGAATGCTACTCCACTCCTAATATCCTCACACAAGGGATATCAGCATGCACTATCAAAATAGGTTTCACAGGTTTACCTAAAACCTTCACAATTGTGTCTTTTTATCACGGGCTTACACAATCCAAAAATCCATACAATCTGAGTTTTTTGGCTCTCCTCAGATAACCAAAATAATGAGATTTTTCTGGCAAATCTCAAACAAAACCAAAGAAAGTAAATTCCACATATGTAAAATACCTGAATCTCCTTTTGAAATAGCTCGGTAGAACCAATCGGAGTAGAAGTTCGATTCAACATTCAAAGTCCAATACTCACTTTATGAATGGTTCTAAGTCTAATTGATTTTAAATCAAAAGGGCTAATTCTATTTGATTTTGAATCCAAGAAGAAGGAATATCAAAAATTCCTTTTTTCTAATAAGATTGGAATATAGATCAAAATCAAATACAAAACAAGCTAGCAAAAGGAATATTAAATGAGCACAAAGTAGCTTAAAAATAAACACGAACTTATCTCAGAGAATGGCCTAAAGATTGCTTGAATTGATTTGAATTGAATTAAAAAACTCTGAAGTTTGTGCTCTATTTATAGCCTGAAAAATCCCATCTACGACTGGTCTTAGGATCCTAGGACTGGTCGTAGCTTCAAAGATTTTCAAAGATTTTCGCGGGATAAGGATTAACTGTTCCACGACTAGTACTGGGTAGCCTACGACCGATCGTGGGCCACCTATGACTGGTCGTAGGTCACCTACGACTGGTCGTAGGACCCTTAGATTAGTTGCTGGAGTTCAAGTCGTAGGGCTAAGACTAGTCGAAGGACGAGTCGTACAGCTCACAGGACTGGTCGTAAGATGTGTAGGACTGGTCGTAGGACAACCAGAAAAATCTAAAAATCTTCAACAACCGAGGACTAATCCTGAAAAACTTAAGACTGGTCGTAGCAGAGCTAGGACTGGTCTTGAAGTCCCTAGGACTGGTCTTAGAACAGTCCGTATAAGCATATTTAAAATATACGAATTATGTATCTAGAATGACCTATAATAAAGCCCAACCTAAGGTCAATCTAAGGTCAAACAAACCTTGAAAGTGAGATGGACATTGATAGTCTGTACTCTCAGATGACCCTTAAGGGAAGCTTGAGAATTTACGAATCTTATTATAGGCCTTCTCGAGCTTGAACCTTTCTTGACTTGATAAAGTCTTCTTCTATTCTTGTACTTGTTAGAATCTTGAACATGCATACTTGAAGACTTCTATTCTTGTATACTTCATCCATGACTAGACTTAAAACTTTCTTCATTTAAGTTCTTCATCCATGAAATACGATGTCTTGAAGCAATGAAAAGTCTCAAACATGAAACACATGATATACAAGACATAGACATAGGTTTTGGCACCACAAAATTTGATAACCAATGGGATATGAAATCATAGCACTTACACAATTTCACACTCATTGCTTCCTGGATACGAGTCTACAAGATAGATGTGAATCACGTATCTTGATCCGACATGATCTCCATAAGAACCCCATGCAGATGTACAATCTCCTTGATGTACAACCTGGCCAAGTTGTCTACTAGTTTAAGACTCTAATCGGGAGGAAATGAGCTGATTTCATCAATCGGTTCACGATCACTCAAACGAAGTCATGCCCCTTCCTCATCTTCGGCAACCCTGAAATAAATCCCATTTCCACTCGACTATAGGCATAGGCTGAAGTAAACTAGGAGATCGGTGATGTTCGGCCTTGACCGCTGGCACGTTAGACATAGTCTCCTATGTGGGCCTTCATGTTGTCCTATAAGTACGAACGCTTCATTTCTCGATGCATCTTCGTTCCACCAGGATGCATTGCCATCTTCGAATTGTGAGCAGCTTCGAGAACTTCCTTTCTCAAGTCATGTCAATTTGGGACACATAGGCGGCCACGATAACATAAACCCCCATCCGAACCAACTCTCCATTCAGAGTCTTCATCCTCACTAGCCCGTTTCTTTATCTTCACCAACCATTCATCTTCCCCCTGAGCAACTATGATTCGGTCATCGATAAGTGGTTGCACACGAATATGTGCAACGCTCTTGAACGGCTCCTCTACTGTAAGCTTCTGCTCGAAATCTCACACAAATTCGACCATATTCCACTCCTCTATCATCAACGGAGCCACAAATCTTATAGTCATCTTACGGCTCATCGTGTTTGCATAAGGTTGGCCTTGCTAGGATGGTAGGAGACCTCAAACTTGAAGTCTTTCAAGGTTTCCATCCATCGTCGCTGCCTCATATTCAAGTCTCTCTATTTGAATATATATCTGAGGCTCTTGTGGTCGCAAAAGAGCTCGAACTCCTCTCCATAGCGGTAATGTCTCCAGAGATTTAATGCAAAGATGACATCCACTAACTCTAGGTCGTGTGTAGGATAGTTTTCCTCGTGTTTCCTCAACTATTGCAATGCATAGGCGATCACCCTATCCTTTTACATAAGGACACAACCCAAACCAACACGAGAAGCGTCGGTGTATATCTTATACTTGGCCCCTTGCTCTGGCAATACTATCATAAGGGTGAACGTCAACTTATCTTTTAGTTCCTGAAAAGCTACTTCTGCCTTTTCATTCCAAACAAACTTAAGATCCTTATAAGTCAGTTGAGACAACGGTCTGTCTATCTTAAAAAAGTCCCTAATGAATCGACAGTAGTAACCTGCAGGCTAAGAAAGATCCTCACTTCAGTCACCGAACGGGACTGCTCCCAGTCCTACACTACGGTCACCTTATTGAGGTCCACAGCTATCCCTTCCTTGGACACCACATGTCCCAGGAACTTGACTTCTTTCCAGAAGTCGAACTTCTTATACTGCGCAAACAACTAGTTCTTCCTGAGAGTATCAAAAACTGCTCGCAGGTGCTCCTCGTGATCCTCTCGGCTCTTAAAGTATATCAAAATGTCATCTATAAACACGATGACAAACCGGTATAAATTCAGCCGAAACACCCTGTTCATCAGATCCATGAACACAGACGGTGCGTTTGTGAGTCCAAACGACATCACAAGAAATTCGTAGTGCCCAAAATTGGTTCTGAATGCTGTTTTCTGTACATCTTCATCCCTCACACACAACTGATGGTACCCGGATTGTAAGTCGATCTTCGAGAAATATTGTGCCCCTTTCAACTAATCAAACAGATCATCTATCCTTGACAAAGGATACTTGTTCTTTACTGTCACTTGGTTCAACCTGCGATAATCAATACACAATCGCAGTGATCCATCCTTCTTCTTCACAAACAACACGGGTGCTCCCCATGGGGATACACTTGGTTGTATGAAACCTGTGTCCAACAGGTCATCAATCTGTCTCCTCAACTCCTCCATTTCCCATAGAGGCATGTGATAAGTCAGTAGTGAAATAGGAGTCGCACAAGGCACAAGGTCGATAGTAAAGTCGATCTCGCACCGAGGAGGTAGTCCAGGAATCGTCCTGAACATGTTTGTGAAATCCCGAACTACAGGCGCGCTCCCAAGTGTCAGACCATCAACATTCTCTAGCAAGGTAGCATAACAACTAATGCAGTAGTAACAACTGACCTGAACTGGGAATGTAAAGGTCGTACCCTCAGGTCCATGGGTTGTCACCACCCTAATATTGCAATGGATCTCAGCCTTCATCTCGATAAGCTAATCCATACCGAGGATCACATCGTAATGACATAGCGGGGCAATGATCAAGTTGATGAGTACTGTTCTGCTCCCTAAGTCTATCGAACAACCCTTACACATCTTGGTAGTATCTGAGAAGGTCCCCGTGGCAGTAAAGAGTCTCATCCCAACCATAAAACTAGTTTTCAACCCTATTCGCTTGACTGCTGCGCATGATATTATAGAGATAGTGGACCCAGTGTCCACCAATAAGAAGATTGGTATAGCTTGAACATGTGTCGTGACTTCAAAGGTCAATGGTGCTACTATTGCTGTCTTGGATGCCTCAGTTGTAAGTGAGTGCACCCGAGCCTGTTGAAACAGTTCGACTATGGTACAATAGGTCATTGAGATATCCTAAATCTAGGTACAGGTGGCCTGTAAGAAGGTTATACAGGTAGTACAAAACGTAGAGGTGGAGCTGAGATAGCTGGTGGCATCTGCTAGTTGATCTTCTGAGGAGGCATAATGTCGTTATCCCTCATCCTGGTGAAACAGTAGGTGTCAGTATGGCCCTACCTCTTGCAATAGGTGTACCATATATTAGGTCACCTTGGTTGTGTCGATGGAGCTGCAAGCCGAGGAGGAGAATCTGCACATGGCCTCTTATCTCAAGGCAGCTTGATTTTCCTCTGTCTGATTCAAGCGGGCTTCTAAAGCAGCCCGATCATGGTGGTGCTCAGGTGTAGTAGGAGGAAAGCCCCCATCAGAGTCTTAGGCCTCCTCTTTTACCTCTCCCTGCTCTTCCTCTTCCTCACTTCCTTCCTTTATTTCATTTCCCTCCTCTTCTTCATCACTTTCTTCCTCTTCGCTCCTCGTCTCATCCTTACTCTCATCGAGTCGGGCTTGACGTTGTCGTGGCCCAATACCCATGTTGTTAAGAGTAGTGTCATTGATGAAATGGATCGGCATAAGAATTTCTACGCCAAGTCTGTAGCTGAATTCATAAGTAAGCTTGCATATAAGTCGGCCGAATGAGAGTGAAATGTCTGTCTTAGGAGAGCACATAGTCTGAACTATCTACAGTAATACATATGTAGGCAAGCACAGCTTGTCTCCTTACCTAGCTCGGTATAGGAAGTCTACCATCAACCGCGTGCATTCGCTGTAATTGCTCCACCTAGGATACACATTGTATCCGAAGATGTGATGGAGCAGGCGAAATTCATGAGTCATCTCGGACTTCAAGAGGTAATTGCCTTGATTCCAGTGGACTAGTTAGCCACAAACAAATCACGTACGACAATCTCTTTCACGCACGCCTCCTGAGATTTCTCTCGCTAACATGCACCTCTCCACATGGAATTCCCATGACTCGGGCTATCAAGTCTACATTGACAATGACATCCCACCTTCCCATGGGGATAAAGAATTATAGAGGCTCCAGCAGTGGCTCTCATATATGGGCATAGAAGGCTCGAATAGTACTCTCATTTGCACATGATTTGCCCTCAAATACGGGACCCCACCCGGCGTCCAATCGGGAATCCATTGCCGAATAAAGCCCAAATAATTTCTCATCCACGTGCACTTCAAAGAGAAATCTACGGCCTTGAAATCTTCCATGTGTCATATCCGCCAGTAGAGCTCTTTTAAGAGGAATCTGGGGATCGAGGTCGTGGTTCGTCCTTATCTCCCGATCGACGCTTGAACTTGCTTTAGCGCCTTTCTGCCTCCTTGAACAGGTAGGGCGACTAGGACCATCTTCATCTATGGAAGCCCTCTTCTTTCCCATGAGGGAAAGGAGTGTAGAAAGGGAGAAAATCGCCCCACTAGCTCAAAGAGAGCCATGAGAGTGAAACAAGATGGGGGGGTAGGATGGGTTGTTGGACCTTGATATTTTTTGGACACAAAGGAGAGTTTGTGTGTCCAAATGGGAGGAAATAAGGGAGATAGGAGGTGGGTTTGAAAGGAATGGTGGGAGGTGTGTATGTAGTGATGAAGAAGAAGAAGAAGATTTGAGAATGGAGGGAGGATTTGAGGTGGGAAAATAAAAAATTTAGAAGTTTGGAAAGGTTGGAGGGGTAGAAATGAGGGAAAAGAAGCAAATAGGGGTGGTATAGGGGTCCCCACACGATTTCGTGGGCCCCACTAGCATGTACACCCATTAGCCCGGCGCTGCCCAATAGGCCCGCTGTCCATGGACCACAAGGCACTATACATGTGGGGGATGGCTCGCCCTAGGGGTGATGCTATCCCCCCCGGGGTGCCGAAAATGTGCGGGGCCCACCTCGGGTCCCACCGATTTGTGTCGTTTGCCCCCCCGAGTCTGTTTGATACAGTTTTGAGTTCCATCTCATGTATATTCATGATCTTAGGGTTATTATAGTGTGGAATACTTCAAATTATGGTCTAAACCCATCGATTGACGGTCTGAAAAAGGATTGGGGCCATCTTGCATGATCACAGATGCCTACGGGTCCGATTTTAACGGTCATTTTCACCTGTCGGCGAACTGGGTATCCTACGACTATTTTTACATTTTATCGTCCCCTCCTAAGTCAAAGTACGTTAGTGGGCATCGTGTTACCATAACCTGGGTCCAGTTTAATCCAAATCATGCTCTGATACCAACTTGTAACGCCCCAAATTTAGAGGGTCAAGTAAAGGCCCAACTCCCGAGATCCTTCGCATCACTTATGTAACATAAATAATGATGATTAAATGTTGTCTAAGTTAGTGCATTTGAACATGAATGGGATTATACTAAATCAACATATCATACTTGAGAGGCAATTAAATTAAGCAAGCGGAAGACTGTGATAGATATATAAAGTGTATAAGTGGATATAAACCCCAGAGTATGATCATGTCACCAGGCTGAATAATTACATGTATAGTTTCAAAATATACAAAATGATAGTGTAATGTCATCTAGTCTATATCCCTGTAACCCCGGTGGCACAACTCCAGGTCTACGTAGACCTGCCAGAGAGTTACAAGTAGGAGAACTCCTCCTCATCATCATAGAAGGCAGGCTCCGTCTCGTAAGCCTCACCGTCATCTAAAACTATAATAAAGTCTGGTTGGTGTTTTAAAACATCATCCCAGAATGGGAGCGAGTGATCAACTCAGTGTAACAATAAGGCAAAGGTTAACATGTTATCAATTCAATCAAGCAATAATGATAAGGTAGTACAACAATCATGTCCTAAGTACTCTTATTAATGCAAGAATGGGATGCGATAATGATGTATACCCTCACCTGCACTCCCTCTGAGACATCATCTTATGGCCGCGCATGCAACACTCCCACTATGCTCAACTCTAATGCCAAAGGCACATGCAATGTACAACATGTGCGTGATTAGCCAAGTTCTAAATTAGACTTATTCATGCAGGAGGTTCGGGAAGCTAAGGTACCTCTCTTTGTATCATTTTCCCAAACAATGATCCATCTAGGGTCGTCAATCCTAGTTAGTCACATACGATGGGCAGTTCCAGGTCACTACTAAGAGGCTTGTCACCTCAGCATAGGCCTAGTTTATACTCGAGGTCACTAAGGAAAGGCTTGTCACCTTAGCGTCGTCACTATAAGAGGCTCGTCACCTGGTCATAGGCCGACAGCTCGAATACAGTGTCCCATACACCATCATATTCAGCTCATGAGTTTGGGTTGCTAACTGGTCACTATGGGGAGGCTCGTCACCCCAGCATAGGCCGACAGCTCGACCACAGTGTCCCATACACCACCTTGCCTGGCTCATGAGTCTCAGAGGATCGTAGTACCAAGGTTAAATGGGCTTTACACTGGTAAGTGGTACCTTAGATTTAGATAGTAGTGTCTATACATGGTAAACACACATTGGGTCAATCGGCTTACTTGACAAGTCTAATTGGTACGAGCGCACACTAAGTTAATCGACATGGAGTGCATACGCACTTCTTGTGGCCTAACCACTGTTGATAATAACCATATGACTCGAATTCATTGAACGTGTCCTTGGTGGCGGAACCAATCCGGCCACTCTAAAAAATCTATTTCCGAATGCCAAGACCTCGTCATAGTCCCAATCACACTCCAAGGTAATAGCATTTACATATGGTAGTAATAACAATATTGAGTAAATAATTCAAGCGTTGCAATCATTTGAGCATTTCATAAAAATATAGAATAAACATATTATCACACATATGCATTTCATACCTAAATCACGTAGTTGGATTGAGGTTACATAAAGGAATCAATGCATATAGTTAAAGTGGTTGAGAATCTTATCTCAATACCCTTATAAGTACCATACATCAAAAACTTACTCATTCAGATATTTTATCAAACACTTAGGCTACACATTACGACGTACATGTAATTAGTTATAACATATATTATGGCGAATCCTTTTACAGAGGAGTTTCCACACATACAATGGTCATGTATTCTAAAATAACAAGCATGGCAAGCACAGATCATAATTCCATATTGATTCAGATATTTCAACAAACACATAGAATACATTATATTCAACATAGTTTACATATATATGTAATATATGAAAAAAAGTCATATCTAGGCACATGTGACAGTAATCAAGTCAGTCATAAATCATTACCGACATTGAAAGCCTTAAAAACCATAACCTAAACATTTATAGTCTACACCTTTCATTGGTAAACTCGTATCGAACTCAATTTGAACACTACGCCTTTGTTTACGGCACAACGGCAACCTATAACATGAAATAGGTTAGTTATTTCACCATTTACTCTATTTGGATACCTGAAACAGATTAGGGTTAGGATTTCTTACCCAAGAACAGAGTCAAAATCACCAGTATAGTGACACGGGAGAGACGATTTGACACGTGGTGTAACGGGAATGAATCCCAACAACTATCTCTCTCTCTCTCTCCTTTCCTCACTCTTTCCTCCACTTTTCTCTCTTCTCTCTCCTAGTGTTTAGAAAATTTGTATGGAATGAGAGAGGGGTGGATTTAAGGTCTTATATAGGCTCAGAAGTGAAGTCAATGGCCCCAGGGCCATGGTATACTTAGGTTATAGCCAAAAGTTGTCTGTTTCGAGCCAACGGAGCTCATCTGGAGGCTCATTACTTGCATACGGTCTGGAGAAAGTTCCTTAATAATAGATCTCTAGGTTAAGATTTTGATCTGATTGGATTTACAGATCAACCGTGGAGGGCTAATTTCAGTTCAATGGCTCTCGTCACTCGATCAGGGCCATAAGTACACTAACATGTGTAGGAAAATTTTCCTGATCCAAGGGTGTAGTTGGGTTAGAATCTGACAATCTGAAACCTTAAATTTGGCCTGTAAGTGAACGGCCCAATTTACTTAAGTTTGAGTTCATTTTCTAGAGATATTTGAGTTTCTCACACACTTTGCTCCAAGCTCAAATTGTGCATTTCTGGATACTATTTGGACTAATTCCTGCGATTGTTGTCAAGCCCAGTAAAGTGGTCATAACCATATAGTTTCATGGTCATCAAACTTTCGACGGCGGTACAGGTCCAATGCGAAGTTTCGATGTGCTTTCGAGTGCAACTAGGTTTTAAGATTGATCCTAAGTTTCTAGGTAATGTAGCGTTAGCGATTCTACTAGTTTTGGTCTTGCAGTACGTATTGAAAGTGATTCAAGCTAATTCCATAGATGATTTAGTTTAGCACTTAGTTAATTTTCGTCTAATTCCTAAAGGATTCGGTCCTTAGTGATTTCTTCCTCAGGTAGTACTCGGGTCTTCGTACGGATTTTTCCTAGACATTACACTAACACCGAGCTGAACTAAGTTGAACTCAACAAAGAAATCCATTGAACAAGGAATTTGGTCAGGCTAAGAAGCCTTACTAATTAAGAATTGGGAACAACTATACAAATCTAGAAAGTTACCGAGTTTAGTAGGTGAGGGATTCCTTTAAGCTTATCTTAATTTGAGTTGATATAATTTTTCTTGCCCTTTTACATGCTTCCATGTTACTTTGAATCCTCCTTATAATTATTTAATTTACCATCATCAATTATTTATCCTTTGAAAATTATGGTTAAGGTATAATTTTAATTGTGCATGATCTTTAAGAATTTATGTGAGGCCATGGATACAAGCCTTACCCTTTTTCTTTACCAATTTTGTTGAGTTAACCATTGTTACTCTCCTCTTTTATTGAGTTAATCATTGCTACTCTTCCTTTTTGTTAAGTTAGTCATTGCTACACTTCTCTTTGTTGAGTTATCCATTGTTACTCTCCTCTTTTGTTGAGTTAGCCATTGCTACTCTTCTCTTTTATTATGTTAGCCTTGCATTACCTCCCTTTATAGCTTAGGCATGTGTCTTGGAATTTCAAAACTCCCATAATTCAATTTATTTTCTCTATGGTGCAAGTGATGTGTTAAAGGTATCACAACTAGTGATTCAAATATTTATCGTACATGTAATGCACTCTGAGTAGTGACTCTCTTGGTCGACACATAATTTTATGGGTTTGAGCAGTGGTGTACAAATCGATGTAAGTAATTCATAATGCGTATTACATCACTTTCAGGATTGGATGTCACAAATAGTCACTCCATGAACAAATCATGTCACGTAATTTATCCAACTGGTGTGTTGTGCCGCCTCGAGGTGTTCACGTAAATCCACAGTAGCATCACACATGCTAGCGAATCTCTATAATTATGGGATGCAGGGCGAGTCAAGTTTTTTATAAATTATATTCCATATTGTGATGATCACTATGTATGATGAACTGCACACACTTTACTAGGCATATATTCATATATATATTTTTTGGTTGCATATACTGATTGTAAGGCCTGTATCCTAGACTGTACCATTCCGTAGGCTTCTGCGGTCCTCCCAGTCGAATTCCCGCAACCCTCAACCTGCAATCGACATTTACGCACAACCCTAAGTCATATCTTGTATTCCAGAGTCGGCTCAACCCAAGACTTATATCCTTACGACCGTGCCGTCACCAAGGTTCCAACACCGCGTCTCACGCACCGATTCGATACCTGGGCCAGAAGTTGTGAGCCCGTGTATTTTCTGATGAAACGTTGCGTATTGCGCATCCCAAGAGAATCTCTACAACCCATCACATCAATCCATCAAATAATCAAATCAAGTACAACCCCTACCCTACCCATCCCTCTCTCACCCAAAGTCAACAACACCCTTACGCATCTCATTCCATCTTAGCAACAAGTCAACGAGCACCATACCTCCCATGTCATACACATCACTTCTCTCTCTCTCTCTCTCTCTCTCTCTCTCTCTCTCTCTCTCCTCTCTCTCTCTCTCTCCCTCTCATTTCACACTCCATTTTCAAGCAACTCCCAAGGGTGGACATCCAAGCTTTCCCAGAGGAGAGCTAAGTGTGGCCCACTTCCCTACCCCAATCTCCACCATCCAATCTTCATCTACCTCCACCAAAGTCGAAGCTGAGGAGCTTAGCTTGCCATTGATCCAAGAAGAAATCTAAGGTGGGTGTTTTGTATGATTATATTTTAATTTTTGTGATGGGCCAAGTGGGGCGTACTGATTGATGGTGTGGATCCTATTTGGAACCCATCCTGATGCATGTATTGTAAACCTAGGAGGGCTCATAGTGGCAAAGCCCTCCATCACACGATTCTCTATCTTTCTCTCTCT
The DNA here is from genome assembly GCA_037074715.1 of Magnolia kwangsiensis. Classification (NCBI taxonomy): domain Eukaryota; kingdom Viridiplantae; phylum Streptophyta; class Magnoliopsida; order Magnoliales; family Magnoliaceae; genus Magnolia; species Magnolia kwangsiensis. The sequence goes on along the minus strand of CM073580.1, from coordinate 37,112,040 downwards.
CTCCCTTTTCTGTTGAGGCCAACCTTGATGAATGGATTAGATCCACACCATCCATTAGTGGCAGCCACCTCGTTGTCCACCTAGCTGCCTGATTGGATGAGCCCCATTTGAAGGGAAAACACAAATATCGACTTAGTCAACCAACCGTGTGGACCCCCATCTGTGGACCCCACCATGATGTATTATATCAACGCCGTCCATCCAATCTTTCCATATTATTTTGGGGCAGGCGGGCCACCCTCTGGACAGCAGGCCCTACTATTGAAGGTAAAACACGAATATCTATTAGATCCTTCTAGCTGGTGGGCCACCACGTAGACCTAGCGTACACGTTATATCCAGTTCTTCCATCCATCACATGGGACGGTGCCCCCCCCCCCCCCCCCAACCAGGATGTATGCGTTGACACACACCATCTAGTACGTGGACGGTGGGTGCCACATGATGTATATGTTGTATATTCACACCGTCTTGGGACAGTGGGACTTTGCATGTTCGGTGTCCACACCGTCTAACTGGGATGATGGGACTTACCATGATGTAAGTGTTTTATCTACACTGTCCATTCAACCTCTCTGCACATTTTAGGCATTGAGCTAAAAAATGAAGCTAATCTGAATCTCTGGCGGGCCACATCATAGAAAATAGTAATTTTAACAATTAAAATCTGTTAGAGCCCACTGTAATGTTTCTTCACGTCAAAACATACTAAATATTGGACTCATTGGGTCTGTTATGAGCCATAGAATCCAACTAAGGGACTGGATCATTCTGATGTGGGCCCCACCATGAAGAACCTAAGAAAAATAATATATATATATAACATGTGTTGGACACCACTTGCTAACAGCAACCAGAGGACACTGCAACAAGCAGTGTCCTAATGCTTGAATGCCGGCAAGAAGGTGGGCCCTACCACCGGCCCCATCGTGATGTATGTTGAACATCAGCACCTTGCATTTGATGGGTCCCCTCTAAAGAATGGGATATCCCAAAAATCAGCCATACACGAAACTCAGGTGGCCCACACCATCTAAAATCATGTGAAGATATGCAAAACATATAAAAGTACTTGTTGGGTCCCACCTGAAATTTGAATACATTTGAAACTTGGTCTGATCCCTTAACTAAGTGGGCCACATATAATGGATGGGCTGTATTTGTGAACCACGGCTTGGTGGGCCCAACAAATGAGTACGAATGCTTTAATGGAGGGTAAACCTCTCAACTATTGTACATGGTGTGGCCCACACAAGTGACAGATTGACTTGATTTTAAGTCCCAGGCCCACCATACTATGTCATGTTTCATCTATACTGTCCACTTGTGCAGCCCACCTAGATGTATGTATTTTGTATCCACACCATCCAGATAGTGTGGACGGTGCTGGACAATGTTTGGACAGTGCTAATATACATGTCCAATGTTTGGACAATGCTGATTTACATGTTCAATGTTTGGACAGAGCTGATTTACATGGACAATGTTTGGATAGTGCTGTCTATAGTTAGTCATGTGCCCCATAAAATAATAGTGCACAGTGATACACATGTTGCACCTGCCACTATTGAAATGATTTTAGATGTAATCCAAGCCCTCACCCACATTATAGTAGGACCCACCGTGATATATATGTTATTCACACCGTCCATGTGGCCCTCACGTGATGTACATGTTTGATTTGAGCTGTCCCTGGATAAGGCCCATGTGGTGTACTTGAGGGCCCATATGTAGGGCCCACCTTTTATGTATTTGTGGCCTTTGATGAGGCCCAATATGATGTTTTATGGCCCACTTTGATGTATTTGTAGCCCATTTGTGAGGCCCACTTTGATATAATTGTGGCCCATATTTGAGGCCTAAGTGATATGACCCAATGTAATGTGTTTATGGCTCAATTGATGCGGCCCACTTGATGTATATTTGAGGCCCATATATGAGGCCCAATGTGATGTATTTATGACCCATGTGCCAAGGCCCATTATGACGTATTCAAGGCCCATTGTGATGTATATTAGGCCCGCGTGATGAGGCTCATTGGTGCGGTTCATTAATGAGGCGCACTCGTTGTATATGAGGCCCATTGGTGAGACCATTAATGTGGCCCACTTGATGTATATTTAAGGCTCATATATGAGGCCCAATGTGATGTATTTATGACTCATGTGCTAAGGCCCATTGTGACGTATTCAAGGCCCATTATGATGTATATTAGGCCCACATGATGAGGCCCATTGGTGCAGCCCATTAATGCGGCACACTCGTTGTATATGAGGCTCATTGGTGTGACCATTGATGTGGCCCACTTGATGTATATTTGAGGCTCATATATGAGGCCCAATATGATGTATTTATGACCCATGTGTCGAGGCCCATTGTGACGTATTCGAGGCCCATTATGATGTATATTAGGCCCATGTGATGAGGCCCATTGTTGTAACCCATTAATGCGGCACACTCTTTGTATATGAGGCCTAGTGGTGCATCCATTGATGCAGCCCACTTGATGTATATTGAGGCCCATGGGTTACAGCCCATTATGACGTATATTGAGGCCCAGGGTTACGACTCATTATGATGTATATTGAGGCCCATGGGTCGTAGCTCATTGTGATGTATCTGGAGCCCATGATTGCGGCCCATTGTATGTACATGAGATCCATGAGCGAGGCCCAATGTGATGCATATGTAGCTCATAAGTGAGGCCCATCATGATGTGTATTAGGCCCTTGAAGGAGGCCCATGGTGATGTATATTGGGCCATGGCCCCACTATATGTTTGGCTCTATATGGGCCACTCCTTGGGAGCAATGTTGGTTAAATGTCCTCATTGTGACCTTCTCTTAGGCCCTTGTTAGGCCAATTATTGAGGTCAATTTCTATTATCGAGGCCGATAATCAAGGCTGATTCTAATTGTTGAAACTGATTATCAAGGCTGATTCTGATTGCTGAGGCTGATTATCAAGGTTAATTTCGATTGTCGAGGTTGATTTCGATTGTCAAGGTCGATTTCAATTATTGAGGCCGATTCCAATTGTCAAGGCCAATTCTGACTATTGAGGCCAATTCCAATTGTATAAGCCGATTATCAAGGCCGATTCTGATTGTCAAGGTCGATTGTGTAAGCTGATTATTAAGGCCAATTATTGATGTCGATTATCAGTGCCAGTTGTTGAAACTAATTATGAGTATAGCATCATGTTACATACCCATACGCATCATCTGCATATTTGTTATGAGATGTGGTTGACCATTGCATATATCATTGGGCAGGTTGTTATGAGACTCCCTGATAGGCGGAGGTTATCCCACATAAGTGCACTGTATGCGTAGGATTGATGCCTGATTGGATTATATGATTCATGCATCTTACATTATGTGTTGTGACTACTATATACCCTAACGACATCAGGGTCGTAGCCTCCATAGGCATATCGTGGATGACCAGATAGGACACTAGAATCTATTACTAGCATCTAGTCGCTATAGATAGCCCTGGGTGAAAATCCCTAAACCTCTATGGCCAAGAGACGCTCCAATGTCTAGACTGAGTGGATTACATGAGCACCCGAGTGTCGAATACCAGTAGGCCGTGTCTCCCACTATGTCATGGTTGGTTGGAAGGGGGTGTGGCCTTATCCGCTAATTCATAGTAGGCAAAACTAGGCTAAGATTAACCATCTTATAAATGGGTCCACTATTGATGTGCCGGGTAGGTATTGGCTAACTACTGGTCAGGTGGATAGTGAGGTCTTTTCCACTCACTTGGTAGTGCATGATGGGCCAGCAATCTGGTTTGGAGTGTACTAGACCCCGGTGTTGATCCCAGAGATGTACAGTACTGATATATGGACTTATTAAGCAGGAGTTGCATACTCATTCATTCATTGATTCACTATCCACTCGGGCTGGTGGTGCGCAACTAATTATTGTATACCTTCACAATGGCAAGGATTTCGATTAAGGCGTGTGACTAACCTAAGGTCAGGGGTTTACCACATTGAGTCTAGCTATCCAAATTTAGGTATGGGACTAGTTTGGATAGAAGTCCCTTATGATGGATCTCATAACCTGTGATACTACGTACTATCATCTCGACTTCACTCCAGCTTGGTCATTTCATTCACACCGCATATCGCATTGCATCTGCAACATTTAGCATTTTGGGTTGCCATGTTTCTACATTGATATGGCCGTTAGCATTCATGCCTTGCATCACATAGCCTTAGTACTGCTGATAGTACTCATGGACTTGCCAGTATATTTTCGCTTACTCTGATATCGAATGATTCATGATCTTATCGGTATTTTTGCTTACTCTAATATCATATGATTCATGATCTTGTCATTATTTTTTCTTATTCCAATATTGTATAATTTATGGCATTGTATTGCATACTTGGCACTTACCTTGTGCACACACTTTCACTACCCTCTAAGCTTTCTATAAGCTTATGCACGATAGATGCATGCAGGTGGCGTTAATTTACAAGATCGTTGAGTTTGCAATGTGGAGCAGACTTTTGGAGCTTTGATTTTTAATATAACTATTTCCCTTTCAGCACTGTATTCAATATTTATATTAGTGGATATGTGATGATGATGTTACCTTTGTGAATTGGGTATACTTATGGTTATGCTTCTTACGAGATAAATGCATGTTAAAAAATCCTCCTTGTAGGATCCTAGGATCGAAATCTGGCATATACACACTAGGAGCTGAAAATGGAGTACTACGGAGGCTGTCGACACCAAATTCGGTGATCAGGAATTTTATGAGCCCGGTTTCTGAGTTTAGGGCGTTACACTGATACCCCTCGTAGTAGTAGAGTACTAGACATATCAGAACTCTTACATTACTTTTATAAATCTCTTAAATTATTAGTAATATTAAAGGAAAACCATCACTATGAGTAGGGCATTGACCCTCTCCAACCGTACAGATGATTCAGGTGATGTACGGATTGAAGACCTAGAGGACCATCTCCCTATAGAAGACTATAGTGAATGAATAAGAAGATAGTTTTATGATTTAGTCTTATATTTCCACTGCAAACTCGATAATGTAATAAGCATGCATTGAGAGGGCATTTGATAATTTGTTGAATTCTTTTACTTTAATGAAATAATAAATATAATTAATTTTATTCTCGTGAATGGTTACCTTCATGAATGTAATTGGATGTGATTATGATGAAAAAAATGAGGCACAATTTTAAAAGCATCCAATTTATACATTATTAACACCCAGAATTATCAAGCACCAGATATACTCGGGCTGCGGAATTTTGGGATGTTGTTACAGTATTCAATTCTCCACGGAATTCTTTGATATGTGTTGTAGGACATCTGCTGTCGTCCATTCTTTTGAATTTGGGTACCTTGAAGTTTTGAGTCACTTGCGAATCTAGAAAGAGAAATAGTCCTCGAATTTTGTTGAGGGGAGATCGACCCATTGCTATCTCTGAAACTAATTTTACATAGTTTGGAACTACTCCCGCAACTCCTCCATTTCTCCATGGCCCGTTTGAGGGACCAATGTCTCTCCCAACAAGGCCCTTTCTGCTTCTTCGGCATAGTGATTGACTTCTTCAATCCTATAGCTCCCGTTAAGGGGAGCTTGTTAAAATGTAACCGTATTCCCTTTTGTGGAGAATTGAAATTGAAAAGCACTCCCAATCAGGGGAAGCTGAGATGCTAAGAAGTGACCCCCTTATTGGATATTCGTCACATTCCATTGATCAAAATCGGGGGGTCGAGCAAAAACCCCACTCCCGAGTTCCAAAATGTTATTTATGCAACATAGATATGTATGATTGAATGTTGCTTGTGATAATGTATTAAACATGAGTGAGATTAAGCTAAAACAGCATATCACGCTCCAGAGACGGTTAAATTTACAAGCGGAAGACTGTGATAGTATGTATAACATATATAAACTGTTGTATGTCTCCAGAGTGTGAATATGTTACCAGGTTATATACATACATGTATACTCCAAAAGTAAACCAAAAGGATATACATGAGTGTTCTAAAAATACAAAATGACAAGTGTTAAGGTATCTAATCAACTTCCCTGTAATCCCGTCAATCAGAACACGCATAAAGGAGGAATAATCCTCATCATCATCAAGTCCAGCTCCGCTTCTCAAGCAGCGCCATCATCTGCAATCACAAAAAGGGACTGGTGGGTGTCTGGAAACACCATCCCGTAACGTGGGAGTGAGTGATCAACTCAGTGGGATAAGAGAGCAGAGATTAGCATGTTACCAAATCAATCATGCGATAATAGTAAAGCAGTAAATCAAACAATCCTAATACTGTTATTAATGCAATATGACATGACGTGATATATGCCCTCATCGACGATCTCCCTCATACGGCACCATCTTACGACCACGGCATGCAATCGTCCCTCAAGTGGTCTACATCTTCCAGGCACATGCAATGTTATGGTGATATGATTTCCGAGTTGTTATTAGTCCATTCAAACAGCGGGATTGGGAAACTAAGGTACCTCCCTTATATCAATCCCAACACAGATCCTGTCTAGGGTCGTCACTCCTAGTAATCTCATACGAGGTATATTTTGTAGGTCGCTGCAAGGGCTGCCAGGGCTGTTGCACGCACTCGTTTCTCCGCTCCCCCATCACCTTATCAATACAGGCCTACTGTACTCTACTGCTACGAAAGGGTCGTCGCCTCCCATAGACTCAGAATACGCTCGCGGTCACTACAAAGGGCTGCCAGGGCTGTTGCTCGCACTCGTTGCACCGCTCCCCCATCACCTTATCAATGTAGGCTGATAGCAAGAATATAGTGTCCCATACCACTATAATCTGCTCACGAGTCATAGGTGCTCACTGGTCACAACGGGGAGGTTTGTGACCCCAGCGTAGGCCTACAGCTCGATCACGGTGTCCCATACTACCATGCCCGGCTCATGAGTCTTCGTGGATCGAGGTACCATGGTTAACAGGGTTTACAATGGTAAGTTCAGTACCCTAGGTTCAAGCAGTTATGACTCATGCAGGGTGAACATACAACGGCCAGTCGGGTTACTTGACGGGCTCGACTAGCACGATCGCATCTCAAGTCGAACGACATGAGGTGCGTAAAATACCTCGTGTGGCCTAACCACTGCCGCCAACTCTAAAACACGGCTCGCGTTCATCGACTCGTCGTTCGTGGCAAAGATAAGCTAACCACGATATTTCTCGGTTACCGACTGCCTGGACTAAGTATAGCCCCAAACACATATGAATCCACATCAGCAATCATGTGAGAGTATTGGAAATGAAATACAACCATGTGAGCATGTTAACACATGTTATATCGTACAACTTAAGTAAATCATCTGACACATGCCTTTCATACATATAATGAAATTATGCATATCGCCAACATATAGGAAATCATTCCCATCAGCATATTAATTGAGAATTCAATCTCAAACTAAATCATAATGAAATCATCAAACACATGTTATAACATACCACTTAAGTGAAACATCGAGCATATGCATTTCATACATATAATGAAATCGTACATATGGCTAACCTATAGGAAACCATTTACACCAGCATAATAATTGAGAAATCAGTCTCAAACTAATTCATAACACCATTTAATTCAATACATACTAATACAAGCATTTATGCAAACACTTACACTACACACTTAAGTCTACATATAGTATGTCAACCCGAAGTACGCATTTAGGCGAATCTCTTCGCAAAACTAATTATGCACGTATTCCTAACATTCTAATGCGACAATAAACCATGTCAATCACATCAGCAAAATATGAATGAAAACAGTACTTCCTACAAATGACTAAAATACCCTAAATCCCATATTCTTCATTGGTTTACGAAACAGGAAACGGATAGCATGTTGTACATGTCAAACGGCGTTGCCGTCAATAATCTACTATTAAACGACATTGAAAGCGTTGGAAACAGTCAATCAAAGCGTCTAAAATCTGCACCTTATCTCTTATAAACGTGTCGTTTCGAACGGAGCGTATACGCTTCGTCTACGGCGACTAGACAACTTGATTTACAACATACATCAGCTATATAGCTACGGAAACGAAGGATCAGCAAATCAGCAAGAGTTTAGGGTATTTCCTAACCTAGAAAAGTGAAGAAATCACCGGCAAAGTGATTGGAGCGCGTGGCTTAACCACTTGCAGCACTTGGCACAAGTAGCAGGGAATTCTCTCCCACCTTCTCTCACAAACTCTCACCTTTTCTCTCTCCCAATCTAAGGCTTTTTGCAAATTCGGATGGGAGAGAGGAGTGAGGGTTTCAACCCCTTTTATAAGCTCAAAAACGCCCAAAATAGCCTCGAGAACAAAGTTCACTTAGGGCATATCCAAATCGGAGCTGTTTCAGTCTAAAAGTACATTTGTGGTGGTCCCCTGGCCGAACGCGATCGGACTTAAGTTCGTACTTGTCGGATGTTTCTCTCATCCCGTTTTCAGTCCAGCAGGGTTCGTAGATCGCACGTGGCGGTCCAGTTTCAGTTCAGCGATCACCGCACGTAGATCAGGCCTGCAAGTCTCATGATATGAAATAGAAATTTTTCCTGATTCGAGGGTGTAATTTAGCTGAATTCTGACGGTCAGAACGCTTAATACTAACGCGTCAAGTCGTGTGCCAGATTTGAATTTCAAATTTCGAATCTGTCCCTATTCGCACTCTCTTCAGTCAGGGCTCAATGAAATAGCCTGTGGTTATCGGTTGGACTTGATTTTCGAAATGATTATCAAGTCCAGCTAGGCAGTCCTAACGGTCTAAGATAGTAGTATCGGACTTTCGACGCGCGGTCTAGGTCCAATACAAAATTTCAAAGTGGTCCAGAGAACAAACCTGCTTAGAGTTTGACCCGAGGTTATAGAGTATTATAGAGTCATTGGTTCTACTCGATTTGGGTCTTGTAGAACGTATTTAAAGTGATCAGGGACTGTTTCCCAGCTACTCTAACGTTGCACTAGCTAACTTATGCTTAGTTTCTAAAGGAATTAATCCTAAGTGGTTTCTTTGGCTATGGAATTGGGTTCTGAGCGATTTTTCAGGTGTTTTAATTAACCCATTGCCTAAGGACGTCAAATCCCAGATTGGCCAAAATCTGGGGTATTACAATCTACCCCCCTTAAAACACAATTTCATCCCCGAAATTGGCAAAGGGTAAGGAGCATCTAGTAAGACTTTAGTATTGACATTCTAAGAAAGGGTCAATCCTATTTATTGACCTAACTATACGTACATCCTAACTCAAATCTTTCAATCCTGGGCCAGTGGGAAAGAGGCTAACCATGCTTCCGCTGTGCCACTCTGGTCAAACGGTAGCGTTGACTAACCTAACTGGATTGGACTTAATACGTTCTACCCCCCTTAAAACTTGGCTCTACTTAAAGTTCAAGAATCTTTGCATCGCTCCGTACATCAGAACGAGGTGCAACTTAAGACCTATCCTTGACATGAATTGGGAAACAACCTCTCATTACAGTCGTTTTCCTTTGCTAATGATGCGTTCTGTGGCATTAGTATCTATGGTGATGGAGATGAGCCTAAGCTCTATTATGGTTGAGTTTGGGGGCAGGTATGAGTTGGTGGCAAGATGTCGAATCCTCTACTGGCTTTAAGTCCTTAACATTTACCGAGGGTAAAGCAATAACTTGTGGTTGTAGGTGGTCGGGCCATCACAGAAGAAAGGTTGTGTAGTGGGTCTAAGCCGGATACGTTGAACCTTCTGTCTAATCAAGACAGAAAATGCTTTATATCAGTTCTTAATCCGAGTCGATGCCGATCTTCTGCTTGATCAGAGCATTGGATTTATTGGTAACCACTAGGATTAAGAAGTCGATTCAAACCGCGAATACATCGCTTACATACAGTTTCTTTACTCTGCGTTCCCGAATGCAATAAGCCCTTGGGGAAGGCAATTCTAAGGGGCATGCTAGTTCATTCTAAATTTATTCTGAGGGATTTATAAATGTTTCCTAAGAGTGAATGGCTCCTTCCTATGGGCAACAACAGTAGTCTATAAGTCATAAGGGGATCTATCGAAAGAATAAGGTTCTACTTCAACCAAACCTAACCTACAATTCCTTAGCATTTACAGGCTTTACACTACTTAAGGTAACTAGTAGGCTAGTCTGTAACTCAGTAGCTATAATCCAAAGCTTAAGATTATATGTTAAATGGTTCCATACCATTTCTCCTACAGGGAATTGTTCTATTGCTTAGGGTCAAGATTGTCTAAATGAAATTGGATTTCTTATGTTGTCAGATCCTTCAAATCTAGGAGTGCTATCGCTAGGTCCAAAACGCCAAGGGCCTATTGCATGAAATGAAACTACATTCCTAATCCCATGTGGGGATTGGGAGTAGCATGCAAGTCACAATACATGAAACAAAGTTCTACACTTTCTACCTCTGACGTCACTAAACCTAACAACAATAAAACACAGAGATTTCAAAATGGTAATCAAACATCTACAAGACAACGTCACAGATGCCTACCAAAGGACTCTACCACAGTTTCGACTTACCTTCTTCATCACTGTCGAGGCTAATATTGTCTGTTGCTCACTAGAGCTCTCTCGGCCATAACAGCTTAACAATAACCATGGAAAGCGGAGGAAATGCGGAGAAATTTTTGCCCAAATGGACAGAATGAAATCTAGGCATTGTAGAGGGATGCTTCAAGCTCCCCTAGGATGTATTTTTAGAAAGAAAAGAGAATGAAAAAGGAAAATGGAGCACCTCACGATTTCAGCTCAATTTGAGAGTTTTAAGAGCTCCAAATGACGAAATCTACTAGAGGGAGGCCTGCAAACTTCAATGGAGTGGAGGGGTGTGGTCGTTTTAGGTCAGGAATGGATTTGGGGGTGGTTTGGAACCACGGTTTTGGGTTAGGGCAGCTGAAAAATGAAAATAGGGCTAGGGAAGGGGCTGTTTGTGAAGGATGTACCCCCATTTGGGGTTTTCTATGGATGAACACTATATATGGGGTGTACACTACCCAAAATACGGCGTGCGCCCAAAAATCACGCCAAGTGGGCCCCATCGGACGGCGATGCATCGCCGAACCAGCGATGACATCACCGGCCATCTCTCTAGGTGGCTGGTGGGACCACATGGGTCTGGTCCCCCATGGTCCAGGGACCCCAAAAAGGTATGGTCCCAACCTTGGTTCATTGTGTATTGCCCTATATAGGCCCAAACATGCACTCGGGGCTTTCCGGGGCTAATATATAATCCCGAATACAAAACCCTATCATGACGCATATGATTTTGGGATAGAAGGAGCTAGTACATCTATCTAGCCCATTAGTTGCTAAAGAAAGCGAAGTTAGAATGGCCTTATGGCCATTTTTCATAAAATTTTACTATTCACTGTAAAATTTTGTGAAAGTATGATTTTATGTTATTTTCACATTAGGATTGATGCCTAATATAAAAAGGATAAGAAGTAATTGAATATTAGAGTGGTGAGAGGTAGAATTTTGAAGATTTTAGGTAAAACGGGATTTTTAAGCCCTGACGATTGAACACAGGGGTTGTGGTTGTCCCACAGCCCAAGGATTTACATTTACGGGTTTAGAATCATCCAAAGAACGTCTCAACCCACTTACCTATGACCTAGGAGCTACTCAGGTCGCTTTACGCGGCCCTAGATGCGTTATGGACTCAATCGCGCGATCGATATGAATAGACTTCGCCTATTGGCGAATCTGCGATCATATAAGTGTTTCTAGACCCTTCTCGCACCCACCTAAGTCAAAGGAAGAGACAGCGCACATCGCGTGACCATAACCTAGGCCCGGCTTAATCCAAATCGTGCTCTGATACCATCTGTAACATCCCGAAAATCGGGGGGTCGAGCAAAAACCCAACTCCCGAGTTCCAAAATGTTATTTATGCAACATAGATATGTATGATTGAATGTTTCCTGTGATAATGTATTAAACATGAGTGAGATTCAGCTAAAACAGCATATCACGCTCCAAAGACGGTTAAATTTACAAGCGGAAGACTGTGATAGTATGTATAACATATATAAACTGTTGTATGTCTCCAGAGTGTGAATATGTTACCAGGTTATATACATACATGTATACTCCAAAAGTAAACCAAAAGGATATATATGGGTGTTCTAAAAATACAAAATGACAAGTGTCAAGGTATCTAATCAACTTCCCTATAATCCCTTCAATCAGAACACGCATAAAGGAGAAATCCTCCTCATCATCATCAAGTCTAGCTCCGCTTCTCAAGCAGCGCCATCATCTGCAATCACAAAAAGGGACTAGTGGGTGTCTGGAAACACCATCCCGTAACGTGGGAGTGAGTGATCAACTCAGTGGGATAAGAGAGTAGAGATTAGCATGTTACCAAATCAATCATGCGATAATAGTAAAGCAGTAAATCAAACAATCCTAATACTGTTATTAATGCAATATGACATGACGTGATGTATGTCCTCACCAACTATCTCCCTCATACGGCACCATCTAACAACCGCGGCATGCAATCGTCCCTCAAGTGCTCCACATCTTCCAGGCACATGCAATGTTATGGTGATATAATTTTCGAGTTGTTATTAGTCCATTCAAACAGTAGGATTGGGAAACTAGGGTACCTCCCTTATATCAATCCCAACACAGATCCTGTCTAGGGTCGTCACTCCTAGTAATCTCATACGAGGTATATTTTGTAGGTCGCTGCAAGGGCTGCCAGGGCTGTTGCACGCACTCGTTGCTCCGTTCCCCTATCACCTTATCAATACAGGCCAACTGTACTCCACTGCTACGGAAGGGTCGTCACCTCCCGTAGACTCAGAATATGCTCGCGGTCACTACAAAGGGCTGTCAGGGCTGTTGCTCGCACTCGTTGCACCGCTCCCCCATCACCTTATCAATGTAGGCCGACAGCAAGAATATAGTGTCCCATACCACCATAATCTGCTCACGAGTCATAGGTTCTCACTGGTCACTAAGGGGAGGCTTGTGACCCCAGCGTAGGCCGACAGCTCGACCACGGTGTCCCATACCACCATGCCCGGCTCATGAGTCTTCGTCGATCGAGGTACCATGGTTAAAAGGGTTTACAATGGTAAGTTCAGTATCCTAGGTTCAAGCAGTTATGACTCATGTAGGGTGAACATACAACGGCCAGTCGGGTTACTTGACGGGCTCGACTAGCACGATCGCATCTCAAGTCGAACGACATGAGGTGTGTAAAACACCTCGTGTGGCTTAACCACTGCCGTCAACTCCAAAACACGGCTCGCGTTCATCGACGCGTCGTTCATGGCAAAGATAAGCTAACCACGATATTTCTCGGTTACCGACTGCCTGGACTAAGTATAGTCCCAAACACATATGAATCCACATCAGCAATCATGTGAGAGTATTGGAAATGAAATACAACCATGTGAGCATGTTAACACATGTTATATCATACAACTTAAGTAAATCATCTGACACATGCCTTTCATACATATAATGAAATTATGCATATCGCCAACATATAGGAAATCATTCCCATCAGCATATTAATTGAGAATTCAATCTCAAACTAAATCATAATGAAATCATCAAACACATGTTATAACATACCACTTAAGTGAAACATCGAGCATATGTATTTCATACATATAATGAAATCGTACATATGGCTAACCTATAGGAAACCATTTACACCAGCATAATAATTGAGAAATCAGTCTCAAACTAATTCATAACACCATTTAATTCAATACATACTAATACAAGCATTTATGCAAACACTTACACTACACACTTAAGTCTACATATAGTATGTCGACCCGAAGTGCGCATTTAGGCGAATCTCTTCGTCAAACTAATTTGCATGTATTCCTAACATTCTAATGCAATAATAAACCATGTCAATTACATCAGCAAAATATGAATGAAAACAGTACTTCCTACAAATGACTAAAATGCCCTAAATCTCATATTCTTCGTTGGTTTACGAAACAGGAAACGGACAGCATGTTGTACATGTCAAACGGCGTTGCCATCGATAATCTACTATTAAATGACATTGAAAGCGTTGGAAACAGTCAATCAAAGCGTCTAAAATCTGCACCTTATCTCTTATAAACGTGTCGTTTCGAACGGAGCATATACGCTTTGTCTACGGCGACTAGACAACCTGATTTACAACATACATCAGCTATCTATCTACGAAAATGAAGGATCAGCAAATCAGCAAGAGTTTAGGGTATTTCCTTACCTAGAAAAGTGAAGAAATCACCGACAAAGTGATTGGAGCGCGTGGCTTAACCACTTGCAGAACGTGGCACAAGCAGCAGGGAATTCTGTCCCACCTTCTCTCACAAACTCTCACCTTTTCTCTCCCAATCTAGGGCTTTTTGCAAATTCGGATGGGAGAGAGGAGTGAGGGTTTCAACCCCTTTTATAAGCTCAAAAACGCCCAAAATAGCCTCAGGAACAAAGTTCACTTAGGGCATATCCAAATTAGGGCTGTTTCAGTCCAAAAGTACATTTCTGGTGGTCCCCTGGCCGAACGCGATCGGACTTAAGTTCGTACTTTTCGGATGTTGATCTCATCCCGTTTTCAGTCCAGCAGGGTTCGTAGATCGCACGTGGCGGTCCAGTTTCAGTTCAGCGGTCACCGCACGTAGATCAGGCCTGCAAGTCTCATGATATGAAATAGAAATTTTTCCTGATCCGAGGGTGTAATTTGGCTGAATTCTAATAGTCAAAACACTTAATACTGACGCGTCAAGTCGTGTGCCAGATTTAAATTTCAAATTCCGAATCTGTCCCTATTCGCACTCTCTTCAGTCCGGGCTCAATGAAATAGCCTGTGGTTATCGGTTAGACTTGATTTTTGAAATTATTATCAAGTCCAGCTAGGTGGTCCTAACGGTCTAAGATAGTAGGTATCGGACTTTCGACGCGCGGTATAGATCTAATACAAAATTTTAAAGTGGTCCAGAGAACAAACCTGCTTAGAGTTTGACCCGAGGTTATAGAGTATTATAGAGTCATTGGTTCTACTCGATTTGGGTCTTGTAGAGCGTATTTAAAGTGATTAGGGACTGTTTTCCAGCTACTCTAGCGTTGCGCTAGCTAACTTATGCTTAGTTTCTAAAGGAATTAATCCTAAGTGGTTTCTTTGGCTATGGAATTGGGTTCTGAGCGATTTTCCAGGTGTTTTAATTAACCCATTGCCTAAGGACGTCAAATCCCAGATTGGCCAAAATCCGGGGTATTATAGATTGACTCCTGGTTATAGGAGAGTATCGAAAGAAGTGCCCCATGGTCGAGGGATATGTTGGCTGGTGTCGGTGGCCCTGTGCGAAGTCCAATGGTTGTGCTCGATTTGAACTGGAAGCTGGAAAGAGCCTGCGAGTTGATTGTTGTGGTTGTTGAACTGGACCAAGTTGGCTATGGCAACTTGTGCTTGCATGAATTGTCGAAACATGTCTTGCATTGCTTTAATGTCTTGTGCTAATTCGTAGATGTAGGTCATTGACACAGCTTATGCTTGTTTTGGTTGTGCAGGTCATGCTTCTGTGAGATCGAGAGCATGGAAGGTTTGAACATCTTTCTCATGGTGATCCATTGATGCTTGAGATCTAATGTGGATTATGCTGTGTAACACCCCGGATTTTGGTTAACCTGGGATTTGACGTCCTTAGGCAGTGGGTCAATTAAAACACCTGAAAAATCGTTCAGAACCCAATTCCCTAGCCAAAGAAACCACTTAAGATAAATTTCTTTAGAAACTAAGCATAAGTTAGCTAGCGCAACGTTGGAGTGGCTGGGAAACAGTCCCTGATCACTTTAAATACGTTCTACAAGACCCAAATCGAGTAGAACCAATGACTCTAGAATACTCTATAACCTCGGATCAAACTCTAAGCGGGTTTGTCCTCTGGACCACATTGAATTTTTATATTGGATTTAGACCGCGCGTCGAAGGTCCGATACCTCCTATCTTAGACCGTTAGAACCGCCCCGCTGGACTTGACAATCATCTCGAAAATCAAGTCAAACCGATAATCACAGAGTATTTCGTTGAACCCGGACTGAAGCGACCGCGAATAGGGACGAATTTGGAATTTCAAATTCAAATCTGGCACACGACTTGACGCGTCAGTATTAAGCGTTCTGACCGTCAAAATTTATCCAGATTACACCCTCGGATCAGGAAAAATATCTATTTATTATCATGGGACTTTCAGCCCTGATCTATGTGCGGTGACCGCTGAACTGAAACTGGTCCGCCACGTGCGATCTGCGAATCCTGCCAGACTGAAAACTTAATACGAGGTACATCTGGTACCCATGAGCTTAAGTCTGATCGCAATCGACCAGGGGACCAGCAGAAATCAGTTTTTGGACCGAAACAGCCCCGAAATGGATAAGCATTAAGTAAACTTCGTCCCGGAGCCTATTTTCGGCGTTTCCAAGCTTATAAAAGGGGTTGAAACTCTCATTCCTTCCTTGCATCCGAATTTCACAAACCCTAGAAAAGAGAGAGAGAGTTTGAGA
Organism: Magnolia kwangsiensis; assembly: GCA_037074715.1. NCBI lineage: Eukaryota > Viridiplantae > Streptophyta > Magnoliopsida > Magnoliales > Magnoliaceae > Magnolia > Magnolia kwangsiensis. The sequence continues at coordinate 37,095,475 of CM073580.1, read as the reverse complement.
GAAAGGGAAGAGGAGATTTTTCCCGCATCCGAGTCCCTGACAGTGCTGCTTCAACACTTCATTCCAATCACCTGGCTGGTGATTTTTCCACTTTTTCAGGTATAGAAAAATCCCAAAAACTTGCTGATTTAGGGTTTACGTAGATTCTGAGCATGGTAGCTAACGTAATCCATGAATCAGGTTCTCTTACCGCCGTAGACGAAGCGTACACGCTCCGTTCAAATTCCCGCGACCGTAAGAGACTAGGTGAGGATTTTAGACGCTTTGATTGACGGTTTACAACGCTTTCAATGTCGTTTAATAGTAGATTATCGACGGCATCGCCGTTTGACATGTACAACATGCTCTCTGTTTCCTGTTTCGTAAATTAACGAAGAATATGAGATTTAGGGCATTTTAGTCATATGTAGGAAGTACGGTCTACATGCATATTTTGCTGACGTGATTGACATGGTTTGTCGCCGTATTAGTGAGTTAGGAATGCTTGCATAATCAGTTTGGCGAAGAGATTCGCCAAGTTACGCACTTTGGGTCGACATACTATATGTGGACTTAAGTGTGTAGTGTATATGTTTGTATAAATGCTTGTATTGGTATGTATTGTATTGAATGATGTTATGTAGTAGTTTGAGATTGATTTCATGATTTAAAATGCTGACCTAAATGATTTCCTACATGTTGACCTTATGCATGATTGTATTACATGCATAGGAAGTATGCCTTGAAGATTTGCTTACGTTGAATATGCACGGAAAGTATGCCTTGAAGATTTGCTTAAGTTGAATGTTATAACATGTGCTAACATGCTCACATGATGTGTTTCAATTCCAATACCTTTGTATATAGCGTTAAGGTAATTCCATAGATGTGTGGGACTTGACTTAGTCCAGGCAGTCGGTAACCGAGCGAATTCGTGGCTGACTGGTCATAGCCACGAACGACGCGTCGATGAACTTGATTCGTGTTAAGAGTTGGCGGCAGTGGTTAGGCCACGCGAAGTGTTTTACGCACTTCATGTCGTTCAACTTGAGATGCGATCGCGCTAGTCGAGCCCGTCAAGTAACCCGACTGGCCGATGTTTATTCACCTTGTATGTATCATAACTGCTTGAACCTAGGGTACTGAACTTACCATTGTAAACCCTATTAACCATGGTACCATGATCCACGAAGACTCATGAGCCGGGCATGGTGGTATGGGACACCGTGGTCGAGCTGTCGGCCTACGCTGGGGCCACAAACCTCCCCGTAGTGACCAGTGAGCACCTAAACTCGTGAGCAGATTATGGTGGTATGGGACACTATATTCTAGCTGTCGGCCTACACTGATCAGGCGACGAGCCCTTTGTAGTGACCGCGAGCGTATTCTGAGTCCACGGGAGGCGACGACCCTTCCGTGCAGTAGAGTACAGTAGGCCTGTATTGATAAGGTGATGGGGGAGCGGTGCAACGAGTGCGAGCAACAGCCCTGGCAGCCCTTGCAGTGACCTACGAAATATACATCGTATGAGATTACTAGGAGTGACGACCCTAGACAGGATCTGTGTTGGGATTGATACAAGGGAAGTACCTTAGTTTCCCAATCCTGCTGTTTGAATGGACTAATAACAACTTGGAAAGCATATCACCATAGCATTGCATGTGCCTGGAAGATGTGGAGAACTCTAGGGAGTGTGGCATGCCGCGGTCGTAAGATGTTGCCGCATGAGGGTGATCGTCGGTGAGGGCATACATCACGTCATATCATCTTGCATTAACAACAGTATTAGGATTGTCTGATTTACTGCTTTACTATTATCGCGTGATTGAATTGTGAACATGCTAATCCCTGCTCTCTTATCCCACCGAGTTGATCACTCACTCCCACGTTACGGGATGGTGTTTCCGGACACCCACCAGTCCCTTCTGTGATTACAGATGATGGCGCGGCCTGTGAGGCGGAGATGGACTTGATGATGAGGAGGAGGATTCCTCCTTTATGCATGTTCTGATTGACGGGATTGCAGGGAGGTTGATTAGATACTTTGACATTGTCATTTTGTATTTTTAGCGCCCTCATGTATATTCATTTTGTTTACTTTTGAAGTATACATGTATGTGTATAACCTGGTAATATATTCACACTCTGGAGACATACAACAGTTTATATACGTTATACATACTATTACAGTCTTCCGCTTGCAAATTTAACTGTCTCTGGAGTATGATATGCTGTTCTGGCTTAATCTCACTCATGTTTAATACATTATCACAGACAACATTTAATCATACATATCCATGTTGCATAAATAACATTTTGGAACTCGGGAGTTGGGTTTTTGCTCGACCCCCCGATTTTCGGGATGTTACATGCTGAGATAAGGGAGACTTTTTTAAAGGCACCTGACTTATGAATGTGCAATTTTTTGTTCCTTTTTGTAATGCCCCAACTTTTCAGGACCCGAGTATATAACCCGTGTCCCAAAAACCCAAGTGTTAACCTTAAAAGATGGTGAGATATAATATTTTTCTTTTATCAGAGTAAGCAGATGAGCGTAGAGTGGAAAAATCAGCATAAAGGAAAATTGTAATTACATTTAGAGTATACAGGAGAGTGCCCATAATGACTTATACAAACCAATGTCTTCATTCTTACGAATACAAAATGAAATAACATTACATGTGAAACAAAGTAAATTTGTAACAATCTTGAGCTGTAAAATCCTGTAGCAGCCCTTAGCAAATATAATCATGCACCCTTGTCAACCATAGCCTGCTCCTCACCAATATGAATGTGAACATTATCAAGGCTACCTGTACAGTTATATATTTGATGGATGAGTGGCAAACTCAGTGTGAACTCTCCTTAAGATTACACACTACCGCATTAGGTAAGAAATAGTATAAAACATCCAGACAACCAAAATAGAGTAAATACAGTCTTATTAGATGCATGGATGCATGAATGCAATCATTGAACCTGGGAAATATCATCCAGTCGGGTCACCCATGCAATCATCAAACCTGGGAAACATCATCCAGTCGAGTCACCTATGCAATCATCGAACCTGAAAAACATCATCCAGTCAGGTCACCCATAAATGTAACTGGTTATCAGCGCAATACTTAGCGTAATCGCATGGGCATGAAGATCTAAGTCATCATCAAAAATGAATGACTAGTCATTAGCGCAACATTTAGCGTAATCGCGGGGCACATTGATCCAAGCCATCGTAAATATGCCATGTATGCATGATAAGTCAAGTCATTATTAGTCCATTGATAATCAGCCAATTTAAATAAGCTCAAAGGTCACTACGGGAAGCGTAAGCCCAGCCTGGGCCGACAGCTTAGGCATAGGTCCCATACCAACATTCCCGAGTCATGAGACTACCACCTTAGGATGTTTAATGGTACCTCATCGACTAGTGGCCAATCATATTACAATATATGGGGCTTATCATTGCATAGTTGTACAGTATAAAACATCCAACCCATATAGAAAAAATACTAGAATAAAGCTACATAGGGCGATATCGAAGTATGCCACATAGGGCGAGTATCAGAACCATGCAATAAAAGACCATCCTTAAAAACTATTGGACACAACAACCCTAGATGGAAGGTCCACATTAATGATCCATCTTGACCACTACTCAATAAACAACAAGTCGAAGGTCCTTACGATCACAACTAGTCAAGTTACATCCTCAGTATGGGTGTACATTCATATGTGGAAATTTCTCACTAATGTACCAGTTTAAGTTCCACAAGCATGAACAATTATACAGGATAATCATAAAGCATGTAATACAGCAGTTCAATTTTCACCAGCTAACACATGTGATTATAAAGGGAGATATCAAGTATGAATTTAAATAAAAACTATAACTTAAGCTAATGAGAAGATGGAAAGCTCAAGGGGAGGAATCATCACCTTATACTTTGTATCGCCTACCAGCATTGTTAAGGAATGCGTGTTCCCTTATAATCAAATCCTACCATAAATCAGGGTGCACAATTAGATCCAAGTTCTACATGTCACCTAGGGTTCAAGATCATAACCTAGGGTTCGGATTACTTTTAGGATTTTAGTATAGAATTAGAGCTTCATACTAGAGTTTAGTTATAGGCTTTAGATTTTAGGACTTGAATCCTATACTAGTATTCCCATTATTATTATTAGTTTTGTGCAATGGGTCAAATTATATTCCTAATGGGAGTATTAATCCATTGATGTGAATAATGGTGGTTCATAAGTTCACATTTGAATGTATTGACATTATCTAACGTCTTTATAATGACTAATAATCTCTTAGATAATACAAGTAATAATAATAAGATATTTTCTAATGATAGTACAATAGGGACTAATAGTAATGATAATATTTTCTAATGATTTTAAATCGTAACTATCAATTCCCGTCATGAAAATGGATGTTATGACTTACCATGAATTATGAGGCCCTACAGTTAGATCTAATCCTAACACACTACTTAGGGTTAAGGGGTAAGACCCGTATCCTAGTTTGTACTATTCCGTCGATTGTCGCGATCCTTCCCGTCAAATTCTGGCAATCAGTGACCAGTAATCGATGTTTACGTATAACCCTAAGTCGTATCCCATAGATTTGAGTCGACTTAATCTGAGACTTGTACCATTGCGACCGCACAGTCACCGCGGTTTCAATGCCGTGACTCGTGCACCGATCCAGTACCCAGACGAGGAGATGTGGGCCCGAATTCAGTTCGAGAAAAAATACCGCACATTTTGTAATTCCAAGAGAATCTCTTCAACATGTCAAATCAATCCCATCAATCACCCCTCATGTCAAGTACAAAGCATCCATGCTTCCTTTCTCCACAAGTTAAGAAACCACCAAGTCAACCCATCTCTCACCTCACCCATCACTCACCTCACATCCATCACCTCACATCACTCACATCCATCACTCTCTCTCCTTACATCCCATCTCTCTCTCTCTTTCTCTACACCATTTTCCAAGAAACAAAGGAGAGAAAGAGAGGTGGACGTCCATGGCTTTCCCAAGTGAGAGAAAAATGTGATTTTTGGTGGCCTACTTTCCCATCCCAAAACCTTCATCCTATCCATTCAAACCTCATCTTCCACCATCAAAGTGAAGCACAAGGAGGTTGGTATTCTAATGGACTGAGAAGATCGAACGGTGGGTGCTTCCATAGACTAGTTTTTCATGTTTTTTAGATGGGCCAAGTGAGGCCTACCAATCAATGGTATGGATCTCACTTTGGACCCTAAGATGTTGTCGATGGCCCATCTTGATCATCAATATCATTCCATGATAGGGCCATTCTCCATGGACCCCATCATGATGTTTACTTTCCTAGCTTGAATAGAGGTCATCTAGACCGTCCATTTTAGTGGAGAAGGAATCTCCACCGTTGAATTACGATTTAATTGGCCCACATGCATTGGGACCCACTTGATGTATGATTGATTTCAAGGGAGGGCCCATAGTGTCGAGGTCCCTCCATCACGCGTGTCCCACTCTCTCTTTCTCTCTCTCCCTCTCTTTTTATTTATTCATTTGTCTATGTGATGAAATGGTTATGTGGCCCACTTGGATGGACCCCACCATGAAGCATGTTTTGGACTCAAGTCATTTGTAGGTGGGGCCCATTTTATGAGTGTGATATCCACACTAATCATCATCTGGTGGCCCACCTGAGCAGGGCCCACCTTGAGCCATTCGTGTGAGCCAGAACATCCAACGTCCCTGGACGCTGGACATAAAAACAAACAAAAGCCTTGTTTTCTTAGCTTTTGGGGAGGGCCATTTGCATAGGCCCCACCTTGATGTATGTATTCAATCCATGTCATCCACCTCATTCCCTGGATCATTTTAGGCATTGAGCCGAAGAATGAGGCTGATCTGAGCATCTAGTGGGCCATAGTATAGGGAACTTCGGTGGTTACCATTGAAAAATTTCTTGATGTTTCTATACACCCAAAAATCTCAAACTTTGGACTCATTTCGCCTGTTATGAGCCGTAGAATCCCAAGGTTGGGATGGATTTTCTGATTGTGGGCCCCACCTGTGAAAAACCACAGGTAAATTAATTTTTAAAAAAATGCATAAGGCTGCCCCCTCTGACACAGCAGCAACACGATGCTTCGTGTGACGGGCGGGCGGCCAGCGACCCACGGCTCCAGCCATGGGCGCCACCTTGATGTTTATTTGTCATCTAATCCGTTCATGAGGTGGGCCCCCTCCAAATTTCAGCCACATCTAGAGCTCAGGTGGCCCACACCGTAGGAAACAATGGGATTGGACGTATACCATTGAAGCCCTTTCATGGGCCACAGAATTTTTGGATCAAGCTAAAATTTGTATTTCCCCTTCATCCAGGTCCATGCAGCCATATCAGTGGCTTGGATGGAAAATAAATGTTATGGTGGGCCCCACGTGGAGCCCACAGTGATGTATGTGTTGTATTACCACCGTCCGCTATGTGATGTATTTGTTTCACTCCACCGTCCACGGCGTGGGACGGTGGAGACCACCATGATTTATGTGTTTTATACACACTATCCACAGTTGGACGGTGGGGCCCACCATAATGCATGTGTTGCATCCAAACCGTCCACCATTTGGCAAGCTCATTTTAAGGATTGGGTTCAAAAATAAGACAGATCTAGGATCACATGGACCACACTATAGAAAGAGTGTTGGATTGAAAGTCCACCATTAAAATATTTGGATTATAAGGTTGGACAAACATGAAATTTGCCTTTCCTCTAAATCCAAGTCTTTATGACCTTATGTATAGATTGGACAGGAAATAAACGCTATGGTAGGCCTTAGGAATTTTAATGCTAGAAATCATTATCACTGATATTTGTGGTATGGTCTAGATGATCTTCTGTTATGATTCATTTTGTAGATAACGTTCTAAAATGATCTCTAATATAAATGAAAGGTGTAGAGGGTGAGGCCCACCTTGGTATATATATGAGGCCATATGATTAGGCCCATCTTGATGTAATAGTGGCCCGTTGTTGAGGCCCACTTGGAATACATATATAAGGCCCATTATTGAGGCTCATCTTAATGTATTTATGGCCCGTCCATTGAGACCCACCTTGATATACAGGAGGCCCATGTGATGTGGCCCATTTAATGTGTTTAAGGCCCGTGAGTAAGGCCCAATGTGATGTATTTGAGGCCTATGGACAAGGCCCAATGTGATGTATTCGAGGCCCATGGGCAAGGCCCAATGTGATGTATTCGAGGCCCATGGACAAGGCCCAATGTGATGTATTTGAGGCCCATGAGCAAGGCCCAATTCGAGGCTCATGGGCGAGACTCATTGTGATATATTTTCGGCCCATTTGGTAAGGCCCATGTGGTGCGGCCCATTTATCTAAGGCCCATGGGTCGAGGCCCAATGGGATGTTCTTTGGGTTTATTGCAATGTGATTCTTCCATGGTTGTGTAATGATGTTCTATGGCGGGTCATGCCTTGGGAGCAATGTTGGTTTGATGTCCACATTGTAAGTATAATGTTGGTTAAATTGCCGCATTATGACTCTCCCTAGGGCCCACTGATAGGCCCATACTAGTTGTGTATAGGCCATCTAGGTCTATCTGCATTGTAAGGATAGTTCATTACTTTATAACATGCCTAGTATAACTCCATGATTCATGACCATACGCATCATTTGTATGCTTAATATGAGTAGTGACTGATCATAGCATATGTCAATGGGCAGACCATTTGCAGGACTCGTTATGAGACGAAGTGCCCCACATCATCGCACTGTACGCACTGGATTGCTGAATGATTTGACGGTGTGATTCATGCATCTTGCATTTGTGTGTCATGATCACTGCATGCCCTAGCGACATCAGGGCTATGACCTCCACAGGCACATCGTGGATGGATAGATGGGTCACTGAAAATAATTGGTTCTAGCACTATAGGGCACGTAGGATGTCCTTAGGTGAAAATCCCATAACCTTCGAGGCCAGGAGTAGCCCCAACGTATAGACCAAATAAAACATGAGCGCACGAGTGCCGAATACCAGTAGGCCACGTCTCCCACTGTGTCGTGGTCGGTTGGGAGGGGGTGTGGCCTTACCTTCCCGAGGGAGGAGGCTATAAGTTAGGCTGAGTATGACTAGCTCATAAATGGGACCACTATCGACGAGCCGTATAGGTATTGGAAAACTGCTGGCTAAGTGGATAGTGAGGTCTCTTCCACTCACAGGGTTGTGCAGCTAGTGAGGAGGCAGTCGGTGTAGAGTGTAATAGACCCCGGTGATTTCTTAGAGAGGAACCGTACTGATATGTGAACTTGATATGAGGACTGACATGATATTATGACATCTCATCACTGTAGCACATGTGGGCCAGCGCACATGGGGGGACACTGATGTGGTCAAGTGTGATGTGGGTGGGACTAAGGCCTGGGCGAGTTACCACACTAGGCAAGCTACCAGCGGTTGACAGGCTACTGTGCTGATAGGCTACTGAGCAGGAGCTGCATACTCATTCATTTATCCATTCACTATCCACTCGGGCTGGTAGTGTGCAACTATTTATTTCATGTACCTTTGCAATGGCTAAGATTTCGGTTAGGGCACGTGACTAACTTGAGATCAGGAGTTTACCACATTGTGTTTGACTATCCAAATCTATGTATGGGACTGGTTTGGATAGAATTCCCTTGTGATGGACCCCGTAGCCTGCATTACTATGTACTATCATCCCGACTTTACATTCTAGCATGGTCATTTCATTCGTACCACATAATACATTACATCTGCAATACTTAGCATTTTTTGTTACTATGTTGTTGTATGCATATGGACTAGACGGACTTAGCAGGGTTTACATATAGCATTGTACCCTCGATATCTGACATTTGGCTCTCTGTGACTCCTCGTTCACATAGTTGATTTGTCTTACTAGTATTTCTGATATTGTATGATTTATGGGTTTATCATTATTTTCGCTTACTCTGATATCATATGATTATGACCTTGTCATTTTTTTCCTACTTATCTTAATGATGTATGATTTATGGACTCTACTATATACTCGACACTTACCTTACACACACTTACACCACCCTCTAAGCTTTTGTAAGCTTATGCACGATAGATGCGTGCAGGTGGCGTTAGGTTGTAGCAGCGTTGAGCTTGGAGTATGAAGCGGTTTTCAGGAGCTCTGATTTTGATATATGTATTTTTCTTTCAGCATTGTATTCAAGTGATTATATTAGTGGATATGTGATGATAATGTGGCCTTTATAATTTGGGTAAACTTGTGGTTATGATTATTACAAGACAAAATGTACGTTGAAAAATCCTTCTTGTAGGATCCCAGAATCAGAATCTGGTGTATGTTACCCTGGGAGCCGAGAATGGGATACTACGGAGGCTGTCGGCACCGAATTCGGTGATCGGGATTTCTGTGAATCTGATTTTCAGGTTTGGGACATGACAGAAGTTGGTATCAGAGCATAACTTGGGAATACCTGAAGATAACATCACATATCTAGTGATAGCTACCTTTTCACTCTATGATTGTTGAGATCTTAAAATGGTTAGATCCCCGAGTTTGAATGACTTAGAGATTTTCTGATATAGCTCCTTATCATTAAGATTGTGAGGCTATATAGTATTTCAGTTTCTATCATTTCTGATCAGGATCTGAGGTCCAGTTGGATCATCGTAGTGTTAATGAGGCGTTTTGGGAGGAGGAGGCTGAGACTCACAGGCGTTGTCCCTATTTCTTAAGTGTTTGATTATGTTGGTATGTTGTGTTCTGATAGGATTTTTCTCCCTTGGTAATCTCTGTATTGGTCATGTTCTAATTTAAATTTTGAGGATAAAATTTTTATTAGGTAGGGAGAGTTGTTAGACCTGTATCCTAGTCCGTACTATTCCGTCGACTGCCTCGATCCTCCCCATCAAATTTTGACAATTCGCTACCAGTAATTGATGTTTACGCGTGACCCTAAGTCGTATCCCACAGATTTGAGTCAGCTTAATCCGAGACTTGTACCATTGCGACCGCACAGTTGCCGCGGTTTCAATGTCGCGGCTTGTGCACTGATCCGATACCCAGACAAGGAGATGTGGGACCGCGTTCAGTTCGAAGAAAAACACTGCGCATTTTGTAATCCCAAGAGAATCTCTACAACATGTCAAATCAATCCCATCAATCACCTCTCATGTCAAGTACAAAGCATCCATGCTTCCTTTCTCCACAAGTTAAGCAACCACCAAGTCAACTCATCTCTCACCTCACCCATCACTCACCTCACCCATCACTCACATCCATCACTCTCTCTCGTTACATCCCATCTCTCTCTCTCTCTCTCTCTCTCTCTCTCTCTCTCTCTACACCATTTTCTAAGCAACAAAGGAGAGAAAGAGAGGTGGACGTCCATGGCTTTCCCAAGTGAGAGAAAAATGTGATTTTTGGTGGCCCACTTTCCCATCCCAAAACCTCCATCCTAGCCATTCAAACCTCATCTTCCACCATCAAAGTGAAGCACAAGGAGGTTGGCATTCTAACGGACTGAGAAGATCGAACGGTGGGTGCTTCCATAGCCTAGTTTTTCATATTTTTTAGATGGGCCAAGTGAGGCCTACCGATCAATGGTATGGATCTCACTTTGGACCCTAAGATGTGGCCGATGGTCCATCTTGATCATCAATATCATTCCATGATGGGGCCATTCTCCATAGACCCCATCATGATGTTTACTTTCCTAGCTTGAATAGAGGTCATCTAGACCGTTCATTTTAGTGGAGAAGGAATCTCCACCGTTGAATTGTGATTTAATGGGCCCACATGCATTGGGACCCACTTAATGTATGATTGATTTCAAGGGAGGGCCCATAGTGTCAGGGTCCCTCCATCACGCGTGTCCCACTCTCTCTTTCTCTCTATCCCTCTCTTTTTATTTATTCATTTTTACATGTGATGATATGGCCATGTGGCCCACTTGGATGGACCCCATGTAACATCCTGAATTTTTGCCTACCTAGAATTAGACGTCCTTAGGCAATGGGTCAACCACAGTACCTTGGTAACTTCTCAAAACTCGATTCCAAAGCTAGTGAAATCATTTAGAACCAAATTCTTTAGAAATTTATCGTGTATTAACTAGCGCTACACTAGATTTCCTGTCAAATTAACACCAACCACTTTAAATACGATTTGTAAGATCGAAAATCCCTAGAATTGTTAACGCTACGTTACCCTGAAATCTACGATCCAACTCTAAACCCAGTTGCTCATGGGAATGCTTTGTAACTTTGTATTGGTTCTAGACCGCGCATCGAAAGTCCAATAGAGATGAACTTAGACCATTATGACCGCCTATTTGGGCTTGTCAATCACCTAGAAAATCAAGCCCAAACGATGTCATGAGACCATTTTATTGAGCCCGGAGTAAAGAGAGTAAGAAAATGAAGATTTTTAGAAAATTAATTATGTTTTTTAAGAAATCTGGAACGGTTCACTTGTACGTTATTTTTAAGCATTCTGACCGTTACATTCGACCCAAATTCACCCTTGGATCAGGATAGGTGGCCCTTACATGTCATAGTACTTATAGCTCTGATCGAATTTCCATAACCGTTGAACTGAAACTGGTCCGCCACGGTCGATCTGAAAACTCGACCGGAATGAAAAATTATCTTGACCTAGATCTGATACTAGAGAGCTTAATTTCGATCGCATTTAGCAACAGGACCTCCATAAATGCTCCGTTGGATCGGAACAGACTCGATTTGGTTATAAATTAAGTGTACCTTGGCCCCAAGTCTATTTTTGTAAGCCCCGTATCCTAGACCGTACCGTTCCATAGACTTTCGCGGTCTTACCGGTCGAATTTCGGTAACCTTTGACCATTAACCAATATTTTCCTGCGACCCTGATTCGTATGCCGTCAACCCGTATCGACTCAACCCAAGACCTTTACCATAGCGACCGTGCCGTCGCTGTGGTTCCGATGCCGCGACTTGCGTGCCGAGACGATACCCTGGTCAAGAGATGTGGGCCAACGTTCAGTGCGAGGAAAACACCGTGTATTGCGAAACTCAAGAGAATCTCTACAAGATGTCACATCAATCCCATCAATCAATCCATCACATGTCAAGTACACATCACCTTTCACCCATTCCCAAGAAACCACAAAAGTCAAGAATCTCTTACAAAGTCCATACCTCTCTTACACCAAAAGCCATCAAAGTCAAAAAGTTCTTACACCTCCCATGCCTTTCTTACACAAAAGGCCACAAAAGTCAAGATTTTCTTACACAACCATCACTCACCACATCCATCCATCACTCTCTCTCTCTCTTTACAACTCTCTCTCTTTCTCATTTCTCATCTCATTCTCTCAAGCAAAAAAATCCATACGTATAAGAGCTCTCCAAGCATTCCCAAAACTCCAAGGTGGCCCACTTTCTACCCCATGATCTCCCCATCCTAACCATCCATTCCCCATCTCCTCCATTGAAATCCAGAAAACACCTTATGCTAAGGTGCTAAGGAACCCCTAGGAGCAAGAAGATCGGACGGTGGGTGCTCCTCTAGATGTAAAAAATCTGATTTATATAGTCTATATGTTTTCTTTCTTTCATGAGGAAAGTGTAGGATCCACCAATCAATGGTGGAGATCTCACACAATCCCATGGTTGTGGCCTAATGGCCTACCTTATGCATGCATGATCCATACATGGGGCCTTTCTCTATGGGCCCCATCATGGTAGTTTTATTTCATATCATATTATGTTTGGGTCATCTAGACCTTATAACCCTGGTGGGGATGGCATCATCACCATGCATTTTAATTATAGGCCATGCATGTGCAAGATCTACGTTGTAAATGTAAATTTAGGTATGATGTGCGGGTGTGATTGATCTTGGGAGAGCTCAATAGTGGCGGAGCCCCTTTCCCTATAGCTGGATTATCCTTTTATCTCTCTTTTTCCTCATTTTATTTCTTGATGTGTGTGGCCCATTAATGTATTTTCCTTTTTATTTAACTTATATAATAAATTTTATCTAAGTACATGTTGCTGTCCAGAATTTTCTGGACAGTTTCTGGTTATTTTTAGACCAGATTTTGGGACTGTTTTGGGGACTATTCATACCTATTAAATATACTTTTCTGAAAGTTGAGGATCTCATCTTGATGTCCCCCAAATTTCAGCCCCAACTGACCTTCATTGGGGTCCCAAAGGTGTGGTCCAAGTGAGGTGGACAGTCTGAATTTTCTGCACTGTTCTAGCAACATTCCACCATGAACAGTTGGATTTTTGAAATTTATTAAAATACCTATGGGTGTTTAAAAATTATAAAAATTTTCAGGTGAGTGGCCTACTTATGGTAGGACCCACCTACAAAATTTTGGGGCCAATGGATGCCTGTACACACCATGGTGATGGTGGGACCGGCCTATTATAATATGGTGTCCAGATCAGTCTGATTTTCAGGATAGATTGATTTATGTAAATGAATTAAAATATTTACAGATGTCCAAAAATTTTAAAATTTTTTAGGAGTGTGGTCCACTTATGTTAAGATCCACCTACAAAATTTCAGAGCCAATGGACCCCTGTACACACTGTGGTGAGGGCCGGACTGGACCACCACATTGGGACGTCCAGGTCTGTCCGATTTTTCTGGACAGTCTGTTTTGTTTAAATTAATTAAAATACTTAGAGATATCTAAAAATTATGAAATTTTAAGGAGTGGGGCCCACCATATTATAAAGATCTTAGAGGAAATGATTTATACCTTTAGTTCCTTAAATGTTGGGTTTAATGAATGCACTTTTGAGGCCCACCACAGTTGAATTTAATTGGTTCCATGAATGTAGCTAGTTGTTGAACTATTTAAGGCCCATAGAGTGGACCCATTTGATGTGTTCCAAGGCCCATGGGATTAGGCCCATTTGATGTAATTTAAGGCCCATAGAGTGGACCCATTTGATGTGTTCCAAGGTCTATGGGATTGGACCCATTTGATGTATTTTAAAGCCCATGGGATTAGGCCCATTTGATGTAATTTAAGGCCCATAGAGTGGACCCATTTGATGTGTTCCAAGGTCCATGGGATGGACCCATTTGATGTATTTTAAAGCCCATGGGATTAGGCCCATTTGATATGTATAAGGCCCATGGGTCGAGAACCATTTGATGCAATCTAAGGCCCACGGGTTATGACCCATTGCAATGCACATAAGTCTCATTGGTGCGACACATTGATGTGACCCATTTGATGAGTAAAAGGCCTATATGACATGGCCCATTTGATGTATTTAAGGCCCAATGGGGTGTACCTAAGGTCCATTGCAATGTGTGATCCCAACCTGGTTTACGTAATGTTATTCACTACGGGCTATTCCTTGGGAGCAATGTTGGTTTGACGTCCACATTGCGAGTATAATGTTGGTTAAATATCCGCATTGCGACTCTCCCTAGGGCCCATTGGTAGGCCCGTACTTGTTGTATGCAAGCCATCTAGGCCAGCTACGTTGTAAGGATAGGGCATTACTTTATAACATGCTTAGTATAACTCCATAAAGCATAACCCATTTGTATCGGTCCATTTGATCGGCCTGCTCGTATCGGCCATTTGATTGATTTAGCCCATATGATTGATTAGGCTCATCTTGATATATTTGTGCATGTTGCTAAGGCCATATATGAGGCCCGTTATTAAGGCCCACCTTGATGTGTATGAGGCCCGTTGTTGAGGCCCACCTTGATGTGTATGAGGCCCGTTGTTAAGGCCCACCTTGATGTGTATGAGGCCCATTATTGAGGCCCACCTTGATGTGTATGAGGCCCGTTGTTGAGGCCCACCTTGATGTGTATGAGGCCCGTTGTTGAGGCCCACCTTAAATATATATGAGGCCCATGTTGCAAGGCCCATTGTGATGTATGCAAGGCCCATGGGTCATGGCCCATTGCAATGTATGTAAGGCCCAATTGGTGCGGCCTATTCGATATATTCATGGGGTCCATGTCATTAGGCTCATCCTGTTGTATTGGTGACCCGTCCATTGAGGCTCACACGTGGTATATATTTGAGGCCCATGTGTAGGGCCCACCTATTGTGTATTTAAAGCCCATGGGTTGTGGCCATAATGATGTATATTAGGCCTATGTAATGTAGCCCATACTGATGTGTATTAGACCCAGGTATGTGACTCACCTACGAAGTATATTTGAGGCCCATTGTGATATATCTGAGGCCCATGGGTGCGACCCATCCAGATGTATTTGAGACCTATGGGCAAGGCCCATTGTGATATGTGTTAGGCCCATGACCAGGGCCCACCTGTTTCGTATATTTGGCCCTTGTGTGAGGCCATGTGCCCATTATATATTTGATTCTATGTGGGTCATTCCTTGGGGGCAATGTTGGTTAAAAGTTCACATTATCGACGCCGGTTATTGATACCGTTTATGAGTATGTGACATCATAACATCATGATACATGCCCATTCGCATCATCTGCATATTTGTTATGAGATGTGATTGACCATTGCATATGTCATTGGGCAGGATGATGTGAGACTCCATGATAGGTGGAGATTATCTCACATGAGCGCATGACATGCGCAGGATTGATGCATGATTGGATTGTATGACTCATGCATCTTGCATTGTGTTGTGATTACTGTACGCCCTAGTGACATCAGGGTCGTAGCCTTCACAGGCATATCGTGGATGGCCAGATGGGACACCAGAAATCTGTTCGAGCATCGGGCCGCCATAGATGGCCCTGGGTGAAAATCCCTAAACACCCTCTTAGTTCCAAAGGATGCTCCAATGTCTAGACCGAGTGGGTAGATGAGCATTGAGTACCGATTACCAGATAGCTGCTCTCTCTACTATGTCGTGGTCGGTTGGAAGGGGGTGCGGCCTTACCCGCCCGAGGAGTAGGCATGGCTAGGCTGAGTTTGACCAGCTCGAGGAATGGGTCCTCTATCGGTGAGCCGGGTAGGTATTGGCAGATTACTGACAGGTGGATAGTGAGGTCTTTTCCACTTACCTAGTTGTGCGCTTGATTGGGGCGGCAGGTGGTATGAAGTGTAATAGACCCCTGTGGTTTCTCTAGAGAGGAACCGTACTGATATGAGGACTGACATGATATTATGACACCCCGTCACTGTTGTACATGTGGGCGGGCGCATGTGGGCAGACGCTGATGTGGGCGGGTGTGATGTGGGCGGGGCTAAGGCCTGGGCGAGCTATCACACTGGGCGAGCTACCAGCGGTTGGTAGGCTACTGTGCTGACAGGCTACTGAGTAGGAGTTGCATACTCATTCATTTATCCATTCACTATCCACTCGGGCTGGTGATATGCAACTAATTGTTGTGTATCTTCGTTATGGCAAGGATTTCGGTTGGGCGCGCGACTAACCTGAGATCAGGAGTTTACCACGTTGAGTCAGACTATCCAAATTTAGGTATGGGACTGGTTTGGATAGAGGTTCCTTATGGTGGACCCCGTAGCCTGCGATACTACATACTATCATCCCGACATCACACTCCAGCATGGTCATTCCATTAGCACCATATACTGTATATTCCATAACATCTTCGGCGTGTGGCATTGTGGGTTGTTATGTTTCTGTATTCCTGTGACTTAGATGAGAGTGATGATATTTGTTAGCTCTTTCGAATTATGTATTACATTATATCCTTATCATTCGACATTTGATTATCTATGAACTCATCATTTGCATAGCTGTCTTATATTGCGTATTCTGATATTGATTAACTTATGGACTTGTTCATACTTCCGCTTATTCTCTTATCACATGATTATAATCTTATCAGTATTTCTGTTTACGCTGATAATTCCTGCTCTTATCAATGTTTCTGCTTATTTAGTCATTGTATGGTTTATGGATTAATAGCTTTCCGGTATTGTATGATTATGATATTGTATTGAATACTTGGCACTTATCTCGTGCACACACTTACACCACCCTCTAAGCTTTTTATAAGCTTATGCACGATAGATGCGTGCAGGTGATGTTAGGTTGCAGCAGCATTGAGCTTGGAGCATGCAACTATTTTCTGGAGCTTTGATTTTGACATATATATTTCCCTTTCAGCATTGTATTCAAATGATTATATTAGTGGATATGTGATGATGATGTTGCCTTTATGATTTGGTAAACTTGTGGTTATGCTTATTACTAGTCAAATGTACAAAAAAAATCCTCCTTGTAGGATTCCAGGATAGGAAATCTGGCATATGAATGTTAGGAGCCGAGAATGGGGTACTACGGAGGCTGTCGGCACCGGATTCGGCGAGTAGGATTCCTGTGAATCCGATTTTCGAGTTTGGGGCGTGACAATTTTCGTCGCTTTTGGGCTTATAAAAAAGCTTAAAACCCCCATTCCCAAATCCCATATGAATTTCCAAACCCTAGCTTTCCAAGAGAGAGAAAAGAGAGAGAAAGTGAGAGAGAAGTTGGTAATTCTTCACGGAATTCTTCCCAGCTTTGCTACGTGCCTAATCCACCTATCTGTATAGCTATTCAGGCATTTCTGATCCCATTCATAGGTAAGAAATCCTAACCCTAACCTGTTTTGAAGCTTAGACTAGCTGTAGTAGAGTTCTAGCTAACCTGTTTCTTGTCATAGGTAGCGTATCCGCCGTTAACGAAGACACATCGTCTGAATCATCTTAAATACGTCTGTTCTGGTTTAAGGTGTGGACTATATGTGCTTAGGTTATGGTTTTCAACACTTTCAATGATAGTTAATGATTTATTCATATTGTGAATGCAATTACACATGCCAAATGTGCTATCTGTTTTTTCTTCCGTATACATATACTCTATATTGTAAATATTATATTTCATGAACATGTTAGAATACACGTATGCATATGAAATCTGTTGATATGCTTGCCATGATTAATGATCGTTGTTATATGCCTGATATGTGTACAGCAACTCCTTGGCGAAAGGACTTGCCCTAACATGCAATAGAGACGACATACGTGATGTATGTTGAATAGTGTAACCTAAGTGTTTGACTAAATGCCTAAGTGAGTTAGTAGTTAGTAAAGTGTGATTGCTAGAGTGGTTGAGATATGGATCTCCATCACAATACTTAAGTGTGTGATTTCCTCCATGAATCATGTAACTTAGGTTATCCATGCTAAATGAGTGTATGATTTCCTCTATGGATTATGTACTTAGTTGAATCATGTTAAATGAGTGTATGAATTCCTGCACGTACTGTATTTACATTCAAGTTATATTGGATATATCTCATATGCCTGATATTGAATTTGTATGTGAATGGGGTTGTATAACAGTCCAGGTAATCGGTAAGCGTACTCCAAATGGTGGTTGAGGTCGTTCGCCACGTAGGATGAGTTTAACGAATCTGAGTCGTGCTTGGGATGTTCGGTAGTGGTTAGGCCACACGGAGTGCTTATGCATTCCATGCCATTCAACTCAATGTGCACTTGGCCTAGTTGAGCTTATCAACTAACCCGATTGATCGATGTTTGTTCACCATGTCTGGTCGCTACTGTTTAAACCTAAGGTACCAAACTTACCAATGAAAAGCCCCTCTAACCTTGGTACCTCGATCCGTTAAGACTCATGAGCCGATTATGGTGGTATGGGACATTATATTCGTGCTGTCGGCCTACATTGATTGGTGACGAGCCCTTTGTAGTGACCAGTGAGCACCTATACTCGTGAGCAGATTATGGTGGTATGGGACACTATATTCTTGTTGTCGGCCTACATTGATTGGTGGCGAGCCCTCTGTAGTGACCTCGAGTATATCTTGATAGTGCATAAGGGCGACGAGTCTTGCTGCAGTATGTAGGATATAACTAGGCCTGTATTGATAAGGTGATGGGGGAGAGGAGCAACGATTGCGCGCAATAGCCCTGGCAGCCCTTACAGTGACCTAGAACCATAACATCGTATGAGATTATCTCGGACTGAGGACCCGAGAATGGATCACCGTTTGGGTAATGACACAAGGGAGGTACCTTAGCTTTCCAATCTTATTGTATGAAAAGGACTAATAAGAACTTGGTAAGCATATTCATAACACCGCATTGCATGTGCTAACGGCGTTGATGATAGAGCACTGAGGAAGTGAGTCATGCCACGATCGTTAGATGATGTCGCAGAGGGGATTATGGTGAGGGAATGTATCATTCTTCATACCATCCTTGCATTAACAAGAGTATCTAGGACCTGTTTGATTGTATTGCCTTATCATTACCGCTTGATTGAATTGATAATATGTTAACCTTTGCTGTATAGTTTCCACTGAGTTAGCTACTCACTCCCACGTTACAGGACGATGTTTGCAACACCAAACAGTTCCTGTTTTAGTTTCAGATGGTGACGATGCTTGCGAGGTAGAGTCGGTCTTTCTTGATGATGTTGAGGAGGATTTCTCCTATATGCAGGTTCTGATCAATGGGGTTTACAGGGTTACTCATTAGATGTCAATACATTTGGTATTTTGCCTTTTATTTAAACACCCATGTATATTCTTTTCTTTCCATTTTTGGAGTATACATGTATTTAGTTAACCTGGTAACATGTTCACACTCTGGAGACTTACAATCAATTATACATTTTATATATTTATCATAGTCTTCCGCTTGAGAAATTTAACTGTCCCTGGAGTATGATATGCTGTTTCGTTTAATCTACCTCATGTTTTGTGCCTTAATGCTGATAACATTCATCCATCATCAAAAATGCTGCATAAGTGATGTTCTGGAACTCGGGAGCTGAGTTTAAGCTCGACCCCCGATATTCGGGATGTTACACCCCACCATGAAGCGTGTTTTGGACACAAGTCATTTGTAGGTGGGGCCCATTTTATGAGTGTGATATCCACACTAATCATCATCTGGTGGCCCACCTGAACAGGGCCCACCTTGAGCCATTCGTGTGAGCCAGAACATCCAGCGTCCCTGGACGCTGGACATAAAAACAAACAAAAGCCTTCTTTTCTTAGCTTTTGTGGAGGGCCATTTGCATAGGCCCCACCTTGATGTATGTATTCAATCCATGTCGTCCACCTCATTCCCTGGATCATTTTAGGCATTGAGCCGAAGAATGAGGCTGATCTGAGCATCTAGTGGGCCATAGTATAGGAAACTTCGGTGGTTACCATTGAAAAATTCCTTGATGTTTCTATACACCCAAAAATCTCAAACTTTGGACTCATTTCGCCTGTTATGAGCCGTAGAATCCCAAGGTTGGGATGGATTTTCTGATTGTGGGCCCTACCTGTGAAAAACCACAGGTAGATTAATTTTAAAAAAAATGCACGATGCTTTGTGTGACGGGCGGGCGGCCAGTGACCCACGGCTCCAGCCATGGACCCCACCTTGATGTTTATTTGTCATCTAATCCGTTCATGAGGTGGGCCCCCTCCAAATTTCAGCCACATCTAGAGCTCAGGTGGCCCACACCATAGGAAACAGTGGGATTGGACGTATACCATTGAAGCCCTTTCATGGGCCACAGAATTTTTGGATCAAGCTAAAATTTATATTTCCCCTTCATCCAGGTCCGTGCAGCCATATCAGTGGCTTGGATGGAAAATAAATGTTATGGTGGGCCCCACGTGGAGCCCACAGTGATGTATGTGTTATATTACCACCGTCCGCTATGTGATGTATTTGTTTCACTCCACCGTCCACGGCGTGGGACGGTGGAGACCACCATGATTTATGTGTTTTATACACGTTGTCCACAGCTAGACGGTGGGGCCCACCATAATGCATGTGTTGCATCCAAACCGTCCACCATTTGGCAAGCTCATTTTAAGGCTTGGGTTCAAAAATAAGACAGATCTAGGATCACGTGGACCACACTATAGAAAGAGCGTTGGATTGAAAGTCCACCATTAAAATATTTGGATTACAAGGTTGGACAAATATGAAATTTGCCTTTCCTCTAAATCCAAGTCTTTATGACCTTATGTATAGATTGGACGGGAAATAAACGCTATGGTAGGCCTTAGGAATTTTAATGCTGGAAATCATTATCACTGATATTTGTGGTATGGTCCAGATGATCTTCTGTTATGATTCATTTTGTAGATAACGTTCTAAAATGATCTCTAATATAGATGAAAGGTGTAGAGGGTGAGGCCCACCTTGGTATATATATAAGGCCATATGATTAGGCCCATCTTGATGTAATAGTGGCCCGTTGTTGAGGCCCACTTGGAATACATATATAAGGCCCATTATTGAGGCCCATCTTAATGTATTTATGGCCCGTCCATTGAGACCCACCTGGATATACAGGAGGCCCATGTGATGTGGCCCATTTAATGTGTTTGAGGCCCGTGAGCAAGGCCCAATGTGATGTATTTGAGGCCCATGGATAAGGCCCAATGTGATGTATTCGAGGCCCATGGACAAGGCCCAATGTGATGTATTTTAGGCCCATGAGCAAGGCCCAATGTGATGTATCCGAGGCCCGTGGGCGAGACTCATTGTGATATATTTTCGGCCCATTTGGTAAGGCCCATGTGGTGCGGCCCATTCATCTAAGGCCCATGGGTCGCGGCCCAATGGGATGTTCTTAGGGTTTATTGCAATGTGTGATTCTTCCATGGTTATGTAATGATGTTCTATGGCGGGTCATGCCTTGGGAGCAATGTTGGTTTGACGTCCACATTACAAGTATAATGTTGGTTAAATGTCCGCAGTATGACTCTCACTAGGGCCCACTGATAGGCCCATACTAGTTGTGTATAGGCCATCTAGGTCCATCTGCATTGTAAGGATAGTTCATTACTTTATAACATGCCTAGTATAACTCCATGATTCATGACCATATGCATCATATGTATGCTTGATATGAGTACTGACTGATCATAGCATATGTCAATGGGCAGACCATTCGCGGGACTTGTTATGAGACGGAGTGCCCCACATCATTGCAATGTGCGCACTGGATTGCTGCATGATTTGACGGTGTGATTCATGCATCTCGCATTTGTGTGTCATGATCACTGTACACCCTAGCGACATCAGGGCTATGACCTCCACAGGCACATCGTGGATGGCTAAATGGGTCACTGAAAATAATTGGTTCTAGCACTATGGGGCATGTAGGATGTCCTTAGGTAAAAATCCCGGAACCTCCGAGGTCAGGAGTAGCCCCAACGTCTAGACCGAATGGAACATGAGCGCCCGAGTGTCGAATACCAGTAGGCCTCGTCTCCCACTGTGTCGTGGTCGGTTGGGAGGGGGTGTGGCCTTACTCGCCCAAGGGAGGAGGCTATAAGCTAGGCTGAGTATGACTAGCTCATAAATGGGTCCGTTATCGAGGAGCCAGGTAGGTATTGGCAGACTGCTGGCTAGGCGGATAGTGAGGTCTCTTCCACTCACAGGGCTGTGCAGCTAGGGAGGAGGCAGTCGGTGTATAGTATAATAGACCCCGGTGATTTTTCTGAGAGGAACTGTACTGATATGTGGACTTGATATGAGGATTGACATGATATTATGACACCTCGTCACTGTAGCACATGTGGACGGGCGCACGTGGGTTGATGCCAATGTGGGCAGGTGTGATGTGGGCGGGGCTAAGGCCTGGGCGAACTACCACACTGGGTGAGCTACCAGCGATTGGCAGGATACTGTGCTGACAGGCTACTGAGCAGGAGCTGCATACTCATTCATTTATCCATTCACTATCGACTTGGGCTAGTGGTGCGTAACTATTTATTACATGTACCTTCGCAATGGCTCAGATTTCGGTTGGGGCGCACGACTAACCTAAGATCAGGAGTTTACCACATTGTGTTTGACTATCCAAATCTAGGTATGGGACTGGTTTGGATAGAATTCCCTTTTGATGGATCCCGTAGCCTACGATACTATGTACTATCATCCCGACTTCACATTCTAGCATAGTCATTTCATTCGCACCACATAATACATTGCATCCGCAGTACTTAGCATTTTTAGTTACTATATTATTGCACGTATATGGCCTAGACGAACTTAGCAGGATTTACATATTGCATTGTACCCTCGATATCTGACATTTGGCCTTCTGTGACTCCTCGTTCACATAGTTGATTTGTCTTGCTAGTATTTTTGATATTGTATGATTTATGGGCTTATCATTATTTTCGTTTACTCTGATATCGTATGATTCATGACCTTGTCATTTTTTTCCTACTTATCTCAATGATGTATGTTTTATGTACTCTACTGTATACTCGGCACTTACCTTACACACACTTACACCACCCTCTAAGCTTTTGTAAGCTTATGCACTATAGATGCGTGCAGGTGGTGTTAGGTTACCGCAGCGTTGAGCTTGGAGCGTGCAGTGGTTTTCAGGAGCTCTGATTTTGATATATGTATTTTCCTTTCAGCATTGTATTCAAGTGATTATATTAGTGGATATGTGATGATGATGTTGCCTTTATGATTTGGGTAAACTTATGGTTATGCTTATTACAAGACAAAATGTATGTTAGAAAATCCTCCTTGTGGGATCCCATAATCGGAATCTGGCGTATGTTGCATTGGGAGCCGAGAATGGGGTACTACGGAGGCTGTCGGCACCGGATTCGGTGATCGGGATTCCTGTGAATCTGATTTTTGAGTTTGGGGCGTGACATAAGGTCTCAATCTAGGGTTTAGATTGCTTAGGTTTTTAGGGTTTTAGTCCTAGGGGTTAAACTACAATATGTGTATAATTTCAACAAAGCGTAATGATATGGTTAGTCACCATTCCTCTTTGATGATATATATGATAATACTTGCGATCATGGTGGTAATAAGTACTACGATGGTAACAATTATTAAAATCTATTATTAATGGTAATATATTTGAAGTGATGGGTGTCATACTAATATCATTTAATAGTACTTCCTAACATTAACGTAGACGGTATGGTGATAGCTATCCATGATTAGTAACTATCATGACAATGTTTAAGAGTGACAAATGAAGTACTTAGCCATTACAACAAACATAGTATAGGTAGTCTATTAATGGTTAATCATGTTTAATATTAACAAATTTAATGACGATTGTAATGATAACAATATAATCGAAATAATCTTTCTATGGAAGGGAAATATGGCTCAGCTAGTCGACTCGGTTAAGTCAACTCAACTCATCGTCACTTGTCTCTCTCATCCTTTCCTCTCCTAGGCTAACCTAAATCAGACCAGGTCAACCCTGACCCAGCTGGAGTCAGCCTCAACTGAGTTGACTCAGTTCTAGCCGAGACAACTCGGTTTAGGCCAGACAGCCCTGCTCCTTCTCCTCTCTTTTCTGTTTGATTTTTTTTTCTTTTCTCTCTTCTCTTTCTTTCTCTTATCAGCTGAAACGTCCAGCAATAGACGTCACGTCCGGCCCAGTGCAACCAGCTCAAGCCAGGACTCGGCCTGACTCGAGTGAGGTGGGACGCTGCGACGTGAGCAGCGGCTGGATGCGACAACAGTACCAAAAGATCTCTCTCCCTCTCTAATTTTCTCCTCTTCCTTTCTCATTCTCTGTTGGAACCCAGCATTATTCGAACCAGGCCCAGCCTAATTGGGACAGGCCTAACTTGAACCTGGCCCGGTTCGGGTCGCCTGGTGCAACGGTGCACCCATTCTCCCTCTCACTTTCTCTCCTTGTTTTCTTCCTTCTCTCTCTTTTCTTTCCCATATTCTCTCCTTCTTTATTCTGCTACAATATCCTCCAATCCCTTGGACCGAGATAGATTCAAAATCAGGTGGTGCGGATCAAAGTGTGGCAGCGGCTTCGTCAAGAGAGATGATTCAGCTCCAATGGTGATTCTCAATCCGACGGACCGTTCGTGATTCTAACACTTCCAGATAGTTTAAATATACCCATAGGAACTTGTGGCAGCTTGAGTCAAAGCTCCAAAGGCATTTTGCTGGTGAGTTCTGAGGAAGGAAGAAAATGGCTATTTTCGAGCTACCATAAGAAATGGACTGGAATCCCCTGTTGTCGTCTGATCCTCTCCTTCATATGGGAAACCTTAGTCCCACCTGGACCATTGGATGGAAACCAAATGGTCGAGATTTAATCTGCCCGAAACCGTCTCTCAAAACTATGGGTAGAAACCGAAACCAACCCCAGTTATGCTTTGAATGCCCTAAACGAGTGGACGACTGAGATGTTCCAGACAAACGATCGAGATATGCTGAAATAAAGGGTTGGGATTGGAGGATCTCTCCTTCACGCGGATCACCAAGCTAGCGTGCAGACAGTTTCCGTTTTAGGAAACATTGTGCTACCGAGTCTTGTTTGCACCAGCATTTGTGTGCACGCACCATCACGTCTTCCTGTGGGACCCACTAGGTTTTGGTCAGGCCTCAGTTGTGCATCATATGGACGGCTCAAATCATCCATGGCGATGATCTTGGTGCGTCGTAGAACGTCCCAAACAGATGTTGCCCGTCGGCTGCAGAAACAGAGGAGAGAGAGGGACGTCTCTCCCTTTTTAAGCAAAACATGGGTTAAACCCATTTGACCGGCCTGACACTTACGATGCATGCGGGTGTGCCCCAGTCGTGCACACACACACCATTAAGTGGGGTCCACTATGATGATTGCAGGAAATCGACTCCATCCACGATGCCCTATGGGACTAAATGGGTCCCATGACCAAAGATGGGGTAAGACCAAGGCCCGGGTGGACCATATCACTTGATCTACATTCTCTTAGTGTCAATTATGTTGATTTAATGGTCGGATCAACTTCAATCTGAGCATCAATGGTCAAAGGTCCTTGTGGGTCATTTATAAGACTAATACTAACCATATACTAATGTTAATATTAATTTTTATTACTATTGCTACCCTTTATTATTATTATTATTATTATTATTATTATTATTATTATCATTATAACTAGTATTATTATTATTATTATTACTACTACTTCCCATATTCATATTTTCTTTTATCATGTTGTGGGTCCCACTCTGTAGGTTATTAGGACTATCTGTCTCATGATTCTATGTTATTAAATATTTAATTATCATTATTATTATTATCTTCATTATTTTTGCTAAGTTTTTTACCATGGTCTGTATTTTGACCAATGCCTTTTATTTACTATAGGGTTTGATAAGGAAGATTAGATCATTTTTAAATTTGTAAGTAAGCCATACGTAGGTTATTTCATGATTTATGAAGATCTGATGGTCAGGTCATTACAAAATATGATTAGTGATGATCTTTAGGATTCACGGCCTAGTTTAGGTGAAAATCATTGGAAAGTTTAATGATCAAGTGGTCTAATCATCATGATCAAGTGATTGGTGTCCTAAAATAGGTTTTTCTAATGATGTGATGGTCCATTTCGAGTAATAATAAATGGATCGCTTGTTCTCCAGGTGGGGATTTCTTTCAACGGTTAGATTTAACCTAGGATGCATGTGAATGTCTGCTTAGCTAGGTTTGTATTTAAACCAAGTTAGTCTACACAGTAACACTCGAGTACTGAAAAGTACGGGGTGTTACAATCTACTCCCCTTAAAGAGAATTTTGTCCCCGAAATTTACCACTTCTATTATGAATAGGAATGACAATTTAATTTACGATGTCTCTGCGTATTCACTAGTCCAAAATCTAAGGGTTAAGATGGATAGGTTGAGAGTCGTTGGGTGGTGACATGTAAGGTAAATAATGTGGGTTACCACATACATGTAAGTTAATTTAGATCTACGTGGTGACACCCAAGTACTGAAAGTACGGGGTGTTACACTTTTAGTAAAAATGATGATGTAGACGTAGATGCAAATGCAGATGTGCAAGAATTGGTATTCTTTAGGAATTTGTAAGATCTTGTTTTTCAATTCGGGTCGTGACTAGCATAGCTAGTTAGGCCCCAACAAAGTCGTTATTCTGTGGATGATGGAGGGAAGATTCCGCAAGGGTATGGGAGATATACTATCTTCTTTCCACTTGTTGTCTCGCTCGAGACCTTTTGTGATGGGGTAAAAGGGTGTAATATTTGACTGGAGTCGTCACTAGCCAATTATTATGATTCTACATTCGGTTAGAGCCCATAGAAATGCTTAAGATTAATAACTCGAAGATTCTTAACCCTAAGATGACTCGTGAGTTTACATTCTAGAGATTCCAAGTTAAGGACCGCAATTACAGAGAGGAAAGGTACTATGCACCCAGCCTCCCCATACGAATGTACGATCTTTACTTCACAAGATCTGATTAATTTTTGAAGAATAAGGATAGTTCTCGTGTGTAAAAAATGTAATACAATGCAATGATACTAGTGATTGATCGATCCGAATTTCTGATGGACAGAATCCAACTATATCGACAAGCTACAGAGTATAGGTTCAGAACGATCAAGTGTAAGGTACAAAGTATATATGTATGGGATGCTTAATGCTGTATGGATACTTATGATAAAATAAAAACCAATCGGCTAAGGTTTCTAGTGGACCTGCTACGATTATATTGAAAAGTCTTAGAGTATACACCCGCTGGTTATATATGATGGAAAACAATGGGATGCAATGTATATACTAAAACGACGGTTAACTAGCTAAGGTTTCTGATGGGCAAGATCCAATTATATTGGTAAGCCATAGAGCATACGCTCGCTAGTCAGATGCGTGAAAGTAGAGAGAGACACTATGTTGCTTATATATATGAGAAACATGGGGGTTAAGAAAGGAATGAATGTTGTACGATGCCAATGCACTGATTTAATGAAACTGATAGAAGCTTGAACGGCTGGATGAACGATAGTGTCAAAAGGCTAAATTGAGTGATTTAGATTTGAACTTAGGTGCCTCAGGATGCTTGGACTCTGGCTAGGCTAGGATAGACTAGGTAGGGCTCTTTATAGACTCATACCGTGATTAACCTTCTGTACGCTTGATTTTTGATGTCAGCCTGCCTTAGAATTGATCATATTGGTGAGTTCTAACAGTTGCCCTGTTTTTAGTGCTATAATGACCTAAAATGTATACCTTAATGACCACACGAATGTGATGATTCCAACGCCATGTGGTACGCCCCATTTCGATGACTAAATCGAAATATGTGTGCCCCATTAAAATAAACACGTGGAATACATCATACATATGTGCACACGTGACGTGGGGCCCACTTAGTATAAAATAATAGTAAAACATCGCTTTTAAATTAAATTTAAAATCTAATGCATTACCTTCTCGCCTCTTTATTCAACGATGGTCATGCCGTCCTCACCTATATAAGCATCTCTCGTCTATCTCACCAACTGCATGAAAGAAATCAAGAAGAAAAGAAAGGACATGGAGAAAGAAAATATATAGTTGAACAAGAAATTAAATAAGATTAGGGAGAAGTATGGGCGATCTCAACTGTTCATATACACCCCGTCTCCAAATCAACCGTTGAGGTGAGTGCACAGGTCGTTTACCCATTATCTTAATGTTAGGCCCATCAAATGGACTCCATCTTAACATATATGTAGATAACCATGTCAATTTTTTTATTTTAATAAAAGATGGGACCCACCTGTCTATGCTACCCAGTGTGGCCAATGTGTGGTTCACTTTTATGTGTATGATTGTATATATGGATCTTATATTAGCGGAGCTGATTCAATGGTGAAAATTTCATATTTTCTTTGTTCTGTGTATTTCTCTTTTCTTGGGTTTTGATGGATATGCAAAGCTCAGGCCCACCATGAGCTGGCCAACCTCATAAACGGAGTAGATCACTCACGTGGACCCTACTTATGTATTTTTTAAAAATAAGTACTTCCTGTAAAAAACATGTCGAGAGGCTATCTACGTCAATAAGGCGAGTGATATTTTTCACTCGCAAAACCCACCTTGAAGCGTGTGATTAATCTATGTCATCCACCTTTTTTATCATATTTTTTTATGGTGGTGGTACAAATACGAGCTAAATCCATATTGTCGGTGGGCCACATTACAGAAAATTTTGGGGTTGAATACCACCATTAAACAGGCAAGTATTGCAACCGTAAAGATGTTGCAAAAATATAAATAATATGTGGCCCATCTTATATGATCTAGACCGTCCAACCAATTCTCTTGACTATTTTAGGCCTTCAACCCGAAAATGAAAAAAGTCCATAACTTAAGTGGGTCACACTATAGTAAATAGTGGTGATACTAATGGCCACCATTAAAACCTCCCTAGATGTCAAGCCATGCAGTGACGTCCTCACTAGCATGTTTGATCCAAATTTTTCGTGGGCTCCACATTTAGTGCCCGCTTTGGTGTATCCACACCATTCATCTATTTCTCTATATTATTTTAGGGTGCATGCCCCAAGTTGAAGCAGATCCAGATCTCAGGTGGGCCACACCATGAAAATCAATTGGACAATACATCCACCCTTAAAACTTCCAAGGGCGTTTGGCTCGTTGTGTTGGATGAGATTAGGTGGGATGGAATTACATTTGGTCCCATGCAAATTCCATTCAGTTTGGGGAGAATGGGAAAGGCTAAGATTAAATTAGATGGATTTGTATTTGGTCTCTCTTATATTAGGACTGTAGCATTGATTCACGCATTGTCATTTGAAATTTTTTAAAAATATTGGTTGATGTCAGCAAGTTACGTAGGTCACGTCATGATGTATGGAATATATGCATCGTCCACCTATTTTTTTTAGATCATTTTAAGCATGGGCCCAAAAATCAAGCATATCTAAAGCTTAAGTGGACCTCACCATAGAACGCACTAGGGATTAAACGCCTACCATTAAAAACTTCTTGGGGGCTACTGAAGTTTTGGCTCAAGCTAATAATTGTGTTTTCCCTTCATTCACATCTGTTTGACCTTATGAACAAGTTGGATGGAAAATAAACATCAAGGTAGACCCTAGGAAGATTTCAATGGTGAGCATCATTATCCCTACTGCTTTCTAAATTATAGTCCATGTAAGCATTGGATCTATCTCATGAATTGTACTAATGTAACACATATATATTATTCTTTATTATTCCTAATGTTAGTTGATATATCTATATAATAGTAAATAAATGAATACCACTATCATACGTGACAAAAAAATTACACGGAGCTATGTTTGTGTTGTAGTATACATCTAGATAAGTGTTAGAACTTGATGTTTGGATACACCGAAAAATATATAAAAATAAATTTTTGAAAATTTATTTCACTAGGCTGAATCACGTATAAAATATGTTGTCCTTAAAGCGCGATTCGCCCCCTTATCAACTGTTAATGGGTTACAGGTGAATCGCTTCTAAGATAAGACAAGCCTTATCTGGATCCAGCGTGTAGCAATCATGATAGGTCCACTATGTAATAGTTTTAACGTAACAGATCTCTTTTGGCAGACTCAGAGGATAGAGATGTTCACAGTATTTTATACTAGAGATTTGGATCGTATCTAATTTGATGGGAGAGATGGTGTGTTGAGATGATGAAATCGGACTGGAATGGTCCAGTTTATATATGTATCAGGTAATGGACTGTTGCTAGATGGCTATCAATGGTTCAGAATGTTTGGATAACATTTCTGACCATTGATCATTAACTTCAGCCTTTCTGGTTGTCGGATCAAAGGATCTGACCATTGGATCATCATGGTCCATCTGTTTTTGGACCGTTTGGCTTTCAAGGCTGTTGAGTTCAAATATTGCATATTAAACCACAATTATTACCTAATTTTACGTACATGATACTGCTTAACGTCATATTTTAATCGTGTTTGTGATGTAGGGTGTAATTAGGAACTTAGACTGAAAAAGGATACTAAAAGCATGGATTTGATGCTCTGAAGTAACCAAGGCAAGGGACAGACTTAAGGGGACCAAGTTTGACAGATTTACATGCCAGAGATTTAAGAAAATCAAGTCACTCACATTAAATGGGCCCGAAAATCATTCAGAATGCAAGATCACAGGGTTTCCACCATCTGTTCAGCTCAAGACTTCATATGTAGCCTGAGGACCATAAATTAACCGTACACATCAAATTTCATCCATTGGATCCCTAGGTAAGTGGCCCAACCGACAAATCAGCCTATAAACTGATGATTTCAGGCTCACCTGATATGTGGATATACTTCAATTTTGGTCTCAACCACTTTAATAGGGAGAAAAAATGAATGGATGGATTGGATTACTCATAAATGTCACAGAGGACCCCACCTTACATAATGTGTGCACCGTGCACAAGTGCTCTCATATGCACTGCATGTCAAGTTGCGTCAAATCAACCTTTAACCCGTATCATCTTCAAAAATGGCAACTGCAGTTTCCTCTGTTGCGTAGACGAATGTGGGCACACTTTTTGCAGAAGCCGGTGGGCCACCATCATAGCCCAAGGGGACGATCCAAGCCGTCTATCTTATAGAGGGGCTCACGAAGGTGGAACCCATGTTTAAATCGTACATCAATGCAACACACGTGCCGGCCACAGCGGTCACAAGAAATTTATTCTGCTTCATCCAAACCGGTTGCAGCATGATTTCTTCTGTGGGTCACACCGAATCTGAGTCAAAACCGTCCCTTCCCAACCTAAATTTTGATTAGAATTCAGTAGACAGTGTGGATTTCCCAACCGACCTCAATCATGGACCCCTCCAATCAATCAGCACAAGCCAACATACGTAGTCCCTCATTTTCACATCCGGACGTAGCTTGGCTTTTGCGGGCTGTTATGTCATCTCAACGACAACCGAATGCACGATTCAGACCATTCAAAAGATTCATCAGGGGGACAGGACCCTAACCATGGAGTCAGACTCCAAGGACAGGCCACCTTCCATTCCAAAACATGGGTTGAACGCAAGCACTTCTTGCATAAAAACAAAGCAACAGCGTTTCACCGACACTAGACTGCGTGAAACGACGCAAGAACGAACCTTCGTACCTCTATAAAAGAAAGGAAACAGAAGGGAGAGAGGATCCAAGTTTTGGTGGAGCAGAGCAAAGAGAGAGTGGCTGAGAGATTCAAGGGTTGTGGACGTACGTGAAGCACAGAACGAGAAAGAGAGAGATTGGAAAGACATCAAAGGGATGTGTTTTTTTATCAATTATATTTTTTTTCTTTCCACTTGAATCTATGTTACTTCCCATGAGTTTTTAATTTCTTAGCTAGGGTAGAGATGAAGCCCCTAATTTGAATGATTCTTCTTGATTGTTGATTTCATCCATATTTGATTGATTTATTTCTTTCTCTATCATGATTAAATGAAAACTCCATACCTCTCCGATTTATGAGCTCACCCAAAGTCTAGATGTGGATGTTGTTTGGAATCTTATTCTAGATGTGCTTGTGTCTGACCATGGACGAGTTTTCCTACAGAGAAAGAAATAGGAATTTACATCTATTCATGCCTGAATATGGATGGAAAGATGTGATCCTTGAGATTTTTTTTCTAATTTTATCCTCTGTGTTTCATAATCAAGATAGATGGAGGATGTGGATTTAAGTGGTTTGGTTGATTCTTAATGTCTATATATACATGAAAATTGATGTGCATGCATTAGGGACAATTGATGTTAAGGGAAAAATCACTTGTGCTTCAAGGGAATTATACATCCTATGTGCCTGACTAAGGACATAGATTGTGCTTTATTTATTAAATGTATATCAATTTGAATTAGGATGAATCAACAAGTAAAACAAGACTTAGGATAATTAGGGGTGGATTCAAAAGTCCTAGTGTTCTCCTTTAGTGAATTTTCCTTCCTGTTCTCAGTTATTTTTCATTAATTTTTGTTAGTTTACTTAATAACTAGCTAAACTATTTGTTGGATTAGTTAAGAAGAATCATAAAATTTGAATTGTGACAACCAGTCCTCGTGGGAACGATCTCATAATACATACCATGTCTATACCTAATCCGTATACTTGCGAGTTTAAAATCAATTTAAATTAGGTTGGTTTAAATAAAACATCAAGTTTTTGGAGCAGTTACCAGGGACTGTTTCGGTCCAATTGGATTTAGGATTCTCTCTTATCAAAATTCATAGCCTTGGAATTTTTTCTCACATCATTTCATAAATTTTAGGAAACTTAATTTATTTTTGTCTTTACTTTCTACAGGAATTGAGGAAGGAAGCTGAAAAAGAAAAAATTATCTTTAAAGTGAAGGAGGAGCTCTCAATTCTTCAGAAATCAATCATCTCCTTTTTTGGGTTCTTTCTTTCAATTCTTGTTTACATCGTTTCATCTTGCTTTTAGGAATTCATGATTTTTTAGTTTTATTTTTCTTAGGTTGCATCTTAGTTTAGCTTTATTTCCTACATTGCAATGACTCAGTTTATGCTAGGACATAGATCTCTGAACATAGAACTAGCACCTTATGATCCTGAAATAGAAAGAACATTTCGTAGAAGATTGAGAAACATTCTATTTGAATTGGCGGACGAGAATGGAATTAAATCTCTTAGAGATTATTCAGCTCCTCTCCAATTTAATGCACCTTCATACATAGCGTTGTCAACTACCATGGCAGCACAGTTTGAACTTAAACCTGGGGTCATACAATTGTTACCCTCTTTCTATGGTTTAGATAAGGAGGATCCATATCATCATGTGAAAGAATTTCTAGACATTTGTTCTACCTTTAGGTTCTAAAAATTTTCAGATGATTCGATCCGTTTGTGCTTTTTTCCTTTTTCTTTGAAGGATAAGGCGAAAGCATGGTTGAATTCTCTAGAAGTTGGGTCTATCACTACATGGGACTAACTGTCTAAGAAGTTCTTAAACAAGTTCTTTCTTATTCACAAAACTAATGCTCTCCATAGAGAAATTACTAATTTCATACAAAAGGAAAGTGAGCACTTTCATGAATGTTAGGAAAAATTGAAGGACTTGCTTCTTAAATGTCCACACCATGGTTTTGCGAAGTGGCAACGGGTTCAATACTTCTATGACTGTTTAACACCCCAAAACCGTCACATGGTTGATCCACTAGTGGAGGGTCATTCATGACCAAAAGTGATGTCGAAGCTTAGAATTTCTTCGAAACCTTGTGTG
This sequence comes from Magnolia kwangsiensis, assembly GCA_037074715.1. Taxonomy (NCBI): domain Eukaryota; kingdom Viridiplantae; phylum Streptophyta; class Magnoliopsida; order Magnoliales; family Magnoliaceae; genus Magnolia; species Magnolia kwangsiensis. The sequence goes on along the minus strand of CM073580.1, from coordinate 37,061,456 downwards.
AAAACTCCCAGCAATGGGACTATTTGAATAAAGGTGAAAGAAGTCCCAACCAGAGAAGAAAGGTGGTATATATGAGATAAGAGTCACGCCAGATCTTTATACCAAGATTGATAGCCTGACAAAGAAAGTTGATGCTTTGATGTTAAATAATGGACCTCCACTAACAACTCAAATCGAGTCATGTGTCATATGTTCCAGTCCCGCCCATCTAACACAGTCTTGTCCATCTGGTGCAACATTTCTGAAATTTCTCTATAAATAAGTGCATCCTATGAACACTTTTTGGAGAAGTAGGAATGATCCTTACTTAGACACCTACAACCCAAGGTGGGCTAGACATCCAAAACTTTCTTGGGAAAAAGGACCACAACAAGGAGGACCATTTGAAAATCCTCCAATACAACCTTTCTCCCAAGTTGGTAATCATCAACTTCAACAGTTTTCGTAAGATCAACAACTTCCTTCACAATCAAGGAAACCATCTCTTGAAGATACACTCAATCTTTTTATGCAAAGTTCACTAAATTTCAAAAAGACACCCAACAAACTTTACAAGCTAACCAGCAAAGTTTACATGTGAATACGCAATCCATTGCCAAGCTGGAAGTACAGTTGGGTCAACTTGCTACCACATTGAGTGAGAGAGAGAAGGGTAAGTTCCCTAGCCAATCTATGGCAAATCAGTATGAGGTTGGCTCCAATTCAAACCAAGAACAATATCATGAGCAAGCCAAATCAATCATTACCCTTAGGTCCAGCAAACAGATTGAGAACAAAGTAGAGATGCCTAGGGAAGAATCAAAGTCCAAATCGGAAGACCAAAATGAAGCTGAGAGACATACTAGTGCGTCCAAAGTCTAAAAGTACTCTGACTCTCCAGGAACTACTCATGTGCCATCCTATGTGCCTAAAGCACCTTTTCCTCAATGTCTGACACCAGTTAAGAAAGGAAACAACTTTAATGATATATTGGAGATGTTTAAGCAAGTGAAAATTAATATTCTGTTGCTTGATGCTATCAAGCAAGTCCTTGCTTACGCTAAGTTTCTTAAAGATTTATGCACTCAAAAGCATAAGCTGAATGTTCACAAGAAGGTCTTCCATGCAGACCAACTTGGCTCCATGATTCAACACAACACCCCTCATAAATTTAGGGATCCAGGAGCTCCCACCATTTCTTGTGTCATAGGAGATCATAAGATTGAGAAGGCATTGCTTGATTTAGGGATAAGCGTTAATTTGTTGTCATATTCTATATATGAGCAGTTAGGATTTGGTGAGCTGAAATCAACCAAAATAACACTATAACTAGCTGATAGATTTATCAAGGTGCCCCGTGGTGTTATTGAAGATGTGTTAATTCAGGTTGATAAGTTTTATTTTCCAGTAGATTTTATCGTTCTAGATACTCAGCCTATCCAAAATCCTACTAGTCAAATCCCGGTTATCCTAGAACGTCCATTCTTAGTCACATCTAATGTTATCATAAATTGTAAGAATGGAGTTATGAAGTTGTCTTTTAGTAATATGAAGATTAAGCTCAATGTTTTCAATGCTGGACAACAACTATCGGACTCGAATGATATATTTGAAGTGAACATAATTGAGAGTCTAGTGCATGATTCTTTCCTTAAATCTTTCGAAGATGCTCTTGAGACTTTTTTAGCATATTTTGGCATAAATTTTGACATAGAAAGTTCCATCCAAGAAGTCAATGCATTGTTTGACTCTAATCCTGTAATGCATACTACAAAATGAAAAGCTAAAGTGGAACTTCTTTTACCATCTGAGTCTAAACTGGTCTCATCTATTGAGAAACCACCTGAACTTGACCTTAAACAATTATCTGAAACTCTCAAGTATGCATTTTTAGGTCCTTCTGATACCCTGCCTGTCATCATAGCTTCTAACCTTGATAAGAAACAAGAGGATAAGTTGCTTAATGTTCCTAGAGAGTATAAGGTAGCTATTAGGTGGACAACAGCGGACATAAAGGGCATAAGCCCCACTATGTGTATGCATCATATTCATCTTGAAGAAAATGCAAAAACGTCACATGAAATGCAAAGGAGGCTTAACCCTAACATGAAAGAGGTCGTTCGCACAGAGGTGCTTAAATTATTAGATGTTGGTACCATTTACCCCATTCAGATAGCACATGGATCAGCCTAGTTCAAGTTGTTCCCAAAAAGTTTGGGATTACGATGAAAAAAAATGATAATAATTAGTGCTAACCCGCATGACTACAGGTTGGCGAGTTTGTATTGATTACCATAAATTGAACCTGGTCACAAGGAAGGATCACTTTTCTCTTCCTTTCATAGATCAGATGCTTGAGAGATTAGTAAGGCATAGCTACTATTGTTTCCTGTATAGTTAGTCCAGGTATAATCAGATTCTCATTGCTCCCGAGGATCAAGAAAAAACCACATTTACATGTCCTTTTGGTACATATGCCTATCGGCGTATGCCATTTGGGTTGTGTAATACGCCAGCTACTTTTCAACGATGCATGATGAGTATTTTTTCAGACATAGTTGAGCGTTTTCTCTAGATTTTTATGGATGATTTTTCAATTTTTGGCTCTTCATTTGATGAATGTTTATACCATCTATCTCCTGTCTTAGAAAGATGTAAAAAAAATGAACCTAGTATTAAATTGGGAAAAGTGTCATTTTATGGTTCAAAAAGAGATTGTACTCAGGCATGTTATTTCAAGTAAAGGCATTGAAGTTAATAAAGCCAAGATTGATTTGATTTATAGTCTTCCTCCACCCAGAACGGTAAAGGAGATTAGATCGTTCTTAGGACATGCGGGATTCTATAGGAGATTTATTAAGGATTTTAACAAAATTTCTCGACCCTTATGCAATTTATTAGCTAAAGATGTTGCATTTGTCCTTAATGATGATTGTTGGAAAGCTTTTGATAAGTTAAAGCATTTATTAACTTCTGCTCCAATCTCCAACCACCTAATTGGAGTTACCTTTTGAGCTTATATATGATGCTTCTGATTATGCTGTTGGAGCCGTCTTAGGACAAAGATTGAACAAAATACCTCATGTCATTTATTATGCTAGTAGGACCATAAATAATACTCAACTAAACTACTCTACTACTGAAAAAGAATTGTTGGCTGTAGTATTTGCTATAGACAAATTCAGTTCGTATCTCATAGGATCAAAGGCTATAGTATTATCAGATCATGCAGCATTAAAATATCTTCTTTTAAAAAAGATGTTAAACCTCGATTGATTCGTTGGATTCTCTTACTACAAGAATTCGACATTGAAATTCGGGATAAAAAGGATTTTGAAAATGTGGTAGCCGACCACTTGTCTAGACTTGTCTTAGAGTCCACAGTGGATCCTTTGCCAATGAACGAGTCTTTCTCTGAAAAATAACTTTTAGTTATTTCTCAATTACCTTGATATGTGGATATTATAAATTATCTTGTTACAAGTCAATTTCCTTCTTACTGGACTAAACAGGATAAATCCAAATTTTTTGCTGAAGTTAAACATTTCTTTTAGGATGACCCATACTTATTCAAACTTTGTCCTGACCAGGTTATTAGGAGATATGTGCCTGAGAGTGAGTTTCATAGTATAATCTCCTTTTGTCATGACCATGCATGTGGTGGTCATTTTGGTTCAAAGAAAACAGCTACAAAAGTTTTACAAAGTAGATTTTATTGGCCTACACTTTTTTGAGACACTCATGCCTTTTATTTTACATGTGATAGATGCCAATGTACAGGTAATATTTCCTATAAGAACATGATGCCACTTATCAATATTCTCATTGTTGAGATATTTGATGTTTGGAGTATTGACATCATGGGTCCATTTCCCTCATCATTCGGTTATATGTATATCCTTGTGGCCATCAACTATGTCTCCTAATGGATTGAAGCAGTACCATGTAAAACGAATGATCATAAAGTTGTGGTCCGTTTCTTGAAAGAAAATAGCTTTTCTTGTTTTGGTACTCCTCAAGCAATTATAAGTGATGGAGGTACTCATTTTTAGAATAAACTGTTTGAATCTGTTATGAAGAAATATTCCATCACCCATAAAGTTGCAACGCCATACTATCCACAAACAAGTGGATAATAGAGGCTTCGAATTGGGAGATTAAACAAATTTTAGAGAAAACAGTTTGCCCTGATCGTAAGCATTGGTCACAATGTTTGAATGATGCTCTTTGGGCATATCATACGGCCCGATTGAAATGTCTCCCTATAGGCTTGTCTTTGGGAAAGCATGTCACTTGCCTGTGGAATTAGAACATCATGCTTATTGGTCCATCAAAACCTTTAATTTTGACTTAAACAAGGCTGGATCGCACCATAAACTTCAACTCAATGAGTTAGAAGAAATTCAAAATGAGGCATATGAGAATGCAAAAATTTATAAAGAATGGACAAAATTTTTTCATGAAAAATTAATTCTTCGCAAGACATTTGAACCAGACCAGAAAGTATTATTGTATAATTACAGGTTATGCTGCTTTCCTGGAAAACTACGTTCGCGATGGTATGGTCCTTATCAGGTAGTAAAAGTCTTTCCTCATGGAGCAGTTGAGATTCAAAATCTGATGGACGGGAATATTTTCAAAGTAAATGATCAACGGTTGAAACCATATTTAGAGGATTTTGTTAATCAAGATGTTGAGGAAATTTATTTGGAGGACCCAGGTTATCAAGATTGATTAATTCATAGTCCATGGTTACTTTCATTACTTATCTTGCTGAAGACGTTAAACTTAACGCTCCTGGGAGGTAATCCAACCTTTCATTTCATTTCTTTTTCCTAGTTAGTCAGTTCAATGTTTGTGGGTAGCATTGCTGCAAACCCTCACGAGACTATAACTCGTCCACTAGGGGCAACCTAGGGGTTTAAAGGCTTATTGCATACACTAAATGTAATCAAGAGTACTTGCGAAAGTGGTGTAGGTAGGATCTTATTTTTGTTATTTTGTTTTGCTTGAGGATTAGCAACACTTTTCTTTCAATTTCATTGTCTCATGTGTATTGCATGCTCATATCTTTTACATTAAGGACAATGTAGATTTTAGGTTGGGGGTGGGCGATTAGGTTACCTAATCAGTATTTTCTTAGTCTTGAGAAAAAATTGTGAAAATTTTTAGTGAAAATTTTTTATAAAAAAAATTCTGGAATTTCTTGTGAATTCGAAGTGATTTTGAAGGATAGTTGTAATTTTAGAATTACAAGATACAGAATATTGGTAATTTATAACTCTTGGATTCAGCCATCTATTAGATTTCACAGTTAAGTTTGAATTGTTAACCCATGATTAGAAGTTTTCAACACTGATTGAGTCATGATTTCACAAGACACATCTCGCTTACACATTAAGGTTTCAGTTCGATATTGAATTGTAACTTGGTGATCATTAAGCATGAAAGGAACCAACTTGGGAATTTTATCCATCATGTTCAATAAGAAGAATGAATGAAAAAGGAAATACTTAGCTACAAGATAGCTACCTGCGGAAAGGGTTGGGCGATCGAACTTCCCCATAGGTTTGCTCCCTATAGATGTAGATTCAATTCCCCATGGTTGACATTTGGAAAGAGTTAGGAGACTAGTTTTCACCATAGGTTTGCTCCCTATAGGTGAGGATTTGATTCCCCTCCTTGGCGTTACTATTCGTGAAAAAATCAAAGGCTGGTAGAATGAAAATTTGATCGGTAGGTAAGTATTGGTTTAGGTTTTGGTTGTCATGAATTCCTTTGTTGGTTACCAATGATATCATGAAATTGACAATTGGATCTCTTAATGATGGTAAGCCGAGATTACACTATACACCCATAGAACTCAATGTTTAGAATTTTTTAATTGATGGATTAATACTTAGAACTTGATTATGAAGCTTACCGTACGGTTAAGTAGAAATTAATGCCCAACATTCATGAATCTTAGAATTCTAGTATCTGGATCGTTTTTCATAAATCACTCGAGTTTATAGAAATTGTCTTGTAATTATCAAGTTATTTTTCACATACTTTTCTCAAGACTAGAAAAATGCTGGTTGGGGGTTATGTTGAGGGTCAAATATTGCATATTAAACTCCAATTATTACCTGATTTTACGTATATGATACTGTTTAACGTCATATTTTAATCGTGTTGGTGATGTAGGGTGTAATTAGGAGCGTAGACTGAAAAGGTTACTAAAAGCATGGATTTGACACTCTAAAGTAACCAAGGCAAGCGACGAACTTCAGGGTACCAAGTTCGACGGATTTACACACCAAAGATTCGAGAAAATCAGGCCACTCATGTTAAACGGGCCCGAAAATCATCCAAAATGCAAGATCATAGGGTTCCCACCCTCTGTTTGGATCAAGACTTCATATATGACCTGAGGACCATAAATTAACCGTACACATCAAATTTCATCCATTGGATCCCTGCGTAAGTGGCCCAACAGACAAATTAGCCTATAAACTGATGATTTCAGGCCCACCTGATATCTGGATATACTTCAATTTTGGTCTCAACCACTTAAATAGGGAGAAAAATGACTGGATGGATTGAATTGCTCATAAACCTCACAAAGGACCCCACCTTGCATGATGCGTGCACCGTGCACAAGTGCTCTCATATGCACTACATCTCAAGTCAGGTCATACCGACCTTTGACCCGTATCCTCTTCAAAAATGGCAATTGTAGTTTCTTCTATTGTGTAGATGGACGCGGGCATGCTTTTTACGAAAGCCGGTGGGCCACCATCATAGACCAAGGGGACGATCCAAGTCGTCTATCTTATAGAGGGGCTCGCGAAGGTCGAACCCATGTTTAAATCGTACATCAATGCAAGCACACATGCCGACCACGGCGGTCACAAGAAATTTGTTCTGCTTCGTCCAAACTAGTTGCAGCATGATTTCTTCTGTGGGTCACACTGAATCTAAGTTAAAACCATCCCTTCCCAACCTAAATTTTGATTAGAATTCAGTGGATGGTGTAGATTTCCCAACCGACCTCAATCATGGACCCCTCCAATCAATCAGCGCAAGCGGACGTACGCAGTCCCCTGTTTTCACGTCCGGACGCAACTCGGCTTTTGCGAGCTGTTATGTGATCTCAATGACGACCGGATGCATGATTCAGACCATTCAGAAGATTCATCAAGGGGCCAGGACCCTAACCATGGAGTTCAGACTCCAAGGATAGGCCGCCTTCTATTCCAAAACGCGGGTCGAACACAAGCACTTCTTACGTAAAAACAGAGCAACAACGTTTCACCGCCTCTGGCCTGCGTGAAACAACGCAAGAACCGACCTTCCTACCTCTATAAAAGAAAGGAAAGAGAAGGGAGAGAGGATCCAAGTTTTGGTGGAGCAAAGCAAAGAGAGAGTGGCTGAGAGATTCATGGGTTGTGGACGTACGTGAAGCACAGAACGAGAAAGAGAGAGATTGGAAAGACATCAAAGGGATGTGTTTTTTTATCAATTATATTTTTTTTTCTTTCCACTTGAATCTATGTTACTTCCCATGAGTTTTTAATTTCTTAGCTAGGACCGAGATGAAGCCCATAATTTGAGTGATTCTTGTTAATTGTTGATTTCATCCATAATTGATTGATTTATTTCTTTCTCTATTGTGATTAAATGAAAACTCCATACCTCTCCAATCTATGAGCTCACCCAAAGTCTAGATGTGGATGTTGTGTGGAATCTTATTCTAGGTGTGCTTGTATCTGACCATGAACAAGTTTTCCTACAGAGAAAGAAATAGGAATTTACATCTATTCATGCCTGAACATGGATGGAAAGATGTGATCCTTGAGATTTTTTTCTCAATTCTATCCTCTATGATTCATAATCAAGATAGATGGTGGATGTGGATTTAAGTGGTTTAGTTGATTCTTAATGTCTATATATACATGACAATTTATATGTATGCATTAGGGACAATTGATGTTAAGGGAAAAATCACTTGTGCTTCAAAGGAATTATACATCCTATGTGCCTGACTAAAGACACAGATTATGCTTTATTTATTGAATGTATATCAATCTAAATTAGGGTGAATCAACAAGTAAAATAAGAGTTAAGATAATTAGGAGTGAATTCAAAAGTCCTAGTGTTCTCCTTGAGTGAATTTTCCTTCTTGTTCTCAGTTATTTTTCATTGATTTTTGTTAGTTTACTTAATAAATAGTTAAACAATTTGTTGGATTAGTTAAGAAGAATCATAAAATTCGAATTGTGACAACCAATCCTCGTGGGAACGATCTTGTAATACGTACTGTGTCTACACCTGATTCGTATACTTGCGAGTTTAAAATCAGTTTAAATCAAGTTAGTTTAAATAAAACATCAAAGGCAGAGAACCATTTTTAGAAACTGTTGAACATTTCAGATTTATGATCCAACCGTTCTCAGTCTCAATGTGCACCATCTAGCGCCACTACAGCCACACTACCTTACTACCTACGCCCATGCCCGTGACCGTGCCTGTGCCCGAGCACGCACACGCGACTGCTGAACATTTCGGATTTATGATCAGACCATTCTCAATCTCAAAGTGCGTTATCTAGCGCCACTATAGCCACACTGCCCACGCCCTCGCCCATGCCCTTGCCCAAACCCGAGCTCGAGCACGCGCGCGCGTGCGTGCGTTCCAATGTTATACAATGGAACACTAAGTAAGAATACTCTTCACAAGATCTCATATAAACCACACAACTTTTCTTTACATTTTCAATGTGGGACAAAGCACACACACTGCACATTTTAATTCAAAATTTTCAAAAAGTGTTTTGGCGAGAAATTCCTGAATTTTTGAAAATTTTGAATTTTAATTTTTTCAAAAATCACTGATTTTTAACAATCCCCCACTGATTTTTTAAAACAATGAAAAACTCTACCAGAATAATAATAGTTATTATGCATAAAGAAAGATATCTTGCGATTTGAATCTTTCCTTAATGTAAGTATTTTAAAGTTATTTCAAAATTTCTGTTTGTCGCAACATTGAACCAGTTATTCCTATATAATATTACCAAAAATACTACACACATAATACCTCCTGCGTTATGTGTTTCTTCATAATCTCTCTAAGCACTTTTAATAGTTGTGTGCTTATCCTGTTTTATGAACGATCTCGAGATAACTCTAACTCTCATGAGAAGCAGCACCACTTCTACGTTCACATAGGTGAAATCCTTTTAGTGTTTCCTTTAAAATACTTGTCTTATTTGATTGGACTTCATTAAGAGTTTAATACTCATCCCTCTTTTATAATGGTCAGCACTTTCATCTTGAATAAGGTTATTTTAATTTTTAGTGTTGAAACTTTTCACTTATTAGTGAATTATTATTACTCATTAAACCCAATCTTTAGAGATTTTTTAATTTGGGGTTGGGTTTCCTTCACTGGTGAAACTTTGAGTAAAGAGTTTTAACCTCATCCCTCTAGATGTTGTCCTTAATACCTCTCTCGTCAGAAGTTTAGTAAAAGGATTAGTCAAGCTATTATTCGACTTCACATATGAGATTACAATGATTCCATCTTGAATCAATTGTCTTATATAGTCATGTCTCAAACTTATGTGCATGGACTTCCCATTATAGGTACCACTATAGGTTCTCACTAGAGTGGCTTCACTATCACAATGAAGTGAAACAGCCGGTATAGGCTTCGCATAAAATAGAATTTCTAATAGAAGATCCCTTAACCACTCAGCTTCTTTTCCTATAACAGTCAAAGTTATCAACTCAAATTCCATAGTTGAGTACATTATGCAAGTTTGTTTCTTGGATCCCTAAGACATAGCTGCACCTCATAGGGTGAATATCCACCCTGTAGTGGACTTGTTGTCTCCTGCACTCGATATCCAACTTATATCAGTATATCCTTCCCACACTGCTGGGAATTCAGAGTAAAATAGTCATAATTCTTTGGTTTCTTTAAGATAACATAGAACTCTATTTATTGTTTTCCAGTGTTCAACACCTGGAATACTCGTAAACCTTCTTAGTTTACTCACAACGTATGCTATATCCAGTCTTGTGCATTGCATTGCATACATAAGACTGCCTATAACACTAGCATACTCTAATTATGCAACCGTTCTTTCACTGTTTTCTTTTAACTTGATACTTGGATCAAACGGAGTCTTTGCCTCTTTAATTTTTAAGTGATTAAACTTGTTTATTATTTTCTCAATATAATGAGACAGGCATAATGCAAAACTCCCTCTATCTTTTTTAACTTTGATACCTAATATAGTATCCACTTGTCCAAAATCCTTCATTTTGAAAATTGAAGAGAGAAACTTCTTAATTTTAGTTACACCTTTTATTTTATTACTGATTATTAACATATCATCTAAATACAAGCATATGATTACAACATAATTATTACACACTTTTGAATATATGCATTTATCAGCAATATTATGTTCAAAACCATAAGACAGAACTTTAGAATCAAATTTATCATGCCATTGTTTTGGTGCTTGCTTTAATCCATACAAAGACTTAACAAGTCTACATAGTTTTCTTTCATTTCTTGATAGAACAAACCCTTCTGGTTGTTCCATATATACCTCCTCATCGAGATCACCATTCAGGAATGTCGTCTTCACGTCCATTTGATGGATATGAAGATGATGTATGGATACTAGAGTGAATAAGATCATAATGGATGTCATTCGAGCTACTGGTGAATAAGTGTCAAAATAATCGATTCATTCTTTTTGTCGAAAACCCTTAGCAACTAACCTTGCCTTAAAGGTTTGAATTGTACCATTTATGTGATATTTTTTCTTAAATACCCACTTACAACCTATTGGTTTAGAATATGAAGGTAAATCTACCAATTCTCATATTTAATTAGATATTATGAAATTCATTTCATCATTAATGGCCTCTTTCTAAAAGGCAGAGTCTCTTAAAGTCATAGTTTCATTAAAGGTTTTAGGTTCATCTTCTATAGTTAAAACCATAAGTTTTTTCATAATCACCTTCTCTCTATCACCCTCAACTATATGAAAAGAGAGTCGCTGAGAGTTTATTTGATCAAGATTAAGACTCTTTTCTATTCTTTCTCTTTGACTCTTACAAGGTTCACTTTGAGTTATTTCTTCTATTTTTGCTTCTTTTATAGTTTCGTTAGGAGATTGAATCTCGACATTCTTTTTCTCCGTAAATACAGAATTTTCAAAGAACTCTATATTTCTAAACTATATGATTACATTAGAGTCTAAGTCGAAAAGTTTATACGCCTTACTATGTTGTACATTTCTAAGAATCAGTTTTCTCATATGAATTATTTTGGGATGGTCGTTTTACTGTGTTCACTTTGTATGAGGATGCACCATTAGCGTCATCCTTTTTGTCTCGGTTACGGAATTCTTCTTCAATTCGAAGATGCTTTTAGATTTGTTCCAAGGTGAACTCTTTGGATTTATGAAGTAGTTTCTTCTTGTAGTCTTTCCAGCTCGAAGGCAATTTTGTAATTATTGCTCCGACTTGAAAGGATTTAGGAAAATCAATTTTTATAGATTTTATTTTTTTTACAGTAAGTTGTTGTTCTTGGATTTGGGCAAGCAGCAGTAGATTTTTTACCATCGTGAAGTCGAAATACCTGGCAATTAGAAATTTATATATACCTTTCTCTTCAGCCTTGTATTTGTATTCTAGTGCGCTCCAAATTTCTTTCGCTGATGTGGTCTCCGTGTACAAATCGTACAACCGATCAGAGAGAACATTGAGGATATGGCCATGACACAACAGTTCATCTTTTTGTCGCTTGATCTTAGCAGCAACCTGTTCTGGAGTGTCAGTGTCCTTTGCTTCAGGTAGAGTCTGGAGAGTCGGATCTAGGATGTAGAAGATCATTAGAGCTGTTAGCAAGAATTTCAGCTTGTCTTGCCATTTAGTGAAATTTAAACCATCAAATCGGTCCAATCAGATCAAATCCTGGTTTATCAATTTGACTGGTGCAACACTTTCAATGTCCATGGAATCACACTTTAAGATTGTTAGAAATTGATGTTTGGATACACCGAAAAATATAAAAAATAAATTTAAGAAAAATTATTTCACTAGGCTGATTCACATATAAAATACGCTATCCTTATAGCGTGATTCGCCCCCTTATCAACTGCTGATGGATTACAGGTGAATTGCTTCCAAGATAAGACAAGTCTTATTTGGATCTAGCGTGCAACAATCACGATAGGTCAACTACGGAACAGTTTTAACGCAGCAGATCTCTTCTGATAAACTCAGACGGTAGAGATGTTCACAGTATTTTATACTAGAGATTTAAATCATATCTAATTTGACGGGAGAGATGGTGCGTTGAGATAATGAAATTGGACTGGAATGGTCCAGTTTATATAGGCATCAGGCAGCGAACCGTTGCTAGACGGCTATCAATGGTTCAGAACGTTTGGATAACGTTTCTGATAGTTGATCATTAACTCCAACCGTTTCTGGTCGTCGGATCAAAGGATCTGACCATTGGATCATCATGGTCCCTCCGTTTTCGGACCATTTGGCTTTCAAAGAAAAGAGTCATTTTTAGAAATTGCTGAACATTTCAGATTTATGATCCAACCATTCTCAGTCTCATATAAAACTCATACCCCACCGCACACAGGCACTCACCAGACTTATCGCACCGTCTCGCACAAGGTCGCAAAGGAGCGATACTCTGCGACACGAACGAAGTGCAAAGTGCGTCATCTAGCGTCACTACAGCCACACTGCCTCACTGTCCATGCCCGAGCCCGAGCCCGAGCCCGAGCATGTGCGCGTGCATATGCACTGGAATAAGCAATTTGAATATCACCTCCTACAAAAACTCCAAGTAAAAATATTCTTCACAAGATCTTATATAAATCATACAACTTTTCTTTACATTTTCGACATGGGACAAAGCACACTCACTGTACTTTTTAATTTAAAATTTTGAATAAGTACTTTGATGAGAAATTTATGAAATTTTCAAATTTTCAAATTTTCATTTTTCAAGCCCACTAATTTTGAAGAATATGGAAAATGGCAGTCACATGTAATAATTATAATATTTTAATCCCTGCCACTTAATGCCACGTGATAAGATGCGCGGAACACACCCCGTGTACAGGTCACCTATATATATATATATATATATATATATATATATATATATATATATATATATATATATGCATTACCCATGCTAATATTATATATAATATAATATATAAGGAAAAGGTTGAGTGGACGTCGTCCTCGCTTTGTGTCAGCGTCCACAGATGGACGTCCAGTCGTTTGAAATTATTTTAAAATGAGCTGCGAGGACGCGGATTAGATACCCCCAGGTGGAGCAGCGAGACACGCTACTTGCAAGTGACCTCCCCAATATCTACGCACCACCGTGCCGTCCATACATTCGGAGAAATCATTTCAAGGCAAAAGGAAAAGGATGAGTAAAATCCAAAACCCTAATTAACCCGTCACAGAAAACAATGAAGATAATGACGCCCACCGTTAAAAATTTCTGACGGCCACGAGTCTCCAATAAAGCTTATATTTGTGTGTTTCTTTCTTATAATGTATTTTTTTTAAAATTTATGAGTAGATTGAATTTCAAATAAACATCATAATAATTATATACAAAGTTTCAACGGTAGGCATCACTCACCCTACTATATTCTGGGGTGGGAACCACAATGGATTTGAATCTGTCTCATTCTTTGGGTTATGCCCTCGTACACGATATTTCCTAACGTTGTGTGTCACGTCGCGGGTAGAACACATGTCACGATATAGTTTATAGGACTTGGTGACGTCACTTCAGGGCAAGTCTCGCTACCCAGCCTGTAAATGGCAAATCCGCGTCCGGCTGCGAAACCTGGTGTAGGCCCCATCATTTATCGTGTAAGTTCATTTTAAATCATGGGTCGAAATCCGAAAAAGATGTGGAACTCAGGTGTACTGTATCTCTGAAGATTATGTTTTCCACCGTTTGAACCTTCTAGAGTTATTTTAACCTTAAATTTCTGTCAAAATTTTATTACTTGTAAGACGGACCAAATTGTCAAAATCTGACGCCACTCAACCGGAAAAAAGGGCGAAGAAGAAGAAAAAAAGGGATGTTTTACGTGGGCGCTACTGCCCAGCAACGTAAGAGTGGCGAAAGTCTCACTTGGGCGTAAACTAGGTTCCACTCGTGGGACCCACCAGAATTACCGTCCATCCTTTTTCTTCCAAATCATTTCAGGCCACAGGATCCAAAACAGTTAGGACAGAGATGTCCACCGCTGAAGCCTGCGGAGGGCAACGTTGATTCCCTAGCTCAACCCACACATGTGAAGTCACACATGACCTGTTTGGATGAAAGTATCAGATTAGTGACAATTATATGGCAACGGTTATTTATTATTAACCTGTAGTTTGGTTTGACATCGGACCTTTCCAGCAGCGACACTGACTTGTGCAGGTCGTTTCATCCATTATATCAGTCGGGTGGATCCGATTCCTACTTATCTATAGATAACGCAATAGATGACTTATGACCTTGCGGATGGGGAGGGATTCGAACCCCGGTGTTTCTATCAATACTTCGGTTCTCAGGACCGGCTCTTTCAATCGCTCGGACATGCATCCGTTATGCGTGTTTTTATCTACACTGGTTATGCGTGGAAATCACCTAACATGTGTAATATACACACCGTCTATCTTTATTGCTTTATTCTTATAAGACTAGGAAAAAAATGAAATAGAACCAAATCTCTGGTGGACCACATCACAGGAAAAAGAGGGGCCAATGAGGAACACCATTGAAACTTTCCAAGGGCTCAATCACGATGATTGATTGTCATCCAACCTGACCATAAAGTCACCTAGGTCTGTATGTGACCGGAAAATCCAGGGCAGATCTGAGGCTCTAGGGGACCCACTTTAGGAAACATAATTGAATGACTGTCCAACCATTGGAAGCTCTATATGAAAGGAAATCACTAATGTTTTCTTACTTCAAAACATGGCCCGTGGTCACCGAGCCCACCATAACATATATGTTGTATCCAAACCATACATCCATGTTATAAGCTTATTTTATGCACATACGCCACGTACAAGGCTGATACAAGTCTTAAGTGGACCATGCCACATGGATATTTAAAGTTATACTAGGGTTGTCATTCGGGTCCACGCTCTTTACCTTAAACTATTTAATATTGATTATCATATATATTGTGCAACTTACATGGTATACAAGAATGAGAATATGTGTGTATGTGTTAAGATTGGTAATATACTATTACTTGGCCCTGAAAAGGTCAACATCAATAATATGTTTAGTATAATGCATATTATACTTAGTCATATACGCACATGCATCATCTGTATGCTTATTATTGATCATAGCATAGGCCTTTTGACTTGATATACTTAGGGGACCCGTATGAAACAGGGTTGCCCGCATGATCATTATATAACTTGATACATGACTTGAATAGTATGATTCATGCATAATGCATTATGTATGACACATTGTATCTATTCCCTAGCGACACCAGGGAGGTAGTTCCTCAGTTGAGATATGGTTGTCATATATGAATATGGATAGTTGAAACTATTGAGGTTATAGGGTGTTACAAGCATCTTTTAGTGAAAGTCCCTAAACCCTATGGTACCAGTAAGATACTCTAATATCTAGACCAAGTGGATTTATGAACACATGATGGTTGAATACTGGTAGGCCGCGTCTCCTACTATGTTGGGGTTGATTGGAAGGAGGTTTGACTTTACCCACCTAGGTGAAGAGGTCTATATACTATGTTGAGTTTGACCAGCTCATGAAATGGGTTCGCTATCGATGAGCCGAGTGAATTTTCGTATACCATTGACGAAGCGAATAGTGAGGTCTCTTGTACTTGCTTGGTCTCGCGCGCAATGAGCAACAACCAATCTCGGAAGTGTACTAGACCCTAGTGATGATCCAGTTGTGAACTATTATGGGATGTGTAACATCAAGATTGGCATGTGACATATGGTAATCATATATTCATGTAGCACTCGAGATTGTACATGCGTAAATGTAATTCAGTGTTATACAATTGTGGGTCGGTCCTCAATAGATGTGGGACTATTTAGATCAGGAGTCTATCATCATAGAATTATATTACATGTTAGGTATGGGACTAACATATGTTGTAATCTTGAGTGTGAGGCCTCTATCAGCATACGATACTAAGCACTACGACTCGTTCATTCATCATGTGTTTTTATATTACATGATTATATATGACATTTGGCTCGATGGGCCTTTATTTTGTATAACTTTGGTATGACCATTAGCATTCATGGACTTGGTAGTATAGTTCTCCATCATTTTCGCTTACTCTGATATCGTTATACTTGTCATATCTATTGTACACGCACACACGCATTCTTTAAACTTCATAGTAAGCTTACGCATATTGTTTACATACAAGTTATTCTAGACAATAACAGTAGTGAGGCAAGAGCACATGCTTGACCTTTTGGAGTTTTTATATATGTATTGCATTTTCCTTTTCAATACTGTACTCAAATCCTTGTATAGTGGATATATGTGATGATGTTTTATCTTATGGTACATTCATGGTTATGCCTCCCTTAATAATGATAATAATAATTTCTTAAAAATTCTCCTTGTGGGATTCTGATTCCAGAACTTGGCATAAGCTAAGAATCGAAGTTGGGGTACCACGGATGCCTTCAGCATTGGATTTGGTTTACGATGAATGAGCGCTGAAAATCAAATTTGGGGCATGATACATTCTCTCTCTCTCTCTTGCTCTCTCTCTCTCTCTCTCTCTCTCTCTCTCTCTCTCTCTCTCTCTCTCCTGGGTGGAGGGATGGTTAAGGCTAAGGATAAAGGATTTCTGAAAATGGGCGTGGGTTGAAATAAGAGTAGATGCTTGAAATGAGAAGGGAATGAAGCTATTTATAGTCTCCAATCCTATTTTCTTATAATTCCTGATGATCTTAGGGGCAAAAGGTAGTTGAATGGCTAGGATTGGAGATTGTCACATGGTATCATCTCATGGGTTGGATGAGGTAGTGAAAGGCTAATTTTGGATAAGGAGATGGTCATCGAAATAAATGCACCTCAACCGCATACTTAAAGTTTGAAAAAGGTGAGTTTCACATGCTTGAGGGGACGTTGCCATGAAGAGGGGGGTGCCACGTGGCCGGACTCCCTACTTTGGCAGGAAGCATCCTCCAAGCATGTGGAGGCTCTGCTATGAGGGTTGTTGCTTTGAGGTTTTGGTCATTTCTCCAATTGGGCTTAATTTTGGGCTTAACTGGGTGACTTGATTGGGTTATGGGTTTGGGTAGGATGACCGGGTGAGTTAATTCACAGAGTTAACTCAAGGCTTTAGGGTTTTAGGTTACTAGGGTTAAGGATTAGGCTAATCGAGTTGACCGGGTAGCATGACTGAGTGTATAGTTTAGGAATGGGGTTCTTAGGGTTTAGGCTTCTAGGGTTAGTGTTTGGGACTAGGGTTTAGTTGTCCATTCATCTGTTCAAATTCAATCAGCTTATCAACATAGGTGGGGTGTTTACATTCCCTAGGATGTCCCAAATCATTTTCTAGGGATTAGGGACAGAGAAGGCTTAAGTGGAGCATCGACAACATTCTTCCGTTTCGATTTCTTTGTGGGTTCTACTAGATCGTTTATTATTCTTTTGTTCTAGAGTTAGCTATGGGAGTTAATCTCTTAACTAAAGCTAAGGAGTGAATCTTTCTTATTTATTAGAATATTTTAGTTTATTGATACATACTTTTGAAATTTTATGATGATATTTAACTGAAATAGATTTGAATTTTAATTTAAATATTTTTTGTTGTTTCATCTTCGATTCATTGTCGACTCCAGTTACATTGGATACTTAGAAGTGCAATTGCCTAACATGTTTAGAGAATGAATCAATTTGTAAAATTCTTTATTCTATTGTAAACTCTGGGCACAACAGATGCTTTGAATTCCCTGTGATTGATGTCCTAGTGTTTCTTGAGAGAATCATTCAATTGAAATTATACCTTATTAAACGTTGAGATTAGTTTAACTATTTGATCTTCCAATTAGAACGAATTAGAATTCGTTTATAGTTGAGTTATAAAAGATGAATCGATGAATTATACTTTATGATTACTAAAAGTGAATCCCTGGATCTGTAGTGTTATACGTTGGATTAAAAACTCGGACAAACCGTTAGCTTTTGATTAGCTTCAATTATGTTTCTCATTCCCTGTGGTACAACCTCGGTCTCACTAAGTTTATTACTATAGCATAGTCTTACACTTAGGATTGCCTAACAAGTGTTTGGTGTCGTTGCCAGGGAGTGGCACGAACACATTAGGTTTTCGATTTCTAGGCTTAATTCCTATTTTTATATTAGGGTTTAGTTACATATTTTCTGTTTTTCTAAATTGCTGAACTAACTTAGGATTTTGATTTAAGGTTTTTTAATTTAAGATTCTTTATTCTTAAGATTTCTAATTTCATAATTTAGTCTTAGGGTTTGATTTTAAATTTTCTATTTTAGGACTTTTCCTGAATTTTTTTTTTTAGGGTTTAGATCACGAACATTATTTTCTATTTTGTAGGATCTCCTTAATTCTAGTTTCAGCCATCTGGTAATGTATTCTCCTTGCCTCTTTCAATTCCTTTATAGTTCTTTAATTTGTTATAGATTTTTTATTTTGCTTTTAGGTTTAAGTTAGGATTTTGTCATGTTCATGTATGAGTGGACACGAGATTACTCTAATCAAATTTTAAGGGACGGGATATTAGTTGAAGAGCTGTCAGATCACTATGTTAAGAAACACCCTATGTCTCGTAAGTTAATTGGAACTACGATTGAGAATTGACCTATTTATTATGAAAATGAAGTATATGATGTTCCACCGGTTAGGACGATGCATGATTATTATGTAGGAGATTGCTTTTATCAACAACTATTAAGTGTACCCACATATACTACATACAATCTTAATTAGAGAAATCATTAGAACCTCAATTAGAGAGATGGACCAAACATAGATGCTAACAACTATCCCCAAGGGCCCTCTACTTATGAGTCCCCACCAACAAAGACCATTGAGGATATATTTTAAGCTTTTATGCAAGGACAATTTCAAATTAATAAAAACATCTCATAGGCCATACAAGAGTTAACAATGTTGGTTGAGAAAATTGAGTCATGCCTCGTTAAGGAGGAAGGGACTTTTCTAGCCCAACCTCATCCTAACCTAGAAATGCAATGCGAGGTGAGTGATCTCAAATCTCCTAACACACCTGTTGTGCATATTGAATTTACCACCTTCCTTATAAGTGGTAAGGCTGATAATGGGATTAGTAATGTTCAATATGATGATGAGCCAAAGTGTGTTTATAATCTTATGGTCCAATTTTTCCAAAGGTTGATTTCATCTAAGGCTACAATTAATGATACGGATATACAGAAAATTTTCAAACAATGTGATGTTGATACAATCTACTAACATGACATCCATGATTTTATTACGGAGAATGAGTCCCTTTTAACTGAATATTTTGACTCTCTAGAAGTTTGCTTGACACACTTTTAATAATTCTACTCTACCCCGATAGTTGATACTGATCAGGGAAAAATCTGTTTTGAAGTGCTTCCTTCCACCAATATTGAATGTTTACCATTAAGGGTGGAGGAGCTGAAATTTGAACTGAAGTCCGAAACTTCAGAAATTATTGAGACTATTCCGATAAAAGGCAAGTTTTATGAATTATAATTAATTGTAGTCTCTCATTCACCACGGTACATTGACATTGAAATTTTTTCTACCAGGAGTGAATTTTATATAGCATGAAAACCTCAAAATAATGAATAAAGATTTTTTTTTTTCTGAGGTTAATAAAATTTTCTGGACGTTCATGCTCCAAGATATCTAAGTCTATTACAAAATGGGCCTTGGGTCGATCTTATTGAGAAGCTTGCTAAGAAATTTATTAAGATAGTGGTCAAAGGAGGAAAACGTCTACCACGAATGAGTAGTTTTTCCTTTGCTTTCCTAAAGTAGTTTACTTGTTTTCTTAAGATTAGTTTGCTTTAATAAATTAGTTAGGAGTTTTTATGTTGTTCACACCAACTTAGGAATTCATGAACTTATGCATATTCATCATCTTAGGTACTTTCTACCCTCTACTTGAATACATTTTAATTTCTCTTATGTTGTTTTATTGCATATCTTTCTAACATTGAGGATAATATATCATTTAGGCTAGAGGTGGGGTTTCCTTTGTAAAATTCTTCAATTGTGCTTAAAAGTTGTTGTTTTTTTGCTAGAATTTTTTTCAGAAGTTAATTCTATAAATTTAAATCAAATATTATAATGAAAAAGTACATGGTTTTAAGAATTTTTTAAGCTGAGATCTTGTTATTTAGTAGATTTCAAAGTTGAGTTCTTTCTTAATTTTCAATTGGAAAGTTTTAAATATTGATCGAGTCATATATTTTCACAATTCACATCTAACTTACATTCTAGAGATGAAACTTGATATTATAGTGTTAACTTGATGATGATTAAAAGTGCCAAGCCTAGGGAACTTGTCCATCATGTTCAAGTGAAAAAAAAAGTTTTGAAACAAATAGTTTTTTTTTTAAAAAAAAAAGTGAACATCGAAAGGGCTACCTATTGAATGAAAAAAGAAAAAAAAAAGAAGAAGAAATAGAACGAAAAAAATTAAAAATAAAAAAAGAAATAGTGTGAAAGTCGTTGATAGAAAAAATTAAAAACTGAAAATTATTGAACAATAAGGCAAGTTTTAATTTATGCTTTGATTGATATGATCATTCCTTTGATTGTTGATGTTAGCATGAATGTGGAAAGCTGAATCTCTAGTTGTGTTAAGTTCGGATATCATTGTGCACCATGGAACTCAATGTTTGGAATTTTTTCTAAAGTGATTAATGAGAATGGATAAGAGGCTCGTGGGATTGACTTGAGAGGGTAGGGATGCCTTGCAACTCATTTTGCATTTGATGATCTTGGATATCTAGCAAACGGCTAGACTATGCTCGGTTTGAGTCCTAAAGGAGTTCTCGATTGAATAAGAACAAACAACTTCTATTGCTTCGCAACCTTGTCATGCACGCTCCCAACGCTGCTTTGGTAAAAATGGGCTGTTGATGGCACCCGCTTGATGTTGGTGCTTGAACAAGCCATGGGGATGTACCAGTGTTTAAACTCAATTAGGTTGTTTACTAAGTACGTTAGAATTTAGGTTGATTTCATTTTAAAACTAGTGTGCATTAGAATCTATTGTTCAGAATTTTTTTTTCTGTTAGCTTGTTAGTACACCCCACTGTTAATTCACACTTCACTATTAACCACCCCTACTAGGGATTGATACCGAGACCTCAGTGTTGAAACGAGGTAACTTTCACTCAGTCTACCACTTGACATTTGGATCAGGGTGTATCTATTGTTTAGATTATCTTAAAGATTATAGGATTTTGAAATATCTTAAAGATTAAACGAGGTAACTTTCACTCAGTCTACCACTTGACATAGGATTTGGGTTTTGAAATATCTTTCGTATGTTTTTCCTGGGCTAGCCAAACGCTAGTTGGGGGATGTATTGAGACTTAAATATTACATATTTATCCTCTCAATTGTACTAATTTCATATTCATTTATGTGCTAATTTGATATACTAATGGATGTTTTATGCGTGCAAGGTAATTTAGAACTTAAGAATGAAAATGTGCTTAAAATGATGAATTAAAGCTCAAAAGAGGACACAATGAAGAATTGAAGATTCTTTGGGTATGAACAAAGATTTGAAGTGTAAAACGATCAAGAAAATAAAGTGTAGAAAAATGGAGAATAAAAGATCAAGTGAAGGAATAAAGAAAAAGAAATCCTAAAAATTCAGAGCCAAGAAATAAAGTTTTGAAACTACAGGGTCAGAAAGACAAAGTTCAAAAATTCAAAGAAACGGCCATTCGATCCAATTGAAGCCTGTTTTGATCCAATTGAAGATTGCTTTGATCCAATAGAGAAATTCATAAATTTTTAAGTTTAGTTGCTGGAAAAACTTTGTTTCCAAATCGATCCAATTGATGATGGCTTTAATTCGATCTCACCTATTGACGATCTATCGATCGGATTGAAGCTCCCATCGACAAAAGTGGCAAGTGCGTAAATCACCAAAGTCAGTTTGTGATCTTTTTAGAGAAGTGCGAAAGTTGGATTTCCAAAACTATAAATTGGGATCCCTAGGATGTCCCAAATCATCTTCTAGAGTTTGGGCAGAAAGAAGGTTTAGGTGGAGTGCTAACAAAGCTCTTCCACTTTGAATTCTTCACAGGTTCTAGTAGATCATTTTTTTTTCTTTCGTTCTAAAGTTAGCTATAACTAACTAATCTCCTAGCTAAAACTAAGGGGTGAAGCTTTCTTGTTTATAATATATTTTAGTTTATTGATTCATACTTTTGAGATTTTATTATGATAGTTAATTGAAATAGATTTTGATTTGATGTTTTAATTTAAACCAATCTGATTTAAATGATTTTAACTCGCAAGTATACGAATCAGATGTAAATATGGTACGTATTATGAGATCATTCCCACGAGGACTGGTTATCATAATTCAAAATTTAAGACTCTTCTTAACTAATCCAACAAATATTTTAGCAAACTAATAAGTAAACTAACACAAATCTATGGAAAATAACTGAGAACTATGAGAAAAATTCAATCCAAGAGAAGACTAGGACTTTCGAATCCACCCCTAATTATCCTAACCCTTGTTTTACCTGTTGATTTATTCTAATTCAGATTGATATAAATTTAATAAACAAAGTACATCCTATATCCTTGGTCGGGCACACAGAATGTATAATCTTTTAAAGCATATGGATCACATCTTTCCATCCATGGTCAGGCATGAAGAGATGTAAATCCTGTTTCTTCCTCTATAGGAAACCTGTTCATGGTCAGACACAAGCACCTAGAGTAATATTCCAAACAACATCCATATCTAGACTTTGGTCGAGCTCATAGAATGGATGAATATGAAAATTACAGTTAAGCACACTAGCGAAAGAAACAAATCAATCTAAACCAAATAAAATCAACACATAACAAGCATTATTCAAATTAGGGGCTTCATCTCAGCCCTAGTTAAGAGATTAGCAATTCATAATGTTAATGAGAAAGAAAGAAAAATAAGATTGAAGCATGAAAAACATCTCTTCTTCCTTCCTCTCTCTTTCTTCTCTTTCTTTTTCTTTCCTCTTTCTTCTTCTAGTCTGCTCTCCCCTGGCTCTGGATCTTCCTTCCTAGCTCTGAAATGACTCCTCCCCATGTCCAAAACCTCCTTATATAGTTGCTGGAGTGGTGAAAATCGGATTTGAATCAGATTTGGAAAGCTATGCATGCGCAGCGAAAGCCTTTTCGCAGCCAAGTTCGGTGCCTCGAAATACGCCACTTTCCTCGCTCAAATTTCAAAGAAACACAGTCCCTTAGGACTTTCTTGGGTCCTCTACATGATAGATGGTTCAGATCTGTCATATGATCAAAGATGGTGGGTCAAAACCGCATGGAAAAGTCGGTTTTCACGGATGTGCGAAACCTTTCGCACTATTTCGCTGTTGTGATCGGTGGGCCCCACAGAAGCATTTTCTGAAAAATCCACCCCGTCCATTGGATTCAGGATGAAATTTCAGTCAAGAATAAATGGTTTTGAATGTCCATTGACATATCTCAGAGAAGAAATAACTAAAAGATCAAATTTGAACGCTACAGGGCAGCCCTTTTGTGGCCTCTGTATCTCACACGTGTGTGCGCATGGGTACAAAAGGTCAGCATGGTTTTGTAGCTCTCGAAGCCCTCTACAAGATGGACGGTACGGATTATCCGTACGGGGCATGTGTGGGGTCCACTATCAGCCGTAAGTCGGACGTGCGTTGGCTGACGAAAATGGAAACTTCCGTTTTTTTTTCTTGTGTAGTGCACTTGTGCACTATGCACATTTCATTCATGTGGGGTCCACTATGATAATTTTCAGAAATTTTCACCGTCTAAATTATTTCTCATCTCATTTAAACCGTCAATAATAATTTTGAGGCAGTTCCAGATATCAGGTGGGCCCAGAATCAATGGTTTATGGGCTGATCTGTCAGTTGGGGCACTTCCATAGTGATCCAATAGATGAAATTTTACGTGTACGGTTAATGTATGGCCCTCATCCCATATATGAAGTTTCAAATTGATTGGATGGCAGGAACCATGTGATCTTGCATTCTTGGACCAATTTTGCGCCTCTTTAACGCGAATGGCTTAATTTTCTCAGATCCCTGCTGTGTAAATCCATCAATATTGGTCTTCTAGAGTCCTTTCCTTGCTCTGGTGACTTCAGATCATCAAATATACACTTTTAATATCCCTTTTTCAGTCAACGCTCCTAATTTCATCCTGCAATGAAAATATAATTAAAATATGGCATTAAATATTATCTTGTTGATAAAATCTGGTAATAGTCGGGGTCTAATATGCAATATTTGACCCTCATCATAATCCCCAACCAGCATTTTGCTAGTCCCGAGCAAAACATGCGAAAAATAATTTCAAAACTAAATGACAATTCCTTTAAACCCAAGTGACTTGTGAACAGATAGTCGAGATGTGAGAATTCTAAGATTCATGAATGGTGTGTGGAACTTTCTCCAGGAATCAAGCTCACGGTAAACTTCATAATCAAATTCAAAATATTAATCCATTAATTAGAACATTCTAAACATTGAGTTCTATGAGTGTATAGTGTAATCTCGTCTTACATTCATTAAGAGATCCAATTGTCAAATTTATGATATCATTGGTAATTAACAACGGAATACATGACTACTGAAACCAATACTTGCCTGACAGGTTAACTTTTCATTATACCAGCCTTTGATTTTGTTCATAAACAGTAACGCCAAGGAGGGGAATCAAATCCTCCCCTATAGGGAGCAAACCTATGGTGAAAACTTGTCACCTAATATTTTTTTCTAACTATCAACCATGGGGGATCGAATCTACACCTATAGGGAGCAAACCTATGGTAAAGATTATGCAACTTACCCTTTTAATTCTTCTTTTACTGAACAAAATATATATATATATATATATATATTCAAGCTGATTCCATTCATGCTTAGAGATTACCAAGTTAATCATTTAATGTGTAAGCGAGATGTATCTTGTGAGATCATGATTCAATCAATGTTTAAAACTTCTAATCACGAGTTAACAACTCAAACTTAACTGTGAAATCTAAGATATCACGAAATTCTAGAGGCATTAATTCCCAACATTCTCTATTTTATAATATTAAAATCACAACTATCCTTCAACATAAAATTTTAAAAATTACACAACATAAAATTTTAAAAATTACACAATTTGCACAATTTTTTGCTCAAGACCAAGAAAATACTGATTAGGTAACCTAATCTCCCACGCTCAACCTAAAATCTACATTGTCCTCAATGTAAAAGAAATAAGCATGCAATACACATGGGACAATGAAAGTAAAAGAGGAGTGATGGAAAGATAGTACCTGGACAGAGAATCAAGAGGCTTTCCCAAAATATTAACGTAAAAATGAGTCAGCACAAGAGAGAAAGCAACAAAACTAAAATAACAAAAATAAAATCACAAAAGAAAAGCCTACCTATACCATTTTCGCAGGTGCTCTCGATTGCATTTAGCGCATGCAATAAGCCTTTAAATCCCTAGGTTACCCCTAGTGGACGAGTTGTAGTCTCGTGAGGGTTTGCAGCAATGTTACCCACAAACATTGAAATAACTAACTCGGAAAAAGAAATAAAAAGAAAAGCTGGGTTGCCTCTCAGGAGCGCTAAGTTTAACGTCTTCAGCCAGACAAAAATAAACCATGAATTAATCAATCTGGAAAACCTGGGTCCTCTAAATTAACTTCCTCAACATCTTGATTAACCAAATCCTCCAAATAAGGTTTCAGTCGTTGACCATTCACTTTGAAAATATTTTCGTCCTTAAGATTTTTAATCTCGACTGCTCCATGAGGAAATACTGTTACTACCTAATAAGGACCATACCATCGCGAACGTAGTTTTCCAGGAAAGAGGCGTAACCTAGAATTATACAATAAGACTTTCTGACCTGGTTCAAATGTCTTGCGAAGAATTGACTGGTCATGAAAAAATTTCGTTCGTTCTTTATAAATTTTTGCATTCTCATATGCCTCATTTCGAATTTCTTCTAACTCATTGAGTTGAAGTTTACGGTGCGATCCAGCCTTGTTCAAACCAAATTAAAGGTTTTGATGGCCCAATATGCATGATGTTCTAATTCCACAGGTAAGTGACATGCTTTCCCAAAGACAAGCCTATAGGGAGACATTCCAATTGGGGTTTTGAATGCTGTACGATACGCCCAAAGAGCATCATTCAAACGTTGCGACCAATCCTTACGATCAAGGTGAACTGTTTTCTCTAAAATTTGTTTAATCTCCCGATTCGAAACTTCTACTTGACCACTTGTTTGTGGATGGTATGGAGTTGTAACTTTATGGGTGATGGAATATTTCTTCATTAAAGATTCAAACGGTTTATTGCAAAAATGAGTACCACCATCACTTATGATTGCCCGAGGAGTACCAAAACGAGAAAAGATATTTTCTTTTAAGAAGCGGACCACAACTTTGTGATCATTCGTTTTACATGGCACTGCTTCCACCCACTTAGAGACATAATCGACGGCCACAAGGATATACATATAACCGAATGATGGGGGAAACGGACCCATGAAGTCAATACTCCAAACATCAAATATCTCAACAATGAGAATATTGGTAAGTGGCATCATGTTCCTACGGGAAATATTACCCATACGTTGGCATCGATCACATGTAGAACAAAAGGCATGTGTGTCTCGAAAAAGTTTAGGCCAATAAAATCTACTTTGTAAAACTTTTACAGCTGTTTTCTTTGAACCAAAATGACCACCACATGCATGGTCGTGACAAAAGGAGATTATACTATGAAACTCACTCTCAGGTACACATCTCCTAATGACCTGGTCAGGACAGAGTTTGAATAGGTATGGATCATCCCAGAAGAAATGTTTAACCTCAGCAAGAAATTTGGATTTATCCTGTTTAGTCCAATGAGAAGGAATCTGACTTGTAACAAGATAATTTACGATGTCAGCATACCAAGGTAATTGAGAAATAGCTAAAAGTTGTTCATCAGGGAAAGACTCGTTCATTGGCACAAGATCCACTGTGGGCTCCAAGATAAGTCTAGACAAATGGTCGACTACCACATTTTTGGAACCCTTTGTATCTCGAATTTCAATGTCAAATTCTTGTAGTAAGAGAATCCAATGAATCAATCGAGGTTTAACATCTTTTTTAGAAAGAAGATATTTAAATGCTGCATGATCTGAAAACACTATAACCTTCGATCCAATGAGATATGACCTGAATTTGTCTAGAGCAAATACCACTGCCAACAACTCTTTTTCAGTGGTAGAGTAGTTCAGTTGAGCATCATTTAGAGTCCTACTAGCATAATAAATGACATGAGGTATTTTGTCGAATCGTTGCCCTAAGACGGCTCCAACAGCATAATCAGAAGCATCACACATAAGCTCAAAAGGTAAAATCCAATTGGGTGGTTGGATGATTGGAGCAGAAGTTAATAAAAGCTTTAACTTGTTAAAAGCTTTCCGACAATCATCATCAAGGTCAAATGCAACATCCTTAGCTAATAAACTGCACAAGGGTCGAGAAATTTTGCTAAAATCCTTAATGAATCTCCTGTAGAATCCTGCATGCCCTAAAAATGATCTAATTTCCTTCACCGTTCTAGGTGGAGGAAGACTAGAACTTAAATCAATCTTGGCTTTATCAACTTCAATGCCTTTACTTGAAATAACATGCCCGAGTACAATCCCTTTTTGAACCATAAAATGACACTTTTCCCAATTCAATACCAGGTTTGTTTCTTTACATCTTTCTAAAACTAGAGATAGATGGTATAAGCATTCATCAAAGGAAGAGCCAAAAATGGAAAAATCATCCATGAAAATCTCGAGAAAACGCTCAACCATGTCCGAAAAAATACTCATCATGCATCGTTGAAAAGTAGCAGGCGCATTACATAGCCCAAATGGCATACGCCGATAGGCATATGTACCAAAAGGATATCTAAATGTGGTTTTCTCTTGATCCTCGGGAGCAATGGGAATCTGATTGTACCCGGAATAACCATCCAGGAAACAATAATAGCTATGCCCTGCCAATCTCTCAAGCATCTGATCTATGAAAGGAAGAGGAAAGTGATCCTTCCTGGTGACCAGGTTCATTTTACGGTAATCAATACAAACTCGCCAACCCGTAGTCATGCGGGTTGGTACTAATTCATTATCATCATTTTTTATCACCGTAATCCCAGACTTTTTTGGAACAACTTGAACTGGGCTGACCCACGTGCTATCCGAAATAGGGTAAATGATACCAACATCTAACAATTTAAGCACCTCCGCCCGTACGACTTCTTTCATGTTAGGATTAAGCCTCCTTTGCATTTTACGTGATGTTTTTGCATTTTCCTCAAGATGAATACGATGCATACACACAGTGGGGCTTATTCCCTTTATGTCCGCTATTGTCCACCCAATAGCTACCCTATGTTCTCTAAGAACATTAAGCAACTTGCCCTCCTGTTCCTTATCGAGGTTAGAAGCTATGATGACAGGTAGGGTCTCAGAAGGACCTAAAAATGCATACCTGAGAGTTTCAGGTAATTGTTTAAGGTCAAGTTCGGGTGGTTTCTCAACAGACGGGACCGGTTTAGACTCAGATGGTGGAAGAAGTTCCACTTTCGCTTTCCATTTTGTAGTATCCATTATAGAATTAGAGTCGAGCAATGCATTGACTTCTTCAATGGAACTTTTTACGTCAAAGTCTGTGCCAAAATGTGCTAGACAAGTCTCCAGTGCGTCTTCAGAAGATTTAAAGAAAGAGTCATGCACTAGACTATCAATCATGTTCACCTCAAAAATATTATCCGAGTCTGCCGGTTGTTGTCCAGCATTGAAAACATTAAGTTTAATCTTCATGTTACTAAAAGACAACTTTATGACTCCATTCCTGCAATTTATAATAGCATTGGATGTAGCTAAGAATGGACGTCCCAAGATAACCGGAATTTGACTCGTAGGATTCGGGACAGGCTGAGTATCAAGAACGATGAAATCCACTGGAAAATAAAACTTATCAACCTGGATTAACACGTCCTCAATAATACCACGGGGCACCTTGACAGATTTATCAGCTAGTTGTAGTGTTATTTTAGTTGATTTCAGTTCACCAAGTCCTAGCTGCTCATACACAGAATATGGTAACAAATTAACGCTCGCCCCTAAATCAAGCAATGCCTTCTCAACCTTATGATCTCCTATGACGCAAGAAATGGTAGGAGCTCCTGGATCCCTAAATTTAGGAGGGGTGTTATGTTGAATCATAGAGCTAAGTTGCTCTGCAAGGAAGACCTTCTTATGAACATGTATCTTACGCTTCTGAGTGCATAAATCTTTAAGAAACTTAGCGTAAGCAGGGACTTGCTTGATAGCATCAAGCAATGGAATATTAATTTGTACTTGCTTAAACATCTCCAATATCTCATTAAAGTTGTTTCCTTTCTTAACTGGTGCCAGACGTTGAGGAAAAGGTGCTTTAGGCACATAGGATGGCACAAGAGTGGTTTCTGGAGGGTTAGAGTGCTTTTGGACTCTAGATGCAATAGTATGTCTCTCCGCTTCATTTTGCTCTTCCGGTTTGGAATTTGATTCTTCCTTAGGCATTTCTACTTTGTTATCAATCTGTTTACCAAACCTAAGGGTAATGATAGATTCGGCTTGCTCATGATATTGTTCTTGGTTTGAATTAGAGCCAATCTCAAACTGTCCTTTTGGATTTGCCACAGGTTGGCCAGGGAACCTCCCCTTCTCTCTCTCACTCAATGTGGCAGCAAGTTGACCCAATTGAACTTCCAGCTTGGCAATAGATTGAACATTTGCATGTACGCTTTGCTGGTTAGCTAATAAAGTTTGTTGGGTGTCTTTTTAAAATTGAAGAGAACTCTGCATAAAAAGATTGAGTGTATCCTCAAGAGATGGTTTCCTAGATTGTGCAGGAGCTTGTTGATATTACGAAAACTGTTGAGGTTGTTGACTACCAACTTGTAGGTAAGGTTGCATAGGAGGATTTCCAGATGGTCCTCCTTGTTGTGGTCCTTTTGCCCAAGAAAGATTTGGATGTCTAGCCCACCCTGGGTTGTAGGTATTTGAATAAGGATCATTCTCAGGTCTCCGAAAGGTGTTCATAGCATGTACTTGTTCAGAGAGAAATTCAGGAAATGCTGCACCAGATGGACACGACTACGTAGGATGGCCAAGACTAGAACATATAGCACATGACTCGATTTGAGTTGTTTGTGGAGGTCCATTATTCAACATCAGAGCATCGACTTTCTGTGTCAGGCTATCAAGTATGGTATAAATATTTGGCGTGACTCCTATCTCATATATACCACCTTTCTTTGGCAGTTGGAGATTTCTTTCACCTCTATTTGAGTAGTCCCATTGTTGAGAATTTTCGCACAAGGTTTCAAAGAAATTCCATGCTTCGACATCACTTTTGGTCATGAATGACCCTCCACTGGTGGCATCAACCATGCAACGGTTTTGAGGTGTCAAACCATCATAGAAGTATTGAACTTGTTGCCACTTCTCAAAGCCATGGTGTGGACATTTAAGGAGCAAGTCCTTCCATCTTTCCCAACATTCATGAAAGTGTTCTCCCTCTTTTTGCGTGAAATTAGTGATTTCTCTACGGAGAGCATTCGTTTTGTGAACAGGGAAGAATTTGTTTAAGAACTTCTTAGACAGTTGATCCCATGTAGTGATCGTCCCGACTCCTAGAGAATTCAACCATGCTTTTGCCTTATCCTTCAAAGAAAAAGGAAAAAGGCACAAACGGATTGAATCATCTGAGAAGTTTTGAAACTTGAAGGTCGAGCAAATGTCTAGAAATTCTTTTACATGATGATATGGATCCTCTTTATCTAAACCATAGAAAGATGGTAACAACTGTATGACCCCTGGTTTAAGTTCAAAGTGTGCTGCCGTGGTGGCTGGCAACACTATGCATGAAGGCGCATTAAATTGGACAGGAGCTGAATAATCTCTAAGCGCTTTAATTGCATTCTCGTCCGTCATTTTGAATAGGATATTTCTAAATCTTTTACGAAAGGTTCTTTCTATTTCAAGATCAAAGGGTGCTAGTTGTATGTTCAAAGATCTACGCCCTAGCATAAACTGAATAACTGAAATGTAGGAAAGAGAACTAAACTAAACTAAGATGCAACCTAAGAGAAATAAGACTAGAACTAAAAATTATGAATTCCTAAAAATAAGAGAAAACTATATAAACAAGAATTAGAAGAAAGAACCCGGAAAAGAAGGTGATGGATGTCTGAAGATTTGGTAGCTTCTCCTTTTGAAGACAATCTTATTTAACAGCTTCCTTCTTCAATTCCTGTAAAAATAATAAAAATAAAAATAAAAGCAATTTCCTAAAATAATGCTAGAAAGAAAAAAAAAAAAAAAAAAAAAATCTTAAGCAACGGTTAGTTTCTAAAAAGGGAAAAATTTCTAAAAGTAGAAAATAGAAAGTTAATTGAAAGAAGAATCTAAATCTAAAATTAAAAATTAAAAAATTTCTAAGAAGAAAGCCTAGAATTAGAAAATTCCTAAACAATAGAAATTAGAAAAAGTAGAGAATTTTAGAAAGGGATTACCAAAATAGAAGTTCAAATCAGGACCCTACAAAACAGGAAATATGTTAGTTTCTAAAATAAAATAAAATAAAATAAACTTTAACCTAAAGTTAGTAAAATCCTAAGGCTATGAATTATGATAAGAGAGAATCCTAAATTCAATTTAGACCGAAACAATCCCCGGCAACGGCGCCAAAAACTTGATGTTTTAATTTAAACCAATCTGATTTAAATGATTTTAACTCGCAAGTATACGAATCAGATGTAAATATGGTACGTATTACGAGATCGTTCCCACGAGGACTGGTTATCACAATTCGAAATTTAAGACTCTTCTTAACTAATCCAACAAATATTTTAGCAAACTAATAAGTAAACTAACACAAATCTATGGAAAATAACTGAGAACTATGAGAAACATTCAATCCAAGAGAAGATTAGGACTTTCGAATCCACCCCTAATTATCCTAACCCTTGTTTTACCTGTTGATTTATTCTAATTCAGATTGATATAAATTTAATAAATAAAGTACATCCTATATCCTTGGTCGGGCACACAGAATGTATAATCTTTTAAAGCATATAGATCACATCTTTCCATCCATGGTCAGGCATGGAGAGATGTAAATCGTGTTTCTTCCTCTATAGGAAACCTGTTCATGGTCAGACATAAGCACCTAGAGTAATATTCCAAACAACATCCATATCTAGACTTTGGTCGAGCTCATAGAATGGATGAATATGAAAATTACAGTTAAGCACACTAGCGAAAGAAACAAATCAATCTAAACCAAATAAAATCAACACATAACAAACATTATTCAAATTAGGGCTTCATCTCAGCCCTAGTTAAGAGATTAGCAATTCATAATGTTAATGAGAAAGAAAGAAAAATAAGATTGAAGCATGAAAAAATCTCTTCTTCCCTCCTCTCTCTTTCTTCTCTTTCTTTTTCTTTCCTCTTTCTTCTTCTAGTCTGCTCTCCCCTGGCTCTGGATCTTCCTTCCTAGCTCTGAAATGACTCCTCCCCATGTCCAAAACCTCCTTATATAGTTGCTGGAGTGGTGAAAATCGAATTTGAATCGGATTTGGAAAGCTATGCATGCGCAGCGAAAGCCTTTTCGCAGCCAAGTTCGGTGCTTCGAAAAACGCCACTTTCCTCGCTCAAATTTCAAAGAAACACCGTCCCTTAGGACTTTCTTGGGTCCTCTACATGATAGACGGTTCAGATCTACCATATGATCAAAGATGGTGGGTCAAAACCGCATGGAAAAGTAAGTTTTCACGGATGTGCGAAACCTTTCGCACCATTTCACTGTTGTGATCGGTGGGCCCCACAGAAGCATTTTCTGAAAAATCCACCCCGTCCATTGGATTCAGGATGAAATTTTAGTCAAGAATAGGTGGTTTTGAACGTCCATTGACATATCTCAGAGAAGAAATAACTAAAAGATCAAATTTGAACGCTACAGGGCAGCCCTTTTGTGGCCTCTGTATCTCACACGTGTGTGCGCATGGGTACAAAAGGTCAGCATAGTTTTGTAGCTCTCGAAGCCCTCTACAAGATGGATGGTACGGATTATCCGTACGGGGCATGTGTGGGGTCCACTATCAGCCGTAAGTCGGACGTGCGTTGGCTGACGAAAATGGAAACTTCCGTTTTTTTTTTTCTTGTGTAGTGCACTTGTGCACTATGCACATTTCATTCATGTGGGGTTCACTGTGATGATTTTTCAGAAATTTTCACCGTCTAAATTATTTCTCATCTCATTTAAACCATCAATAATAATTTTGAGGCAGTTCCAGATATCAGGTGGGCCCAGAATCAATGGTTTATGGGCTGATCTGTCAGTTGGGGCACTTCCATAGTGATCCAATAGATGAAATTTTACATGTACGGTTAATTTATGGCCCTCATCCCATATATGAAGTTTCAAATTGATTGGATGGCAGGAACCATGTGATCTTGCATTCTTTGACCAATTTTGCGCCTCTTTAACGCGAATGGCTTAATTTTCTCAGATCCCTGCCGTGTAAGTCCATCAATATTGGTCTTCTAGACCTTTCCTTGCTCTGGTGACTTCAGATCATCAAATACACACTTTTAATATCCCTTTTTCAGTCAACGCTCCTGATTTCATCCTGCAATGAAAATATAATTAAAATATGGCATTAAATATTATCTTGTTGATAAAATCTGGTAATAGTCAGGATCTAATATGCAATATTTGACCCTCATCATGATTTTACTTTAAAGCTTTTGTATTATTTCATCTTTAATTCATTGTCGACTTCGATTACATTAGATGCTTAGAAGTGCAATTATTTGGCTTGTTTAGAGAATGAATCAATATGTAAAATTCATTAATCTATTGTACACTCTGGGCATAATATATGCTTTGAATTCCCTACGATTGATGTCTGAGTGCTTCTTGAGAGAATCATTCAATTAAAATCATTCCTTATTGGATGTTGAGATTAGTTTAGCCATTCGATCCAATTAGAATGAATTAGAATTCGGTTATAGTTACGTTATAAAAGATGAATCGATGAATTATTCTTTATGATTACTAAAAGTGGATCCCTGTATCCGTAGTGCTATATTTTTATTATTTTTACACTTAACCTATACGCTGGATTAAAAACTCAGATAAACCGTTAGCCTTAGACTAGTTTTAATTATGTTTCCCATTTCTTTGTGGTTCGACCTTCGTCTTGCCGAGTTTATTACTACAACATAGTCCTACGCATGGGTTGTCTAACAATGGTTTAGCCTAAAAACTCAATGGTAGGGTGAGTACTATATTAAAGTCCATTACAACTGGTGGAAGCAACTGAAACTATATGACATAATTTAGACATTTTCCTCTAGGCATTTCCAAATTCGGTCGTTCTTCAATGTCTTTCATTATTAGAATTACTTTCTTTTCATTAGGATTGGGTAAAGTTTTCTCTAGCAATTTTACTTTTGCGAGAGTTTCTGAATCAATAGATCATCACTCGAAAAACATTCATCGCTAAGGTATTCGGTCGATCCTTCAAGGTCAACACCTTATTTGTCAAGTTGTTGGTCATTGGAAGCTGACTCATGTAACAGGTTCTACAGTCAAATTCACCATGTTCACAGTTATTAATTTGTTATTCTGCTGGCTACAGAAACATCGACATGGTTGTTGTGATAATCCCAAGTACAAGACTGCATTGTAGTAATAACTAGATGAGACCGATATTGTTCCATGGGGAATTGGGTTGCCAACACGATAGGAAAGAGTGATCTGGGTTTTTAATTCAGTGGAAGAAAAAGAGCTTTTAAACAATATTTAAAAATACTAAGGATCCATGAATCTTCACTTAACAAATTTTAAAACTTAATTTGTCTTCTTCAAGTTAATAACTCAATTAGAACTGGATTCCAATCCATTTTAATCAGAAGATAAAGCTATAAATCCAATCACAAACATCCAACAAGATATATGAATTGAGATAAATCGATCTCTCATGAAGATTTAGGCAATTAATCGCAGAAAATTAAAAGCATGTATTGTACCTAGAGTTAATAATAGTTCTTATTTTTTTTTACAAATTAATTCATTCTCCATTATAGAAATTCAATCAAAACAATCATAATTCAATATTTAAAAACTAATAACTTGAATTAAAAGTGAATTAAATAACAAAATTTATCAAGATGTTCATCCCTTGGCCTTAGCTAAGAGATTAACCTAGCATAGTTAACATCTCAAATAAAAACAGAAGAAAATCAAATTAGAAAGGACTGATTAAAGAAGAACGATGTAGGAAGAGCTTAGCTTTATCACAAAAAAAAAAAAAAAAAAAAAAAAAAAACCTAGATTGATTGATTATAAACGCCTAGAGGCATGTATTTATAGAATTGAAAATACCCAATCTTGCACACCTCAAAAAATTCATGAACTTACGCACTTTCACATACCTTCGATGGGATTAAAACTTATCGAGGACCTATCAATATGATTAAAGATGCGTTAGATGGAATCGAAGAATATTCAAAAATTATCCACCTACAAGCTTTCAAAATTTATGAGTTTATCAATGGGATAGAAGGGTCACAATGGAATCGAAGAAACAATCCAGTAAGCAGTCTAGAAATTCTGAATTTCCTCGATATGAAGCTTGATCATTTTGAATTCTATCGATGACCTATCGACTGGATCAAAGACTTATCGATAGAATTGATAAGTGCTGATTTTCTTTAATGCATTCAATCTTCAATTTCTCCCTTCACTATTTTTTTCTTAAATCTTTGAGTCTTCAAATCTTTATCTTTTATCTCCAAAATTTTCAATTCTTCAAGTGTATTCTTTTAAACTTTAATTCCTCATTTTAAGCACAGATTTACTTCAGACTTCAAAATCATCCTACATGTTCAAAACATATATAATTAAATCAATTTAGCACTTGAATGCAAGGGGAAACAATGCATAAAAGAGAATAAAATTAAAACATGCAATATTTAAGTCTCAACATCAATCGTAGTCGTATAACCATTTTTTAAGATCGATTCTCTGTAGCAGCTAGTTGTCTTCACTTAGCAGCCTATTACCTTTACCAACGCCGCTTCTGAGTGTGGATCATTCCTTCAGGCACAACTGGAACCCTCCGGATTTCTTCTTGTGTAGGAAGATGTTTGACCATCCTATGTTATAGAATTGGAGTTAGTCTAAAAGAGTCATTTTGTTAGTGATAAGAGTCATTTTCCATCCTCTGCATGAACCATGTTTCGTTTAGCTATTCAGTTGAGGAAGTTGTCTAATTGGCCGAATTGTCCTGGTGCATTGCTCACACAAATGTTGTTTGCGGTCAGTGGATGATGTTTCTTTCGGCCATACTATCTTGATCATATCTGCTTACATAAGCATTCAAGATCCTTTATAAGTTTGTTGCACTTCAAACTAGTCATAATGAGGCCCAAGGTCAACTTTTTGTTATGGTCGAACTAACTTTTGAGGATTAATTGTGGTTATATTAAGATCCATTTTAGTGAAAATGGATCGGTGTCAATTTTTATTGCTTTCTTTTTTCCTTCTAAGGAAATTTCAACAATCCTCGGTCAATGTTGTCTTGGATAACTTTTTTGAAAAATGACACATTTGATAGTGGAATGGGAACGAGTTTCATGCCATTTACAATACTCTATCTTTTTCAATTATTTGACTGTAGATATTTTATGGTTGATCAAAATTTTAATAAATTTTCCAGCCAACATTATATCAAATATCTCATCGGACGGGGTAATATCAAATATATATACCCTTTGAGTTTTTTGTGTGGCTGATGCAGGTGTTTCTGGTTTAACAGAAAAATGGTTGCTTAACTACTACTTCGTTCATTGCCACATCTTAGTTAAGATCATAATACTTTGTCTCAGATAACGAATTCTTTTGCCTTGTTCATTTTTTAAGGGGAGTTTCATATCGGGTTACATTTCTAGTTAAATCACATAGATTTGTAAACTCTGTTCTGATGAACTTGAAACTGAGTTTGTATTCCAAACCATCCTGGGCAAGTTATGTAAATCCAGCCTCGATTGTGACTACTTTGCATTGACTTTTCGCTCTTTTAAACCATGCAATATAATTTTCTCGTGATTCACCTCACAACTGCCAAAAATGTGCAAGATCAGTCATAGAAATTTTCCTATCCTTATAGAAGAACAAAGCATGGAATTTTTTTTCCATTTCTTGCCACGTTTGGAGGGAGTTTAACAACAAATTAGAGTACCAAGTGAAAGCCACTCCAGTTAAAGAATGGACAAATAGTTGCATTTTATAATAATCATTATTGACTAATTCTCCACATTGCATGGTAAATTAACCTATGTGTTTATGGTCAATTAACTAGTATCACTTGTAAATAGTGAAAAATCAAGTTAGTAATTTCATGGCAATTAATATTGTCGATCGATTAATTCAGGATAAGGTTTGTGGTAGACTGGAGTAGTAGTTCAATCAAGAACTTGGCCTGCCACTTCTTAAACCAATTGTAAAACTTGGTTGTGGTCTAAATAGCAAGGTTCAACCATTAGAGGTGGTTCAGGATGTATCAGGCATTGTTCCCCATTGTGAGGAATATTCCTAGGGAAAGGTTGCCCTCGGGTATTCCTTAATTTCTGGCCTCAAGAGTGAAATTCCTATTCTTCTGTTTAAGTTGTCTGAACTCAACAGGTGGAGGAACATTCTGCACTTCCCATATTGGAGCAGGATGTGTGTTCCATTGTAAAAGAGGCATTGACGGTACCATTGCCAGATTTCCAACAGAACTAGTCTCAATAGTTTGTTGAGGCATGATATGTGTTCTTTAAGAAAAAATAGCCATCATCCTATTCAAACTCTTGGTCTAACTGGCCATCCATGCTTTAAAAGTTTTAACCTAAAATCATGAGTGCTCGGCTTGAGTTCGTGACTGCCTGTAATATGCTGAATCCCCATTTGCATATCACGTAACTCAACAGGCATTATCTCAAGAGGATCAATATAAAATAAAGACGCCTTATCTTGATTTGGAGGATTGGGCACTGAGTTTGGTTGTGGATTTAACAATTTAGCAGCTGACTGCACTTGAATTTCCTCATCTGGTGTGAGAGGTTCATTAGCCGTGGAAACATTACGAGTATTTCTTCGACTCATATTTTACTATTGTACCAGTATGTTTACCAAAAAGTTGGTGTCCCATGGGGCGTGCAAAAAATTATTGGCACTCAGTTTGTTTTAGTCATGTGTGGTATGTGCGAGTACTAGAACTAATTAAACGTCTTGATTCAAATCGAATAACTCGATCCCAAGCGCCAAGATAAAAAGATATATCAAATGTGATCGTATATGACCAAAACCTGAGAAGATTGGCCACTGTAGACACCCCACCCAGGCTAATACTCTGAGAAGGCTAAGACTGTCCACGAACCATGATCATACCATAAACCAAATCCCTAATCCCAACCTAAATCAAACCCCAACCCAAAGTCCCCAATCCGCAACCTGAAACCCCGATCCAAACCGATCAGCATGCACACAACCCCTCTTATACCCTATACCATGACCCAGATCCCCCTTTATCAAGCCAAAACCTACTTTTTTGAGCCAAAAACTCAAAAGGAGACTTCCGAGCGAACCCGCATAGTGTACAAGGCTCGCATGCACGAAACCGGCCCGAACTAAGCCCGGGCGGTAGTCTGACTACCACCTGCAGTACTTCAAGTGCTGTCGCTCGCGGGTCGCATGTGGACAGCTGTCCTAGCATCCAAAAGTCAACTTTCCTTCAAAATTATCCTCTCAGATTT
Organism: Magnolia kwangsiensis; assembly: GCA_037074715.1. NCBI lineage: Eukaryota > Viridiplantae > Streptophyta > Magnoliopsida > Magnoliales > Magnoliaceae > Magnolia > Magnolia kwangsiensis. The sequence goes on along the minus strand of CM073580.1, from coordinate 37,022,260 downwards.
CACTATTTACCTTTTTACCGCCCCCCATAGCAAATGAGAGTGTGCCATGTGGCATTCCTCTCCCTTCAACTAATCAGAAGCCTCCATGTCATCCTTTTAACCCTTACCTACCCCTTATTTACAGCCATGCCATTAGAGAAGGCTATAAATAGCTCTCTCCTCTTCTCATTTCCATACACCACACACACCAAGAGCCACTCTTCACTTCCAAGCTCAAGTGAGAAGGAGAGTGAGAGTGAGATAGGGAGGAAGAGAGTGAGGGTGAGGAGGAGCTCTAAAGCCCTCAAGTCCAGATTTTTCAGCTATCTCCTTAGCCCACTCCTTACCTTCCTAGCCATCCTAACCTCCTAACCTAGCCTTGTTGATCATGGTTCAACCCACATCTTAGCCTACTCAAGAGATCAAGTCAAAGATCCATTCATACTACAAGCATCCATCATGACATTTACTCCCTTCTCAACCCCCCTGCTTCTCTAGATCTCTAGTGAACGCATGTTCTGTGGCTTGCCGTACATCGGATCCTGTCACATCAGAAATTCCTAGTGATTACCTCTTTGCGTGAACATCATCACATCCACCCTCTAGACACGCCATTAGACGTATGCTCTGTGGCTTATCGAAATCTCAGATCTTGTCACATCAGAAATCTACGTGTGTTCCTAGTCCCATCATAGCCATAGCATCCATCATCCCTTGAGATTGTCTTACCACACTGAGTAGAGACCGTACATTTGTACGGGCAGAGAGGGTGCCTAACACCTTCCCTCTTTGTAACCGAGGTCCCTTACTTAGAATCCCGGATCGTATACCAGGAGTCAATCTAAGGTAGGGAAGTCTCTGAATTTCCCTTACCTTGCGTATTTCGTGGTTCTAGCCGACCTTGGGATTCGAGATTTTTCGGCCAGTAGCGACTCCAACATCCAAAATCAGCCTATCACCCCCAATCAACCATACAAATCGCAAATCAAGCATGGACGCCAATTTTTTAGTGTCTACAGAATGGCGACTCCGCTAGGAATTTTTCTGCTAGAGCACACTAGCTGAGACCCAATTTGAAAACATGTGGTACTCTAATCTTAAGGGAAATCATCATTCGCATTCATACAAAACCTAAAAAAAACTTTTTTGGCTTACTCTTGCGTAGCTACATATCAGAACCATAACCACCCGATCCCGGGCAGCCATAACCTCCCAAGCTACTCATGAAGAAGAGTCGCAGCTCAGCTAGCTCCCGAAACATCAGCACCCGCGCCCACATCGGCACTGGCGCAACCACTACCAGCAGCTCCGGTAGACCCACAAGCCAACACCATCATGCAAGAAATGGCCCAGAGTCTACGAGCAGTACAAGAACTGTTACATCGCCTAGTGTCAAATGCCACACCAAACACACAGGCAACCCAGCCTAGTATGTAAAACAGCTCACTCCCTCGGACTCCTTTTGCCTTCTCCCTGGTTCCTCCAGCAAATCCTGTGCTCCCTCTCCAGAAAGAGTCGGCATAAGAACAACAGCTGTCACGCCCCAAACCCGAAAATCGGATTCACATGAATCCCGATTGCCGAATCCGGTGTCGACAGCCTCCGTAGTGCCCCATTCTCGGCTTCTGATAATCTAATGCCAAATTCCGATCCTGGGATCCTACAAGGAGGATTTTCAGAATAAATTTTTTTTTTTTGTAAAGGAGCATAACCACAGACATAACCAAGTCACAAAACAACATCACCACATATCCACTATAACAACAATTTTAAGTACAATGTAGAAAGGGAAATATAAGGTGATCAAAAAGCTCCAAAAAGTCCTGATGTGCACTCCTGTCTCAGCGCTGCTGTCGTCCAACGCTACCTGCGCGCAACTATCGTGCATAAGCTTACAAAAGCTTAGAGGGTGGTGAAAGTGTGTGCGTAAGGCAAACGCCAAGTGTATAGTATCAGAACAATGCGGAAGTATGTGGTAGGTCCATAGAATCAACCATGCCAAAGCTATGCAATGAGATATGAATGTCATCGGCCACACCGATACAATGCAAGGCCTATGTAGCCGAATGTCATATGCGAAATGCAATCCAAGCAAGTCGATACTCCTCAAGTACGTATATCAGTACAGTTCCTCTCTGGATATCACCGGGGTCTAATACACTTCGCAGAGACTGCCACCTCCCTAGCTGCACAGTCAAGCAAGCGGATAAGACCTCACTATCCGCCTGACCAGTAGTATGCCAATACCTACCCGGCTCGTCGATAGCGGACTCATTTGCGAGCTAGTCAAACTCAGCCTAGCTTATAGCCCTCTCACTCAGGCGGATAAGGCCACACCCCCTTCCAACCGACCACGGCACAATGGGAGACGCGGCCTACTGGTATTCGGCACTCGGGCGCTCATGTATCCACTCGGTCTAGACGTTGGAGCATCTCCTGGTACCAAAAGGTTCTGGGACTCTCACCCAAGGACATCCTAAGTGCCCACAGTGCTAGAATAAGTATTTCCGGTATCCATTACGGCCATCCACGATGTACCTGTGGAGCCACGGCCCTGATGTCGCTAGGGCGTACAGTGATCAAGTCACACGTATGCGAGATGCATGAATCACACGTCAAATCATGCAGAAGTCCAGCGCGTACTGCGCGATCATGTAGGGCACCCAGTCACATAACGAGTCCCGTAAATGGTCTGCCCAATGGCGTATGTTATGATCAGTCCTTACTCATATCAAGCATACATATGATGCGTATGGGCATGAGTCATGAGATTATTCTAAACATGTTATTAGGCAATGAATAGTAACAGGTATGGACCTATCAATGGGCCCTAAAGAGAGTTACAATGCGGACATTTAACCAACATCGTACATACAATGTGGATGTCAAACCAACATTGTTTCCCAGGCACGACCTTCCATAAATATCTTTTCACAAACCGTGAGAAATGTACATTGCAAGGAACCCTAAGGACATTCGTTAGGCCTCGATCCTTGGGCCTTAGGTATATCAAATGGGTCGTATTACATAGGCCCCACATTCACCAAATGGTTTGCATTAATGGGCCTCACCAATGAGCCTTATGTACATTGCAATGGTCCATGATCCATGGGCCTTGAAATACATTAAAGTGGTCTCACAACTTGGGCTTTAAACATGCTAGATGGGCCTATGCACATAAATATATCAACTAGGCTACTCCCTTTGTGCCCCATACACATCAAATGGGCTTGTTCCCATGGGCTTTATATAGAGTAGGTGGGCCGGATCCCATGGGTATTGCATATGTCAAATGGGCCCAAACCCATGGGCATTATAATGCCAGATGAGCTTAATCCCGTAGCCCTTATATGTACCAAATGGGTGACCATTTAGTCCTCATATATATACCAAGGTAGGCCTCAATGAATGGCCAAAGTTAAATCAATAAAGGGCCCTATACACGTGTCATGGTGGGCCCATTTGAACCATAGATCTGTCTCATTTTGGCCCATGCCATAAAATAATTTTATAAAGACGAATAAATGGACGGTTTAGATGCAACATATGCATCGTGGCGGGGGTCACATGAAGGCCCACCAAAATTTTAATATACTATATAATACATATACAGTATATATACATAGGTAAGTATATATATGTATATATATATATACACCGTATTATAGGAAATATATATAATATTGTATATACACACACCTACATGCACACGCACATGTGCACTCACACATGCATACACACATGCACACACACACACACGCGTACACACCCACGTACGCCCACACACATATATTGCATTGGGCTCCACCGTCCGTACGGACGGTGGAATTCAGCCACATACATCGCTGTGGGTCCCATGTGGGGCCCACCAAAATGTTTATAATCCATCTAATCCATTTATAAGGTCATAAGGACCTGGGTGAATAAAAAAAATAAATTTCGGCTTGGTCCAAAACTTCTGTGGACCCCCAAGAAATTTTAAATGGTAGAGTTTAGTCACCACTGCTCCTTGTGGTGTGGGCCGCCTGAGACTTGGATGGGCCTCATTTTTGGGGAGGGCCCACCTCAGCATGTGGGCCACCCATTGGACGGCGTGGATATAAAATATACATCATGTGGGGCCCACGGCAGGGGGCCGTGGGCTGCTGTCCGCCCGTCCGCTGCATGGCCGCAGGCAGCGCCCGCGGCTCTGACGGCAGCAGCAAAGCTGCTGCTGCTTCTTTATATTTTTTTTTTTGAAAAAAAACCAATTTTTTTGCAGTTTTTCATGTATGGGGTCCGCATGTGATGGATCCATTCCAGCCATTAGATTGCATGGCTCAATACAATCCAAATGAGTCTAATATACGGTGTTTTTTTGACTCAAGGTGGGCCCTAGCCAATTTTTTTAACGATAGAGACGGTGTTTGCTAAGCTATGGCCCGCTTGAATGTCAGATTGACACCACATTTCGGCTCAACGCCTAAAATGTGTCGGGAAAGAGATTGAACGGCATGGATTAGAAACATACATCAAGGTGGGGCCTATACCAGTGGCCCCTCCCAAAGGCTTTAAACAAGCCAATATTTGTCTTTTTATTCCAGTGACGTCCAGACGTCACTGGACTCCTTTGGGGCTAAAATGGATTTTTAAGTGGGCCTTGCCTAGGTGGGCCACCACATAGTAGGTGGTGTGGGTACGATGCATACAAGGTGGGCCCACTCTTGGACGACTTTGATAAAATACTTACATCAAGGTGGGGTCCATCCAAGTGGGCCATACGGCCATTCCATCACATACAAGGAAATAAATGGAAAGAGAGGGGGAGAGAAATAGAGTGAGACACGCGTGATAGAGGGACCCCGGCACTATGGGCCCTCCGTTTCAATCATCCAATCATACATCAAAGGTCCCCTTGTATATGGATCATCAACAAAAGATCAATGGTGGAGATCCCACTCCACTAGAAATGGACGGTCTAGATGACCTCCTCAATACAAGGAAAGTAAACATCATGATGGGGTCCATGGAGAATGGCCCCATCATGGGATGATCTTGATGATCAAGATGAGCCATTGGCCACATCTTAGGGTCCTAAGTGAGATCCAAACCATTGATCGGTTGGCCTCACTTGGCCCACCTTAAAAACATGAAAAACTACTCTATCAAAGCACCCACCTCTAGATCTTCTTGGTCCGTTGGATAGCCGGTCTCCTAGAGCTTCACTTTGATGGTGGAGATGGGAATTAGATGGCTAGGATGGGAGATTTGGGAGTGGAAAGTGGGCCTCACATATGCACTTCTCTCCATGGGGAGGCTTGGACGTTGGATGCTCTCCCTTGCTTGGGTTGGAGTGTTGAGAAATGAGAGAGAGAGGTGTGATTAATGAGAGATGGAGTGATGTGAGGTGAGTGATGGGTGAGGTGAGTGATGGGTGAAGTGATGTGTTAGTTGACTTGGGTGGTTGCTTGACTTGTGGAGAAAGGAAGTATGGGTGCTTGTACTTGACATGAGAGGTGATTGATGGGATTGATTGATGTGATTGATGGGACACTTTGTAGAGATTCCTTGGGATTTGCAACGCGCGGTGTTTTTGTTCGAACTGAACGTGGGTCCGTATCTCATCGTCTGGGTATCGGATCGGTGCGTGAGTTGCGGCGTTGGAACCGCGGCGACGGTGCGGTCGCAATGATACAAGTCTCGGATTAAGCCGGCTCAAATGAATAGGATACGACTTACGGTCGTGCGCAACGTCAACCATAAGTCGCGGATTGCCGGAATTTGACGAGAAGGGTCGCGGAAATCAACGGAACAGTGCGAATTAGGATACAGGTCTTACAGCTCTCCCCACCTAATAAAAATTTTGTCCTCGAAATTTACGTTACCATCGCAACTAACCATAACTCAAAAAAAGGTAATAGGGAACATACATCATATATAATCAAGCATCATAATACATCATACAATCAATCATCGAAAAGATGGAGATAACGCTCGCGGATCTCTGCCTCGCACTCCCAAGACGCCTCATCCACACTATGGTGGCCCCACTGCACTTTCACCAAGGGAATGACCTTGGTTCTGAGGACCTGCTCCTTCCGATCGAGGATACGAACTGGCTGCTCAATATAAGAAGCGTCCTCACGAACCTCCAACGGCTGCCAATCGATAACAGGAACGACGTCTGACCCATACTTCCTCAACATAGAGACATGGAAGACGTTGTGGACGCCAGACAACTGCGATGGCAAGGCAAGCTGGTAAGCCACAACGCCAATGCGCCCAGTGATCTCGAAAGGTCCTATGAATCTCGGGGCAAGCTTGCCCTTCGTCCCAAAACGAACTACACCCTTCAAGGGTGAGACCTTGAGATACACATAGTCCCCGACGACAAACTCCAAGGGACGACGCCGACGATCAGCAAAACTCTTCTGCCGGCTCTGAGCTGTGCGCATCCTCTGTCTGATGATGTCGATAGCCTCTGACGTCTGCAGCACAAGCTCGGGACCTAGGAGACGCCGCTCTCCAACCTCGGTCCAACAACTCAGAGATCTGCACGGTCTGCCATATAATGCCTCAAAAGGAGCCATGCCAATGGTCGCCTGATAGCTGTTGTTGTACGCGAACTCAGCCAATCGCAGGTGCTCGTCCCAACTACCCGCGAAATCAATCGCGCAAGCCCGAAGCATATCCTCAAGGATCTGGTTGACCCTCTCGGTCTGGCCATCGGTCTGCGGATGATACGCGGTGCTGAGCTGCAAATCAGTGCCCATCGCTTTCTGAAAGCTCCTCCAAAACTGAGACGTGAACCTCGGATCTCGGTCTGAAACAATCGAGACGGGAACACCATGCAATCTCACGATCTCATCAATGAACATCCTAGCGAGCCGATCTGTATGCCAAGTCTCACGAATCGCAAGAAAATGTGACGACTTCGTCAGACGGTCCACAACAACCCAGATGGCGTCATGACCGCGCTGAGTCCTCGGCAAACCCAAGATAAAATCGGTAGATATATGCTCCCACTTCCACATCGGAACACACAGCGGCTGCAATAGGCCAGGGGGTCTCTGGTGATCGGCCTTGACACGCTGGAAGGTGTCACACTCGGCCACAAAACTGGCTATCTGGCGCTTCATCCCTGACCAAAAATACTGGCGTCTCATATCGCGATACATCTTCGTCGAGCCAGGGTGAATAGAGAAGCGCGATCGATGTGCCTCGGTCATAAGATCTCGGCGTAAATCAAGAATATCCGGGACACACAATCGGCCTCTGAAGCGAAGTCCACCGTCAGAACCGATCTGCCAATCTGTCTGACTCTCAGATGCTGCCTCTGCTCGGTAATCCTGTAACGACTCGTCTGTCTGCTGAGCCTCGATCACCCTTGCGACAAGAGAGGGTTGAATCGACAAGCTCGATAGCTGAACGATAGATGACTGTAGACCAAACTCAAAGTCGTACTCTACTATATCCTCGAGCATCCTCCACTCCTGAATCATCATATGCGCCACCAGGCCTTGTGGCTGACGACTGAGGGCATCCGCCACCACGTTCGCCTTGCCCGGGTGGTACTGAAGATCAAAATCGTAGTCCTTCAGGAGTTCCATCCAACGCCTCTGCCTCATGTTCAGCTCGGACTGAGAGAACAAATACTTCAAGCTCTTGTGATCGGAAAAGAGCTCGAATCTCACCCCATAAAGATAGTGTCTCCACACTTTCAGTGCAAAGACAACCGCTGCCAGCTCCAGATCGTGCGTAGGGTAGTTCAGCTCATGGATCTTGAGCTGTCGGGACGCATAAGCCACCGGCTTCCCGTGCTGCATCAGGACAGCACCTAAGCCAACTCGTGAGGCATCAGTAAATACAACAAATCCATCACTCCCAGAGGGAAGAGTGAGGACAGGAGCGGATGTGAGGCGGTCCTTCAACTCCATAAACGCCTGCTCACAAGCGTCGCTCCCAATGAACTCGGCACCCTTCCGGGTCAACCTGGTCAACGGGGCTGCAATGCGAGAGAATCCCTCAATAAAACGTCGGTAGTAGCCCGCCAAACCAAGAAAACTGCGGATCTCGGATGCGTTCGTGGGCTGATCCCACTGACGCACGGCATCTATCTTCGAGGGGTCTACAGCGACACCCTGCCTCGTCACTACATGGCCGAGGAACTTCACCTCCTCCTGCTAGAACTCGCATTTCTCCAGCTTCGCGTAGAGCTGGTGTGCACGGAGGGTCTGCAATGTAATCTTAAGATGTCGCTCATGCTCCTCACGAGTCCTCGAATATATCAGGATGTCGTCAATAAACACCACGACAAACTGATCAAGAAAAGGACGGAAGACCTCGTTCATCAACTGCATGAATACTGCGGGCGCATTGGTCAGTCCGAAGGACATGACCTGGAACTCAAAATGACCGTATCGCGTCCTAAAGGCTGTCTTCGGGATATCCTCATCTCGAACCCGAACCTGATGATAACCGGACCGCAAGTCTATCTTTGAAAAGAACTGCGCCTCCTGCAGCTGATCAAACAAGTCATCGATCCTCGGAAGCGGGTACTTGTTCTTGATCGTGACCTTGTTGAACTCGCGGTAGTCTACGCAAAGCCTCAACGAGCCATCCTTCTTCTTTACGAAGAGTACCGGCGCTCCCCACGGCGAACTGCTCGGACGAATAAAGCCTAGCTCGCGCAACTCGTCCAACTGCTTCTGCAGTTCCCGTAACTCCAGTGGTGTCATACGATACGGGGCCTTTGAAATAGGCGTAGTACCAGGCACAAGATCAATCTGAAACTCGGTATGCCGACGAGGTGGTAATCCCGGAATCTCCTGAAACACATCAGGAAAACCACAAACAACCGGCAGCTGGTCGATACTCAAAGCAGCTGGCTCCTCAACGGCACACGATAACAGGCAAGAAAGCTGCCCTCCTCTGGGCTCGGCAACAAACTGAAACTCTGGCACGCCGGGTATGCAGAACGTGACTGTCCTCGCAGAGCAGTCTAATATGGCGTAGTACTCGGCAAGCCAGTCCATGCCCAGGATAACATCAAAACCGGACATCGGCAATACAAACAAGTCGGCAGGCAAGAAGATATCCCCAATCAAAATAGGGCAAGACGCGCAAAATCGGCCCAACACTGCGGTCTTCCCCAATGGCATCGATATTACCAAATCCTCGCGGGCAGACTCCAACGGCAAACCGGTCGATCGGCAGAAATCATCGGCGACAAATGAATGCGATGCACCAGAATCAAATAGTACACGTGCAATGCATGCAGAGACAGGAAGAGTACTCTCGACGACCCCTCCTGATGACTGAGGGTCCTGCTGGGCGGCATAGAATCTGCCCTGAGCCTGCTGGGGAGGTGCAGGTCCCCTCTGAGGTCTCTGCTGCTGCTGTGGTCGCTGTGGGGGCCTAGCCTGCTGCCTCTGCTGCTGTGGGGGATGTGCAAGAGGCTGGTGCTGTGGTCGCGGCTGCTGTGGTGGCTGTCTTGGAGGTGGATGTGGTGCCCTCGGCTGCTGCTGCTGCTGCGGATGGGGACACTCGTGCCTACGATGCCCTGTACGACCGCACCCAAAGCAAGTACCTGAAAACGATCCCGAAGATGGTGCTGGGGGTACTGCTGGTGCTCGGAATGCTGGGCGGGTCGTGCGCCTCTGCTGTGAACGATGCTGCTGATGGGAGCTACTAGAGGGTGCCTTCCTCTTCTGATCTCCCCTCTGATCACGGGCTCTCTGCACACTGGCCCAATCTGTCTCATATATCAGGGCTCTCTCTACTATCTCCTCAAATGTCGGAAGCATGTGTCCGATCACACGGCTCCGGAGGGCAGGACGTAAGCCGTTCTCAAAACGGCGGGCCTTCCGCCCCTCATCATCAACAAGATACGTCGCGAATCTAGATAGTGCGACGAACCGAGCCTCATACTGGGACACAGACATGTCCCCCTGGATTAACGTCTCAAACTCAAGTGCGCGCTGCTGTTGCACATGCTCGGGAAAGAACTTCCGGTCAAACCGGTCTATAAAGTCCTCCCAGGTCCACTCAAAATCGGCAGCTACCGATCGGGCCACAAATGCCCACCAATACTGAGCCTCGCCCTGCAAAAGGAATATAGCTAATGGAACTCGCTGCTGGGTAGTACATCTCGTGGTGTCAAATATCTTCTCCACCTCGGAGCACCACAACTCTGCAGCAGTAGGGTCTGGCTTACCCCGAAAACATGGGGGATCGTGCCGTCGAAAATCCTTGAGGAGAGCGCTCGCACGCTCCTACTCCGCCTCGGCTGGTGACACTGTGGGCCGCCTGCTCTGCCCCTGAAGGATGGCCGTCATCGCCTGCAACATTTGCTGCAGCTGAGTAGCACTCACAGGTACGGTCGGATCCGCACCGGTCTCGGGAAAATGAGTGGCATCCTCAGACTCAAAGGCAGGACTATCTGGTGGTGGAGTAGGAGTAGCAGGTGGTAAAGCAGGAGCTGCGGGTGGTGGTGCGGGAGTCGCAGGTGGTGGAGAGGGATTCGCTCGGGTCGTTCTTCTAGCCATAACGTCCCCTACAGGAAGGAACAATGGCCTATCAGTCTTGAGAATCCTCAAAGGCACATACATTAAGAGTCTATGTCGAAAAATCGTTAAACCATTCAGACTCGGAACCTATTTATAGTAGATTTGTGATGTGTTCCTCAGGTATTCCCAAGTTATGCTCTGATACCAACTTCTGTCACGCCCCAAACCCGAAAATCGGATTCACATGAATCCCGATTGCCGAATCCGGTGTCGACAGCCTCCGTAGTGCCCCATTCTCGGCTTCTGATAATCTAATGCCAAATTCCGATCCTGGGATCCTACAAGGAGGATTTTCAGAATAAAATTTTTTTTTTTGTAAAGGAGCATAACCACAGACATAACCAAGTCACAAAACAACATCACCACATATCCACTATAACAACAATTTTAAGTACAATGTAGAAAGGAAAATACAAGGTGATCAAAAAGCTCCAAAAAGTCCTGATGTGCACTCCTGTCTCAGCGCTGCTGTCGTCCAACGCTACCTGCACGCAACTATCGTGCATAAGCTTACAAAAGCTTAGAGGGTGGTGTAAGTGTGTGCATAAGGCAAACGCCAAGTGTATAGTATCAGAACAATGCGGAAGTATGTGGTAGGTCCATAGAATCAACCATGCCAAAGCTATGCAATGAGATATGAATGTCATCGGCCACACCGATACAATGCAAGGCCTATGTAGCCGAATGTCATATGCGAAATGCAATCCAAGCAAGTCGATACTCCTCAAGTACGTATATCAGTACAGTTCCTCTCTGGATATCACCGGGGTCTAATACACTTCGCAGAGACTGCCACCTCCCTAGCTGCACAGTCAAGCAAGCGGATAAGACCTCACTATCCGCCTGACTAGTAGTATGCCAATACCTACCCGGCTCGTCGATAGCGGACTCATTTGCGAGCTAGTCAAACTCAGCCTAGCTTATAGCCCTCTCACTCAGGCGGATAAGGCCACACCCCCTTCCAACCGACCACGACACAGTGGGAGACGCGGCCTACTGGTATTCGGCACTCGGGCGCTCATGTATCCACTCGGTCTAGACGTTGGAGCATCTCCTGGTACCAAAAGGTTCTGGGACTCTCACCCAAGGACATCCTAAGTGCCCACAGTGCTAGAATAAGTATTTCCGGTATCCATTACGGCCATCCACGATGTACCTGTGGAGCCACGGCCCTGATGTCGCTAGGGCGTACAGTGATCAAGTCACACGTATGCGAGATGCATGAATCACACGTCAAATCATGCAGAAGTCCAGCGCGTACTGCGCGATCATGTAGGGCACCCAGTCACATAACGAGTCCCGTAAATGGTCTGCCCAATGGCGTATGTTATGATCAGTCCTTACTCATATCAAGCATACATATGATGCGTATGGGCATGAGTCATGAGATTATTCTAAACATGTTATTAGGCAATGAATAGTAACAGGTATGGACCTATCAATGGGCCCTAAAGAGAGTTACAATGCGGACATTTAACCAACATCGTACATACAATGTGGACGTCAAACCAACATTGTTTCCCAGGCACGGCCTTCCATAAATATCTTTTCACAAACCGTGAGAAATGTACATTGCAAGGAACCCTAAGGACATTCGTTAGGCCTCGATCCCTGGGCCTTAGGTATATCAAATGGGTCGTATTACATAGGCCCCACATTCACCAAATGGTTTGCATTAATGGGCCTCACCAATGAGCCTTATGTACATTGCAATGGTCCATGATCCATGGGCCTTGAAATACATTAAAGTGGTCTCACAACTTGGGCTTTAAACATGCTAGATGGGCCTATGCACATAAATATATCAACTAGGCTACTCCCTTTGTGCCCCATACACATCAAATGGGCTTGTTCCCATGGGCTTTATATAGAGTAGGTGGGCCGGATCCCATGGGTATTGCATATGTCAAATGGGCCCAAACCCATGGGCATTATAATGCCAGATGAGCTTAATCCCGTAGCCCTTATATGTACCAAATGGGTGACCACTTAGTCCTCATATATATACCAAGGTAGGCCTCAATGAATGGCCAAAGTTAAATCAATAAAGGGCCCTATACACGTGTCATGGTGGGCCCATTTGAACCATAGATCTGTCTCATTTTGGCCCATGCCATAAAATAATTTTATAAAGACGAATAAATGGACGGTTTAGATGCAACATATGCATCGTGGCGGGGGTCACATGAAGGCCCACCAAAATTTTAATATACTATATAATACATATACAGTATATATACATAGGTAAGTATATATATGTATATATATATATACACCGTATTATAGGAAATATATATAATATTGTATATACACACACCTACATGCACACGCACATGTGCACTCACACATGCATACACACATGCACACACACACACACGCGTACACACCCACGTACGCCCACACACATATATTGCATTGGGCTCCACCGTCCGTACGGACGGTGGAATTCAGCCACATACATCGCTGTGGGTCCCATGTGGGGCCCACCAAAATGTTTATAATCCATCCAATCCATTTATAAGGTCATAGGGACCTGGGTGAATAAAAAAAATAAATTTCGGCTTGGTCCAAAACTTCTGTGGACCCCCAAGAAATTTTAAATGGTAGAGTTTAGTCACCACTGCTCCTTGTGGTGTGGGCCGCCTGAGACTTGGATGGGCCTCATTTTTGGGGAGGGCCCACCTCAGCATGTGGGCCACCCATTGGACGGCGTGGATACAAAATATACATCATGTGGGGCCCACGGCAGGGGGCCGTGGGCTGCTGTCCGCCCGTCCGCTGCATGGCCGCAGGCAGCGCCCGCGGCTCTGACGGCAGCAGGAAAGCTGCTGCTGCTTCTTTATATTATTTTTTTTGAAAAAAAACCAATTTTTTTACAGTTTTTCATGTATGGGGTCCGCATGTGATGGATCCATTCCAGCCATTAGATTGCATGGCTCAATACAATCCAAATGAGTCTAATATACGGTGTTTTTTTGACTCAAGGTGGGCCCTAGCCAATTTTTTTAACGATAGAGATGGTGTTTGCTAAGCTATGGCCCGCTTGAATGTCAGATTGACACCACATTTCGGCTCAACGCCTAAAATGTGTCGGGAAAGAGATTGAACGGCATGGATTAGAAACATACATCAAGGTGGGGCCTATACCAGTGGCCCCTCCCAAAGGCTTTAAACAAGCCAATATTTGTCTTTTTATTCCAGTGACGTCCAGACGTCACTGGACTCCTTTGGGGCTAAAATGGATTTTTAAGTGGGCCTTGCCTAGGTGGGCCACCACATAGTAGGTGGTGTGGGTACGATGCATACAAGGTGGGCCCACTCTTGGACGACTTTGATAAAATACTTACATCAAGGTGGGGTCCATCCAAGTGGGCCATACGGCCATTCCATCACATACAAGGAAATAAATGGAAAGAGAGGGGGAGAGAAATAGAGTGAGACACGCGTGATAGAGGGACCCCGGCACTATGGGCCCTCCGTTTCAATCATCCAATCATACATCAAAGGTCCCCTTGTATATGGATCATCAACAAAAGATCAATGGTGGAGATCCCACTCCACTAGAAATGGACGGTCTAGATGACCTCCTCAATACAAGGAAAGTAAACATCATGATGGGGTCCATGGAGAATGGCCCCATCATGGGATGATCTTGATGATCAAGATGAGCCATTGGCCACATCTTAGGGTCCTAAGTGAGATCCAAACCATTGATCGGTTGGCCTCACTTGGCCCACCTTAAAAACATGAAAAACTACTCTATCAAAGCACCCACCTCTAGATCTTCTTGGTCCGTTGGATAGCCGGTCTCCTAGAGCTTCACTTTGATGGTGGAGATGGGAATTAGATGGCTAGGATGGGAGATTTGGGAGTGGAAAGTGGGCCTCACATATGCACTTCTCTCCATGGGGAGGCTTGGACGTTGGATGCTCTCCCTTGCTTGGGTTGGAGTGTTGAGAAATGAGAGAGAGAGGTGTGATTAATGAGAGATGGAGTGATGTGAGGTGAGTGATGGGTGAGGTGAGTGATGGGTGAAGTGATGTGTTAGTTGACTTGGGTGGTTGCTTGACTTGTGGAGAAAGGAAGTATGGGTGCTTGTACTTGACATGAGAGGTGATTGATGGGATTGATTGATGTGATTGATGGGACACTTTGTAGAGATTCCTTGGGATTTGCAACGCGCGGTGTTTTTGTTCGAACTGAACGTGGGTCCGTATCTCATCGTCTGGGTATCGGATCGGTGCGTGAGTTGCGGCGTTGGAACCGCGGCGACGGTGCGGTCGCAATGATACAAGTCTCGGATTAAGCCGGCTCAAATGAATAGGATACGACTTACGGTCGTGCGCAACGTCAACCATAAGTCGCGGATTGCCGGAATTTGACGAGAAGGGTCGCGGAAATCAACGGAACAGTGCGAATTAGGATACGGGTCTTACAACAGCAACCAGCAAACGGGAGCAACCCTCCCGCACATCCTTACTCAACACACCACAACAATCAGGTTACAACACAGGCTCCCCCTAATGGGAACCACCGACAAGAACTGGCGGATGCCCATGAAGGGGGCCAGTTTCGAGTCCAATTCACTCCCCCTAACGGGAGCAATGTCCCGGACTTGGCAAATACCCCAGGCGGGAGCCATTTCTGAACATTACACTCTCCTCTGAAAGGGAGCGGTGGTCAATTCCAGCCACCTCCCGCCACCGGGAGTTCATCTTCTTTCCAACAACATCCCATCATCGATCCATATGAAGAAGAAGCAGCACAAGCCCTGCAGCAAGGGGTAAGATACCCGCAACAAGGCAAGTTAGAGATTGAGGAACTAAGAGAGTAATTGTAAATGGTGCAAAGTCAGCTTCAAAAATAGCAAGGAGTGGATCACCCATCCACTAAGTTAAGGGACCTTTGTCCCTTCCCAGATGCCCGAATACCCCCAAACTTTGAGGTGTCGAAGTTCAAAAGGTATGACGGTAGAAGTTGCCCTAAGGCACATCTAAAGGCATTTTGTGAGGAACTCAATACAATAGTAGGGAATGATGGAGCCTTGATACGGCTCTTCTAAAAATCCCTCAAGGGCGATGCTTTGGATTGGTATACCTCTTTGGACAGCCATCAAATCAGAACCTGGGAAAAGCTCTCTCAGGCGTTCATTGACAGGTTCTCATACAACCTGAATATGACTCCAAGAAGGTCCGAATTGGCTGCCTTGAGACAAAAAAGTGATGAATCCTTATCAGCATACGTAGGATAATGGTGAGTCATAACAGCTCAGATGAGAAACTCCATCGATGATGAGGAGCAAATATCCATGATCGTACACTCTGTAAATCCTAGTATTTCAGGATATCTAATCTCTTACCCATACGTAAACTTTTCTCAACTCATCCGAGCTGGAGAACAGCTGGAAGTCGGGATCAGAGCCGGAACCGTTTCCCCATGGCCACATCAAACCCCTTCAATCAAAATAAACAAAACCGAAGGGAAACCTGTAGCATATGGGAATGGGAACGGCATTGCTCCCGCGCAGCATGCCACAGAGGTTAACAATATCATTGCTAACACTCAAGGCAACCAATACACTCCACAACCAGAAATACAGCATGACAGGCAATACTAATTGCAACCAAACAGGCAGTACCAATCTCAGCAAGCCCACCAGGGATATCAGGGGCAGTCGCCTCAACAACAGCAACAACAGATTAGGGGAAATGCGCTAGGCCCATACAAACAGACAATGTTAGGGAGGAAATTCACCCTTTTAGCACAAACATACAGTCAGGTTTTAACAATGTTGATGCAAAAATAACTCCTGACACCTCTCCAACCTCGACTTCCTCCTAACCCCTTGTCACCTGGTTACAATGAAAATCAATACTGTGCATATCACCAAGCTCCTGGCCATCTGACGGACCACTGCTTTACCCTGAAACATGCGGTCCAAGATTTGATCGAAAGCCAGAAGATTACAATCACCCCACAGGTTAACAATACAGCTCAGGCCAACATTCTCCAAAATCCTCTGTCGTCGCATCAAAAAGGACCCAGCACATCTGGCACCTCTACTGTCAACCACTTTGAAGGAGGGCAACCCAGGTATTCCTCCCCACATCATTCCATACAAGCAATCATGCCAGACACAACGAACCGGACATGGGGAAGCCAACAAGGGCCATCGCCTGGGCCACAAATATTCCTTGAAGCAGCACCAGCCATCCAACCCCTTATCTTTCTAGAAGCAACACTATCAACACCGCCTCT
This sequence comes from Magnolia kwangsiensis, assembly GCA_037074715.1. Lineage (NCBI taxonomy): Eukaryota > Viridiplantae > Streptophyta > Magnoliopsida > Magnoliales > Magnoliaceae > Magnolia > Magnolia kwangsiensis. Next base: position 37,005,476 of record CM073580.1, on the reverse strand, counting down.
CATGACTCATGAAGTCGCACCCAACAGGTCGCATTTGCAACATCTTTCCTCTCAAGGGGCACACCCCGCATATCCAAAAAGGTCAAATTCTGAACCTGTCATTCTCCCAATAGGTCTCCCCGATCTATCTTCGCTTACTTTGCAAAGGGCACCCCAGGTTCAAGGCCCCAAATTCCTAATGCCCCACCAACTGGCACATGGCCAGAGAACCTCTCCTATACATCAAAAGGTGGAAGAAGACAAAACCTGTCAAACTCCGATGGCACCTCAGGAGAAACCATCAAGTCTTCCACAAACTGTCATAACCACAACCCCTCAGCCTCGGGAACCCCTAATATATTTGGAAAGAAGGGCAGTTCCATCCTACAATCCGAAAGCAGTCCCATGGCATTACTCAGAATGCACCGAAGTAGGCAACAATGGGAGGTACTTCAGGAGGGATAACCAAAATCCAAAGGAAACCCGGGGAGCTTTTTCAGAAATCACCTGCAAAACCAACGCCGCTTATGACATAGCAGCCCAGCTCAAAACCATTCCCGCACAGATATCCATCTGGGAACTCCTATGCACATCAAGATCGCATTGAGAAATCTTTGTGAAGACTCTGAATGATGCACATATCTCTCCTGATGTACCTCCCGAAATGGTGGCAAGTATGATTGGACAACTCCTCGCACCACGAGCCATCACTTTGTCTGATGATGAATTACCACCCGAGGGATGCAAGCAAGGGCACTCACTGAACATAGTGGCCCACCACAAAAATTTTAAAGTCTCACTTGTGCTCATTGATAATGGATCTAGCCTTAATGTTTGCCCTCTAAGGACTGCTGAACGGTTAGGTATAAAATCATCCTCTTTCAGGCCCAGCACTATGATAGGATCAATCTTGGTTTGCAACACCGTCCTGTTCGGGACCTCCAGGCGACACACAAAAATTAAAAAATTTTTAAAAACTAAAAACATCATATATTCCCAAAAGCACAAAAAAATCAGATATTTTTCAAAATCACCAAACATCAGAAAATCTTCAAAACACAAAAACAACAGAAAAGCTTTCAAAAACCTCTGTGCTAAACATCTCACACACACCACAGGAGTTCGAAGTCAACTCGTACGATTTCGATCTCGAGTTGGACTTCGAGCTCATGGGTTTGGATGAAGCCCTGGATGAGGGAAATGATGATACAGCTCTCGAATTCGAGGATTCCCTCGAGAAATTTAAAACAAAAGCCAATGTTGTGTCAGACGACTTTGAAATTGTGAACTTAGGGTCAGCAGAACTCCCTAGAGAGGTGCGCATCGGAAGATCGTTGTCTCCAAAATACAAGTAGAGGATGATGGAGTTTCTGAAACTGACGTTGTCTAACTTTGCATTCTTGTACGAGGACATGCCTGGACTAAATTGAAGATCTAGTGGTGCACCATCTACCAACAAAACCAGACATGAAGCCAGTCAAACAAAAGCTGTGGAGAATGAAGCCAGAATGGGCCCTGAAGGTCCGTGATGAAGTCATCAAGCAATACAATGCGGGATTTCTGGTAGTCTCCAACTACCCGGAATGGCTCACAAATATCATACCAGTTCCAAAGAATGATGGAAAAGTTAGAATGTGCATCGATTTTAGAGATCTCAACAAAGTAAGTCCTAAAGATGACTTCCCTCTGCCTCATATCGACACATTGGTAGATAATACTGCTGGACACAAGATCTTCTCCTTCATGGATAGATTCTCTGGATACAACCAGATTGAAATGGCTATCGAGGATCGTGAGAAGACCTCCTTCATCACACTATGGGGAACTTTCTACTACCGGGTCATGCCCTTCGGATTGAAGAATGCAAGAGCTACATATCAGCGAGCCATGACTGCCTTATTCCATGACATGATATATAAGAAAATGGAAGTCTATGTGGATGACATGATCATCAAGTCTCGCACGATCGAAGGACACTTCGAAGACCTCAAGAAGCTCTTCGACAGGCTAGAAAATTTCAAGCTCCGACTCAATCCACAAAAATGTATCTTCGGGGCAACCGGGGGTAAATTATTGGGCTTCATCGTCAGTGAGGATGGTATTCGAGTAGATGAAACCAAGACCAAAGCAATCATCGAAATGTCGTAACCCAAGACTGAAAAAGAAATTCGAGGCTTCCTCAGGCGGATCCAATATATCAGCCGGTTCATTGCGCAGCTCACTCCCATCTGTGAGCCCATATTCAAGCTCCTGCGGAAAAACTCACCAAAGGAATGGAATGATGACTGTCAAGCGGCCTTCAACAAAATCAAAGGGTACCTGCTAAACCCTCCAGTGTTGATGCCACCTGTTCCAGGAAGGCCATTGCTATTGTACGTCTCCATCGTAGCAGAAGCAATTGGATGCGTTCTTGGCCAACACGATGACACAGGAAGAAAAGAGCAGGTGATCTACTATCTGAGCAGACAATTCACGAGCTATGAAGCCAAATACTCAAGCTTAGAGAAAACATGTCTCGCCCTAATCTGGGCAACACAGCGGCTGCGACAATACATGATCACTCACCCAGTCCTTCTGCTCACTCGCATGGACCCATTGAAGTACTTGTTCGAGAAACCAGCATTAACAGGTAGGATTGCAAAATGGAAATTATTGCTTTCTGAGTTCGACATCACCTATGTCACTCAGAAGGCAATCAAGGGGCAAGCACTGGTTGATCATCTAGCTGTACATTCTTTGCCCGACTATCAGCCACTGAAGACCTTCTTCCCTGATGAGGACATCCTCCTAATTGAGGAAGAAGAGGAAAGAAAGGCAAGAGAATGGATACTCTTCTTTGATGGAGCTGCAAACTTGAAAGGAAGTGGAGTAGGTGTCATACTCTACTCTCCCGAAGACGTCCTAGTTCCCATATCCAGAAGGCTAGCGTTCCAATGCACTAACAACGTAGCAGAATATGAAGCATGCATCGTCGATCTAAGGAAAGCCATAATCCTTAATGTGAAGAAATTACGGGTCTTCGGGGACTCGCAACTAATCATCAATCAAACAAATGGCAACTGGAAGACCAAGGACGAGAAGCTAATACCATATCATGTCTATCTGGAGAACTTAATGGAGGTATTTAAGGAAATCACTTTCTCTTACATGCCTCGGGCCAAGAACCAGTTTGCAGATGCTTTGGCTACCCTCACTTCGATGATGGAGATCCCAAAAGGAGTTGCTGAATGGGAACTCACTGTGGAACTTCAGGAGGAACTTGCATTCTGCCTACAGATCAACGAAGATGACCTTCCCTCAAACGATTGACCATGGTATACAGACATCAAGAAATATCTCGAGCACTAAAAGTACCCAGAAGGAGCAACTCTGACAGATCGTCGCACCATACAACGGCTGGCAGTGCAATTCATAATTACCGTGACATCCTCTACAAGCGATCCTTCAATCAAGTCCTTCTTCGCTGCGTGGATGAAACAGAAGCAACGCATATCATGTCAGAAATCCACGAAGGACTATGCAGCCCACACATGAATGGACACATGATGGCGAAAAAGATCTTGCGACTTGGCTACTATTGGCTCACAATGGAGACAGATTGTTGCAAGCATGTCAAGAAATGTTTCAAGTGTCAGGAACATGCAAACCAGATCCATGCCCCTATATCCGAACTCTACAACATGACATCTCCATGGCCCTTTTCTGTATGGGGGCTAGACATCATCGGCAAAATCAGTCCTAAAGCTTCAAATGGGCATGAATACATCCTGGTAGCAGTAGACTACTTTACCAAATGGATAGAAGCAGTATCCTACACCACCATCACAGCATCTCATGTGGTAAAGTTTATGAAGAATAACATCATCGGCCACTACGGGGTCCCTCAGGCCATCATTTCTGACAACGGAACTCCGTTCGTCAATAAAAGGATGGGCAATTTCCTCGACAAATTCAAGATCCAGCGCCATCGATCAAGGCCCTATCGTCCCCAGATGAATGGTGGGGTTGAAGCAGCAAATAAGACCATCATCTGTATACTAGAGAAGATGGTAAAAATATATCACGACTGGTCGAAGGTACTTCCCTATGCACTTTGGGCCTATCGAACGTCTATACGGTCTGCTACAGGCGCAACTCCATATGAGCTTACATACGGAATGGAGGCGGTACTACCAGTTAAGATCGAAATCCCATCATTACGAATATTGCTATAAAGCGAGGTGGAGGAAGGTGAGTGGCAGCAAGCAAGGTTCGATCAACTGCATCTGGCGGATGAAAAGCGCATGCGGGCGCTAAGCCACTCCCAATGTTATCAAAGAAGGATCGCCCGGGTCTACAATAAAAGGGTCTGCAAAAGAAGTTTTAAAGTCGGCGACATGGTCATGAAGCGTATCTTGCCACCGCACCTACCAGATCCCAGATGAAAGTTCAAACCCTCGTGGGAAGGACCACTGATCATCCGAGAAGTACTCCCAGGAGGCACTCTCTGGCTAACAAGTCTGAAAGGAGAAGATCTTTCCGAGCCCATCAACGCCGATAATGTGAAAATCTATCATGGGTAATCCTGCCTGACTTTGTCAATGATTATAATTGTAAAGCTGCACCCATTATTTCCCCACAAAAAAAAAGAGAAAGGAGGAGGTATATCTACCACTTCTCCCGTCAGAAAAACATCAATCGTCCATCCCACAAAAAAAGAAGAAAGAAGCAAAAAAAAAAAAAAAAAGAAAATAAGACCCCGAAAAAAAATAAAAATAAATCCCTCCCTTACCAAAGGTAGCTTTCAATTGTACTCAAGGACAATGATAGGATGGAAATCAGTTGGCCGGCAATGAAGGAAGTCTCTCCGCCTCTTCCATCACCCCTGGCGCACTAAAGAAAAAAAAAGAAAAAAAATAAAATAAAATAAAGGACGTGCCTAAACAAAAGGGGCGAGTTGAAAATCCGAAAGGGCGACTCGAGTAAAAACAGCGGACACGTAGCGGACTTGGTGAAAACCTAAAAAGGCGCAAAGGGTAAAAACAGCATAGCTGTCAAGGGGTAGACAAGATCAAAAACCCAGGACGTGGTGAAAATTCGAAAGGACACTACGGGAAAAAATGACGGAAAAACCTAGACGTAGTGAAAACCTAAAAGAGCGCTACGGGTAAAAACAGTAAGAAAAGTAAAAAAATAAAAATAAAAATAAATAAAATAAAAGTGCAGGTACAGAAAGAGCAGAAGCAACAAATGCCCCAACAAGATACAAAGAAAAGACAACTTTGGATCAGCACTCTATCAAACTCTGCCCAAATTCACGGGATGCGAACTCGGATACCCCTTCAGGGAACCAAGACCTTAAGGATACAATCTAGACTACTGCACACAACATGGGTTGAGCCCAAGATTCTGATCCCAATCATCCAAAGCACGAATGCAAACACAAGCAACATTGACACTTGGCACAAATAAAATTTTTTTTTCATTCCTTTAAAATTTTCTTACAAGTATTTTGTCTTCCTATTTTCAAAAAAGGGCCAAAAATACCAAAAATCAAAGGTTTTAAGCACGCAAAACAGTTGATCAGCATCAAGCGTCACAGGTAAGCTACTATCTCTCATACATCGACAATGTCTGCCTAAGCCTCTCTATCTCCATACGCAGGTAGAAGGCCCCATCCCTCTCCAGGCAGTGTGTCGCAAGCATACTCTCATCATATCGCCGCCCCACTGCCAGACGACGAGCCATGTCCTCGCATGTGTGTCGGAGGACAGCAATCTCACTGATCAAGTGGCCATGTGTGGCCAACAAGAAGGAAGGATCAATGAAGGGTCACTCCTTAAAAGCCTCAAATGAGTCGACAATACATGAAGAGGATGAAACAGTATCACCCACCATGTCTCGATCAGCAGCCTCATCCTCCAAGTGCCAATCCGGAACTTGTCGATAAAGAGATTGCTCCGCAACCCACATCTGATACGGCATTGTGGCCAAAGGGGGAGCCCAAGACTCAAGCTCTATCATCGCTGCATCCAACGACCCCTGCCAGGAAATCCAAACCTGACTGTACAAGGCAATCAGGTCGGAAGGAAAAGAAGCATGGCCAAATCCAGAAAAGGCGAACTCTGGGATGTCCTGCCAAAAGCAAACTGACGAAGAAATCACACAGGATGATAAGAACAGTATCCTCGAAGGCATAGCAACAACAAGGGAGTGCGAACTGCACTGCTGATCAACGGTGGGCGACAGAGCCAGGTAGCCTCCCAATTAACCTCCCAACCCTGAAGCTAAGAGAGCATGCAGCGGTACAATGGCTCAGTGGCCTTAGCACCAAAGGGAAGGCCATCAAGTAGCAAAGACAACACAGCATCATGGCGGGAATCAGGCCAAGAAAGCATAGGGGTCATATAAAGATGTTCCCATAACCACACTTGGGGAGGAATAAATCAAACTTAAGATGCAAGTAAAAAGAGAGAGAGAGAGAGAGAGAGAGAGAGAGAGAGAGAGAAGGGAGCAAAGTAAAGAGTACCTGAAGGAATGAGCAGCAACCCGGCAAGATGTGGGTACGTCCGAGAGAACACTCAGTCAGCCCTAAGAAGAGCTCCGTCAACACCACGAAAATGATGCTCCTGCGATGCAATATACGACGGAATACGTCTAACAAAGCTCTCAACGACGATCGTCTCTATCCTGAGAAGAACAGATCGGCCAAGACACAAAATATCAACGCATTCAGGCACTGAAGCTGATGATCGGATCCAGGGGTACCTCGAGAAGTAGAGCAGCGGTCATACAACATCTCAAGTGACAACTCACCAGCCCCACCCTCCCCGGTAGGGAGGGCCGTAAGAAATCCAAACCAGGCGATCAAATCAGAAGAACGAACTGGCTCGGATGAAGGAACATACGGTTCCCGAGTAAGAGGCAGACCAAACAGACAAGAAAACTCCTCCAATGACGAGCCCAACTCCAAGTCATTAAAAGAGAACAAATTCAAAGATGGAACCCAATCGTATAGTGTCGCACTCAACAACTGTCAATCTAAGCGGACTCGATGCAAGTGGAGAACCTCTCGAAAACCCAGGGAGCTCAACTCAAAGATCTCAGACTCGGTCAAACTCTCGATCCAAAGATGCAATTGCTCGGAACATGTACCACGAGGCTGCAACCGATAGGTCTGGACAAGTACGCCCTTAATGATCAAGATCCCCGGATCAGCAGGAGAGTCATCAAAAATGGGCATCCCCTCGTCTAGTAGGTCGATCTCATGGTAACGGAAGAAGCCAGCATCTCCCATCGCATCACGCAGAGTGTCCTGAAAAGCAGCAACAGGCGGGCCCGAGTCGCCAATAATTGTCACCTGAGGAGCTGATTGAAATATATGAGTCGCAGGAGCCGCAGCATCTATAGACTCCCAATGGCTAACAGGACTGACACCACGAGCCCCGACTGTGACTGCCTGTCCTAACACTGTCTCAATATCCGCGTTGAAAATTTAAGCCAGGCCATCTGCGAGTGAATCATCACCCACCAAATCCATGCCACTTGCGCCACCAAAATAGGGCCCGCCATCCATAGAAATCCGATCCATCCCATCTATGCCATCCACTACCACAATACCACCATCCACACCATCCATAGTCATTGATCCATCAACCAAGCCATCCCTCATTGTCATCATATCATCCCCACCATCCAACCCACTCATCACATCAACAAAATCTGGAGGCCCACCTGGAGTAACTCCATCAAATCCATCCAAGCCATCCATCCTCGCCAAACTCACATCCATAAACCCTAACGGCCCATCTAGCATGGATCCAACAAGCCCATCAAACCCTTCTATCTCATCCAATCCCACCTCAGATCCTCCATTAATGGTGATAGGAATGCCATAAATAACATTGATCTCTCCAAAAGAGCCCACTACTCCCCCACCAACCTCCATCAACTCTTCCATAAATGGATTCCCCCCACCATTATTGGACCCACCAACTCTCTCACCACTTATGAGCCCATCATGGCTAGCCATAACCAGCACCAAAAAAGAAAATAGAGGATAAAAGGGGAAGAGGACAAAGAGAAGGAGACAAAGGAGGATGGACAAAAGAAATGATCGGACGGACAGGGACAGCAAGGAATGTCCGAAACAGGTCAGCAAGAACGAACAGGAAGAGGAGACGGTCACTGGAAGAAAAGATGAATGGAGGCGGCACCTCGATTACCGCCTGCGGTAATCCGACTGCCGCACGGGCCCACTTTCGGCCACATTTTGGGTAGGATCTACCTCGGTAGGCCAGGACCTTAGAACAAACATCCATACACCCAGAAAGGATCCCAAAGATGCACAGAAGTAAAGATTGAAAGAGAACAGCATCAACAAACTGAAGTCTATAAACATGAAGATTTCACATTCAAGAAAGTAAGATACAATAAGTTAGTCATCATCAGGAAGATATGCATCAGTATCCTGGTGATGAAAATGAGGCCCTAAGATCCCTCCTTCAGTAAAACTAGCACCGCCACCGGGAGCATAGCCAGGATGTAGAATCGGGCCGATACCATGCTGCTCACACTAGGTGTTGTACTCTCTATATGGATCTACGAAGGCACTAGCGTCATAGCCCTCCAATGCAGCAATTAGCTCCCTTTCGGGCACTGATCTCCAATCAGAAGGACCAGACGGAGGACTAAGTGGCACAATAGGACTACCGGTCAGCTGCTAGAAAAGTCTCTCCCAAGTACCATTTCATCACACAAGGATCCTCAAGAATACGGCGTCGACAAGAAGCCTGAAAAGCTTCCTGGGCCCCAGGAGTAAGTGCCGCATTCGATCGGAGATACGGCCTGGATAAGAACTGCAAAAAGGGAAATCAAAGATTTGAGCAAAAAAGATAACACATGGACAACACAAAAAAGGGCAAGATCACTCACATCACTCGGAACAAGGGCATCAACGTTTGACCTCTAGGCAAGGTCTGAAAATAAACACGTGCGGCTGCGGTTATCCTTGTTCCATAGCATCATGCGAGGAAACGGAGGTGAATGGTCGATCAAGGTGGGGCCAAATGTGGAAATGGTCGAAGAAATAGACCTGCACGAATCACGGTCAGGGGAGGTCAAACCAATTCATCCCCAGTGAAAATATTACAAAAGGTAGAGATCAAAGAGGGCACCTCGATAACAGGGTAAAAGCCCGTCAGGGATCGACTAATACAACGACTGTCCTTATCCAGCTCTTCATACAAGTGGGCCAAGAGGGCTGCATTCCAATTGCACAGTGTGGGAAAGGTGATATCTGCCACGAGTGACAACAAACGAGAACTCACCAGCTCATTCCCATGACAGAAAATCATCGCACCCATAGTGTACAAAATCAGGGCACGCGCCTTCACCATAGCCGCTGCTTTGGTTTCAGGGATACGTTTGGCAAAGTTTGATGATAACCAGAGGAGTTTGAAGTGAGGATAAGTAAAGTCTGCTGCGTTTGACATCATTCCCAGTAGACTCATCCAATCCTCCTCAGTAGGCACCGAAAGGTCATCCTCAAAAGGGACGGACCCCCCATCATATCGAAGGCCCAGGTGCATGTATATGTTATATGGGGTAATACATGTAAGACCCATGTCTTAGTCCGTACTATTTTGTAGGCTTCCGCAGTCTTTTCGGTCGAATTCCTGCAACCTTCGACCCTTAATCGGCATTTATGCGCAACCCTGCGTCACACGCCTTCGACCCGAGTTGACTTAACCCGAGACTTATACCCTAGCGACCGCGCCGTCACCGCGGTTCCAATGCCGCGACTCGCGCGCCGATTCGATACTCTGGCCAGGAGATGCGGGACAACGTTCGGTGCAAGGAAAATACCGCGCGTTGTAAAACCCAAGAGAATCCCTACGACATGTCACATCAATCTATCAATCCATCAATCTCAACATGTCAAGTACACATCACCTCACACTCTTCCCCAAGCAACCCCTAAAGTCAACACTCTCTTACACAAAGTACACTCATCACTCACATCACCCATCACCCCATCATTCACCCATCCCTCTCTCTCTTACAACCACTCTCTCTCATCCCTCTCTCCCTCATTCTCCAAGCAACCCACGTCCAAGCTCCATAAGAAAAGCCATGTGTGGCCCACCTTCATACCTCCCATCGCTAACATCAAAGCCTCATTTCAACCGTTAGATCACGATCTTTGGAGCTATAGAACGCGTTGATGGATGAAGGACGAAGAGATCCAAGGTGGGTGCTCCTCTCTCCCTCTCTCTCCTTCTCTATTTGTGACCCACCTGATATATGAGTTTATCCACGCTATCCGCAAGTGGGACAGCCTTGCCGTCCATCTGCACGGCCCAGATCTGATGATGGGTGGGTTACACCATGGCAACAGCAGCAGGACCGTCCACCCGCTTGGACGGGCCTGTTTGCAAGAAATGCAAACATTAACAAGATCTCTAGCTTGCAACCATCATGTAGACCCCACCTTGATGGGACCCACCATGGTGCATGTGTTATATCCAAACTGTTCAACCATCTGGGAGATCATTTTTGGACATGAGGTAAACGGGTGTGATCTAAAGTTCAAGTGGACCCCACCATTTGCAATAGTAATGGGGTACAGTGGCACCCACCGTTTAAAACTTCTTAGGAGAAACAGTCGTTCCCACCCAAGCTGATATTTAGTTTTCCCTTCATCTATCTCTATGCTAACTTATGTATGGGTCGGATCTCAAAATACAAGTGAGACTCGGCCAAGTGATTCAACCTATTTGACTCGGCCAAGTGATATAGCCCATTTGACTCGGCCAAGTGATATAGCCCATTTGACTCGGCCACGTGAGACTTGGCCAAGTGATTCAACTTATTTGACTCGGCCAAGTGATTTAGCCTATTTGACTCAGCCAAGTGAGACTCGGCCAAGTGATTCAACCTATTTGACTCGGCCAAGTGATTTAGCCTATTTGACTCGGCCAAGTGAGACTCGGCCAAGTGATTTAGTCTATTTGACTCGGCCAAGTGATTCAACCTATTTGACTCAGCCAAGTGAGACTCGGTCAAGTGATTCAACCTATTTGACTCGGCCAAGTGAGACTCGGCCAAGTGATTCAACCTATTTGAATCGGCCAAGTGAGACTCAGCCAAGTAATTCAACCTATTTGACTCGGCCAAGTGAGACTCTGCCAAGTGATTTAGCCCATTTAACTCGGCCAAGTGATTTAGCCCATTTGACTCGGCCAAGTGATTTAGCCCATTTGACTCGGCCAAGTGATTTAATCTATTTGACTTGGCCAAGTGAGACTCGGCCAAGTGATTTAACCTATTTGACTCGGCCAAGTGAGACTCGACCAAGTGATTCAACCTATTTGACTTGGCCAAGTGAGACTCAGCCAAGTGATTTAGCCTATTTGACTCGGCCAAGTGAGACTCTGCCAAGTGATTTTGTCCATTTAACTCGGCCAAGTGAGACTCAGCCAAGTGATTTAGCCCATTTGACTCGGCCAAGTGATTTATCCCATTTGACTCAACCAAGTGATTTAATCTATTTGACTCGGCCAAGTGAGACTCGGCCAAGTGATTTAACCTATTTGACTCAGCCAAGTGATTCAACCTATTTGACTTGGCCAAATGAGACTCAGCCAAGTGATTCAACCTATTTGACTCGGCCAAGTGAGACTCTGCCAAGTGATTTAGCCCATTTGACTGGCCAAGTGAGACTCGGCCAAGTGATTTAGCCCATTTGACTCGGTCAAGTACTTCAACCTATTTGTCTCGGCCAATTGACTCGGCCAGTTAACTCGACCCATTTGACTCGGCCATTACATAAGGGTCGGCAATTGACTTGGCCAATTGATTCGGCCTATTTTTCTTGGCCAATTGACTCGGCCCATTTAACTCGGCCATTACATAAGGGTCGACCAATTGATTCAGCCCATTTGAGTCGGTCTAATTGCCTCGGCTTGTTTGACTCGGCCTGTTGACTCGGCCCATTGACTCGTCTTATTTGACTCGGCCTGTTGACTCGGCCCTTTGACTCGGCCTGTTTGACTCGGCCCGTTGACTCGGCCCATTGACTCGGCCTATTGACTTTGCCCATTGACTCATCTTGTTTGACTCGGCCTGTTGACTCGGCCCATTTACTCGTCTTGTTTGACTCGGCCTGTTGACTCGGCCCATTGACTCGTCTTGTTTGACTCGGCCTATTAACTCGACCCATTGACTCGTCCTGTTTGACTTGGCCTGTTGACTCGGCCCATTAACTCGTCCTGTTTGACTCGGTCCATTGACTCGTCTTGTTTGACTCGGACTGTTGACTCGGCTCATTGACTCGTCTTGTTTGACTTGGCCTGTTGACTCAGCCTGTTGACTCGGCCCATTGACTCGGCCTGTTTGACTAGGCCAATTGCTTTGGCCTATTGGTTGAGGCCTAATTGGATGTATACAAGTCCATTACAATGTGAGACTCTACCATGGTTTGTGTAATGATGTTTATGACGACCATACCTTAGGAGCAATGTTGGTTTGACATCTACATTATAAGATTAATGTTGGTTAAATGTCTGCATTGTCACTCTCCCTGGGGCCCATTGGTAGGCCCAACTTGTTGTGTATGAGGCCCATGTGCAGGTCCCACCTGTGATGTATATTAGGCCCATGTGTAAGGCTTACCTATTGTGTATTTAAAGCCCATGGGTTGTAGCCCATTGTGATATATTTAAGACCCATGGGACGTAGCCCAATGTGATGTATTCGAGGCCCATGGGATGTGGCCCATTACGACGTATTCGGGGCTCATGGGATATGATCCATTGTAATGTACATGTGGCCCGTATATGGGGACCATTATGATTTTACATATGGCCTTGTGTGAGGACTAACGTGACGTATGTGAGGCTTATGTGATGAGGTCCATTTTGAGATACTTGAGGCCCATTAGTGCGACCCATTGATGCAGCCCACCTGTTGTATATGAGGCCCATGAGCGAGCCCCATCGTGATGTATTCGAGGCCCATGGGACGTGGCCCATTGTGATATATATTTTCGGCCCGTATGATGAGGCCTGACTTGATGTATATTAGGCCTGTGGGAGCGGCTCATTGTGATGTATATTAGACCTGTAAGATGCGACCCACTTGATGTATATGTGGCTCATGAGTGAGGCCCATCGCGATGCGTATAAAGCTCTTGAGTGAGACCCATGGTGTTGTATATTTGACCCCTGTATGAGGTCATAGGTCCACTGTATGTTAGGCTCTATATGGGCCATTTTTCTTTTAAATGTCCACATTGTCGAGGTTGATTGTTGATGCCGGCTATTGATATCGATTATGAGTATGTGACTGCACAACATCATGGTACATGCCCATACGCATCATCTGCATGTTTGTTATGAGATGTGATTGATTATTACATATGTTATTGGGCAGGATGATATGAGACTCCCTGATAGGCGGAGGTTCTCCCACATGAGCGCATGACATGCGCAGGATTAATGCATGATTGGATTGTATGACTCATGCATCTTGCATTGTGTTGTGATTACTGTACGCCCTAGTGACATCAGGGTTGTAGCCTCTACAGGCGTATCATGGATGGCCAGATGGGACACCGAAAATCTATTCGAGCATCGGGCTGCTATAGATGGCCCTGGGTGAAAATCCCTAAACACCCTCTTGGTACCAGAAGATGCTCTAACGTCTAGACCGAGTGGGTAGATGATCGTTGAGTGTCGATTTCTAGATGGTTTCACTCTCCACTGTATTGTGGTCAGTTAGAAGGGGGTGCGGCCTTATCCGCCCGAGCGCAGGGGGCAAAACTAGGCTGAGTTTGACCAGCTCGCGGAATGGGTCCGTTATCGACGTGTCGGATAGGTATTGGTAGACTATTGGCCAGACGGATAGTGAGGTTTCTTACGCTCATTTGGACTGTGCGGCTAGGGAGAGCGGCAGTTCCATTTGGAGTGTAATAGACCCCGGTGATTTTTCAGAGAGTAACCATACTGATATGTGAACTTATTGAGCAGAAATTGCATACTCATTCATTCATTCATTTACTATCCAGTCGGGCTGGTTGTGCGCAACTATTTGTTACGTGTACCTTTGCATGGCAAGGATTTCGGTTGGGTGCGCGACTAACTTGAGATCAGGAGTTTATTACGTTGAGTCTGACTATCCAAATTTAGGTATGGGACTGGTTTGGATAGAAGTTCCTCGTGATGGACCCCGTAGCCTGCGATATTACGTACTATCATCCCGACTTCACACTTTAGCTTGGTCATTTCATTCACATCGCATATTGCATTACATCTGCACACATATGACATTTTGGGTTACTATGTTTTTGCATTTATACGGCCTAGATACGACTGACGGTATTTGTGGACTCATCAGGATTTGTATATTACATTGTATCATCGGCATCTGATAGTTAGCTTGTTGTCTTCGTATTGTATATTCGATCTACATTTCTTCATCAGTATATGATATCATTTTTATTATATTTTGTGTTGCAGAGCCTGGATGAGACTGATGGTATTTATGGGCCTATCAGCATGTTTTCATATTACTCTGATTTCGTATGATTTATGATCTTGCCAGTGTTTCTGATATCGTATGATTATGGGTTTACCAGTATTTCCGCTTACTCTAATCACTCTGATATTGCTTACTTGGCACTTACCTGTGCACACACTTTCACTACCCACTAAGCTTTCTATAAGCTTATGTACGATAGATGCGTGCAGGTGGCGTTAGGTTGCAGCAGCGTTGAGCTTGGAGCATGTAGCGGACCTCTGGAGCTTTGATTTTATATATATATATATATATATATATATAGATGTATTTCCCTTTTTGCATTGTATTCAAATGATTATATTAGTGGATATATGATGATGATGTTGCCTTTATGATTTGGGTAATCTTGTGGTTATGCTCATTACGAGATAAATGTACACTGAAAAATTCTCCTTATACGATCCCAGGATCGGAATCTGGCATATGTACGCCGGGAGCCGAGAATGGGGTACTACAGAGGCTGTCAGCACCAGATTCGGCGATCGGGATTCCTGTGAATCCGATTTCTGGGTTTGGGGCATGACAATACCCTACTCTCTAAAAGGAAGCTGGAAGGTATGGGTCTCAGGGTGTTATCTCTCAACCAGAGCAGATAAGAGGGACATGTTTGTCCGACTTAGATGGACCCGAAACAGATGAGCGAAGGGGGTTCGCTCCAAAACCTCGAAGAACAATGGTTGTGAGTCCTGGAACCAATCAGGCCAGTGCGTCCTGACCCCACGCCCTATCAAAACAGTAGGTGCACCACCTTCTCAAGCAATGTCGAAAAAATGTCGGCCCTCACGGGGTACATAACACGGATCAGGTGACTGGCGGGAGTAGCTAGCCTCATTTTTACCACGACGAGGCATGCTGCACAGATAAGGTGCATAAGTAAGTATACTCAAAGGCCCATTCCAAGGCCCATTTCAAAAAGCCCATGTTCAAGGCCCATTTCAAAAAAGGCCCATGTCCAAGGCCCATTTCAAAAAGCCCATTCCAAGGCCCATTTCAAAAAAGGCCCATGTCCAAGGCCTATTTCAAAAGGCCCATGTCCAAGGCCCATTTCAAAAAGCCCATGTCAAGGCCCATTTCAAAAAGCCTATTCCAAGGCCCATCTCAAAAAGCCCATGTCCAAGGCCCATCTCAAAAAAGCCCATGTCCAAGGCCCATCCCAAAAGGGCCCAAGTCCAAAGCCCACATTTATGCCCATTTAAAAAGCCCATTTCCAGGCTTATGTTCAAGGCCCACCTGGCCCATTCCAAAAGACCCAGTACACATTTCATAAGTCCATTCCCAACATCCCTGCATCTGGACTAGCCAAAATCATGAGGTGGGGGCCTACTTTAAAAATCTCATCCACTCATCATTCAAAAACACCACTTTCACCACGTCCATGCATCTAGACCAATCAAGATCATGATGTGGGGCCCATATGAAAAATTTCATCCGTCCATCATCCACCATAAGCAACCGATCACCATTCACATCATCCATACACACAAATAGACTCCAAATCAGCAATCCGACGGTCTAGATCATCCCAAAAAAGAAGAAGAGAAAAGTGATGAAAAAAGTGAAAAAATAAAGGGTGGGGCTCCTTTTCTTATTTCACCCCACTTCAAAAAAATACAATAATAATCCAGCCAACCATCTGGCTTGAACAAAACAATTTCGACAAAATTCAACGGTTCAGATCCAATCAAGGTGGTCCAACGGCCCTGATCACAGTCTTCTCCAAACTCCAAGAAGAAATCCAACCCATCAAAAGCCCCTAAGATAAATGGCCCAATATGGTTGAGCAAGAGTGCAATGGCCAAGATTACCTGAAATGGAAGGAAAGAGGAAAATATAAGGAAAATGTGCTCTGAAAATCTCTCCAAAAATAGCTCCAAGGACCACAATGGGTCCCTGGACGTCCCAACTGCAAGAATGAAATAGAGGAGAAGGCCACACTTGACGGACTGATGCACTGAACGGACCAGCTGTCCAAATGAACGCAGGCGGTAGCCGGACTACCGCCCATGGCAGTCCGACTGCCGCCCGACCTAAAAAGTGCATGGGGCAGCGGGCTGTGCCCTAGGGCTGGTGAGAGCAACCAGTTTTTGCCTCTAACCGCTGGACAATACTCAAAATATGTTTTTAAAATAAACCCAAACTCTCAAAGGTTTTCAAAAATAGTCCCGCCTTTTCAAAAGTTACAAAAATAACCTCCAAATCTTCAAAAGTCACAAAAACAATCCCAAGTCTTCAAAACATACCAAAACAGCCTCCTTTTCAAAAAAAATCTCCAAGAAAAATCTCAAATAATCCAAAAAATCCCAAAAATTGCCAAAACAAGCATGAAATAAAACCCTAGTAAGTATAAGCCTTAAAATTGTCCGCTTCTTCTAAGCTATTAACCCCATTAATTCATTAGTGGAGGCCATCTGGCTGTTCGATCCAGACTGTGCAATAAAAAATCAGACGATGACGCCCTCCAGCGGGATCGGACGGATCTTTCAAAAAATCCAAAAATATTCCAAACCATTAGCCCCATTAAGTTATTAGTGGAGGCCATCTGACTTTTCTGTAATAAAACCGAACGACAACGCCCTCCCGCGAGGTCGGACGAATGTTTTTAAAAAAAATCTCCAAAATAAAATAAAAATAAAATAATATACCTCAAATAAAACCGTTAGCCCCGCCAACTCAACAAGTGGAGGCAACACGACTGTTTACTTAACTTGTATAATAAAAATCGAACGATGATGCCCATCCGCGAAATCGTATAGATATTTTCCAAAAAAAAAAAATTTTAAATATATTTTCAAATAAAATTTCCAAGGAGTCTAGCTCTAAAGGGAATAGCTTTCAAACAGAGTTCTCACTACTGCACGCGGCACGCAGTACACTAAGGAATCTTCCATATTCTCTAGTTGTGGCCAGTGCACACAGCTAAATAAGATTCGATCTCTTCCAGTTTCCCTAGAGGACGATCGAATCTGTACATGATACATTACGATTGGCCCGATCTCTATATCTGGACAGTCGTATAAATGCTAGTAAATGATTGGATCTATCTCTGGAAAGAACCATCAAAACTCAAAGTGGCTACAATCCATTGTAACCAAAGTATTAGAATCAACAGACTGCATGATAAAAGATTACTCGCACATACCTAATTCGGCATGTTCAAAAAATTTGATTGAGTCCAAGTTGGCGTAGTGAGTTCCCTGTAAGGCAGCACCAACGCACAGGACAGCTAACCACTTTGATAATCAAACAGACGGAATACTCCTATGGTGATTACGTAGCAAAGGAATGACAGACCAAACAGTACGGGAATCCTCGTAAAGCCGCGACGAATGCGCAGAACCCCTTACTTTTCAGACTTACCCTCCAATGCTATTAACAATCTGACGTGAAAGGGTTGTGATTGGTGATCCGTAAAGCCGCGACAAATGCACAGGAGGCAATCACAACGTTTTCCTCAACCCTCGTGATATGTGCAAGTCATCTCTTTTCTAAACAATCGACTGACAATGATACAATGGCAGGCAACAGATTCGAGTCACTACCCTTTTTTGGACCAGAAGGGTGGGGTGTCCACTCGCTTTGACCTTTGGTTGCTCATAACCTCGGTTAAAGAGGGGTATCTGTATACACGCCACCCAGGCTAATACTCTGAGAAGGCTAAGACTATCCACGAACCATGATTATACCATAAACCAAATCCCTAATCCCAACCTAAATCAAACCCCAACCCAAAGTTCCCAATCCACAACCTGAAACCCCGATCCAAACCGATTAGCATGCACACAACCCCGATTATACCCTATACCATGACCCGGATCCCCCTTTACCAAGCCAAAATCCACTTTTCTGAGCCGAAAAATTCAAAAGGAGACTTCTGAGCGAACTCGCATAGTGTACAAGGCTCGCACACTCGAAACTGGCCCGAACTGAGCCTGAGCAGCAGTCTGACTACCGTCTGCGGTACTTCAAGTGCCGCTGCTCGCGGGCCGCGTGCGGACAGCTGTCCCAACATCCAAAAGTCAACTTTCCTTCAAAATTACCCTCCCAGATTTCACTATTTACCTTTTTACCACCCCCATAGCAAATGAGAGTGTGCCATGTGGCATTTCTCTCCCTTCAACTAATCAGAAGCCTCTATATCATCATTTTAACCTTTACCTACCCCCTATTTATAGGCATGCCATTGGAGAAGGCTATAAATAGCCCTCTCCTCTTCTCATTTCCACTCACCACACACACCAAGAGCCACTCTTCACTTCCAAGCTCAAGTGAGAAGGAGAGTGAGAGGGAGAGAGGGAGGAAGAGAGTGAGGGTGAGGAGGAGCTCCAAAGCCCTCAAGTCTAGATTTTTTAGCTATCTCCTTAGCCCACTCATTGCCTTCCTAGCCATCCTGACCTCCCAGCCTAGCCTTGTTGATCATGGTTCAACCCACATCTTAGCCTAGTCAAGAGATCAAACCAAAGATCCATTCATACTATAAGCATCCATCATGACATTTACTCTCTTTTCAACCCCCCTGCTTCTCTAGATCTTTAGTGAACGTAT
Source organism: Magnolia kwangsiensis (assembly GCA_037074715.1). Classification (NCBI taxonomy): domain Eukaryota; kingdom Viridiplantae; phylum Streptophyta; class Magnoliopsida; order Magnoliales; family Magnoliaceae; genus Magnolia; species Magnolia kwangsiensis. The sequence goes on along the minus strand of CM073580.1, from coordinate 36,986,396 downwards.
GCTCTGTGGCTTGTCGTACATCGAATCCTATCACATCAGAAATTCCTAGTGATCTGGTCCATTTTTTTTACCTCTTTGCATGAACATCATCACATCTGCCCTCTAGACATGCCGTTGGACGTATGCTCCGTGGCTTGCTGAAATCTCGAATCTTGTCACATCAGAAATTCATGTGTGTGCCTAGTCCCATCACAGCCACAACATTCATCATCTCTTGAGATTGTTTTATCACACTGAGTAGAGACCGTACATTTGTACGGGCAGAGAGAGTGCCTAACACCTTCCCTCTTTGTAACCGAGGTTCCTCACCTACAATCTCGGATCGCAGACCAGGAGTCAATCTAAGGTAGGAAAGTCTCTGGATTTTCCTTACCTTGCGTATTTCGTGGTTCTAGCCGACCGTGGAATTCGAGATTTTTCGGCTAGTGGCGACTCCAACATCCATAATCAACCTATCACCCCCAATTAACCATACAAATCGCAAATCAAGCGTGGACGCCGATTTTTCAGTGTCTACAGCCACCTATTTAGCCACTCACAAGATAGTTATAAAATCATCATGCACCGACACATATCATACGTGAAGTTCTTCCTCCAAAGATGGGTTGCTCTTTGCCTTCCGTATGAAAGGATTTTTATAAGCAGAAATAGTTAAACAAAAAGAAAATACTTAATGGTCCATTACAGGAGCAATTGTAAAATACTTTTATGAAAGAAGAATTGATTATATTGATGTGGGAGTAGTACAACACAAAAGGTTAGACTTACATTGTAGCTACCTGATTATGATTAAAGATTCCTATTATTGAATTATCGCTACTCTTATAATAGAGCTAAGTTATGATAAGGAAATATAATTTGAGTTGTTTAATTAATTTAGTGTGAGACAACTTACTTTGTTGAATTCCTTATCATTTATAGAGTTCACTGGTTAATGGTTAAAGAGCATGCAGCCGAACATGTCTATTTTCTGATTGATTATCCAGTAAAGGTGATAAATAGGGTGCAACATTGATCAGGATTTTGGAGTTCATTGCGTGACGCAGATTTCCTGGCAGCCTTTCATGGGAAGTTCCTGTGATGGAAACTTAGGTGGGGCCACCATGATGTTTGTGAAAAATTTATCTCGACCATCCATTTTTGGAGCTCATTTTAAGACTCAAAAGTGAGCATTATCTTAGATTCAAGTGGGCCGCACTTAAAAGGTAAATATGGGTATGGAAATTCGTACCTTGGGTAGTGATGTTTACGTAGCATGCATACAGTTCATGATATCATTCCTAATGGGATGAACTAAGAACACAAATATTAGCCAAACTTCCACCGCCCGGTGAATATTTCAACTGTTGACGTACAATCCTCACGTTTTAGTCCTGCCTGAGTATTTTATCCAGCTCAATTTTGACCCCATGTCCTAAAATGAGCTCACAGAGCGGATGTACGTGGTGAATTTCTCACAAACATCCCGGTGGGGCCGCGTCTCAACTTTAATTACTGTTAGAAATAGAGTCTCGTTGATCGAAACGGGCAGGTTCAATGCATCTTTTGATTCCTCCCTCCTTTATAGCTTCACGTTGTCCGCCACCATAGATAACCATTTCAAACCTTCCTCTCTCCATCTCTCTCTCAATGGAGTCATCTGTTTTCCGGCCTTTGGACGAGAAATCCCTTGTCGAATACATAAAATCCACTCCCTCTCTCTCTTCCCTCCTCGGAGATCGCCTCGATGCCCTCACCATCAAAGAAGTCGGCAATGGCAATCTCAACTTGGTCTTCATCGTCGTCTCCTCTGGAGGAGGTTCTTTCGTCGCCAAGCAGGTATACAATCTCGGTTTTTTCTTGTCTCGTTCAATTCGTATTGTTGTAAGGCCCTGTTTGGTAGACAGCTAAAATATGAGTTCATGTCATTTTAGTTACTGTTAACTAAAATGAGATCTGATCAACTCATTTTCCAAACTTACAGGCCCTGTTTGGTAGACACCTGAAAAATGAGTTGATCAGATCTCATTTTAGTTAACAGTAATTATGTAATCTCTAATACGTAATTATTGTTAACTAAAATGAGATTTGATCAACTCATTTTCCAAACTTACAGGCCCTGTTTGGTAGACATCTGACAATGAGTTAATCAGATCTCATTTTAGTTATTACTGTTAACTAAAATGATCAGATAACTAAAATGAAATCTGATCAACTCATTTTCAGTTGTCTACCAAACAGGGCCTGTAAGTTTAGAATTTATATGCATCCTATATGAATCATAATGCTTACCAAGCGAGGTCTGAAAGACGGTGCTGTGAAGCTTTTCTTTTGTTTCTGCCGAGGGGCTCATGAGGCTCAGAAGGTGTATTATTTCAACTGATAAATGCAATTCGGTGTGAACTAACCATCGATGGACTTGTCTGGTGTAAACCAACCATCAATGGACTATGTCCAGAAAATCTCCTCACTTAGGTGTAAGATCTGGTCTGCGGAATTGCCAATAGGACCTTGCTGTGCATTGGATATGGAGATCTGAAGAAGGAGATGGCTTACCTTGCTGTGAAGCCATTGCTGTAGATTAGGATGCAGATGTCATCCTTTCCTTTACACCTTTTAGAGAAGATGAGATGGGGCTGTAGCTTCTGTCGATGGTGTTGGATTGGGGACCCAGCACTGTTATATACATGTGAGGGCAGAGGAGTTTGAAACCCATCAAAACTCCTCTCCCTAAAGGCTCCACACGAATTGCAATCCCACTTGCACCATAGTACTATATGTGTTATAGTTCTTGGATCCCACCCCTATACGAATTTCTGAATGTATCACACTTAGTGGTGCCCACTGGTACACCCGATCATATTATCCAACCCTTGGGATAATCCAGACCCTTCAACATGGCCCACTTGATAGAGTTCTTACATTAAGAAGATCCTACCCACGACTATCAGGTACTTTTTCAATTGAATGGGGGACGGTTGCTACTGTGTTTCTCATCTTAGTCATCAATTTGCATGAATCAAATTGGAAGACCAGCTATGGAGGTGTTTTTGGGCATGGTCAATCCATGGAGGGTCTAAACATACAAATCTTATGGACCACTAGACATTGGGATGTGGACTCTCAAATGTACAAGTTACAAACTGAAAACCTGAGTATAGCTTGCACATCCTTGCATTAAGGATCCTATAATTCCTCTACTGCTTTTGATATTTTGAAGTACAACTTTGTATTATCATATTACTAATAGTAGAAAGATGTTGAAGCTACAAAAATGTAAAGGCTGAAATATTTCTCTGGTATGCCAAAACGGTTTAATGTGGTATCAGCTGTTATATAATGGTAACGGTGGTAACCGTTATGTGTTATGGGGTTGAAACGGACATTTCAGGAAAATATGAGCTGTAATGCTCCATAATGGCCTTGTAACGGTCTCAAAATGGATTATTTCCAAAAAGAAAAAGCCGTAATGGCCATTATGAGGGTCCTACTGGTTGTTATGGCCCATATCGTAATGGTAACGCCGGTTATGGCCACTGTTACCATAATGGAACACCTGTGCAATGAAGGAGATGGAATTGAGGAAAGGTGTTGTTGTACTGTTTGCTGCTTGAGTGCAGTGAGCCAGCAACACGATTGGAATTCCTAAGCTTAGGACAATTTTCTGCTCCAGTGGTTATGATTAAGATGCTATCCTTAAAAAAAAAAAAAAAAAACCTTGATGAAGATGCCCTGGGAAGTGGCTCACACAGTTGAACAATACGTGCAATATTGACCTTGGATGCACCACTATGTTGATCCAAATGACATTTATATGGCTTTTATCCCAAGTTGAAGACTTTAGAAGAAGTGTGTACTGTCGGCCTCCTCGTTCTCCAACTTGGAAGCCTTGAAGCACTGTTCCATCTGCCACAAGTTCTCCAACTCCTTAGCATCCCTTGTCCCATTGAAGTTTCTTATTCACTACGCATAGGCTTGGTTATATAGACAACCCTAGTCTTTGAAACATGCAGGATATTAGAGAGCAAAAAGAAATTGAAATGACTGTTAAGAGAGTATAGTAACAGTTAAAAACAAACAATATTAATTATCGAATTTAAATATCAAAAGGGGTACCTGGAGGTCAAACCCGAGCCTATCTTGACTCATTTAGCGCACGTATGAAAAAGGCATGTCGGCACACACTTCCATATGCATGCACATGCATAGTTTCGTTAAGGGGCTCAAGAGCCTAGACAACCACCTATGCTTAGAAACAAACATGACAAAAGAAAGAGTATTCTTATCAATAAGGGTATGGGCATAGTGTCTCCCTTTAGTAATAAAAGTTGTGTGAGAGCCATTATGGCTGATTTTCCCATTTGTAAACGCTTACTCTTCGTCTTACTTCTTGGCTGGTGGGAGATACGTTCACATCAACTCCTAATGCACATTAAGTACACACAATCTTTCCCATAATTAACAAAGTACCGTTTACTGAATGAGTGAAATGTTCTACATATTCTTGTTACCAACAAAAAGTGTATTACTAAAATGAACACTAATAACCTACCATTACAACCTTCCTCCTCCTAATTGTTTCGCACAGATGCAAACACATGCACATATATCAGTGTTTTAAATATCTTTTGTTATGTAGCATGTAGCTTACACTATGTAACTTAACCGTAACGTTAAGTAGCTGATGAAAATAGCTTGAGTTGCATGTAGCCTACACTACAGGCTAATTTACATACTTCACACACTACGTAGCCTACTCTACATACTATATAGCTCACACTACAAGTTATTTTTCACTAAAACAACAGCAATCAATGTTTCCAATGATTTGTTGCATTTGTCTAATTTGTAAATAAAAATTAGTTAATATTTTTTGGAGTTTTAGTAAAATAACGGAAGTAAATGAAACTGATTTTGTTACTCTTTCTTTATCTTTATAGTTAATCTTTGACCTATTTTTCCTATTATATTAGGTTGTGTTTAGTTGCACTAGGTATCATGAAATTGAATTATTAGTTGGTCTAATTTGGTGCAAAATATCATGGAATTTCATGATATTTTGTGCAACCGAGCGGCCTTTAATTTAAAAAGTAGAAGTGACCATGTAGCTTATGCTACATGCTATGCAGTTTATGCCTCACGCTTCAGAGGAGTGAATGCTATGCTACACACTATTCTCTATTTAAAACTCTGATGCATAGATATCATGCTTAGCTGGTCGGATTTTTTTATTTCTTTTTGGGTGCTCCCTTCCAATAGACTCGGTGGACACAAAATCTGATAGATGGAGTATGTTTTCTTGGAGATGACCTTATCTCCAATGAAGTAAAAATTGACCTTACTGTTCCTTTTACATTCAAGTTATTGGTCGAAGTAAAAATTGATCTTATTGTTCCTTTTACTTTCAGGTTATGATTGGTCAATATGTGGTTCGCAGGTTGATTGTAGCAACTTATTTCAATCAGAATTGGGACCTGAGAACCAAGTTCTTGCATAAGTTTCTTTAGCCATATGAGCTCACTGGAAATATGGGGCAATTCATTGCACCTCAAAGTGTGAGATACACGTCATGTATTCTTCACACAATAAGGCGGATGCCTCAAAGGCATGACACTTTTTCTGTGCACCTTGAGTTGCATGGTCTCGCACCTTCGAAAACACTACCTGACAGTTGTACTTTAATGATTAATGATTTATGCACTGTTCTCCTTGAAATTCAATTCCAGAACAATCAAAATTTTAGGAGTACCTTTCCCAGAAATGAAAAGATTTACTGTGTGTGGTTTTAGGTTATATTCATTCATATTTGGGTCTTTTTCTAGGTGATTGTAACTTCAGGTCTGCTTAGGCAGTTAGAATTGAAAATCATTTAGAATTCTGACTACATAAAACAATACCTTATGATGAATGTATATAATTGTGGTTATGAACTTTTGATCTTCTCAAAGTTTCTATCCTTTTCAGCATAAATATGTGCAGAGTAATAGTATGTATCATCATGATAGCCTTGTTCCAGCATTTGGGGCTTACTCATGATTTCTTGACAAAAGTTTTATGCTTGTCTTCTCTCTTGATATCGACCCTTCTCATTTTCTCTTATGCTGCAATCTGATAACCACATTGTGAATCATGATGTCAGGCTCTTCCGTACGTCCGTTGCATTGGAGAGTCATGGCTAATGACAAAGGAGCGTGCATATTTTGAGGCACTGGTTTTGAAAGAGCACGGCCGTTTGTGTTCTGATCATGTTCCAGAAGTTTATCACTTTGACCGGACTATGTCTTTGATTGCAATGCGCTACTTAGAGCCTCCACATATTATTCTGCGGAAAGGCTTGATTGCTGGAATTATATATCCATTGCTTGCAGAACATATGTCAGACTATATGGCAAAAACTCTTTTCTGCACATCCCTTCTTTACCATACCACTACAAACCACAAGAAAGCAGGTAAAGTGATCTTGCTGGTCTTGCTAAATTTTAATATTGTTTTTATGTTGTTGGTTTGTATTCCTAACTAGGGCATTTCATTAGAGATCCATGGGGCTCATCGTTAATAATCTCCCGTTCCCATATGTGATAGTTTTCTTCACATACTTTTAAGTCGTTTCCTTTTCTTTATTAATAAGAATGGTGTTTCTTTTTAGTGAATGAAAGGAATTAATTTACATATGAAGAAAATAGCTGACATTGTCTGCAAAAGTTAGCACAAAGGAAAAACAAGTCACCAATCAATACAAAGTACTTGAATACTCCTCTGGCCAAAACTTTATGAATCTGTTGACACTTGATGCATACAGGACCATACACATGCCTTCAAGGATGCATCTAGGCCGGATAGGCTGGCTAGTGGTGGATCAGGCCCATTCAATTGTCTTGATGTTGAGAGATCCAACTGTCCAAATTGATGATCTGGATATTTATTGAAGATCCAACTGTCCATTTTGGTGATCTAGATTAGTCAACCATCCTCTTGATCTGGACTAGATGAAGGGTCCACATTAGTTTGATCAAGAATCTGGACCGGATCAAGGTCTTCAAATCATATTTGTACCTGGTTCAATGATCTCATTAGCCTGTCAGCCAAATCAAAGATCTGACAGATCCAATTGTCCATATTGAAGATGGACATTAATCAAAGTTCCATCTGTACAGTTTGATGATCTCCACTGTTCAGCTGTCCATATTGTTGATGTAAACCACATCAAGTGCCCAAATTGGTTTCATCAGGAATATGGACCAGATAAAGGGCCTTAAAGTGTATCTGGGCATCCTCCAATGTTCTGATTGGGCTATGGGGTCCATAGTTCCAATCTTTTGAGGTTAAAAGATCTTGGTATCCTTGTGTATTCATATAAATTGTGCACAACACTAGGGCACACTGTGCATGGTTGTGTCCAAATCATGCACCGGGGTGTATAAGAAAAGTTTGTGAGATTTGGAGTCTTTAATAGTTACTACCTTTTGTCATGGTGTCCATGTGTCAGTTTTCTATTGGTTTGAGCTATATCGTAGTGTCTAAAAAAGTAGTCTATAGAAGTCCTTTAGAAACATGCATATTTACTAGTTGATGAATTTGATTAATAGTTTATGTTTTCCACCTCTTGAATCCTGTGTGGGGAGATCTCCTTTTGGTGCTATGGCTTGAGTTTCATTAGTGTGATGCCTTGGTGCTGGTAGAGAGATTTGACCTATTTATCTTACAGTTCTTGGTGGTTTTGTTTCAACACTATATTTCGACGCGGACGTATCACTCTAGGTTGAGATTTGCAGCATAGTATGCATTGGAGTAAGTTCTAGGTTTGGCCTGGGAATCTTCCTGCTGCATCGACACTTCATTACACACTTTTTTTGTTCTTTAACTTTTTTCAATTCATTGTATATGTTCCTGATGAATCATTTAGGTGGCATCCTTGCCATGTGAAGATTCGTCCAGGTTCATCCTTACCTTTTGAGTTCATCCTTGCCTACAAGCAGCTCTGAAACTATTCTAGTGACTGAGGGGACAATGAAATGCTTGTTATCGGTAAATCCCAAAATTCTGGACTCATGACTTTAGGTGATCGTGGGTTGATTCTGGCTTGCCTTACTAGCAGCCTCTGTACAGAGTTGGAATTTCTCCTAATAAGGCTTGCCAAATTTTCTTGTCTTTCTCACTGAGTGGCTAATTCCTATAAATCACTAGGATAGTGCCAATTCAATCCATAGCTAAACATGTGATTTGTTAAGAGATTTTCTGGACTTCAATGTTTGAGGATCTTGCTGTGTCGGAGCTGCCCTGGCCTTTACAAACTGAAAGAATGCATAGATTTCCTCATCCCAGGCTCCGACCGAAAGCCCTATCAATCCTCCCACCCTTTTGCTGAGTGTCTCTGGTCCACCGAAACTACTTTTTGATAGAATCTACCCCAACTACCGTAACCTAAAGATCTTCCTTCCCTCCATCGATCACCAGTTTGGAATCCGAACCCTCTTTCACTTTTTCTGTGCAAAGAGGAGTTACGACCATCGCCTCTTCTAGCAGCTCCCCAATTGATTTTGAGCAGCCATGCTCTAGAATCCCTTTGCCTGCTTCTTTAACCTCCATCGAACCTCTAGCAAAGCAAGCTTTTCCTGCCCTAGCAATGACGATAGCCCGATGAAGATTTGGGAGGAAATTCTCTGCTTTTGAAGATTCCAGCCTTTGCAAATCATTCTTTGCACCACCCCTCGTAGGAGGGATTAGTCTGCCATCCATGCGAGCAACTCCACTTAAAAAGCTCTCACGTGCGGGGTTAAGTAACACCAGGGCTCGAGATGGCCCACACGGCCTAGATGCAAGCCCGCTCTGTCCAACAACACTAACCAAGCCCAATCCAACCTCCTTATCAGACTCAACCCTATTCCCACTACTCGCACGTGTGGTCTTCGAAACACTTGTAAAGAGGTTCTGACTTCTTCTGGGACATCCTCATTCCTCACCATCCAATTCATCCTCGGAATCATCCATATCGTCGACTCCGTTGCCTGAATCATCAGATTCATCTCTGCCAACCACATCAGGATCTGAATCCTCTTTATCGTCTGCAGCAACACTAATATCATCATCACTGTTGGAATCCCGACGATGAGGATGAAAGCGATTTCCCCTCCAGCAGAGCTAGATAAGTGTTTGTTGTGGAGCCTTCAGATGTCAATACCCTAGCAGAACGAGCCTCCAACAGCCGCCTCGCTGTAGGAGGGGCTTCCAACCCTCCTGCTTTTGCTAGGTTCGGGAGAGCAGATAAACAACCCTAACTCCTGCAGGGCACTCAACAATACGTGTTAGGCTTAGAGTCGTCCTCTTCGCACCTACCTACCCATTCTGGTCCTCTGTAGATTGGAAACGGATTGGCTACTCCCCCTGCCACTAGCCTGGTGTCTGGTGGTCGGTGCCCCACCATGATGTATGTGTTTCACCCATTCCGTTCATCCATTTTTACAGATCATTTTAGGGTTTGATCCCAAAAATGAGAGGGATATAAATCTTAGGTGGACCACACCACAGGAAAACAATAGTGATTGGATATCCAACATTAAAATCCTCCTAAGCCCCACTGTTCTGTTTATTTGACATCCAATCTGTTGATTAGGTCATACAGACCTAGATGAAGGGAAAAAACAAAGATAAGCTTGATCCAAAACTTTTATGGCCCCCGAAATTTTTTTAATGGTTGACATTCATTCAACACTGTTTCCTGTAATGCAGTTCACTTGAGATGGGGATATACCTCATTTTTGGTCTCATACCATAAAATGATCTAGAAAAATAGATGTGTGGAATGGATGAAACACATACATCATGGTGGGGCCCACAGAGCACTGACCACCAGCCGTCGAGCTAGTGGCAGGGGGAGTAGCCAATCAGTTTCCCAGTAGATTGTATGTGTCCTCAGCAATACTGTGTGCTTCATTGGTGTAATCTGAGTGTGCACATTCTTCCCCTGCCCGCCCTGCAGATGGACTAGTCCCTTCTGCTCTTGGCTCCCTTAGCCTCAAAACATCCCTCCATCTGAGCAAGGATCTTGAATCCCTCTCTTTCTGGACCGAGAGATAGATTTGGGTGCCACCTAGAATACCCAGGATGGAAGTCGGGATCGCAGCCGCTTTGTCCCTTCTCACCTGGATTCTGGCCACTCCCAGTTCCTTTTTGCCCTCCGTAGCTGGGTTTGATAGTGACCACCATTCCTAAAAAAGAACCAGCCACCAAGTAGAAATCATTGAACTAGAATTCCAAAGGAATTCCCCACACCAGAAACCACGCCTTTTCCGTTCCAAAAATCGAGAAATCCTCGTAGAGATGCAATCTTCGTATGGGGCCCCCTTTGTGGATCGAAGCGTTTGCTAGAACTTTCCCAATGTTTACTTCCGATCAGAGAGAAATCCAATTCTTGTAGTAACCAATAGGTAATCTCCTGAATCTAGACTGCAACAATCATGAAGCCAAAGGTGAAGCTGCTTAAGGGAGCAATTAACTTCCGTTTCTGCAACTACCGAATTCGTTAAATTTTGCTTTGCTTGGGATAACACTTCTGGGTTCTCCTGATTTATCAATCAGCCCCCTAAAGTCCCTCTTATGATTTATTAATTTATGAGTGTGGTTACCTGAAATAACTTCAAGGATCCTACGCAGAATAACTGAATTCCTCTTAACATCCTAGCAAACATCGACATTTTCTAACTATTCTTTTGGTAGAGCAAATAATCATTGTTAGCCAGTGAAACTACAGTAATACGCCTTTTAACAATTGTTTAATCTGTTGTATTCTCGGTGCATTATGCAGTTGCTGAATTCTGTGGGAACATGGAGTTATGTAGGCTCACTGAGCAGGTTATTTTCTCAGACCCTTATAAGGTTTCTCAATATAACCGCTGGACTTCCCCTTATCTTGACCGTGACGCTGAGGCAGTTCGTGAGGATAATGTTTTAAAGCTTGAAGTTGCTGAGTTGAAATCCATGTACTGTGCTTTCTTGGTATCACATGTTTTCTTTTTCATAATGTGGTGATTTGCCACTTTAATTATCAGTTTACTTAAAATTTACTAGGGTGTTATGTTATCCCAAATATTAATTATTGTCAATCGTGTAGGTTCTGTGAGAGAGCCCAAGCCCTCATACATGGAGATCTCCATACTGGCTCTGTCATGGTGACCAGCGATTCTACTCAGGTTATAGATCCAGAATTTGGTTTTTATGGACCAATGGGGTTCGACATTGGAGCTTTTTTGGGGAACTTGATTTTGGCTTTCTTTGCACAAGATGGACATGCTAATGAAAGTAACGACAGAGAAGTATGTATTGAATTTATGATCTACTTGGTAGTTTTTGGATGATATGTTTGAGATCTAGTTTTCTGGCACTCAATTTCTGAACAGTAAGGCCTAGCTTGATTAGTAACCACTATGGATTGGCAGTTATTTACCACGTTAGTGTTGATTACTGAAATCTGCTTTTCCATTACTCTTGATTTCATGCCCCAAAATTTCAGAAACAAAATGGGAACAACTTTCAGGAAATCATGTTTTGTTCTTTCTGATATTGAACTTGACCCCACACACATGCAGGCACACTAGTAAATAGGCATGTGCTATGCACATGGAGTGGGAGTTGGCGAGAATTTAACATTAGAATTGCATAGTTGGTTTGTGCTGGAACTAGGAGAGAATTTATGTTCTTCCATACGCGTAAAAAGAGTGCTAAGACAATGCATCACACGTCATACCTGCGTAGGTATTGTGCGCACATGCACATGCAAGCATGATCATGCACTAGTAAATGGGCATGTGCTATTCACATGGAGTTGGAGCGGTTGAGCATTTAGGATAAGTGTGCAATTGATTTATGATGGTGGGGAAAATTTACATCCATGTATGTAAAAAGAGAAATTCTAAGGCATTGCACCACACATCTGCCAAACCTAACATCCCGTTTGGCATGTTGGATTTAGTGGTAAATGGGTGTATTCCAAATCCAAATGGCTGCTTTTTGCATTTGGTAGCGTTGGATTTGGAGGTAGTTCAAATCTACCTTTTTAGTGTGTTTTGAAATCTTAGCACAATGCTAAGATTTAGGTGTAATCCAAAGGAAATGCCTTTTTTGCCTCCTTTTTAAGGGCAGGAGAGACACATGTAACAAAGGTGTCTCTAGGATACTATTTCATTGGACACATGGCACGTTAATTGTACTCCAAAACAATCCAATTATCGATTGCAACACTAAAATCACATCAATAGAAGGATTCGAACCATCCAAACGTTGGACATCTAAATGGACGGTTAGAAAACATCGGTGAGTCGCTTGTTTGTGATCCTTGCATATGTGGCCCATCCAAGGCTCGAAATTTCCTCCTTTTTGACCAAAGTATATATGTTAATGGGCTTATTACAATCATTCTATCAAATATCATGTATATAGACTAATTTGAGATAAGAAAGCTGATTTAGTTAATCAAATCTGTCTTGTGAATATATCAAAGAATTCCAATGCCCTCCACATAGAAGCTTCCAAATGGAAGATTTGGATTCCAGTACATTTTAACCAAACACAAATGAGGATTCGGAATCATCTTGATTCCAATGTTATTGCGATTTGGATTTCAAAGCATTCCAAATCCAAGCTCCCAAATGTGCCCTAATACAAGTGGAAGTAGAATCAGGGAAATCTGTAGAAAAAGTAGAAGTGAAAGGAGAGAGAGAGAGAGAGAGAGAGAGAGAGAGAGAGAGTCTAGGGGCAACTTGTTGTGTATTTCCTACATAACCCTCATAATATTGAGATATAAACATTAACAGTACTCTAGCAAAGTATACAGGATATGTACACACAAAAAGGGTACAAAATATACATACATTCTCATTACTCCCCATCAAGTCGGGGCATAAATGTCAATCATGCTAATGAGGACATCACGTCACGTACACCCTTATGTACATATTAGAGGAGGCGGGTCACATCGATTTCCCTGTGGCTAGGCGAGTACCTGTATTCGTGCTGAAGACCCTATGTGCATGTGTGAGCATCTAGAAGACCCCACACTAAGAAGATGCACATGGGCTGCTTTATAGAGTGATCCAAACTATTGGATCGGAGGGACGCGACGATCGAGCCATTGGATCGCATGGATTACATGATCAGGCCATTGATCGTTGATCGTTCACATCAATTTTAGACTTTATTTTAGGATTTAGTTTTTGATTATTTTATATTTGGACACATTATGAGTGTTTTAGTTGATTTTATTTAGACTAGGAGTATTTTTGTTAAAATTCACAAGACTTGGATTATTGTAATTTTTGGAACTTCTGGATCTATAAAAAGAGGGCGTGTGACCTCTCTCCCATTAGATTTTGTGATTAAAAAAAAAAGAAAAAAAGAAGAGAAACTCTTGCTTTCTTTTCCCATCTTCATGCGATTTAAAGATACTTCCATTCGATTTGGAAGGAAGATTGGTGCGAGGCTAATCTTCATCAACGGAGGTGCGAGGTCTCCATCTATCCCCATACCATCTTCTCTTTTCTTCTCCATCCAGGTATTCTCTTCAGGTTTTTCATTCTCTCCATCTCATATTTTCGTCTTCTCTAAAACTCTACTTTCCCATACCTATCCACAATCCAAACCCTAACTGACCTAAACCCATGCTCCCACGCCACACGTGTGCCCATATGGCCACACGTGTGAATCCCTCCAGCCTCTTTTGGTTTCTGATCGTCATTATATCAAAACCCTTTTCTTCCATTCTCGAAACCTTAACCCTGAATCTAAAATTCTTAATTTTCCTACTTTCTCAAATTACCCAAACCCTAATTTTCACCCTAAGTTGTATTAGGTTTCCTATTTTGAAATAGATTATACCCTATGCTAATTGGATGTCCCTACATCCACTAGATCCTAGTTTCTTTTTATTTAACGATCTTGTGTTACGATGTTGGTAGCTTAGGTCAGGATTATGCATGATTTTCTTTTGATTTTCATGATATTTGTGATGAATATAGCAATGTTTGTGTTTTTTCGTTAAATATTTTAATTCGGTTATTTGATCTCACATGTTAGTTCATGCATCGATCCTGCATCACATACCGAACTTGTTGACTAGACTATGCAAGGTGTTTCGACCAAGAGATTTAGTGAACATATTAGCTAGTTGCTCTCCCAAACCAATGAATGGGGTTTCAATTTCCTTAGTGACTACCTTTTCACAGATGAAGTGACAATCTATCGCCATGTGTTTAGTGTGCTTGTGAAACACATGATTGCTAACAATATGAATGGTAGCTTGATTGTCACAGTAGAGAGAAATAACACCAGAATGAGGGTAACCAAGTTTTTGTAATAGAGTGCAGAGCCACATAACTTCACATGTGGCATGTGCCGTCATCCCATATTCAACTTTTGAAGTGGACCAAGCAACCACTGAATTCTTTTTACTCTTCCAAAGGACTAGATTGCCACCCACAAAGGTGCAACAGCTAGATGTTGACTGGCGCATGAAGATTCTTAGCACAGTTAGCATCAGAATAATCAGCGAGACGAAGATGACCATGTCACTGAAAAGGCTCGACCAGGAGTCAATTTTAGATAACAGAGGATCCGATACATGATAGAAAGATGAGTTATACGAGAGGCATGCGGAAACTGGTTGGCGACGCTCATTGCAAATGACAGGTTAGGCCATGTAATGGTCAAATAAATGAGACGACTAACTAAACAATGATACATGCCGGGACTAGATAAAAGGTCTCCATCATCAAGCCTAACTTTCTAAGCAACATCCATAGGAGTAACAATGGGTCAATAGCCAAGCATGCCTGTCTCTGACAGGAGGTCGAGAGCAATACTTTTGCTGTGACAAAACTATCCCAGCCTTTGACCTAACAACGTTAATACTGAGAAAGTAGTGAACAATACCCAAATCTTTGAATGCAAATTGCATTCGAAGAAAAGATTTGAGAGTAGTAATGCCTGCACCATCATCATTAGCCAAGGCCCAAGACAATATCATCTACATAAATAAGTAATACCATAATCCTAATAGTGTGACGACAGATGGAGAGAGAATGATCCGAATGGTTGCAAACAAAGCCAAAGTCTAACACGCACTGCTAAACTTGTTAAACTAGGCTCGTGGTGACTACTTAAGACCGTAGATGACCTTTTTGAAACGAGAAACCCGATGTGAGCCACTAGTCAATTCGAAACCTGGTGGCGGATCCATATAGACTTCTTTAGCAAGATCTCCATGGAGAAAGGCGTTCTTCATGTCCAGTTCGAATAGTGGCCAAGATAGATTTGCAGCCAAAGAGATCATCACACAAACTGAATTAAGTTTAACTATTGGAGAGAATGTCTTGAAGTAGTCATGTTATAGGTTTGAGTGTAACCCTTGGCGACTAATCGGGCTTTATACCTATCAAGTGATCCATCTGGAAGGTACTTAATGTTATAGACTTACTGACACTCAACTGTCTACTTGCCCTTGGGTAAGATAACTAGCTCTCATGTATCATTTTGCTTAAGAGCTTGCATTTCTTCCATCATAGCTTGTCTACAGTCAAAACTATTGATGACCTCCTTGAAAGTGCGTGGAATAGAGGAAGATGAGAACGAGGCAAGAAAGGATCTGGAAGTAGGTGATAAGCACCGAAAACATAGTGATGGATACAATGACGAGTACATGACTGACTAAGCTTGCGTATAGCAATAGGGAGATCATCAGAAGAGGAAGGGATAACACTTGGATTTCCATCATAAATGGATGGAATGATGGTAGGCTGATTGGTGGAGGATTTCTTCCTTCCTAGTACACAAGTAATGGTTTGAGAGGGTCAGAAGGATGGGAATCCTCATCCAGTGAGGGGATTGGAAGAGGTATAGGTTGAGGTAACAAGGTCTCCCCTCGATTGGTAAGATGATTGTGTAATGGATGCCCTTCAGATGAGAAGTAGGGAACATCCTTAAAAAATATGACATCCTTAAAAAAAGGGAATCCTCATTGAGCTTAATACTTGTCAATTGATCCATCTGGAAGGTACTTAATGGTATAGACTTACCGGTACCCAACCGTCTACTTTCCCTTAGGTAAGGGAATCAGCTCCTATGTATCATTTTGCTCAAGATTTTGCATTTCTTCCATTATAGCTTGCTTCCAGTCAAAACTACTAATGACCTCCTTCAAAGTGCGTGGAGTAAAGGAAGATAAGACCGAGGCAACAAAGGACCTAGAAGTAGGTGATAAGCACTAGAGCTGGACATCAAGTCGAACCGTGTCAAGTCGAGTTGAACTCCCCAGCTTGAGTTTGGTTCGGCTCGGTGACCAATCCCGTTTGGCCAGCTTGACTTAGCTCAGTCAGCAGCTCGGGCCAGATCGTGCCGAGTTCTAGCAGAGTTTGAGTTGAACTTTTGAGCTGAGTTCGAATTCGAGTTGTCGAGATGAGTTCAAGTTCGAGGTCGAGCTTTCGAGTTAAGGTTGTACTTGTACATAACATTTAATCAATAGCATGATAAAACTGAAAATAAAAAACAACTTACGAATTGAAAAGTAAAAATATTCTAATTACAAACTCGCAAATTTACAACAACATCAGATGCATTTTTTTTTACTGTCATTATTTACTAATTACTAATGGAGAGGAGATTCGTTTGCCGAGTTGCTATCCAATTCTTCATATACGTACTTATTCACCTCTCCTGAATCAGAAGGTGAAGAGAGCTTTTCATCGTGCTCTTGTATAGTTTGAATTAGATTGTTCAAACTTTCTTTTTGAGCAGATTTATATGCAGTTCCTAACACCTTATAAATGCAACAAGACTGAAGAGAAACTTGGATGGTTTGTTACTCTTCTTCTTTTTTATTCGTGTAGCTTCATCCTGCTTTGGCATCATGTTGTCTTGGAGGACGTCGTTAATGTGTAGAAGCCTTTTTCATACTGTTTTAAGGCGAGTTGCAATTGTTCTTCTTCCAATACTAATAATCTAGCTTCATCCTCTGCCTTAGAAAGTTTAGATGGGGGAGTAGAAGGTTTTTTATTCGAATCAATAAGGACCTGAAAAAGAAGTTGGATTTGGTATAGAGAGCCTTGTCAAAATAAGAAAGTACCTTGCTCTCCTCTTATGGGAAAACCTCTTAAAATAACTAAAAGAAAGGAAAAGGAGAGACCCGTGAAAATGGCTAATGCAGGATAATTAACCACTTGCTCTAAAAGGTCGAATTGATAGAGCATGGCGAATCAATCCCTTTATCTCATAGCCCATGCCCTACATTGCATGGGTTAAGACCTCGGCCGAACCCCCCTTGTGGGCCCCACTTCACATGGGTTCCGCTTCACATGAGCCACCTGCTTCACATGGGTGGGCCTGCCTCACACAGGCTGCCCATCCCGAGTGTGCCCCTGCATCCCACAAGCCACCCACTCAAGATTGGTGTGAAAATGCCCCCGCATTAATCACCCTAGTGAGAAGTCTTGAACACGAGACCTCCCTCTATGATGCCACTTTGATGTAGGACAATTAACTGCTTGCTCTAAAAACTTGAATTGATAGAGCATGGTGAATCAATCCCCTTATCTCATAGCCCAGGCCCCACATCACATGGGTTAGGACATCGGCCGAACCCCCCTCGTGGGCCCCACTTCACATGGGTTTTGCTTTACACGAGCCACCTACTTCACACGGGTGGGGCCCGCCTCACATGGGCCACCCACCTCAAGTATGCCCTTGCATCCCACAAGCCACCCCACTCGAGACCGGTGTAAAAATGTCCCAACATTAGTGGCTTATCCCATTGTTTGACTGAGGTAAATACTATTTCTCAAGTTCCATTGCAAACCTTAGGTGCACCAATTTAGTCTCCTACACAACAAGCTTCACCACTTACTAGGAAATCAAACAAAGATGATTGGACAAGCCAGGGAGCCATATTGAACTTTCACGTGCCTCAGCCAACCATATTATGAAATTCTTCCCATGTTATTCGATGGAAGTAGGTAACGCCAAGGAAGTCTAAAATGGTATGATTCAAATGCTTATCGTCCATACCACAAGTGTGAGGACACACAATGGATCACTTTCTTGGTTTGAAGCATATTGTGGAGGATCTTATTGAGCAAAAGAAGATTGAGTTGGAGACTTGGATTCTCGTGACTAGGGTCCTCCAAAATGCCTTATTCATGATGCTCCATCAACTTCAACAGCTACACCCACCGTCAACTTTGTGGAAGTTGAGGATCCTCTCCCATCTTAGCCTTATCGAGAGGGATTGAATTGCGAAAGTAAACCATCCATTGGCAATAACAAAGCTCGAGGACCCGTCACTTTCCGTTGCCTCATCTTGAAGTATAGGCCTTGTCTCAAAGTATAGGAGTTTGATTGACTCTAGCCATAGGGTTGTAGGTCTTAAGGCCACCTGCTCCAACTGAAACTGAGCATTGGTGCTCGCGAGGGGACTACCCACTCCTATTCAAGCAACATGTATACCAATGGGAAATGTGAATGATAAGCCTGCAGTACCTTTGTCGCTTCAAAGGGAAAGTGCTTCTTTCTCTGCATCTAATGATAATGATCGTACTTATTACGTCTCTACAACTCCCATCCCACTTGATTAATCCTCCAAGGAGCACCTCCTATTGATCCTAATGTTGTTCTGTGGAACCATATGTAGTGCTACCGAGGTAGGGAATAAGAATGTCAATGGAAGGTATTACTAGAGATACGCTAATCGAAACATCATCATGCCAGAGGAAACCCATAAGGCAAAAAATACCACCCCTGGCATGTGGAAGAAAACCTGCCAATGAGTATAACATGACCATGCATCTAAAGACTATTTGGGCCCAAGTATCCATTTGGGAGTTGTTAATCACTTTAGCTCATCGGAATGCATTCATTGAAGTCTGGAACAATGCACACATAACACAAGAAGTATCCTCTGAGATCATCGCCTAAATGATTGGCCAGATTCTTTCCCTTTGGGCAATCACCTTTTCTTATGATGATTACCCCTTGATGGAAGAAATCATGGGCAATCCCTTACATTATTAGTGCGACACTGAGACTTGAAGATCTTGATGGTGTTGTTGGATAATGGCTTTGGACTAACCAAGGTATTCAAAATTGGTTACCATTACGCGATACGGCCTCAAAACGGGGCACATCTATTTTTTGGGTTTGTAACGGTCGTTACAGCGCCGTAACGGCCGTTACGGTACCGTAACAACGGTTACAAGCCATTACCCTAAAGAAAATGGGAGAAAAAGAAAAAGAAAAAAACCCTTTTTTCTTTCTTTTCTTCTTCTTCTTCTTCTTTTTCTTTTTAGGCTGTTGCAACGGCAACAGTTGTTGCCCTCTCTCTCTCTCTCTCTCTCTCTCTCTCTCTCTCCCTCTTTTCAGTTCCCTCTCTTCTTTCCCTATATTCTTTTCAGTTTCCCTCCCTCTCTCTCTCTCCCTCTCTTCTTTTCATTTTTGGTCTAGGAAAAAATGAATGGACTGCAGCCACACACTTCAATTTTTTTAATGCTTTGCAGTGCACTTGCACTGTTTTGTTACGTGGGGCTCACCTTGATGTGTAGTATATCCATGCCGTCCATCAATTTTTCATGTTCATTTTAGGGAACGATCCTTGAAATGAAGGGATCTAAATCTCAATTGGACCACACAGTTGGGATTGAATGCCCACTGTTAAAATCTTCGTAGGGCCCACTATAATGTTTATCTTCCATCAAACCTGTTAATAAGGTTACACAGACCTTGACCTTGATGTAGGGAGAACACAAATAACAGCTTGATCCAAAAAAAAAAATGTCTCAATAAATTTTTAATGGTGGGAATTAAATCCTTATTTTGTGGTCCACCTAAGATTTGGATCAGCCTCATTTTTTGGACCATGACCTAAAATAAGTTGGCAAAAGGATGGATCACATGGATATACAACAAATGCATTGAGGCGAGCCGCACTTTTAAAGGGATACTAGTGGTCCACCGAAGATTTAGACCTACCTTAAATTTTGGACCATGCCTTAAAATGAGTTGGCAAAATGGATTGATGGCACGGATATACGAATACATCAAGGTGGCCCACTTGGCCCACTAATGGTCCACCTGAGATCCAATTTACCTTAATTTTTCCAATGCCCTTAAATGAGTTGCCGAAATGGATGGATGACAATAATATATAATACATAATTGAGTGGACCCTAGTACATGGCCCTAAAAATTTATACATGAGGTATATATCAACTCAAAATTAACCAATTAATTTTTACGACCATTATTGCTAAGTCACAATCCCAAAGTTAAATTGTTTGAATAATTTTCACCATTAGTTTGCAGACACTTTGATGCAGGACACATAATTTAATGCTAACATGCAACTTGGAGATTATGAGAGAGTCCATAAAGTAATTAAATTAACAAAAGATGCTAATCTACCAAGTAATTAAGAGTAAATAATATGAAATAAAATCTAATTTAACCTAAATCACATGCCCGCATGCTAAGAAATCACATAAATCAATTAAAACTAGGACCGATAGAAAGAACTTCTAATTTAGCATAGGCACGCTCTGCACTCAATGAACAGATTTATAGGTTTTATGATTAGGGTAGGTAAGTTTTATGATTAGGGTAGGAAGGGGAAATCTGATATTTGGAAAAGTAGGGTTCACAGGAATTGGGGATTTTGGAATTAGGGTTTTTAAGAAATTGGAGAATATAGGAAATTGAAGATATATGGTTTAGAAGGTTATAATGGAAGGAAAAGAGGGAGACGAGAAGAAGAAGAATACCTTTTGAAGAAGAGAGGAATGATGTAAGAAGAAGCATACCCTTCGAAGAAGAGAAAGAGGAAGGATTTATCTTGGGGAATCCACCACCAAATAAGCTTCTACCCTTCCATAAATTAATTAAAAGGGAGGGTTTAAAAAAAAAAAAAAAAAACTCTAGAAAATAAAAAGGAAAATTCCTTTACACAAGAGAGCTTCTTTCTTCTTCTTTTTTTCTTCTCAAATCTCCACTAGGGTTGGAACTCTACCTTCCCTGTTCTTTTGTAATTAAAAATTCGGAATTGAAATCTAGCATAATTACAACTATGCCACTCACTTAAGTAACCCATCATCCAAAATAAGAAAATTAAAACATATATTATTAATCTCAACCATCAAATAACTCCTAAAAATAACAAAAAAATATAAAGATAGTAAGATCAGAGTCCAAGGGGCCCAAATCTAAAAGATTTGCTGGCCCGATGGCCTGATCTACAAGCCCAACGGTTGGATCGATACGAAATAGAAATCTTATGACTAAAATGATCTTCTAAGTAACTCACATGCATCATCCCAAGGTGAGGTCTTCTTAATGCTCGTCCAATGCATGTGGGATCTTCAAAATGGCCTGGCGGGCCCTATTTGGAACTCATCTCCCATCCACAAAGAAAGCTACACTGATGTGGGTGGTTGTCTCCGTCTCTGGTATACTCGAGTAGGTCCTCCGATGTCCCCATCACACTTGTTTTTTGAAATATGACCATTTGATATTTTTAATTTTTCACTGTCCAATAAATGTCCACCAATCGATTAGTGTGATAAGTGCCAATAGATTGCATTAATTTGAGGCTAGTTTGGGGCATCAAATGGTACCCAAATCGGCCCTGAATCGACAAAACTACTTACCCCAATTTAATTTTAATTTTTTAAAAGATCTATGGGCTAAAATGATATCAAATTGTTAGGTATATGAATTACATCATAGGATACAAAAGTCTTTAAACTCTTATATATTGAAATGAAATGTATGTGAGTCACGAAGTATGCAATGCACCAGTACTATAAATAAAAGGAAAACTTGAAAATATAAGATGTTTTGGTATTACATTCATTATAGTAAATTTATATAGATATTATATAGTTAGAAAACTAAATATAAAAGGTTTGTAGTTAATTTCAAGTTGTCAGGTTCATAAATCCATTAGACAGCCCGATATAACATTCTCACCAAAGATTGGACTGTTACACCACCATAAACATGTTCAAAATTACAAATGAATGCATATTTGAGATATTTAGAATATTTTGGATTTAATGAATATTTTTCCAGATTTTTCTGACAAATTTTTTTTAACCGCTACACACCTTGTATCGGCCGATACGGGGCGTATCCGTATCAGCCCGTCGTTACTGCACCGGAACACCCTGGGACTAACTGTATGCCCCCTACAAACCGCAACGAAATTAGGAGTAAAATTGTCATCCATCAAACCTATCAAGATGCGTCCGGGTCTTTGACAATACGAAACACAAAGTGATTGGGAAATATATCTTGAAATTGGGATAGGCACTGACAAATTCAATATCTCATTTCAAGTACTTGATATTCAAGTCATGTTACAATTGTTGCTCGGGTGGCCTTGAATTCATGAGGTCGTGTAATACCTTCATCTCTTCAGTAGAGGGTCAAGCATGTCTCAAGAAATTAGATTATTACAATCTTGGTTGAAACCATTCTCCTATTAGAATCTTCGTCTAAAAAGGAGCCTGAAGTTCCTGTTATTAACACGTAGTAGTTGAACGAAGATATTCCTTGTCATAGTTTCCTAAGTGTTCATCTCATCCCCTTTAAGCCTCTTAAGGTCAGTGATTGTGTTTTCTTCTTACTGGAAAGAATTGTGGCTCATTTTAGAGCCAAGCACTAAGATTGCGCTTATGTCATTTTAGTGAGGAATCACCCATGAAGGGATCGAGATACCATGCGTCTCAAGGAAAGGGAAGACGAGGGAGATACAACACTTTTGTGAATGCAGGGGTTGTTGATCCTAATAGCATGGCAAGTGGATTATCCATCGCACAATTGCAAAAGGCTTTTGGCAAGTTTTAGCCTGAAAGGTAAGGAAAATGTAAATTATGGTGGGTTTGATGTGCCAGTGTCAGAGCACCTCATACATATGGTAAGACAAGGTGGGTCTAATCATGACATATAGTTGGAGCTCGACCTTGTTGATATCATGAACATCCATTTAGAAGAATGTTCTCCTCTTAACCCATACCCATAGTCAGACATAAAGTAAGGTGAGAATTGGTTCGCCGTCCCCATGGTGATAGAAGCAACTAGTGTGCCTAGAAAGGGCGCTGGCCTTTAGAAAAAAAGTCATTGTAAATAGTTGAGAAAAGCTCAAGTAGGCTTTTGAGATTTCTTGGTTTACCATGTTGCTCTAATTAGAATCCCAAAAGTTTAAAAATTTGCCAAAAAATTGAGAAAATAAGAAAATCCTCTCTCTCTCCCTCTCTCTTTATATATATATATATAAAGAAAATCTTCAACATCTACAAAAGTAAGAATTTTTTCAAAAAATTCTCAAAGTAACAAAAATTTGAAATTGCTTCAAAATGTCGTGAATTTTGAGATCGATGCTTATGAGTTTGTGGATTTTGATATCATGGTATAGAAGAATCCAAGGATCGGGAAGACAGAGATCCGATCCTTAAGTTTTAGGACCTTTGAAGAAAATTTGTGGATAAGACCAACATAGTGCCTTAAGACTTTGAAATTGTCAATTTGGGCACCGAAGAAGACTCGAGAAGCATCAAAATTGGTAGATCTATGGCTCTAGGAAAATTAGAGAGCAATGAAGACTTTATTTCACGATATGATGCATTAGGAAATACAGGTATATGTCGATGACATGATTGTGAAATTGAAGGATGTGGAGGGACATTTCAAGAATTTGAGAAGTTGGATCCGCATGTAAAGTATGAACTCCGGCTCAATCCTTAAAAATGTGTTTTCAGTGCATCATCAGGCAAGCTTCTAGTCTTCATGGTCAGTGAATAAGGGATTAGGGTAGAATGTAGATGAAAGCAAGCAAAGGGCCATTTTGGAGAGGCCTCCCCCTCAAACAGAGAAAGAAATTCGCAGCCTCCTAGGAACAATCAAGTATATCAGGCGTTTCATTGCCTAGATGATTCCCATTTATGAATGCATCTTCAAGTTGCTCAGGACCCGTGTGAGTAGAAAAACGATTGCAAAGCAGCCTTCTATAAGATCAAGAAATATCTCTTGAACCCTCCCGTGCTTTTACTGCCAGTTCCAAGGAGGCCTCTTCTTTTATACCCTATCAGTCAATGATACTTCTATTATAGGGTGTGTGATTCAGGTATAGTGGGCAATATATTATCTTAGTAGGAAGTTCATTGATTATGAATCAAGATATATGATGTTGGAAATGACTTCCTAGCTCTAGTTTGGACTACTCAAAGATTGCGGCAATACATGATAGCGTATTCTACTATCTTGATCACTCAAATGGATCCCCTCAAATACCTCTACGAGAAGCTAGCATTAACAGGGAGGTTAGTAAGGTGACAATTATTGTTATCCGAATTTGACTTATTTTACTCAAAAGGCGATTAAAGGGTAGGCGTTGGCTGATCAACTTGCACAACATCTACTTCCAAATTACTGCCCCTTGAAGATGTACTGTCTAGTTGAGGATATTGTATGTATCGAGGAAGAAGAACACATGTCAAATTTCTAGATTATGTTCTTTGATGGTGCAATGAATAACAAGGGTGTAGTGGGGTAGGGGCAATATTGATATCGCTTAATGATATCTCGGTACTGATCTCCTAGAAGCTTGCGATCGGATGTAGAGACAATTGATGCAGGACACATGATTTAATGCTAGCATGCAACGTGGAGATGCTAACAAAAGATAAAATAAAGGAGATGCTAACGCATGATTTATAAAAGAATCCATAAAGTGATTCAATTAACAAAGGATGCTAACCTACCAATTAATAAAGAGTAAACAATATGAAATAAAATCTGATTTTACCTAAATCACATACTCGCATGCTAAGAAATCACACAAATCAATTAAAACTAGGACCGATGGAAGGATATAACTTCCAATTTAGCATAGGCACGTTCCACACTCAATGGACAGATTTGTAGGTTTTATGATTGAGTGTGGAAAGGGGAAAATCCGAAATTAGGAAAATTAGGGTTCATGAGAATTGGGGATTTTGGAATTACAGTTTTTAAAATTAGGGTTTAGAAGGTTGTAATAGGATGGAAAAGAGGAAGACGAGAAGAAGAAGAATACCTTTCGAAGAAGAGAGAGGAAAGATGTAAGAAGAAGAAAACCTTGAGAAGTTTGTACCCTTCCACGATTCAATTGGAAGGGAGGTTTTTAATTTTAATTTTTATTTTATAAAATCTTAGAAAACAACAAAGAAAATTCCTTCACACAAGAGAGCTTCTCTCTTCTGTTTTCCTTTTCAAATCTCCACTAGGGTTGGAACTCCACCCACCCTATGCTTTTATAATTAAAAATTCAGAATTAAAATCCAGCATAATTACAACTATGCTACTCACTTAAGTAAAATGACCCATCATTTAAAATAAGAAAACTAAAACATATATTATCAATCTTAACCATCAAATAACTCTTAAAAATAATAAATAACATAAAGAAAGCAAGATCAGAGTCCAATGGGCCATGATCTAAAAGATTTGGTGGTCCGATGGCCCGATCGACAAGACCCAATGGTCGGATCGACACAAAATAGAAATTCTATGATTAAAATGATCTCCTAAGCAGCTTGCATGCATCATCCCAAGCTAGGGTCTTCCTGATGCATGTCCAATGCATGTGTAGTTTTCAAAATGGCCTGGCGGGCTCCATCCGGAACTTGTTTCCCATCCACAAAGAAAGTTGCGCTGATGTGGGTGGTCGTCGCCGTCTTTGGTACGCTCGAGTAGGTCCTCTGATGTCCCCGTCAACAATGTTGCAAAATATGATGCTTGTCTTGCCGGGTTAAGGGAACCCATCATGCTTAGGATCAAGAAGTTAAAGGTACACAAAGATACGTTACTAATTATCAGCCATACGAATGGGGATTTGAAGACTAAAGAAGAAAAGCTAATCCCATGCCATGTTAATCTCAAAAGCTTGATTGGGGAATTCAAAGAGATCTCGTTCACCTAAATGTCTCGGATGAAGAACCAATTTGCATATGCCTTCGCCACTCTTGCATCAGTGATTGAGATCCTTGAAGGAGTAGATCACTAGACCATCACGGTAATCTTTTGTAGGTTGCAAACTGACAACAACACCATGGGCTAACTTCAATAGAAATTAAGGACAACATACACAGATGTTGATCCTTTAAAAGAAAAGAAAAGAAAAGAAAAGAAAACACAATCACCATACGTGGAACTTATTGATGGATAGAAGGGCGGGCCCTTTAAGGTTGGAGGTAAGATTCTATAGAGAATGCTCTTGTGCAATTGTGTGGGGAATTTGAAAAGGAAGTAACAAAATGATCTTTGAACATTTTACCATGTACTTGGGTTGTATTTTCTGTAGGATTAAAATGCCCTTGGTCTACCGACTATCTTCATGTTTAGAAAGGGTTAATTGAAGATTTTCCATGGCCTTCCTTAAAATTGAGTTCTTGGGCCCTTTTATACTCGGGGTGGTGGAACCTCAACATTGATGGAAGATCTATAGGCAAGTAGGGCCATTAGGGACTGAGGATGTACTCAATTAAGATCATCGTGGAATCAATTTCACCTTCTTTAGGATGTCGGGGTTGAGTTCCTTGAATAGAGTGGAGCTTTGTGCCATTCGAATCATTGTGGAGATCATTACAAGTTGAGTTGTAGGGGCATGTGTTTTCAGTGAATCATATGAGGATCATCATCATTGACGCAGAGGACTACTATGTGGACCATTTAGGTCGAGCCAAAGGCCAAGATGTTTGGCACCTCCCCAGAGGATACACATTTTTAACCCCCGAGGATTGTACCAACCTTCCTATGGATAGATCCAGAAGTCTAGGTCATTCTAGGGTCTATACCACTTGGATTTATTAAATTTGAAAATAGAGTTCACCAAAAAATTCTCCTTGATCCCATACACCATGGTATTAAATTTTAGCCCCAATGGACCTGAATTAGACCCGGTGGGCCCTATGGCCCAACTATCTATCTAGATCACGTGCAACAATTTTTGGTCCACTTCTGGATACCGAACAATATTAAAACTACGTGGAGTTGGTCCTATTTGAAAGCTAATCATGTTAGCCTTCCAATAAGCACAAGAATGCATAAATCCATATCATAGGATCAAATGCGATCTATTTAGTTGATCCTTATCAGGAGCCACCCTCCAACTTCACATACATGTGAGTTATGTTTTTGCACTGATTTTCTCACCAATTCTTGCCTTGTTATTGTTATGATTTTGCTCCTTTGTGTAATTGGCATGGCCAAGTGTTAGTATGTGCAGTATTCAAATTGTCGGCGAAAAGTCGATAATATCGACGATATTATCGGTGTCGCCAACCCTGCGACACCGAAAACCCATTTTTTCGTTTCTCTCCTAGTTGTCAGCAAAATATCGGCTAAATATCAGCGATTTTTTTTATATGGGCGATATTATCGAAATACGGGTGATATCATCGGGGTTGCGTGAATAAATCGGAAGAAAAATCGAAATATTGGGGCTGAAATTGCGTGAATACGTAAAAATTGGGAAAAAAAATAGGAGTGATTTACGTACCTGGTTAATCGGAAGTTGGAATAGGAGGATCTTCTCGAATCTCGATCGACAGAGCTGGTACAGATTTAGGGATTTGAAATCTCCCGCAAAACCCTTCGCATCTCATCGTCTCCCCGCAAAACCCTCCTTAGGGTTTTTTTTTGGTTTTTCCCTCAAGCGAAAAACCCTCTCGCAGTCGCACCGGCCTAATCTAAGGTTTTCTTGGGAAATCGGTTACCGAGTACGCTTTTATCGTACTGACTAAACTTAGTTGGGCCCACCTTGGATGTATGTGGTCTATCTACACCGTCCATCTGTTTTTCCATCCACTTTAAGGGGTTTATCCCAAAATTGAAGCAAATCCAAAGATCAAGTGGATCATACCACAGGAAATGGTGGGTATAATGATTTCAACCGTTGAAACCTTTCTAGGCCCAACCATGATGTATGTATCTTATCCATTCTGTTCTTCCATTTTTACGGATCATTTTAAGGTTTTATCCCAAGATTGAGAGGGATACGAATCTCAGGTGGTCCACACCACAAGAAAATAATAGTGATTGGATATCTACCATTTAAATCCTCCTAAGGCCCACTGTACTGTTTATTTGACATCCAATCTGTTAATTAGGCCATACAGACCCAGATGAAGGGAAAAAACAAAGATCAGTTTGATCCAAAACTTTTATGGCCCCCAAAATTTTTTTAATGGTCTAAGTTCATTCAAAACTGTTTCCTGTAATGTGGTCCAATTGAGATTAGTATATACCTCATTTTTTTTTTCTCATACCACAAAATGATCTATAAAAATAGATAGACGGTATGGATGAAACACATAAATCGTGGTGGGCCCACATAGCACCAACCACCAGCCATCCAGTAGCAGTAGCAAATCTGTATCAGCGAATGAGCGTGCGGATCACCTACCGCCCGGTCCATTCGGAGCTCGGTAAGGGGAGGATCCAAGGGCCACTGAGGGACCACCGTGATGTATGAATCTTATCCACACCGTCCATCCATCTTTTCATATCATTCTAGAGTACTAGACCAAAAATAAATCATATCAAAGGCTCAAGTGGACCACACCATAGGAAGCAATGATGCTAAGGATGCCCACTGTTGAAACCTTCCTAGGGCCCACTGTATTGTTTATTTTACATACAACCCTTTGATATGATAATATACACCTAGATGGAGAGAAAAAAACAAATATAATCTTGATTTAAAACTTATGTGGCCCTTAAGAATTTTTCAACAGTATTAATTTAATTACCACCGTGTGGCCCATTTGATATTTAGATATTATGCATTTGTTGGATAATGTTTTAAAATCATATGAAAAAATGAATGGACGGTGCGGATAAATTTCATACATCACGGTGGCCTCTCGAGGGCCATCGGATCCTCCACGCGCGTGGGATACCGGACTCGGATGAAAGCGGATTGCCTACTGAGTTATTCAGTACCCTCTTATGGTACTGAGTAAACTCTATTGGCCCCACTGTGAATTCATGTGATTTATCCACACCGTTCATACATTTTTACAGATTATTTTAAGGGTTGAGCCCAAAATTGAAGTATATCAAAAGCTCAAGTAGACCATGCCACAGGAAACAGTGGAAGTATTGATTTCCACTGTTGAAACCTTTCTGAGGCTCCCAATGATGTTTATTTTTCATCCAAACTGTTAATAACATAAAAAAGATATGGATGAAAGGAAAACACAAATATCATATTTATGTAAAACTTATGTAGCCACGTAGAACTTTTCAACTGTAGAATTCAATTCACACTGTTTCCGATGGTGTGTTCCACTTGAGATTTGGATATTCTTAATATTTGGTTTAAAGATATAAATTTATATGATAAAACGGATGGACGACATTGATACCGTGCATGAATGACGGCGGGCCCCACAAAGTTTATTCAGTACGCCTGGCATACTAAGTTACTCAGTATGCAATCCGCTTCCAAAGTGGATTGGCTGGTGTAACACAAACCAGTGTGTTGACGTCACCAAGTTCTGTGGGTCCCATCATGAGGTATAAGTTATATCCAAACCGTCCTTCCACTTGGTGAGCTTGTAAGTCTTGATCTGAAAAATAAGACAGATCCAAAAATCAAGTGGACTACACTGTAAAAAGCAGTGGAGGATTGAACGCCCTACGATTGATACCTTTTTGGGGTTCACATAAATTTTGATGTGGGAAAGTTTTGGTGCATAAGCATTGATGCTGAGGCCCATCATATAAACAGTTTGGATCACCGAATCATGGGACACCATACAATTACAAACTGAAAGAAAAATAAAATAAAATCTGAAAATTGGTCAAAAGTACAAATTCAATGGGCAAAATCAAACAGTTAAGATCAACTGGATCTATGCACTTCCATCTGTAATTTGTGTACATTAAGGAGCTCAAATGGCACTATATGTACCAGCATGGCAAATTGAGATGAGATCCAATCCATCCATCATTGGGTCCACTTGAGCTTTGGACATCCTTTTGGCCCCTATTAAATGGAAACTTATCATTTAATACATTCTTTTTGTAAATTTTTTATTACTCAATATGTAAATATGTGTATTCATGCATGTCCTGAAGTTTCACTGAAAAATTCCACCATTTTCTCTATGTTTCCACCATTTTCCCTGCATTTTCAGTTATCGGCGATAACGATATTATATCTTTATCTCTGCCCAGCGAAACTTGTAGCGATACCGACAACTCGAACACTGAGTATGTGATAGGTTAGAAGGATCAATTGGGCCTCATATCAGGTTTAAAGAACTCTGACACTTGGGAATTTCTTTGCTGATTACAACTACCTGTGTAATGCGCAAAGTGCGCTTGTTTGTGCTGATTTTCTCCCATCTGCAGTGCAATGTATTCACTTGTGTCTTCGTATAGTTAGCGTAGCCTATGTGGTCATGCGTTGAATGTTGATTGGTTGTTTTGTGCACCCCACGTAGAGCCAAAAGTCTAAAAGAATAGCAAAAAACATTAGTGGTAACTGCACTAGTTGTATTTTTGGGTTTGTGTGTGTGTGTGTTTTTTTTCTTTTATTCGATTGGTCTTTATTCAAATCTCATATTGTTGATTGATTTTTATTATTTTTTTCTTTTTTTTTTTTTTTTCTTTTTTCTTTTGTTATTGTTGATTGATTGAATTCTATTGATCAATAGGTTTTGTGAGTCTGAGTTGAATTTTGTAAAGACTCCAAAAGTTATGAAAGTCCTCATGTTAGGGGGCCGTAGTTTTGGTTGTTTTTCTTTTTCTTTTTCTTTTTTATTATTTATTTAAAGAGAAAAGGAGAGAGGGTTCTAATCCTTTGTTTATCGTTGGGTCCCACCTATATCAAGCCTGTAAACTGAGACCATCCTGTCATTTGTGGTTTTCATGGCCTTTTATTAACAAAACTCTTTGTCAAATTGCTGCCATTGTGATCACCAAGGCAAGAGGAGCCTCTATTTGCAGCGAAAGGGTTCCTCTCGACATTGTGATCATGTCAGAAACGAATTGATGACGAGTTTGTTAAGGAAAGAGCCTCGATAATCATCAACAGGCAAGACGTTCGATCTTTGGAACACATCAGGTGGTTCAATTTACGGGCTTGAGATGGTAAGACCTGATCATAAACAATGGAGTAGTGTCCTCTCTCATTCTCTCTCTTACAAAGAGGAAGAAAACCTGGAAAAGCAACTAAAATTATGGCCTCTAACGTGAGGTGCCTCTTTTGTAACTTTTAAGAGTCTTTACACAATTCAACTCAAACTCAAATTGCTCAAACCTATTAACCTACATAACATACACTCAAATTCATTCAACTCACTTGAGAAAAAAAAAAGATTAGACTAAAGACAAACCGAAGAATATATAAAAAAGAAAACAAGCTCAAATGATAGCTAGGGCAATAACCACTATTTATGCTTTCCCTATTATAGTGTGCTTTAGCTCCATGTGAGGTCCATGAAATATCTCCTAGCAATCACCATTGAACACATGACCATATGGACAACATATCCGTATGAATACACGAGTGAATACATCATAAATGTGAGGTAAAATCTACATAAACATGCACTCTTTGTACATTATGTAGGTGCATGTAATCATGTCAAAGAAAATCATAGTTTAGAAGTTATTTAAATACTATGGAGGGCCCATTTGATCCTTCTAACCTATCATGTATTGGTGCTTAGCCATGCTAGCCGTATAAAGGAGAGAAATCGTAACATAAACAAGGGAGGAATTGTCGCACCCTAAATCTAGAAACCATAAATGTTACTTTCTAACTCACAAATCCGACGTTGACAGAGGCAATCCTCTTAACATGTGTATACTCTCATAGCATGTTTGAGCGTTGTCGCCGCCAATAGTAGGTTGCTTCCAAGCTCAAACCATTTGAAACTGATTGCTACTTTTTTTCCCTTGTTATTGATAGAGTGGTATTCTTCGCCCCTGTCAAACAAAGTAGAGGGAGAGAATTGGATGAGAGAAGGAAAAAGGGCAAAGGCCAGTCTGATGGTAGAATTGCTGACACGTTGACTGTGACTGCCTTTGAGACTATCAAATATAACCCCAACGGTCTAACCCTAGGGCGGACCCCAACCGAAAGACGCTAGACGAACTACCGACAAGAAAGATAAAGAAAGCAACTGGACTGCCTTGCCGTGGGAGAGTCTTTCTTCAATGAGAATAAAGATTGTTTTTTTTTTTTTTGGCAAGACAAGAAAGGAACTCACCCTTTGACACCAAGGTATAAGAGTAGATTGCTGGCAATGACTTGGTGAAGGGAATCTATGAGAGAAGGTTCTCGAACCGGGTTGCAACCGAATAGAGCGCGGTGCCCCATGATGTACTAAGTCATTCAGTCGTTAAACATCACGAGCTTATGCCAATAGGGGCGGGATCACCTCAGCCACTGGGGCTACTAGAACGATGGGAGCAACCGGGTGTTGCTGTTGAAGCTTCTGTAGTAAGAAGCTTTGCCTTGGCAGCAGCAACCTTCGACTTTTAATTTCCATGTGCTCCGCACTTCTCCTTATGTTAGAGGGGGAATCCTTGGTTGCTTGAACAACTCCTCGTAGTTTTTCCTCCTCTTTAGTGCGGTCAATTTCCCTCACAACAAAATAAAGTTCTCTCCTTCAATTTGAGCTCCTGGTGCCGCTTATTGCAAATCTCTTCCTTCCATCGCAACCCTTCCTCTTTTTCCCGGATCTTTGTCCAAGACCAGGTTGGCCTGTTCATCCTTGAGACAAGCTTATTGGGTCTCAAAGGCTACTCCTTTTAAATTTGGTTGTCTTCTCTATGAGTTGGATCTCTTTGGCTTCATTCTCAACTTTTTTGCTTTAGAAAATATGTTTGCCCATCTTGTAGAGCTTTCTCTCTCTTAACCATCCGTACACTATATGTGGCAGATTCAAAGGATCCGATGAATGAAATTGCGGTAGAACCGCTATTACTAAAGTATGGAAGTATGTCCAAATGTCCTAGAGGGGGGTGAATAGGACTTTTCAAAAATTATTTTCCTATAAGAACAGTCAATGCCTAAGTTTAATCAATATGAGTAAAGCAAAGTAACTTTATGGCATCCAGGCCAATAGAGGGTAAAAAACACAGGCTTACCCAAGATTTACATGTAAAGAACAAGCCTATAAGGATAGTGTATGTGATAGTGTGTGGGATGTGATTCCTATCAGTACTTATACATTTACTAAATCATGCATCATAATAATAATTTGATAGACATAAGCATAATTAGATTAATGCACAAAAACAATACCAAACACAATCATATATAGTGGTTCGACTACTTGCTTACTCCACTCCCAGCGGACACACTCTCTCTTAGAGTGTACCGGATTTCACTATCCAATGGTTTTAAATTAGGTTAACTATGAACCTTCAGAACCTATACAAGGTTAACTAAGGGACCTACACAAGGTTGCCTTAGGTGCCTACATAAGGCGACAAGTCCTACATGAGGACACAACTTGGAGCCTACACAAGGTAACACGTCCTTTACACGGACTATATGTCTTACACAAGGACAACGTATTCTCCTGTCGGAGGCCTACAAATAGGTCTTGGTGAGTTTGTCACTCAAACTCTGAATCTCAATCCTATATAATGAAAGGGCTTCAGACTCAATGGACTCCTTATACTTACAAATAAGTGAGTGAGCTCCTTTCTCGCACAATCTGAAAATCTTACAATGTTGAGGAAGAGCCTTCAGCTCCCTTGAACTGCAACTGCTTCTGATGCTTCGATCAATGCTCCGATGATGTGAGGTTTAGGGTTTTGTTGTTCTTCTCTATTTAGATGATATGATTTAAACACAGAGAAGATTCCCATGAGCTATGCATTCAAGAGTTCCAACACAAGGATTTGCCTATGATAGGGTTGTTAGAAACTCATTGAATCCTAGAGTTCATAATTCAATCCAAGCAATGAAGATGTTGAGTAAGTGTTTGTGCCAAAGATTGAATGATTAACTCTAATGGGAAAGAGGGAATGAGGAAGAGGGTATTAACTCTTGAAGCAACTCTCTCAAACTCTCTTAGATTCTAGCTCATTTTACAAGTAGCAAGCCATGTATATTTATAAAGCTGAAATCCCAACTATAAAAAAAGGGGCAGAAATATGATATTGTTGATGCCATCGAACCTTCTTCGATTGCATCAACTTCTTACACAAGATATTCAATTGGGTTTAGGACAAATTCTATCCGATCTCATTGAGTATTCTTCGAGGACATCGACGTGCACTTGATGCCATCGAGACTCCTTTTTGAAAAATACACAGGTTGATGGACAGTTTTGTCCCTTGTTCAATTCCATCGATCAGACCTTCGAGTCATCGAGATTTGAATTTCGATGACATCGAAGGGTCTTCGATGTGCTCGAAGAAATTAGATTTTCCTTGAAAGCTTGCTAGATAAAGCGGAGTTAGTTTCGATGTAATCGAGCTGTATTCGATGCCATCGATAACTTACTCTCGATGCCATCGAAAAGGGTTCAATTACATCGAGGAGCACTTAGAGTATATTTGGATTTTGGAAGAAGTAAGCCCAAGGTCAATGCAATCGACAATTCCTAGCATGTTTTCATTTTGTTGCTGGACAATTTGGACATGTATTTAATGCAATCGAACGATGTTCGATGGCGCATCAAAGATGTCCTCGATTGCAGTTTGATGCAATCGATAGGGCATATATTTTTCCTGTTTTGTTTCATACTTCTTCCAATACTCAAGGTGCAAACAACTCAAACTTACCAGAAGATTTTTAAGTAGTTTTTAGGGTAAGTTGGGTTTTTACGGGGACATACCTATCAGGGTTTGTTTTGGGTTGATGAGGCTTTTAGCTTACCTATTAAGTACGATTGTATGCCTTCGTCTTTGATGAGTCTTGGGCTTGATGTCTTCAACTTAGGGCTCGCTTGACTGACAGACTCAACACTCACTTATATTGACAAACAAGGGCACTTTTAACAAATTTAGCATCTAGCTGCTGCCTTATGCGATTCTTTGACTCCATGCCTATACATATGTATATATTTGTGCAATGTTGTCACACCCCGAGTTCGGCGAGCGGGCTCTCCAAATTCCCGCACTCTGAACCCAGTTTGCAATAGTAAAATGTTTCCAATTCCAACTATCACGTCCCAAACTTTTACCCCTCCAACTAATGCTTTTTAATTGATATCTCTATTCATTCACTTTAAACTAGATGGCCCACATCATCATCATCGTCGTCGTCGTCGTTGTCGTCATTGTCACCATTACCACCATCATCACCACCGTCACCACCACCACCACCACCACCACCACATGCAAGGGAACTAGAGAAGACATGCATTTGTATTTGTAGTACAATGAAAGCTACCTTATAAACAATGTTAATCTGCTTAACCTTATCCTATCCAAACTAGGTTACCATATTTTATTGACCCTGTTCCCCAGGCCACACCAATTTGGGCTGGGTATACAGTTAACCCCATGGATCAAAGTAAAACCAAATAAAATAAACCTGCATATAGTGCAGTATAGCCTTAATATTTTTTCTAACTAATATTCATAATTGTTTCTTTTCTCTGAAAACAGGAACCACAAGTAATTTAAATAATGTATTTTCCCTCATGAGTTATGTCTAATAGCTTACTATCATGCAGCTATATAAAAAGTGGATCTTGAGGACAATAGAAGACACATGGAACCTTTTTGAGAAGAAGTTTACTTCGCTTTGGAACGATAACAGGGATGGGAATGGAGAGGCATATCTTGCGGCCATATATAACAATGCTGAGCTGCAGCTGCTTGTACAGAAGAAGTACATGAAAGATTTGTTCCATGACACTCTTGGATTTGGTGCTGTCAAAATGATAAGGTGACATACTGCACACATCCTTGCATTTATTTTCTGTAGGCTTCTGTCTTTCCATTGCATTGGAGGTCATGTTCATAAAATTGAACTTAAATAAATTTAGCATGGGAACTGCCATGTTTGTTAGAGTTTATGTGGGATTGTTATACCAGAAAATATTTCGGCTAGCATTCTGTTGAATCTTTGGACAAGAAATAATTGAGCCTTTCCAAGAGAAATTAACCTTGACTTATTCAAAGATCATAAAATTGGCATTTTCACAATATTCAAATGTTGTTTATTCTGCATAGAAAGATTATCAATTCAAACCAGATTAATTATAGAGACTAGAGGCTCGGTATATGTACAATATGCTTATACTTGCAAAACTGTATATGTGGGTGGCACATGTTTCAGTCATCTAGAACTTTGAGCTGATTGGTCCCACCATCGATGGGGCATACCAGAAAATTGAACTTAAATAAATTTAGCATGGGAACTGCCATGTTTGTTAGAGTTTATGTGGGATTGTTATACCAGAAAATATTTTGGCTAGCATTCTGTTGCATCTTTGGACAAGAAATAATTGAGCCTTTCAAAGAGAAATTAACCTTGACTTCTTCAAAGATCATAAAATTGCCATTTTCACAATATTCAAATGTTGTTTATTAATATTTTACTGCATAGAAAGATTATCAATTCAAACCAGATTAATTATAGAGACTAGAGGCTCGGTAAATGTACAATATTCTTATACTTGCAAATCTGTATGTGTGGGTGGCACGTGTTTCAGTCATCTAGAACTTTGAGCTGATTGGTCCCACCATCAATGGGGCATACCCAAAAATCCTTCAAGAAAAGAAGGCCAAAGATTGGAGGGTTGTGATTTTCCAACTTTGGAGATTCTGCGCACAGTAAGACACTTCAGATCAACAGTTTGGATCAATAAACCATAGGTCCCACTCCCACATATACGGAGGTGAAAGCATCAACCAACTGTATAATTCTGAGGTTCAATGAAGACAGAATATATATTTTATTTTATTATTTATTTATTATTATTATTTTTTTATGTCAAAGTCCTTGTTTACTTCACTTTTCTGACATTTCCTTTTTGGTGCTGAAACTTGATATATACTAAAGTTTGTGGAATTTTCCACCCAAAAAATTTAATAATTCAGAAGGGTGCCCCTGATATGAATTTTGGGTGCTATGGTCAGTGTTGTCAAAATTCTACGATTTATGATTCAAGATTTACGATTTGAGTCGAATCTTAAGCAAAATGATTTGAATCCCACCTTTGAATCCCTTCTTATATGGATCTTACGATTTATGATTCAAATCCCAATATAGATTCAAATTATACTTATTTTGTTCTATTTTACGCTTCCCTTGGCTTTCAATTTATGTTTTTAATTTGGTGGGGCTTTAAGAATCATTTAGAAAAAAACGTTTTAAAAAAATAAGAGGAAGAATCATTTTAATTTATGATTTGTTACTTTTTAACTAGTCGAAACACGAAATTGATGTATGACTTATCTAGAATGTTTTTATGGGCGGTTATGATCATGTTGACTTATATATATTGTGGAATGATGGTTAGAAATCAAAATTTCCTTTTTCGTCGGTCTACGGAATCAAATGCCGCTTTTCCAATGCAATTCTACATTCAAGAAAGGTAAAAAGAACATAAATTATTAAAGGACCCTAGTATGCTTTTTAAGGAAAAATTCTCGAAAAGACAGAAAGAAAAGAAAAAATAAAAAAGGGAAAGATAAGAATCATTTAATTTTTAAGTAATATCATGTCATGATAGTTTTAAATTTTTTATTTTTTCTAATTTATTTATATTTTAAAAAATCATAAAAAATCTTATGATTTATGATGCGATTTGTTATTCGATACGATTCAACCTCTATTACGATTTGCGATATGATAACGATTTTGACATCATTGCTACTATTTGTGAATGCCCAAAATATCATCGAGTTAAGAGTGTTTAACCATATACCCCAATTGATAGCACCAAGGCCATATAGTTGCATATGTAAGTCATATACTTGGTGCATATAGTCCAATTGTCATATTAGTTGTTTTCCTATTTCTAGAAAATTAAGATTTCAATCATTGTTCGAAGTATACCCAATATTATCTGTATCTCTAGCTTGGAGATACCAATAACACTGCAAGTATAAAAAAAATTCTAGTTATTGGTGAGATACCACTAAGTATCGCCAATGTATTATTATCGCCAATATTTTCGACCGTGTAAATACCAAGTGTTGCTTGTATGGCTAGTGTATAGACGATAGTTTGATAATGTCGTCAATGAATTGATATTGCCAAAATTTTGCTTATAAAAATTTTTTCCATTTCAAAGTTTTTATGGGCGCATGGTTGTATGCATTGTTCGAAATATCGGTATCGCGCAATGTATCGCACCCTTGGGATACAAATACATATCGGTTTTGCACACGAGATATATCATTTGTATCGCGTAATTTATCGCACTTTTTGGGAAACATGGGGAAATATTGGGAAAATGGTTGAATCTTTCAATGAAATTTCAGGAATTATTAAAAAATACCTCAATACACACTTTTAAATTATAAAATCTCAAAAAAAAAGTGCACATAATAGGTTTCCTTTGTATGGGGTCCTAAGCTATGCGTTATCTGATTGAACTAAGACCAGTGTTTGAATTATCTCCGATATTATCGAAATATCTCCGATATTATCTTTATCTCTGGCTTAGTGATACCGATAACACTGGTAGCGATACCGATAACATTGGTAGTATCGGAAATTCTAGGTATTATCAGTGTATCGCTAAGTATCACCAACATATCAATATCTGCTAATGTAATCGTCAATATTTTCAACTATGTAAATTCTAGGTGTCGCTTGTATTGCCAATGCATCAATATCGCCAATGTATCGCCAATATTTTCGACTATGTGAATTCTAGGTATTGCTTGTATCATAAGTGTATTGATGATATTTCAATAATATCACTAACGTATTGATATCATCAAAATTTTGTTTATTGGAAGAAATTTTATTTTATGGGCACATGGTTGTATGTAGTGTTCAATCTGTCATTGATAATATTGATAATATCTCGATATTATCGATATCGCAATATGCGAGATATTGAGACCACAATCTTTTGTTTCTTTTCCAATTGTTGATGATTTCTTGGTGAAATATCATATGTTGTTGATATTTTGTGATATCGATGTATGTTTGGATGGAAGGTTGGATGGTTAAATTGGCCGAAGGGGATGGTTAGATTGATTTCTTACACCAGCACATGCTTTTAAGGTCTCGTTAAATGGAAACCTGTTATGTATGCATTCTTTTGGTATTTTATTTTTTTTTATTTCTAAATATACAAATATGTACATTTTAACATCTCCTGAAGTTTTGCTAAAAATTCTACCATTTTTCCTATGTTTCCATGCATTTCCAGTTATCGGCGATATCAATATTGTTTCCATATCCCTGGCTAGCAAAACTTGTAGCGATACCGATACTTCGAACACTGACTAAGATAACTAACTATATTCAAATATGATGCATAATGGACAACTAATATGCCATGAAAAAAGGATGGACATAGCGGATTTCTCACAAACCTCATGGTGGGCCCCACCACGATCCTGCTAGGACCATGAGGCAGATTCAAATCTCATGTGGAAAACACCACGGGAAACAATGATTCTTGAACGACCACCATTAAAAACTTCTCAGGGCCACACTGAGGGTGAACCTTGACTATGGGCCCACCATGATGTATGGATTGTATCCATACCATCCATCCATTATAAGGGATCATTTTAGAGCACGAGCCAGAGAACGATGTGCGTGGAACCCTAATTGTGGCCCCACCCATTATGTATGTGTTGTATCCACACCATCCATCCATTTGGAGAGACCATTTTAGGGCCTGAGCCAAAGAAAGAGGCCGATCCAATACTCAAGTGGACCCTACTAAAGAAAACAGTGGGGACAATGACACCCACCATTGAAACTTTAAACCACTTATGTGGGGCCCACCATGATGTTTATTTGAGATCTAGCCTATTCATAAGTTCATGTAGATATGAAGGGAACACACAAATATCAACTTTGAAAACTTCTATGGCCCCTCGGAAAGTTTTTAATGGTTAGCGTTCAATCCCCATTGTTTTGTGTGGTGGGGTCCACTTGAACTTTGGATTTGACACATTATTTGTCTCCTTATATAAAATAATCTCTCCCAATGAATGGATGGAATGGATAGACAATACATAAATGCGAGCCCCATTGTAAGGGTTGCACCGTCTTGAGTGCAGAATCCAAACTCCTTAGGAGCGCAGATTAGGTACTACTGTAGTGCCCATCATGATGATATGTTCTATATCCACTCCGTCCATTCAATTTTTCAACTCATTTTTGGATGTTGTCCCAAATATTAAGTACATCCAAATTTTAGGTGGACCATACCACATGAAATAGTGATGATTAAACGTTCACCATTAAACACATATGAAGGCCCACTTTAAGTAAATCCATCATGTTTATTTGTCATCCAACTTGTCGATAAGGTCAAGCAGAAATGAATGAAGGGAATATACAAAGATGAGCTTAACCCAAAACTTTCGTGGCCTATAAAATGCTTTTCATTATTATTCACTACTTTTTATGCTGTGGTTCACCTGAGATTGGGATATGCTGAAGTTTTGGCCTAACGTCCTTAAATGATATGGGAAATCAGATGGATGGCATGATAAAGCATATACATCAAGGTGGACCCCACAACTTATTTGTACAGTAAGCGAAGTAGTTGTTGTACTGCACATCAGCGGCCTTGCTAGTGTATGTGTATGTACATAGTAACTATGGAAAGAGGATTAAAGCTCTGTGGGCCCCATCATGATGTATTTATTATATCTAGACTGACCATCCATTTGGCGAGATCATTTTAGGACATGTAACAAAAAACGAGTCATATCCAAAGGTCAAGTGGACCACATCACAAATAGCAACGGGACAATGATTCCCACCGTTAAAACATTCATAGGGCCCACCATAATGTTTCTTCTCCATCCAATCTATTCATAAGGTCACACAAACATGGATGCAGAGAAAAAACAAATATCAGATTGATCGAAAACTTCTGCGACCCCAAGAAGGTTTCAATGGTAGATGTTTAATCTCCCACAACTTTTTGCAGTGTGGTCCACTCAAGGAATGCCAAATCGGTTACGTATCGGCCGATACGGCCGATTCGTAACGGAAACGGTGGTGACCGTTACACGTTTCGGGGTCGTATCGGCCGATACGTTTTTTTGTAGCCGTATCGACCTTTTTCCATTTTAAGCTTTGTTTTTGCTGTTTTTTTGAAACCTCTTGCTTCCAAACTGTTTCTTACACCTTTTACTACTAATTTCGACCAACTTTGGCTGGGTATTTGAAATAAAAACACATTATATTATGGATTTTCTTGAATCAAAGCTCGGTGGGCTATTTTTCAGAAATTTGTCAAAAATAGGTATTTATATATTTTTAATACGTTTTGTTGTTTTAATCATACCATATGATGTGTTAATCATAGTAAAACATGTTAATGTGCATTTTACAGATTTTGGGTGTCATTTAATATTTTTTTTATATTTTTTTCTATTTACGCATGAATTTTGGCCCCTTTTTTTAAAATTCGAAAAATCAATTTTTAATGGTTGTATTGTTGTTTTAATTATGTCATTTGATGTGTTAATCATAGTAGGACATGTTAATGTGCATTTTACAGATTTTGGGTGCCATTTTATATTTTTTTTATATTTTTTTCTATTTACGCATTTATTTTGGCCCTTTTTTTGAAAATTCAAAAAATCATTTTTTTAATGATTCTTTTGTTGTTTTAATGATGTTATATGATGTGTTAATCATAGTAGAATATGTTAATGTGCATTTTACAGATTTGGGGTACCATTTTATATATATTTTTATATTTTTTTCTATTTACGCATGAATTTTGGCCCTTTTTTTTAAAATTCGAAAAATCAATTTTTAATAGTTGTTTTGTTGTTTTAATCATTCCATATGATGTGTTAATTATAGTAGAACATGTTAATGTGCATTTTATAGATTTGGGGTGCCATTTTATATTTTTTTTATATTTTTTTCTATTTATGCATTTATTTTGGCCCTTTTTTTGAAAATTTGAAAAATCATTTTTTACTGATTCTTTTGCTGTTTTAATGATGTCATATGATATGTTAATCATAGTAGAACATGTTAATGTGCATTTTACAGATTTGGGGTGCCATTTTATATTTTTTTCTATTTACGCATTTATTTTGACCCTTTTTTTGAAAATTCAAAAAATCATTTTTTAATGATTCTTTTGCTGTTTTAATGATGCCATGTGATGTGTTAATCATAGTAGAACATGTTAATGTGCATTTTATATATTTGGGGTGCCATTTTATTTTTTATTTTTATATTTTTTTCTATTTATGCATGAATTTTGGCCCTCAAAAATAATTGCAAACACCTAAATGTAAGATATTTTCATATTACATTCATTCTAATATATCTATCATTGATAGTAGATAGTTAGAAAATTAAATTCATGAATTTTGTAGTCAAATTCAGGTTATCTGGTTCATAAATTCATCAGACAGTCCGATACAACTTCTGACCAAAGAGTGGACCGTTACACCACCATAAACATGTTCCAATTTATAAATGAATGCATATTTGGAATGCTTAGAATATTTCGGATTTAATCCATATTTTTTCATATTTTTTTGCCAAAAAAAAAAATTTTGCGCCGTTATGGGCCGTTACGCCCCCGTATCCGTATCGGTTTCAGAGGGCACCGTTACGCCAACCGATACCGATACGGGACACCTTGGGTCCACTTGATCTTTGGATCTGTCTTATTTTTGGGCTCAGCCCTTGGAATGATCTCGCGAAATGGACGAACGGTTTGAATATAACATTTACTTCATGGTAGGGCCCACAAAACTCGTCAACTCACCAGCCAGGTCACTAGTGTGCGGTACACCACCCGATCTGCTTCCATAAATGACATCGAAAGCCATTTTCGCAGCAAGAAAGGGTTCCAGTCCTTCTGGAACCCTAAATCTCAAATCCCAAATCCCAACGATTTTGGCAAAGTTTTGGCTGAAATCTCCATTTCGCAGAAAATCTCTTCCCTATTTGACGAAAAAATAGGAAAATCGGGGTTTTTTTTTTTCACACTTACGGTGCACCACCACCTCTCGATCGAGTGGCCCACTAGATTCAGCTTCCATTCACGCTCACATCTTTTGAAGGTACCGAAATCCCCTCTTGCATGGATTTCCTGCTTTTTGTTTCGATTTTTTTTT
This sequence comes from Magnolia kwangsiensis, assembly GCA_037074715.1. NCBI lineage: Eukaryota > Viridiplantae > Streptophyta > Magnoliopsida > Magnoliales > Magnoliaceae > Magnolia > Magnolia kwangsiensis. The sequence continues at coordinate 36,943,127 of CM073580.1, read as the reverse complement.
TTCCAATTTTTTTAGAATATTGCAAACCCAACATTCCCGGCCTTTTATCGTTGGAATTCTTTCCTCACATGGTTGTTGGCTCTATAATGTGCGATAGGATCGCTAATATTGAGAATTTCGCAAAAAATCGTGCAATATTGTGCGATATATTGCACGATACAAATTTTTTTTTTTTAAAATAAAAATTAATTTCTTGGACTTTTGATGGGTTTCGTCTCGCTAGCCAGCGATAACAGTAATATCAGCCAATATTATCGATATTGCAAACACTGGTTGTATATAGTGTGCAATTTGTCGACAATAATATCGCGATATTATCGTTATCGCAACATGAGTGATATCGAGACCACAATCTTTCGTTTCCTTTCTAGTTATCAACGATTTCTTGGCGAAATATTGTGTCTTCGATATTCTAAAATATCGATGGATATTTGGATGGAAGGTTGGATGGATGGACTGATTTCTTATGATGGCACATGCTTTTAGGCCCCCATTAAATGAAAACTTGTTAGTATGGATTCATTTTGTAAGTTTTTTATTCGTCAATGCAAATGTGTATTTCGGCTTCTCCCGAAGCTTTACTAAAACATTCCACCGTTTTCCCTATGTTTCTCTAATGTTTCCCCTCATTTCTAGTTATTGGTGATATTAACAACAATATCCATATTTTTTCCATATCCCTAGCAAAACAAAACTTGTCGCGATACCAATACTTTGAATACTAATTTTAATAGCATTTGATTATGTAATTAAGATTGCTATCAATGAGATGTTTGCACCAATTAACAAATAGTTCAAATCCTAAAAGGATTCCTCTGTACCTAAGTGTACATATAGCCCTCCAGGCAAGTCGTATGAACAAATTTAAATGATTCATTAACTCGAAATAGAATTCTATTTGACGATTAGCATGAGTTGCTCCAAATCATGTAGTAGTTGCTCAATTTATCATAGCATGTGTTGCTTAATCTCATTTTGTTGGTTCAACTATCAACTTCATCATTTGATTTATTAGTAGGGGTGTACATCGACTTGAACCGAGTCGAGCTGGCCTCAACTCGACTCGGCTCGGCCACTAGCTGACCCCAGCTTGAACTCGGCTCGGCTTGGTCCTCGAGCCTGACTGGCCAGCTTGGCTCGGTTCGGTTAGCAGGTCGGGCCAGTTCGAGCCAAGTTCGCCTATGCAGCATTTTCACAAACACATGGACTGTACCTTCAAAATCTCATTGTATGTAAAACAACAACAATGGTTTTACATGTATTTTATTAAACATCTTCTAAGCAACATAAAAATTAAGAAAAAAAAAAAGGGTATTTGTTTCATATACATTCCTTCCTTGCCACCGGGCACACTTCGTTGAGTCATTTCATCAAACACTTGCTAAGCAACATCAATATCAAAGTAACTAAGTCATCGAACTGGTTCAATCCGAGTTCGATCCGAGTCAAGTCGAGCTGGGGCCAGCTCGAACTCATTTTCGAGTTAAAAAAATCAGCTTGACTCGGCTCAAACTTAGCTTTGAACTGAGTCGAATCGAGCTTTTTTGAGTCGAGTCGAGCGAGCTAACCGAGCTAGCTCGATTCGTATACACCGCTATTTATTGGTTTGATTTGGATCTAAGAAGGCACGCTTTTGATTCCAAATTTGTTCTTTTTGATTTAGTTACTTCAGAATTATCTGAAATACAACATTCTCGTCTAAGAATGGTCCAGTACACCTTTAAATACATTGTCCAAAAAAGAATGGTATATTTTGTGAGTTTCCGATTTTTTCCCCATCTTTTGTTTTTCAATAATTTCTTGGAAAATTTTGGGCAATATGGTCCAGTACACTCTTATCCATCCATATCATATTGGTTTTCAGCTAGGCGTATATACCCATTAATATTCATATTTAGAACTGTTATTGTAGATTAGCATAAATTTGGATAGTATTTGTAAGATAGTCTAGAATATCTTCTAGATATGCATGCAGTTGTGTATAGAGTTGTACATGTTATCCTCTTTTGTGTATAAATACAATTTTACATCTTAATGGAAATGCACAATGTTATCGTTTGAATTTGCGACTGCACATGTAGGCGCTCAGATACCTACACCAGTAAAAAACAAAGGACAATGGGTGGCTCCGGCATTGGCCAGGGACCCTCCGATGCCTAAGTTTGGTGGATATAGATTTATCACAGGAATGGAACTTGAGTCAGGAATTTTTTATCATGCCTTCCTCCCAAGACAATGGGTATATTTATAGGGTGCATTAGGTGGCTTACGTATCTTAATAAGATTTGTCAAAAATGCTGAAGGGTCCGAATTTCAGTGAGGATCTGCTGTCGAGAATATCGCCGAGTCCGCTTCAACCGGCATGATCTTTGGCTAGGATCTCGTTGGATTTGTCCTTGCTCAATACGATGCGGGATTTTATCTGAATATTCCTCATTTGAGGTTGGGATCGACTCGGGAGCTCAATCCTATCCCCGAGCTCTGCCTTCAAGCAGTTCAGCTCGACAGGTGAGTCTTTCCTCGAAGCTCATTTCTTGGGTTGCTCCTGAGAGCTCAGCTTGGCTCATCTATATGGTTAATACGTTGGTGGTTTGGGGAGCCCGTTTGGGCTATTCTTTGCCAGCGTCGCCCTGGTCCTCCCATGATGTGCCCAATGTAGCAGGTCAGTTCGGTTTTCCCCATAACATGCAACATTTTCTACAACATAGTTCCTAATTCTAACATGGTATTAGCGCAGGTATTTGTTCTTCACCTCAGCCATTAATCACCATTACATGATCTATCCACCGATCCCTGACGACTAGAGTGCATCTCCATTGGATCTATCAATGCACATCTCTGCAGTCAACATATTTCCTTCTCCCATCTGTTGCATCTCTACGATTCTTGTTCTCCATGCCTTTGCCATCATGCTCTAGAGATGGGGGGTCATCCTGGCCATTGATCCACCTGTCGTCCATTGTATTGACATCAATGATCTTCTCGAATGAAGCATTGCGCTTGTTCCAATGATTTCGTCCTACAAATAACCATCTTGTTACCAAACTGTCATTGCAGCTTCTCCATCGTCTCAGGTTAGATTTTGCCACCAGCTCCAGTTGCATGCTACTAACCATCTGCAACCTAATTCACACCCCCTGCTCTCGCCAGATCTGCACCAGCAAACCTGTTGTTTATATCTGGAAGCTATTGCCAACCTCAAACCCATCATGGATCCCTGAACCCATCACTAGCCTAGCCCCATCTCTGATTTGTGACCCAGTAGACCACCCATCATCACCATCTTCATCACCTGCTACAGGAACCTGTCACATGCTGGGAGACCGACAGTTGCAACCCCACGCCGATCATCGCTCATGACCATTAGAACCCAACTTCAGCAACCACCTCTGTTGAAGTTGCTAGATCTGACAACATTGGCTTCAACGGCCCCAACTGCCATTGTCAGCCACCATCTAGATCTGGTTGATCTGATTCTTAGTTGTTTTGTAAAACCATTCAAAAGAAGAGGTGGAGTAGGTTTCCTTTGCATACCATGCCCCTTGAGTGCCCCCCAATTTTCCGCACTTTCAGGACATTTTTGAGCCCCTTTTAGCTTGCCATCTAAAGTGTTCTCTGAGGGTACTTGTCATCAGTCCAGTACTTGAACATATCTACCCGTTTCTGCCACCAAAGTTGCATCTTCCTACCACCTCCACTCTATAAAAAGTGTGCCATGCATTTTCAACTGGACCTCTTTTCTTATGTGCTGGGACTTTTCTAACCGGACATGTTACTGTGTCAGTCCCTTCTTATTAAGACCTACTTTATTGCTAGAATATTCTAAGAGCCACCAGAAGCGCATGCAATTTGAATCTTAACCATCAGTAGTGTTGTAGCCATTGGAAGTGCCTCTAGATCCTTTTGCAGCCACTTGAAGAACCAAACTGTTCACATCCCAGTATTGGTCTCAAGCCAACTATTGAATTTTTCTGTTGCTGCTAGCCACTCATTCTACCTGTGCCTGCTCAAGATTTTTTCTTAGAAACCCATGTTTTCTTTTTCTAGTATTTTTAGTAAATATTGTTCATGCCTTCAAACTCAAGTTACTTCTTAGAGCACCTTGAGCATGGTATCCAAAAGCGGTTACATAATGGCTATTACATAATAGTAAAGGTGGGTACCATTGTGTTGCGGGGCTGTTATGGAAAAGTGGCCCGTAACGGCTTGTCATGCAGCCGTTAGAGTTTTTATAATTTGACTGTAACGGCCCGTATTGTAATGGCAATGACGGTGGCCATTCCGCCCACTGTTATTGCTATTAAACTAGGCTAGAATATCTTCTAGATATGCTACAGTTGTGTATACTGTCGTACATGGGTTTCCTCTTTTGTGTATAGGTTTACATCATCATCATCTTCTAAGGAAAATCTCAACTAATTGGGGTATATAAGAACATGGTAGTCCCTAATTCTAACAAGAACCATGCGAGATGCTGATGTTGGTAAGTTTCGATATGGCAGTGATACTTCCCCGGGGTATCAACAGTCCCAAAACCCTTGGCAAGGGCCAAAGGCACTCATGTCTCCTTTTCGTGATCATCCAAAATACACAGTAGTAGGCCAACCTCACATGCAGAAAATCTGACAAATTGCGTGAAGGTATCAAAGATTATATTCGCGAACTTGATACCAATGTTTTCCAACAGTGGCTTAGGTTCACGAAAAGCTTTTTCCAGTTGTTCGAGTCATCTGAGGATATCAACTTACAATTCATGGCGTTGAATATCAAAGGCTCGGCGCAACTGGTTTGATGCTTCCAGAGTCCAGACCTAACATGTGACATATTTTAGGGCATCTGATGAACTTTGGTCTCGAAGAGTCCAACGGGATTGTGTTTCTGCCCTTTATAGGTTTGTATATGAAACTTTATAACAGAGTATCAAAATGATTCTGTATTAAAAGCCTATAGGCCTGTTATGAATTGGAAGTCCAGCTGGAAACTTGGAACTGGACTTTAGGTTGGCATCGAATGATCTTAACCTATAGTTGCACAAAGGGTAAAATGAAGTGGCAGCAACTTCAGGTGCTGCGGGGAAGCTTCAATTGTGAAATATTAGCTAGTATAAAAACTAAGAAGAGGGAGTAAGAGCTGAGTCTGCCGCAGCAGGTTTGGCATCTGGTTAGCAAGTATATCAACCGTATTCCATTCTGGATATTACATCAATCTTTATAGTATTATTTACACTACCTTATGGCTGTGTTTGAAAGAGGTATCCACAGGGTGTGTATATATAGAGATCAAATTGAAGTTGAGCTTCTTGTGGTATTTAGTGTACTTGTACCAATTGGCTGCAATATTTTTTTTTAGCCTTACTGCTGGACAGGAATCTTTATCATACAGTTGTATATGATAGATTATATGATTGCCAAGTGGAATTGGAGGTTTTCTTTTGTGCACCATTGTGAATTCTATATAGGCCTTTTCATATTTAATTTAGCATTTTTTTTAAAAATTTTTATTATTTTTTTAAAATTATAATATTCATTGCCTATAAACAATCCATATCTATGAACTTTCATGATTGCTTATGATGAATTTGAATTGAATGAAATTTGTGGAGATGATTTTGGTGGGGCATCTTCATAGTGTGATCCCTTTATTGAATCTCATAACTGGGTATGTGGATCTGATTTCCCGCTAGTAAAATTTATGCTTTCAGTTCGCGTCAATTTGGCATCAGAATCATTTTCTTTTCACTTTATCGTTTTCCCCAAATTTTCTAAATAAACATTCATGAATTTCTTTGTTTGGTAGCAATATAGAAGGGAAAAACAAAATAGAAGAAAGAAGAGAACAACACTTTGCCCAATCAGGCACTGAAACCATGGTTTCCAATGACTTGAATCTGCTTCGTTTTCATTTCGGGCCAACGTATCATCAGTGGAGTTGTCAAACCTGTGAAACAAACTGGCAAATACACAGAAAACTTGTAGGCATAATAAATATCAAGACTTGTCACAAATCATTTTTGAGAATGAAAATCCCACGGATGGGTAGCGAACAGTCAAGTCAATTTCCAGGTGGAAATGGTTGTGTAGATTGAATAATTGTGACTCCAAAATGCTCTCTTCCCCAAAATCCAAGCGTCTAGGTGACGGAGAAGGGGCGAGGCACCTTCTCCAGCTGCCTCTACAAGTGGTCTCTACTTAACGGGGAGTAAAATCCCTCGAATAGGATTTTTAGTATGGAAATAAACAAAAGAAAATAAGCAATAGAAAGTCAGAAGTTGCTAATAAAGAAAGGGATGTGGTGAGTACTGCACTGGGAAGTCCATCTCCACTGTAGTTTTCACTCAATTTGATAGAGGGTCTTGACTCGCAATGTTCTGAGAGGTATTTGAGATTTGGATACTTAGAAAGGAAGATTATCATCATCATCATCATCATTATTATCAGTTTTCAAAATATTGGTATTGCGTTATGTATTGCATCCTTGGGATACAGACACGTATCGATTATCACATGGGATATATTGTTTATATTGAGTAATTTATCACACTTTTTTAGAAACATGGGAAAATATTGGGAAAATGGTTGAATTTTTTAATAAAACTTCAGGGATTGTTAAAAAAGACATTAAATACACATTTTTAAATCATAACATCTCAAAAAAGAAGTGTACATAGTAGGTTTCCTTTGTATAGGGTCTTGAGCTATATGCTGTTTAACTGAAGTAATGCAACTATACTCAAATTGAATGCATAACATTTAGTGTCTGTGATGATCATTTCATCAAATACTGCTAAATACATCAAAATTAATCTCAATTAACAGTTGGTTGAAGGGAAACTAAACAAAAAAGTTAATATTTTTAATATTTTTATTAATTTTTAATTAAAAATGATTTTTATTTTTTGAAAATTGACAAGGACTTAACAAATTGGTAGATCAGCCCTCATACATGCTTGATTTCATTTTTGGAGTGCAACATTGCAAACAATTTGGGAGAAATGGGGAAATTTTTTATTTTTCTCCATTTTTCTCCAAACCGGACCGCTTAGACTCAAAATTTGAAATTAGAGTGTATAAGGTGATCATTTCATCAGATACTCCTAAATACTTTGAAATTAGTCTCAATTGACAACTGGTTGAAGGAAATTTTCGAAAAAAATACGGCGAACATGAAGAACCAATGGATTTGGAAATCAAAGCTCAAACTCCATGATTTTTCATGCAAAACATGAATAACCAATGGATTTGTAACAATCTGATATCGATTTAACATAATTTCAACCAAAAAAAAAAAGGATAGGAAATTGAAAATGCTCACCAAATCGAACATGTGGGATATATCGGCACTACCCGTGCATTTCGTATCACACTGGTGGGATACAAGATATATGGCGGGATATATCGGCTGATATTGTTGATATTTAAAACATTGATTATTATTATTATTGGCTGGATTACAATCAGCGGACAATGGAATAAATTGCATAACATTCAAGCAAATAGTTGAACACTTGGGTATACTTGGCATGATAATCGCATTCGAGATTATTTGTTTGAGCCTTTTCAGTGCATTGATGCTATAAAGTCAGAAGAAAGGTCAACCTATTCAGAACCAGTTAGGGTGCATTGACTTCAAAATAGATCTTTAGTCATATATAAGAGGATGATCCATCAAATGGTGCGAGCAATTCATTTTGACTGACCTTCTACTTCAGAATTTAATTTTCTATTAATACGACATAACTAGAGTATGCTAGAAATGTTCTACTATCATATTAGCCTTTCTTGTAGCAATTAGGGTTGGCTTTTAAATGGAAGATTAGTAGAAGTTTTACCATGAGCTACCCATGTCTACCCTCTTTTACCCAGGCTCACATTGGTGACACTTAAATGCTAGCATGGTACTGCTCGTTACTAAACCCTATGCCAACCAATAAATGCAGAGTCTGAAGGACTCGCAAGCTGAGAGTCATGAAGGGGCAGTTTGGTAGAAATCTCTTCTGAGTACACGGCGCACACGCATGCATGGAATTCCCTCTGGTCAGGTAATAGGCACATCCCTCACTTTCACTGCGAAGCACATATGTGCGACCACCTTCATACCAGAGGTGGAGAGGACATGATCAAGTTGATGACTGCAAAGGGATAGTGAGGAGCCATGGATGAATACAATATGATCTATAATACAATAAAAAAACATAAAGGAAAAGAAAAAAAAAAGAAATTAGAAAATTTTATACTCCTAAGCAAAAGGATCTAGATTGAGTTATTAGTCGCAGTTCCTTTGGAAGATTTCTCTCTGGTGGACAAACAGATTATTGGTCAGCCTGTTTCCATTAGAAAGAACTTTGTAGATATGTTTTCAGCAAAGAAATGGTATTTATTTGCATAAATCCAAAGATGTTGGTTCAAACCTTAGCTTAGTCTGCCAATCCTATTTATCTTGTTTTAACTTACAAGTATGCAACATAACTCAGCATCTGATTTTCTATGATTTGTACATCATCCGTGATTTGCAGGAGAATAGTGGGTGTAGCTCATGTTGAGGATTTTGAGTCCATTCAAGATGACAGCAAACGTGCACATTGTGAGCACCGAGCACTTGAGTTTGCAAAGAGGCTTCTCAAGGAAAGGCGTGGATTCCAGTCCATCAATCAAGTTGTTTCGGTCATTCTGGAAATGCCATCATGATCAGTATCTCTCAGTTGTTTAGACTTGCTTTGGTTCAGTTTTCGTTGTACTACGGTTGGGTTTTGTTCGGGGATTGCACTACCCCATTCCTGTCAATATATGTAGAACCTGTAACTTTGTTTTACATCGAACCATAGATATTTTAATCCATGGTTTTCTCATCAGAAATTGGAACCCATTGATTGATTGGCAGTACTTGTTAGGAAACACGAAAATGCACAATTAGGATCATGGAAAAATTCAGTCTACTGGCTCACAGTAGAATTTTCCCTTCACACTTGCCAACATGTGGCGCATGTCGGAGATCAAGTCCATTCAGCAGGTAGGGCACATTGCTAGCATGCCATTGGTTAAAAATCAGTCTAGTCCACTTGTCAATTTGGCCACACTTGTGTTCTTTTTTTTCTTTTTTCTTTTTTTTCTTTTTTAAAATTTTAATGTTGGTAACAGTGTGCCGATCTCAAGCAACTGGGCCCTTTCGGCATGTGTTTCATGAAAACCCGCAGTCCATTGCAGATGGAGGACTACGCTTGGCATTTCTGGAGCCTCTCTATTCAGGAACATGCATAGAGAGGTCTAACCTGAGATGTATACTCAGATTTATCAGAGGCCTCCATGGGGGTGGACCTTGGTCCAGTCTGCTGGAGCAAGGAAGGTGCATTTGGCTCCCAATGCATGAGATATTGTAATTCGGGCAGTGAATCCAAACCGCTCATTTAGTGGGTCCTATCCTGTATGGTCTATGGTTAAAAATCACATCAAGTGGAAAGTTCTAATTAATAGTCCTTGCTGCTGAATCATCAACGTTAGTGATTTTCCTTTGTGCCGTCTATTTCCAAGTAGTCAGTAGTTTGATGATATTTTCTTTTGAGGGCCTTAATTCAAAAACTAAAAAACTCGACTACACTCGATGTCTAGCTGGGTCAGGTGAGAAAATAAAAAAGACTCGACCTAGTGTTAAACCAACCACGCTCAATGTTTAATAATTAAATATTAAATAGGTAATGTATTTAAACCTGTTGGGAGCAATAACTCCGCCGAAATACCATGCGCGGCTAGTGGGGAAAGGGTTTGGCTACTCCCCCTGCCGTCAGCCCGGTGGCTGATGGTCGGTGCTCTGTGGGCCCCACCATGATGTATGTGTTTCATCCATACCGTTCATCCATTTTTACAAATCGTTTTAGGGCTTGATTCTACAAACGAGAGGCATATACATCTCAGGTGGACCACACCACAGGAAAACAATAGTGATTGGATATCCACCATTAAAATCCTCCTAAGGCCCACTGTACTGTTTATTTGACATCCAATCTGTTGATTAGGTCATACAGACCTAGATGAAGGGAAAAGACAACGATCAGCTTGATCTAAAACTTTTATGGCCCCCAAAAAGTTTTTAATGGTCGACATTCATTCAACTCTGTTTCCTGTAATGTGGTCCACTTGAGATTGTGATATACCTCATTTGTGGTCTCATTTCCTAAAATGATCTAGAAAAATATATGGACGGCATGGATGAAATACATACATCATGGTGGGGCCCACAGAGCACCGTCCACAAGCCATTGGCTGGTGGCAAGGGGAGTAGCCAATCGGTATCCAACTAGTGGTGGTAGCATGTACTCTCAAGGCATTTTTTAATAACAAAAAGTGGCTGATTGAGCCAGTGACAGGGCTGAGTCATGCCGAGTCCTATTGGCTGACTCAACTGACTCACGCTAGCCAGCAAGTTTCTATGTGACCTGGCTCGAGATCTTGCCAAGCTAGGGGCAACACCCGTATAGTCCTCTTTGGAGGTCGAAGAACATTTTCAAGAAGCTCTTTAACTATGATTAATAAGCTGCAATGGCAGTACACCATGGATATCTCTCATCCATCAAATTTTGGGACGTGTTCCTTTTTGGATGTCCTGGTACCGAAAAACTTTGGGGTGCCAAAGTTTTGAGAGGTATGGTGGTAGCGGGGACACTACTGTACACAAGGCTTTATATGGTGATCTTGATGTTGTGATAGGCAGTGATGAAGTATTAATTTGCCTTTCTAAATGTGTTTGAAGAATCACGCCCTTGAATGATGAACTTCAATTGATTATGGCTAGAACAGGATATGGGAACAACTTTTTTAGGCTTTTGTTAATCAACTTCAAAATGACATTAAGGAGAGTATATTTTACTTCCCTGGAATAGAGGAACAATGAGTCTCAATGGGCTAATATTCAACATTAACAGGTTATGGCCACTAGAATGAAAACTCCCATTAACGATGATAAGAAAATTTATATGGCCATCTACTTAGTAAATCTATGCATCTCTAAATAATTCATATCCATATGATAATTTTACCAAATCATTCGTGCAAGGGGAGTGAGTTGAATCTAGAATAAGAGTTGTGAAAATCTTCCCTTGTTCTCATAGGTTGCCCATGAGAAAGAATAGGGTTGAAGGAAAGATCAAGTGTGGGAGGGTTAATGAAAATGTTCCCATTATTGAAATTTTGGCCTGAGGAATCGCACAGATCTAGATCTAGAATATCAATACAATGACACCAAGCAAACACAAGAGAACACACAGATTTAACATGGAAAATCCTTTTGGAAAAAAATCACGGCACAAAACGACAGAATTCCACTATAAAAGTATCAATTACAAAGAGAGAGGACTTACCTGATTCGAACAACCTCGAATCTCACCCTTGCTACACCCTTGGATAACCCTAGAACCCTTTAGAATACCTTTATGAAGCCTTAGAATACCTTAGAATAGCCCTAGGGACCCCTATTTATAGTTTAGAAAACTCCACTTACGCACCTAATCCGAAAACCGGCTCAAATTTACGCAGTCCGGACAGGATTTGCATAACCTTGACTGGTCGAGCCGAGGCCTCAACTAGTCGCGCCTGACCCTCGACCGGTCGAGCAGCTCGAACACCCAAAACCTGTGCTCGCCGGACTTCGAGTCAAGATGGCCTCGACTAGCCTAGCGACCCGCTCGACCGATCGAGCAGTCCACTCGACCGGTCGAGCAACCCAGAAGATTTAAGACATCTTCTTTGACAACAATCTCCACCATGTCTTCAATCTTCAAATGTGTAGCTCCTTGACGTCTTCTCTTATCTCTGCATCACATCATAGCTTCTCGTGCTCACTTCGTCCTTCTTTTCTGCCATCGCCAAGGCCAGAGAAGTTACACAGAACTTAAACTTCTCTACAGGAACGATCTAGGTGAACATGCCTGCCGGATCTGAGTCTACGTGTTCAACAACCTTTGTTTGTCTTCTCAAAAGGAAAAACGTAGTCTTCTTACCATCTCACCGCTACCCAATATTACTTGCCAAGGTACTTGCCACAACACCAATAGCCTGTGAAATAACCGATCTAATCCAGACCCTGACATACACTGCCAACCGCATTCAAATAAGACTCATGAGATATCCAGTTTTTCCTCATCTGTTTTGGGACATGTCCTGAGGAAAACTTGAGGAGAGACGCGTAGGGAACGCTCTCCGGCTTTACCTGGCCCATCACATCCTTGATTAATACCTACACACAAGGTATTCCTCCTGTGATTACCAAAGCTTACTCCTCTTTCAACCTTAACGTTGAGAACCATCTTTGCAGCCTCCAATCCTCCATCCTGAATGTCCCACTTAACTGAGTTTTCAGTACATTGATTTTATACCTGTCATAATTGGTGATATACATCTTGATGGATCATCCTCTTGCCTGACATCTTCAAATCAGGAACATGCCTGACATCAGTCAAGGTACGCTCCACCCCATCAAACATCTTGATGCACACCGTACCAACAGCCACCACATTACAGGCAAAGCCATTGCCCACAAACACCTATCTACCATTGCACTCCATGTATCTGGCGAACCAACTCCGATGAGGAGTCATGTGAAAAGATGACCCTGTGTCTAGCAGCCACTCGTCCTTACGATGATTGTATGGCCGCCTGATAGTACACACAGACAAAACATTACTATCACATCTACTTAATACATTTGATGTGGGAGCATTGACCTCCCTGTAAGAAGCCTCAGAATCTTCCCTCTTCAATTTAGGATTTTCACAATCTTTCTTCACATGTCTTTCCTTCCCACAGTTTCAGCATTTTACCTTTCCTTTGCCCTTACCCTTAGATTTGGACCTAGAACTTGAAGAACATGTACCTTGTTCAGAATTCATACTTCTTGTAAGCAGTGCCTCAAAAGATATCTCCATGTTGATGTTAAGCTTTCTCATAGCCTTCCCTTGAAGGGCTGAGATAACGATGTCGACACTCATGGTTTTATTCGTGCTGCAAATAGTATCCTTGAATGACTCATACGACGCCGGGAGAGAATTTAGTAACATACATGCTTGTTCTTCATCTTTCATGACTTCCTCCATATCTAGCAATTTGCAAACTAATTTATTAAAGTTGCTAATGTGAGCCTCCAGATCTCCACCCTCATCCATCTTTAAGTTACACCACTGCCGCTTCAAGTGTAGGCGATTTTCAAAGAATTTTTCACATAAACATCCTCTAACTTTGCCTATAACTTAGTCACAGTTTCTCCCTCATGACGTTGTAGAGCACCTCATCCATGAGACATAAATAGATTGATGATAAAGCCTTCTTATTAAGAGTATTCCAATCATCATCAGTCATAGTAAACGTCCACTCCTCAAGAGCACCATCTTCGCCTTACTTGATTAAAGAACTCATTATCTTGATATTCCTTAACTCAAAATTATTTTTCCCTGAATACTTCTCAATATCATACCTAGTGCTCGTCATTATTACTAATCCCTCAGATTCAGATCTGTGCTCCAACGATTGCTCTGATACCATTGGTTGAGATTTTGGCCTACAGAATCACACAAATCTACATCTAGGATAGCAATACAATGACACCAAACAAACACAAGAGAACACACAGATTTAACGTAGAAAACCCTTTTGAAAACAAACCACAGCACAAAGCGACAAAATTCCACTATGAAAGCATCAATTACAAAGAGAGAGGATTTACCTGATTGAAACAACCTTGAATCTCACCCTTGTTACACCCTTTGATAACCCTAGAACCCTTTAAAATACCTTTATGATGCCTTAGAATACCTTAGAATAGCCTTAGGGACCCTTATTTATAGTTTAGGAAACTCCACTTATGCACCTAGTTCGGAAAAGTCTGGAAACTGCCTTAAATTTATACTGTCCGCGCAGGATCTGCGTAACCTCAACTGGTCGAGCTGAGGCCTCGACTGGACGAGGGACCCCCTCGACCGGTCGAGCAGCTCGGACACCCAAAACTTGTGCTCGCTGGACTTCGAGTCGAGATGGCCTCGACTAGCCTAGCGACCCGCTCGACCGGTCGAGCAACTCAGAAGATTTAAGACATCTTCTCTGACAACAATCTCCACCATATTTTCAATCTTCAAACATGTAGCTCCTTGACTTCTTCTCTTATCTCTGCATCATATCATAGCTTCTCGTGCACACTTCGTCCTTCTTTTCTACCATCACCAAGCCTAGAGAAGTTACACAGAACTTGAACTTCTCTGAAGGAATGATCTAGGTGAACATGCCTGCCAGATCTGAGTTCACGTCTCAACCACCTTTATTCCTGTCTTCTTAAAAGGAAAGACGTAGTCTTCTTACCATCTCACCGCTACCTAATATTGCTTGCTGAGGTACTTGCTCACAACATTGATAGCCTATGAAATAACCAATCTAATCCAGACCCTAGCATACACTGTCAACCGCATTCGAATAAGGCTCGTGAGATATCCTGCTTTTCTTCATCTGTTTTGGGACATGTCATGAGGAAAACATGAGGAGAGACACGTAGGGAACGCTCTCTGGCTTTACCTGGCCTATCACATCCTTGATTAATACTTACACATAAGGTATTCCACCTGTGATTACCAAAGCTAACTCCTCTTTCAGTCTCAACGCCGAGAACCATCTTTGAAGCCCCCCGATCCTTCATCCAGAATGTCCCACTTAACCGAGTCTTTAGTACATTGATTTTAGACATGTCATCAATTCCTGACTCACCATTAAGGAATCAAACCACTGCCTACGCGATAGGTCGAACCATGACCTCCTGCAAAGTCTTTTCCCATCCCCTTTAACTTCAAACCGCTCTGGTTGCTTCATGTAGATCCGCTCTTCACTTTCCCTTATAAAAGTGTAGATTCAACATACATCCTTCCAGCTCAAGATCACATTGGCCAACCAGCGCCAATCACAAATCTAATAGACACCTGCTATGCCATCTGTGCAAATATCTTTGAGAAGCTGATCTTTTCTCTCGGAGCATAACCCTTCGCTACGAATCTTGCCCTGTACTTATGTTGTATCCTCCTAAAGATCCACCTGCATCCAACCGCTCTCCGACCTACTGGAAACTTCACCCGCTCCCATATGTAGGTCTAGTATAATGAATCCATCACATCGCCCATAGTCACCTTTAACTTCTTAGCACCAAGCTCACCTAGTGCCATCTGAATAGAAGATGAATCCCCTGTAATATTGGAGTCGTCCATGTACCTCACCGATATCTTACGATCATGCTGTGTGATTCTTTCCATAA
This sequence comes from Magnolia kwangsiensis, assembly GCA_037074715.1. Taxonomy (NCBI): domain Eukaryota; kingdom Viridiplantae; phylum Streptophyta; class Magnoliopsida; order Magnoliales; family Magnoliaceae; genus Magnolia; species Magnolia kwangsiensis. Next base: position 36,927,857 of record CM073580.1, on the reverse strand, counting down.
GTGGCTGCTCCACTTACTCTGCATCCCTATCCATAAGTCTCAGCCTTCTTGCCCTTCCCGCTCATGTGGCCATGCCCAGCATGCCACACATGTGCAGAGGTGAAATTTGCTACATCTACTGCAGCTCCACCTTTTGAAGTGCTCCCGATCAACTAGTATAAGTTACCGAGTCGTTGCGCTTTCATGATTACTCGTGCCTCCTTGAATACCTTAAGAGCACCATCAATACCTGTGTACTTATATCCTTTTGCCTCAAGTACACCAAGAGAAATCAGATTCTGCTTCAAGTCAGGAACGTGCCTGACATCAGTTAAGGTACACTCCATCCCATCAAACATCTTGATGTGCACCGTATCAACAGCCACAACGTTACAGGTAAGGCCATTGCCCATAAACACTTGTCCACCATTGTACTCCTTGTAGCTGGCAAACCAACTTCGATGAGGAGTCATGTGAAAAGATGCCCCTGTGTCTAGTATCCACTCGTCTTTACTATCCTGATAGTAGACACAAACAAAACATCACCATCACATCTACTCGATCCATCTGATGTGGCAGTGTTGGCCTCCCTGTATGAAGCCTCAAAATCTTTCCTATTCGATTTAGAATCTTCACAATCCTTCTTCACTTATCCTTCCTTCCCACAGTTCCAGCACTTTACCTTTCTTTTGCCCTTGCCCTTGGATTTGGACCTAGAACCTGAAAAAGCTGTACCTCGTTCAGAATTCCTTCCACTTGTAAGCAGTGCCTTAGAAGATATCTCCATGTCGACATTAAGCTTTCTCATAGCCTTCCCTTGAAGGGCTTAGATAACCATGTTGACACTCAGGGTTTTATTCGTGCTTCACATAGTGTCCTTGAATGACTCATATGACGCAGGGAGAGAATTCAGCAACATACATGCTTGTTCTTCATCTTTCATCACTTCCTCCATTTCCAGCAATTTGTAAACTAATTTATTAAAGTGCTGATGTAAGCCTCCAGATCTCCGCCCTCTGCCATCTTGAAGTTATACCATTGTAGCTTCAAGTGTAGGCGATTTTTAGAGAATTTTTTCGCATAGACATCCTCTAACTTCACCCATAACTTAGCCGTGATTTTCTCCCTCATGACGTTGTAGAGCACCTCATCCATGAGACATAAACGGAACGATGATAAAGCCTTCTTATTAAGAGTATTTCAATCATCATCAGTCATAGTAGACGTCCGCTCCTCAAGAGCACCATCTTCATCTTGCTTGAATAAGGAACTCATTATCTTAATATTTCATAACTCAAAATTATTTTTCCTTGAGTACTTCTCAATTTCAAACCTAGTGCTCATCATTATTATTAATCCCTCAGATTCAGATCTGTGCCCCAACGATTTCTCTGATACCACTTGTTGGGATTTTGGCTTGCGGAATCACACAGATCTACATCTAGGATAATAATATAATGGCATAAAGAAAACACATTAGAACACACAGATTTAATGTGGAAAACCCTTTTGGGAAAAAACCACGGTACAAAGTGACAGAATTCCACTATGAAAGCATTAATTACAAAGAGAGAGGACTTACCCGATTTGAACAACCTCGAATCTCACCCTTGCTCCACCCTTTGATAACCCTAGAACCCTTTAGAATAACTTTATGAAGCCTTAGAATAGCCCTAGGGACCCCTATTTATAGTTTAGGAAACTCCACTTACTCACCTAGTCCGAAAAAAGTCTGGAAACCGCCTCAAATTTATGCAGTCCACACAGGATTTGCGTAACCTCGACAGGTTGAGCCGAGGCCTCAACAGGTCGAGGGACCCCTCAACCAGTCAAGTAGCTTGGACACCCAAAACCTGTGCTCGTTGGACTTCGAGTTGAGATGGCCTCGACTAGCCTAGTGACCCGCTCAACTAGTCGAGCAACCCAGAAGATTTAAGACATCTTCTCTGATAACAATCTCCATCATGTCTTCAATCTTCAAGCGTGTAGTACCTTGACCTCTTCTCTTATCTTTGCATCACATCAAAGCTTCTCGTGCACACTCCGTCCTTCTTTTCTGCCATCGTCAAGCCCAGAGAAGTTACACAGAACTTGAACTTCTCTCCAGGAATGATCCAGGTGAACATGCCTGCCAGATCTGAGTCCAAGTGGCCAACCACCTTTGTTCATGTCTTCTCAAAAGGAAAGACGTAGTCTTCTTACCATCTCACCGCTACTCAATATTACTTGTCAGGGTACTTTCTTACAACACTGATAGCCTGTGAAATAACCGATCTAATCCAGACTCTGACATACACTGGCAACCGCATTCGAATAAGGCTCATGAGATATCCTATTTTTCCTCATTTGTTTTGGAACATGTCGTGAGGAAAACATGAGGAGAGACGCGTAGGGAACGCTCTCTGTCTTTACCTGGGCCATTACATCCTTGATTAATACCTACACACAAGGTATACCACCTGTGATTACCAAAACCTACTCCTCTTTCAGTCTCAACGCCGAGAACCATCTTTGCAGCCTTCCGATCCTGCATCTTGAATGTCTCACTTAACCGAGTCTTCAGCACATTGATTTTAAACATGTTGTAATTGGCAATCTACATGTCATCAATTCTTGACTCACCATGAAGGAATCAAATCACTACCTAGGCGATAAGTTGAACCACGACTTCCTGCAAAGTCTTTTCTCATCCCCTTTAACTTCGTACCGCTCTGGTTGCTTCATGTAGATCTGCTCTTCACTTTTCCTTACAGAAGTGCAGACTCGACATCCATCCTTCCAGCTTAAGATCACATTGGCCAACCAGCGTTAATCACGGATCTAATAGACACCTGTTATACCGTCAGTGCGAATATCTCCGAGAAGTCGATCCCTTCTCTCTGAGCATAACCCTTCACTACTAATCTCGCCTTGTATCTATGTTGTATCCTCCTGAAGATCCACCTACATCCAACTGCTCTTCGGCCCAATGGAAGCTCCACCTGCTCCCATATGTTGGTCTGGTACAACGAATCCATCACATCGCCCATAGTCACCTTTCACTTCTCAGCACCAGGCTCACCTAGAGCCATCTGAATAGAAGATGAATCCTTTGCGATATTGGAGTCATCCATGTACCTCGCCGATATCCTGCGATCATGTCGTGTGATTTTTCTCACAGGTGGCTACTCCACCTGTTATGCATCCCTGTCCACACGTCTTAGCCTTCCTGCCCTGCCCGCTCATGTAGCTATGCCCAGCATGTCATACATATGTAGAGGTGAAATCCGCTACATCTGTTGCGGCTCCACCTTTTAAAATGCTCCTGATCAACCTGTACAAGTTACCGAGTCGTTGCACTTTCATGATTACTCGTGCCTCCTTAGATACCTTAAGAGCACCATCAATACCTGTGTACTTGCATCATTTTGCCTCAAGTACACCAAGAGAAATCTGATTCTGCTTCAAGTCAGGAACGTGCCTGACATCAGTCAAGGTATGCTCTAACCCTTCAAACATCTTGATGCGCACTGTACCAACAGCCACAACATTACAGGTAAAGCCACTACTCATAAACACCTGTCCACCATCGAACACCTTGTAGCTGGCTAACCAACTCCGATGAGGAGTCATGTGAAAAGATGCCCCTGTGTTTAGCATTCACTCGTCCTTATGATCATCATATGGTCGCTTGATAGTAGACAGACAAAACATCCCCGCTACATCTACTTGATCCATCTGATGTGGCAGCATTGGCCTCCTTGTATGAAGCCTAAAAATCTTCCCTCTTCAATTTAGGATTTTCACAATCCTTCTTTATATGTCCTTCCTTCCCACAGTTCCAACACTTTACCTTTCCTTCCTTGCCCTTGGATTTGGACTTAGAACCTGAAGAACATATTCCTTGTTCAAAATTCCTACCTCTTGTAAGCAATTCTTCAGAAGATATCTCCATGTCGACATTATGCTTTCTCATAGCCTTCCCTTGAAGGGCTAAGATAATGGTGTCGACACTCAAGGTTTTATTCGTGCTGCACATAGTGTCCTTGAATGACTCATACGATGTCGTGAGAGAATTCAACAACATACATGATTGTTCTTCATCTTTCATCACTTCCTTTGTATCTAGCAATTTGCAAACTAATTTATTAAAGTTGCTGATGTGAGCTTCCAGATCTTCACCCTATGCCATCTTGAAGTTATACCACTGCCACTTCAAGTGTAGGAGATTTTCAGAAGATTTTTTTGCATAAACATCCTCTAACTTCACCCATAACTTAACCGCAGTTTTCTACCTCATGACATTGTAGAGCACCTCATCCATGAGACATAAACGGGTCGATGATAAAGCCTTCTTATCAAGAGTATTTCAATCATCATTAGTCATAGTAAACTTTCGCTCCTCAAGAGCACCATCTTTGCCTTGCTTGATTAAGGAACTCATTATCTTGATCTTCCATAACTCAAAATTATTTTTCCCTGAGTACTTCTCAATATCATACCTAGTGCTCGTCATTATTACTAATCCCTCAAATTCAAATCTATGCCCCAACAATTGTTCTGATACCACTTATGGGGATTTTGGCCTGTGGAATCACACAAATCTAGATCTAGGATAGCAATACAATGGCACTAAGCAAACATAAGAGAACACACAGATTTAACATGGAAAATCCTTTTGAAAAAAAACTACGGCACAAAGCGACAGAATTCCACTAAGAAAGCATCAGTTACAAAGAGAGGGGACTTACTCAATTTGAACAACCTCAAATCACAATCTTTCTACACCCTTTGATAACCCTAGAAACCTTTAGAATAACTTAATGAAGCCTTAGAATACCTTAGAATAGCCCTAGGGACCCCTATTTATAGTTTAGGAAACTCCACTTACTCACCTAGTTCGAAAAAGTCCGAAAACCGCCTCAAATTTACGCAATCCGCACAGTATCTGCATAACCTTGACTGGTTGAGACGAGGCTTCGACAGGTCGAGGGACCCCCTTGACCGGTTGAGCAACTTAGACACCCAAAACCTGTGCTTGCTGGACTTCGAGTCGAGATGGCCTCGACTAGCCTAGCGACCTGCTCGACCAGTCGAGCAACCTAGAAGATTTAAGACAACTTCTTTGCCAACACCCATTACATATCCAATGGAAGTTAACAACTTCATTACCACTAATCAAGGTACTTTATTCGCTCGGCAATAGGGACAATAGTATTAGAGGGGGAATGTACGACACTACAATTATAGTGGGCAAATAAGGATGGCATAATAACCTAGGCGGCTCACACCCTTAGCAAATGAGGATGCTAGTTCAGAGGCAACTATCCTCACGAGCCTAGACTTCTACCAAATCTTTTGCCACCAAATTACAATGAGAGTGAGTACAATTCACCATCTGTCCAGGGCCACTCAATGGACCATTTTTTACCGTAAAACATGTGGTCCTCGAAACATGTAGTTCAATATTTGATCAATGAAATTAGACCGTGATCACAACCCTTACCGTTGTTAACAACATCCTCCAAGATCCACTGGTAGAACATTATACGAGCCCTAACACATTAGGTGCCCTTACTGTCAATGTGATTATGCTGAAATTTGCTCACCTCACTGATATTTCACCCACAATCCAACATCTGCACATCTTGCACCCCTAGTCTTGTAAGGGGCACTACCCGCCAACAAGGTGCCCACCCCCGTCATTGTCTTCTAATGGAAGGCACCTAATCCAGTCATGATGCCACATGACCTGGCTACATCAAGGCACCCCTCTAGCTAGCCGGTTTACCTCTAAGGCAAGAGTCTAGCTCCCAGTCCTATTCTAACAATGTCCAATCCACCTATTGCCCTCCAAGAGAAGCCTCCTCGGCCAGGATGCCACATGCCCTAGTAAAATCAAAGTCCACTTCAACCACCCAATCACCCTTCAAGGAAGGAGCCTCATTCCTCAACCTCACCTAATCAGTTCTAACTAGCCTTTGGTCCTTTTGGGGAGAGCCATCCCATCAGGCCAATCCCTCCAATTCATCCTCCTAAGTTTATCTGAAAGGGAAAGTGACCCTAACCACTCTAGGTGGCCTTAGTCCTTGGTTCCCCAGACTACGGTTATCCTTTAGGGATGTATAGTTCCTTACCACTCCCTGAATGTACTAAGGTGGGAAAAATGAACCTCAACATGTGGTGTTTCGGGAGAGAAAACAATCGAAGTGATCTAAAGGACTATTGGCAGGGATTTCGTCTAAGGCTGAAGCCGCGTAACATGTAGTAGCTTAGTTGATGCCAATTCTTGTCCAAATCTCTATTTCGGAATTACTTTGTACTTAACAAATGCCTCAAGAAATGTTCTTTAAGACTCTAACGATGCACACATCTCTCAGGAAGCACTATATGAAATGGTTTCCTACATGATTGTGTAACTCACACCACAAGCAATCACATTCACAGATGAGGCACTCCTGCCCAAAGGCCGACCATGGGCATTCAGTAAACATAGCCATACGTCACAAAGATCTTAAGATCTCACTCTTTCTTATTGACAAGGCTCAAGCCTAAATGTTTGCCCATTGTGGTTACTATTCATCTAGGGATGGATCATCCTCCTTTAGGTCTAGTAACACTATGGGCATTCATTGAAAATAGGCATACGTCACAAGGATCTCAAGATCCCACTCTTTTTTTATTGACAAGGCTCAAGCCTAAATGTTTGCCCATTATAGTTATTGTTCATCTATGGATAAAATCATCCTCCTTCACATCTAGTACAATGAATGTGAGAGCCTTTGACAACTCTAGGAGATAGGTCAACAAATAAATTGACATTGAGATTCAGATCATTCTAGACATATTAACCATTACTTTCCAGGTCTTGGATATCTTGGCCTCATTCCTTGGAAGGCCTTTGCCTAACAAAGTCAGGGCCATCTCATTGATCCTTCACCAAAGGATAAGTGCGTCTCTGTAGATAAAGTTATCTCTATTCTAGCTGAACTTGAATTGATCTTCTCTATTGAGGGTATAAACCTTTAAGAGCTTGATATCCTAGTTGTTGACATACAACACTCTAAATAGGACATCCCATACCATAGTTTTGAGTTTAAAATTCTAAACTACATCCCTGCTTAAAATCCCTTTGGCTTAACTATGTCATTCCTTTGATGAATGACAAATCACTCACTTACAAGTCTAGTATCAGGACATAACCATGATAGTCGAGGCTTGAGAGAATCTAGGAATGACAGTATTGTGGTATAGAGCCCCTTGAAGGGGAGAAATCAAGGCGGTGGGATGAAGATGATATCTTCATATGCACTCCATCTAGTTCATCAGCGTAGGAATCATCTATCCCGATGGCGAGCTAAGACATATATTGGAGAACCAGTTATAAGAGATGAGTCTAACTAAATAACCTAATGAGGATTTGGACAAGGGGTAAACATCGCCCTTAATTGACTAGACCAAGGTGTAGGTACTATATAACGAGGAAGATTCGGAGGAGCTCTAGTTTGTTGAGGATTACCCTAGGGGAGACAATTCCATGTCAGACTCTGATCTTTGTCTTGTATAAAAACTAACCTTGATTATAGCTATAGGATCATCAAACAAGCAACGAGATGATGTGGTAGATCAATAAAAAAAAACAAAAAAAGATGTACAAATAAAAATCACCCAATCATTCCTTCTCATGAATCGGATGGACCCTTTTCAAATAAATAGTCCATAGAAAATAAAAATAAAAATAATTTTGTAACAAAATCCCCACAGAGTGTGATCATGTAGTTATGAAAAATCGTGAACAACATGGACAATCACAACATTTTCCTCACCCTCAGGCACACCCAAGTTCCTTCTCTAAATGACCTTTTGATAATAACACTAGTTGGAATAAACCCAACTATGTCTTTGCTTGACTAGGATAGCAGGGTGTCCACTTGCTTTGGTTTTTGGTTGCTTAAAATCTCTGCCAAAAAGGAGCATCTGTAGACACATCACCTAAGATAAGAAATTACTTTGTAGGAATCAAGTTGAAGTTCAGAATAAGACACTTGATTGACTTAGGAAACTCCTAAAAACCTAATTAGTCAATCAAAGAACTCCCTTACAATCCCCTTGAGCAAAGTTAATGAGAAAACAACGAAGAGGTGTTGGTGAGAATCTGATTCCTGTTGGCCGCCAACAACAAATCAAGGGTTGACATGTGCTACCTAACCTCCTATGGGGTAAAAACACATTAAAAAAAAATCACACTTTATGTTGTAGTAGGAATCAAATTCCCATTGACTTCCAAAGTCAACCATTGTTAGCACAGAAGCTCCCATAAATTGGAACAACCTCAGGAGATGTGATTGGCCATGTAGACAACCGGTGGGAATTAGATTCCTGCCGACCTCACCTATGTAAACAAATTACTCTTCCCACTTGCAAGAGAGAGCCAAAGAGAGAGGGGTTATGCTAAGGGATTGGAAACACCAAGGGGAGAAAAAAATGAGAAAAAGAAAAGAGAAGAAAATGAGAGGGTCCCATGCATGCTCAGTGGTAGACGTTCTGCATTTCAACATTGAGATCCTAGGTTCAAGTGCCCATGTGGTGTGTGTGTGTGTGGGTGGTTGTGTGCATGTGTAAAAAAAGAGAAGAAAATGAGAGAGAGAGAGAGAGAGAGAGAGAGAGAGAGAGAGAACTTAAAAGGAATTTCTCTCGGGACCTATGAGTAGGGTTGAAATTGGGGATATCCAACCATATCTTCAAGTGAAGTATCTGATCTCCCCTTTTCTTTCTTGCATCTCATCTTAAAGATGCAATCTACTTTCCTCACATTTCTTATTTTCCAATTTCAAAATGTAGCTTAGATTGATTTGGAGCAACGGTTCTACTCAATTCTAATTATGATATTTTTTGTTTTATTTTCCTTTTCTATTCGATATGTTAGGTTGATGTTAAGCACACTGTTTTCACAGTCTCGATCTCAAATATATATTCCAATCCCTTATAAATCCCTAAAACATCTTAAAATCCCTAAAATAAACCATTTTAATGAGGGAAAAAAGGGATGCCTAACCCTTTCCTTTTCCATCACTGAGGCCCATGCTCAAAATCTTTTACCACAGACCAACGGTAGGGGTCACTTAAGCTAGGGAGTCTTTTGATTCCCCAACTCACAAATGATTCTATAGTGTCTAGAGATTCAGAGTTTCATTAGCTAGTGGTAACTCCAAGTCAGACACATCATCACACTTGAGTCAATACCACACTCCCTTTATGCATCTTGATAAAGGTAAAGAGCAGAGAGGCCAACGCACTACCCGCAAGATGTTCATAGATCATGAAATACCAGATTTTTAGAAAGTGTAAAGAGTTTTAACTGTCATTGTGAATCACCACCACTTTTTGCTTGAATTTCAATTCTTCTAATAACCACTTCAACTAAATACCTTCCTTTTATGCTTGTATAGTTGACATGTACTCAACGTCCATAATAAACAAGGCCACAACTAATTATAATCTGGACATTCATATAATCACACTACAAGCCAAAGATAAAATATAACATGTGATGGATCTTATTTTATCATGATCTCATATATAATTTCCATTCACGAACCCAATCGACTATAAGTTTTGGCCATTATAATAAAACAGTAGCCCAAGAAGTACCCTGTAAGTAATTAAGGATTCACTTAAAAGTAATTCAATGATCTCTATCTGGGTTTGTAATGTATTTACTAACTACTCGTACTTGTGTAATGTTTGATGTATTAAACACTATGGTATGACTCCCTATTGTCGATGAATATGATACTTGGGACATTTTCCTTCTCCATTTTTATACTAAGATATTGATTTGAAGATATCTTACAACCAATAAAGAATGAAGTACTGGCTGAATTTGGTGTGGAATTCTTTTTATTGAAGAATGTTGAAAAGAACACATGCTTTTACTAAATAGAATAGAAAGTCAGGGGTATTAAGCCCAAACCTTACGGAGAAGCCCCAAATTTTGTTTGTGGTGCAATATATTATAAATAAAGATTTTTTGTTAGGGTTTGAGTGATGGAATTTCATTGGATTGCAAAGCGGAATATGACTTTCTTCGAATCCAAAATTGAAATCCTAATATCAAGAATACGATAATGTACAATTTATAAAATCAAAGAACTAACTTAAGAAGATTAGATCATACCTAGAATTCGATGAGGTGTAGTGATCTAATATCGATGATGGTCCTCCTACCTAAAAGCTCTCTTATTGATCTATTTCAATACTTGTAACATCCCGAAAATCGGGGGTCGGGTAGAAACCCAACTCCCGAGTTCCAGAACATCACTTATGCAACATAAATGCTTATGATTGAATGTTGTCTATATTGGTATATTAAACATGAGTGGGATTATGCCAAAACAGCATATCATACTCCAGAGACAGTTGAATTATGCAAGCGGAAGACTCTGATAGTATGTATAACATATATAAACTGATGTAAGTCTCCAGAGTGTGAACATGTTACCAGGTTAATTAAATACATGTATACTCCAAAAATGAAAAGAAAAGAATATACATGAGTGCTCCAAAAATATAAAATGACAAGTGTCCAGACATCTACTCAACCTCCCTGTAATCCCGTCGATCAGAACACGGAGGAGAAGTCCTCCTCATCATCATACAAGTCCAGCTCCACTTCACAAGCAGCGCCATCATCTGAAACTAAAATAGGGACTGGTGGGTGTCCAGAACACCATCCCGTAACGTGGGAGTGAGTGATCAACTCAGTGGAATAATAGAGCAAAGATTACCATGTTATCAAATCAATCACACGATAATAGCAAAGCAAACAATCAAACATTCCTAGATACTGTTGTTAATGCATGCATGAAATGACATGATGGATGCCCTCACCGACATTCTCCCTCATACGGCACCATCTTACGCCCGCGGCATGCTTACGTTCCTCAGTGCTCCACATCTTCCAAGCACATACAATGCAATATGGATAATGATTACCGAGTGGTTATTAGTCCTTTTCATACAGCCAGATTGGAAAACTAGGGTACCTTCCTTATATCAATCCCAACACAAATCCTGTCTAGGGTCGTCACTCCTAGTAATCTCATACGATGTTATATTTATATGTCACTGCAAGGGCTGTCAGGGCTGTTGCACGCACTCATTGCTCCTCTCCCCCATCACCTTATCAATACAGGCTTATTATATCCTTAAGACTACATCAGGACTCATCGCCCCCATGCGGTGTCAAGATAAACTCAAGGTCACTACAAAGGGCTCGTCACCAATCAGTGTAGGCCGACAACAAGAATATAGTGTCTCATACCACCATAATCTACTAAGAGTAGGTTGCTCACTGGTCACTACGGAGAGGTTTGTGGCCCCAGCGTAAGCTGACAGCTCGACGACGGTGTCCCATACCACCATTCCCGGCTCATGAGTCTTTATGGATTAAGGTACCATGGTTGACAGGGTTTTCAATGGTAAGTTCAGTACTCTAGGTTCAAGTAGTTATGACTCATACATGGTGAACATACAATGGCCAGTCGGCTTACTTGATGGGCTCGATTAGTATGAGCGCATCTCAACATGAGCGACATGAAGTGCATGAAACACTTTGTGTGGCCTAACCACTGCCGCCTGCCCAAAACACGACTCGCGTTCATCGACGCATCATTCGTGAAAAATAGAAACCAACCATGAATTCAATCCATTACCGACTGCCTGGACTAGATCATAGCCCCAAGCATTTGTGTATCAACATCAGTAAGCATATGTGAGTAACAGAACAGAATATAAACAATACAAGCATGTTGACACATGTTATATCATACTACGTAAGCAAATCAACCAACACATGCATTCCATATTTGTATACTGAAATCGATTCATATAGCCAACATGTGGAAACCATATACATCAGCATATTAATTGAGAATTCAATGTCAAAACTAATTCACAACACCATTTACTCAATACCTACTAATACAAACATTTATACAAACACTTAGTCTACACACTTTAATCTACATAGCGTATGTCGACTCAAAGTGCGCATTAGGGTGAATCTCTTCGCCAAACAGATTATACACGCATACATAATATCATAACACAATGAATTTACATGTCAAGTATTTCAGCAAAATACGGACGTATACAGTATTTTCTATAAATGCCTAAAATACCCTAAATCTCATATTTACCGTACATTTACGAAACGGAAAACGGACAGCATGTTGTACATGTCAAACGGTGTTGCCGTAGATAATCTACTATTAAACGACATTGAAAGCTTTGAAATCAGTCAATCAAAGCGTCTAAAATCTTCACCTTTCACCTTAGACGTGTATCGGTTCGAATAGCACGTATACGCGGCGTAATGGTGACCTAATGCACAAGATACGTAAGCTACTTTGCCATTTGAATCGAAGGAATCCCTAAAACAACAAGAGAGTAGGGTTTTCTTACCTAGAACGAAGTTGGAATCGCTGGAATAGCGATGCAGGTGGGTGGCTTTGGCACGTGGAGCAGCATAGAAGAATCCCTGGAGAAATCACTAGCTTCTCCCTCACTTTCTCTCTCTTTTCTCTCCTCTCTCTTAGAGTTTTTTCCAAATTCGTATGGGTTAGAAGGCTAAGGGTTTAAGCCCCTTTTATAAGCCCAAACATAACCAAACTAGACTCCAAGTCAAGGTATACTTGGGTTATAGCCAAATCGGGACTTTTCCGATCCAAAAGAGCGTTTCGGGAGGTCTCCTGGCCGAACGCAGTCGGACTTAAGCTCATGGTCACTGGATCTTGCTCACATGAAGTTTTCAGACTGGTAGAGTTTCCAGATCGCACGTGGCGGTCCAGTTTCAGTTCAGCAGTCATCGTACCTACATCAAGTCTACAAGTCTCATGACATGAAAGAAAAATTTTTCCTGATCCGAGGGTGAAATTTGGCTGAATTCCGACGGTCAGAATGCTTAATAATAACGCACAAAGACTCATGCCAGATTTGAATTAAAATTTCAAATCTTTACCCATTTCTCACTCTCTTCACTCCAGGCTCAATGAAATAGACTCAGAGCATCGGTTGGGCTTGATTTTTGAAATAATTGTCAAGTCCAGCTAAGCGGTCATAATGGTCTAAGATTATAGATATCAAACTTTTGACGCATGGTCTAAATCAAATACGAAGTTTCAAAGGGTTCATGAGAACAAACCGGTTTAGAGTTTGATCTTGGATTTAAGGTTAAGATAGCGTCATTGGTTTTACAAGTATTGGGTCTTGCAGAACGTATTTAAAGCGATCAGGGACAATTTCACAGTTAATCTAACGTAGCGCTAGTTAACTTACGCTTATTTTCTAAAGGAATTAATCCTAAGTGATTTCTTTGACTTAGGAATTGGGTTCTGAGGGTTACCAAGGTGCTATGGTTGGCCCATTGTCTAAGGACGTCTAACCCCAGGTTGGCAAAAATCTGGGGTGTTACAATACTGGAAAGAAATAAATAGCCCAAGGAATTTCCTTTGTTAGGTGCCCAGGAATCTGACAATCATCCACAAGGATGGACCACACAGAGATAGAGAAGATGCGAAAGAATGATGAAAAGCTCATTCATTTGCTTTCTTTACACACTTTTCTATCCTTTCTCTTATTCACACACTTAAGGGGAAAGGATGTCCGTGACTTCTCATATCAACTCCTCTGGGATATGATTAAATAAATAAAGAGGAAATTAGCGTATCAGCAGAATACCAGTATGATACTCTGCCACCGCTACGCACAACTTTGTAACCTACTATGAGTAAAGTGCATTGATCTGCCTCATCTATGTGTATATTTATTATTTAATCCCTCTACTGGCATGACCATCCACTAATGATCATATCCCATGACAATTAGAAGTGGACCATTAGATTTGGGCCATCAAGTTATCATCAAGTGCGATTGAGCAATTTTAACAGTTAAAACAAAACTTCAATGGTTAAAAAGTTTTGAATGTTGATTAAAATAATTAGAGTATTAGGTGTCAAGTGTCAAATAACCATTTACTCCAAAAGCTTTAGCTGTCAGAGTGTGGTGTATCAATGTATATCAAGGGACTATATCACTTCATAACAGGTTAAAAAGTCCTTCTGTACAATTCTCGGTTGCATCTTTTTCCTGGTAAACTTAGATCTCGTTGGACTGGTCCCTTCATGGTTACTAATGTCTATCCTCATGGGGCCGTCGAGATAAAGAATTTGATGAATGGAAACGTCTTTAAAGTGAATGGTCATCGTCTCAAGCCATTTATTGAGAAGTTTGATTTAGAGGACATGTTCATGCCTCTAATTGATCTTTTGTACCAGGATTAACCTCCGAGTCTGATGGAGGTGTAGTTAGGTTTATTTCTTTTATAGGATTTAGGATTAGAATAGTTTAATTTTAGTTTGTTTAGTCTTCGTGCTAACCCATTTACATGTTAAGAACTTTAAAAAAGCTTCAATTCTCCTTCTTCATGTATTATCTTCCCGTCACTTTCCATTTCTTTTCATTATCTCATGTGCATTGCATGCTCATATCTTTTACATTGAGGGCAATGCAGGTTTTAAGTTGGGGAGTGTGGATTAGGTAAACTAATCAGTATTTTCTTAGTTTTAAGCAAAAAATTGTGAAAATTTTTAATTTTTCAAGCTAAAAACATGTTTGAAAAATGATAATTTGTGGAATTAAGAATGCTTTGAGTACGATGATAAGAGAAGAGATTGAATTTAAAATTGTTGGAGTTTGATCAACTGAGTAAGACTATCGCTTAAGTTCTTTCATTTAATCGATTAAGAGGAAGTTTGAATATCATGTTACTCTAAGTCACAAGCTACATTCAAATTGCTTTCTGTGAATTGTACTAGAATTTCTCATTGTTAGTATGTGAATCATTGATAGATATTGAGAATTAAGTCTGGAGAATTTTATCCACCTTAAAAAGATAAAAAAAACCAGTTTTTTTTTAATAGAGAGATTGAAAAAAAGGTCATGTATGATGAAAAGACTGGAAATGAATGAAAAGTATGAAAAGAATGAATAAATAAAATGGATCGTCGATATAAAATAAAAAACTAAAAAAAGAAGGAAAAGGTGATAAGTTTAGAATCAGTATTTGATTATTCAATAAAACTTGAGGAGATGAGCATGACTAACACTATAAAATAATAGTATGTAATGGAAAGTAAATAGAATTCACTAAGCACATTTGAAAATTTTGATATATGAACGTATGCTCTTAAATGGTTGATAAAGAAACTTTTTGAATGATTGCTCATGTGATTCGGCTTTAGGTTTTTAAAATTGTACTCTTACTTCTTTAGATTGTAATCATTCATACTTAATTGCACAAAAGATTATTTTCTGAAAGTGATTTGAACATTGAAGATTGAAGATCACTTCACGCGTGTTTTGCTCGGGACTAACAAAATGCTGGTTGGGGTGTGTTGAGTGTGAAATATTACATATTTTCCTCTATTTATACCTTGGTTTTATAAACATGATAGTGCTTAATCAATCTAATTATGCATGTTTTCATGTACGAAGTGATTTCGAGAGCCTAAGGTGAAATTGATGTCAAAAGAAAGATTTATCCTCAAAAGATTACTAAATGAAGATTTAGAGATTTAGAAGTCATTGATGAAGAATTCACATGCCAAAAATCCAAGAAAACTGAGGAATGAAGAGAATCAAAGATTTAAAGTGAAGAAAAGGAATCCTAAAATTGTTCTGAAAAAGAAAATATTCCTGAAATTGTCCTGAAAAAATATATTTTGAAACTCTAAGTTTAAAAAATGAAAGTTTTGGAAGTCTATTTTGGAAAACTGCACAAAGTGCGTAAATTTGAGGTAGTTTCTAGATTTTTCTAACTTTGTGTGAAAGTTGGAGTTCCACAACTATAAATAGGACTCCCTAGGATGCTTCAAAGTATCTTCTAGGGCTTGAAAAGGTCTCAAGAAGCATACACAAGAGTGGAGCAACTGTCAAAGAGTTTTTCTTCTTCCCTAGTTTATTTTTCATGCTTTGTTTAAGAGATTTAGTTTCAATCATGTCTATGGTTGGCTAAACCTCTTAGCTAGGGCTAAGAGGTGAAGCTTATAGTGTGTTTAAATGATTATCTTACTTTGGTTCTTGTTCTTATTGAACCTCATTGATTTATAGTTTGATATTAAAGGAATATTTTCAGTTTTATAGTATTTATTATGACTCGAAATACAATAGATGTTGTGATAGCTTTGCATATCTTCTTTTCCTATTTTAAGGTTGTGAAATTGGTAAATCCTTTTGTTCACCATCATCTCTTGGGCATGGTAAGGTGATGGAATCCCTTTCAATCATCACAATTCTCCTCCATTGAGAATTAGGTCAATGAAAAGTTCAAATTTGATTTAAATTGCTTTATCTTTCAATTGGATAGGACAGGACTCCAATTCTAATTGTGTTCCTTAAATCAAGTAAGGTAACATCTTGATAGCTACAAGTGGATCCTTGGCACCGTAGTTCCCACCTTTAAATTCATAAGTTTTAATCAACATTATTCACCATTACTCTCAATTATTCAGATTTCAATTTAGATCTTTTTCTAGTTCTAGTTCTAGTTATTTTTAGAATACGTACAAGTTTAGTCTATGTGAATTCGACCTCGGTCTTACTGAGTTATTACTACATCATGACCCTACACTTGGGGTTATGAACACTTAATGTCATGGCAAGAAATAATGGAGCATTGATTCGTTTGTTTCAGAAGTCATTGAAAGACAATGCATTAGATTGGTACACGTCACCGGACTATCATCGAATCAAGGCTTGGGAACAACTTTCTCAAGCATTTGTCGATCATTTTGTGTACAATCTTAACTCAACACCCAAAAGGGTGGATCTTGCTACCTTAAGGCAAGAGGATGATGAGTCATTATCATCTTACATTGGACGGTTGTGGGCCATAGCCACCAGAATGAAGACACTCATCGACGACGAGGAACAAATTTTCATGATCGTCCACTTGGTAACCTAAGTATCTCTAGATACCTTGTCTCGTATTCATATGCCAACTTTACCCAACTCATCCATGCTGGGAAACAACTCGAAGCTGGAATAAGGGTTCGGGCGATCTCCCCTTTGTTTCCCCATCAAGCCTCCCTAGTACAGCTGATAGTGGAAAGAATGCCTACTGAATATGAGAATGGTAATGAAAGTATTCATGTACCCCATTCAATGGAAGAAGATAATCTGGTCACCTCTACCAAAGGCACATCATTCAACCCTCGACACGGACAATTGCAACAGAAGCAACAACTGAGATGGAACCCACAGTAGCCTAATCACAGTTGGAAAATGACACCCACAATACCCCAATCCAGGCTATCATCGGGCACCTATTACCAGGCCCATGTCCTAGTGACCGTTCTATTTCGTAGGGTTCCACGGTCATCTCGGTCGAATTCTGGTGACCCGCGACCTATAGAGTCATATCTTGTAATCCCGATCTATCTTGATCCAAGACCCGGGCCATTACGATAGCACCGTCGCCGCAGTTCCGACGCAATATCTCGTGTGCCGATCTGATTTCTAGATCATGAGATGTGGGCTGCACATGATCATGGCCGTGGACCGTACGTTGCGGGAGCCACCTATCCTAATTTGCACACTTCCCTAGGTCATCATGAAGATGACATCACCCCTATCTACCCTACTATAGCCACCTTAGTCCCTAGCCCATAAATGATTATTTTTCTTCCCCATGAGGAAGCCTCTTACAAGTCAAGATGGCCCTACTATCATCATTGCCTAGAAACTACCTCTCTCTCTCTCTCTCTCTCTCTCTCTCTCTCTCTCTCTCATCTCTCTCTCCCTCTCCTTTCCTTCTCATTTCTCCATTGCTAGCAACCCCCAACCCTTCATGAGAGCTCCAAAATTCTAGTCCTTTGCAAACTCTCCACCCTCAAAAATCAATCTCAACCCTTCAAACCCTCCCTTGAAGATAAGAAGACCCATTGGTGGTAGAAGGACAAGAAGGAGATGGAGATTTGGAGGTAGGTGCCATTTTTAGAGTAGATCTTCCATCCTTTCTTTGATATTCTAACATAGGATCATGTAGGACCCCCCAATCAATGGTGGAGATCCTACTTGACCCTCTGGATGTGGTCGATGGCACATCCTTAGTGCATGCATGATCTATGATGGGTCTATTCTCTATGGACCCCATCATGATATTTTCTCTTTGAATCCATGCCTTTAAGGGTCACCTAGACCCCTGATTTGCAAGGTAGGGATGGTGTCTCCACCTAAGATTTTCATGTTATATTGTTGTTCAGATTTTCCCTTTCTATGTTGTGGTATGGTTTGTGATGCATGTAATAAGAGACCCATAGTGGCGGGGTCCCTCCGTCACACGTTTCTCCTTCTCTCTCTCTCCCTCCCTCTCTCTTTCTCTTTTCTTTTGATGATGATGATATGTGTGTGTGGCCCACCTAATGTGATCAAAATCTAGGCTGCCCAGATTTTTTTGAGCATCCAGTTGGTGGAGCCCACCTTGTTGTCCACTGCTGTAGAGGTCTGATCAAGGAAACCACAAATATCAACTTTGTTCAAAGCTACTGGTGGGTCCCACACGTGTGGACCCACTTCGTGCATGTGGCAATCTGGATGGTCCATCAGCTGGACAGCTAGCAACTGGATGCTGCAATTAACTTCAGCAAGTGTTGTGGGGCTAGCATGATATATATGTTATATCCTACACCGTCCGTTTGGACACATGGGGCCCACCCCACACTCGTGGCACGTGTGGATAGGTGGGATCCCACCTTGATGTATCCGTTGTATATCCAACCGTCTATCCAGGACATGGCCCACCCCACACGTGTGGGTGGGACCCTCTCTGATGTATGTGTTTTATATATGTCATCCATCTGTTTGGACATGGCCTACCCTGCATGTATGACACGTGTGGGGGTGGGACCCACCATAATGTATTTATTCTATATGCACTCCGTCCTTATGTCCAGGACAGTGGACCACAGTGTTGCATGTGTTTTACACACACCGTCCATCTATTTTCAACTCGTGTGGGGCCCATCCCCCACGTGCTACACGTGTGGAATGAGACCCACCTTGGCATATGTATTCTATATCCAGTTGTCCATCCGTTCTGGATGGGCAGGACCCACCTTAATATATATGTATTTTGTATCAACACCGTTCATCTGGATGGTGTGCTGCGTGGAGCTTACCTATGATGTATGTGTTTTACTCTCACACTGTCCATCCGTTTCTGCTGGTGGGCCCTTACCTTGCTGATGTGTGGTTTATTACGCCGTCCATGTGTTGTGTGGGCTGACCGAAATGTATGTGTTTCTCCACACCGTCCAGGGCAGCGGCCCATCCCGATGAATGCATTTTATATCCAGGCTGCCCATCCATTTTTCCTGGATTATAGGTTGCCCCATTGGGCCCATTTTAGTGGTACAATAAGCCCACCTTGAGGTATGAGTTGTAGGCAATCTGTCCACCTAATTTTCTAAACTATATGGGTTGCACTATTAGGCCCACTATGATGTATGTGATGCACCCACTACCCATCCCTTGTGCCTAACCCATGGGCCCTTGTGTGTGGCCTAATATGATGTATTGGTGGCCCTTTTGTAAGGCCTATTATGATGTATGTGAGGCCCATGAGTGAGGCCCAATGGGATGTGTATGAGGCCCTTGTGTGTGGCCCAATATGATGTATTTATGGCCCAATGATGAGGCCCAATGTGATGTATTTGCAAACCATTTGATGAGGCCCCATGTGATGTATTTATGACTTTTGAATGAGGCCCAATGAGATGTATTTGTGGCCCATATGTGAGGCCTAATTTGATGTGTATGAGGCCTATATGATGAGGCCCGATGTGATGTATGAGGCCCATATATGAGGTCCGATGTGGTGTATGAGGCCCATTTGGTAAGGCCCAAAGTGATGCATGTGTGACCCATTAGTGAGGACCATCGTGATGTACATTAGGCCCTTGTGTGAGGCCACGGGCTTATTATATATTAGACTCTATGTGGGCCACTCATAGGGAGTGATGTTGGTTAAATATCCACATTGATGAGCAATGATGATTAAATGTCCACATTGTGACCTTCCCTCAGGCCTTGTTAGGCCCATTCTCATCATTCTCTTAGTGGGTTAACCCAAATCATTAGGCCTCATCGATGTTACATAGTCCATCATCACCATAGATGGATGGATCTGTGCTATCAGATTAGTATATCCAGGGTCGAGGTCCGATCTTTATATTATGGTTTAGATCAGCGGATCATCTATGGATTCCACCTTACATATAGGCCGATTATCGATACTGATTATCGACGCCGATTATCGATGATGATTACGAGTATGTGACAGCACAACATCATGATATATGCCCATATGCATCATCTGCATGCTTGATATGAGATGTGGTTGACCATTGCATATGACATTGGGCAGGTTGTTCATGGGACTCCATGATAGGCGGAGTTGTCCCACATGAATGCACAGCACGCGTAGGATTGATGCATGACTGGACTGTGTGACTCATGTAACTTACATTGTATGATTGTGATTACTCTTAGCCCTAGTGACATCAGGGTTGTAGCCTCCGCAGTTATAGCGCGGATGATAGGATTGGATACCGAAAATTCTGTTTAAGCACGAGGGCGCATAGGATGTCCCGAGATGAAAGTCCATAAATCCATATAGTACCATGGAGGATGCTCCAATGCCTAGACCAAGTAGATGCATGAGCGCATGAGGGCCGAATACCAAGAGGCCGTGTCTCTCAATGTTTCGTGGTCTATTGGAAGGGTGTGTGACCTTACCCGCCTGAGTGAGGGGACAATATCTAGGTTGAGTTTGACCAGCTTGAGGAATGGGTTCGCTATCGATGAGTCGAGCCCGATATTGGCAGGCGGATAATGAGGTCTCTTTCACTTACCCAGTTGTGCATTTAGATAGGGGCGGCAAGCTGACGTAGAGTGTAATAAACCCTGGTGATATCCCATAGATGAGCTGTATGATTATATGGATTCTGATGATGATTAGTATGCTTGAGTCACATCTCGTATCGCATGGCCTTGGCATGGCCGATAGCATTCATGTCTTGCATCGCATCATAGCCTTGATATGGCTGATAGCATTCATGTCTTGCATCGTATAGCCTTGGTACGACTAATAGTATTCATAAATTCGCCAGTATATTTTGCATTACTCTGATATTACATTCTGAGTACGCTTACATTGCGCACACACTTTCACTACCCTCTAAGCTTTCTATAAGCTTATGCACGATAAATGCATGCAGGTGAGGCGAGGATGCAGTCATAGCTAAGCAGGAGTAGGAGCGTACAACAGAGCTTCAAAAGTTTTTGGGTATTATCACCATTGTATTTCAAAGTTTTTGATCTTAGTGGATTTTGTGATGATGTTCTTGTTGTTATTGTTCGTGGGTTATGCTATAGTTATGCTTATTGTAAAAAAAATTCTTATGCTGAAAATCCTCCTTGTAGGATCCTAGGATCGGAGCTTGGTGTATGGGCGTCGGAAGCTAAGAATGGGATACTATGGAGGCTGTCAGCATCGAATTCAGTGATCAAGAATTTTGTGAACCTGATTTCTGAGTTTGGGTGGTGACACCTATGTCATCAATATTATCCAAGAAGAGCCTCATCTCCATCTAGTCCAATTTATCCATGCCATCGACTATCATTCGGAGTTCGAACCCCTCATCCAGCAAGGGGCACCCACAGATGGTCCAATCTTAAAGCCCCTCATCCTGCGAAGGGTATACCCAACCAATCCAATCTATACGCTCATAAATATGCAATGGGCATCTCCAGTGACTCCAAGTTTCAAAATCCTAAGCCCACAAGGGGATAGTCTCCCCGTCAGAACATTAATCATCCAAGGGGATAACCTCTCCCCCTCCAACAATCTACCAAGGGGATAATCTCCTCGTCACAACATCAATCAACCAGGGGCAAAACATGCCCACTCCATTTAGCAAAGGGCACAACCCACCCACTCATCCAGGGGGACAACCTCCCCCCTCCAGTAATCAATCTAGGGGAAAACCTCCCTGTTGCATCATCATTCAACCAGGGGCACAACCTGCAGGCACCAATCAACCTGGGGCATAACTTGCCCACATTACCAGCACTATGATCCATGCCAGCACCATGAGTCAACAACTAAAGGCAAAAGTTCCCACCATCTAGCCACATTAACGACAAATAGGAGCCCGACATTTCAGCCATAGGCATACAATACTCCAATGAGAACATCTCATGACATAGTCTCGAGTTTATGACTACTAAGTACATTCCTCTTGCATATCACATCAGATCAAACTACGTCTTCCATTCTGCTGAGCATCAAATCTTCTGCTACTAGATAAAATATCAAGACTTGACCCCAATCATTGAGGATCGAGGGAATGTGAATATGAGAAGACTGAAATATCAGTCAGGGGAGAAACCAATGAGTAGAAATACGAGAAGAAGATAAGCTTGTCGAGGAAAGAAGGATCCCTTTATCTGCACATATGTCTGACATAGTAGTATAGGGTTCGATTGTCTCGATGGAAAGGAAAATTCTACTTTAGAGGACTAAATGGGCGGACTAAGCCTGACTGAGCTACTTGAAGAGGACTCAGTCAAGGGGTCAGAATTGGCTCTAATTGACTGGACCACAATTTTAGTTCCACCCAAGCTGGAGGAACTGGATGATTTGCAATGCATTAGGGATGAATCAAGAGAAACTGCATCCGACACAGACTCAAAGCCCAATCCTTGATTTATCATGACGATTGGACACGATGGTGAGGGATCGCCTACTAATCCTGTTGGCCCTGCCTCCCGAGGGGAGGGAATGCAAGGCAATAACAGGTTCGTAAACCCCATGTCAGCACAATAAAAGCCAAAGTAGATAATGTTCAGCTACCTGAGCCAAATCAATCAACCCTTGGTTTGCAATGTCGTCATTACTCAAGGTCCCTAAAATTTTCAAAAAAAATTAAAATTAAAATTAAAAATCAAAAGATCCAAAACCCAAAACATCGGATATTTTAAAATTTTAAAAAAAACCATATATTTCAAAATAAATCCAGATATCTTAAAATTTTAAAAAAAAATACAGATATTTTCAAATTTTAAAAATAAAAAAAAATAAGAAAAAAAAGAAATTGCTTTTCAAAAATTCCAAGCAATAAAGTGCCAAGTCTGACTGTTAAAGCACTTGAGTACAAAGCTAACTCGTATAATTTCGATATGGAGTTAGACTTTCAACTTAGGGGCTTTAACCAAGCCATCGATGTTAAAGATGCTGAATCTGAATCTACTCTCGAACTAGAGGATCACCTCAGAAAGTTCGAAACCAAAAGCCAGTATCATCCTAGAAATCTTCAAAATTGTGAACCTAGGAACTCCTAAAACCCCTATGGAAATGCACATTAAGAATCCTTGTCCTAGGAAAATAAGTAGAGAATAATCGAATTCTTGAAGCCATGACTGGATAATCTTGCATCATGTGAAGACCTTTTCGGGCTTGATCAAAAAATTATTAGCAAAGCCTAAAATCAAACCTATCAAGCAAAAGTTGTCAAGACCATGCTTGAAATTACAGTTTAGACTGCTATAGTAGAAGTATGGAATAGTCCAAGAGTCCTTGGGGGGGGGGGGGGGGGGTGAATAAAACTTTTCAATGATTATACCAATTTAAAACTTTACTGCCTAACTGAAACTCATTTTCAATTAAACTAAGCAAGGCAATGTAACTCTAAAGGATTCCAAGCTAATAAAGGGTCCAATCACATAGGCTACTTAAGATATGAAAATAAAACAACTAGCCTATAGCATTGTGAACTCGTGTGGAATGTGCTACCTATCAATCTTAAGCATTCATCCAATCATACATAACAAATCAAGCATTCAAACTTATGTAAACATGATTAAATAGATGCGCAAATGACAATTCAAACACAAGCATGTATAGTGGTTCGGCTACGTGCCTACTCCACTCCCGACAACCGCACTCTCCCCCAGAGTGTGCCGGATTTCACTATCAATGGTTTTAAATTAGGTTCACCATAAACCTTTAAAGCCCTACATAAAGGACCGTAATTTACACTCTACACATGAGCAAAGGTCCTACACTAAGAACCTACATTTAGGCCACACGGGCTAAGGTCCCACACTAAGCACCTATGTTTAGGCCACACCAGCCAAGGTCCCACGCTATGCACCTACATTTAGGCCACACCAGCCAAGGTCCAACACTAGGCACCTAATCGAGTTTGAGGATAGAAAACTCTTAACCTCAATCCTTTATAAGGAATGAGGCTGACCTTTAGACTTTTAACAATAACACTTACTTGTTGGAATGAGTCCTATTTTGTAGCTTGTCTTGGGTTTCTTGATCTTCGCTCTCTCGTGCTTGAATTAGCTCCCCGATGCTCTCCCGATCACGTACCTTGCATATGATGTTCTTATTAAGGTAACCAAGGTAATGGGAGTGGGTTGAATCTCCTATCAAATGTTATGAATGGATTTCCTAAGAGATTCAACTAATGCATGCTCTAGAGTATCATAGAGACTAAGGATTTGCCAACGGGTTTGGTCTCTATACTCTAGAACAGGCTAAAGATCATGTTTTTCATTAATATGAGCTTTGAATGCTCATTAAAGTGAGAAATCACAATGAAGGAACATGAATTTCTGGTGGATAGAGTCTAGGATGAGTGAGATAAGCTTGGGACACACTAGAGACTCTGAAATGCCAAAATACATACTTTCCATAAAGTTCTAGGTCCTATATTTATAAAGAAAAAGTTTCAATGGATCTAGCAACTTCAAGATCTATAACGGCTACTTTTCAGTTTTACCGAGTGAACCTTCAATGGCACCGAACTGCAATCAGTGGTACCAAATTAGATCTTGAAGTTGTCGGATGAAATTTGTTACTTTCGGTGGCACCGAATATTATTCTTCGGTGGGAGTCAGTCAGACCGAAAGTCCAATTGGTGGTACCGAATTAATTTCGAATGTTGTTGCACTGTTTTGTTTACTTTCAGTGGCACCAAAGGTGTCATTCGGTGGCACCTTCTCCAACTGAATGTGAGACAGTTTTTTTGTTTAAGTTTTGTCCAGCAATTCATTCAACAACTTTGAACTTTCTAAAACCAACTCTAGAATGATGAAAAATATAGACTTAGAATGGCTTGAATAGATGATCTAAGTAGGTTTTCCTATTATGGGTCAAGGTCATCTATAGGTAAGATCAAGATCGTGGAAGCTTCTCTGTACTTTGAATTGTAGCTTGGGCTTCTGTTACACTGCGTCATCGGTCTTCATTTTTCGAGGACTCATCCGACTTCTTGACACAACTAGTCATGTGATTGACAAACATGTGTGTAAGGTGAGTGCACTAACAATGCCTACATTCCATGCTAGAATATGTGGCCTACCCACAACCAGACGCACAATGACGAAAGAGATCTTGCAACTCAATGAAGATAGATTATTGTTGCATGTCAAAAAGTACTTCAAGTGTCAGGAGGGCGCACACCGGATCTATATGTGTGCTTTAAAACTATATAACCAAACACCGCCCTAGCCATTCTCTACGCAGGGTATCAATACTAGTGAAAAAGTCAACCTGACAGCATTTAACAATCATGAATGCGTACTCGTGACAGTCGATTACTTCATGAAATAGATAAAAGCAACATCTTAGTCTCACGTGTCAATACTGATAAAGAATGACATCACAGGGGTTTTGACACGTCGTCGACATCGACAATGGAACTTCAAAGATGGACGGGTTCCTTGAGAAAATCAAAAGACATTGAGTTGCTTCTATATGCACAGCTACGGACGAAACCCTTTATAAGCTAATTGGTGAAATGGAAGTTGCCCTACAAGTTCAAGTCGAAATCCGTTAACACGAGTGGTGGTGGAGATTGAAGTCGAGGAAAGGAAAGCC
This sequence comes from Magnolia kwangsiensis, assembly GCA_037074715.1. Classification (NCBI taxonomy): domain Eukaryota; kingdom Viridiplantae; phylum Streptophyta; class Magnoliopsida; order Magnoliales; family Magnoliaceae; genus Magnolia; species Magnolia kwangsiensis. The sequence continues at coordinate 36,901,885 of CM073580.1, read as the reverse complement.
AAATTAAGTTTACAACAAGCATTGCCACATCTATTAGAATCAAGGGGCAAGTTTAAAGATCACACAAGATGGCCCAATGATTAGAACAATTCTTCTGGAAGGCACCCTCTAGCTCACCAACATGAAGGGAGACGATCTTCCAGAGCCAATCAACACTAAAAACGTGAAGATATTTCATAAGTAAGCTCATCTAACCCCATCAAGATTTACAATAGCAAAGCTAAAGTTAACTGACTAAAGCTAGCCATCCTGAGAATCACTCCCTCCCATCCCCAAATAAGTGCTTCAATAAGAAAAGTTGAAATAAAACAAGAGAGAAAAATAAAAAGAAGATGAGGAAAGGCAGAGCTAAGGGCAAAAGAAGATGTACGAAGTCCAAGATAACAAATAAAATAAAATAAAATTGGAGAAAAAGGAAAAGAAAAGAAAATTAGAAAAAAGAGAGAAAAATCGTCTTAAAAAAGAAGCACAATACCCATCTCATTCCCTCTCCCCTCAGGTTGACTTTAGTTTGAGTCAACAAATTTGTTATCGTGACTTAAGACAAGGCTGGAAAAGCAAGCCAATCGGCCATCAATGGTGGAAATCCAAGCTTCAACCTCTACAAAAAATTAAAGAAAAATCAAAAGAAGAAAAGCGTGCCTAAGAAAATGGGTGAAGTGAAAATCTGAAAGGGCATTTCGAGTAAAAACAGTAAGCAAGCAACGGACTTGGTGAAAATCGAAAAGGGAAATGATAAAAACAACACAATTGCCAAAAGGCAAGTAACATCAAACAAGTCGGACGTGGTGAAAACTCCAAAAGGCATCACAAGCAAAAATGATAGACAAGTCGGACGCAGTGAAGACCCGAAAGGGTGATGTGGGTAAAAATGGCAACAGAAAAGAAAGTAGGTACATGAAAGGTTTGAGTAACAAAAAGATTCAACAGATGCAAGGATGACAACCATGAGTCAAGAATTCTTCTAAGCTCTGCCCAAATCCTAAAGGCAAGATACCATTGTGCACTACCTTAAAGGGATCGGGACCCCTTGGTGAACAATTAGAAAATTGATCAAGGCAGTTAGCCAAGTCAAGAATTCTGATTCCTACACGCACGCTGAGTCTAAATCACACTCGCTCAGATAGACAGACACTTGGCACAATTTTTCATTTCATCTAATCTCATGCATTATTTACATACATAGTTTTTCAAAAGACAAAAAAAAAATAAAAACTCCCCTTTGCATGCATATTAAAAGAAGAAATAAGTTCATATAAGGCTTTCAAAATAAACATCATTCAATCCTTCTAGCCAACTCGCGAGGGCCTCTCGCGAATGCCCTTTTAAAATTGCCCTAGTTTGTCAATTAGCATGAGTATTGAGTTAGCAAGACAAGTGAGCCCCATAGGAAGATTGTTCAAGCGTCTGCCTCAAGTGGATGTGGCTTCAAATATCTACAAAGGTAAACTTAGCCTCACATCCCATGAACCAAAACAACAGGTATATAAAATGCTTAAAAATGGTTAGAACAATATAAGGGTTAAGGTGTGAAAACTATTTTACAAAATTAGAAAAATCTCTAAGTTTTCAGCCTTTGTCGATTTATCGACAGTGCTTCAATGAAATCGGACTCTGTTATCGATGTCCTCGATACTCACTCGATGTTATCGAAATGAGGACTTCAAATGTCTAGCAACCAAAATGAATCTTGGTGAATCGATGACAGGATCAATATCATCAACTTTCGAATCTCAAGTTCATCGAAACGGCTTGATAAAATCAACATCTGGTCAGTTTGTGCCCAGTAAGCAATTAAGGAAAATCATGTGATTTTTGATGTCTCGAAGAGAGCCTCAATATCTTTAAAATTTAAATCTTGATATCGAAATGGGTCACAAATCTATCCAACAAGTTTTCAGGTAAATTCTTTTAAATGATCGAGGTATCGAGAATCACTCGATGATATCGACATTCAAAGATTGATCATATCGAGACCAGGTCAATGTCATCGAATTAAGATACAAAATTATCCAGCAAGTTTATAGGAAAATTCCTTGAAAAGTGTAACATCCTAGAAATCGGGGGTCGAGTAGAAACTCAACTCCCGAGTTCCAAAACATCACTTATGCAACGTAGATAATGATGAATGAATGTTGTCTGTAGAAGGGCATTAAACATGATTGGAATTATACCAAAAATAGCATATCATACCCCAAAGGCGTTTAAATTATGCAAGCGAAAGACTGTGATAAGTATTTAAACTAGATAAGAGTGATAGTAAGCTCTTAGAGTATGAATGTCACTAGGTTAACAATTACAAGTTTGATTACAACATGTACAAAAGGAGAAAAATGTAATGTCTTCTATCCCAAATACTGAAGCCCCGTCGGTGCAACTCCAGGTCAAATAGACCCACCAGAGAGTTACATGAAGGAGAACTCATCATCAAAAAGTAAGGTCAGGCTCCACTTCACAAGCATCGCTGTCACCTGAAACTAAGACAGGGTCTGGTTGGTGTGTACAACACCGTCCTGTAACGTGGGAGTGAGTAGCTAACTCAGTGAAACAATAGAGTAAAAATTAACATTTTATCAAATCAATCAAGCGATAATGATAAAGCAGTACAATCAAACATTCTTGGATACTCTTGTTAATGCAAGGATGAGATGCAATCATGATGCATGCCCTTGCCTACATACTCCCTCATGCGACACCGTCTTACGTTCGCGGCATGCTTTCATCCCTCAGTGTTCCACATCTTCTAGGCACATGCAGTATGATATGAACATGATTATCGAGTTGTTATTAGCCCTTTTCATACAGTAAGATTGGAAAGTTAAGGTACCTCCCCTATATCAATTTCCAATAATGATCCAGTCTAGGGTCGTCAGTCCTAGCATATCTCATACGAAGTGCGGTTCTAGGTCACTGCAAGGGCTGTCAGGGCTGTTACACAAAATCGTTATACTACTCCCCCATCACCAAATCAATACAGGTCTAGTTTGTACTCTTGTTGTTATGGAAGGGTCGTCGCCTCCACGTAGACTCAAATTATGCTCGAGGTCACTACAAAGGGCTGTCAGGGTTGTTACACGCAATCGTTACACCACTCCCACATCACCAAATCAATGTAGGCCGACAGCTGAAATACAGTGTCCCATACGACCGTATTCAGCTTACGAGTCTGAGTTACTCACTGGTCACTACGGGGAGGCTTGTGGCCCCAACGTAGGCCGACAGCTCAACCACGGTGTCCCATACCACCATGCCCGGCTCATGAGTTTAGCGGATCGAGGTACCATGGTTAACGGAATTTTCGCTGGTAAGTTTGGTACTTTAGATTCAAGCAGTAGCGTCCATACATGGTTAATACACATCGGGCTAATCGGGTTACTTGACAGTTCGACTAGTACAGGTGTCCGTTGAGTTGATCGACATGAAGTGCATAAGCACCTTGTGTGGCCTAACCACTGTCGACAAGCAACGCACGGCTCGGGTTCGTCAAACACGTCCTACGTGGCAAATAGGTCTCAGCCATAAACTCAAGGCGTATTGCCGATTTCCTGGACTATACAATAGCCCCAACCACATTCCATTACATCAAATATTCATATGAAATACTCAAAGTAGTAGCGGAGTAATAATTCAAATTATACTATCATTTGAGCATGTTCTGAAAAGCAATGTAAACATGAATTCTCACATATTCAATTCATAAATAAACAGTCATTAGCATATGACATACATGGAGGAAATCATACACATTACTAAGGAGATTGAGAATCATGTCTCAATCCACATACAGATACACCTTACTAACTACAACTCATTCAGACATTTTTACCAACACTTAGCCTACATAATTCATCATACAAGTTATATATCAGGTAACATACATATTAGGGTAAATCCTTTCGTCAAAGGGTTGTTGCCTAAACAATAATCATATATCGTGTGTTGACCAAGACATGCATTAGGGCGAACTCTTTCACCAAGGAGTCGTCACACATATAACTAGCATATACATATGACAGTTAATCATGAAAAACATAATTTCAGATTTTATACGTATACCGTACTTTATACTAATACCAAAAATATGATAAACTATACATAATATGTACATAACTGAAATACAAAATAAACTTCGCATTCTACATGTGAAATAACATTCAGTTCAGGAATCTATCATTATCCGACATAGAAAGCGTTGAAAACCATAACCTAAGCATCTAAAGTCTGCACCTCATGCCGTAAAATCGTAACGAACTCGACAGAGACTCTAAGTCTTCGTCAACGATGAAATGTCAACCTATAACATGTGTGGAGTTAGCTATTGCACTACTTGAAATATTTGGAACCTTAGAACAGATTAGGGTTAGGTCTTCTTACCTAAGAACGAAGTCAGAATCACCGTAGTAGCGTCACGAATGTGATGAATAAACACGAAGAATAACAGAAGCGATTCTCAAGAATAACTCCCACACCTTCACTCACCTTCTCTCTTTCTTTCCTTCTCTTTCTTTCTTCTCTCTCCCTTAGGTTTAGGAAATTCGTATGGGATATGAGAGAGGGGGTTTTAGCCTCTTATATAGGCTCTAAATTGATGAAAATGGCCCCAGGGCCATGGTATACTTAGGTTATAACCAAATCGGGCTTGTTTCGATCCAACGAAGCATTTTTGGAGGTCCAGTTACTAAATGTAATTGGACTTAAGCTCTCTAATACCGGATCTAGGTCAAGCTAAGTTTTCAGTTCGGTTGGAATTCCAAATCGGCCGTGGCGGACTAGTTTCAGTTCAACGGTCACAGGAACTCGATCAGGGCTACAAGTACTTTGACATGTGTGGGCCACCTTCCCTGATCCAAGGTGAATTTGGGTCGAAATCTAATGGTCAGAATGCTTAGAAATAACACGCAAGCGACACGATTCAGATTAATTTATAATTATTTTCTTTAAAAACTTCACTTTCTCACTCTCTTCACTCTGGACTCAAGGAAATGGTCTCAAGACATCGTTTGGGCTAGATTTTTGAGGTGATAGTCAAGTCCAACTAGGTGGTCATAATGGTCTAAGTTCATCGCTATCGAACATTCGACGTGCGGTCCAGGTCCGATACAAAGTTTCCAAATGATCTCGAGGGAAAATGGGCTTAGAGATTGATCCTAGATTTTAGGGTAACATAGCGTTAACAATTCTATAGGTTTCGAGTCTTACAGATCGTATTTAAAGTGGTTGGTGCTACTTTCGTAGGTAATCTAGTATAGCGCTAGTTAAGTCACGTTAACATTCTAAAGAATTTAGACCTAAATGATTTCTTTGGCTTTGGAATTGAGTTATAAGGAGTTACCAAGGTGTTATGGTTGACCCATTGCCTAAGGACGTCTAATTCCAGGTTGGCAAAAATTCGGGGTGTTACAAGAATATTGATGAATCAAAACTGGTATCGATATCATCGATATTCAAAATCGAATAATATCGAGGAATGCTCGATCATATCGATGCCTGTTCAATTCCTAAGGCAAGTCCGCTCTTATGTTTTTAAATGTCGAGAAATTGATCCATGGGTCAATGAAATCGGAGTTCGAAATCCAATGACATCGAAGCATGTTTGATATCTTCGATCAGTTGGAAAAAATGTTCAAAAGCGTTTGACAGATTAAGTTTGTGTCATTGAGCAGCCATTCGAAGTCATCGAGAGTATATACTCGATGATAATGAAGCCTGCTCGATGATATCGAACTCTGCTAAAAAATATGACTGTTTTATTTTCGTTGAAACTTTTTTTCTATTTAATGAGAGCTGGCCTTAGGTTGTTTGTAGAGAAAATAGATAGATCTTTTGAGTGTTTAATTCAGATCACCTACCCTAAGCGCTTTTCTCTCATGGGAGTTCATCCTCCAACCCACCCTCATCATTGATATTTAATAGAGTGGATTGGGAAATGAAGTTCCGTATTCAAGGATCATCTAGCTACCACCTTAATGGCAAATCATTGAGTTAGGATACCTTGAATGCTTAAATGCTTGGAATCACTCTGTCTCTAAATTGGAAAACATTTAATATAGTAGGATTCCAACATAACCTTGACCCAACCCGTCGCCTTACATTGGAGCATCATAAGTGTTACGGATCAAGGGAGCTAAAGATTCTTCATCATCAAAGGAGGAGATCTCCATCAACGTGCTTAATAGGGCCCATCTACTTATCTGTAAGTCATTAAAGTCCAAAGACCATGTTGATCATTCCTTTGTGTAGGATTGGGTCACAGGTGATTCTCACCCCTTTTAAGTCCTCATAGGAAGCCTCCGACAGGAGAATACGTGTGGGTGTGGTGTATTAACCCATGCTCGTGGGGAGCACAAACTTAGGTCCTTAGTGTAGGTCCTTGGCTTGTGTGACCTAAAACCTAGGTGTTGTGTGTTGACCTTTGCTCTTGTGTAGGGAATAAACTCTAGGTTCCATGTGTGGATCTTTGGCCTGTGTAGCCTAAAACCTAGGTGTTGTGTGTTGACATTTGCTCTTGTATAGGGCATAAACTCTAGGTTCCTGTGTGGATCCTTGGCCTATGTGGCCTAAAACCTGGGTGTTATGTGTTGTAACACCCCGAATTTTGGCCAATCTGGGATTTGACGTCCTTAGACAGTGGGTCAATTAAAACACCTGAAAAATCGTTCAGAACCCAATTCCATAGCCAAAGAAACCACTTAGGATTAATTTCTTTAGAAACTAAGCATAAGTTAGCTAGCGCAACGTTGGAGTGGCTGGGAAACAGTCCCTGATCACTTTAAATACGTTCTACAAGGCCCAAAGCGAGTGGAACCAAGGGTGCTATAATGCTCTAAAGCCTCGGATCAAACTCTAAACTGGTTTGTTCTCGGGACCTCCTTGAAACTTTGTATTGGATCTAGACCGCGCGTCGTAAGTCAGATGCCTGCCATCTTAGACCGTTATGACCACTTAGCTGGGCTTGGCAATCGTTTGGAATATCAAGTCCAACTGACGTTCAGAGGCTATTTCATTGAGCCTGGAGTGAAGAGAGTGAGAATAGGGTTAAAATTGGAATTTGAAATTCAAATCTGGCACACGAAATTGACGCATCAGTATTAAGCGTTCTGACCGTCAGAATGCAGCCAAATTACACCCTTGGATCAGGAAAAATTTCTATTACATATCACGAGACTTATAGGCCTGATCTTGGTGCGGTGACCGTTAAACTGAAACTGGGCCGCCACGTGCGATATGGGAACCCAACCGGTCTGAAAACTGGATGTGTGCTAGATCCAGTATGCATGAGCTTAAGTCCGACCGCATTTGGCCTGGGGACCTTCAGAAATGCCCTTTTGGACCGAAACGGCCCCGATTTGGTTAGGCACCAAGTAAACATTGTTCCCAAGCCTATTTTGGGCATGTTTTAGGCTATAAAAGGGGTTGAAACCCTCACTCCTCTCTTCCATCCGAATTTGAGAGAAACCCTAGCTTGGGAGAGAGAAAAAGGTGGGAGATTGTGAGAGTGTGGGAGAGTTCTTCCTGCCACTTGTACTACGCGTTGCACGTGCTTAAGCAACACACCTCTACCGCTTTCCCGGCGATTCCACCGCGATCCTAGGTAAGTAAAAACCCTAAATAGTTGTTGATTTGAGTTTCCCTTGTTTCCATAGCGATGTAGCTTATGGATCTTGTGTATTAGGCTCCTTATTCACCGTAGACGAAGCGTATACGCTCCGTTTCAATTCCCGAGTCTACAAGACATAAGGTGAGGATTTTAGACGCTTTGATTGACGGTTCCCAATGCTTTCAATGTCGTTTAATAGTAGATTCTTGACGGCATCGCCGTTTGACATGTATAAAATGCTCTCCGTTTCCCGTTTCGTAAGCTAACGAAGAATATGGGATTTAGGGCATTTTAGTCATTTGTAGGAAGTACTGTTTACATTCATATTTTGCTGATGTGATTGACATAGTTTGTTGTCGCATTAGGAAGTTAGGAATGCGTGTATAATTAGTTTGGCGAAGAGATTCGCCTAGTTGCGCACTTTGGGTCGACATACTATATGTAGACTTAAGTGTGTAGTGTATGTGTTTGTATAAATGCTTGTATTAGTATGTATTGAATTAAATGATGTTATTTGATAGTTTGTGATTGATTTTTCAATTATTATGCTGACCTAAATGATTTTCTACATGTTGACTAAATGCATGATTTCATTACATGCATGGAATTTATGTGCTTGAGGATTTGCTTAAGTTGGATGTTATAACATGTGTTAACATGATCACATGATTGTATTTCAATTCCAATGCTCTTACATAACTTGTTGATGTGATTCCATAAGTGTTTGGGACTAGACTTAGTCCAGGCAGTCGGTAACCGAGCGAATTCGTGGCTGACTGGTCATAGCCACGAACGACGCGTCGATGAACGTGATTCGTGTTTAGAGTTGGCGGCAGTGGTTAGGCCACGCGAAGTGTTTTACGCACTTCATATCGTTCGACTTGCGATGCGATCGCACTAGTCGAGCCCGTCAAGTAACCCGACTGGCCGATGTATATTCACCTTGTATGTGTCATAACTGCTTGAACCTAGGGTACTGAACTTACCACTGTAAACCCTGTTAACCATGGTACCTTGATCCACGAAGACTCATGAGCCGGGCATGGTGGTATGGGACACCTGGTCGAGCTGTCGGCCTACGCTGGGGCCACAAACCTCCCCGTAGTGACCAGTGAGCACCTAAACTCATGAGCAGATTATGGTGGTATGGGACACTATATTCTAGCTGTCGGCCTACACTGATCAGGCGACGAGCCCTTTGTAGTGACCGCGAGCGTATTCTGAGTCCACGGGAGGCGACGACCCTTCCGTTGCAGTAGAGTACGGTAGGCCTGTATTGATAAGGTGATGGGGGAGCGGTGCAACGAGTGCGAGCAACAGCCCTGGCAGCCCTTGCAGTGACCTACGAAATACACATCGTATGAGATTACTAGGAATGACGACCCTAGACAGGATCTGTGTTGGGATTGATATAAGGGAAGTACCTTAGTTTCCCAATCCTGCTGTTTGAATGGACTAATAACAACTTGAAAATCATATCACCATAGCATTGCATGTGCCTGGAAGATGTGGAGCACTTGAGGGAGTGCGGCATGCCGCGGTCGTAAGATGTTGCCGCATGAGGGTGATCGTCGGTGAGGGCATACATCACGTCATGTCATCTTGCATTAACAACAGTATCAGGATTGTCTGATTTACTGCTTTACTATTATCGCGTGATTGAATTGTGAACATGCTAATCTCTGCTCTCTTATCCCACTGAGTTGATCACTCACTCCCACGTTACGGGATGGTGTTTCCGGACACCCACCAGTCCCTTTTGTGATTGCAGATGATGGCGCGGCCTGTGAGGCGGAGCTGGACTTGATGATGAGGAAGAGGATTCCTCCTTTATGCGTGTTCTGATTGACGGGATTGCAGGGAGGTTGATTAGAAACTTTGACATTGTCATTTTGTATTTTTAGTGCCCTCATGTATATTCACTTTGTTTACCTTTGAAGTATACATGTATGTGTATAACCTGATAATATATTCACACTCTGGAGACATACAATAGTTTATATACGTTATACATACTATTACAGTCTTCCGCTTGCAAATTTAACTGTCTCTGGAGTATGATATGCTGTTCTGGCTTAATCTCACTCATGTTTAATACATTATCACAGACAACATTCAATCATACATATCCATGTTGCATAAATAACATTTTGGAACTCGGGAGTTGGGTTTTTGCTCGACCCCCCGATTTTCGGGATGTTACATGTGTTGACCCTTGCTCTTGTGTGAGGCATAAACTTGTGTCTCGTGGAGACATGTTAGGTACCTTGTGTAAGTCATAGAGTCAACCTTGTGTAGGTTGTACTAGTATGAGGTAAACATGATTTGAAACCTCCGTTAGTGAAATTCGGTGCACTCAACCGAGAGTGGAGTAGGTAAGTAGACGAACCACTATACATGACTGTGTTTGGGATTGGTATTTGCACTTTACTTCTCTGTGTTTACTTTGAATGTTCACATGATGCATGATGCTATGACTATTTAGAACTGATAAGTATCACATTCCTCACACAGTCACTCATTCATTCAATCATAAACTAAATTTATATATTCCTTAGATATTGAGTAGTCTTTTGATTAGATCCTCTATTTGGCTTGAAAGCCATTAGAGTTAGTTAAAGATATCTTGATAAATTGTTATATTAGATCAAGATAATAATGATAGGATTTTAAAATGTCGTAAAATTTTATAGTCCTATTCACCCCCCCTCTAGGATACTTTGTCCTATTCCTACTTCTACTAGAGCAGTCATTACCACAATTTTAATTGGTATCAAAGCGAGTATCTCTTAAGGGCTTCACCGCCTAGAGAGTGATCTTGACTGAAGTTGGTAATATGGCCAAGGAGAAGGCTCATCTGTAACTAGACCTCCTGTATTTGATGGATCAAATTATGCTTACTGGAAGGCCTCCTATATTTGATGGATCAAATTATGCTTACTGGAAGGCCAGGATGCATTACTTTCTAAGATCTTTGGATCATGATGTTTGAGACATTGTCGAAAATGAATATGTGCTGCCAATCGAACAAATAGTACTTGAAAATGGCACAACCATATCCAAACTAAAATCTAAAGAAAAATGGACAACATTCGATAAAGAAAAACAAACTGCTGAAGCAAAAGCAATGAAAGTCATTTACTATGCTGTTCCAAGAAGTCTTTAATCAAATCAGTATGTGTGGTACTTCTAAAGAAGCATGGGACTTGTTGGAAATAACTCATGAGGGAACCAGCACAGTAAAAAGATCCAAATTGCAACTCCTAACATCACAATTTGAAAGTCTCAGAATGGAAGAGCACGAGACCTTCATGGAGTTCTTCATGAAACTGAACATCATCTGCAACTTCATGGGTGGATTAGGAAAAAAGTTTCAGTTCCAAAAATCTGTAGGAAAATTCTGAGATCCTTACCGGAACGGTTCAACTCAAAAGTTACAACCATTGAAGAATGTAGGAACATGGACGAAATGTAAGTAGAAGAACTAGTAGGTTCCCTACAAACATTTGAACTACACTTCAAACAAACTCCCAAATCCAAAAATAATACCCTTAAAACCTCAAAACATAATTCCACCAATGAGGAAGAGGAAAGGGAAAGAGAAAATGAAGATGAGGAAGTGGCCCTTTTGGCTTAACGGTTCAGAAAATTCTTTCATAAAAACTGTGGCTGACCATTTAAAGGAAAACTGTTGGACAACAAGCATTATACAGGTAAACCTAGTAAAAAGTCCAAAGAGTCACAGTGTTACACTTGCTGAAAGTTTGGGCACATGTCCACTGAATGCCCCAATAGGAAAACCAAAGGAAAGGCGATGATAGCCACATGGGATGATACTGAAGAGTCAAATTTAGAATATAGTGACTTAGAAAGTGATGGAGACCAAAAATCTCTAAAAATTCTTATGGCCTCTACAGCCTCCAACACTCCCATAGAGACTAAGAAAATCAAAGCCACGAGATCATTTTCATCTCATGATGAGGAGACAGAGAAAGAAGAAGAAGAAAAGGATAAATTACAAGATGCTTGTAATCAACTTTATATCCATAACATTAATATCCGTAAAAGACTTGGGATTAGTGAAAATAAAATAAATTGCTGCAAATGGATTTAGATAAAACTTCAGAAACCAATACACACCTGATCAATGATCTACAACAATACCGCTTTGAAAATGATAAGATGGAAAGAATCAATTTGTCCCTCAAATATGAATCCTTAAAATTGACTAAACAGATTGATCTATTGAAAGATGAAAATGTGCATCTAAAGAATGAGAATCACACACTTAGGTTTGATGCAGAACAATCTAAGAAGTCTGTTAAACTAAATTACAAATTCTCCCAATAATGAAAAAATTAGAAAAACTCTTACGGATGGGAAGACCTGGAAAAGACAAGAGTGGATTAGGATATGAAAAATTCAAACCAAGTTCCAAAAATGCAACATCAATGATTGAGAAATCAGCTGCATTAGGAAGTAAAACAAAAGCTACTTCTATCTGTCATTCATGTGGAGACTCTGGCCATTTTAAATTTGAATGTATTGCTCCTAGGTGGACTCAATCTAATTTCGGTCCGAATCATATTGGTAAATATAGACAAACTGAAAAAACAATACAAAATGCCAAGAGTCCACTAAAAAATATGGCAAAAGGAACAACTCATCCATCTCCACCCAGAATGACCTAGAGAATAAAGAAGTTATTGAATCAAGTGGCTAACCTGAATCAAAAAACAAATGATCTAATGGAACAAGGAAGAATGATTCAGTTACATAATGTACCTAGACAAGTTCCTGACAGAGTAAAGGAAACAACCTCAAGAAAATTTGTCACAACATGGGTAGTTAAAGAAAAGAAAAATTGTCTTGTTACTCACTCAAATCATTCAACAAACAATAGTACTAATTGGTACATGTCACGGGTGACAAATCCCTTTTCTAAAATTACTCAAATCTTGAAGATGGGATATTCACTTATGGTGCTGGAAGCACCGTTGAGGTAGTAGGGTGTGGAACCATAGAAGGAATGAAAATGCTCAAAAATGAGAATGCTTTTTGCATAAAAGGACTAACTCACAATCTTTTAAGCATCTCTCAAATATGTGACAACAAACATGTGGTTACTTTTGACAAACTAAAGTGTAAGATCCTAGACTTATCAGGAAAATCCGTTATGGAGGGTCTTCGCACCAGTGACCATTGTTATATCATCAACGGTAATGGAAAGGTTGATCCATATGCTTGTTAACAATTGTGCATGGAAAACATGTCCAAGTCATGGCATCTAGATCTGGATGGATGTTGAAATGATGCATTTTTTTTTATGATTTTCATGATATATCTGAGGTCTCTACACCTTAAACATTTTTTTTGTGTATAAACATTACTGATGTTTATAATTTTGGATGGTACAACTTTTTGTAAAGATTTTAATTTCATACTGTAGCTGATATGAAAATATTTGAAGATATACATATATAGAAGAGTATCGAAAAATGGAGATAACATGTCCTATCCTTCTTCTCGATAAGTGAATCGTTGAATCGAATGAGTCGTCGATATCATCGAAACTGCATCGGTCCCATCGATGACCTCTCAAGAATCTGAAATGTTGGGTCGATTGGCCTGCCCTCGAACTCATCATTGATAACATCGATTAGGGTATATCGATATCATCGAAACCAAGTTCGATGATATCAAAGGTTACCGCCCGATAAAAGGCGAACGAGCGGGAAAATTTCATTTCTTTACTCGATGCTCATCCCTGTCTCTACTGCTCATCCTCCTCGGCTGTTTTATATGGTTTTTCATCTATGAACCTTCCAAGATCACCCAAATCTGGTAATTCCTTGTCTATTCTCTTGATTTCTCAAGATTGAATCTTGAATGTTTAGGTATTTCTAGATTAGGGTGAGAAGTATTGTCTAGAGAATCATCAATTCATGTCAAAATCCTTCAATCTTTTATCAGATTCCATTCTCCTTCACCCTATGCTGAGTTGTAAATGTTCAATGGGGAAGGACAAAGGAAAAACTCTTGTTGCTGGGGAATCCTCAAGATCCTTCAGACATAAATTCCTTGCACCTAAAGAAAGGGCAAAGGCTTCTGATCAAGGGACCCCAACACGCCAGCGAAGTTTTAGACAAACTTTGCATGGTGGGTCTTAACGTGACACACCTGTTCCTCCTACTATGGTAGACCCTATTCTGGCAAATTATATTAGAAGACAGTTAGTACATGAATGCAAAGTTGATAGGAATTGCCTCAAACCCTACAACTTAGAACCTTTATTGGCTGCAATAGATTGGCTACCTATGCTGGATTTTGGTGGCCCATGCCATAATGAAAGAACCTATAAATTCTTTGCTTCTAGCCATTCTCCTGCTGTAAGACCCGTATCCTAGTCCATACTATTCTTTAGACTCCCTTGGTCCTCCCGGTCGAATTTTAGTAACCCGCAACCTGTAATCAGCATTTGCACATAACACTAAGTCGCATCGTATATATTTATATTGGCTCGACTCGAAACTTCTACCCTGGCGACTGTGCCATCGCCGCGGTTTCAACGCAGCGTCTCGCTCACCGATGCGATACCCAGGCCAGGAGTTGTGTGCCTGAAAATAAATCAAGGAAACACTGTGAGTAACGTGTGCGCCGTTTCCAGGAAGATTCCTGGTTGAGAGAATGGAATCTCTACCCATACCTCCTCTTTCCACCAAGTTAACCAAGCCCTTACCTTTCTCATACCTTTCATGCCAACAAGGCAATGCTACCCATTCCCCATCTCACCTCATGCTTAAAAAGTCAACAATCTCCATCCCTCATCCATACACTCCATGTCATCCATCCTTACAACTACCATCTCTCTCTCATTCCCTCTCATTCTCCCTCCATCTCTCTAGTAACAAAAAAAGGGTCTAAGTAGAGAAAGAAACTAAGAACAAGAGCCATCTTCTCACCACCCAAAGCTTCCCATCTAACCATCCAAATATCATCATCCTCCCTTAAAGAGCTAGCTTGAGAGGTAAAGAATCCATGGAGCCTAGAAGAAGTGAAATCGGTGGGTATTTTTTTTATAGGCTTAGATTCATGTTTTGATGATGGGCCAAGTGGGGCCTATTGATCGATGGTATGGATCTCACTTTGGACCCTAGGTGTGGTGGATGGCCCACAATGATTCTTATGTTCATTCCATGATGGGGCCATTCTCCATGGACCTCATCATGATGTTTGCTTTCCTAGTTTGTAAAAGGTTATCTAGACCTTACATTTTAGTGGAGAAAGGATCTCCACCGTTGATTTTGATTATTGGGCCCACATGTAATGGGACCCACTTGATGTATGTTGTAATGCATGGAAGGGAGGGCTCAGAGTGTCGAGGTTCCTTCATCGCACGTTGTCTCTCTCTCTCTCTCTCTCTCTCTCTCTCTCTCTCTCTCTCTCTATATATATATATATATATATATATATATATATATATATATATCTTTTCCCACATAATTGTATGTGTGATATCTGGACCATTCAGATGGTGTGGACCCACCTTGATCTGCACATGTGGCACACCACACCGTCCAGCAGCAAGGACGGTGGGTCCCACCTAGAGTCATATCCAAACCGTCCGTCGACATAACGTCCAAAGGCTGGACTTGATATAATCAATATAATAATAGTATAATAACATAACGTCTAGAGGGCCTGGACTGGTTTAAAATAAATAGTAATACATATATTATAATATAATATATATATATATATATATATATATATATATACACACACACACACACATATATGTATGGTAGGCCCCACGTGGGACCCACCTGATGTATGTGGGAATCCACACCGTCCAGTGTGCTGGACGGTGGATTCCACATTGAGGATCTCAACCGCCCATCGTGGGAGCTGATTAAATGGTGTATCTCACACCAACTACATAGCTGATGTATGACATCAGCAGGACGTGGGCTTGATCATCAGGTATGTGTTATATCAACCATCCATTTGTGGCCCCACAAGCAGCACAGCTGCTGTTATGACGTCAGCAAGGCTATAAGTCTCATATGATGTATGGGTTATATCCAAACTGTCCACTTCTAACGTGGGCCCCACCATAATGTTAGTGTTTATGTATACCGCCCATCCGTGGGGCCCACACATGATGTATATGTTGTATCCTCACCGTCCAGCTAGGACAGTGAGATCCACACATGAGGTACATGTTCAATCCATGCTGTCCAGACCCTAAACACTGGATGGAAGGAAGACAAATATTTGATGATTCAAAACCTAGGTGGGCCACCACGTGGACCCACCATGCATTGTATTTTCTTCATCCACACTGTCCAGATATCTGAACGGTGGAGATCCACCATGTTACATGTGTTTCATTAACACCATCCATCTTTTGGTAATCCAGACCATCCATCTGGATGGTGGGCCAGTAGGCCACACCAGCTATATAGCTCGCTGATGATGTCAGCAAGTTTCGTGGACCTACCTGGATGTATGTTTCTACCCATGTCGTCCAGCAACTGTGGGGCCCACATGATGTATGTTTTATCCACACCGTCGGTGAGACATATGACCCATCTGATGTATGTGTTCTAAATCCACGTTGTCCATTGTGTGTGAGGCCCACCTGCTGTATGTGCAGGGCCCACTTGTTGAATGTGTGGGACCCACTATGATATTTATTATATCCATACAATCCATCGATTGGATACCCAGCTGGCCCACGCAATGTGTGTATTATATCTAAACTGTCCATCTTATGAGGTCCAGTGTGATGTACATGAGGCCTATGTTTGAGGCCAATGTGATGTATACCCGGCCCATGTGATGCATCCCATTGTGATGTATGAGACCCATTTGTAAGGCCCATTGTGATTGTATAAGGCCCATTATGATTGTATGAGGCCCATTGAGATTGTATGTGACCCATTATGCTATGTATGACGCCCTTGTGTAAGGTCATGGGCCCACTATACGTTTGGCTCTATGTGGGCCACTCCTTGGCAATAATGTTGGTTAAATATCCACATTGATGGGAGATGATGATTAAATGTCTACATTGTGACCTTCCCTTAGGCCCTTTGTTAGGTCAAATATCAAGGCCGATTGTTGATGTCGTTATCGAGGCTGATTATTTATACCGATTATCGATACCAATTATGAGTATGTGATAGTATAGCATCATGATACATGCCCATACGCATCATTTGCATGTTTGTTATGAGATGTGGATAACTATTACATATGCCATAGGGCAGGTTATTTATGGGACTCCCTAATAGGCGAAGTCATCCCACATGAGCGCACAGTATGCGCAGGATTGATGCATGATTGGACTGTGTTACTCATACATCTCACATTTTGGGATATGACTACTGTACGCCCTAGCGACATCAGGGTCATAGCCTCCACAGGCATATCATGGATGGCCAGATGGGACACTAAATATCTTTTTTTACATGGGGTGTCATAGATATCCCTGGGTGAAAGTTCTTAAACCGCTCTGGCCAGGAGACGCTCCAACGTCTAGACTATGTGGATACATGAACGCCCGAGTGTCAAATACCAGTAGGCCGTGTCTCCCACTATGTCATGGTTGGTTGGAAGGGGGTGTGGCCTTACCAGCCCGAGGGTAGGGGCATAGCTAGGCTGAGTTTGACCAGCTCATAAATGGGTCCCCTATCGACGTGCCGGGTAAATATTGGCTGATTACTGGCGAGACGGATAGTGAGGTCTCTTCCACTTGCATAGTTGTGTATCTAATGGGTGGCGATCGCGTGTAGATTGTACTAGACCCCGATAATGATCCCAGAGATGTACAGTATTGATATGTGGACTCTTGAGCAGGAGTTGTATACTCAGTATTATACTCATTCATTCATTCATTCATTATCCACTCGAGCTGGTAGTGTGCAACTAATTGTTATGTGTACCTTCTCAATAGCCATGATTTTGGTTGGGACGCACAACCAACCTGAGATCAAGAGTTTACCACATTGAGCTTGGCTATCCAAATATAGGTATAGGACTGGTTTGGATAGAAGTCTCTTATGATGAAACCCGTAGCCTACGATACTCGTACTATCTTCCTGACTTCACACTCCAGCTTGGTCATTTCATTTGCATCGCATATTGTATTACATCCGCGGTATATGGAATTTTGGGTTGCTATGTTTCAGTATTTATATGACCTTGATGAGGTTGACGGTATTCATAAACTCGTCAGGATTTGCATGTTGCATTGTATCCTCAGTATATGATATTTGACTTACTATGTCTCCACATTGTATAGTTGATCTATATTGCTTCCTCAGTATATGATATTGGCTTATTATGTTTTTACATCGCATATCCTAGATAACACTAATGGTATTTACGAACTTACCAGCATGTTTCTGCATTGCTCTGATATTACATACTTGGTACTTACCATGTGCACCCGCTTACACCACCCTCTAAGCTTTTCATAAGCTTATGCATGATAGATGTGTGTAGGTGGCGTTAGGTTGCAACAGAGTTGAGCTTAGATCGTGCAACTATCTTTTGGAGCTTTGATTTTTGATATACGCATTTTTCTTTTAGCACTGTATTCAAATGTTTATATTAGCGAATATGTGATGAAGATGTTGCCTTTGTGATTTGGGTAAACTTATCGTTATGCTTATTACGAGATAAATGTACGTTTGAAAATTCTCCTTGTAGGATCCCAGGATCAGAATCTGGCGTATGGGTGCCAGAAGCTGAGAATGGGGCACTACAAAGGCTGTAGGTGCCAGATTCAACGATTGGAAATTCTATGAGCCCAATTTCTGAGTTTGGGACGTGACACCTGTCGTAGACCCTCCTTCCATAACTTTCTCTATTGAGATACCGACGTCAAAATTTTCTCAGAATCTATTACAAGTATTTTTTATCTCACTCAGTCTCCAATTGGTCTCTCTGATCTAGATCTTGAAAATTTAGTGACTCAATCTAAGATCGCGTCATTTCTATGCCAGGGTAGGGATATTCCTTGGTACCAGGGTAATGCATTAAAGGAAAAATATATGGATCCCAAGTACCGAGTTCTACATGGCATATTCGCCACAAACATGTACCTTAGAGGAATAAATCAATCTGAGCTTATAGGATTTATGGTCATGATCATGTATTGTGTGGCAACTAGGATCAAGCTCTGTCTTCCCACTCTAATAATGCACCACTTGGTGTACGCCATTCACACTTGTTGAGACGTCCATCTACACTTCCCTCGGCTTATTCATGTGCTAAGTGATAGGATCGGTCTTCCAGTGACAAATAATCAAGAGCTACCTCTCAAACATTTCAACAAAGTCAATATTAGGAAGATGGATTTGAAGTTTCATCGATTCCAGAAGATCAACCCAAGGAGGAGATTCATGAAGAAGGTGAAATGTGTGAAGGAACTGCACAGGCCAAAGGAGACCCACTCAAATCGCAGCAAGCTCCGCCTCCAGCCGACCTTGTGCAGACCAAAAGATTTAAATTACATCAAGATCGGATCGGGACAACATTGCAAGAAGTAAATCAGATGAGGAAGATGATGAATGAACGATTCACTGTCCTGGAAAGATTGGCGGCTGGGGTGCAGCAACTGGTTGATCTGATGACATGCCGACGAGACGATACCGCACCATGTTCATTAGGCCCTCCACCATAGTATCGATAGCCTTCGTGCTGTCACATACACTAGATACTCATCTCTACGTATAGACATGGTTATCTTTTTAAATATCCTTCTGATCTTGTGAGTGTATGTGATGGCTAGCTAACTGTGGACAGTCTAACAAGTTTCTTTTATTGTGATAGTTGTCCTCTGAAGGAGGAAAATACGGTGGTTCTTTTATGCCCATGGATGGTTGATCTGGGGTGCAGCAACTGGTTGATCTGATGACATACCGACGAGACGATACCGCACCGTTTTCATCAGGCCCTCCACCATAGTATCAATAGCCTTCGTGCCGTCACATACACTAGATACTCATCTCTATGTATAGGCATGGTTATCTTTTTAAATATCCTTCTGATCTTGTGAGTGTATGTGATGGCAAGCTAAATGTGGATAGTCTAACAAGTTTCTTTTATTGTGATAGTTGTCCTCTGAAGGAGGAAAATACGGTGGTTCTTATATGCCCATGGATGGTTGATCTGGGGTGCAGCAACTAGTTGATCTGATGACATGCCGACGAGATGATACCACACCGTTTTCATCAGGCCCTCCACCATAGTATCGATAGCCTTCATGCCATCACATACACTAGATACTCATCTCTACGTATAGGCATGGTTATCTTTTTAAATATCCTTCTGATCTTGTGAGTGTATGTGATGGCTAGCTAACTGTGGACAGTCTAACAAGTTTCTTTTATTGTGATAGTTGTCCTCTGAAGGAGGAAAATACGGTGGTTCTTATATGCTCATGGATGGGCTAAATGTGTGTTTGTGGATTGTTAATTTTGCCAAGCTTTGGGCAACATATTTTGGATGATTGGATACTGCCAAACTTGGGCAATGTGTTCTATTTTGGATATTTTATTTGGCTTGCATGTGTTGCGCAACACGCCAACAACGCAGTGGGCCTAGATCTAATATCAAGCCTCACCCACAAATGATAAACAGATGAAAATAAAACTAGAAACAGATCAAAGCAATCTAAACAAACCACAAGACAAGATATACATAGAAAAACCCTAAACTAGGATAAAAAATCACGGATGCAAACTTCCACTATGAAGAAAAATAAAGATTACAAGGAAAAATGCTAACCTCTCCCTTAGAAGAATATAGAAAACCCTTAGCCCACACCTTTAGAATTATTTTTTAATATTCTTAATCCACTAGAAAAGCCATAGGAATCCCTATTTATAATTTAAGTAACTTTCCTTCCGCAGCCTTGCGAAAGGCGACACCTAAATCCGCAGTCCGCATCAGATTCGGAAACGAATCTGCGTAACCTTCGACTGATCGAAGGAGAGCTTCGACTGGTCGAAGGGAGTTCATGAACCTGCTAACAACTCTCACTGCTTGAGCAATGTTTGGCCTCGTGCTCACCATAGCATACATGAGACTCCCAATGGCTGACGCGTATGGGACTTTAGCCATGTAGTCCCGTTCCTCCTGCGTCTTTGCACCTTTCTCTTTAGATAGCTTGAAGTGGTTGGCTAATGGAGTGCTAACCGGCTTAGCACCTTTATATTGAATCGATCAAGTACCTTGGCTATGTACTTTGCCTATGATAAAACCAGTTTCTTATTTTTCCTGTCACGCTTTATCCTCAAGCCTAGGATTTATTTTGCAGCTCATAAATCCTTCATGGAAAATTCTCTAAACAATTGTCTTTTGAGATCTGAGATGCCTTCATGCTTGAACCGGTCACAAGCATATCATCAACGTACAGAAGAAGGATGATGTATAATGTATCAAACTTCTTTAAGTAACAATAGTGGTCTGCATGATATCTCCTAAAATTGTTTCCCGATATGAAACTATCGAACTTTTTATACCACTACCTCAGGGCCTACTTCGGGCCATATCGACTCTTCTTTAGTTTGCACACCTTGTTCTCATTATCTGGTGCCACGTATCCTGTCGGCTGATGCATATATATTTATTCTTCAAAGTCCCCATGAAGTAAGGTTATTTTAACATCTAGCTGCTCTAGACGTAAGTTCTCTTTAGCCACTAAACTCAAGACCATGCGAATCGAAGACATTTTCACTACCAATGAAAATATTTCAGTGAAATCGATACCTGCCTTTTGTTGAAACCCTTTCACAACCAATCTGACATTGTACCGTTTCGAACCATCGTGCTCCTCCTTCAATCTGTAAACCTACTTGTTATGAAGAGCTTTATTACCCTTAGGTAGAGTGACTAGCTCCCATGTACGATTAGACTCAAGAGAGTCCATCTCCTCATCCATGGCCTGCTCCCACTTAACCCATGTATCTGACTGTAATACCTCTTCAAAACACTCTTGCTCACCATTATCTGTCGGCAGTAGATAATGTAAGGAGGGTAAGTATCGGACCGTGGGTCTCCTCTCCCATGTAGACCTCCTCACAACCGGTGTTTGTGGCTCCGCTTCATAATGCTCCTGTGTATGATCATCCTGTGGCACTGTAACACCCATGTCCGGTAACTCTTCCAACTCTACGAATTCCTTTTTCTTGGCCTTATTTTCCTGCACATTGTCCTTATGCATCACTTTTTCATTGAAGACTACGTCCTTGCTTCCAATGATTTTTCTATTTTTTGTATCCCAAAACCTATAGCCAAAATCATGCTGCCCGTAGCCTATAAACGTGCACATCCTGGACTTCGCATCCAGCTTGTTTCTGTGCTCTGCATCAATGTGAACATATGAAGTGCAACCGAACACTCTGAGATGTGTAAGGTTCACTTCTTTCCCAGTCCACGTTTCTTCTAGTAGCCCACCATTCAATGGTGCTGAGGGACTTCTATTGATAAGATATACGGCAGTATTCACAGCATCTGCCTAAAAGGTCTTGGGCAACCCTGCATGTAACCTCATGCTCCTGACGCGCTCAAGGATGGTTCTGTTAATGCGCTCAGCCACATCATTCTGCTGCGGTGTCCCTGGAATCATTTTCTGATGTTTGATTCCACTTGCTGCACAATACTCTCCCCCATTATCAGATCTGAGACACTTTACTGTTTTACCTGTCTCATTTTTCTACCATAACTTTCCACTTCTTAAACGCATCAAATACATCAGATTTATGCTTTAAGAAGTAAACCCACAGTTTTCTACTAGCATCATCAATAAAGGAAATAAAATAACGTGAACCACCAAGAGATGATACCTGTGTCGGTCCCCACACGTCAGTGTGTACAAGCTCCAATAGATGCGTCTTTGGAGCACGTCCTATCTTCTTGAAGCTTACCCTCTTCTGCTTACCATATACGCAGTCCTCACAGAATTTCAAGTCAATAGACTTCAATCCTGGTAACTTCCCTTTTGACAATAGCACTTTTATCCCTTTCTCACTCATATGTCCCAACCTCTGATGTCATAATTGCCCATTCACTCCAGTTGATGTAACTACGAGTGAACTATACAATCCTAAAGTCACGTATAAAGTACCTTTTTTTTTACCTCGAGATATCACCAAGGCACCTTTTGTGATCTTCCAGGAATCACTGGTGAATGTCGTCACATAACCGGTGTCGGCCAACTACCCCACTGAGATCAGATTCCTTCTCAAACTCGGTACAAGTCTGACATCCTTCAATTTCAAAACCGTTTCATCTTTCTGATTGACCTGAACGTCCCCCTTTCCAACTATACTGCACGGCTTATCATCACCCTGATAGACTCTCCCAAAGTCACCTGACACATAATCACGCAGAACTTCCTTACATGAAGTGGCATGAAACAAAGCACCCGAGTCTATAACCCAAGACTTATTCTTCGCATCAAGAGAAAAGATCAACGCCTCTGTGTCGCTCTCCTTAGACAGATTCACTGAATCCTTCCCACCTTGAGAGCTTTCATCTTGTTTCTTAAGCGCCCTGCAATCATGTTTCATGTGCCCCTTCTTGCCGCAATGCCAACACCCGTCTTTATCTTTCGATCCCTTGGACTTCTTTCTCGACTTAGAACTCCCGTGTTTATTGTCTCCTTTATTCTGTGATCTTCCTCTTCCTTCAACGTTTAGTACATTCCCTGAATCCCCTGAAATTCCTAATGCCTTCCTTCTAGATTCTTTGCTGAGAATTAAACTGGCCACATCATCAAATTTCAGCTTTGTCGACCCTGAAGAATTGCTCACAGTAATCACCAAACCATCCCAACTATCTGATAGACTGGATAAGATCAATAACACCCTGACCTCATCGTCAAAAATGATGCCAACGGATTCCAACTGGCTCGTGACTGTATTGAACTCGTTCAGATGTTCAGCCATGCTCCCACCATCTGACATCTTCATGTTGAATAGCTGTTTCATAAGATGAACCTTGTGGGATGTTGAGGGTTTTTCATACATGGTGGCTAGGGCTTCCATCAATTCTTTTGTCATTTTTACCTTGGATATGTTGAAGGCGACGTTCTTAGACAAAGAGAGTCGAATCATTCCTAAAGCCTTTTTATCCAGTAAAAATCATTCATCATCTGTCATCTTTTCTGGTTTCTTCTCTTTTCCTTATTGAGGAATGTAAAGGTCCTTCTTATATAGATAATCTTCCATCTGCATCTTCCAGAAGGAAAAGTTTAAACTATCAAACTTCTCAATTCTAGTTTTTTCATCTTCCGCCATCGCTCCTAATAGAACTAAACCAATAGCTTTGATACCAGTTATTGCGCAGTACGCCAACAACGCAGTGGGCCTAAATCCAATCTCAGGCTTCACCCACAAACGATAAATGGATGAAAACAAAACTAAAAACAGATCAAAGCAATCCAAACAAACCATAAGATAATATATACGTGGAAAAACCCCAAACTAGGATATAAAACCATGGATGCAAACTCCCACTATGAAGAAAAATAAAGATTACAAGGCAAAATACTAACCTCTTCCTTGGAAGAATATAGAAAATCCTTAGACCACACCTTTAGAATTATTTCTCAATATTCCTAATCCACTAGAAAAGCCCTAGGAATCCCTATTTATAGTTTAGGTAACTTTCCTTCCGCACCCTTGCCAAAGGCGACACCAAAATCAGCAGTCCGCATCAGATTCAGAAACGAATCTGTGTAACCTTCGACTGGTTAAAGGGAGCTACGACTAGTTGAACAGTTCCTTTGACTGGTCGAAGGACCCAAAACATGAAAAAACAGGACTCACTGGACTTTGAGTCGACGGTCCATGACCGGTAGAACAGGCCCCTACGACCAGTTGAACAGCTCCTACGACCAGTCGAAGGCGGCCCAGATGTGGCTCCACTTCTCAACAGCATGATGATATATATATTTATCTTTGATACCTTTTTCTCTATTGTCTTCATCTACTTATCTGATATCCATGAATCATCTTATCTAGATTTATATTGCATATCTGTGGAATGATGAATGCAACTGGTATATATTATTATGACTGCTCTCCTGATAATTATTATATATCTATTAGGTTTATGAGCTGGATTGTGATTTCTAATGTTTAAAGATATCCAGTTGTCTTGTGGTTTCTGCATAGTTAAAACAGTTCTGTTATTCTTAAGAAATCATAGCTCTCTTGTTGGCCTATTTCTTCCAGTTTCTTAACTGCCAACTTTAGTCACTCATGTTATTTTGGTTTATGACTACCTTTGTCAATGACTGACAAAAAGGGGGAGAAAAAATCCCAACATGGACAAATTTGTGTGTATCTATGTATGTATAGTGGTATAGGTGTTAGGAGGAGCAGCTGCATGAAGAAAGGGGAGCAGCTACTACTAAATGTTACAATCTTGTGTGTGAACTCAAATAGCATATTTATAAATTTGCGTAAAGTTCTTATACACACAATTTAGGGTGTTGGTCTAGATGTTGTTTTAGGATTTCAGGTGTTTTGTCATGTAATTGATAAAGAGGGAGATTGAAAGTGTCATGGTTTGTCAATTAACGTGAGTATTGAGTCAGCGTGACAAGTGAACCCCATAGGAAGACTATTCAAGCATCTACCTCAATCGGATGTGGCTTCAGATATCTACAAAGGTAAACTTAGCCTCACATCCTATGACCTAAAACACCAGGTATGCAAAACCCTTAAAAATGGTTAAAACAACATAAGGGTTAAGGTGTGAAAATCATTTTGTAAAATTAGGAAAATCTCTAAGTTTTCAACCTTTATCGATTTATCAACAATGCTTCGATGAAATCGGACTCTGTTATTGATGTCCTCGATACTCACTCGATGTTATCAAAATGAGGACTTCAAATGTCCAGCAACCAAAATGAATCTTGGACTGAATTCTCGATGAATCGATGACAGGATCGATATCATCGACTTTCGAATCTCGAGTTCATCGAAACGGATCGATAAAATTGACATTTGGTCAGTTTGTGCCCAGTAAGCAATTAAGGTAAATCATGCGATTTTTGATGTCTTGAAGAGAGCCTTGATATCTTTGAAATTCAAATCTCGATAATATCGGTAAATCTTTGATGATATTGGAATGGGTCACAAATTTATCCAGCAAGCTTTCAGGTAAATTCTTTTAAATGATCGAGGTATCAAGAATCACTCGATGATGTTGACATTCAAAGATCGATCATATCGAGACCAGGTTGATGTCATCGAATTGGGACATAAAATTGTCCAACGAGTTCATAGAAAATTCCTTGAGAAGATAGATGAATCGAAACTGGTATCGATATCATCGATATTCAAAATCAGATGATATCGAGGAATGCTTGATCATATCGATGCCTATTCAGTTCCTAAGGCAAGTCTCCTCTCATGTTTTTAAATGTCGAGAAATTGAACCATGGATCAATGAAATCGGAGTTTGAAATATGATGACATCGAAGCATATTCGATATCTTCGATCAATTGACAAAAGGTTCAAAAGCATTTGACAGATTGAGTTTGTGTCATCAAGCCACCATTCGAAGTTATCGAGAGTATATACTCGATGATATCGAACTCTGTCAAAAAATATGACTATTTTATTTCTGTTGGATCTTTTTGTCTATTTAACGAAAGCTTGCCTTAGGTTGTTTGTAGAGAAAATAGATAGAGCTTTTGAGTGTTTAATTCAGATCACCTACCCTAAGCCCTTTTCTTTTATGGGAGTTCATCCTCCAACCCACCCTCATCATTAATATTCAATAGAGCGGATTGGGGAATGAAATTTCACATTCAAGGATCATCCAGCTACCACCTTAAGGGCAAATCACTGAACTGGGATACCTTGAATGCTTAAATGCTTGGAATCACTTTATCTCTAAAATAGGAAAACATTTAATAGAGTAGGATTCCAACATAACCTTGACCCAACCCGTCGCCTTACATTGGAGCATCATAAGTGTTGCGGATTAAGGAAGCTGAAGATTCTTCATCATCAAAGGAGGAGATCTTCATCAATGTGCTTAATGGGGCTCATCTACTTATCTGTAAGTCATTAGAGTCCAGAGACCCTGTTGATCATTCTTTTGTGCAGGATTGGATCACAGGTGATTCTCACCCCTTTCAAGTCCTCATAGGAGGCCTCCAACGGGAGAATACATGTAGGTGTTGTGTGTTGACCCTTGCTCCTGGGGAGCATAAACTTAGGTCCTTAGTGTAGGTCTTTGGCCTATATGGCCTAAAACCTAGGTGTTGTGTGTTGACCTTTGCTCTTGTGTAAGGCATAAACTCTAAGTTCCTTGTGTGAATCTTTAGCCTGTGTGGCCTAAAACCTAGGTGTTGTGTGTTGACATTTGCTCTTGTGTAGGGCATAAACTCTAGGTTCCTTGTGTGGATCATTAGCCTATGTGGCCTAAAACCTGGGTGCGGTGTGTTGACCCTTGCTCCTGTGTGGGGTATAAACTTGTGTCTCGTGGAGACATGTTAGGTACCTTGTGTAGGTCCTAAAGTCAGCCTTGTGTAGGTTGTACTGGTTTGAGGTAAACCTGATTTGAAACCTCCGTTAGTGAAATCTGGTACACTCAAGGGTTGAGTGCGTCCGTCGGGAGTGGAGTAGGTAAGTAGTCGAACCACTATACATGACTGTGTTTGGGATTGTTATTTGCACTTTACTTCTCTGTGTTTATTTTGAATGCTCACATGATGCATGATGCCATAACTATTTAGAACTAATAAGTATCATATTCCTTACACAATCACTCATTCAATCAATCATAGACTAAATTTATATATTGCTTAGATATTGAATAGTCTTTTAATTGGATCCTCTATTTGGCTTGGAAGCCATTGGAGTTAAGTTAAAGACATCTTGATAAATTGTTATATTAGATCAAGATAATAATGATAGGATTTTAAACTATCGTAAAATTTTATAAAGTCCTATTCACCCTCCTCTAGGACACTTTGACCTATTCCTACATCTACTAGAGCAGTCATTACCGCAATTTCACCTTCCTGTAGACATCTTCCCTAAGAGGTAAGTGTCTCTCCCCTTACTCCAGTACTTCAATCCTTCTATTAAAATGATATCTGTCTCCTTATAGGTATCAAAGCCCATCATCCCGACCATCCAAAGTAACCATTCGGCCCACTACACCATCCATCATCAAAGGGATACAATCTCCACCAATCATCACATCCAAGACATCCAAAGGGGTCGATCACGCATTCAGACCATTAAAAGCCTAATCTAGCCCATCCAAGGTAACATTTATGCCATCCCAACCATTCAACAAGAAGGTCAGACTATCTTTTTCATTCTTAACCTGATCCACACTATCAATCAACCCATCCCTGTGGTGCACATCCAATTAATCAATACCATCACTCATGGCCTCCCTCTCCAATCCATCAAAACCATTTAACCCCTCATCCACAAACCCATTAAGAAAATCTAGAATTCCAGCCATCATGGGAGCATTCATTGCTGCCCCCATCCAACTTTTTGTTAATGCGACCTTCAATCAATGCAAATGGGACATCATTAGGAGGATCTAAGCCATAAGATGAAGAGGGAACTTGAAGGATGGGTCTAAGATCAACAACATCCTCCTAAGACCCAGCAAAAAGGGTCAAGATGGGCCCGTAAGAAGGGAATAAAAGAAGGATGAAGAAGACAAGAGAAGAGACATAAGGAAAAAATGGGTCAAATCTGATTCGGTCAGCAGCTTAGGCTAGTTCAAGCCAAGTTCAAGCCGAGTTCGCCATTGCAGCATTTTCACAAACACTTGGATTGCACCTTCAAAATCTCACTGTATTTAAGACAACAACATAGGTTTTACAGCTATTTTATCAAACACCTTCTGAGCAACATAAAAATTAAGAAAAAAAGGGTATTGGTTTCATTTGCATAACTTCTTTGCCACCAACCACACTTCTTTGAGTCATTTCATCAAACACTTGGTGAGCAATATCAATATTAAAGTAACCGAGTCACCGAACTGGTTTAATCCAAGTTTGATTCAAGCTAGGTTTGATCTGAGTCGAGTCGAGCTGAGGCCAACTTGAACGCATTTTCGAGCTCCAAAAATCAACTCGACTCGACTCGAACTCAGCTTCGAACCAAGTCAAATCAAGCTTTTTCGAGTCGAGTCAAGCGAGCTAACCGAGCTAGTTCGGTTCGTGTACACCTCTATGAACAGGGAAGACTGTTTAAATTGTCTAAACCAAGGCGGGTCAAAGCATCCCCTGTAATAACCAACGAGCAGCTGAAAGGGCCTAGCTATATGCCCTAGAGGGGGGGTGAATAGGGCTATGCCAAATAAAACTTATAACAACGGAATAATAAAGTAAGGAAATAACTTGCAGGAAATTAAACCTAAGTTATTACAACATTCCCCACACTGACTTGAAATAAAATGATTACAATATTCAACCACAGATACAATCCACAGAACTGAATGAATAAAGGAATGAAAGAATAAAGCACATCCACAACACAAAGATATATAGTGGTTCGCCTGTGTGTACACCAACTGTTATCTAACAGCCACACAGAATGCTACTCCACTCCTAATATCCTCACACAGGGGATATTAGCATGCACTATCAAAATAGGTTTCACAGGTTAACCTAAAACCTTCACAATTGTGTCTTTTTATCTCGGGCTTACACAATCCAAAAACCCACACAATCTGAGTTTTCTGGCTCTCCTCAGATAACCAAAACAATGAGATTTTTCTGGCAAATCTCAAACAAAACTAAAGAATGTAACTTATACAAATGTAAAATACTTGAATCTCCTTTTGAAGTAGCCC
Source organism: Magnolia kwangsiensis (assembly GCA_037074715.1). Classification (NCBI taxonomy): domain Eukaryota; kingdom Viridiplantae; phylum Streptophyta; class Magnoliopsida; order Magnoliales; family Magnoliaceae; genus Magnolia; species Magnolia kwangsiensis. The sequence continues at coordinate 36,872,423 of CM073580.1, read as the reverse complement.
GGTAGAACCAATCAGAGTAGAAGTTTGATTCCACGTTCAAAGTCTAATACTCACTTTATGAATGATTCTAAGTCTAATTGATTTTAAATCAAAAGGGCTAGTTCTATTTGATTTTGAATCCAAGCAGAAGGAATATCAAAAATTCCTCTTTTCTAATAAGATTGGAATGTAGATCAAAATCAAATACAAAATAAGCTAGCAAAAAGAATATTAAATGAGCACGAAGTAGCTTAAAAATAAACACGAACTTATCTCAGAGTATGGCCTTAAAATTGCTTGAATTGAATTGAAATGAATTGAAAAACTCTGAAATTCGTGATCTATTAATATCCTGAAAAATCCCATCTACGACTAGTCTTAGGATCCCTAGGACTGGTCGTAGCTTCAACAGATTTTCAAAGATTTCTGCGGGATAAAGATTAGTTGTTCCACGATTGGTCCTGGGAATCCTACGACCGGTCGTGGGTCACCTACGACTGGTTATAGGACCCGCAGATTAGTTGCTGGAGTTCGAGTCGTAGGGCTAAGACCAGTCGAAGGACAAGTCGTAGGGCTAAGATCGGTCGAAGGACGAGTCGTAGGACTAAGACTGGTCGAAGGACGAGTCGTAGAGCTCACAGGACTGGTCGAAGGATGTCCATGACTGGTCGTAGGACAACCAGAAAAATTTAAAAATCTTCAACAACCTAGGACTGGTCCTGAAAAACTTAAGACTGGTCGTAGCAGAGCTAGGACTAGTCTTGAAGTCCCTAGAACTAGTCTTAGAACAACCTGTACAAGCATATTTAAAACATACGAATTATGTATCCAGAATGACCAACAATAAAACCCAACCTAAGGTCAATCTAAGGTCAAACAAACCTTGAAAGTGAGATGAACATTGAAAGTCTGTACTCTCAGATGACCCTTAAGAGAAGCTTGAGAATTTACGAATCTTGTTGTAGGCCTTATCGAGCTTGAACCTTTCTTGACTTGATAAAGTCTTCTTCTTTTCTTGTATTTGTTAGAATTTTGAACATGCATACTTGAAGACTTTTATTCTTGTATACTTCATCCATGACTAGACTTGAAACTTTCTTCATTTAAGTTCTTATCTTAAAATATGATGTCTTGAAGCAATGAATAGTATCAAACATGAAACACAAGATGTACAAGACAAATATATATATATATATATATATATATATATATATATATATATATATATATATATATATGTTTTGTCACAAAAAAATTTGACAACCAAAGGGATATGAAATCATAGCACTTACAATCTCCCCCTTTGTCAAATTTGTGACAAAACACACATCATATAGATAAGAGTAAAATATGCTCCCTTGAGAGAAAAAACATGGAAACATTAAGAAAAGCTCAAGGTATCCACATTCCATTTTATCAATCCACATATACTCCTCAATCAATCAATCCATACAAATTACTCTCCCTTTCCATACTACTCCCCTTTACCATACCACTCCCCCTTTTTGTCACAAAATGACAAGGAAAAGTCACAATAGGAAAAAGAACAACAACATAGAGAGTAATAAAAAGCAGATAATGAGAAAGAAATATGGAAGGAAATATCATATCTCAAAATATAAATCCAGAATCATCAAGCCATAACTAATATAATACAATATCCAAAATAAAAGATAAGATAATGTTATACAATCCAAAAGATAATCCGCCTAATCAAATCCAGAGGAGGGAGAAGGGATAGTAGGATCAATCTGGTGTAAGCCCCTATTAATGCGACAAAAATATTTTTACATATATTTAAACTGCATATCGTGGGCTACACTCATGTTATCAACCTTCTCCTCTAATGCACGAAGGCGTGCATCATAAATAGATGGATCAAAATCAGGATCATTTGGCGAATCAGTTTCTATATCATCAAATATCTCATCCATATTAACATCCTGTTGAAGAAGATCGCTAGCCTCCCCTTCATTTCCGGCTTCACCACCATCACCACCAATACCACCTTCATCAACTTGACTAGGAAGCAAATCCAACTTCATCTTATTAAGATTGGAATTGTTAAAAATAAGATGATGAATGGGTGCCTCATTAATAGGTGTATCGACAAGCATATAAGTGGCTAACACAGTCATAAGATAACCAAACGGAATATCACTATGACCCGGATGGAGATGAAACTGTATGATAAAATGACAGATCAATGAAGGAAGGCAGACCATGGTACCAGAAGCAATAGAATGCAACACACGAAGCATGAAAGAAGTCAACTCGATTTTATTATCGGACCGAGGATACAGATTTGAAATGAAAAAATGATGTAACACTCTGTATCTAGGTAATAGATACTTTGAAGGGAGCGCATCCCTTTATGTGTCCATTGCACATTAATTTTGCATAGGTCTCTTGTCAACATATGTTTTTCCAATTCAGATGGTTTGTCGTATAGAGTATGAATCGGAATACCTTCTGTCATGCCCCAAATCCAGAGATTGGGCTCACAGGAATTCCGATTGCCGAATCCGATGGCGACAGCCTCCGTAGTACCCCATTCTCGGCTCCCAGCGCCCATACGCCAAATTTCGATCCTGAGATCCTACAAGGAGGATTTTTCAATATACATTTATCTCGTAAGAAGTATAACCACAAGTTTATCCAAATTATAAAGGCAACATCATCATCACATATCCACTAATATAATCATTTGAATATAATGCTGAAAGGAAAATACATATGTCAAAATCAAAGCTTCAAGAAATAGCTGCATGCTCTAAGCTCAATGCTGCTATAACCTAACATCACCTGCACGCATCTATCGTGCATAAGCTTATAGAAAGCTTAGAGGGTGGTGTAAGTGTGTGCACAAGGTAAGTGCCAAGTATTCAATACAAAGCCATAATCATACAATACCGAAAATACTAGTAATCCATAAATGGTATAATGTCGGAATAAGCAGAAATACTGACAAGAGCATGAATTATCATAGTAAACAGAATATTGACAAGATCATAAATCATATGATAACAGAGTAAGCGAAAATACAGACAAGCCCAGAAGTTAATCAATATCAGAATATGCATTATAGAATAGCTATGCAAATGAGGAGTCATGAAGAGCCAAATGTCAGATGCCAAAGATGCGATGCAGTAAGTAATTCCTGATGAGTTCATGAATGGTATCAGCCGTATCTAGACCATATAAATGCAGGAACACAGTAACCCAAAATGCTATATGCTGCGAATGTAATACAATATGCGGTGCGAATGGAATGACCATGCTGGAGTGTGAAGTCGAGATGATAGTACATAGTATCACAGGCTATGGGGTCCATCACAAGGGACTTCTATTTAAACCAGTCCTATACCTAAATTTGGATAGTCAGACTTAATGTGGTAAACTCCTGATCTCAGGTTGGTCGCGCACCCAACTGAAATCCTTGCCACAATGAAGGTAAACAATAATTAGTTGTGCACCACCAGCCCGAGTGAATAGTGAATGAATGAATGAATGGATATATAATTCCTGCTCAATAAGTCCACATATCAGTACGGTTACTCTCTGAAAAAATTATCGGGGTTTATTACACTCCAAATGGCACCACCGCTCTCCCTAGCTGCACGGTCCAAGTGAGCGTAAGAAACCTCTCTATCCACCTGGCCATTAGTCTGTCAATACCTATCCGGCACATTGATAGCGGACCCATTCCTTCAGCTGGTCAAACTTAGCCTAGTAATGCCCCCTGCGCTCGGCCGAGTAAGGCCACACCCCCTCCCAACCGATCACGGCACAGTGGGAGACACGGCCTCCTGGTATTCGACACTCGGGCGCTTATGTATCCACTCAGTCTCGACGTTGGAGCATCTTCTGGTACCAAGAGGGTGTTTAAAAATTTTCACCCATGGTCAATTATGGCAGCCCGATGCTCGAACAGATTTTCGATATCCCATCTAGCCATCCACGATATGCCTGTGGAGGCCACGACCCTGATGTCACTCGGACGTACAATAATCACAACACACAATGTAAGATGCATAAGTCATACAATCCAGTCATGCATCAATCCTGCGCATACCATGCGCTCATGTGAGATAACCTCCGCTTATAAGGGAGTCTCATAATAACCTACCTAATGACATATGCAATGGTCAATCACATCTCATAACAAACATGCAGATGATGCGTATGGGCATGTATCATGATGTTATGCTGTCACATACTCATAATCGGTAACCTCAATCGGCCTCGACAATGTAGACATCTAACCAACATTGCCCCAAGGAATGGCCCACATAGAGCCAAACACATAATGGGCCCACAGCCTCACACAAAGGCCTAATATACAACATAGTGGGCCTTGACTAAGGATCACATATACACAACAGGTGGGCCCTGCTCATGGGCCTTAAATACATGACATGTGGGCCCTACACATGGGTCTCGAATACATCAAATAGATCATGCATCATGGGCCTAATACATATCACAACAAGCCTTGCCCATAGGCCACGAATACATCACGACAAGATCCTACTATGGGTCGCACATACCTCATATAGGTTTCGACAATCGACCTCGGCCTCAACAATCGGAATTGGCCTCAATTCTCGGTCTCGACAATCAGAATCGACCTGTACAATCGAAATCGACAATCGATCACGATAATTGGCCTAACAAGGCATAAGGAAAGGTCACAAGGTGGACATTTAACTAACATTGTCTTAAAGGAGTGGCCCACATATGGCTGAACATACGGTGGGCCCACGGCCTCATATAAGGGTTTGATATACGCCACAATGGGCTCTATACAAGGGCTACATACACAACAGGTGGGCCCTGCATAAGCAGCAAGTGAGACTACTCATAACATGCCCGTCTAGATGGGTCACAAGTATATCAAAGTGGGCCTCATAAAATGGGTGTCATATATGGCCTCAGCACCAGGCCATAAATACATCAAGATGGGCCTAATCAATCATATGGGCTAAATCAACCAAATGAGCTGATACAAGCAGGCCGATCAAATAGACCGATACAAATGGTTGAATCAAATGAGCTAAGTCAAATGGGCACCTAAATACATCGAATCGGGCTTCATTAAGTGGCCCAAAATACATCAAATGGTCTAAGCGTCATGGAGTTATACTAAGCATGTTATAAGGTGATGCATTATCCCTACAACACAGGTGGCCTAGATGACCGACACACAACAAGTACGATCTATCAATGGGCCCTAGGGAGAGTCGTAATGTGGACATCCAACCAATATTATACTCGTAATGTGGACGTCAAACCAACATTGCTCCTAAGGCACGACCGTCATAAACATTATTACATATTCCGTGCTGGAATCACACATTGCAATGGACCTTAGGTACATCTCATTGGGCCTTAAATACATCAAATGGGCCATATCATATGGGCCTTTTATTCATCAAATGGGCCACATCAATGGGCTGCACCAATGAGCCCCATATGGGCCTTTTATTCATCAAATGGGCTGCACTGATGTGGCTGCACCAATGTGCATTGCAATGGGTCATAACACGCGGTCCTTAGAATGTATCAAATGGGCCTAAACTCATGGGTCTTATATATGAAAAATGGGCCACACCAATTGGGCCCCATGCGTACATCAAATGGGCCTCAACCCATTGGCCCTAGTACATCTCAATGGGCCTCAACCCATGGGCCCCTAAAACATTGAATGGCCTTATAACATGCTAAGGTGGGGTCCACTTGGACTATGGATCTGGCCCATTCTTTATGCCCATGCCATAAAATGGGCTTTCCAAATGGATGGATGGATTGGATGCAGCCCATGCATCATGGTGGGGCCCACAAAAGCCCACCATCAGGTATATTACATAATATAATATAATATATATGTATATAGTATATACAATAATATATATATACATATATATATACAATATACTATAATATATATATATATATATATATATATATATATATATATATATATATATATATATATATACACACACATGCACAACCCCACACGTACACACACGCACCCACACGCATGCACACGCATACACCCACCGTCCAGGGGACGGTGGGGAGAAAGAAATATCATAGTGGGCTCCACCGTCCAAGCGGACGGTGGAAGTAAAACACATAAATCATTGTGGGTTCCCATGAAGGGCCCACTGTAATGTTTACTTGCCATCCAGACCGTTCATAGGGTCACAAGCGTCTGGATGAGGAGGAAAAACAAATTTCATATTGATTCAAAACTTTTATGGCCCATAAAAGGGGCTTCAATGGTAGAGTTTCGATCTCACTGTTTCTTGTAGTGTGGGCCATGATGTTTATTTGTTATCCAAGCTATTTATACGGTGGGCCACCCCCAGTAGTGGGCCCCCTCCGAATTTCAGCCCCATCTAAGTCATGGATGGGGCTGAAATTCGGAGGGGGCCCACTACTGGGGGTGGCCCACCGTATAAACGGCTTGGATAACAAATAAACATCATGGTGGGGCCCACGGCTGGAGCCGTGGGTGGTTGTCGTCCGCTCGCCAGCTAGAGCGCAGGCAGTGCCTGCTGCCTTCTGACAGCAGCAGCAGCGTTGCTTCCTTTCTTCTTCTCTTTTTTTTTTGTTTATCCACGGAAAATCACGTGTGGGGCCCGCTACCTGAGAATCTACTTCGTCCAATGGATTCTAGGGCTCGAACTACACCAAACAAGTATAATATTCAGTATTTTTAGCATGTAGATACAACAAGGTGGGTCCTAATAGCTTTGAATGGCAAGAAACATAGTTTTCTATAGTATGGCCCGCCTGATCATCGGATTGACCTCATTCTTTAGCTCAACGCCTAAAATGATCCAGGGAATGAGGTGGACGGCGTGGATTTGATACATACACCAAGGTGGGGCCTAGGAGAGTGAACCACCCCAAAAGCTTAAAAAATCAAGCTTATATTTGTGTTTTTCTTTTATAGAGACGTCCAGCGTCCCAGACGCTGGACGGTTGGACATTGAAGAAATATATATTAAGGTGGGCCCTGATTAGGTGGGCCACCTCATGGAGAATAGTGTGGATACATCACACACAAAGTGGGGCACATTTGATGATTTGGATAGAATATAAGCCTCATGGTGGGGTCCATTCAAATAGGCCACACAACCCTATTATAATCTCATAAAATAATAAAAAATGAAATAAAAAGGGAAAGAGAGAGATGGAGAGTGGGACACACGTGTGATGGAGGGCTCCGCCACTATGAGCCCTCCCTTGAAAAAATCATACATCAAAAGAATCCCCCTACACATGGGACCACCAAAATCGAAATCAACGATGGAGATCCTTTCCCCACCAATATGGACGGTCTAGATGACCTATCTAAAGTAAGGAAATAAACATCATGATGGGGTCCATGGAGAATGGTCCCATCATGGAATGATCATGATGATCAAAGTGGGCCATCGGCTACATCTTAGGGTCCCAAGTGAGATCCAAACCATTGATCGGTTAGCCTTACTTGGTCCATTTTAAAAACATGAAAAACTACTCTTATCAAGCACCCATCGTTTGATCTTCTTGCTCCTATGGGTTCCTTAACACCTTAGCTTTGATTCCAATGGAGGAGATGAGGAATGGATGGCTAGGATGGGAGATCTTGGGATGGAGAGGTGGGCCACACTTGTGGCTCTCTTGGAAGAGAGGGAGAGGCTCATACGTTTGAAGTTTCTCTTGCTTGGGTTTGAGTTTGAAAATGAGAGAGAGAGTTGTAAAGAGAGAGGTAAATAGATGGGTGATGGAGTGATGGATGTGGTGGTGATGGGTGTAAGAACTTTTTAACTTTTGTGGCCTTTTGTGTAAGAAAGGCATGGCTTGTGTAAGAACTTTTGAACTTTTGTGGCTTGCTTGGGAAAGGGTGAAAAGTGATGTGTACTTGACATGTATTTGACTTGATGGGATTGATTGATTGATGGATTGATGTGATAAGTCATAGAGATTCTCTTGAATTTCGCAACGCGCAGCATTTTTCTCGCACCGAACATTGGCCCACATCTCCTGACTAGGGTATCACCTTGGCTAGCGAGTCGCGGCATCGGAACCGCGGCGACAGCGCGATTGCTATGGTAAAGGTCTTGGGTTGAGTCGATACGGGTTGATGGCATACGAATCAGGGTCGCGTGCAAATACTAGTTAAGGGTCGAAGGTTATCGAAATTCGACCAGAAAGACTGCGGATGTCTATGGAACGGTACCTTCTAGGATACAGGGCTTACACCTTCATCATTAATGGGTATATCCATAATACCTGATATCAAATGTCGTTCTATAAGAAATTTTCCTTTTCTAGTAGCAATTGAAAAGGTTAAGTTGTCAAGGGAGAATTCTGAGATACATGCAACCATTGATTGTGCAATAGACTGGTATGCAGGCCCACCCCAAAGTAAAATGTTAGCCTAGCCAACAGATTCAAGGAGAGGAACAATACCATATGGAGCAATGTGATTAAGATCAGTGGAATGCTTAACGATAACATTACAGACACGCAAATCCCATACATCTTGAGGATCATCTTCGGGTGACCGAAAGTGCCATTTTGTTATCAGTGTAGATCTAGATGAGGATGGACCACGGGATATTTTCTTCTTCCCTCTAGCATCCATCTTCAACAAGATATACTAAAAGCAAGAGAAATGCACAAAACTAAAGGATGGGTTTTCTCTAGATCAGTAATTTGAGAAGAAACCCTTAAAAAACCCAACTAAAAGATGAAATCAAGCTACACAATGATCAAATCAAAGTAAAGAGAACATCAAACTTCAAAAAAAATGAAGAAATAGGACTTACTTTGAAGACATATAAGAAATCCTATGACTGGTTGAGCCACGATTCGTCGTAGGTCGAAGTGGAAATGAAGAAGAAGGAGGTTTTTCCCAAATTATATCATGTTCATGAGCTCCACGACTGGTCGAGTGCTGTGTACGACCGGTCGAGCATCGACCAAAAATACATATTTAATATAAAAAATTAAAATTTCAACACATATAATACCAAATACACTATGATACATGCAAGCAAGAATACTCAATGTAAAATGTACATACCAAGATCAAATTTCAATTTATTAAACCTACTTTTGTTGAGTGGTTTAGTAAATATATCAGCAAGTTGAGTTTCAGTTGGTATATATTCCAAGGAAATAACTTTTTCTTCAACCAACTCACGAATGTAATGATACCTAATGTCAATGTGCTTAGTACGTGAATGCTGGATTGGATTTTTAGAAATATTTATAGCACTGGAATTATCACAATGTAAGATCATTGAATCTTGATTAATTCCATAATCGCTTAGCATGCATTTCATCCAAACTAGTTGAGTACATGCATATCCAGCTGCAATATACTCAACCTCAGCAGTGGAGAGCGATATTGATCTTTGCTTCTTGCTGAACTAAGAAACTAAGCAATTTCCAATGTAAAAACAATCACCACTAGTTGATTTTCTATCATCGATATTACCGGCCCAATCAGCATCTGAGTACCCGGCTAATTGAACACTAGTATCAAAAGGATACCAAAGACCCAGATTTATAGTACTTGTGACATATCTAATAATTCGTTTAATAGCAGTAAGATGTGATTCCTTAGGATTAGACTGATATCTCGCACAAATACCAACACTAAACGCGATATCAGGTCTACTTGTAGTTAGATACAACAAACTACCAATCATACTACGATACAGTTTAGGATCTATATCTTTACCTGTAGAGTCTTTTGAGAGTCTTAACGTTGTACTCATAGGAGTATCAAAGTTCTTACCATTCTCAAATCCAAACCTTTTAAACAAGTTTGAAGCATATTTGGTCTGGGAAATGAAAATTCCATCAGGTTGTTGTTTTACTTGCAACCCTAGAAAATAGTTTAGTTCACCAACCATGCTCATTTCGAACCTTGATTTCATAAGATCTGCAAACTCAATAGACATGTTAGTACAAGTTGATCCATAAATAATATCGTCAACATAAATTTGAACCATCAAAATATCATTGTTATGCTTCTTAACAAAGAGCGTCTTATCGACACTTCCTACTTGAAAGCTATGACTAAGTAATAATTTAGTCAATTTCTCATATCATGCCCTGGGCGCTTGTTTTAGACCATAGAGAGCCTTTTTGAGACGAAATACATGGTCAGATAACTTGGGGTCTTCAAACCCTGAAGGTTGTTCAACATACACCTCTTCATGTAAATCGTCATTCAAGAAGGCACTCTTTACATCCATCTGATAAAACTTAAATTTTCTAAAGCATGCGATAGTAACTGCTTCAGCCCAAAGATTTCTAGAGAGCTTCATGTTATTCAACATAACATTAGCCATATCCTGAAGCACTATATTTTTTCTTTCAATTATACCATTTTGTTGCGGTGTTTTGGGTGCAGAGAATTCATGCAATATTCCCTGATCGCTACAGAATTTCTCAAAACTACTATTTTCGAATTCGGATCCATGATCACTACGGATCTTACTAACATGAGAACCTTTCTCATTTTGAATTCGTTTAATGACTTTTTTCACTTCATCCAGGGTTTCAGTTTTGTCTTTTAAGAATGATACCCAAGTGAATCTGGTATAGTCATCTACGATAACCAAGATGTATTTTTTGTATCCTCGACTCTCCATTCTGGTTGGTCCAATAAGATCCATATGGAGAAGCTCGAGTGGTCTAGATGTGGTATTGGAGTTCACTTTCTTGTGAGAGCTCCTAGTCAGTTTGCCCAACTGGCATTCACCACATATTTTGTCTACTTTTTATAATTTGGGTAAACCTCTAGTTAGTTCTCTTTTGCTCAATCTAAATAAGTTCCGGTAGTGTATATGTCCAAGGCATTTATGCCATAATTCAGTCTCATCGGTATGGACCATGTAACATGATTGAGTAAATGAGCTTGCATCACTAACGATGTAGCAGTTTTCAAAAGTTCTGCGACCAGTTAATATAACAGAACCCTTTTTATTAACTATCTCACAACCTTGATTAGAAAACTTCACACTATAGTTGTTATCGCATATCTGAGAAATGCTTAGTAGGTTGTGTTTCAATCCCTCAACATATAACACATTCTTAAATAAGGGAAGGTTATAAAGTTGAACCGTACCTTGGCCAATGATCTTACAATTTCTTTCATCACCAAATGTGACTGACCCGTCAGTCATATCTTTTAGATCGGTGAATAAAGCCTTGTCGCTTGTCATATGCCTGGAACAGGTACCACTTTGAATGGCTTGTAGCTTTGAAAGCAGTGTGGGCAACCAAGCAAGCAACTTTAGGAACCCATTTCAGAACTGTTTTGGGTTTAGGAGTATAGATGGTCTTTTTCTGTCTGTCGTTATAGGAGAGACCTATAGAGTTAGACTTAAATAGCTCCTTGAGTAGATCAATTATTTTTTCAGCTTATGGATTTCAGTTTTGAAAATCAAAGTTGACATGGTTACCTTTAGGTTTTTGAAAAGTCCTTGAATTTTTAGAAAAACCTTGATAAGTATTCTTTTCTTTTGAGCTTGAAGACTCTCATTTTACAAATTTAGGAGCAATATTCTTTTGTTTAGAAGATGTATTCTTATCATAGCCCAACCCGGATCGATCGCCACATTTTCATGATCCGGACAATAATTTTTCCAATTTAGGATCACCTTGGGCATATCTCTATGTGTCTTTCGAAATCAGAAGAGAAGCTACCTCATTTTTGAGTTTCTCATTTTTGGATCTCAAATCTTCAATTTTAGAGGTTTTGAAATCTAAATCACATTTGGTCTTTTCAAAAGAATCGAAAATATGAGACTTTTCTAAAACGAGAGACTCATAATCTTCTTTAAGCTTAAAAAATTTTTCTTTTTGTAACTTAAGCTTGACGGCAATTTTACAACTCTCCTTATAAAGGGCATTATAAGCATTCTGAAGATCATCTTCATTATCGTAATCACTATTCAGATTTTCTTCACTAGATATTTCATCATTATCTGAAAAAGTGATCTTGGCTAGAGTCATAAGGGCTTTAACATCATCCCCCAACTCGATTTCAGAATCTTCTGATTTAGAAGAGGATTCAGAATCACACGATTCATCCCAAGTAGCCAACATGCTTTTTCTTTTTGATTTGTCCTTTTTAGGACATTTGTTAGCTAAGTGCCCATACTCTTGACAGTTGTAACATTGACTATCTTTCAAAGATTTTTGAGCTCTAGGTTTAGATCGTCTCTTATCATTAGACTTTTAAAAATCAACTTTTTTCTTGCTTTTAAAAATTTTGTAAAACTTTTTTGCTAAAAGCACCATATCATCTTTGGAATTTTCTAAATCTGAAGTGCTCTTTTGTGAAATATTTTTAGATGATTTGAGAGCAATCAATTTTCCTTTAGGAGCTTTAAAGGACAACTCGTAGGTTTGTAGTGAACCAACTAGTTCCTCAACCCTCATGGTATCCGTATCACGAAGTTCCTGAATTGCGGTTACTTTAGAATTGAACCATTCAGGAAGTAAGCATAGTATCTTTGCGCACACTTTACTTTCTAGGATTCTATCACCAAGACCCCACATAGAGTTCACAATGTCATTCAATCTAGTGTAGAAGTCCATAAACATCTCATTCTCCTCCATATGAATTTCTTCAAATTTAGTTGTGAGGAGTTGGACTTTAGATTTCTTGACAACTGATGTACCCTCGTGTGTCATTTCTAATACATCCCATGCTTGTTTTGCATTTTCACAAGAGATGATTCTTTTGAATTCATCTGGTGATAATGCATAAGTAATTGCATTTAGTGCTTTTGCATTAGTACTACTCTCACTTTTCTGAACTGTGGTCCAATGAAAATAAGCCGTTACTTTCATTGATTTTGAACTATCGACATCAGTTACTTCAGTGGTAGGAGGCTTTCATTCATTCACTATGGCCAGCCACACACTTTCATCCATGGATTTGAGGAAGATCCTCATCCTGGCTTTCCAATAGGCATAGTTTGTGCCATTAAAGGGTGGTGGCCTAGTGACTGATAGGCTATCAAAATTTGACATCTTAATATAGCTTAGATCGTTAGCTCAGGAAATAAATCCAATAAATAAATAATAAGCACGAACTATTAGGCTCTGATACCACTTGAAAGGGCCTAGCTATATGCCCTAGAGGGGGGGTGAATAGGGCTATGCCAAATAAAACTTATAACAGCAGAATAATAAAGTAAGGAAATAACTTACAGGAAATTAAACCTAAGTTATTACAACATTCCCCACACTGACTTGAAATAAAATGATTACAATATTCAACCACAGATACAATCCACAGAACTGAATGAATAAAGGAATGAAAGAATAAAGCACATCCACAACACAAAGATATATAGTGGTTCGCCTGTGTGTACACCAACTGTTATCCAACAGCCACACAAAATGCTACTCCACTCCTAATATCCTCACACAGGGGATATTAGCATGCACTATCAAAATAGGTTTCACAGGTTCACCTAAAACCTTCACAATTGTGTCTTTTTATCTCGGGCTTACACAATCCAAAAACCCACACAATCTGAGTTTTCTGGCTCTCCTCAGATAACCAAAACAATGAGATTTTTCTAGCAAATCTCAAACAAAACTAAAGAATGTAAATTACACAAATGTAAAATACCTGAATCTCCTTTTGAAGTAGCCCGGTAGAACCAATCGGAGTAGAAGTTCGATTCAACGTTCAAAGTCCAATACTCACTTTATGAATGATTCTAAGTCTAATTGATTTTAAATCAAAAGGGCTAGTTCTATTCGATTTTGAATCCAAGCAGAAGGAATATCAAAAATTCCTCTTTTCTAATAAGATTGGAATGTAGATCAAAATCAAATACAAAATAAGCTAGCAAAAGGAATATTAAATGAGCACGAAGTAGCTTAAAAACAAACACGAACTTATCTCAGAGTATGGCCTTAAAATTGCATGAATTGAATTGAAATGAATTGAAAAACTCTGAAATTCGTGCTCTATTTATAACCTGAAAAATCCCATCTACGACTGGTCTTAGGATCCCTAGGACTGGTCGTAGCTTCAACGAATTTTTAAAGATTTCCACGGGATAAGTATTAGTTGTTCCATGACTGGTCCTAGGAAGCCTACGACCGGTCGTGGGCCACCTACGACCGGTCGTGGGCTACCTAAGATTGGTCGTAGGACCCCCAGATTAGTTGTTGGAGTTTGAGTCATAGGGCTAAGACCAGTCGAAGGACGAGTCGTAGAGCTCACAGGACTGGTCGAAGGATGTCGAGGACTGGTCGTAGGATAACCAGAAAAATCTAAAAATCTTCAATAACCTAAGACTGGTCCTAAAAAATTTAAGACTGGTCGTAGCAGAGTTAGGACTGGTCTTAAAGTCCCTAGAAATGGTCTTAGAACAGCACGTACAAGCATATTTAAAACATACGAATTATGTATCCAGAATGACCTACAATAAAGCCCAACCTAAGGTCAATCTAAGGTCAAACAAACCTTGAAAGTGAGATGAAAATTGAAAGTTTGTACTCTCAGATGACCCTTAAGAGAAGCTTGAGAATTTACGAATCTTGTTGTAGGCCTTCTCGAGCTTGAACCTTTCTTGACTTGATAAAGTCTTCTTCTTTTCTTGTATTTGTTAGAATCTTGAACATGCATACTTAAAGACTTCTATTCTTATATACTTCATCCATGACTAGACTTGAAACTTTCTTCATTTAAGTTCTTGTCTTGAAATACGATGTCTTGAAGCAATGAATAGTCTCAAACGTGAAACACAAGATGTACAAGACAAATATATATATAGGTTTTGTCACCACAAAATTTGACAACCAAAGGGATATGAAATCATATCACTTACAGCAGCCCCTAGGGTCGCGCTTGTCCTTGGCTTATGCCTCTACTCGTGTGAGATTGGCTCATGGGCCCTGGGGTAGGTGAAATTACATAGCTAAGTCACCAAACTGCCTCCTAGGAGCTGCTAGTAACTCCGTTGACCCTCTACTTTGGCCAAAATCCAATCTAAACCATCCAAGACCTTCTCAAGATATCAAATGGTGAAAAATAGAGTCTGTAGTGGGGCTGTCAAGTGCAGATATGGTCAACCATGGATGGATGGTGCAATATGTGATCCAATCCATAAAAACATGATCCATGCAGTTTAAGACCTCCCTTAGGCATTATATCTCTAAAAAACAAGGCTCACAGCAAACACATTAAGCATTAAAGTCTAACTGTCAATCAAAAGTTCCTTAGAAGGAAAATGCAACATGGTAAATCTGCTTTCAAATAAAAACTAGAATCAATCATGGCCATCAATTTCACGATTCGATGGACTGAATCAATTTCAAAAATCTCAAAAAATATTTCCAACAAAAACCATTATCGGTTGCGACTGTTGATTTCATGATTCGACGGACTGAAGTATTTTTAAAAATCTTAAAAAATATTTTTAATAAAACAAGCATTGATTGCGACCATTAATTTCATGATCCGATGGACTGGTTCATTTACAAAAATGAAAAGAAAAATATTTTTAATAAAAACCAACATTGACCACAACCTACGATTTCGTGATCCGATGGACTGGACTGACTTCAAAAATCTTAAAAAATATTTCTAATAAAAACCAACATTAATCATAACCATCAATTTCATGATCCGATCGACTAGATCATCTTCAAAAAACTCAAAAAATATATCCAATAAAAATCAGTATCGATCGTGACCGTCAATTTCATGATTTGATGGACTAAATCATTTTAAAATAACCATAAAAAATAGTTCCAATTAAATCAACATCAATCATAACCATCGATTTCGCGATCTGATGGACTGGATCATTTTAAAAAAATAAAATAATATAATATTTTTAATAAAAACTAGCATCGATCACGACCGTCAACTTATTGATCAGATGGACTAGATCATTTTTAAAGATAACAAAATATTTTCAATAGAAACCAACATCGATCGCGACCGTCGATTTCATGATTGGATGGACCGGATCACTTTCAAAATCATAAAAAATATTTTAATAAAAATCTGATCGCAACGAACAACTCACGATCCAATGGACTGGATCACTGTTCACAACCCCAAGTGTAGGGTCGCGATGTAATAATAATTTCAGTAAGATAGAGGTCGAATCCAAAAGGACTAAACTCGTACGTTTCTATAAGTAACTAGAAATAAAACTAGAAGAAGATATAAAACTAAATCTGAAATCTTTGAGAGAGTGATTTTGAATAAGGTAATCGAAACTTATAAATTTAAAGGTGAGAACTAGGGTTCCAAGGATCGACTTGTAGCTCTTGGGATGCTACCTTACTTGATTCAAGAGATCCAATTAGAATCAGAGTCCTATCTTATCCAATTAGAAAGAGAGATGATCAAATCTCTGAACTTCTCATTGATCTAGCCTCAATGGAAGAGAATTGTGGAAATTGGAAGGGATTCTATCACCCAACCATGCCCTGGAGATGATGGCGAACAACAAGTTTACCAATCCATAAATCTCAAATAAGAAAAGAAGATATTGAAAGTAATCGAGGCTCTACTATAATTTGAGTCACAATAAACCATTAAAAACTGGAAGTATTTCTTAAAATCAACTAGAAATCAATGAAGTTTAACATAAACATGAATCAAAGAAAGATAAACATCTCAATCACGCTACAAGCTTCACCTCTTAGCCCTAGCTAAGAGGTTTAGCCAATCATAGACATGATTAAACTAAGAACTCTTAAGAAAAGCATAAAAACAACTAAGGAAGAGGAAGAAAGACTCTTGCCAGTAGATCTCCACCCTTTGGCACTCTCCTTAAACCCTAGATGATCCTTAGGAATACCCTAGGGACTCCTGTTTATAGTTGTGAAGCTCCACCTTACACACCGACTTGGAATTTTCACAAACCGATCGCGAAACCGCCTCAATTTACGCAGCTGCAGCTTTTCCACATTACGCTTCGGTCGAACCGTAGTCGAATCTAAAGTCGAGTCTGATTTTGGAAAGGATTCCCTTTCAGCAGTTGTCGGATTTCGGTCGGACCAAACTTAAGTCATCGGTCAAATCGAATTAATCTTCAGTTGAACCGAATTAACTCCTTTCATCACTAGAGCTTTTTGTGAACTTTCGGCAACACCGAACCTCTCTTCGGGCAAACTGAACTATTCATCAGTTGTGCCAAATTAGCTCTGATTTCCATTGTTCGTCAATGGACTATTTTGTCCAAGTTTGGTCGGACCAAACCTGTCTGTTTTCAACTACAAATTTAACAATCTTTCAAGTCCTTTCTTCAACTTTTATACTTGATTTCATTGGATCTTTGGCATGTGAATTCTTCATTATAGGTCTTCTAAGATCCAACCTTTAGCTTGGTCAAATCTATGCTTTTATCATTCTTTTCAATCCAAGCTCTTAGATTCACCTTGCAACACAAACATGTATAAAATATACCTTTAAGAAGTATCATGTTCATAAAACCAAGATATAAATAAGGGAGAATATATAATATTTGACACTAAATACACTCCTCAACTAGCATTTTGCTAGTCCCGAGCAAAACATGCGTGAAGTAATTCTCAATTCTCAATGTTTAAGACTTTTTCAGAAGACAATTTTTGTACAATCGAGTAAGAATGAGTAGAATTATGATGAAAAAGTGAGACTTTAAAAACCTAGAGTCAAATCATATAAGCCGTCAATCGAATAGGTTCTTTATCAATTTCCGCAGAGCATAAGTTCCCATATCATGTTTTTCAATGTGCTCGGTGAAAATCAACTTCTCATAAAAATACTATCATTTCATAATGTTAGTCATGTTCATCATATCAAGAGCAGTTAAAAACTTAAGTGTTAATTCCAAATTTATCCCCTATCCTTCTTTTCTAATTTTTTAATTTTAAATCGACAGTCTTTTTTTATTATTATTCATTTTTTTTAGAATTTTTCATTCTTTTCAAGTATTTTCAGTACATGACCTTTTTGTCGCTCTCCTGCTTTTTAACTGGTTCTTTTCATTTTTCAAGGTGGATAAAATTCTCCAGACTGAATTCTCAACATCTATCAATGATTTACATACTAACCATTAGAAATTCTAGCGTACTCATCGAAAGTAAATTGAATGTATACCGTGATGTAGATTAGTCATGATATTCAAAACTCCCTCTTAATCAATTGAGTGAAAGAACTTAGGTGATAGTATACTTTGTTGATCAAACTCCAACAATTCATAGTTCAATCTCAATCTTATCATTATACTCAAAACATTCTTAAGTGCATAAACTATCACCTCCCAAATAGGTTTTTGGTTTGAGAAATTGAAAATTTTCAAAATTTTTGCTTAAAGATTACAAAAATATTGATTAGTTTATAAAATACTGATTAGTTTACCTAATCCACACCCCCAACATAAAATCTATATTTTCCTCAATGTAAAAGATGTATGTATGCAAAACAAATGAGACAACGAAAAGAATGGAGAAGTGTAGGAAAGGTAATACCTAAAGAAGGTGAGTTGCAGCTCTTACAAAGTTCTCGATGTGAAGATGGATTAACAAAATGACTAAATAATTGAAAGCAAACTATCCTAGTCCTAAGTCTTATGAAAGCAATAAACCTAACTACACCTCCATCAGACTATGAGGTCAATCCTGGTAAATAGGGTCAATCAGAGGAATGGACATGTCCTTTGACTCAAATTTCTCAACAAATGGCTTTAAACGATGTCCATTCACTTTAATGGCATTACCATTTATTAGATTTTGAATCTCGACGGCCCCATGAGGATAGACATTAGTAACGGTGAAAGGGCCGGTCCAACGATGGACCGGAGTTTACCCGGAAAAAGATGTAACTAAGAATTGTACAAAAGGACTTTTTAACCAGTCAGGAATAATTTGCAAAGGATGTTCCTATCATGGAACACCTTCATTTTGTCCTTGTAAATTCTCGAGTTCTCATATGCATCATTCTAGATTTTCTTGAGTTCACTTAATTTAAGTTTGCGCAACAAGCTAGCATTGTCCAAGTTAAAATTCAGGTTTTCGATAGCCCAATAGGCTCTATCTTCCAATTTCACAGGTAAGTGGCAAACTTTCCTATAGACGAGTCTAAAGGGAGACATTCCAATTAGGGTCTTGAAGGCAGTACGGTAGGCCCATAAATCATCAGTCAATCAGATTGACCAATCCTTGTGATCAAAGTTAACCGTTTTCTCCATAATGTGTTTAATTTTTCGATTGAAAATCTCAGCTTGCCCACTTGTTTGTGGTTGGTATGGAGTGCTTATCTTATGAGAGATGTCATATTTCTTCATTAAGCTTACAAATGGCCTATAATAAAAATGTGAACCTTCATCACTAATGATAGCTCGAGGTGTTCCGAACCGGGAAAGAATGTTTTCTTTTAAGAATTTAATGACCGTTTGATGGTCATTATTTCGGCATGGGACCGCTTCAACCCATTTAGTGACATAGTCTACTGCTAGCAAAATGTAAAATTCCCAAAGGATTGGAAAAATGGCTCCATGAAATCGATGCCCCAGCAATCAAATGCTTCAATGATCATAATGGGATTCAGAAGCATCATATTTCGACAGGACAACACTCCCAATTTCTAACAACTCTCACAAGCTTTGCAAAACTCATGAGTGTCCTTGAACATATAGTGGGCCAATAGAAGTCACACTATAGAATTTTGGCCATAGTCTTTTTAGTAGAAAAGTAACCACCACAGGCCTGAGAGTGATATAAGGAGATGACACTTTGGTGTTCATTGTCTGGCACACATCTCCTTAGAATTTGATCTAGGTAATATTTAAATAAATATGGGTCATCCTAGAAGAACTTACGAACCTCGGTGAAGAATTTTTCATATCTTGCGCAGTCCAATATATTGGTGTGAAACCTTTAGCAAGATAATTAGCAATATCAACAAACCAAGGTAAGCGAGAGAGTTTAAACAGTTTTTCATCAAGGAACATGTCGTTTATGGGTGTCATCTCAAGGGAATCAAGGAGGTTAAGTTTTGAAAGATGGTCAGCCACTATGTTCTCTACTCCATTTTTGTCTCGTATTTCCAAATCAAATTTCTGGAGGAGGAGGATCCATCTTGTCAAGTGGAGCTTAGTATCATTCTTAGAAATAAGGTATTTAAGAACCGTATGATCAATATAAATGATGATCTTTAATCCAATTAAGTAGGACCTAAATTTTTTCAAAGAGAATACTATGGCTAAGAGTTTTATCTCCGTAGTAGAGTTATTCACTTGGGCAGGATTTAAGGTTCTACTTGCATAATGAATAAAATAGGGCTTCTTTTCTTTTCTCTAGCCTAACACCATCCCACTAACATAGTCAGACGCATCACACATAATTTCAAAGGGAATGCTCCAGTCGAGTGGCTGCATAATAGGTGCAGTGGTTAACATGCCTTTAAGCTTAGAAAAAGCTTCCTGGCATTGCTCAGTCCACCGTATGGTACATCCTTCTGAAGTAGATTGCATAAACGACGAAGGAGGTGATTAAAGTTCTTTATGAATTGTTTATAAAATCCGACGTGTCCTAAGAAGGATCGCACGTCTCGTATACTCTTGGGTGGAGGTAAGTTAGAGATAAGATTAATTTTAGCCTTATCTACCTCAATTCCCTTGGACGAGATGATATGTCTAAGAACAATTTCCTTACGAACCATGAAGTGGCACTTTTTCCAATTTAGTACTAAATTCTTTTCCTCATCGTTTCAGCACATTTTTCTAATTTTCCAAACATTCGTTGAAGGATGGACGAAAGACAGAGAAGTCATCCATGAAGACCTCTAAATATTACCCCACCATGTCAGAAAAAATACTGAACATTCATCACTGAAAAGTTGCAGGGGCATTACACAGTTCGAATGGCATCCTTCTGTAAGCAAAGGTGTCATAGGGACATGTGAATGTTGTCTTTCCCTGATCTTCAAGGGCTATCTCTATCTGATTATAGCCCGAATACCCGTTAAGGAAACAATAGTGAGAGTGACCAACTAGCCTTTCCAATATTTGATAAATGAAGAGCAAAGAAAAGTGTTCCTTCCTCATAACGGTATTTAATTTTTTTATATTCCATACACACTCTCCAACCAGTAGTAACTCTAGTTGAAATGAGTTCATTGTCAGCACTGGCTATAATGGTGATTTCAAACTTCTTAGGAATCACCTGAGTTGGACTCACCCATTGGCTATCGGATATAGGGTATATGATACACACATCTAACAATTTAAGTACCTCAGCCTTAACCACTTCCTTCATGTTTGGATTTAATCTACGTTGTGGTTGTCAGGAGTTCTTTGCATGATTCTCAAGATGAATGCGGTGAGTACAAATCAAAGGATTGATTCCCTTAAGGTTTACAATCAACCATCTAAGGGCTCCTTTGTGCTCAATGAGAGTAGAAATAAGCATACTCCTGTTCTTACTCAAGGTGGAAAGAAATCACCACTGGGTATGTCTCATCTTAACCTAAATAGACATATTTAAGATCAGAGGATAAAGGTTTTAAGTCAAGCTTTGGTGCTTTGAGGCTAGACGGTAGAGGTACAACATTAGTTTGGGACAATTTTTCAAATTGTGGCCTCCACCGGTTAACTTCAAGTACCGGCATAGCATTAAGCAAGACATCCATCTCCTTAATCATGTCATCATCCAAATCAAGGGAGTGGACCAAGCACGTCTCTAGAGGGTTAAAGGATAAGGTCATCAGAGTTCTATCTTCCACAAAATAGTCTATTATATTAATGTCGTGGGCCTCGTCATCATCCTCTGCCTATCTGCTCATGTTGAAAAGGATATTGAACTCTAATGTCATATTTTCAAAAGACAAATTCATGGCCCCATTCCTGCAATTGATGATAGCATTAAATGTAGTAAGGAACGGGTGGCAAAGTATAACAGGGATTTAAGTGCTCATGTCTGCGATGGGCTGAGTATCTAAGACTATAAAATCTACTGGATAGTAAAATTTATCAACTTAAATTAATACATCTTCAATCATCCCTCTTAATACACAAACTGAGTGATCAACAAGTTGTAATGTGGTCTGGGTGGGTTTTAATTCACCTAGACTCAGTTATTTATAGACCAAGTAAGGGATCAGATTTACTCTCGCCCCCAAGTCAAGAAGTGCATTCTCAATTTGGCAATTCCCAATTATACAAGTGATAGTTGGGCTACCAGGATCTTTATATTTTCGTGGCACACTTTGCTTGAGGATGGCACCCACTTTCTCTGTCAGAAAAATTTTCTTTATGATACTTTGTCACCTCTTGGTTGTGCATAAGTCTTTTAGAAATTTGGCATATGATGGAATTTATTTTAATGCATCCAAGAGAGGGATGTTGACCTTTACTTGTTTCAACACCTCTAGAATATCCTTTGAGTTGTCTAGAGGTTTTGGTGCAATCAACCGCTGGAAGAATTGAGCAATTAGTTTGCTCAGAGGTTTCGATTTTAATCCATGTGGAGTAGTGCTAGGTCTATCACTGTGTCTTCTTCCAGGTTGTTGGACTTTTCAACCCTTACTAGAATAGATTTGTCAATTGTTTTTCCACTCCTAAGAGTGGTGATAGATTTGTCTTACTCCATTGGATTTAAAGAGCTTGATTCATTAACTCTTTATTGTGGTTTAGGATTTGGGATAGGTTAAGCTGCAAAGATCCCTTTCTCCATAACCGTAATATGTGAGTCTATCTTTTACATGGCCTTAGTAAGTTCTTGTAAGGCTTGGAGAGTACTTTGCTGGATGAGCTCTTGAGTTTGTGTGGAATTTTGAACTGATTCCTCTTGAGGTTTCCCGTGATTCAAGAATTGGTTAGGGATTCCTTGAGGAGTAGCAGTTTGTCCATTCCTCCAACTAAAGTTTGGATGATTTCTCTAACTTGAATTGTATGTGTTTGAAGTGAGTCCTTTGAAAGTTATTTATGGCATTCGATTGCTTATTCAATATTTCTTAAAAAGCAGGTATTGTTGGACAATTTTTAGTTGTACGAACATTGTAAGCACAAATACCGCAAACAACTTCCTTAATTTTATCCTTCTTAAGTTTCATGGCCTCAACTTTCCTCGTGAGACTGGCCACTTTAACGTTTATATCATCTTCCTCTTTCAAAAGATATATTCTGCCCTTCTCCTTTAATGGAGTAGGTTTGGAAGTAGTGCTAGGTCTTGGGGAGATATCCCATGATAGTGCGATTTCAGCAAGTTTGTCAAAGTAATCTCACACATCATCAACATCTTTGTTCATGAATTCCTCATTACATATTCTTTCAACGAATTAGAGCATGGAAGATGTCAGTCTTTCATGGAAGAAACTCGTTATGTGTAATGTTTCAAAACCGTGTTGTGGGCATGAACTGACAAGATCCTTAAACTGCTCCCAACATTGAAAGAATGTTTCATCTTCCTTTTGGGTGAAATTCATGATCGACTTCCTAATGGTGTTTGTTTTATGGTATGGGAAGAATTTCTTTATGAATACCTTTGCCATATCATTTCATTTGCCAATAGATCATAGACGTAGTGAGTGCAACCACGTATTAGCTTTTTCTTTTAAGGGGAAGGGAAAGAGTTTCAGCCTAATCATGTCTTCAGACACATTAAGAAAGTATAAGGTAGCTATGATCTTATCGAATTCTTTCATGTGTAGATATGGACTTTCATATTCAAGTCCATGAAACTTTAGGAGGAGTTGGATCACCATTGGCTTAATATCCATATTCCCTATATTTTTTGAAAAAAAAAATCATACAGGAAGGTGTATTCACACCCACCGGTTGTAAATAGTCTCGTAATGTCCGAGGTAAGGGTGCATGATGAACCTCATTCTCATCCTGGGCCTCCTTAACTAGAGGTTGAGGTTGATTAGCAGCCATCACTTTTATCGACTCTAAGGCTCTCTAGCGGTGTCTAATCCTGTGATGGATAGGCAACCCTTCGACCAATTTTCCTTCACTTAAGAGACATCAAGTGTTGTCACGAACCCACTTGGGCATGAAACACTCTAAGCCCTCAAGTTCAGAATCTAAACTAAAATCTAAGAAAGAAAACTAGAGAAAATAAGAAGTAAGAGAGAGAGAGAGTTAGAATGAACTTACTAGAGAGGAGATGCTAGGTTAGGTTCCTATAAAATAAAGAATAAAGTTAGTTTTTAAAAATAAATTCAGAAAAAGTTCTAACCTAGAAACAAAATAGAAAGTTAATCCTAATCTTAACTTAATTCTTAAACTAATTAAATTCAGAAAAATGCAACCGTATTCCCTGGCAATGGTGCCAAAAACTTGTTCACAACCACAAGTGTAGGGTCGCGACATGGTAATAATCTTTGTAAGATCGAGGTCGAATCCACATGGACTAAACTCGTACATTTCTAGAAGTAATTAGAAATAGAACTAGAAGAAGATGTAAAACTAATCCTAAAATCTTTGAAAGGGTGATTTTGAATAGGGTAATTGAAACTTATAAATTTAAAGGTGGGAACTAGGGTGCCAAGGATCCACTTGTAGCTCTTGGGATACTACCTTACTTGATTCAAGAGATCCAATTGGAATCAAAGTCCTATCTTATCCAGTTAGAAAGAGTGATAATCAAATCTCTGAACTTCTCATTGATCTAGCCTCAGTGGAAGAGAATTGTGAAGATTGGAAAGGATTCCATTACCGAACCATGCCCTGGAGACGATGACGAACAACAGGATTTACCAATCCATAAATCTCAAATAGGAAAAAAAGATATTCAAAGTAATCGCAGGCTCTACCGTAATTTGAGTCACAATAAACCATTGAAAACTGAAAATATTCCTTAAAATTAACTAGAAATCAATAAAGTTTAACCTAAACATAAATCAAAGTGAAATAAACATCCAAATAATGCTACAAGCTCTCTTAGCCCTAGCTAAGAGGTTTAGCCAACCATAGACATGATTGAACTAAGAACTCTTAAGGAAAGCATAAAAATAACTAAAGAAGAAGAAGAAAGACTCTTGGCAACAGCTCTTCACCCTTTGGCTTCACTCCTTAAACCCTAAATGATCCTTAGGAATGCCCTAGGGACTCTTATTTATAGTTGTGAAGCTCCACCTTACGTACCAACTTGGAATTTTCGCAAACTGATCGCAAAACTACCTGAATTTACTCAACCATAGCTTTTCTGCATTATGCTTCGGTCAGACCAAAGTTAAATTTGAAGTCGAGTCCGATTTTGGAAAGAATTTGTTTCAACAGTTGCCCAATTTCAGTCGGAGCGAGCTGGGTTCAGTCGAACTGAACTTAAGCCATCGATCAGACTGAATTAATCTTCGGTCGAACCGAATTAATTCTTTTCCTCGCTGGAGATTTTTATGCACTTTCGTTCGCACCAAATCCTCTTTTTGGTCGGACCGAATTGTCCATTGGTTGTGCCGAATTAGCTCTGAATTTCATCGTTCATTACTGGACTGTTTTATGCAAGTTCAGTCAGACCGAACCTGTCTGTTTTTTGCTACAGATTCTGCAATCTTTCAAGTCCTTTCTTCAGCTTTTGTACTTGGTTTCCTTGGATCTTTGGCATGTGAATTTTTTATTATTGGTCTTCTAAAATCCAACCTTTGGCTTGATGATTCTTGAGCATCAAATCCATGCTTTTAGCATTCTTTTCAATCTAAGCTCTCAGATTCCCCTTGCAATACAAACATGCATAAAATATACCTTTAAGCAAAATCATGTTCATAAAACCAAGATTTAAATAGGGGAGTATATGTAATATTAGACACTCAACAATCATGCCGTAAAAATACCAAAAAACTCCTTCTAAATCCTTAGAGAATGACAACAAGTAAAGGGACGACGGATCCAATCAATCATTGAGTGGAATATTGACCACAAATAACAGGACGATGGATCTAATCAATCATCGATTGGAATCTTAACCACAAATAGCGAGATGACTAATCCAATCAATCATCAATCAGAATCTTGACCGCAAACAGCAGGAGGATGAATCCAATAATCGTCAATTGGAATCTTAACCGCAAATAGTGGGACGACGAAATCGATCATGGATCGAAATCCTGACCTCAAGCGTTTGGGACAATGGACCCGATAAGTCACAGATTGGAATCTTAATGACCAACAATGGAGAAATCTGCACCAACCATAATAAGAGCCAGAATTAATCACAATTAATGATCTAGATTAGCCTAAAAATAATCAAGTCAGATTACCCAGTGAGACGATGAAACTGATCAACCATCCTTGATGAATCGGATTCTTGATCACAACCACTAATTAGTCTTGTGCTTAATGAACCATACCCAACAGATCTCAACCCTGATTGCAACAACCAAAGTCAAACCAATAAAAGCACAAAATCCCAAAAATCCATAATCCTTGGCCAAGTCAATTCAAATCACAATCATCATACGCAATAGCCCCTTACATAGTTTCAATAAAAACCAACTTATTTGAAGTTCTATGGGCATCCCCAATGGAGATGACTAGTAAGTTGGACATATTTGAAAATCATTTTGTAATAAAAACTCCCACGAAATCCACTCCCCATTGTGGGGCGACTTTTATCAGAAAAACTTCAAAAAGAGCGCCTGGCTTCTGAGGCACTAAGAGATCTTCCCTATCTCTGGGTGCGGGCTAGCACAAAAGCAAAGAAGATTTGACAACTTTTGGTTTCCCCAAAATCATTGGATCCTCATGCACAAAGTACGGTTGGTCTGAACTTAGAGTGACAGAATGATCGTACTAAATGTTAAAGCTATGAATGGATGATAAGTTAAGTCCTAGTAAGAAGGAATCATTTGAAAATGAGGAAAGACAATTTATAACCTAAGTATCAAAACTAGCAGACTACACAAAAAAGGATCACCTATGCATACCTAGTCCTGGATATTTACGTACCTTGATTGAGTCCAAGTCAGCGTAGTGAGATCCCCGTAAGGGCTCAAAAAGTGCAGGGTAAGCTAACTACTTTGAAGATCAAAAGAAACAAGTACTCCTGGGGTGATTTGGGAAGCAATGGACACTCTAGTTCTGGACAGTATCGTTGTAAGGTCGTAGAAAGCGCAAGGGATCTACTGTAATGGGTACTTTCAATGTTACTACTGATCATGAGCGAAAAGGCTATGATTGGTTACCTGTAAAGCCGAAGAAAGTGCAGGGACATTCGCAATGTTTTTCCCAAACCCTCATGATATATGCAAATCATCTATTTTCAAACAATCAACTTACTTAGATACAAAGGCAGGCAACAAGTCCATACCGCATCTAATCTGACTATGGAGGGTGGGGTATCCATTCGATTTGGTATTCGGTTGTACGCAACCTCTGTCAAAGAGGGGCATTGTAAATGCTTATATGTTCAGCACACATAAGGTTGTGAAATTTCGTAAGACAAAGATACACAATGATACTGGTCAGATTGCAACTACACTACATCTCGTGAACCTCAACTCAAGATCAGCTTAGCATCTTAGGATCAGCTCAAGATCGGCATATCATCTTAAGACGTCACTTGGTTTCAAGGTTATTAATATTAGAAGATCTATGTATTAACCAACCAACAGGTGATATAACCTTAAAAAGACCTTAGCTTAGGTGCTTCCAAAAATTGTTCAAATTGGGTTAACTTTGGTGTAATTTGACTGAAGTTCGGCCAACCTAACTTCAGGTCCGGCTAGCCTAACTTCTTCAACTAACCTAACTTCAAGTCCGGCTAGCCTAACTTCTTCAGCTAACCTAACTTTAGGTTTGGGCAAATTTTCAATTTTGAATTTTGAAAATTCAGCAAGCCTAACTTGGAGTTCGGTGAAAAGGCCGAGCAATACGTCCTGGGGGGGTGAATAGGACTATGTCAAATTAAAAAAAAATGTGGAATTTAAAGAAAAATAGCACAATCAAATAATAATTAAGCACAAGCAAATAGCAACCTCAAATGTACTAGTCTTGAGAGGTTGATACAAACTTAGTTCTAAGGACAACCTAACACCAAAAAACCAAAGGCTTATGGCAGGACAACCTTACCAGAACGTTCGTAAGTATTAAAAACCCAAACCAATAAAAAGGCAAAGGAAATAAAAAATAAAATAAACTAAGTTATTACAACATTTTCACAAGTGCATAAAATAAATTACACCACTCACCACAAATGCTTAACATAAATTACAACATTCAATAATTCACCACAACTTTAGGAATTATAGTGGCTCGCTTGTGTGTACACCAACTGTTAGAAAACAACTACGCAACTACTCCACTCTTAATATTCGGTCCCTCGATGTAAGACCCGTATCTTAGTCTGTACCGTTTCATAGACTTCCACGGTCTTACCGGTCGAATTCCGGCAACCTTTAACCCTTAACCGATATTTACGCGCGACCCTGATTCATATGCCGTCAACCTGTATCAACTCAACCCAAGACCTTTACCATAGCGATTGCGTCGTCGTTGCGGTTTCGATGCCGTGACTCACGCGCCAAGGCGATACCCTGGTCAGGAGATGTGGGTCAACGTTCGATGCAAGAAAAACGTCACGCATTACGAAACCCAAGGAAATCTCTACTAGGTGTCACATCAATCTCATCAATCAATCAATCCCATCACATCACATGTCAAGTACACATCACCTTTCACCCATACCTAACAACCACAAAAGTCAAAAAGTTCTTACACCACTCATGCTTTTCTTACACAAAAGGCCACAAAAGTCAAAAAGAGTCTTACACACCCATCACCACCATATCTATCACTCCATCATCCATCACTCTCTCTCTCCCTTTACAAGTCTCTCTGTCTCATTTTCAAACTCATTCCAAGAAAAAGAGAAAACCCCCATACGTATGAGACTTTTTCTTTCTTTCAAAACTTCAAGTGTGGCCCACCTCTCCATCCCAAGATCTCTCATCCTAGTCATCCATTCCTTATCTCCTCCATTGAAATCTAAGCTAAGGTGCTAAGGAACCCATAGGAGCAAGAAGATCAAACGGTGGGTGCTTGATAATAGTAATTTTTCATATTTTTAAGTTGGGCCAAGTGAGACCAACCGATCAATGGTTTGGATCTCACTTGGGACCCTAAGTTGTGGCCGATGGCCCACTTTGATCATCATGATCATCCATGGTGGGGCCATTCTCCATGGACCCCATCATGAAGTTTATTTCATTGCATTAGGAAGGTCATCTAGACCGTCCATATTGGTGGGGAAAGGATCCCCACCGTTGATTTTCAATTTAGGTGGTCCCATGTGTAAAGGGACTCATTTAATTGTAGATTTCTTCAAGGGAGGGCTCATAGTGGCAGAGCCCTCCATCACAAGCGTATCCCACCCTCTATCTCTCTATCTCTCTCTCTCCCTTCTATTTCATTTTTATTATTATTATTATAATATGGTTGTGTGGCCTACTTGAATGGACCCCACCATGAGGCATATACCCTATCCAAACCATCTACAAGTGTGGCCCACTTTGTGTGAGTTGTATCTACACCATCCTCCATGAGGTGGCCCACCTAAGAATGGCCCACCTTAATGCTTGTGCTGAGACCAAAACCGTCCAGCGTCTGGAACGTTGGACGTGAGATAAACACAAATATAAGCTTGGTTCAAGCCATGGAGGTGGACCATTGGTGTAGGCCCCGCCTTGTTGCATTTGTTCAATCCATGTCGTTCATTTCTTTCCCGAGTTCGTTTTAGGCGTTGAGCCAAAAGATGGGGCCAATCCGACCTTCCAGCGGGCCATAACTTGGAAAACGATGGTCTTCACCGTTAAGAAGCTCACATGATGTGTCCACACACCAGATTATACTGGATATAGGACTCGTTAGGCTTGTATTAAGAAGTGGGAACTGATGGACGGAGTGGATACTTCCGACGTGGGCCCCACTGAGGTAAAACCTCAGCAACCACTGAAAACAAAATAAAAATGAAAAAAATCATAAGCAGCAGGTCGCTGCTGCTGCCAGAGGTGCAAGCAGCGCCTGCTGCGCACGAGCGGGCGGGTGGTCAGCGTTCCACGACTGCTGTCGTGGGCCCCACCATGATGTATATGTGAAATCCATGCCATTCATTTGGTTGACCCCCTCCTTAGGTGGGTCTCCTTAGAAGATCAGCGTCATCCAAAGCTCCGGTGGCCCACATCACAAGAAATAGTGTGAATGAACATCTACCATTGAAACCCGTTCTTGGGTCCACAAAAGTTTTGAATCAATATGAAAATTGTTTTTCCTCTTCGTCCAGGTCTCTGTGACCGTATGGACGGTTTGGATGCAAAACAAATGTTACGGTGGGCCCCACATGGAGCCCACAGTGATGCATGTGTTGTAATTCCACCGTCCGCAACGTGGGACGGTGGAGCCCACCCTGTTTGTGTTCTGTCCACACCGTCCACCCCTGAACGATGGGACCCACCATGATTATGTGTTATATCTGCACCGTCCACCTCTGGACGGTGGGACCAGCCCCACCCCAGGTCTGTGTGACCTATCAGCAGGTGGATGGAAAATAAATATTATGGTGGGCTCCCTATCCGGGTGACCTTATCAACAGGTTGGCTGGAAAATAAACATTTCAGTGAGTCCCAGCCCCACCCCAGGTCCACGTGACCTCATGAACAGTTGAGTGGCAAATAAACATTACAGTGGGCCTCTTGCCAGTTTGGATGGAAAATAAACATTTCAGTGGGCCTCTAGGCCCATGGGATTGGACCCATTTTAATGTATTTCAAGGCCCATTGAGATGTACTAGGGTCTATGGGTTGAGGCCCATTTGATGTACATATGGGGCCCATTTGGTATGGTCCATTTGTTACATATAAGGCCCATGAGATTAGGCCCATTTGATGCAATCTAAGGCCCAAGGGTTATGACCCATTGCAATGCACATAAGGCCCATTGGTATAGTCCATTTATGTGGCCCATTTGATGAATAAAAAGCCCATATGACATGGCCCATTTAATGTATTTAAGGTCCAATGGGAAGTACCTAAGGTCCATTGCAATGTGTGATCCCAACACGGATTATGTAACGATATTTGTGACGATCGTGCCTTGGGAGCAATGTTGGTTTGACGTCCACATTGCGAGTATAATATTGGTTGGATGTCCACATTACGACTCTCCCTAGGGCCCATTGATAGACCGAACTTGTTGTGTGTCGGCCGTCTAGGCTACCTGTGTTGTAAGGATAGTGCATTACTTTATAACATGTTTAGTATAGTTCCATAACTCATGATCATACGTATCATATGTATGCTTGATATGAAAAGAGACTGATCATAGCATATGCCTTTGGGCAAATTGTTTATGGTTTCCCGATTATGCGGTGTTGCCCTGCATGAGTGCACGATACGCGTAGGATTTGTTGTATGATTGGATAGTGTGATTCATGTATTTCACATTGTGTGACATGGTTATTATACGCCCTAGTGACATCGGGGCCGTAGCTTCCACAAACGTATCGTGGTTGGCAGGATTGGATATCGAAAATCTTATTCTACATGGGGTGTTATAGATATCCCTAGGTGAAAGTCCCTAAACCCTTATGGTACCAAGAGGTTGCTCCAACGTCTAGACCGAGTGGGTAGATGAGCGTTGAGTGCCGATTACCAGATGGTTGTGCTCTCCACTGTGTTGTGGTCGGTTGGAAGGGGGTGCAGCCTTACCTGCCCGAGAGTAGGGGGCAAAGCTAGGCTGAGTTTGACCACCTCGAGGAATGGGTCCGCTATCGACGAGCCGAGCCCGATATTGACAGGCGGATAGTGAGGTCTCTTCCACTTACCTTATTGTGCGCGATGGGGTGGTGACTAATTTAGAGTGTATTAGACCCCGATGATATCCCAGATTTAAACTATATCGACATGTGGACTTGATGAGGACTGTATGCTTGAGTTGCATTTCTCATCGCATGGCCTTGGTATGGTCGACATCATTCATGCTTTGCACCGCATGGCCTTGGTATGGCCTACAGTATTCATGGATCCATCAGCATATTCCGCATTACTCTAATATTGTATGATCGTATTACTACCCTACGCACACACTTTCACCACCCTTTAAGCTTTCTATAAGCTTATGCACGACCGTTGCGTGCAGGTGACGTTGGGGCGCAACAGCGCTGAGACAGGAGCACTTTGCAGATTACTTTGGAGATTTTATTCATCATCATTGTATTTCCCTTTATGCTCATTGTACTCGTAAAGTTTTTTATCATAGTGGAAATGTAATGGAGTTTTTGGTTGTTATTTGTGGGTTATGCCTTTGGTTATGCTTATCACGAATCAAACTGACGTTGAAAATCCTCCTCATAGCATCCCAGAATCGGAACCTGGCGAATGGCCGCTAGGAGCCGAGAATGGGGTTCTACGGAGGCTTTTGACATCGGATTCGGC
The DNA here is from genome assembly GCA_037074715.1 of Magnolia kwangsiensis. Classification (NCBI taxonomy): domain Eukaryota; kingdom Viridiplantae; phylum Streptophyta; class Magnoliopsida; order Magnoliales; family Magnoliaceae; genus Magnolia; species Magnolia kwangsiensis. Next base: position 36,840,025 of record CM073580.1, on the reverse strand, counting down.
GATCGGGAATTTCGTGAGCCCGGTTTCTGAGTTTGGGGAGTGACAAATGTTCACCTTAAAACCTTCAAAATTGTGTCTTTGATTGGGCTTAGACAATTCTAAAAACCCCACACTTTAAGATTTCCTGGATTATACCTCAGATAATCCAAAAAGAGATTTTTCTGGCACAACCTCAAAAATCAAAAAGATACAGAATTGTAAATGATACTTATCTGTAAATTCTCTTTTGAAGAAGCTCAGTAAAACCAATCTGATGTAGACGAAGATGTTCAATGTCTAGTCTCACAGATGAAAAGGTTCTAATTCTAAATGATTTTTAATTAAATCAACCTGTGCTAGCTTGATTTGATTTTGATCTCAAGAAAGGAAAAAACTCAAATCCCTTCTCAATGTAAGATTGAAATAAAGATCACAAAATCAAATTACAAAAGCTAATTAAAGAGAATCTAAAATGAGCATAATATAGCTTAATAAATTCACAAACTTCTCTCAGAGTGGTATCGTGAGTTTGCTTTAATGAATGAATAAACTCTGAAAATCATGCTCTATTTATAGGTGAAAATATTATTCACTCGATTAGTTTAAGGGTCGGTTCGACTGGTCGAAGGACTAACAAAATTTTAAATTTTCTAGTGCGATAAGATAAGGTTATTACTCAACTGGTCGAGTGGCTTGCTCAATTGGTCGAGTGGGACCAAAAAAGTTTATTGGACTTTGAGTCGAGCTTGCACAACCGGTCGATCACTGTTCACTCAACTGGTCGAGCAGTCTCCAAGAGCCCAACAAAAAATTCTGAAAAATATTAAAAAACCTTGAACTGGTCTAGAAAACTCTTACACTGGTCGAGCCAGTACTCGGACTAGTTGAATAAGGTCTAAGACTAGTCGAGAAAATGACCTATAAAGAAATGAAATAACCCACATAAAATATGTAATGAATATGACACAATATAGGGTCATTCAAACCTGTTTGTGAGTGAGAATAATTGAAACATCATTTGCTTTAAAATCTTGATATCTTTGGATACTTGAAGCTTGAGTTCGATCTCTTGAACTTGAGCTTGAGTCACGCTTGAGTTCTTGAGTCTTTAGCATACAGTAGTTAAACTTCAAACTTGAATTCGAGATCTTGAACTTGAGATTGAAACCATGAACTTCAACTTGAAGATGTAGGCAAGTTTGATGAAGATCCAGAGAACTTAAAAATGTACGAACCTAATCACTTCAACTCAAAGCATGATACAAATATTAAATGGTTTGGCACAACAAAATTTGACAATACTATGAGTGCTAGATCTACACAATAGCATTTACATTCAACTAGCCTGAAGAAAGTTCGAGTCAAATTCCAACAAAGATTCTCGGAGAGAATTCGACTAGCCGAATTTTTCCTTAAGCTAGCTGAATTTTAGATAAATCTTATCCCGCGCAATCCGATAGTCATTGGAATAGAATCGTTGGAATCCGACCAGCCGAACCTATTCTTAGACTAACCGAATTTTTAAATCATTTGGCTATAAATAGAGGTATTCTCTCATTCTAAATTACAACCAAAATTTAATCGAAATCTTCTGCAAGTAAGAAAAAAGCTCAGGTCCTCATCAAGCTATTTGTGCATTATTTATAAATTTATTCAAGCTTATTCAATTCCCTTTCTCAAGCAAATCTTAAATACATTTTTAGAGAGTATTTAATACTCCACTTAAGAATCAAGACAATTGAATATAAAGCATTATGGTTTTTCATTTCCTAAAATACTTTAGATCTTTATACTCTTTCTGGTTGAATGAATATTGTCTCTTCTACACTTAAGAAAGAAGATCAATGCTACAAGTTTCGACTGCATCTTCGAATTATCGTTTGAAGATAAGTACCTTGTATTCATTATTGTTTCATTTGGGTTTTCTGATATAGCTCAAAAATCTCTGTGGGTGGATTTGTGATAGCCCGTGAGAATCACAAAGGGAATTTTGTTATGGTGAGCTAGTGAAAATCACAAAAACTGTATAAGGTTGTTAAGGTGAACATGTTAAAACCTTGAAATAGTAAAAGTCAAAATTACGAGGGTAGTAATTTTGGGAGTGGAGTAGGTATGGGTTTAAGCACCAAACCACTATAACACCTTGTGCCTTGTGATGAATGCTTATTTCTTTATTTATTGTGAATGTCATTTTTATTTCATTCTTTGTAGTGAATACTGTATTTATTTTATTATTCTCTTGAAAGTTTGAAAGATCGATTTCAAAGACGTCGTGAAATAAGGATATCTTGCATAAAATTTTAGGTGAAGGTTGTCTTACGAATTATTTAAAATCAAAGGTTTCAATACTTGGGCAATTGAAATTATTTATCCCGCTTTATTTCAAAGAATTTAGTATTGTCATATTCACCTCCCATCTAGGACATTGATAGCTTGTCTTCTCAAGTGGTAGAGCAAGGTTGCTTTTTTTGAATTTACATCGTAAAACTAGATCCAGAGCTATAAGATGTCAAATTTCGACAATTTATCCATTTGCAGGTCACCTCCCTTTGATGGCTCAAACTATTCATATTGGAAAGCCAAGATGATGATTTTTCTCAAGTCCATTGATGAAAGTGTGTGGCAAGCCACTGTGACTCAATGGATCTCTCCTATGATGGAAGTAATAACTGAAAATGGAAGCACATACATGAAAGAAATCGCTTATAATTTTTGGACGACTGTTCAAAAAAGTGAGAGTAGTGCTAATACAAAGGCCTTAAATGCAATAACTTGTGCTCTATCGGTAGATGAATTTGAAAGAATCATTTCGTGCAATACAACTAAACAAGCATTGGATATTCTTGAAATGACATATGAAGGAACTAACGTTGTCAAAAAATCTAAGATCCAAATCCTCACAACCAAATTTGAGGAAATTTGTATAGAAGAAAATGATCATTCATAGACTTCTATACGAAACTGAATGACATAGTCAATTCCATGTAGGGTCTTGGAGATAGAATCCCTAAAAGCAAGATTTGTGCAAAAATCCTGTGGTCATTTCCTGATAGGTTTAATTCAAAAGTTACTGCTATACAGGAATTGAGGGATACTGATACTATGAAGGTTGATGAGTTAGTTGGTTCTATTCAAACTTATAAGCTGAATTTCAAAGCTTATAAGATCAAGTTCATTGCCCTTAAATCTTCTAAATCCAAATCAAAGGATTCTAATGTAAATTCAAATATTGAGAAAAATGAAGACAATATGGCTATATTGGTAAAGAAATTTTACAGAATTTTTAAAAATAAGAAAAGAACAAATTTTTAAAATCATTTGACAAAAGAAAATAAAATTTAAACTATTGAAAATCTAAAAAAAAAGACACCTAATGCATCAATTGTTCTGAATATGGGCGTCTTGCTTCTAAATGTCCTAAAAATGATAAATCAAGAAGAAAAAGCCTTATAGCTACTCGGGATGAATCATCAGAATTTGAAACTAATTCAGAAACTGACGAATCAAACCAGAAAAATGCAAATGATCCGAAAGCCTTTATGCCTATAGCCAGAATCACTTCCTCAGATAATTGCGAAATGTCTGATTATAAAACTCCAGGAAGTGATTTTGAAAATGAAGATGATCTTCAAATTGCATATCATGCCTTATACAGAGAAAGTTGTAAGATTGCGGCCAAACTGAAAATTCAAAAAGAAAATTGTGTGAAATTACAATTAGAACTTGAAAAGGTTGTTTTAGAAAAATATTGTTTTTCCAATTGTTTTGAAAAAAGTTAGATTTAAGTTTAAAATTTTTTAAATTGTGTAATATTAAATTTGAAAATGAGATGTTAAAACTTTAAGTCTCCTCTCTTCAGAGTTCGAAGGACACTTAGAAATATACCAAAGGTGATCTGAAACTTGAAAAACTATTAACCTCATCTCGGAGATGTGGTAACAGATCTGGATTGGGTTATATTAAAAATAACTCATTGAAATCTAAGGATTTTGTACCTACTTTTGTAAAAAGAGAGTCCTCGAACTCTAAAGTAAAAACTTTAAAAAAGTCAAATTGTAAAAAGAATGACTTCAAAAATTCAAAACTCTTTCAAGCCTCTAATATATATATAAAAAAATAAAAATAAAAATAGTGCCAACTACCACAAATATCAAAAGAATAATAAAACAAATCCATCTTTAGCTGATAAAATTGTGAACTTGCTCAAAGAGCTATTGAAATCCAACTCAGATAAAAATAGAGTAAACGGAAACAGGAAAAATCCTAACTCTCGAGCACAACGAAAGGTAAGAGACCCTCCTAAACCTATAACTATAATAAAATGGGTTCCAAAGGTTAAGTGTCTTGTTATCCACACAACTTTCAAAGAAAATAATTATTCAAGATGGTACCTGGATAGTGGTTGTTCTAGATATATGACATGTGATAAAGCTATACTATCAAACATCAACCAAATCGATAGCGGCTCAGTTACATTCAGAGCCGTAAGATTATTGGCAAAGATAATGTACAACTTTCCAACTTATCTCTCTTCGAAAATGTTTTATATGTTAAAGTACTAAAACATAATTTATTGAGCATATCTCAAATCTGTGATAATAAACATCTTGGTCATCTGTAAGCGATCACAGTCCAAACTGGGATGATGGAAAGAGCATGAAAAATAAAGAATGCCTGCCAAATTTCAATGCATTTGAGTGATCTAAACCGATGTTACAAATGGTGGAAGTTAGAGAAATAAATATAGCAAAATCGTAAATACTTAATGTCATTAACCTATACCCTTAAATTAGATCCGTTTGATGTGAAATTTTATACCATGCTTATAAAACATAAATTAACCATACATGTCGAATTTTAGCCCTTAAATCATTGTAAAAGTAGCATAATTGACAAATCAGTCCTTTAACCGTTGATTTTGGTGTCCAACGAGTGAGGAAAGCTAATGAGTATTTGTAGTAGGATATTTCCCTTCATATGAATGACTTATATTGCCCATCACAAAATGTCAGAACCTAGGCTTTTTCTTAGGCGCGAAGTTATCCTTTAAGGCTCAACTCTTTATAAATTTAGACCTCTCCAACACAAAGTCACCACTAAATCTGGTTTGAACATGTTTTTTATAACTAATCCAAGTGGTTCATATATTCTTGGGAGAATTCCGACTCTTTCTAACAAGGTTAGGAGTCGAGAAGCGTGAGGTAAATACACCGTCTCCATTGTTTTTCCCGAAACCAAGACACACCGCATGGAAGTTTCCTTTAAGAAAACCACCAACTAAAACCTATTGGATCTTCGATTTTCAAAGTCTACAAGCTTCCATGCATCCATCCAAACCGTCCACAATGATTGCCTCAAAGAAAGGTAAGAACAGAATCTGCCATTGAAGCACTCATTGTCTTCTTCGATTTAACCTCGATCGTGTGATTTTAAATTCCCTCGATTTGGAAAGAAAAAACGGACACTAGGTGGACCCCATAGATACCAGTGAAACTTCCTAACACGTTAGCTAGATCCATCTTAAGGGAAGCCATCTTAACATCAACCAAAACTGCCGCCACACTCATTCACACACAACGTAACCCAACGCTACACGACTACGTAGAGGCTTATATGGAGATGTAAGAGGATATAAAATCCCTCTTTACCATTGTTGGGGAACGTCCATAGCAAGAGAGAGAGAGAGAGAGAAAGGAGACAGAGAGAGAGAGAGAGAGAGAGAGAGAGAGAGAGTTGATGCATGAGTCATCTCGACTTGGTTGGGTTCAGTCGGGTAGGTGTTTTGGTTTGTCAGATCTACTTGTTGACCTTCCAAAAAAGGGGAGAAAGAGAAGAAGAAGAGAGATCGAGTGTTGCTTGGCGTCAATTAGCAACTTACCGAGTCATTGGTATAGGTCCATCCAAGTCCAACATTATTCGGTAATAGTGGTCATCAATTGATGCATGGCCTCTGTCTGACTAGCCATGTATCTGTTAACATTCTCAATTTGATTACGGGACTGCTCAACCTAGGTATGCACCAACTCCACCTGAGCTCTCTCATATTCTTGAATGTGTTGGATACTCAGTTACACATCTCGAAGTGCGACTGTTATCTCTTCACGAGAGATAATCCGAGAAGTCGATGCCCCTTCCTAATTTCTAGTGCCGAGTATCATACTACAATTCAAATTTACCATTTCGGGGGCCGCTTGAACCAACATGTCCTTAGTTGGAGGTAGTGTGGTCAGTGTGGATGGCTCAACCCCAGCAATTAAATTACTCACTCTATTTATATTCCTAATTGGCAATATCATGCCAATAAACTAAAGACAATGTCCCACTGGGCATGCCAAAAGCTATTGTGGTTCGATTTACAATTTCGGTCGAGTGATAAATGCGGGCATACCAAAATTGAATATATGGCTCAATTCAAACCGAATAATTATGACCCTAAGCGCGAAGATAGGCATATACATAATATGTGACTAAGATTGACTAAGATCAGTCTCATATTCAGCCACTTACATAGTATGTTAAAATGATCATGTGATAGTCAGAAAACTTTTCGATACAGATAATGGGTTACACCTTTGCCTTCTATACGAAAGGACTTTTCAATATAAATAAAAGAACAACAAAAAAGGAATTCTTACAATTGGTCGTGGAGAACAACTTCAAAACACATTCCTTGATGAAGAACTTTACAAGATACTTGAACTAAATCCAGTGTATGAGCGTAAACTTGAATTACAACTAAAGTTTAATAGTTACTTGATCACCATTACAAATTACACTAATGAATTTAAATAGCAAGTAAAAGCAAAATATTACAATACGGAATGTAAATAACTAACAAAAGTAAAAGTTTTACACTAAGAAATGTAAATGATAAATAATTGAAAAGTAAATTTGGTTTGATTTGATTTGTATAAGACAATTTGCCTCGTTGACTTCCTTTATTTGTTATTTATAGCATTAATTCAGTTATCTAGACGCTTCCCATGTTCTGCTAATTGCTACAACTGTTTTAGCACTACTTAACCTGCTTCTAAACTTGCCATCTGATTTCCCATGCTTTTTGGCCATCTAGCTGCAGGAATAGGAGACAATAGGAATGAACAGAATCATTACCCAAAAGCCCCACATACATACAGCCTATTTATCACTAATGGAAGTAAACATCCTGAATCATTACCCAAACGCCCCACATAATTATTGCCTATTAATCAACCATGGAAGTACGTACAGCAGCACGAATAGCATCGCTTGCAAAGAAATCGACCTACAGTAACCACATGCCAAGGAGCATATGAAATCTCTTCATCTGTGACAGTGGAAGTAATAGATGGGGAATCATCCTCCCATACCGCGGCATGAACCATAAAAGAAATGGATTGGGACACGGAAAAAAAAAAAAAACAGAGGAAACATCCATGAACAAGCACTGAACTAAAGGAAACCCTGGACATCCATAATAGGGTGAAAACCCTCTCCTCTCCCTGGAAATACCAAACTAATCAGTCTGTTTCAGTTCTTGGATCTCATTTCTCTTCTTCACCTTTCGTTTACAGGCTCTGATAAGCTAGGATTGTCCCCTTGCAGAGGTTTTTAGGACCACAGTGGGGGTGCACAGAACAACAATCTGGACCACTGACCATGCATGGGCCTTGTTTGTTCAATATGAAAACCCAGGTACAGTCACGAATGTCCTCAGGTCATATTTCTCGGTGGTGTGGCAAATGCGCTTTGCAGACAGAAATCAAAATTTTAAATAGGGCAGGCAAAACAGTTCTGGCCCAATCAGTTCAAATAAAGGGCCCAAATCAACTGAGGCCTGGCCCATTATCCACCCTTCTTCCAGCACAAAACCTCCTCCATTTTTATAGTAGTCTACGTTGGGAATAAGCACACCCTGAACAGATTTATAAATGAAAAAGAAAAACGAAATGCATCAAAGACAGACAACACAGAATGCATTTGAGGGAATTGTGGAATTATATCATGTTTTCCTCACTAAAACCTGCAGCCTAACTAACTGCCCTCTGTAGCTGGCATATATAGTCACAACTTCCACATAGTTGGATTGTCATCCTTAGATTCCTGCATAAATTTCACCTAGAACTGATTCCATAATTCGGTACATTAAAACAAACAATAATAACTCGCAGCACCACAAGCCTTCAATAGCGATGATGACTTGTGGCCCACATGAATGTCAATAAAAATCTATCCACACCTTTGGATTATGTACCTCAAGAGAAAAATATCACTGATGATGAGTTTTTAAGCACATGAATATAACCCATCTAATTTGAACAATTGGCCATTTTCTTTTAGATATCCATTTCATGGCCACCAATCAAATGGCTAGGATTGCATCATCAGTGCCATTTTCAAGCTCTGCTCCATCCCAGGGTCTAACAAAAAATGGATGGGCACACAGGTTATCCGTGAGGAATAGTGTGACCCTTGAGCTTAGGATAGCCACAGTTTGTGCAAGTGGACCCACGGTTTGTTGATCCAGACCACTGATCCCTTCAGGCCCTAACATAGATGGATCGTGCCCCAAAAATTGTTGAAGGACAGTCCAAACATAAAAATGTGGCATGCAGGTAAGATGATTAAGAACAACAGCAGAAAGCCAATTTTCAATTGAAACTGGCCCAGCTTTTAGGGGCTAGGATCTTTCAATCCAAGAGATCGGGACCAGCAGACCATGGATCATGTGAACATGGGACCACTTGTACACACTGAAAATCGAATATAATGCATATCTTCTGCTCAAGGATCATATAAATTCTTCCATCTGCCAGTTGCCCCGATAGATTCAACTAGCAAAGCTCGGTGGAATTCATTTCATTGTCACCCATTTCCGTCTCCTTAACCACCTGAATCATCTTCAAAACCTGCCACATGCTTGGCCTTTGTTCCGGCGATGATTGGATGCAGGCTGTCCCAATGTCAATAAGCATTGCCAGCCGGTCGTCTTCACTCTCTTCCTCTTCCCTAACTGATCGGACCCAACTTGTCAAATCTGCTGCCGCTAAGAAGGGCTGATGCAGTGGAGGCCTGCCAGTGAGGAGCTCCAGAAGGAGGACACCAAAACTGTAGACATCTGATTTTGGTGTGGCTGGCTGATTTGACTTCCTGATTTCAGGAGCCCTGTATCCTGAGTCCACATTATCGAGGGATGATGATTCAGCAAGGGCCAGGAGGCAGTAGTCAGCTATGCAGGCTTCAAATTCAACACCGAGGAGAATGTTGGAGGACTTGAGGTTGCCGTGGACGAGCCGAGAGGCCTGGTGGATGTAGGCAAGGCCCTGGGCAACGTCCTCAGCTATCTTGAGGCACGATGTCCAGTGAAGAGGTTTTGCCCTTGTTGATCTTGAACCTGGTTGTCCACAAAAACAATTCCATTCATGATAGTTGATCGATAATATTTAGCAGATGTATGATGTATCCCAACTCATGTTGGAGTAACAAGTCAGGAATAACTCAGACTTCTGGGATCCAAATCTCACTTTGAGATCTGGCTGCAAGAAGTCAGGTTTTGCCCAAAATGTGCATGTTGACTGGATAAGCTTAATAAGTAAATGAGGAGAACTATGATACGACATGGATGATATGCAGATGGTATCAAAACCCACACGCATGGCATACATGCAACTTTAAGTTAGAATGTTCAAACCACGGGTCCCAATGTACATCGGTTGTAAACTGCATCCCTTTGATCAGAGTTTTAACTGGCTGTTTGGTGCATAGTTATGAGTTTCAACAGACTGTTTGATGGATAGTCACGAGTTTTAACTGGCTGTTTGGTGAATATTTAATGTATGGTCATATTTTCAAAATATGAGGTAATGAACAATTTGAATCAACCAGCAAATGGCCATTGATTAGAGATTAGGATGGTTCATTAATTCATTTGGATGAAAACCTATCTACAGTGTGTCCCACAACTTGGATGCTTTTACTGCAACCCAGGCATAAAATTCATGTGTGCCTGTGTATCAAACATCACACTGCCAGAGTATCAAATGAATTCCCCAAGTAAAATGTCCATTGTAGTAAGAAGAGAGCCAGTCTGATTAACTACCAAAGGAAGCTGCTTCAATTGGCTGAAGGGGAGGATCCATGTTGGTGATGGAACTAATGAACATCACTGTTACAGAGGGATCATCCTTGGGCACCGTGCTATCTTCCCGAGCAGGACTGTACTAAGAATGAATGGAGAATAACTTGAGAATGAGGACCATACAGCTAAAAGATGAGATGAAGTTTTCTGTGTAACTTTTGGGGTAGATCAGATTATCAGACCATTATTTAGGCAGTCTGACAATAGACAGCCTGGATTCTGTCTGCATGTGATGCATGTACACATTTCAGCCATGAACAGTGTGTAATCTATATCCATTGTTGGAAAAATACAAAAATATGCATTTTCATAGTTCTGCAGCTTGTTAGGTATAGAAAAGGAACGAAGAAGCATTTGCAGTTGACCAATGCTAATTTCCATACCTCTTCAGGCCCCAAACCCAAATGCACCCCGCACATAACAAGTTGCACATGCGAGTGGTATCTGGGATGTCCATCAGACAGTATTGTAAGTGTATATGCCCTATCCTAAGAATCACGCTTGATGACACTAGACCAGGAAAATCTTGAAGATGAAGCAATCATTTTCCAACTATACATTTCTTCAAACATGTGTAGCCCACACTGGCTGGAATTTTCAGCTAAGGTGCATTTCATTGTGGGGACCACCCTATGAAGAATGCAGGTCCCACAAAATTTGCCCCTTAGGCATGTCATGCATGTACTCTTGTTTGGCATGTACTCATGTTTGGTGCTTCAACTAGGGGGGTCTGGGTCAGCACTAGTCTTTGTAGTTTTAGTTCAAGATCCAAATCAATTGCTCAGGGCAGGTTTGCATCCGCCAGAGGTGCTATCGAATTGGATCGGACTAACCTTTCCTTTTCCTTTCAAGTGGGGTAGATGAAAGGAAACCGATGAGAAGACGACACCTGTGCAAGGATTTTTCTCTTCAGCCCCAATATTTGGAGAAATCAAGTGTCCAACCTTTTGCGGATTCGAATTTAGGATGAAATAATGCGAAAATTCAGGATTCTCCCCAGCTCTAAACAGGCCCTTAGATATGCAAACATGTATAGCAGGAAAGGGAAAGATAGTGGAAAGATGGAAACCATTTTAAAGAAGATTCATCTAATATGGTGGCAGTCTATGACCATCCATATGGATGCAATAACCACTACATACATGGCATGCGTCCATCAATCCCAAGCATCCAGATCATGGGCCACATTGTGGATCATCATCATCAGGCATCAGCTAAGCCTCAACCCAACTAATTGTGAATCATCAAATATGCCCACTAATACGAGACTAGGATTAGCTGCTCAATTTCGGATTTCTACAGCTCATCTACAGTTCAGCCAACAATTTGGACGGCTGGGATTGATGTAGATCTATGCCACATCTATGGCAATTGTGTGAATATGCTGAAGCGTATACTCACACAATCCTGCCCAGCATCATGAGTCAAAACAGACCAATTCAGAAAGCAAAGTCAAACCAGTGCAAGCAAGGGACTCTGAAAATTGCCCACTGGAGTTCTGAGTCAGTACCATGTATGAGAGAGAAGAGGCTGCCGTTGGGTTCATAATCGTAGATGAGGAGCCTCTCTTCCTTGGCCTGAAAAAACGCCCGCAGTGGCACTAAATTGGGGTGTCGAAGGTTGCCAACTGCTTCCATGTGCCGATCAAATGCCTCCTTGCTCATCGCCCCTGCCTTGCTCGCGTCCAGACGCTTCACGCTAACGATCAGCTGGTTATCTAAGACGGCCTTGTATGTGGTGGCAATCGTTCCGCGGCCCAGCATTTCAGCTGATGCCCTCATCAGCTGCTCCAGTGTGTAAACCTGCGGTTCCCCTGCGCAGAACACCAAGCTCCCACTCTTCCCTACCTGCAACCCCTGCATCTTCTTGCTAACATTCACCTCCGACATTACAACGGAGGGTGCAGACGCATTGTCATCTGCATGTGACGATGCGGCAGAAAAAGCTGCCGCTGGCATCGCCCGCGCCGAAATCTTCCGCTGTTGAAGCTTCTTTACCAAGAGTGACAGGACTACAAAAAGCCCAATTAGAAGGAGAATTCCAGCCACAAATCCTAGGATTATTACAGCAGCTCTCTTGTGCTTCTTCGGAGCCGACGTAGGTGGCAGAACAAGCCCCTGTAACAGACCGTTCTGCGGCAGCGTCGGTGGAGGCGCTGGCGCGATCGTTGAGCTGAAGAAGGATAACTCGGAGCGGCATTGATTGTGGACGATCGCTCCGCAGAGCCCCGGGTTTCCGGAAAACGCAGATGCGCCAAAGCTGGACAGCAGGATGGTGGCAGGCACGGCCCCAGAGAGGTTATTAAAGGAGACGTTGAAGATCTTAAGAGAAGACTGGTTGAGAGGGGGCACCGTGCCGTTAAACCAGTTGGAATCGAGGCGGAGATAGTAGAGACGGGAGAGGGAGGCGAGCTGCACAGGAATAGGGCCAGTGAGGTTGTTGTAGGAGAGATCGATGGTGAGGATCCGGTGGAGCGAGAAGATGGATGGAGGGAAAATGCCGGAGAAGACGTTGTGGTCGAGGAAGAGGGACTTGAGGTTGTAGAGTCCGGAGAGGTTAGGAATGGTGCCGGAGAGGGAATTGTTCTGGAGGCTAAGGACCCTCAGCTGGTCGAGACGGGAGAGGGTGTTTGGGGCGAAGGTTCCTCTCAGGGGCAAACCTTCGAACACGAGACGGACAACTCTGCCGACGGAGCATTTGACGTCTGGCCATTGACAGTGGCTGTAAGCGTTCTTGAGTGGGAAGTGGAGCTTGTTGTCTGTGTCAGCTAAAGCTTTGAAGGACAAAAGTGCGAGAGCGTCGGGAGCAGCTGATGGTGAAGAGGACGAAAAGAGGGGAAGTGAAAAAAGGAAGGTAAGTGAGAGGAAATAGAGGAATGCAAGGGTATGTATCTCATGCATTGTTGGAAATAAGGAAGGAACGAAGGAAGAAACGATGCAGACTGCTCTTTCTTCCTGTCAATCTCGTATGCTCACGTTCTCATCGCGTTAAGGAATATCAGAGAGAGAGAGAGAGAGAGTGAGAGAGAGAGATACGGACAGAGAAACAGAGAGGGGAGTGGGGTAAGGAGGACTGGCATTACAAGACAAGGCAGTGGTGCAGAGCAGCTGGCGATCTGCAGGTATTGCGTCACGTGAAGCAGTGAGGTGGCGCGCCTTGTGAGAGAAAGAGGAGATGGGCGAAAAACGTCATGGGGTGGAGACTGGAGAGAAGATTCTGTCCTCTTTTCTTTTCGTTGGAAGGCCCATGCGCCCAGATGATCTGAGCCGTCTACCTGGTGGGGTTTTTCAAATGGTCGGGGTTTCTTACGATATCGCACCGACGGGCAGACTCATTTTGGGTGGCTCCCTAACTATGGGGGCCACCGTGATGTATCGACCTTACATCCACACTGTCCATCTATTTTGAAAGCTCATTTTAGGTCATGATTCCTAAAATACGGCAAATCCAAATCTCGTGGACCATGCTACAGGAAACAATAGTGATTAAATCCTCACCATTAAAAACTTTACGAGGGCTATGGGAATGTTTATTTTTCATCCAACCTGTTGGTAATGTCACTAAGACCTGAATGAAAAGGCCACACAAATATCAGCTTGATCCAAATCTTTTGTGACCCACGAAAAGTTTTAAATAGCCGATTACCACTGTTTCCTGTATTATGGCCACCTTAGATTTGGATCTGATTCATCTTTATGATCATGAACTAAAAATAGCTTTTCAAAACGGATGGACGGCGTGGATATAAGATACACACATCACATTGGGCTCCACGTTAAGGGATCCCACCCATTTGGGTAGATCGGGAATCCGCGGGAAGCCGCGCCCCCGGACGGGCTGCCTTATCCTTTGTAAAATGCTTTCGCGCCTCAAGCTAGGTACACCACAGCCTTGGTTTAGGAGGAAACTACTTTAATGTGCTCGTCAAATCCACGCCGTCCATCAGGTACACCACCTCTTATTTGGCCTTTTATCTCAGAAACAGCGTGATTGAAAACTCAGGTGGACCACCTCAAAATGTTAAACCTACAATCTTTAAGTTCCCATTGTATGTCTCATCTGAGTTTGGAAATACCATAATTTCCGGATAATTCTTTTGTCTCGACCAGGCACATTTGATAAATGTACTAGATGGCATCGTCTTACTAAAAATTAACGCTGGATAGCCCATTTCCTTTTTTTTATTTTCTTTTATTTTTTGGATGTGGCCTACATGGAGCTGTAAAGTGGAAATGAAATAGCGTACGAGGGATGGGTGGAGTTCATAAGAGGTGTCTTCTCAAATTTTTTTCCCAGGACGTCGAAGATGTGGATGGCGTGGTTTAAAGAGTTCTGAGGTGAAAATGAAGAGTGTACTTAGACGGAAGGGACGGATCTCACGAAAGTTCTACTTACTTCGTGTTCAGCAGTCAGCACGGACGAGCGTGACTCTTTTCCATCGTCGAGGGCACATCTACAGTACTGTGCTAACCAATGTTAGACGGACAAGATCAACTACAACACACGTGCCATGTGGAACAACTAATCTCCGTAAATCTTATTATAAGAAAAATTGAACTGACGTAATATATGAGACACGTAATAGAAAATCATTGTAACAGATTCCATGAATTCGTCAATGTATTTATTACCAGAGAAATTGAGTTGAACAAGAAACTTTAATGACTAAGTTGAATCAGTCAATCAAACTCATTATTGAAAATTACTAACTTATACCTTGGATATCAACCTGGGCCTGGGATATTGAACTGACCTATGATGTGTGAACTGGACCTTGGATATTTACCTGCCTCAACAAATAGGAAGACAAAAAGAAAATCTCGTTACATGTTAAAATAGGATTGCTCTAATGAGATTTTAGTTAAAAATCATGTCAATCAAGATAAAATATCTATTTAGCAATAGATATTTTATCTTGAGCGTACGTTCTTACTCCAATATAATTATCTTTACAGCATGTAATATATTTAGCAAATTCATTCAGATACATAAATATCTATTAAATATATCATACCACTCTAAGGGCTTATCTGTTTTTTCAAAGTAATAGGAAATACACAACAAATGATAATTATTAGTGTCTGAAAATTCATAGGAATTTATGCCTATAAAATTAGTTTAAAAAATATAATTTTAATTTTTAAACTGCAAGATAATGCGTATGATATATCCATTCCGTCCATCTATTTTATTACAATATTTTAAAGCATAATATAAAAATGAAGTGGATCCAACGCTCAAGTGCCCCACGCCAAAAGAAACAATGGCCCAATAAAAATTTTAACGGTCAGTATTCAATTCCTTTTTTGCATGACGTGGTTCACTTAAGTATGGGATATACCTCAATTTTTAACTCATGCTATTAATTCAACTGGAATGATAGATGAACGGTGTGGATAAGTGAAATGCATCAGAGTGGAACTCACAATTATTTTCTAACATTCTTGATTTTCATGCCAAAAGGTAAGCAGCCTAATTAAATATACTGCAAATGCATGATGAAATAATTATTACTTTTTTTACCTAATTTTATCATTTCACCGAAAAATCAAACACGCCCTGAGAAAAAGTTATGCACCAAAACCTAACTCCAGTTGTATCTACCCGTAATTCAGCAACCTAACTTAGTCATCAAATTGTTCCCTCCCACAACAAACACCCGCATTATCCGTTGACTTTCCATTAAGTGCAGGTGTTCATGATTTAGGAGTGAAGTTACGGTTTCAACCAAATCCAAGCAATAAGAGATCCCACTAGGATTTACATGTAAATTCACTCCATCCATCATGTACTCTCCTCCTGGCTTCTTGCTTCAGTCGGCAGGCGATCAGCGTAGAACATCGCCAAATGGATTACAACGTGGTGGACCGATGAACCTTAGAGTGTTGCAGACGATTCCCGTCCCTCACAACCCAGAGAGAATGAGTGGATTCGGTCCGTATTGCACTGATTGGCCATCAGATTCTTTCCTTCAAGACCTAGACTCTTTTCACCATGGTTGAGTAAAAGTTTCTTTTTAAAAATGGCTGTGCTTCTTCTTCTGGACACTTGAGATAGTTGTAGAGTGATCCAGACCGCCCAAATCTCTGAAGCAAATGTGGATGGTATATAATCTAAAATTCATATGGAGAAATAATATCAATCATCTAATTTCACCATCACTTTGGACCATTCACTATTTTAAGTCAACCGCTGATTTGATAGTTGGTTTTTGGTTGGTTAGGAATTTTCAATTAAGGTTATTTTAGAAATATCCTCCACCCATTAAGTGACCCTTCATTTGGGTGGTTTTGATATCTGTACATCAGTATCACACTTGGGAAAATGAATTGCCATCCACTTTCAAATCAGTGGTGAACTCATACAGGAGCCTTATGGGTTTACTTCTCAAAGGCTGCTCGACTAGGAGCAGTTTTAACATCCTTCAGTGCTTTGGATCGGAAAGCGTAGAAGTGTCCAATCCAAAACACGACACGTCATTAGGTCGTCGTAAATCCAGACCCTCCATTTAGTGGGTCCCATCAGGGATCGGTCTTGGTTAAAATCACATATAATATACTATCCGAGCCATGTGAAACGTGTGGGCTCAAAGCAACGATGAAATTGAAAACAGTCTGTGCCCAAATCCAATCAGTAAAAGACTCGTCGCTGTGATCATATGTCTGGTTTAATTTCCAACTACGGTCGATGTACTGGATAGGGCCCTAACGTAGCGATGAACTTGATGAGGTGGATCACCCTCTTGTTCAAGGATAACCACTCCGAATCCATTAAGTTTCTCTGAACCGAAAGAAAAAAATAGAAATAAATTCTAATAAATTAATTGAAATAAATGTGTTTACAACTTTTTAAATAGAAATACCAAACAATAAGAGAAAAATTAAAAGTGAACTATAACTAAAATCCCCTAAAATTTATAACTTACTATAAATGGTAAATTTACTTTTATAGTAAGTGTCCCATGTGGCTTAACCACGTTGTTCTTCTAATTATTCTAAGCACTTTTCATGTTGGACGCAACTCCTAAAGACCAACAAATGAAGAATTATAATCAAACTAAAACTTACTATTCATAGTAAAAACGGAACTAAACATGGAATTCGGTCATCGATATGATAGAATCTCGAAAATTCGGCGTGGGTAACTCAGCATAGCCAGGTTGGTTGGCTAAAGTAGTTCCTCCTACCCCAAAATCATATATGGTACGTTAAGTAAGTCATTCCGATTTGCAAGATATGCTTATTTTAAGGTTCTGACGGTCTTGCTGATTTCTGCTTCTGATCAGGCCTTCTCTGGTCCATTTTGGACATGCAAGTGTCCGCTACCCACTCTACATCAGTCCCCTCCACTTCAAAAGAACTCATTCTTGAGTTCGCGTGCTACTTCAGTTCATGATACTCGATTTAATATGCCGTAACAATATCCGGATCAAAAGTTATGATCAATTTAAGGTCTACCTTCTTTTGGTCCAACCATGCTAAGAATGTATCTGTGACACGTTCTACATCAGACCCCTTTGCTTAGAAAAAAACTCATCCTCGAGTTACTCAAGGAACTTGGTTCATGATTCTAAGATAATTTTTTATATTGATGTTTATTGGCTATTTTCTTGTACTTGACATTAGGCTCTTGAGTTGACATAATACACATACTCATGCTCTCCTTGACTTGGCTAGAATGAAACAGTTCATTCACTTCTGCCTTCAAGATCTCACATTCCTTCTGATAATGCGGGCAATTAGGCAGACTTATCTCTATGATAAGATCAATGCGGTTTTGTATATCTCATATGTAAGGAAATTTATTAGGGAGTTCATCGAGCACAATCGCTTTAAACTCCTACAACGCTGGTTTCAAATCTCTTGGAGTGATCACGGGCTTCATGTATTCTTTCTTTTCAACTAATGTATATATATATCTCTTGTTTCCTTAGATTGTTTAATGAAATCCTGTTCAGTTGTGAGAGAATGTTCCTTAACTTTAGAAGTCGCGGGTTGGTTCTTCGCTCTCATAGGGAGAAGGCCAATCTTTTTACCATCTTTAGTAAATTTAAATACGTTATCCTGACTTTTATGTGTAGCAATAACATCAATATTATTTTTCCATGGTCGATCAAGTAATATATAACAAACTTTCATATCAACTACATTACAAAGTACTTGATTCTTCTAATTTTTACCAATTGAAAACGAGACAGTATATTGTTCGGTTTCCTTTGTTTTGTTAACCTTATTGATCCTTCCAATCATGTATGAAGATGGATGTTTTTCTCTTTTCAGTCGCAGCTTTTCCATTTTCAGTTGCAGCTTTTCCACCATTATTTTCGACGCGAGATTATAACTGCTCCTAACATTGATGGTTACATTACAGACTTTTTGGCTTACAGTGCACCTCGTTCGAATGATGGTGTATCGCTGTAATTTTACTTCTACCTTTAGCATGTATAATGGCTTCTTCATGATCGAAGTGGCAGCCTGTGATTTACCATCATCTGATGGTGGTTTGCAGAAATCAGAGTTATGTCGTACATCGACCAAGGGCGATCGAACGTCGCTTTGAGCTTAGGGTATAATTAGCGCATCTGCAATACGATTGAGGGTTGCCTGCAACACTACATGGTCAACTGACTATCTCGGCGGAAAGTTTTCATTCTTTCCGACAGGTTTTTTGTTCATACCTTCGTTGTTTGTCATCGACTCGAGAAGAATCCTCGCTTTAATACCAATTAACACAGGGATAAACGTGATAAGGTCGATCATTGTCTTCCTCAAGAATAACTACTCCGATTCCACAGAGCCTCTCTGGACTCCTCACAGAGACTTCTCGAATCCACAAGGAAAGAAAGTAAGAAAATAGAAATAAATTTTAATAAATTCAAATTTTAATTAATTGATTGAAATAAATGAGTTCACAACCGTTTAAATAGAGATACCAAGCAATATGAAAGAAATCAAAAGCAAACTATATTAAAACTCCTTAAAATTCGTAACTTACTATAAATAGTAAATTTACTTTTATAGTAAGTGTCTTATGTGACTTAACCATGTTATTATCCTAAATATTATAAGCACTTTTCATGTTGGACACAACTCCTAAAGCCCAAATGGATGAAGAGTTATAATTAAACTAAAACTTACTATTTATAGTAAAAATCAAACTAAACATGAAATTTAGTTGTCGATATAATAAAATCTCACAAATTTGGTGTGGGCAACCCGGCATGGCCAAGTTGGTTAGCTAAATTAGTTCGTCGTACCCCAAAATCATATATGGTACGTTGAGTAACTCATTCCGGTTTGCGAGATATGCCTATTTTAAGGTTCTAACGGTTTTGATGACTTCTGCTTCTGATCGGACTTTCTCTGATCTATCTTGGAAATGAAAGCGTCCACGACTGGCTCTACATTAGGCCCAGTAAATGGGCGGTCTGGATTCACTATTTTAGTTACAAAGTGGTACATATTGGGTGACAGCTACGCCTTTCTAATCAAGACGGTCAAACAGAGGGACACGACATAGGGTTGTCAATAGTCAGGCTTGGATAGGTCTTGGCCCGAATTTTGAACTATTTCGTACTATGACGTCAGGTCAACCATATTTAAAATTCTTATTTTTTTAAAGCCCCGAGCCTTATCTAGGACACCCCTATTGAGATATAAACACGCAAAGCATGTTTATTTAGGACCTGTTTGGTCAGGCGAATCCCATGAGATTAGGAGGGATGGGATGGATTTTAACCCGTTTGGTCGGGCGGATTGGAAGGGATTGGATGTTATTGGAAGGGATTGGAAGTTAAATCTCGGGATTGATCGGACGTGCCAAACAGACTGGGTGATCTGATCCCGGGATATAGCAATCCCATGGATCTTAAGACAATCCACCGACAACACCATCATTACCTTTAAATCCCATCCAATCCACCCTAATCCGTTCAAATTTGCCTGGGACGTGTTCGGTTCATGGGATTAGAAGGGATGGGAAGGTTTAATCCTGAGATTGGCCGGGCTTGCCAAACAGACTAGATATAGCAATCCCATGGATCTTACGACAATCCACTGACAACACCATCATTACCTTGAAATCCATGCCATCCACCCTAATACCATTCAATCCCTTCCAATCCACCCGGCCAAATGGCCCTAAGCTAATGATGGTGGTGTCAGTGGATTGGTTTAAGATCCATGCGATTGCTATATCCCGTGACAAGTTCACTCGGTCTGTTTGGCATGCCTAGCATATCCTGGGATTTTACCTTCCAATCCGTCCAACCAAGGTATGGGATGAATTTTAAGGTAATGATGGTGATGTCAGTGGATTGTTTTAAGATCCATGGGATTGCTTATATCTCTGGACAAGTTCACCGGGTCTATTTGGCTCGTCATGCATATCCCGGGATATCGCAATCTAATCCCTCCTAATACGGATCGGTCTAGCAAAACAGGCCCTTAAAAGTTGTTGTGTATAGGATCGTGTCATGTCCTACAGAGTAACTCAACTGTGATAATGACATTCACCCATTGAAATCTTTCTTAGACCCTTGGTGATGTCTATTTGTCATCCAAACATTGATGAAGGGAAAAAACAAATATAAGCTTGTAGACACTAAAAAATTGCCGCACACGCTGATTTAAATGTTATGATGGAGTGAGGGGAGTGGTAGACTGATTGTGGATGTTGGAGTCGCCACTAGTCGAAAAATCTCAGAATCCCGTAGTCGGCTAGAACCACGGAATACGTAAGGTGGGGGAAATCTGAAGACTTCCCTACCTTAAATTGACTCCTGGTCTGCGATCCGGGATTCCGGGTAAGGGACCTCGATTACAGAGAGGGAAGGTGTTAGGCACCCTCTCTGCCCGTACAAATGTACGGTCTCTACTTTGTGTGACAAAACAATCTCAAGGGATGAATGATGTGGTCGAGATAGGACTAGGCACATACAGGAATTTCTGATATGACAAGATCTAAAATTTCGACAAGCCACAGAGCATACATCCAATGGTGTGTCTAGAAGGAGGATGTGATGATGCTTATACAAAGAAGAAAAAAAAGTGGACTTGGTCACAAGGAATTTCTGATGTGAAAGGATCCGATATATGGTAAGCCACAGAGCATACGTTCACTAGAGATCTAGAGAAGCAGGGTCGTTGAGAAGGGAATAGATGTCATAATGAATGCTCATATGTAAAATGAGTGGTTCCTTATCTTGATCTTGAGTAGGTTAAAACATAAACTGGACCATGATCATATCTGGGCTAGGCTTATAGGTTGGAAAGGTTAAGAGGAAGGCTAGATGGGTAGCTGAAAAGATCGGATCTTTGAAGGCTTGGGAGCTCCTTCCCTTTCCTTCACTCTCTTCCTCACACACACTCTCTCTCTCTCTCTCACTTTCTCTCTCTTGGATGAAAAGATCCTCTCTCTTTTAGTGTGAAGAGGAGAGGGCTATTTATAACCTTCTCCAATGGCATTGCTGTAAATTTTAGGTTTAAGAGGGGTGAAAGGTGAGGTGGCAAGTTATGGTTGGTTGTGGAGAGGGGAATGCCACATGGCACTCTCTCATTTGCCATGGGGGGCGGTAAAAAGGTAAATAATGGAGTTTAGAAGGATAATTTTGAAGGAAAGTTGACTTTTGGATGCTGGGACAGCTGTCTGCACGTGGGCGGCAGTCGAAGTACCACATGCAGTAGTCAGACTGCCACCCGGGCTTTGTTCAGGCCGGTTTCGTGCATGCGAGCTTTGTACAACGTGCGGGTTCGTCCAGATGTCTCCTTTCAGGTTTTTTAGCTCAGAAAAATGAGTTTCGGCTTAGGTAAAGGAGATCTGATCATGGTATAGGGTATGAGCGGGGTTATGTGTGTGCTGAACGATTTGGATTTGGAGTTCAGGTTGCGGATTGGGAGTTTGGGGACTCTGGGTTAGGGTTCGATTTAGGCTGAGATTAGGGGTTTGGTTTAAGGTATGATCATGGTTCTCAGACAGTCTTAACCTTTTCAAGATTTAACCTGGGTGAGGTGTCTACGAATACCCCTCTTTGACCGAGGTTGTGAGTAACCGACAGTCAAAGCGAGTGGACACCCCACCCTTCTGGTCAGAAAAAGGGTAGTGACTCGAATCTGTTGCATGCCATTGTATCATTGTCAGTCGACTATCTGGAAAAGAGATAACTTTCACATATCACGAGGGTTGAGAAAAACGTTGTAATTGCCTCCTGCGCATTCGTCGTGACTTTATGGATCACCAATCACAACTCTTTCACGTCTGATTGTTGATAGCATTGGAGGGTACGTCTGAAAAGTAAGAGCCTCTGCGCATTTGTTGCGGCTTTACGAGGATTCCCGTACTGTTTGGTTTATCGTTCTTTTGCTACATAATCACCCTAGGAGTATTTGGTCGTTTTGATTATCAAAGTGGTTAGCTGCCCTGCGCGTTGGTGCAGCCTTACGTGGAACTCACTACGCCGACTTGGATTCAATCAAATTTTTTAAACATCCCGGAAAGGTATGTGCAAGTAATCTATTGTCATGTAGTCTGCTGGTTCTAATATTTTTGTTACAACGGATTGTTATCACTTTGATTTTAACGGTTCTTTCCAGAGATGGATCCACTCACTTTTACTAGCATTTGTACGACTGTCTAGATATATATATCGGAGTAATCGTACATGTATCATGTACGGATTTGATTGTCCTTCGGGAAAACCGGAAGAGATCGAATCTTATTTAGCTGTTTGTACTGACCGCAACTAGAGAATATGGAAGATTCCTCAGTATACTGCGTGCCACATGCAATTAAAAACTTTGTTTGAAAGGTATTCCCTTTAGAGCTAGACTCTTTTGGGATTTTATTTTAAAAAGTACATTTTTTTTAGAAGATATCCGTTCGATTTCGTGGGTGGGCATCGTCGTTCAGTTTTTATTTGAAAAGTCTGATGGCTTCCACTAATAAATTAATGGGGCTAATTGGTTTGGAAAGAGTGGCCTTTTTTTGCAGCCATACCCACTGGGGATTTATTTTGACAATTTTTTAGAAATTTTGGATGTTTTTGGAGTTTTTTTTTTTTTTGAGAATTTTCTGGGAGTTTTTGGATTTTGGGAATGTTTTGAAATTTTTCAGATTTTTTTTTCGGAGAATTATTTTTTGGTAATTTTGAAGACCTGAGGGTTGTTTTGGTAATGAAAACGTGGGACTATTTTGGTAATTTTAGAAAGTCGATGGTTGATTTGGTAACGAAACTTAAGACTATTTTGGTAATTTCAGAACCTTGAAGGCTATTTTAGTAACCAAAATTAGCACTATTTTAGTAATTTTGGAAATGTGGGGATTATTTGGTAATTTTAAAAACTATATTTTTTGGCTATTGACCACTGATCAGAGGGTGGAACCAGTCCTTCACATTGGTCCTTGAGGGACAACCCGCTCCCCCATACTAACTTTTAGTCGGGCGGCGGTCGGACTGCCGCCGGTCCATTGTTTAGACCGTCGGTCCAAGGGGTGTGCTGGTCCGTCTAGTGACACCCTCTCCCTTATTTGAATCCTTCATTTGGGACGTCCAGGGACACCATTTGTGGTCCTTAGAGCTATCTTGGAGGAGTTTTTTTTTTTTTTTTAATCTATATTCTTTTCGATTTCTTCCTTCTTTCCATTTCAGGTAATCTTGGCCCCGGAATCTTCGTTAGATCTTTGTTGGGCCATCTTCTGGAGGGCCTTTTGATGGGTTGAATCTTCACATGGGTCTGAGGAGGACTATGATCAGGACCGTTGAACCATTTTGATTTGATCTGATCCGTTGAAATTTACTGGACTAATTTATTCTGGGCCAAGTGATGGGCTGGACTGCTGTAAATTTTTTATTTTTATTTTTATTTTTATTTTTTTAGAGAGGGGTGTAATAAAAAAGGGCCCCACCCTTCGTTTATTTTGACGACCTTCTTTTTTATTTTTTTTTTGTTTTGAAATTATTGGTGATGATCTGGACCATTAGATGGATGATCTGGGGCTCACTTAGATGTGTAAGTGTCACGTCCCAAACTCGGAAACCGGGCTCACGAAATTCCCGATCGCCGAATCCGACACCAACAGCCTCCGTAGAACCCCATTCCCGTCTCCTAGCGCCCATTCATCAGGTTCCGATCCTGGGATGCTACGAGGACGATTTTCAACGTCAGTTTGATTCGTGATAAGCATAACCAAAGGCATAACCCACAAACAACAACCAAAAACTCTATTACATTTTCATTATGATCAAAAACTTTACAAGTACAATGAGCATAAAGGAAAATATAATGACGATGAACAAAACTCCAAAACGATCTGCTAAGCGCTCCTGCCTCAACGCTACTGCGAGCCAACGTCACCTGCACGCAATGGTCGTGCATAAGCTTATATAAAGCTTAGAGGGTGGTGAAAGTGTGTGCGCAAGGTAGTAATATGATCATGCAATATCAGAGTAATGCGGATTATGCAGATGGATCCATAAATATCATGAGCCGTACCAAGGCTATGCGATGCAAGATGCAAGTCAAGCATACAATCCTCATCTAAGTCCACATGTCAATACAGCTCAACTCTGAGATATCATCGGGGTCTAGTACACTCTAAACCAGATCGGCGTCACATCGCGCGTAATAAGGTAAGTGGGAGAGACCTCACTATCTGTTTGCCAATATCGGGCTCGACTCGTTGATAGCGGACCCATTCCTCGATCTGGTCAGACTCAGCCTAGCTTTACCCCCTACACTCGGGCCGGTAAGGCCGCACCCCCTTCCAACTGACCACGACACAGTGGAGAGCGAAGCCATCTGATAATCGGCACTTAACGTTCATCTACCCACTCGGTCTAGACGTTGGAGCAACCTCTTGGTACCATAAGGGTTTAGAGACTTTCACCCAGGGATATATATAACACCCCATGTAAAACAAGATTTTCGGTATTCAATCCTGTCAACCACGATATGTTTGTGGAAGCTACGACCCCGATGTTGTTAGGGCGTACAATAACCATGTCACACAATGCGAAATGCATGGATCACACTATCCAATCATGCAGCAAATCCTGCGCGTATTGTGCGCTCATGCAGGGTAACACCGCCTAGTCGAGGTCCCATAAACAATCTGTCCGAAGGCATATGCTATGATCAGTCTCTTCTCATATCAAGCATACATATGATGCGTATGATCATGAGTCATGAAACTATACTAAACATGTAATAAAGTAAGGAAATATCCTTACAACGCAGGTGGCCTATACGGCCGACACACAACAAGTACTGCCTATCAATGGGCCATAGGGAGAGTCGTAATGTGGACATCCAACTAACATTATACTCGCAATGTGGACGTCAAACCAACATTGCTCTCAAGGCGCGATCGTTGTGAACATCATTACATAATCCGTGTTGGGATCACACATTGCAATGGACCTTAGGTACATTCCATTGGGCCTTTTATCCATCAAATGAGCCACATCAATAGGCCGCACCAATGGGCCTTATGTGCATTGCAATGGGTCATAACCCGTTGGGTCTTGAATACATCAAATGGGCCTCGACCCATGGGCCTTACATATATATCAAAGTGGACCTCAACCATGGGCCACAAATACATCAAATGGCCTCATAACATGGGCCTTACATCCATATCGAAGTGGACCCTAATGAACTACTACAACTACATTAAGATGGGCCTCAAAACAGGCCAAGGTGGGGTCCACTTAGACTATGGATTTGGCTCATCTTAGCCTCAATTTTTGAGCTTTTAAAATGGATAGACGGTTTGAATTCAACACATGTATCAGGGTGGGGCGTCCACATGAGCTAACAATTTGACTCATTCATTAGCTCATGAGCGAGCTTTCAAAATGGATGGACGGACAGGATGCAACATATGCATTATGGTGGGTCCCATATAAATGGACAGCATGGAGAGAGAGAGAGAGAGAGAGAGAGAGAGAGAGAGAGAGAGCACATGCATCATGGAGGGCTCCACCGTCCGCTGGACGGTGGATGAAAACAAATATATCAAGGTGGGTACCACCGTCCGCCTGGACGGTGGATGTAAAACAGATACATCACTGTGGGTCCCATGTGGGGCCCACCACAATGTTTATACGCCATCCAATCCGTTCACAAGGTCACTCAGACCTGGATGAAGGGAAAACACAAATTTCAGATTGATTCAAAACTTCTGTGGGCCCAAAGGAGATTTCAAGGGCAGCCACCCAATCACCACTATTTCCAATGTTGTGGGCCACCTGAGCTTTGGATTGGGCTGAGTTTTGGAGGGCAGCCTGCTACCGTCAGGGCCCACAAAATGGACAGTACCGATGTACGAAATGTACATTAGGGTGGGGCCCATGACTGGGTCGTGGGGCTGGTTGTCCGCCCGCCCGCCAGCTCGTCCGTGCAGCAGGCGCTGTCAGCGCTGGCAGCGGCAGCAGCGCTGCTTGCTTCTTCTTCCTTTTTTTTTGTTTACTAAGGAATTCCACATGTGGGGCCCACTCCTTGGAAATCTACTTCGTCCAATAGATTCTAGGGCCCAAACATGCCGAACATGTTCAATTTTTGACATTTATTTGGCATGTAGGAGCAACAAGATGGGCCCTAATAGCCTTTGAAGGGTAAGAAATACCGTTTTCTATGGTATGGCCTGTCTGATCATCGGATTGACCTCATTCTTTGGCTCAACGCCTAAAATGATATGGGAAAGAGGATGGGCGGCTTGGATTGTACCCATACATCAAGGTGGGGCCTATATAAGAGGCCCACCCCAAAAAGCTCCTTTTTTCCTTTTTTTTTCTTTGATTTCCATCCAGCGTCCAGGGAACGTCCAGCGTCCCTGGACCATAATAAGTACATTGAGGTGGGCCCCACCTATGGACGTGGGCCACCAAAAAGGAGTTGGAGGGCATGGGGAAAATACATACATCAAGTGGGGTCCATCCAAGTGGGCCATTAGGCTACATCATCACAAAAGAAAGAAAAAAGAAAAGAAGAGAGAGAGAGAGATAGAGAGTGGGACACGCTTATGATGGAGGGACACCGACATTATGGGCCCTCCCTTGCAATGAATCATACATCAAGTGGGCCCTAAAGCATGTGGGACCACCGAAATCTAAAATCAACGGTGGAGATCCTTTCCCCACCAATATGGACGGTCTAGATGACCTTCCTATTGTGATGAAATAAACATCATGATGGGGTACATGGAGAATGACCCCATCATGGATGATCATGATGATCAAAGTGGTCCATCGGCCACAACTTAGGGTCCCAAATGAGATCCGAACCATTGATTGATTAGCCTCACTTGGCCCATCTCAAAAATATGAAAAACTACTATTATCAAGCACCCACCGTCCGATCTTCTTGCTCCTATGGGTTCCTTAGCACCTTAGGTTTGATTTCAATGGAGGAGATGAGAAATGGATGGCTAAGATGGGAGATCTTGGGATGGAGAGGTGGGCCACACTTGGAGTTTTGGAAAGAGAGGAAGAATTCTCATACGTATGGATTTTTCCTCTCTTGCTTGGAATGGATTTGAAAATGAGAGAGAGAGACTTGTAAAGGGAGAGAGAGAGTGATGAATGATGGAGTGATGGATGTAGTGGTGATGGGTGTAAGAACTTTTTGACTTTAGTGGCCTTTTGTGTAAGAAAGGCATGAGAGGTGTAAGAGATTCTTGACTTTTGAGGCTTGCTTGGAAAGGGTAAAAAAGTGATGTGTACTTGACATATACTTGACATCTGATATGACGAGATTGATTGATTGATGGGATTGATGTAACACCTCGTAGAGATTCTCTTGAGTTTGGCAATGCGCGACGTTTTCCTCGCACCGAACGTTGGCCCACATCTCTTGACCAGGGTATCGCCTCGGCGCTCAAGTCACGACATCAGAACCGCAGCGATGGCGCGGTCTCTATGATAATGGTCTTGGGTTGAGTCGACTAGGGTTGACGGCATACGAATCAGGGTCACGCGTAAATATCAGTTAAGAGTCGAAGGTTGTCGAAATTCGACCGGTAAGACCGCCGAAGTCTATGGAACGGTACGGACTAAGATATGGGTCTTACAGCTCTTCCCTCCAAATAAAAATTTCGTCCTCGAAATTTATACCATCATCGCAACTAGGCATAACTCGGGAGGAATAATCAACATAATATCACTATATAAAACCAGAGATAGCATACAAAATACATCACATGATCAACGATCAAAGAGATGAGGATAACGCTCTCGAATCTCGGCCTCGCGCTCCCAAGAAGCTTCCTCTACAGAATGGTGACCCCACTGAATCTCCACCAACGGAATGACCTTGATTTTGAGGACCTGCTCCTTCCGATCAAGGATACGAACTGGCTGCTCGATGTAAGAAGCGTCCTCACGAACCTCCAGCGGCTGCCAATCAATAACTGGAACTATGTCTGACCCACACTTCCTCAACATGGAGACGTGAAAAACGTTGTGGACGCCAGACAGCTGAGATAGCAAGGCAAGCCGATAGGCCACGACGCCAACGCGCCCAGTGATCTCAAAAGGTCCTATGAATCTCGGGGCAAGCTTGCCCTTCGCTCCAAATCGAATTACGCCCTTCATGGGTGAGACCTTGAGATACACATGGTCCCCTACATCAAACTCCAAGGGACGACGTCGACGATCAGCAAAACTCTTCTGTCAGCTCTGAGCTGTGCGCATCATCTGCCTGATGATGTCAATAGCCTCTGACGTCTCCTGCATAAGCTCAGGACCTAGGAGAAGACGCTCTTCAACCTCGGTCCAACAACTCGGTGATCTGCATAGTCTGCCATATAGTGCCTGAAAAGGAGCCATATCGATGGCCGCCTGATAGCTGTTGTTGAACGCGAACTCAGCCAATCACAGATGCTCATCCCAGCTACCCCCAAAATCAATCGTGTAAGCCCGAAGCATATCCTCAAGGATCTGGTTGACCCTCTCGGTCTGGCCATCGGTCTGCGGATGGTACACGGTGCTGAGCTGCAAATCAGTCCCCATCGCTCGCTGAAAGCTCCCCCAAAATTGAGACGTGAACCTCGAGTCTCGGTTAGAAACGATCGAGACCGGAATGCCATGCAGTCTCACGATCTCCTCGATAAATAATCTCGCAAGCTGATCTATAGACCAAGTGGCACGCATCTCAAGGAAATGTGTCGACTTCGTTAGATGATCCATAACAACCCAAATGGCGTCATGACCGCGCTGAGTCCTCGGCAAACCCATAATGAAATTAGTAGACACGTGCTCCCACTTCCACATCGGGACGCTCAACGGCTGCAACAGACCAAGGGGTCTCTGATGATCGGCCTTGACACGCTGGCACGTGTCACACTCGGCCACAAAACTGACGATCTGGCGCTTCATCCCCACCCAAAAATAATGTCGCCTCATGTCACGGTACATCTTCGTCGAGCCAGGGTGGATAGAAAATCACGAACGATGTGCTTCGGTCATAAGCTCTCTGCGCAACTCTGGAATATCCGGGACACATAATCGGCCTCTGAAGCGAAGTCCACCATCTGCACCAATCTTCCAATCTGCCTGACTCTCAGATGTAGCCTCAGCCATATAACTCTGCAATGACTCATCAGCCTGCTGAGCCTCGATCACCTTAGCGACAAGAGAGGGTTGAATCGACAGGCTCGATAACTACACGATAGAAGACTGCAGGCCAAACTCAAAATCATACGCTGCGATATCCTCAAGCATCTGCCACTCTTGAATTATCATATGCGCTATTAGGCCTCGTGGCTGATGGCTGAGGGCATCTGCCACCACGTTCGCCTTGCCTGGGTGGTACTGAAGATCAAAATCATAGTCTTTCAGGAGTTTCATCCAGCGTCTCTGTCTCATATTCAACTTAGACTGCGAGAAGAGGTACTTCAAGCTCTTGTGATCAGAGAAGAGCTCTAACCTAACCCCATAAAGATAGTGCCTCCACACCTTCAGTGCGAAGACAACTGCGACCAGCTCCAGATCATGCGTAGGATAGTTCAGCTCATAGACCTTGAGCTGACGAGACGCGAAGGCCACTAGTCTCCCGTGCTACATCAGGACATCATCCAAACTGATATGCGAGGCATCAGTAAATATAATAAATCCATCACTCCCAAAGGGAAGAGTGAGGATAGGAGCGGACGTCAGACGGTCCTTCAACTCTATAAATGCTCGCTCGCAGGCGTCACTCCAAATAAACTCTACGCCCTTCCGAGTCAACCTGGTCAGCGGGGCTGTAATACGAGAGAAGCCCTCAATGAAACGCCGGTAATAGCCCGCCAAACCAAGGAAACTACGGATCTCTGTCGCAGTCGTGGGCTGGCCCCACTGGCGCACTGTCTTGACCTTCGAAGGGTCCACGGCGACGCCCTCCCTCGTCACCACGTGACCAAGGAACTTCACCTCCTCCTGTCAGAACTCGCACTTTCCCAGCTTCGCATACGGCTGGTGTACGTGGAGGGTCTGGAAAGTGATCTCCAAATACTACTCATGCTCCTCACAGGTCCTTGAATAGATCAGGATGTCGTCGATGAAGACTACAAAAAACTGATCGAGATAAGGGCGAAAGACCTCGTTCATCAGCTGCATGAAGATCGTAGGTGCATTGGTCAGTCCGAAGGACATAACCTGAAACTCAAAATGACCGTAACGCGTCCTGAATGCTGTCTTCGGAATGTCCTCATCTCAGATCCGAATCTGATGATAACCGGAACGCAGGTCGATCTTCGAAAAGAACTGTGCACCCTGCAGCTGATCAAACAAATCATCAATTTTATGAAGCAGGCATCTGTTCTTGATCGTGACTTTGTTGAACTCGCAATAGTCTACGCAGAGCCTCAACGAGCCATCCTTCTTCTTCACGAAGAGTACCGGCGCTCCCCACGCCGAACTGCTCGGACGGATAAAGCCTAACTCGCGCAACTCGTCCAACTACTTCTGCAGTTCCCGTAGCTTCAACGGTGTCATACGATACGGGGCCTTCGAAATAGGCGCGGTACCAGACACAAGATCAATCTGAAACTCGGTGAGTCGACGAGGCGGTAATCCCGGAATCTCCTGAAACACATCGGGAAAATCACAAACCACGGGAAAATGGTCGATACAAGCGGTAACAGGCTCCTCGATGGCACACGACATCAAATAAGACAACCGCTCTCCTCTGGGCTCAGCAACGAACTGGAACTATGGCATGCCGGGTATACAAAACATGACTGTCCTCGTGGCACAGTCCAATATGCCATAGTATTCGGCGAGCCAATACATGCCCAGGATGACATCTAGCTCTGACATCGGCAATGCAAACAGATCGACAGGCAAAAAGGTATCCCCAACTAAAACGGGGCAAGACGAGCAAAATCGGCCCAATACTACAGTCCTCCCCAAGGGAGTCGATATTGATAGGCTCTCACAAGAAGACTCCAACGGTAAGCCCATCGATCGGCAGAAGCTCTCGGCCACAAAAGAATGCGATGCACCGAAATCAAACAACACACGTGCAATGCATGCAGAAACTGAAAGTATACCCTCAACGACTCCTCCAGAAGACTGCGAGTCGTGCTGAGCCACATAGAACCTAGCCTGAGCTGGCTGGGGAGGTGTCTGTCCCCTCTAAGGGTGCTGCTGCTGCTGCTGGGGTCGCTGAGGCGGTCGAAACTGCTATCTCTGCTGGTGCAGCCTCTGAGGCTGATGCTGATACTGCTGCTAAGGTGGCCTCGGTGGTGGGGGTTGCTGTCGCTGCTGCTGTAGGGGTCTCTGCTGCGGCTGTAGTGGAGGCTGCTGTG
Organism: Magnolia kwangsiensis; assembly: GCA_037074715.1. Classification (NCBI taxonomy): domain Eukaryota; kingdom Viridiplantae; phylum Streptophyta; class Magnoliopsida; order Magnoliales; family Magnoliaceae; genus Magnolia; species Magnolia kwangsiensis. The sequence continues at coordinate 36,808,143 of CM073580.1, read as the reverse complement.
GATCCCTCTGCTGATGTGGACCTCTCTGCTGCTGTTGGGGGCTGGGACACTCCCATAAATGGTGTCCCGTCGCACCACACCTAAAATAAGTATCGGTGAACTGCCTCGGAGGTGGTGCTGGAGGTGCTACTGGTGCTCGAAAGGCTGGGCGACCTGTGCGCCTCTGCTGCTGTGGTCGACGCTGTTGGGAATCACTGGAAGGAGCCTACCTCTTTTGGTCTCTCCTCTGACCGCGATCAGACTGAGAACCGGCCCACTCAGCCTCAAAATTTTGGGCCTTCCGCACCACTTCCTCAAAAGTCGAAAGCTCGTGCCCACTAATGCGGCTGTAAAGACCGTAACATAGGCCATCCTCGAAGCGACGGGCTCTCCACTCCTCATCATTTACTAAGTATAGTGCAAACCTAGACAATGCTACAAAATGAGTTGTATACTGAGCCACTGTCATATCACCCTGCACCAGGGCCTCAAACTCTAATGCTCGTTGTCGTCAGATGTGATATGGGAAATACTGTCGGTCAAACTGATCCATAAAATTCTCCCAAGTCTACACAAAATCAGCACCTGCTGCTCGAGAGACTGATGCCCACCAGTGCTCAGCCTCACCATGAAGAAGAAATACGGCTATTCGAACTCGTCGCTCGGTCATACATCCCATCGTCTCGAATATCTTCTCCACATCAGTGCGCCATCTCTCAGCTACGGTCGGATCTGGCTCACCCTGGAAACGCGGTGGATCGAGCCGTCGAAACTCATGAAGGAGAGCACTCGCACGATCTTGCTCTACCTGTGCTAGTGAAATAACTGGCTGCCTGCCCTGCCCCTGAAGTGCAGCCGTCACAGCCTGTAACATTTGCTGCAACTGTGAGGCACTCACGGATATGGTCGGGTCCGTACCGGTCTCTGGTGGAGGAGCAGCATACTCAGGATGGGTCAGTAGGAATCTCTGGTGGTGGAACGGGCATCGTAGGTGGTAATACGGGAGCCGCAGGTGGTGGAGCGGGATCCTCAGGTGGTGGTGCGGGAGTCGATTGGGTCACTCTCCCACGCGTTATGTCCTACAGGAAAGAGCGAAGGCGCCTATCAACTTCAAAACTCTCGAAGGCACGCACGTTAAGGGCCTATAACGGAAGGTCGCGAGGCTATTCGAACTTCGGGACTTAGCCATTCTACACTCATAGCAAATATGTAATGTTGTTCTCGGTTATTCTCAAGTTATGCTCTGATACCAACTTCTGTCACGCCCCAAACTTAGAAACAGGGCTCACAAAATTTTCGATCACCGAATCCGGCGCCGACAGCCTACGTAGAACCCCATTCTCGGCTCCTAACGCCCATTCGCCAGGTTCCGATCCTGAGATGCTACGAGGAGGATTTTCAACGTCAGTTTGATTTGTGATAAGCATAACCAAAGGCATAACCCACAAATAACAACCAAAAACTTCATTATATTTTCACTATGATCAAAAACTTTACAAGTACAATGAGCATAAAGGGACATACAATGATGATGAATAAAACTCTAAAACGATCTGTTAAGCGCTCCTGCCTCAATGCTTCTGTGAGCCAACGTCACCTGCACGCCATGGTCATGCATAAGCTTATAGAAAGCTTAGAGGGAGGTGAAAGTGTGTGCGCAAGGTAGTAATATGATCATGCAATATCAGAGTAATGTGAAATATGCAGATGGATCCATAAATATCATGACCCGTACCAAGGCTATGCGATGCAAGATGCAAGTCAAGCATATAATCCTCATCTAATTCACATGTCAATACAGCTCAACTCTGGAATATCACCGGAGTCTAGTACCCTTTAAACCAGATCATCGCCACATCGCACGTAATAAGGTAAGTGGAAGAGACCTCATTATCCGTTTACCAATATCGGGTTCTACTCGTCGATAGCGGACCCATTCCTCGAGTTGGTCAGACTTAGCCTAGCTTTACCCCCTACACTTGGGCGGGTAAGGCTGCACCCCCTTCCAACCGACCACGACACAGTGGAGAGCATAGTCATCTGGTAATCGGCACTCAATATTCATCTACCCACTCGGTCTAGACGTTTGAGCAACCTCTTGGTACCATAAGGGTTTAAAGACTTTCACCCAGGTATATCAATAGCACCCCATGTAGAATAAGATTTTCGGTATCCAATCCTGTTAACCATAATACATCTGTGGAAGCTACGATCCCGATGTCGCTAGGGCGTATAATAACCATGTCAAACAATACGAAATGCATGGATCACACTATCCAATCATGCAGCAAATCCTGCGCGTATCGTGCGCTCATGCAGGGTAACATCGCCTAGTCAGGGTCCCATAAACAATCTGCCTGAAGGCATATGCTATGATCAGTCTCTTCTCATATCAAGCATACATATGATGCGTATGATCATGAGTCATGAAACTATACTAAACATGTAATAAAGTAATGAAATATCCTTACAACGCAGGTGGCCTATACGGCCGACACACAACAAGTACTGCCTATCAATGGGCCCTAGGGAGAGTCGTAATGTGAACATCCAGCCAACATTACACTCGCAATATGGACGTCAAACCAACATTGCTCCCAAGGCACGATCGTTGTGAACATTATTACATAATCCGTGTTGGGATCACACATTGCAATGGACCTTAAGTACATTTCATTGGGCCTTTTATCCATCAAACGGACCACATCAATAGGCCGCACCAATGGGATTTATGTGCATTGCAATGGGTCATAACCCGTTGGGTCTTAAATACATCAAATGGGCCTCGACCCATGGGCCTTACATATATATCAAAGTGGACCTCAACCATGGGTCACAAATACATCAAATGGCCTCATAACATGGGCCTTACATCCATATTGAAGTGGACCTCAACCATGGGCCACAAATACATCAAATGACCTCATAACATGGGCCTTACATCCATATTGAAGTGGACCCTAATGAACTTCTACAACTACATTAAGATGGGCCTCAAAATAGGCCAAGGTGGGGTCCACTTGGACTATGGATTTGGCTCATCTTAGCCTCAATTTATGAGCTTTTAAAATGGATAGACGGTTTGAATTCAACACATGTATCACGGTGGGGGGTCCACATGAGCTAACAATCTGACTCATTCATTAGCTTATGAGCGAGCTTTCAAAATGGATGGACGGACAGGATGCAACATATGCATCATGGTGGGTCCCATATAAATGGACAACATGGAGAGAGAGAGAGAGAGCACATGCATCATGGAGGGCTCCACCGTCCAGCGGACGGTGGATGAAAACAAATATATCAAGGTGGGTACCACCGTCCGCCTGGACGGTGGATGTAAAACAGATACATCATTGTGGGTCCCATGTGGGGCCCACCAAAATGTTTATACGCCATCCAATCCGTTCACAAGGTCACTCAAACCTGGATGAAGGGAAAACACAAATTTCAGATTGATTCAAAACTTCTGCGGGTCCAAAGTTGATTTCAAGGGCAGCCACCCAATCACCACTATTTCCAGTGTTGTGGGCCACCTAAGCTTTGGATTAGGCTGAGTTTTGGAGGGCATCCTACTACCCTGAGGGCCCACAAAATGGACGGTGCAGATGTACGAAATGTACATCTGGGTGGGGCCCATGGCTGGGCCGTGGGGCTGGTCGTCCGCCCGCCCGCCCGCTCGTCCATGCAACAGGCGCTGTCAGCGGCAGCAGGGCTGCTTCCTTCTTCTTCCTTTTTTTTTACACTAAGGAATTCCACATGTGGGGCCCATTCCTTGGAAATCCACTCCGGCCAATAGATTCTAGGGCCCAAACATGTCATACAAGTTCAATTTTTGGCATTTATTTGGCATGTAAGAGCAACAAGATGGGCCCTAATAGCCTTTGGAGGGTAAGAAATACCATTTTCTATGGTTTGGCCTGCCTGATCATTGGATTGACCTCATTCTTTGGCTCAATGCCTAAAATGATATGGGAAAGAGGATGGACGGCTTGGATTGTACCCATACATCAAGGTGAGGCCTATACAAGAGGCCCACCCCAAAAAGCTCCTTTTTCTCTTTTTTTTCTTTGATTTCCATCCAGCGTCCCTGGACCATAGTAAGTACGTTGAGGTGGGCCCCACCTATGGACGTGGGCCACCAAAAAGGGTTTGGAGGGCATGGAGAAAATACATACATCAAGTGGGGTCCATCCAAGTGGGCCATTAGGCTACATCACCACAAAAGAAAGAAAAAAGAAAAGAAGAGAGAGAGAGAGAGAGAGATAGAGAGTGGGACACGCTTGTGATGGAGGGAAGCCCTCCCTTGCAATGAATCATACATCAAGTGGGCCCTAAAGCATGTGGGACTACCGAAATTTAAAATCAACGGTGGAGATCCTTTCCCCACCAATATGGACAATCTAGATGACCTTCCTATTGTGATGAAATAAACATCATGATGGGGTCCATGGAGAATGACCCCATCATGGATGATCATGATGATCAAAGTGGTCCATCGGCTACAACTTAGGGTCCCAAGTGAGATCCGAACCATTGATTGATTAGCCTCACTTGACCCATCTCAAAAACATGAAAAATTACTATTATCAAGCACCCGCCGTCCGATCTTCTTTCTCCCTTGGGTTCCTTAGCACCTTAGCTTTAATTTCAATGGAGGAGATGTGAAATGGATGGCTAGGATGGGAGATCTTGGGATGGAGAGGTGGGCCACACTTGGATTTTTGGAAAGAGAGGGAGAATTCTCATACGTATGGATTTTTCCTCTCTTGCTTGGAATGGGTTTGAAAATGAGAACGAGAGACTTGTAAAGGGAGAGAGAGAGTGATGAATGATGGAGTGATGGATGTGGTGGTGATGGGTGTAAGAACTTTTTAACTTTGGTAGCCTTTTGTGTAAGAAAGGCATGAGAGGTGTAAGAGATTCTTGACTTTTGAGGCTTGCTTGGGAAGGGTAAAAAAGTGATGTGTACTTGACATATACTTGATATGTGAAGTGATGGGATTGATTGATTGATGGGATTGATGTAACACCTCCTAGAGATTCTTTTGAGTTTCGCAACGCGTGGTGTTTTTCTCACACCGAACATTGGCCCACATCTCTTGACCAGGGTATCGCCTCGGCGCAAGTCGCGACATCAGAACCGCAGCGATGGCGCGGTCGTTATGGTAATAGTCTTGGGTTGAGTAGACTCGGGTTGACGGCATATGAATTAGGGTCGAGCATAAATATCGGTTAAAGGTCAAAGGTTGTCGGAATTCGACTCATAAGACCGCGAAAGTCTACGGAACGGTACAGACTAAGATACGGGTCTTACAGTAAGTGGCATGGATTGTGGTAATTGGCCATTTTTGGTGAAGGATGGACGGGTGGGATTTTTAAAGTGGACCCCACATCATTCTCCTAAATGGTCCAGATACATGGATTGGATTTGTGGTGATTTTTTTAAAAAAAAAAATGGTCTTTGAAAAGAAGTTTGATGGTTTTGAGATGGGCCTTGAAAATGAACTTTTTGAGAAATGGGCCTTGATGTGGGTTTTTTGGAACGGGCCTTAAAATGGGCTTTTGGAATGGGCCTTGAACTTTTGGACAATGGGCCTTGAAATGGGCCTTGGGCTTTTGGAAATGGGCCTCATAAAATGAGCTTTTGAAAAATGGGCCTTGGGCTTTTAGAAATGGGCTCATGAAATGGGCTTTTTGGAACATGGGCCTTGAAATGGGCTTTGGACTTTTGGAATGGGCCTCATGAAATGGGTCTTGATGTGGGCCTTGGATGGGGTACTTACTTGTGTACTTTGCATGTGCATCATGCCTCGCCGTGGTAAGGATGAGGCCAGCTCCTTACGTCATTCAGTCGATCCATGTTTCGTACCGAGAGAGGGCCATCATTTATCCAACATAGCTCGGGAAGGTGGTGCACCTACTATCTTGAGAGGGCGTGGGGTCAGGACGCACTGGCCTGATTGATTCTAAGATCCTCAACCGTTGTTCTTCGAGGTCTTGGAGCGTACCCCATTCACTCACTTGTTCCGGATCCGCCTGAGTCAGACAAATATGTCTCTCTTATCTGCTTTGGTTGAGAGATGACACCTTGAGACTCATACTTTTCAGCTTCCTTTTGGTGAGTGGAGCATTACGCCATATGATATATACATGCAGCTAGGCCTTCGACATGACGGGGGATTTGTTCTCTTTGAGGATGATCTGTCGGTGCCTACTGAGGACGATTGGATGGGTCTACTGGGGATGATGCCAGACACAGCAGATTTCACTGGCCCCCATTTCAAACTCCTCTGGCTATCATCGAACTTTTCCAGACGCATCCTAGAGACCGAAGCTGCGACTGTGGTGAAGGCGTGTGCCCTGATTTTGTAAACTATGGGCGCGATGATTTTCTGCCACGGGAATGAGCCGATGAGTTCTCGTCTGTTGTCGCTCATGGTAGACATCACTTTCCCCACACCGTACAATTGGAATGCGGCTCTCTTGGCCCATTTGTACGAAGGGCTGGATAAGGCCAGCCATTGCATCAACCGATCCCTGACGGGCTTTTACCCAGTCATCGAGGTATTTTCTTTAATCTCTATCTTTGTAATATTCTCTCTAGGGATGATCTGGTTCATCCTTCTCTGACCGTGATTCGTGCAGGTCTGCTTTTTTGACCACTTTTTCCATTTGGCCCCCACTTTGATCGACCATTCACCTCCATTTCCTCACATGATGCTGTGGTACAAGGATAACAGCAGCCACACGCATTTATTTTTCAATCTTGCCTGGAGGTCGAATGTTGATGCCCTTGTCCCGAGTGACGTGAGTGATCTTGCCCTTTTCCTGTATTGCCCATGTGCTGCTTTTTCTGTTCAACCTTTAATTTTTTTCCTTTTCGCAGTTCTTGTCCAGGTCATATCTTCGGTTGAATGCGGCTCTCACTCCTGGGGCCTAGGATGCTTTTCAGGCTACTCATTGATGTCGTATTCTTGAGGATCCTCGGGTTACGAAATGGTACCTGGGAGAGAGACTTTTTCTGACAGCTGACGGGTAGTCCCATGGGACCACTTAGTCCGCCATCTGGTCCTTCTGATTGGAGATCGGTGCCTAAGAGAGAGCTGACTGCTGCATTGGAGGGCTATGATGCTAGCGCCTTCGTCGATCCATCTAGAGAGTACAGCTCCTGGTGTGAGCAGCATGGTATTGGCCCATCTTACAACCTGGCTATGCTCCTGGCGGCGGTGCACGTTTTGCTGGAGGAGGGATCTTGGGGCCTCACTTCCATCGCCAGGATACTGATGCATATCTTCCTGATGATGATTAGCTTGCTATATCTTGCTTTCTTATCTGCTTGGATGTACAATCTTCATGTTTATAAACTTTAGCTTGTTAATCATTGTTCCCTTTCAATTTTTGCTTTGTGCACCCTTGGGATCTATGTTGAGTGTATGGATGTTTGCTCCCACCACTGCCACATCATCCACACCACTCAAACCATCCATCCCAATATCCATGAATCCCCGTGGACCATCTACCATGAATCCACCAAACCCTTCAAAACCACTCATCTCATCTAACCCAACCTCACATCCTCCATTAATGGTGGCGGGGGTAATGCCATAAATGGCATTGATCTCCCCAAAAGAGCTCATTACTCCCCCACCAACCTCCATCAACTCTTCCATAAATGGATTCCCTCCACCATTATTGGATCCACCAACCCCCTCACTACTTATGAGCCCATCAATACTCCCATCATGGCTGGACATAATCAGCCCCAAAAAGGAAAAGAGGACAAAAGGATAAGAAGACAAAGAGAAGGGGACAAGGAGAAATGGACAAAGGAGATGATTGGATGAACAAGGACAGGAAGGAATATCCGAAAAAGGCTAGCAAGAATGAACAGGAAGAAGAGATGCTCTCTGGAAGAAAAGATGAACGGAGGTGGCAACCCATCCCGATCACCGCCCCTCAGACTTGACATTTTTGTACGAAGGGCTGGATAAGGCCAGCCATTGCATCAGCCGATCCCTGACGGGCTTTTACCCAGTCATCGAGGTATTTTCTTTGATCTCTATCTTTGTAATATTCTCCCTGGGGATGATCTGGTTCATCCTTCTCTGACCGTGATTCGTGCAGGTCTGCTTTTTTGACCACTTTTTCCATTTGGCCCCCACTTTGATCGACCATTCACCTCCATTTCCTCGCATGATGCTGTGGTACAAGGATAACAGCAGCCACACGCATTTATTTTTCAATCTTGCCTGGAGGTCGAATGTTGATGCCCTTGTCCCGAGTGACGTGAGTGATCTTGCCCTTTTCCTGTATTGCCCATGTGCTGCTTTTTCTGTTCAACCTTTAATTTTTTTCCTTTTCGAGTTCTTGTCCAGGTCATATCTTCGGTTGAATGCGGCTCTCACTCCTGGGGCCTAGGAAGCTTTTCAGGCTACTCATTGATGTCGTATTCTTGAGGATCCTCGGGTTACGAAATGGTACCTGGGAGAGAGACTTTTTCTGACAGCTGACGGGTAGTCCCATGGGACCACTTAGTCCGCCATCTGGTCCTTCTGATTGGAGATCGGTGCCTAAGAGAGAGCTGACTGCTGCATTAGAGGGCTATGATGCTAGCGCCTTCGTCGATCCATCTAGAGAGTACAGCTCCTGGTGTGAGCAGCATGGTATTGGCCCATCTTACAACCTGGCTATGCTCCTGGCGGCGGTGCACGTTTTGCTGGAGGAGGGATCTTGGGGCCTCACTTCCATCGCCAGGATACTGATGCATATCTTCCTGATGATGATTAGCTTGCTATATCTTGCTTTCTTATCTGCTTGGATGTACAATCTTCATGTTTATAAACTTTAGCTTGTTAATCATTGTTCCCTTTCAATTTTTGCTTTGTGCACCCTTGGGATCTATGTTGAGTGTATGGATGTTTGCTCCCACCACTGCCACATCATCCACACCACTCAAACCATCCATCCCAATATCCATGAATCCCCGTGGACCATCTACCATGAATCCACCAAACCCTTCAAAACCACTCATCTCATCTAACCCAACCTCACATCCTCCATTAATGGTGGCGGGGGTAATGCCATAAATGGCATTGATCTCTCCAAAAGAGCTCATTACTCCCCCACCAACCTCCATCAACTCTTCCATAAATGGATTCCCTCCACCATTATTGGATCCACCAACCCCCTCACTACTTATGAGCCCATCAATACTCCCATCATGGCTGGCCATAATCAGCCCCAAAAAGGAAAAGAGGACAAAAGGATAAGAAGACAAAGAGAAGGGGACAAGGAGAAATGGACAAAGGAGATGATTGGATGAACAAGGACAGGAAGGAATATCCGAAAAAGGCTAGCAAGAATGAACAGGAAGAAGAGATGCTCTCTGGAAGAAAAGATGAACGGAGGTGGCAACCCATCCCGATCACCGCCCCTCAGACCTGACATTTTTGTACGAAGGGCTGGATAAGGCCAGCCATTGCATCAGCCGATCCCTGACGGGCTTTTACCCAGTCATCGAGGTATTTTCTTTGATCTCTATCTTTGTAATATTCTCCCTGGGGATGATCTGGTTCATCCTTCTCTGACCGTGATTCGTGCTGGTCTGCTTTTTTGACCACTTTTTCCATTTGGCCCCCACTTTGATCGACCATTCACCTCCATTTCCTCGCATGATGCTGTGGTACAAGGATAACAGCAGCCACACGCATTTATTTTTCAATCTTGCCTGGAGGTCGAATGTTGATGCCCTTGTCCCGAGTGACGTGAGTGATCTTGCCCTTTTCCTGTATTGCCCATGTGCTGCTTTTTCTGTTCAACCTTTAATTTTTTTCCTTTTCGAGTTCTTGTCCAGGTCATATCTTCGGTTGAATGCGGCTCTCACTCCTGGGGCCTAGGAAGCTTTTCAGGCTACTCATTGATGTCGTATTCTTGAGGATCCTCGGGTTACGAAATGGTACCTGGGAGAGAGACTTTTTCTGACAGCTGACGGGTAGTCCCATGGGACCACTTAGTCCGCCATCTGGTCCTTCTGATTGGAGATCGGTGCCTAAGAGAGAGCTGACTGCTGCATTAGAGGGCTATGATGCTAGCGCCTTCGTCGATCCATCTAGAGAGTACAGCTCCTGGTGTGAGCAGCATGGTATTGGCCCATCTTACAACCTGGCTATGCTCCTGGCGGCGGTGCACGTTTTGCTGGAGGAGGGATCTTGGGGCCTCACTTCCATCGCCAGGATACTGATGCATATCTTCCTGATGATGATTAGCTTGCTATATCTTGCTTTCTTATCTGCTTGGATGTACAATCTTCATGTTTATAAACTTTAGCTTGTTAATCATTGTTCCCTTTCAATTTTTGCTTTGTGCACCCTTGGGATCTATGTTGAGTGTATGGATGTTTGCTCCCACCACTGCCACATCATCCACACCACTCAAACCATCCATCCCAATATCCATGAATCCCCGTGGACCATCTACCATGAATCCACCAAACCCTTCAAAACCACTCATCTCATCTAACCCAACCTCACATCCTCCATTAATGGTGGCGGGGGTAATGCCATAAATGGCATTGATCTCTCCAAAAGAGCTCATTACTCCCCCACCAACCTCCATCAACTCTTCCATAAATGGATTCCCTCCACCATTATTGGATCCACCAACCCCCTCACTACTTATGAGCCCATCAATACTCCCATCATGGCTGGCCATAATCAGCCCCAAAAAGGAAAAGAGGACAAAAGGATAAGAAGACAAAGAGAAGGGGACAAGGAGAAATGGACAAAGGAGATGATTGGATGAACAAGGACAGGAAGGAATATCCGAAAAAGGCTAGCAAGAATGAACAGGAAGAAGAGATGCTCTCTGGAAGAAAAGATGAACGGAGGTGGCAACCCATCCCGATCACCGCCCCTCAGACCTGACATTTTTGTACGAAGGGCTGGATAAGGCCAGCCATTGCATCAGCCGATCCCTGACGGGCTTTTACCCAGTCATCGAGGTATTTTCTTTGATCTCTATCTTTGTAATATTCTCCCTGGGGATGATCTGGTTCATCCTTCTCTGACCGTGATTCGTGCTGGTCTGCTTTTTTGACCACTTTTTCCATTTGGCCCCCACTTTGATCGACCATTCACCTCCATTTCCTCGCATGATGCTGTGGTACAAGGATAACAGCAGCCACACGCATTTATTTTTCAATCTTGCCTGGAGGTCGAATGTTGATGCCCTTGTCCCGAGTGACGTGAGTGATCTTGCCCTTTTCCTGTATTGCCCATGTGCTGCTTTTTCTGTTCAACCTTTAATTTTTTTCCTTTTCGCAGTTCTTGTCCAGGTCATATCTTCGGTTGAATGCGGCTCTCACTCCTGGGGCCTAGGAAGCTTTTCAGGCTACTCATCGATGTCATATTCTTGAGGATCCTCGGGTTACGAAATGGTACCTGGGAGAGAGACTTTTTCTGACAGCTGACGGGTAGTCCCATGGGACCACTTAGTCCGCCATCTGGTCCTTCTGATTGGAGATCGGTGCCTAAGAGAGAGCTGACTGCTGCATTGGAGGGCTATGATGCTAGCGCCTTCGTCAATCCATCTAGAGAGTACAGCTCCTGGTGTGAGCAGCATGGTATTGGCCCATCTTACAACCTAGCTATGCTCCTGGCGGCGGTGCACGTTTTGCTGGAGGAGGGATTTGGGCCCTCACTTCCATCGCCAGGATACTGATGCATATCTTCCTGATGATGATTAGCTTGCTATATCTTGCTTTCTTATCTGCTTGGATGTACAATCTTCATGTTTATAAACTTTAGCTTGTTAATCATTGTTCCCTTTCAATTTTTACTTTGTGCACCCTTGGGATCTATGTTGAGTGTATGGATGTTTGCTCCAAGGTCCCGGCTTGCCGAAGTGGACCCTGCCCAAAATTTGGCTGAAAGTGGGCCCGGGCGACAGTTGGACTGCCGCCCGCTGACTTTTTTCACTCGTTCTGTTTTTTCAGCGCTGGATCGATGCAAAAATGTCAGGTCTGAGGGGCGGTGATCGGGATGGGTTGCCACCTCCGTTCATCTTTTCTTCCAGAGAGCATCTCTTCTTCCTGTTCATTCTTGCTAGCCTTTTTCGGATATTCCTTCCTGTCCTTGTTCATCCAATCATCTCCTTTGTCCATTTCTCCTTGTCCCCTTCTCTTTATCTTCTTATCCTTTTGTCCTCTTTTCCTTTTTGGGGCTGATTATGTCCAGCCATGATGGGAGTATTGATGGGCTCATAAGTAGTGAGGGGATTGGTGGATCCAATAATGGTGGAGGGAATCCATTTATGGAAGAGTTGATGGAGGTTGGTGGGGGAGTAATGAGCTCTTTTGGAGAGATCAATGCCATTTATGGCATTACCCCCGCCACCATTAATGGAGGATGTGAGGTTGGGTTAGATGAGATGAGTGGTTTTGAAGGGTTTGGTGGATTCATGGTAGATGGTCCACGGGGATTCATGGATATTGGGATGGATGGTTTGGGTGGTGTGGATGATGTGGCAGTGGTGGGAGATGGCTTGATTGATGGGCCGATGTCTATGGATGGGGTAGATGGTGGTACGATGATGGTAGATGGTGTGGATGGGATGGATCAGATTTCTATGGATGGTGGGCCCTATTTTGGTGGCGCAAGCGGCTTAGGTTTGGGGGGTGATGATTCTCTCACAGATGGCCTGGCTCAAAATTTTAGCATGAATTTTGAGACAGTGTTGGGACAGGCAGTCGCAGTCGGGGATCGTGGTATCAGTCCTATTAGCCATTGGGAGACCCTTGGTGTTGCGGCTCCTGAGGCTCATGTGTTTCAGATAGCTCCTGACGTGACGGTTGTGGGCGGCTCTGGTCCTTCTGCTGCAGCTTTTCATGATACTCTGCGTGATGTGATGGGCAACGCCGGCTTCTTTCAGCACCATGAGATAGACTTGCTGGATGGGGGGATACCCATTTTTTATGATTCTCTTGTTGATACAGGGATTCTGATTGTGGAGTGTATGCCTGTCCGGACCTGTCGATTACAGCCTTGCAATACTTGTTTAGAGCGTTTGCCCCTTTGGATAGAGAACTTGACCGAGTCTGAGATTGTGGATCTGAGATCCTTGGGCTTTCGGGAGGTTTTCCACTTTCACCGAGTTTGCCTTGATTGGTGACTTTCGAGTGCAGCGCTGTATGACTGGGTTCCTTGCCTGAACCTTTTTTCTTTCAATGATCTGGAGTTGGGTCCGTCGTTGGAGGAGTTTTCTCGCCTGTCGGGACTTTCCCTTACCTGGGAGCCTTATATTCCCTCATCCAAGCCGGTTCGTCTCTCAAATTTGTCCTCTTGGTTTGAGTTTCACACTACTCTGCCTGCCGTGGAGGGTGGGGCTGATGAGCTTTCATTGGTTTTACTGTATGATCGTTGTGCTACTTCCCGGGGTGCCCCTGGATCAGATCGCCAGCTTCAATGTTTAAATGTGCTGATATTTTATGTCCTGGTTGAGCTGCTCTTTTCTGGTGAGCGACAGTTTTCGCTAGTGCCTTTGCTAGATGTCTTCCGTAGGGTCTTCCACCGTAGGAGTATTATCTCCGTGGTACTAGCGGAGCTCTTTTTATGGCTGACTGAGTGTTCCCTTGGACGCACTCGCATCCTCAGAGGCTGCTGTTCATTTCTTCAGGTATGCTCTATCTTTTACCTTTCCCTTTGCTTGGCGTGGTTATCTACTCGTGACCTGAGCTTGACTTGTAACCTCTAGCAGGTTTGCTTGTGGGAGCATTTGTTCATGACCCATCAGCTTCTGTGGCCGGATTCCCGTCACGGAGACGTGTTGCTTGATGGCCTTCCGCTTAGTGCTAAGGCTACGGAGTCGTTATATCATTGTATGCTCACTCAGCTTCGAGGGTGGGAGGTTAGCTGGGAAGCTACTTGGCTTTGCCGTTCGCCATTGATTTGCGGCGCTGCTCACACTCCTCTTCTGTTGCTTGGCATACGAGGGTATTGCTCCTATCATCCAGCACGGTTCCTTCGACAGTTCAGCTTTTGGCAAGACATCCCAGAGTTTGCTTTTTCAGGGTTTGGGCATGCCTCCCTCCCATCTGATTTGACTGCTTTATCTAGACGAGTCTAGATCTCTTTGCAGGAGTCTTTGGATGCAACGATGCTAGAGTTCGAGTCTTGGGCCCCTCCCCTGGCGACAGTACCATAACAGCGATGGGTAACTGAGCAGTCACTTTATCGAATGAGGCTGCTAATCAGGACATGGTGGGCGATACCGCTTCCTCTTCTTCTTGCGTTGTTGATTTATTCGAGGCATTTGAGGAGCGCCCCTTCATTGATTCGTCTTTCTTATTGGCCACACATGGCCATCTGATTTTTGAGATCGCTATCCTCCGCCATACATGTGAGGACATGGCTCGCCGGTTGATGGTGGGGTGGTGGTATGATGAGAACATTCTTGTAACACACCGCCTAGAGAGAGATGAGGCCTTCTACCTGCGTATGGAGATAGAGAGGCTTAGGCAGAGATTATCGATGTACAATAGATAGAATTTTACCTGTGGTTCTAGATGTTGAACAACTGCTTTGTCATGTGTGCATGAAGCCTTTATTTTTTGGTGTTTTTGACATTTTGTAAAAAAAGGAAGACAATATACTTGTAAGAAGATTTTAAAGGAATGAAAGAAAATTTTTGTTTGTGCCAAATGTCAATGTTTGCTTGTGTTTGGATTTGTGCTTTGGATGATTAGGATCAGAATCTTGGGCTCAGCCCATGTTGTTTGCAGTATCCTAGATTGTGTCTTTAAGGTCTTGGTTTCCTAAGAAGATGCTTGAGATCACATCCCGTGGATTTGAGCAGAGTCTGATAGAGGACTGATCCGTAGCTGATCTTTCCTTTGTATCTCTTTGGGGCATTTGTTGCTTCGACTTCTTCTGTTCCTGCACTTTTATTTTATTTCTTTACTTTTCTTGTTATTTTTACCCGTAGCGCCTTCTCAGGTTTTCACTACGTCCAGCTTTTTCCCATCATTTTTACCTGCAGCGTCCTTTCAGATTTTCGCTACGTCCCGAGTTTTTAATCTTGCCTACCCCTTGGCAGCTATGCTGTTTTTACCCTTGGCGCCCTTTCGGGTTTTCACCAAGTCCGCTACATGCTCGCTGTTTTTACTCGAGCCGCCCTTTCGAGTTTTCAACTTGCCCCTTTTGGTTAGGCATGCCCCTTGTTTTTTTTTTTGTTTTGTTTCATATATTTTTCTTTGGAGCACCAAGAGTGATGAAGGAGAAGGAGAGACTTCCTTCATAGTCGTCTAGCTGGTTACCTGTCAATCCTTTGTCTTTGGGCACAATTGTAAGCTGCATGAGAGTTGTGTGTAAGTTTTGGGATAGATTTTGTTTTATTTTATTTTATTGGGTCTTTTTTGTGTGTTTCTTTCTACTTTATCTTTTTCCTTTTGTGGGACGGGCGATTGGTATTTCTGATAGGGGAGGTGGTGGGTATAGATTTCTTTTTTTTTTTTCTTGGGGGATGTAATGGATGCAGCTTCACAATTGTAATCATTGACAAAGTCAGGTAGGGTTACCCGTAATAGATTTTTACGTTGTCGGCGTTGATGGGCTCGGGAAGGTCTTCCCCTTTCAGATTGGTGAGTCGAAGAGCACCTCCTGGAATGTAACACCTCGTTCTTTCCAGTACTCGAATGTTATTAGATAATCTAATTTAGTATAAATACAAGCCCAACTTAAATAAACCGTCACGTTCATTCTAGCTTAAATCCAACACTTGAAAACAATCCTCATCCGTCGACCTCCAAGATGGATCACCATGCCACCAGAGATACTTATCTTTAGGTTTTCAAATTTCCTAATAGACAAACCTAACCGTACATCACCTAATATAAGACTTAGATTAATGGGCCTTGTGTTTAAATAGATAAATAAACAACCCCACCATTAGAATTCAGATGATGATGATATGTCAAATACATCTATTTAGTACAACCAAAACATGTAAAGGAAATGAGGGATCAAGGTCAAGCGATCCACCATTCATTAGGTTATGTCTCATTGGATTATCCACCCTTTGGAAACACAAACCGAATTCTCCATCCCCATATTGACTATCAGATCTCACCGAAATAATTCTTAGGGCTCCTAGGACTGTTAATGACTAAGATGAGTCAATTCAACCACTGGACTAACTTGAATAGACAAAATAACTCGAATTGAATGGGTATGGCCTAACTAAGTTATGAACCTGTCTCGTAGTCAGATTAGTGGCCCACCCTAAGCCACTGGGCTGACAAACATACTAGATTTCACATAAACAACTTAAGGAAGAGCATAATAAAATCTATAAAGACCAAATTAATAATGGAAATAATAATAGTAATAATAATAATTAGTGTTACTAATAATAATAATGTAAAATCATGAGATATGTAGTCCTAATTAATAAAGCAGGACCCACAACATGATTAACAGTGCAAACATATAGAAAAATAAATAAATAAAAATGATAATAAGGATAATAAAAATATTAAGACTTAGTCTAATGATAACAACTAATACCCTAAAATCAAAATATAGGTGGACCCAGTCGTCTGATAAATTCCTAAGACGATTTTAGCCGTTAACGTTCAATTTCAGAACGGTCCGACCACCGACTCAACAGAAATCCTCAATTAGAGCTTCATAGTTAAGATTATGGCTCACCTTAGCTTTAGGTCAACCTCATTCTTGAGCTCGTGGCCATAGATGGGTTAAGGAATCAAATGGACGGTGTGGATTGGTCTCAAACATCATGATGGACCGCACACAGAGGTGTGAGTGCACCTCAGCCGATGTGCTGGACGTGCACCGTGCCAGCAGGTGTGTTCAAAACCCATTTGACCGAAAATTCCTTAAAAGGAAAGGACTCTCTCTCCTTAATGTTTACAGCGAACAGACGGGAGTCCGTTTGTGATGATCCCTGGCCCACCATCTGCCCTATACCAACGATCCAAACAGTCCATCGCGTGCATCCTTCAGCCCTGACAAAAACCCAACGGTCAAAACTAATTTTCATGCAAGTACAGACACACGATCCTAGTTGCAATCCAGACCTACAAACGCACCATTTCCAAAATAGGAAACTACTCTCCCAGCTAGCTCAGCGATCCGCGTGAGCTGCTCCTACGCCATCTCAACCCTCCATCCTAGAGAGATCTCAGCCGTCCCATTCGCTTAGGGCTTTTCCAAACAAAACCAAATCTGGTTTCGATTTCTTCCCATGGTTTTGAGAAAACCGAACGACAGGATTCAATCCTGGCCTTCCAATCCCATCTGACGTCTCTGAGTGAGCTTAGGGATCCATTTAAATCAAATCATTAGTCGGCATCAGGTCTCCTTACATTTCTGCAGCCACAACCAAAACTGGGCCGTTTTCTTCTCCATTCGAACCCACTGTCCAATCTCCCCTACAGCTTCGAAGAAGCTTATCCATAGGCTTCCTAGGGTCCGTATGAATCATTCCATGTCGGCGGATTGAAGGAAGAAAGCCTCATTTATCATCCGCCATTAACAGCGGATCATCTTCCTCGTTGAAGCCGAACCGAGTTGGGTCCGATTCAGACCAGAAATGGGGCCTGTTTGGGACTGTTTCAAGTGTTGTTGGATGCTTCCATCAGTAGTAAAGAGAGAAGAGGAAGAAGAATGAGGGAGAGCTCAAAAGCAGGTGACCGCTGCTCATGGTGTGTGCTGCTTTGCTTGGACCTGCTGCTGAGCCAGGACACAAGTTGGGAGCACGACTCAGCATGATTATAAAGTCTGGAATGAGCCCAGGGCTCCATAAGCTTTAGGAAGATGGAGAGATAAAGAGAGATGTGGTGGGCGAGTTACGCTCACATTGAGTGTGAGGGCTGCCGCACCAGGCCATTGCACCAGTCGTCTCGATTGAGTTAAGGTGCAGTTCGAGCTGAGTTTGGGCCGAGTCAGGCCAACTCTGCTGAGTTTGGGCCATGCTTAAGTCAAAGCCAGATGTGGCTGGGCCTTTCTAAGTGAGAGGAAATGAAAAGAAAGGGAGAAGGAAAAGGAGAAGAAGTAAGTTTGAATCCGGCTGGTTGGTTGCTGAGTTGACTCAGCTGAAACTGAGTCCAGCCTAGTCAAGTTGGGATGGGTCTGTCCAGACTCATTGCTGGACATCCCAATAGGGAAGAAGAGAAGTGAGAGCGGGGGTGGCTGTTGCACCAACTCGACCCGGGTGTGATGAGCGATTCAGGCAGGGCCGTTGACGTTGTTGGGTCTGTAGCAAATGAAGAATGAGGGAAAGTATGAGAGTAGAAGGTAGAAAGGAAAGGAGAAGAGAAACTGAGGAGAAGGAAGATGAGAGAAGGGGAATGATCAAGTTAACTCGGTCTCAAACCGAGCCGACTCACCGAGTCAAACTGCTGGCCCATTGGCTGGGTCGAGCCCAGCTGTTGCTGGACATTTCTAGGTGAGAGGAAACGAAGAGAGAGAGAGAGAGAGAGAGAGAGAGAGAGAGAATGAAAGGAGAAGATAGGATGAAGAGAGAGAGAGGGGAAGAGTTTGAGTTGGAATGCGAGATGACTCGATGCCGAGTCGGTCCATCTGAGTTAGAGGCTTGCGGGAGAACACTGTTAGAGGGTCCTAATGGATGAGAGAGAAGGAGGGAGAGAAGGAGAGCATGTGCTTGGGCCGAGCCAACTCAGTTCGAACCGAGTCACCAAGGTGAGTCAACTTTTCGTCCCCATTCTAGCCTTGTTTCGATGCACTGTTATCATTTGTTACCATTGTTGTTATTAGGATTATTAATATTAGCCATGGTTAGCCATTAGTAGATCATTATGCTAGGACTAGTTGTTATAAATAAATTGCAATTATTAAATGGTAATATTTTATTTATCATCCTAGATATTTATTTTGGATGGTAGTTATACTAATCATAATGACTATTATTTCCATGATTAACTAATATTAATTCTATCAGTAATATTAAAAAATTATGTTATAGTTATAAATTAACTTGATAATTGATTTTACATAAATTAGCATTCAAATTCTACTATCTAAGTTTAGGACTAAACCCTAAGATGAAAACTCTAATCCTACATTAAAACCCTAAGATAAATAATCCAAACCCTAGGTAGCGTATGGAATTTGGATCTGATTATATAAGATCATGATTTGTGGTAGGATTCAATTCTAAGGGCACAAGCACTTAGCAACACTAGTGACGATTCGATCGCGAGGTGATGATTCTTCCCCTTGAGCTTTCCATCTTCTCATTAGCTTAAGTTATAATTTTTATTAAAAGTTATAATTGATATCTCTCTCTTATAATCACATGTGTTAACTGTTGAAAATTGAATTGTTATATTGCCTGCTTAATGATTCATCCTGTATATTTATTCATGCTTGTGGATTATTTGTGTATTGCTTATGGACTTTAAACTGGTACATTAGTGGGATACCCCCACCTATAAATGTACACCCATACTTGGGATGTAACTCGATTGACAGTGATTAAAATGGACCTTTGACTTAGTGGTTATTGAGTGGTGGTCTAAATGGATCATTGATGTGGGCCTACCATCCAGGGTTGTTGTGTCCAATGGTTTTTAAGGATGGTCTTTAACGTATAGTTTTAATATTCACCCCATGAGGCATGTTTTGATATTCGCCATACGTGGTTTTTTTTTAATATTTTCCCTATATGGGTTTGATATTTTATACCATGCAACCATACGATGGTAAGCCCTATATACTTTAATATGATTGGCCACTAGTCGACAGGTTTCCATTAAACATCCTAAGATGGTAGCCTCATGGGCCGGGGATGGTGGTAATAGGACACTATGCCCGAGCTGTCGGCCTACGCTGGGCTAAGTGCTCCCCGTAGTGACCTTTGAGCTTATCTAAATTGGTTGGTTGTAAATGGACTAATAATGACTTGGCTAATCATGCATAAATGGCACATATTGTTCCGACTGGGTGATGTTTCTCCAGGTTCGATGATTTCGACTGGATGATATTTCCCAGGTTCGATGATTACATGGGTGACGGCCCACTGTCCGCACGGATGAGCATCCTCGAGGTGATGATTGCATTCATACATTCATGCATCTAAAAAGATTGCATTTACTATGTTTTGGTTGTTTGGTTATTTTATAACTATGCTTACCTATTGCGGTGATGTGTAATCTTGAGGGAAATTCACACTGAGTTGGCCACTCATGCATCAAATATACAACCATACAGGTAATACAGGTGGTTTAAGTGATATGCATGTTCAGACTTGATGAGGAGCAGGGTACGATTACCAAGGATGCATGACTGTACTTACCTGGAGGAGCTACGTGATCTTGCGGCTTATATTTATGTGCTTTCTGTTATTCTTCATGTATTAAATTCTTGTAAATCTTGTACTTGTTAACTTCAAAGACATTGGTTTGTATAAGTTATTATGTGCAGCTTCATATATATTTGAATGATAATGAAATTTTTCTTTATGTCGATTTGTCCACACTACGCTCATTTGCTTACTCTGATGAAAGAAAAAAAAATATATACTCGAATTTGACCATCCTTTAAAGTTAACACTCGGGTTTTTAGAAAACGGGTTGTGTACTCGGGTCCTGAAAAGTTGAGGCGTTACAGGTGGTATCAGAGCATAGTTTGGACAAACTTGGCCTTGGAAAATGAACTTATACAAACCTTAAATGTCTCAAGTTAGGGTGTTTGAAATTAGAAATTTGAACTTATGTGAATTTTCCTTAGATTTAGAAGAATGATCGTGAATATAGAAACCCAAACTTAGGTCCCCTTAGAAATTTTTAGAAAAACTATTTGAACTTAGGTGAAATCTTCTTGTAGCTAGGAGAAATTGAGAATGTAAGGAATTAAGATTTTAAATTCCCTAGAAAATTACTTGAATAACTGTAAAACTTAGAAGTGAACTTAGATTCCCTTAGAATCATTAGATAGTCATTTGAACTTTCACTTATGTAGAGATCCCTAAGAACTAGGAAGAAATGAGAATGTAGAATTTCAAATGTTAGGTTCCCTAGAGAATTGTTTGGGTAATTATAGAACGTAGAAATGAAACATAAGCCCCTTGAACATTTTAGGTTGGTCATTTGAAATTAGAAGAAAAACTTAGCTCCCCATTATAGAATATCAAGGTAACTGCTTAACTTCTAAACCCAAATTTGTGAGGACAAGTACCATCGCAATGTACGTAAGACCAAATGAAGACACTCCTTAGACTTGACACCCAAAAATACAATTTTTAAAGACCTAGATTCTAAACTCTTTTGGAAATTTCATTAGTTAGAAATAATGGCGTCACACTATTTAGCATGTGAAGCGAACATGGACATCATAAACGATTCCTTACCCACCACGTTGTACATTAGGTTGGGCATAAGCACTCCCTAAACTTAAGAAATTGCAATGGGAAGTGTAATTTGAATTCGTCAACACATCTCTTTACTCAGAATTAATATTTCTTACAAATTCTAGCACATGAAATTAATTAGAGGTGAAGATATGGGATTTTAGGTAAGCTTTCAACCCTAGGCTGTGCATATTAAGATTAGATTTGAAGTCCTAAATGAGTTTAGAAATTTCTAACTCAAACTTCATGTAAAAATCTTTGTCTTGAAAGTTCCAAGTAGTGTTTAGACAATCAGAGTGCGCATTAGAAGCGTAATGGGCCACATAGTCTTATTTATTATGAAAATAATACTTCCCATGAGCTTAGAATAATCGAGGTCACGAATTGATGGAATCATATTTATGCGATGAGTACACGGTTTGACCTGGATTCTAAGTCCTAGAAAATCCTAATGATCTCAATGCCCTAATCAGGTAGAAGATCGAGATTTAACAGGATTATGAATTGATACCCAAATCCTCCGCCATACGTAGGCGTAGGGTCGCAGTATCGGGCTCAAACCCACTTCAACCATCTACCCATGACCGCTTGAACACAGGAAACCAGAATCATATTGTACTTTCGATATTGGGAACTAGCATTAAAGGAAAAAGAAAGTAAATGAAGAGACATGAAAAGTTATAAGAAATCCTAACATGGATAAGCATTCCTTAAATCTGGCTAACACAGGAATGGGTTCTAAACCTTTAGAGGAAATCAATATGCTACACAAGACACTCAGGGGTTAAATTTAGATATATCTTCTTAGGAAGGGAAGTTGTGATTTCACACTCAGACACATGCGAGATAGGATACACCATTGGGTTAACCCTTCTACTTATACCGTTAACGATTAGGGAGAGTATTATCAAATCTCATGGGTAAAATTCTCTTTAAGGGGGGTAGATGGAATGATTCGTGTTCTAGTAGTAAGTCATAGGCGCTTGCGCACACAAATAAACCTAGTAGGGAAAACTATCAGACACCGTAAAATAAATTACCACAAACAATCATCGTTTAAGTAATGAATTTTGGGACAAAATTCTCTTTAAGGGGGGTAGATTGTAACACCTTGTACTTTCCAGTACTCGAATGTTGCTAGGCAATCTAATTTAGTATAAATACAAGCCCAACTTAAATAAACCATCACGTTCATTCTAGCTTAAATCCAACGCTTGAAAATAATCCTCATCCGTCGACCTCCAAGATGGATCACCATACCACCAGAGATACTTATCTTTAGGTTTTTAAATTTCCTAATAGACAAACCTAACCGTACATCACCTAATATAACACCTAGATTAATGGGCCTTGTGTTTAAATAGATAAGACCTAGATGCAACTGATCGTATCTTACTTGTAGCCACTCACCTTCCTCTACTTCACTTTCAAGCAGTATCCGGAGTGATGGGATTTCGATCTCGACTGACAATACTGCTTCCATTCCGTATACAAGCTCATATGGAGTTGCGCCTGTAGCAGATCGTACAGACGTCCGATAAGCCTAGAGTGCATAAGGAAGCATCTCCGACCAGTCACGATATTTTTTCACCATCTTCTCCAGGATTCGGATGATAGTCTTGTTGGCAGCTTTGACTCCACCGTTCATTTGAGGACAGTAGGGGCTTGACCGTTGGCGTTGGATTTTGAACTTATCGACGAAATTGCCCATCCTTTTATTGACGAACGGAGTTCCATTGTTAGTAATGATGGCCTGAGCGACCCCATAGCGGCTGATGATGTTGTTCTTCATAAACTTGACCACATGAGATGCTGCGATGGTGGTGTAGGATACTGCCTCTATCCACTTGGTGAAATAGTCTACTGCTACCAGGATGTATTCATGCCCATTCGAGGCTTTAGGGCTGATCTTGCCGATGATGTCAAGCCCCCATACAGAGAAGGGCCATGGTGATGTCAGGTTATAGAGTTCGGATGTAGGGGCATGGATCTGGTTTGCATGTTCCTAACACTTGAAACATTTCCTAACATGTTTGCAGTAGTCTATCTCCATCGTAAGCAAATAGTAGCCAAGTCGCAGGATCTTTTTCGCCATCATGTGCTCATTCATGTGTGGGCCGCATAGTCCTTCGTGGATTTCTGACATGACCTGCGTTGCTTCCGACTCATCCACGCTGCAGAGAAGGACCTGGTTGAAGAATCGCTTGTAGAGAATGACCCCAGTGATGATGAACTGTGCTGCCAGCCGCTGTATTGTACGACGATCTGTTAGTGTTGCTCCTTTCGGGTACTTTTGATGCTTGAGATATTCTTTGAAGTTCGTGTACCATGTATGATCATTTGAGGTAGGCTCAGCTTGGTCGATCTGTAAGAAGAATGCGGGTTCTTCCTAAAGTTTGACGCTGATCTCCCATTCAGCAACTCCTTTTGAGATTTCCAACATGGAGGGGAGAGTGGCCAAAGCGTCTGCGAACTGATTCTTGGCTCGGGGCATGTAAGAGAATGTGATCTCCTCAAATTCTTCTGCCAGGTTCTCTAGATAAGCGTGATCGAGATCAGCTTCTCGTCCTTAGTCTTCCAGTCATTGTTTGTCTGATTGATGATGAGTTGCGAGTCCCCCAAGACCTGTAACTTCCTCACGTTGAGGACTATGGCCTCTCTTAGACGAGTGATGCATGCTTCATACTCGGCTACATTGTTAGTGCATTGGAATGCCAGCTACTCCACTCCCTCTTGCATTTGCAACTCCGTCAAAGAAGAGCATCCATTCTCCTGCCTTTCTTTCTTCTTCTTCCTCGATTAGGAGGATGTCCTCATCAGGGAAGAAGGTCTTCAGCGGTTGATAATCAGGTAGAGAATGTGTCACTAAATGATCAGCCAATGCTTGTCCCTTGATTACTTTCTGAGTGACATAGGTGATATCGAATTCAGAAAGCAGTAGTTGCCATTTTGCGATTCTGCCCATTAGTGCTGGTTTCTCGAACAAGTACTTCAATGGGTCCATGTGAGAGAGCAGAAGGACTGGGTGAGCGATCATATATTGTCGTAGCCGCTGTGTTGCCCAGACTAGGGCGAGACACGTCTTCACTAAGCTAGAGTATTTAGCTTCGTAGCCCGTGAATCATCTGATCAAGTAATAGATCGCTTGTTCTTTTCTTCTTATATCATCGTGTTGGCCAGGAGCGCATCCAATTGCTTCTGCTGCGACCTGCTGCGACAGAGACATACAACAGTAATTGCCTACCCGAAATAGGTGGCATGAGCACTGAAGGATTCAGCAGGTATCCTTTAATTTTGTCAAAGGCCGCTTGATAGCCGTCATTCCATTCCTTTGGTGAGTTTTTTCGCAATAACTTGAATATGGGCTCACAGACCGGAGTGAGTTGCGCGATGAACCGGCTGATATACTGGATCCGTCCGAGGAAACCTCGAATTTCTTTTTCAGTCTTAGGCGGTGGCATCTCGATGATTTCCTTGGTCTTGGTCTCATCTACCCGAATGCCATCTTCGCTGACAATGAAGCCTAACAGCTTACCTCCGGTCGCACTGAAGATACATTTTTGCGGGTTGAGTCGGAGCTTGAACTTCTCTAGCATATTGAAGAGCTTTTTGAGGTCCTTGAAATGCCCTTCGATTGTGTGAGATTTGACGATCATGTCATCCACATAAACTTTCATTTCCTTGTTTATCATATCGTGGAACAGGATAGTCATGGCTCGCTGATATGTAGCTCTAGCATTTTTCAGCCCAAAAGGCATAACCCGATAGCAAAAAGTTTCCCACGGTGTGATGAAAGAAGTCTTTTCACGATCCTCGATGGCCATCTTGATTTGATTGTAGCCTGAAAAGCTATCTATAAAGGTGAAGATCTTGTGTCCAGCAGTATTATCTACCAGTGTGTCGATATGAGGCAGGGAAAAGTTGTCTTTAGGACTTTCTTTATTGAGGTCCTTAAAGTCAATGCACATTCTGACTTTTCCATCTTTCTTTGAAACTGGTACGATATTTGTGAACCATTCCGGGTAGTTGGAGACTACCAAGAATCCCGCGTTGTATTGTTTGATGACTTCATCACAGACCTTCAGGACCCATTCTGGTTCATTCTTTGTAGCTTCTGCTTGATAGGCTTCATGTCTGTCTTTGTTGGTAGATGGGGCACCACCAGATCCTCATTGAGCCCAGGCATGTCCTCGTATGAGAAGGAAAAGTTGGATAACCTCGGCTTCAGAAACTCCATCATCCTCTGCTTGTATTCCGGGGAGAGTGACCATCCGATGCGCACCTCTCTAGGGAGTTCCGTTGACCGTAGTTCACAATTTCGAAATCATCTGCCACAACATTGTCCTTTATTTCAAATTTTTCGAGGGAGTCCTCGAATTCGAGAGTTGTATCATCATTTCCCATATCCAGGGCTTCATCTAAACCCATGAGCTCAAAGTCCAACTCGAGATCAAAATCATACGAGTCGACCTCGAACTCCTGCAGTGTGTGTAAGATGTTTGGCACAGTGGTTTTTGAAAGTTTTCCTGTTGTTTTTGTGTTTTGAGGATTTTCTAATGTTTTGTGATTTTGAGAAATATTTATTTTTTTTGTGCTTTTGGGAATATGTGATGTTTTGGTGTTTTAAAAATTTTTTGATTTTTTTGTGTCGCCTCGGGGTCCCAAACAGGACGGTATTGCGAACCAAGATTGATCCTGTCCTAATCTAGGGTACCAACTGCAATTTACATTGGCATTTTTTTAGGTCAGCATCTGCGGAGGATTCACTGACTGACTCGATTGTTAGGGGGACAGCCGTACATGGTGGTTCTTTTCCCTTTTCGATCCTACTGTCCTGATTTGTGTGTTCCTGTGGGTCACCTGTCTTGATAACCATGATGTCTACTGGGCTAGGCTCAGAGTCAGAATCTGATTCGACTTCCTCGCCCAGGAGCTAAAATTCTTCTGGTTCCTCTGGTTGGTCCTGCGATGGGACCTTGAAGTCTGTCCAGTAAAGGGCAGGCCACTTCCCTTTATTAATCCAGTGGATGAGCTGCTTCTACCCCTTGTGTCGCTGGGCTGGTGGCGGGGACATGTTCCCTTGACTGTGTGCGGGAATGGGTGTCTCCCTGGGTTTGCCTGTATCCCTTTCAAATGGCATTCCTAGTTCTGGATCCCATGTGGGTGGACCTGTTTTCGTGCCCCTTACCTTTTGTGGTGGATCTGGGGGTTCTGCCCCTTGTGTCAAATATGCTTTTAGTGCCTCGAGAATCTTGTCCCATCTTATGGGTGGTCAGACAGACTCCGGGTGGGAATGATCAGAGAATTTAAGTTGTTGGAGGTGGTCCTCAAGGGAAATCATCCGGTCTCCACAAACTGTTCCGGCCTTGATAAATTTGACAGGTGTACAATTAAAGGATTGACCCCTTTTTGGCTTTTCAGCTTGATCCTCCGATTTCGGTTGATATCCCAGTCCCTGTCTCTGTGTGTTAGCACGTGCCGGCTCTACTACTATACCTTTCTCGCGGAACTCGGTACGGTAGTTCCAGATTAGCCATTCAGCGAGGGGAATGACATGTTCAACAGTGAGAGGGGGAGGATTTGCGATTGAATTAATAACTTCGAACTCAAAGTTGTGATATGACACATCACCCTCCGCATGCTGGATGTCAATCACAGGGATGTCAGTTTCTAGGATATTAACCGCTACTGGCAGGATAGTTTCTGGCTCGGCCATCACTGAGATGATTCGATTTTCTGAAGAAAATTTAACCCTTTGGTGAAGAGTTGAGGGAATGCCTCCAATAGCATGTAGCCATGGTCGTCCCAACAAAAGGTTAAATGAGGTAGGGATGTCGATGACCTAGAATGTGACAAGGGTTAGGTCTGGTCCGATTTCTAGCTCAATGTCAATCTCTGCCTCAACCTGCCTTCAAAAATTATCAAAAGCTCTGACACTCATGGTGTTAGGCCTGAAAGAAGACGGTTCTATCCCTAACCGTTTGGCAGTTCTTAGAGGGCAAACATTAAGGTTAGATCCATTATCAATGAGCACAAGTGTGACTTTAAAATTCTTGTGACAGGCTACTATGTTCAGTGAGCGCCCATGCTTGCGTCCCTCAGGTGGTAATTCATCATCGGAGAAAGTGATGGCTTGTGGTGCGAGAAGTTATCCAATCATACTTGCCACCATTTCTGGGGGTCCGTCAGGAGAGATATGTGCATCATTCAAAGTCTTCGCAAAAATTTCTCGATGCGATCTTGATGTGCATAGGAGTTCCCAGATGGATATTTGTGCGGGAATGGTTTTGAGCTGGGCTGCTATGTCATAAGCAGCGTCTGATTTTCAGGTAGCTCCGATATAGTTCCTCAGGTTTCCTTTGGATTCTAGTTATCTCTCCTGAAATATCTCCCGTTGTTGCCCACCTCGGCACATTCTGGGTAATGCCATGGAATTGCCTTCGGGTTGTAGGATGAAACCGTCCTTCCTTCCAAGTATATTAATCATTCCTGAGGCTGAGGGGTTATGGTTGTGACAGTTTGTGGAAGACTTGATGGTTTCTCTTGAGGTACCATCGAGGTTTGGTAAGTTTTAGCACTGGGGTTTTCTTCCACCTTTTGATGTACGGAAGAGGTCCTCTGGCCATGTGTCAGTTGGTGAGGCATCAAGAATTTTAGACCTTGAACCGAGGGTACTCCTTACAAAGTTAGAGAAGCTAGATCAGGGAGACCTATTGGGAGAATGACAGGTTCAGAATTCAACCTTTTTGGACATGTGGGGTGTGTCCCTTGAGAGGCAAGATGCTGCAAGTGTGACCTATTGGGTGCGGCTTCGAGGGTCACGAGTGGTTGAACTGTCGATGCTGCTTCAAAGAATATGAGGGGTTGTGTCGCTGGTGTTGCCTCAGAGATTGCTTGTATGGAATGATGCGAGGAGGGGTACATGGACTGCCCTCCTTCAATGTGGTTTAAGGTAGAGGTGTCAGATGTACTGGGTCCTGTTTGATGCGATGACAGGGGATTTTGGAGGATGTTGGCTAGAGCCACATTGTTAGCCTGCGGGGTGATTGCAATTTTCTGGCTTTCGATCGAATCTTGGACCGCATGTTTTAAAGAGAAGCAACGGTCTGTTAGATGGCCAGAAGCCTGATGGTGTGCGCAATATTGGTTCTCATTGTAACCAGGCAGCAAGGGGTTGGAAGGGAGTCGCGGTTGAAGTGGTGTCAGGAGTTATTTTTACATCAATATTGTCAAAACCAGACTGTATGTTTGTGCTAAAGGGGTGAATTTCTTTCCTAACATTGTCTGTTTATATGGACCTGGTGCATTCCCCCGAGGCTGTTGGTGTTGTTATTGAGACGGCTGTCCTTGATATCAATGTTGGGCCTGCTATGGTTGGTACTTCCTGTTTAACTACGACTGGTATTGCCTGTCTTGTTGTATCTCTGGTTGTGGAGTGTATTAGTTGCCCTGAGTGTTAACAATGATATTGTTAACCTCTATGGTATGCTATGCCGGAGCAGTACCATTTCCATTCCCATATCCTACAGGTTTCCCTTCGATTTTATTTTTTTTTATTGAAGGGGTCTGATGTGGCCATAGAGAAATAGTTTCGGCTCTGATCCCGGCTTCCACTTGCTCACCAGCTCGGATGAGTTGGGAGAAATTTACATAGGGATACAAGATTAAATATCCTGAAATACTGAGATTTACAGAGTGTACGATCATGGATATCTATTCCTCATCATTGATGGGGTTTCTCATTCGGGCTTCCATGGCCCGCCATCATCCCACATATGCTGACAATGTGTCACGTTCCAAACCTGAAAATCGGATTCACATGAATCCCGATTACCGAATCTGGTGCCTGACAGCCTCTGTAGTGCCCCATTCTCAGCTCTTGACAATCATATGCTAGATTCTGATCCTGTGATCCTGCAAGGAGGATTTTTCAGAATGATTTTTTTTATTATAATGGAGCATAACCAAGTCACAAAACAACATCACTACATATCCACTATATCAAAAACTTTAAGTATAATGCGGAAAGAGAAATATAAGATGATCAAAAAGCTCTAAAATGGCTTGATACGCGCTTCAGCCTCAGTGCTGCCGCTGTCCAGCGACACCTACACGCAACAGTCGTGCATAAGCTTACAAAAGCTTAGAGAGTGGTGTAAGTTTGTGCGTAAGGCAAGTGCCAAGTATATGTAAGTACTATGATTTCATATCCCTTTGGTTGTCAAATTTTGTGGTGCCAAAACTATATCTATGTCTTGTATATATTGTGTTTCATGTTTGAGATTATTCATTGCTTTAAGACATCGTATTTCAAGACAAGAACTTAAATGAAGAAAGTTTCAAGTCTAGTCATGGATGAAGAATACAAGAATAGAAGACTTCAAGTATGCATGTTCAAGATTCTAACGAGTACAAGAATAGAAGAATACTTTATCAAGTCAAGAAATGTGCAAGCTCGAGAAGGCCTACAACAAGATTCATAAATTCTCAAGCTTCTCTTAAGGGTCATCTGAGAGTACAGACTATCAATGTTCATCTCACTTTCAAGGTCTGTTTGACGTTTGACCTTAGATTGACCTTAGCTTGGGCTTTATTGTAGGTCATTCTGGATACATAATTCGTATACTTTAAATATGCTTATTCGGACTGTTCTAAGACCAGTCTTAGGGACTTCAAAACCAGTCCTAGCTCTGCTACGACCAGTATTAAGTTTTTCAAGACCAGTCCTAAGTTGTTGAAGATTTTTAAATTTTTCTGGTTATCCTACGACCAGTCCTGGACATCCTACGACCAGTCTTGTGAGCTGTACGACTCGTCCTTCGACCGGTCCTAGCCCTACGACTCGAACTCCAGCAACTAATCTGGGGGTCCTACGAACCAGTCGTAGGTGACCCACGACCAGTCGTAGGTGGCCCACGACCGGTCGTAAGCTACCCAGGACCAGTCGTGGAACAGCTAATCCTTATCCCACGAAAATCTTTGAAAATCTGTTGAAGCTACGACCAGTCCTAGGGATCCTAAGACCAGTCGTAGATGGGATTTTTCAAGCTATAAATAAAGCACGAATTTTAAAGTTTTTCAATTCAATTCAAGAAATTTTAAGGTCATTCTCTGAGATAAGTTTGTGTTTATTTTTAAGCTACTTTGTGCTCATTTAATATTCCTTTTGCTATCTTGTTTTGCATTTGATTTTGATCTACATTCCAATCTTATTAGAAAAGAGAAATTTTTGACATTCTTTCTTCTTGGATTCAAAATCAAATAGAACTAGCCCCTTTGATTTAAAATCAATTAGACTTAGAACCATTCTTAAAGTGAGTATTGGACTTTGAACGTTGAATCGAACTTCTACTCCGATTAGTTCTACCGGGCTACTTCAAAAGGAGATTCAGGTATTCTACATTTGTGCAATTTACATTTTTTGATTTTGTTTGAGATTTGCCAGAAAAATCTCATTGTTTTGGTTATCTGAGAAGAGACAGAAAACTCAGATTGTGTGGGTTTTTGAATTGTGTAAAGCCCGAGGTAAAAAGACACAATTGTGAAGGTTTTAGGTGAACCTGTGAAACCTATTTTGATAGTGCATGCTAATATCCCCTGTGTGAGGATATTAGGAGTGGAGTAGCATTCTGTGTGGCTGTTGAATAACAGTTGGTGTACACATAGGCGAACCACTATATATCTTTGTGTTGTGGATGTGCTTTATTCTTTCATTTCTTTATTCATTCAGTTTTGTGGATTGTATTTGTGGATGAATGTTGTAATCATTTTATTTCAAGCAAGTGTGGGGAATGTTGTAATAGCTTAGGATTTATTTTTGTAAGTTATTTTGGTTTCCTTGCTTTTTATTCCTCACTGGTTTGAGATACAAAGGACGTTCTAGAAATAAGGTTGTCCTACCTTAAACCTTTAGTTTTTGGTGTAATGTTGTCCTTAGAACTGATATAGTATCATTCTCTTAATTCTAGTTTATTGAGATTGCTTTTAATTCAGCATTGTGCTTTATTTCTTTTATTATTCCACTATTATAAGTTTTATTTGGCATAGCCCTATTCACCCCCCCTCTAGGGCATATGGCTAGGCCCTTTCAAGTGGTATCAGAGCATAATAGCTCGTGCTTATTGTTTATTTATTAGATTTATTTCCTGAGCTAACGATCTAAGCTATATTAAGATGTCAAATTTTGATAGCCTATCAGTCACTAGGCCACCACCCTTTAATGGCACAAACTATGCTTATTGGAAAGGCAGGATGAGGATCTTCATCAAATTCATGGATGAAAGTGTGTGGCTGGCCACAGTGAATGAATGGAACCCTCCTATCACTGAATTAACTAATGAAAGTAACGGCTTATTTTCTTTAGACCACACTTCAGAAAAGTGAGAGTAGTGCTAATGCAAAAGCACTAAATGCAATTACTTGTGCATTATCACCGGATGAATTCAAAAGAATCATCTCTTGTGAAAATGCAAAATAAGCATGGGATGTATTAGAAATGACACACGAGGGTACATCTATTATCAAGAAATCTAAAGTCCAACTCCTCACAACTAAATTTGAAGAAATTCATATGGAGGAGAATGAGATGTTTATGGACTTCTACACTAGATTGAATGACATTGTGAACTCTATGTGGGGTCTTGGTGATAGAATCCCAGAAAGTAAAGTGTGTGTAAAGATACTACGCTCACTTCCTGAATGGTTCAATTCTAAAGTAACCGCGATTCAGGAACTTCGTAATACGGATACCATGAGGGTTGAGGAACTAGTTGGTTCACTTCAAACCTACGAGTTGTCCTTTAAAGCTCCTAAAGGAAAATCAATTGCTCTCAAATCATCTAAAAATGTTTCACAAGAGAGCACTTTGGATTTTAAAAATTCCGAATATGATATGGCACTTTTAGCAAAAAAGTTTTACAAAATTTTCAAAAGCAAGAAAAAAGTTGATTTTCAAAAGTCAAATGATAAGAGATGATCTAAACCTAGAACTCGAAAATCTTTGAAAGATAGTCAATGTTACAACTGTCAAGAATATAGGCACTTAGCTAATAAATGTCCTAAAAAGGACAAATCAAAAAGGAAAAGCATGTTAGCTACTTGGGATGAATCGTCTGATTCTGAATCCTCTTCTAAATCAGAAGATTCTGAAACCGAGTCGGGCGATGATGTTAAAGCCCTTATAACTCTTCTAAATCAGTGAAGAAAATCTGAATAGTGATTTTGATAATGAAGATGATCTTCAGGATGCTTATAATGCCCTTTATAAGGAGAGTTGTAATATTTCCGTCAAGCTTAAGTTACAAACAGAAAAATTTTCTAAGCTTAAAGAAGATTATGAGTCTCTCATTTTAGAAAAGTCTCATATTTTCAATTCTTTTGAAAAGACCAAATGTGATTTAGATTTCAAAACCTCTAAAATTGAAGATTTGAGATCCGAAAATGAGAAACTCAAAAATGAAGTAACTTCTCTTCTGAGTTTGAAAGACACATGAAGATATGCCCAAGGTGATCCTAAATTAGAAAAATTATTGTCCGGATCAAGAAAATGTGGCGATCGATCCGGGTTGGGCAATGATAAGAATATATCTCTTAAACAAAAGAATATTGCTCCTAAATTTATAAAAGGAGAGTCTTCAACCTCAAAAGAAAGGAGTACTTATCAAGGTTTTTTCAAAAATTCAAGGACTTTTTAAAAACCTAAAGGTAGCCATGTCAACTTTGATTTTTAAAACCAAAATCCATTGGCTGAAAAAATAATTGATCTACTCAAGGAGCTATTAAAATCTAACTCTATTGGTCTCTCCTATAACAACAGACAGAAAAAGACCATCTATACTCCTAAACCCAAAACAGTTCTGAAATGGGTTCCTAAAGTTGCCTGCTTGGTTGCCCACACTACTTTCAAAGCTACAAGCCATTCAAAGTGGTACCTAGATAGTGGTTGCTCCAGGAATATGACAGGTGACAAGGTTTTATTCACCGATCTAAAAGATATGACTGACGGGTCAGTCACATTTGGTGATGAAAGCAATTGTAAGATCATTGGCCAAGGTACGGTTCAACTTTATAACCTTTCCTTATTCAAGAATGTTTTATATGTTGAGGGCTTGAAACATAACCTACTAAGCATTTCTCAGATATGCGATAACAACCATAGTGTGAAGTTTTCTAATCAAGGTTGTGAGATAGTTAATAAAAAGGGTTCTGTTATATTAACTGGTCGCAGAACTTCTGAAAACTGCTACATCGTTAGTGATGCAAGCTCATCTACTCAATCGTGTTACATGGTCCATACCGATGAGACTGAATTATGGCATAAACGCCTTGGACATGTACACTACCGGAACTTATTTAGATTGAGCAAAAGAGAACTAATTAGAGGTCTACCCAAATTATAAAAAGTAGACAAAATATGTGGTGAATGCCAGTTGGGCAAACAGACTAAGAACTCTCACAAGAAAGTGAACTCTAATACCACATCTAGACCACTCGAGCTTCTCCACATGGATCTTATTGGACTAACCAGAACGGAGAGTCGAGGAGGTAAAAAATACATCTTGGTTATCGTAGATGACTATACCAGATTCACTTAGGTATCGTTCTTAAAAGACAAAAATGAAACCCTGGATGAAGTGAAAAAGGTCATTAAACGAATCCAAAATGAGAAATGTTCTCATGTTAGTAAGATCCGTAGTGATCATGGATCTGAATTTGAAAACAGTAGTTTTGAGAAATTCTGTAGCGATCAGGGAATATCGCATGAATTCTCTGCACCCAAAACACCGCAACAAAATGGTATTGTTGAAAGAAAAAATAAAGTGCTTCAGGATATGGCTAATGTTATGTTGAATAGCATGAAGCTCTCTAGAAATCTTTTGGGCTGAAGCAGTCAATACTGCATGCTATATTATTAATTGGGTTTATACCAGTAAATCTGATAATAAGACTGTTTATGAATTATGGTTTGAAAAGAAACCTACTGTCAAATACATTCGGGTTTTTGGCAGCAAGTGTTATATTTTACGAGATCGTGAAAATTTGAAAAAGTTTGATACGAAGAGTGGTGAAGGTATTTTTCTTGGTTATTCTATGAACAATCGAGCTTATAGGGTTCTAAATAAGAGAACTGGTGTGATTCAAGAGTCCATCAATGTGGTCATTGATGATCATTTGAATACACCAACTCTGAGTTTAGATGATGATGATGTTCTTATTATCGACAATCAAGATACCTCATTAAGTCAAAAAGAATCTGAACTAAGGACTATCAAAGATCATCCAACAAATTAAATTCTTGAAAACCCTCTCACTGGAGTTCGTACTCACAAACAACTTGAGAACATATGTAATTATGTTTGTTTTACATCCCAAATAGAACCGATCAATGTGAAAGAAGCACTTTCTGACGAAAATTGGATAGTTGTTATGCAGGATGAACTTAATCAATTTGTTCGTAATGATGTCTGGTATCTTGTTCCTAGACCTAAAGATAAACACATTATTGAAACAAAATGAATCTTTAAAAATAAGTCTGATGAACTTGAAAATATAGTACGAAACAAGTCTAGACTGGTTGTACAAGGGTACACTCAGATTGAAGGCATTGATTACGATGAAACCTTTGCTCCAGTCGCTCGCTTTGAATCAATCAGACTTTTTATTTCCATCGCATGCTTTAAAAAATTTAAGATTTATCAGATAGATGTAAAGAGTGCCTTCTTGAATGGTGATTTACATGAAGAGGTATATGTTGAATAACCTTCAGGGTTTGAAGACTCCAAGTTATCTGACCATGTATTTCATCTCAAAAAGGCTCTCTATGGTCTAAAACAAGCACCCATTGTATGGTATGAGAAATTGACTAAATTCTTACTTAGTCATAGCTTTCAAGTAGGAAGTGTCGATAAGACGCTCTTTGTTAAGAAGCATAAAAATGATATTTTGATGGTTCAAATTTATGTTGATGATATTATTTATGGATCAACTTGCACTAACATGTCTATTGAGTTTGCACAGTTAATGAAATCAAAGTTCGAAATGAGCATGGTTGGTGAACTAAATTATTTCTTAGGGTTGCAAGTAAAACAACAACCTGATGGAATTTTCATTTCCCAAACCAAGTATGTTACGAACTTAGTTAAAAGGTTTGGATTTGAGAATGGTAAGAACTTTGATACTCCTATGAGTACAACGTTAAGACTCTCAAAAGACTCTATGAGTAAAGATATAGATCCTAAACTGTATCGTAGTATGATTGATAGTTTGTTGTATCTAACTGCAAGTAGTCCTAATATCACGTTTAGTGTTGGTATTTGTGCAAGATATCAGTCTAATCCTAAGGAATCACATCTTACTGCTATTAAACGAATTATTAGATATATCGCAAGTACTATAAATCTGGGTCTTTGATATCCTTTTGATACTAGTGTTCAATTAGCCGGGTACTCAGATGCTGATTAGGCCAGTAATATCGATGATAGAAAATCAACCAGTGGTGATTGTTTTTACGTTGAAAATTGCTTAGTTTCTTGGTTCAGCAAGACGCAAAGCTCAATATCGCTCTCCACTGCTGAGGCTGAGTATATTGCAGCTGGATATGCATGTACTCAACTAGTTTGGATGAAACGCATGCTAATCGATTATGAAATTAATCAAGATTCAATGATCTTACATTGTGATAATTTCAGTGCTATAAATATTTTCAAAAATCCAATCCAGTATTCACGTACTAAGCACATTGACATTAGGTATCATTACATTTGTGAGTTTGTTGAAGAAAAAGTTATCTGCTTAGAATATATACCAACCGAAAATTAACTTGCTGATATATTTACTAAACCGCTCGACAAAAGTAGGTTTAATAAATTGAAATTTGATCTTGGTATGTGCATTTTATATTGAGTATTCTTGCTTGCATGTATCATAGTGTATTATATTTGATATTATATGTATTGAAATTTTATTTTTTTATATTAAATATGTATTTTTGGTCGATGCTTGACTGGTCGTAACTGTACACGACCAGTCTTGGTACGACCGGTCATACATATCACTCGACCGGTCGTGGAGCTCGTGAACATGATATAATTTGAGAAAAATCTCCTTCTTCTTCATTTTCACTCCGACCTACGACGAGTCGTGGCTCTACCAATCATAGGATTTATTGTACTTCTTCTAAGTAAGTCTTATTTCTTCATTTTTCTTGAAGTTTCATGCTCTCTATGCTTTGATTTGATCATTGATTTCATCTTTTGTTGGGTTTTTTAAGGGTTTTTTCTCAAATTGTTGATCTAGAGAAAACTCATCCTTCTTTTTTTGCATTTCTCTTGCTCTTAGTATATCTTATTGAAGATGGATGCTAGAGGAAATAAGAAAATATCCCGTGGTTCATCCTCATCTAGATCTACATCGATAACTAAACGGCACCTTCGGTCACCCAAAGATGATCCTCAAGATGAACGGGATTTGCGTGTCCGTAATATTATCGTCAAGCATCCTTCTGATCTCAATCACATTCCTCCTTATGGTATTGTCCCTCTCCTTGAATCTGTTGGCTGGGCTAACATTTTACTTTGGGGTGGGCCTGCATATCAGTCAATTGCACAATCAATAGTTGCATGTATCTCAGAATTCTCTCTTGACAGTTTAACTTTTTCAATTGATACTAGAGAAGGAAAATTTGAAGTAGACCGTCATTTGATATCGGGTATTATGGAGATACCCGTTAATGATGAAGGTATACCGATTCATACTTTATACGAAAAATCATCTGAATCGGAAAAACGTATATTAACAAGAGACTTATGCAAAATTAATGTGCAATGGACACACAAAGGGAATATGCTCCCTTCAAAGTATCTGTTGCCTAGATATAGAGTGTTACATTATTTTTTCATTTCAAATTTGTATCCTCGGTCCGGTAATAAAACCGAGTTGACTTCTTTCATGGTTCGTGTGTTGCATTCTATTGCTTTTGGTACCATGGTCTGCCTTCCTTCATTGATCTGTCATTTTATCATACAGTTTTCTCTCCATCCGGGTCATAGTGATATTCCGTTTGGTTATATTATGACTATGTTAGCCACTCATATGCTTGTCAATACACCTATTAATGAGACACCCATTCATCATCTTATTTTCAACAATATCAATCTTAATAAGATGAAGTTAGATTTGCTTCCTGGTCAAGTTAATGAAGGTGGTGTTGGTGGTGATGGTGGTGAAGCCAAAAATGAAGGGGAAGCTGGCGATCTTCCTCAACAGGATGTTAATATGGATGAGTTATTTGATGAGATAGAAACTGATTTGCCAAATGATCCTGATTATGATCCATCTAGTTATGATGCTCGCCTTCGTGCATTGGAGGAGAAGGTTGATAAAATGAGTGTAGCCCACGATATGCAATTTAAATATATGTGAAAATATCTTCGTCACATTAATAGGGGCTTACACCAGATTGATCCTACTATCCCTGCTCCCTCCTCTGGATCTGATTAGGCAGATTATCTTTTGAATTGTATAACATTATCTTATTTTTTATTTTAGATATTGTATTAACTTGGTTATGGCTTGATGATTCTGAATTTATATTTTTAGATATGATTTTTCCTTCCATATTCCTTTCTCATTATCTGCTTTTTATTACTCTCTATGTTGTTGATCTCCTTCCTATTGTGACTTTTCCTTGTCATTTTGTGACAAAAAGGGGGAGTAGTATGGTAAAAGGGGAGTAGTATGGAAAGGGGGAGTAATTTGTATGGCTTTATTGATTGGAGTATATGTGGATTGATAATATGAAGTCTTGATGTTTACATGTTGTTTATTTTTTATATGAGCAGTACTCGTATTACTCAGTCGTATTACTTAGGGGGAGTAGAGTAATTTGTGCTTTTATGGCTCATGATTCTTTATTGAGCAAATGTTGCTCTTATCTTTTATGATATGTGTTTTGTCACAAATTTGACAAAGGGGGAGATTGTAAGTGCTATGATTTCATATCCCTTTGGTTGTCAAGTTTTGTGGTGCCAAAACCTATATTTATGTCTTGTATATCTTGTGTTTCATGTTTGAGACTATTCATTGCTTCAAGACATCGTATTTCAAGACAAGAACTTAAATGAAGAAAGTTTCAAGTCTTGTCATGGATGAAGAATACAAGAATAGAAGACTTCTATAACATCCCGAAAATCGGGGGTCGAGGATAAACTCTACTCCCGAGTTCCAGAACATCACTTATGAAACATTTTCAATGATTGATGAATGTTGTTCATATTAGTGCAGAAATCATGAGTGGGATTAGACCAAAATAGTATATCATACTCCAGAGACAGTTAAATTAGCAAGCAGAAGAATGTGATAGATATATAGAATATATGAATTGTTATACGTCTCCAGAGTGTGAGCATGTTACTAGGTTAACTAAATACATGTATACTCTACAATAGAAAGAAAAGAATATACATGAGTGTGTAAATAAAAGGTAAAATACCAAGTGTATTGGCATCTATTCAGTAACCCTGCAAACCCCATCAATCAGAACCTACATATAGGAGGGATCATCCTCGTCATCATCAAGTCCGACTCTGCTTCGCAAGCATCGCCATCATCTGAAACTGAAATAGGAACTGGTTGGTATGTACAACACCGTCCCGTAACGTGGGAGTGAGTAGCTAACTCAGTGGAATCATAGAGCAAGGATTAACATGTTATCAAATCAATCACGCGATAATAGTAAAGCAAACAATCAGACATTCCTAGATACTATGATTAATGAAAGCATGAAATGACATGATGGATGCCCTCACCGACATACTCCCTCATGCGACACCATCTTACATCCGCGGCATGCTTTCTTCCCTAAGTGCTCCACATCTTCCAGGCACATGCAGTGCGATATGAATATGATTACCGAGTTGTTATTAGTCCTTTTCATACAACAGGATTGGGAAACTAGGGTACCTCCCTTATATCAATACCTAAACAATGATCCTGTCTAGGTCGTCACTCCTAGTAATCTTTTACGATGATATATTTCTAAGTCGCTGCAAGGAAAGTCAGGGCTATTGCACGCACTTGTTACTCCACTCCCCCATCACCTTATCAATACAGGACTAGTTTATATCCTTAAGACTGTATCAGGACTCATCGCCCCCATGCGGTGTCAGGATAAACTCAAGGTCACTACAAAGGGTTGTCAGGGCTGTTGCTCGCACTCGTTGCTCCACTCCCCCATCACCTTATCAATGTAGGCCGACAGTAAGAATATAGTGTCCCATACCATCATAATCTGCTCAGAGTAAGGTGCTCACTGGTCACTACGAGGAGATTTGTGGCCCCAGCGTAGGCCGACAGCTCGACCATGGTGTCCCATACCACCATGCCTGGCTCATGAGTCTTAGGGGATCAAGGTACCAAGGTTAGAGGAGCTTTCCAATGGTAAGTTTAGTACCCTAGGTTCAAGCAGTTATGACGAATACAAGGTGAACACACAATGGTCAGTCGGGTTACTTGATGAGTCCGACTAGCACGAACGCACGTTGAATCGACCGATATGAAGTGCACAGGCACTTTGTGTGGCCTAACCACTGCCGACGATCTAGTACGACTCGGGTTCGTCATACACATCCTTCGTGACGAATAGAATCCAACCATGAATTCTAAACTGTTACCGACTGCCTGAACTAGAGTATAGCACCAAACACATGTAATCTACATCAATAATCATATAAGAGAGACAGAATTGAAATACAAGAAATTTCAGCATGCTATCAGCATATTATAACATACATCATAAGCAGTTAACCATACACGAGTACTTCACACATAAGGTAATCAATTGAAATACAACAAGTATGGAGGAATCATGTACATCATCAAATTAGTTGAGAATCCAGTCTCAACGCTAATCTACAGCACCATTTACTCAATACTTACTAATACGTACATTTATACAAATACTTAGACTACATAACTCCAACGTACTTGACGTATGTTGATTTTTGCATGTAATATGACAGATCCTTATATCAAGGAGATGTCTAATACACAACAATCATGTTCTTACATTCAAAATATATGGCAAGCATAAATCATATTGATTTAGGCATTTCAACAAACACTTAGTCTACACACATTAGTCTACATAGCATATGTCGGCCAATATGTGCATTATGGCGATTCTCTTCGCCAAACAAATCATACACGCATAACTAGTATAGGTACACGGTAAATACTCATGGCAATCATATCAGTAAAATACGTACATATATAGTATTTCTAATAAATGCTTAAAATACCCTAAATCTCATATTCACCGTACGCAGTCGAAATGGAAAACAGACAGCATGTTCTACATGTCAAACGGCGTTCTTGTCGATAATCTACTATTAAACAACATTGAAAGCTTTGAAAACAGTTAACCTAAGCATCTAGAATCCTCACCTTCCGCCGTAGACGCGTATCGAATCGAATAGAAAGTCTACGCTTCGTCAACGTCGATATGGCGACCTAATTCACAAGATAGGTCAGCTACTTCGCTACTTGTATTGCTAGAATCCCCAAAACAGGTTGAGGTTAGGATTTTCTTACCTAGAACGGCGTTGGAATCGCCGAAAAAGCGATACAGGCAGGTGGATGTGGCACGTGGAGCAGCAGGGAAGACTCCCGGGAGAAAGCTCCAACTTCTCCCTCACATTCTCTCTCTCCTCTCCTCTCTCCTAGGGTTTTCTCCAAATTCATATGGGTTTTGTGAGAGAGAGGTTAAGGCCTTTTTATAGGTTAGAAACTCACCTATTTAGACTTGGGACCAAGGTATACTTGGGTCATAATCAAATCGGGTCTTTCCCGATCCAAAAGAGCATTTCGGGAGGTCCCCTAGCCGAATGCGGTCGGACTTAAGCTCATGGATATTGGATCCTGCTCACATCAAGTTTTTAGTCTGGTAGGGTTCCCAGATCGCACGTGGCGGACCAGTTTCAGTTCAGCGGTCACCGTGACTCGATCAGAGATTCCAAGTACACTGACCTGAGTGGGAAATATATCCTGATCCGAGGGTGTATTTGGGTCAGATTTCGATGGTCATAACGATTAAAAAATGTCGCACAAGCGACATGTGCCAGATTTATTTCAATTGAATTAATTTTCTAAATATTTGTCTTTTTCTCACTCTCTTCACTCCGGACTCAGTAAAATGGTCTCAGGATATCGGTTGGGCTTAATTTTTGAAAGGATTGTCAAGTCCAATAAGGCGGTCATAATTGTCTAAGATTATACCTATCAGACTTTCGACGCGCGGTCTAGATCCAATACAAAGTTTCAACGGGTTCCTGAGAACAAACAGGTTTAGAGTTTGATCCTAAGTTTTAGGGTAACGTAGCGTCAATGATTCTATAAGATTTGGGTCTTACGACCAATCCAAGATATCCTAAGTTTTAAATTTTTCTAGTTGTCCTACGACCAGTCCTACACATCCTACGACTAGTCCTGTGAGCTGTACGACTCGTCATTCGACCGGTCTTAGCTCTATGACTCAAACTCCAGCAACTAATCAGGGGATCCTACGACCAGTCGTAGGTGACCCACGACCAGTCGTAGGCTACCCAGGACCAGTCATGGAACAGTTAATCCTTATCCCGTGAAAATCTTTGAAAATCAGTTGAAGCTACGACCAGTCCTAGGGATCCTAAGACCAGTCGTAGATGGGATTTTTCAGGCAATAAATAGAGCACGAATTTTAGAGTTTTTCAATTCAATTCAAGCAATTTTAAGGTCATTCTCTGAGATAAGTTCGTGTTTATTTTTAAGCTACTTTGTACTCATTTACTATTCCTTTTGCTAGCTTGTTTTGTATTTAATTTTGATCTACATTCCAATCTTATTAGAAAAGACGAATTTTTAATATTCCTTCTTCTTGGATTCAAAATCAAATAGAACTAGCCCTTTTGATTTAAAATCAATTAGACTTAGAACCATTCTTAAAGTGAGTATTGGACTTTGAACGTTGAATCGTACTTCTACTCCGATTGGTTCTACCGAGCTACTTCAAAACGAGATTCAGGTATTTTACATTTGTGTAATTTACATTCTTTGATTTTGTTTGAGATTTGCCAGAAAAATCTCATTATTTTGGTTATCTGAGGAGAGCCAGAAAACTCAGATTGTGTGGGTTTTTGGATTGTATAAAGCCCAAGGTAAAAAGACACAATTGTGAAGATTTTAGGTGAACCTGTGAAACCTATTTTGATAGTGCATGCTAATATCCCCTGTGTGAGGATATTAGGAGTGGAGTAACATTTTGTGTGGCTATTGAATAACAGTTGGTGTACACACAGGTGAACCACTATATATCTTTGTGTTGTGGATGTGCTTTATTCTTTCATTTCTTTATTCAGTCAATTTTGTAGATTGTATTTGTGGATGAATGTTGTAATCATTTTATTTCAAGCAAGTGTGGGGAATGTTGTAATAACTTAGGATTTATTTTTGCAAGTTATTTTGGTTTCCTTATTTTTTATTCCTCATTAGTTTGAGATACAAAGGACGTTCTAGAAATAAGGTTGTCCTACCTTAAACCTTTGGTTTTTGGTGTAAGGTTGTCCTTAAAACTGATATAGTATCATTCTCTTAATTCTAGTTTATTGAGATTGCTTTTAATTCAGCATTGTGCTTTATTTCTTTTATTATTCCGTTGTTATAAGTTTTATTTGGCATAGCCCTATTCACCCCCCCTCTAGGGCATATAGCTAGGCCCTTTCAGTATATAATATCAGAGTAATACGAAAGTATGCGGTAAGTCCATGAATACAATCAACCATACCAAGGCTATGTAATGCAAGGCATGAATGCTATCGGCCATACCAAGGCCATGCGAGGCGAGACATGAATGTCATCGGCCACACCAATGTAATGCAAAGCCTACATAGCCGAGTGTCATATGCGAAATGCAATCCAAACAAGTCGGTACTCATCAAGTACACATATCAGTACAGTTCCTCTCTGGATATCACCGGGGTCTAATACACTTTGCAGTGATTGTCACCTCCCTAGCTGCACAGTCAAGCAAGCAGAATAAATCTCACTATCCGTCTGACCAGTAGTCTGTCAATACCTACCCAGCTCGTCGATAATGGACTCATTTATGAGCTGGTCAAACTTATCCTAGCTTATAGCCCCCTCACTCAGGCGGATAAGGCCACACCCCCTTCCAACCGACCATGACACAGTGGGAGACGCGACCTACTGGTATTCGGCACTCGGGCGCTCGTGTATCCACTCGGTCTAGACGTTGGAGCATCTCCTGGTACCAAAAAGGTTCTGAGACTTTCACCCAAGGACATCCTAAGTGCCCACAGTGCTAGAACTAAGTATTTTCGGTATCCAATACGGTGATCCACGATGTACTTGTGGAGCCACGGCCCTGATGTCGCTAGGGCGTGCAGTGATCAAATCACACATATGCGAGGTGCATGAATCACACGTCAAATCATGCAGAAATCCAGCGTGTACTGCGCGATCATGTAGGGCACTCTATCTCATAACGAGTCCCGTAAATGGTCTGCCCAATGGCGTATGCTATGATCAGTCACTACTCATATCAACCATACATATGATGCATATGGGCATGAGTCATGGGATTATACTAAGCATGTTATAAAGCGATAAATATTAATGAGTATGGGCCTATCAATGGGCCCTAAGGAGAGTTACAATGCAGACATTTAACCTACATTGTACTTACAATGTGGACGACAAACCAACATTGTTCCCTAGGCACGGCCCGCCATAAATATCATTACATGAACCATGAAAAAACACACTTTGCAATGGACCCTAAGGTCATCCCGTTGGGCCTCGACCCATAGGCCTTAGATACATCAAATGGGTCGTATCATATGGGCCTTACATTCATTAAATGGGCTGCATTAATGGGCCTCACCAATGAGCCTTATGTACATTGCAATGGTCCATGACCCATGGGCCATGAAATACATCAAAATGGGCCTCACAACTTAGGCCTTATACGTATCAAATGAGCTTAATCTTATGACCTTATCAAATGGGCCTAATCTCATAAGCCTTATATATGTCAAATGGGCTTAATCCCATGGGCCTTATTTATGTCAAACGGGCCCGATCTCATGGGCCTTATATATGTGAAATGGGCTTAATCCCATGGGCCTTATATATGCTAAATGGGTTTAATCATTTGGGCCTTAGATATATACCAAGGTGGGCCTCAATGGACGGCCACAAACTAATCAAGATGAGGTCCATTAGAACTGTAGATCTATCTTTTTTTTTTTGTCTCAAGTCTATCCATTTAGGCTTGCCAAATGGTTGGACCATTTGGTTGAAACACATGCATCAAAGGTGGGGTCCACCGAACTATGGATTTGGCTCATGAGCTCTCAAAATGGAT
Source organism: Magnolia kwangsiensis (assembly GCA_037074715.1). Lineage (NCBI taxonomy): Eukaryota > Viridiplantae > Streptophyta > Magnoliopsida > Magnoliales > Magnoliaceae > Magnolia > Magnolia kwangsiensis. The sequence goes on along the minus strand of CM073580.1, from coordinate 36,763,361 downwards.
GGACGGTTAGGATACGACTCATGCATCATGGTGGGGGTCCACTGACCGTCCAGCAGCCCAAGGAAATGGCTGGACGGTATGGAAATACATAGATTGCAGTGGGCTCCACCGTCTGGGCAGACGGTGGAATTAAGGCACATGCATCATTGTGGGTCCCACGTGGGGGGCCCACCATAAAGTTTTCTTACCATCCAACCTGTTAATAAGGTCACAGAGACCTGGGTGAAGAGAAAATATAAATTTCAGCTTGATTCAAAACTTCTGTGGACCCCAAAAAGGTTTCAATGGTAGAGTTCAATCACCACTGTTTCTTGTGGTGTGGGCCACCTGAGATCTGGATGCGGCTGAAATTTGGAGGGGACACACCTCAGGGGGTGATCCACCTCATCAATGGGTTAGATGGCAAATAACATCCAGGTGGGGCCCACGGCTGGAGCCGTGGGTGCCCTGGCGTCCACCCGCCCAACGAGCGCAGGCGCTGCCTGCGCCTCTGGCCAGCAGCAGCCCTGCTGCTTCTTTTATATTTTTTTTTGAAAAACCTGTATTTTTAAGGTTTTTTTGTATGTGCGGCCCGCTCCAAGTAAATTCACTCCAGTAATTGGATTCCATTGCTCACAATAAATTTAACGAGTCCAATATCAGGCATCTTTCATCGTGTAAAAAGAAATCTGGAAAGATTTCAATTGTATAAATACTATTTTTGACACTACGGCCCACTAAATACTCCGGTCAACCTCATTTTTTGACTCAACACCAAAAATGAGTTGGGGAAGAGGATGGATGGCTTGGATTGAATACATACATCAAGGTGGGTCCTATACAAGTGGCCCACTCTAATGGCTTATAGAACCAAGCTAATATTTGTGTTTTCCTTCCACGTCCAGCAACGTCCAGACGCTGGACGTTTTTGAGTTTTTTTTTTTAACATATTCAAGGTGGGCCCTATTTAGGTGGGCCACCACATGATGGATGATGTAAGAACAATACATATAAGATGGGCCCCCACTTTTAGATGGCTTGGGTCAATACATACTTAATGGTGGGGTCCATCTAAGTGGGTCATATGGTCGTTGCATCACACACAAAGAAATAAAATAAATGAAAAGAGAGGGAGAAAGATGAGTGGGACACGCGTGATGGAGGGCTCCGCCACTATGAGCCCTCCCTTGCATTCAATCATACATCGAGTGGGCCCTAATACAAGTGGGCCCACTAATTCAAAGATCAACGGTGGAGATCTTTCTCCACTAAAAATGGACGGTCTAGATGACCTCTTTAATGCAAGGAAAGTAAACATCATGATGGGGTCCATGGAGAATGGCCCCATCATGGAATGATATTGATGATCAAGATGGGCCATCGGCCACATCTTAGGGTCCAAAGTGAGATCCATACCATTGATCGGTAGGCCTCACTTGGCCCATCTTAAAAACTTGAAAAAGTAGTCTATGGAAGCACTCACCACTTGATCTTCTTGGTCCGATGGATAGCCTATCTCCTTACACTTCACTTTGATGGTGGAAGATGAAGAATGGATGGCTAGGATGAGAGATTTGGGATGGGAAGTGGGCCACCAAAATCACACTTTCTCTTGGGAAAACCTTGGACGTGTGATGCTCTTTTGGTTGCTTGAAATTGTTGAGAAATGAGAGAGAGAGAGAGAGAGAGAGAGAGAGAGAGATGAGATGTAAGGAGTGATGGAGTGATGGGAAGTGAGTGATAGGGTGATGGACATGTACTTGACATGTTTGGGTGTGTAAGAGAGAGAGAGGGAGAGAGTTGACTTTGGTGGTTGCTTGGGGATGGGGTGAAAGGTGATGTGTACTTGACATGAAGTGATTGATGGGTTGATTGATTGATGGGATTGATTTGACATGTTATAGATATTCTCTTGGGATTACAAACTGTGGCGTTTTCTCAAAATAAACGCCAGCTCACATCTCTTAGTCAGGATATCGGGTAGATGAGTCACAGCGTTGGAACCTCTGTGACTTTGCAGTCGCAATGATACAAGTCTCAAATTAAGCCAACTCAATTGTATAAGATACGACTTATGGTCGTGCACAAACATCGATTACAGGTCGCGGATTGTCGAAATTCGACGGGAAGGATCGCGGGAGTCGACAGAATAGTACGGACTAGGATTCATGTCTTACACAATGATTCGTCACTTTTTTATCTTAGGGCAGCCAAATCAGATCTCCTTGGAGCCATATTCAAATTGTAGGAGAATCGGTCAATGAATGCTTGGGAGAGTTTTTCCCAAGTTTTAATTTGATGGCTGTCCAATGAGGTATACCAATCCAAAGCATCGCCTTTGAGGGATTTTTGGAAGAGTCGTATCAAGGCTCCATCATTCCCTGCTATCATATTGAGTTCCCCACAAAATGCTTTTAGATGTGTCGTGGGCCACCCGCTACTGTCATACCTTTTAAATTTTGGTACCTCGAAGTTCGAGGGTACCCGGGCATCTGGGAAGGGACAAAGGTCCCTTAACTTGGTGGATGGGTGATCCACTCCTTGCTATCTCTGAAGTTGATTTTGTACCATTTGTAACTGCTCTCATAGTTCCTCAATTTCTAACTTACCTTACTGCGAGTATCTTGCCCCTTACTGTAGGGCTTGTGCTGCTTCTTCTTCATATGGATCGATGATGGGATGTTGTTGAAAAGAAGATGGACTCCCGGTGGCGGGAGGTAGCTGGAATTGAACGCAGCTCCCTTTCAGAGGAGGGTGTGACGTTCGGAAATGGCTCCCGCCTAGGGTATCTGCCAAGTTCGGGACATTGCTCCCGTTAGGGGGAGTGAATTGGACTCGAAACTGGCCCCCTTCATGGGCATCCGCCAGTTCTTGTCTGTGGTTCCCATTAGGGGAGCCTATGTTGTAACCTGATTGTTGTGATATGTTGAGTAAAGATGTACAGGAGGATTACTTCCGTTTTTTGGTTGCTGTTGTTCTGGTGCCGACTCCTCTGGGAGGGGGAGCAGGGGGTTTGTTGGAGGAATGAGAGAGAATGCGAAGGGAGTTTGTGGGAGTGAGCTATTCTGTATACTAGGCTGAGTACCTGTGTATTTGGGGAGGAATTTGACACAAGGTGGCAGAGTAGCTCTTGCACTGCTCGTAGGCTCTAGGCCATTTCTCGCATGGTGGTGTTAGCTTGTGGCTCTACTGGAACCACTGGTGGTGGTTGCAGGTGCGGAAGTTTCAGGAGTTAGCTGAGCTGTCGGTTCTTCTTCATGGGTTGCTTGAGAGGTCATGGCAGCACGAGATCGGGTAGTCATGGTTTGAATTTATGCCCAAGAGAGAGCAAACTAAAGATACTCATTTGTTTTTGTACGAATGTTGTGATGATATCCCTTGAGATTAAAATGCCACACTATTTCGAGTCGAGTTTCAGCTAGTGCGAGCTAGCAAATTCCCCAGTGGAGTCGCTATTCTGTATACACTGAAAAATCGGTGCCCACACTGATTTAAATGTTATGATGGAGTGAGGAGACTGCTAGATTGATTGTGGATGTTGGAGTCGCCACTAGACGAAAAATCTCAGAATCTCGCGGTCAGCTAGAACCATGGAATACGCAAGGTGGGGAAAATCTGAAGACTTCCCTACCTTAAATTGACTCCTGCTCTGCGATCTGGGATTCCGGGTAAGGGACCTCGGTTACAGAGAGGGAAGGTGTTAGGCAACCTCTCTACCCTTATAAATGTACGGTCTCTACTTTGTGTGACAAAACAATCTCAAGGGATGAATGATGTGGTCGAGATAGGACTAGGCACACACGGAGATTTATGATATGACAAGATCCAAAATTTCGTCAAGCCATAGAGCATACATCCAACGGTGTGTCTAGAAGGTGGATGTGATGATGCTTATACAAAGAAGAAAAAAAGTGGACTAGGTCACTAGGAATTTCTGATGTGACAGGATCCGATATACGACAAGCTACAGAGCAAATGTTCACTAGAGATCTAGAGAAGCAGGGTGGTTGAGAAGAGAATAGATGTCATAATAAATGCTCATATGTAAAATGAGTGGTTCCTTAGCTTGATCTTAAGTAGGTTAAAACATAAACTGGACCTTGATCATATCTGGGCTAGGCTTATAGGTTGAAAAGGTTGAGAGGAAGGCTAGAGAGGTAGCTGAAAAGATCAGATCTTTGAAGGCTTGGGAGCTCTTTCCCTTTCCTTTACTCTCTTCCTCACTCTCTCTCTCTCTCACTTTCTCTCTCTTGGGTGAGAAGATCCTCCCTCTTTTAGTGTGAAGAGGAGAGGGCTATTTAAAGCCTTCTCCAATGGCATTGCTATAAATTTTGATTTTGACAGGGATGAAAGGTGAGGTGGCAAGTTATGGTTGGTTATGGAGAGAGGAATGTCACATGACACTCTCTCATTTATCATAGGGGGCGGTAAAAAGGTAAATAATGGAGTTTGGAAGAGTAATTTTAAAGGAAAGTTGACTTTTGGATGTGGAGACAGCTGTCTGTATGTGAGCTGCAGTCGAAGTAACGCAGGCGATAGTCAGACTGCTGCTCGGACTCAGTTCAGGCCGATTTCGTGCGTGCGAGCTTTGTACAATGTGCGGGTTCACCCAGATGTCTCCTTTCAGATTTTTCAGCTCAAAAAAGTACATTTCGGCTTGGGTAAAGGGAATCTGATCATGGTATAGGGTATGAGCGAGGTTATGTGTGTGCTGAACGATTTGGATTGAGGTTTTAGGTTACGGATTGGGAGTTTGGGGACTCTGGGTTAGGGTTCGGTTTAGACTGGGATTAACAGTTTGGTTTAAGGTACGATCATGGTTCTCGGACAGTCTTAACCTTCTCAAGATTTAACCTGGGTGGGGTGTCTACAAAGCTTGATATATATTTTCTATGGCCTCTGAGAAATTATCAATGATATACACTTAATTCACAACATTTCTAAATGGTGCAATTCTCTTCAGCTTTGGATGCTTCAATTTGGGTTCTTCCTTAAACTTAGCTAACAAGATGGAGGGATAGTAAGTATAAGACACATAGGTCACATTGGACCCCATATGGTGTACTTAGTATACCCCACAACATGCAATCCGCTTCCCCATCCAACCAATTTTCACCATTTCAAGGCAGGGGGAGCTGGGTCCGGTACATTGCATACTTTTGCTATTGGATGGTGGTCTATAGGCCCACTATGATGAGGTAGCTCATTTTAGAGCATGATCCCAAAAATGAGATAGTTTCAAATCTCATGTGAACCACACAATAGGAAACATGGTAATTGTACCTGGCCACATAAGCTTTGGATCAAGCTGATATTTGTTGTCCCTTCATATAGGTTTGCATGACCTAATCACCAGGTTAGATGGAAAATAAATAATATAATAGGCTTTATGAAGTATTTAATGATGGATAATCACCACTATTTTCCCATGTTTGGTCTACTAAGATTTTGAACCGGCTCATTTTTTAACTCATGCCCTTAGAATAATGATCCAAAATGGATGGACAGCATGAAGTAAATACACTGTCCAGTGGGGATGTGGTGGTGTCAGTATGCAATTCGCATCCATCCGATCAACCATAACAAATAAATTTTGATTTATTTAGAAGTGTGGACATGAGAATGTTGTGGTTTTGGTCCTATAAGCCTACTATGATGGTGGCACTATTTGGATGGTTTAAATTGACTTAGATGCATCCCACATATATGACGTGTCATAGATATATAACTTGGATTAACCTAATGAAAAAAAAAAAAAAAAAACTTAATGAGCTCCATAATGTGTGTTTTAGCCACATAATTAGTCCATTTTGCCAACTCATTTTAAAGATAGAGCCGAAAAAATGAGACAAATCCAAATCTAGATGAACCTCACCATAGAAAACAATGGTTATTGAGCTGATTGATGCGGCCTAGCATTGAAGACTTCTTAAAGCCTACTGTAAAGTTTTATTTACCACCAATGTTGTTGATTAGATCAAATTAAACATTTATGAATGAAAAGCAAATTAACAGCTTGAATGAAAACCTTTTTAACCTCAGAAAATTTTTTAACCGTGGGTGTTCAATCACCAATGCTTTCTGTTATGAGGAGATCCGAGCCCATGATAAAACACCCATCCGAATGTTAGTCCGGGCCGACTCACTGCCATGACGCCCAAGGCACTCCCGGTCCGACCAGGTTCGAGCATCACTCGACAATAACGAGCAGGAGGCACGACCCGTCCGAGCCGACCGACTCGGCTAAGGTACAGCTCAGAACGGTTTTCACACTCCGATCGGATGACCTATAATCAGCTAGCTGTAATAATGGATCCGACTTGACATTTGGGTCAGGTACCGCTTGACTTAGAAGCCACATCCTTTATTCCATGATCGGATGAGCCGAGCCGAGTAGGCTTGTAGTGGCATACGCAATATGCGGAAGTTTTCATTACTAGTCGTGACCGATAACTTCGCTCACAAATACGCACTACTTGCCTGATATGCTGCGTGATCAGCAGATTACGGGCAGTATCTCCATGATCCGAGAATCTCCTAAATCGTGTCGAGATTATCAGATCCAACCCATTCTACAGGCAAGTATAAATAGCACATGACACCATGTCTACAGGTACACAATAGTGAGTGTTCTCACTTCTACTCTCTATTTAGACCCCGATTTCCTTGTCTTGACTTAAGCATCGGAGGGTCCCCCGGCTTAGCCAGGGTCACCTTTGCCTGTTCTCTTGGTGCAAGTTCCAGGGGTGACACATTGAGACGAAGACGACGTGGGGGGGAGAGCCAACCAGATTTTGACATCAACATTTTTTGGCGCCGTCTGTGGGAAACTGAGACTAAAATTCAGGTTCTCATTTTCCTTCTTCTAAGTAATGACGAGGAAAAAGAAAGCTGCAGTTGTGGAACCAATACTAAACGAACAGACTCGGTCATCATCACCACTTCACGCCGAGTCCGCACCAGGACCTTTCCAACATTCTCGCAATCGGTCGAGTAAATATCACGCCATGCAAAAAGAGATCTAGGCCCTGTGCAACAAGATAAACAGAATGAAGTAGCAGAGGGAGCAAGAGTCACGCCCGGTTCAGGAACAGCCTGTTCTCGAGTCGGTGAGATTGTTCGTGGAGACTCGCTCTGTGCCAAGGAGTGTGAGACCTGAAGCTACCTAGCATTCGGTGGTGCTACGTTCGGGTCAAAGTTCTCCTGCGGTGCATGTTAAAGGATTCGGGCGAAACGTCACTGCTCGAGCCCCTACTACAGTCCATTCAGCCACATTCGCCCTGCCACCCACGGATCTCCGTCATCAATTAGAACGGAGAAGAGAAAGAAAAACTCCAGAGATCGAGGATGCCCTAGAAGTCATTGTTGAAAATAAGGATCCATGGGAGGCATGATTTACGGAGCTAAAGGACCAGTTCCTGACATTGGAGAAAAAGCAGCAATAATCGACGATTCCTGCTACAATGTAGGCAATGATGGAAGAGACCGAGCCTCCCTTCACCTCCGCCATCATGGCTGAGGTGATGCCGCAGAGGTTTCGAATGCCTCCTGTCATCCAGTATTCATGATTTGGGGACCCATCTGAACATCTAGAGGCCTACCGATTGAGGATGCAAATCCAGACCGCAACAGAAGTGATGATGTGCAGAGGGTTTTCTATCACCCTTACGGGGTCCGCTCGGATTTGGTATAGTCAGCTCAAACCAAACTCTGTGGGCTCTTTCACGGAATTAAGCCGACTATTCCTCACGCAGTTCATAAGCGGTAAGAAAAGTCGAAAACCCAACACTCACCTGCTCACCATCAAGCAGGCTCCGAAAGAGTTGTTGAAGGACTACATTGCTCGTTTCAAAGAGGAAACGCTGCAGGTTGAAGACTATGATGATAAGATGGCGCTTGCTACCATTCTAAGTGGGCTCAAGGAAGGAAAGTTCACTTTCTTCGTCAGAAAGAATCGGTCGAAAACGTTAGCAGACTTCATGGCGAAAGCTTAGAAGTATACTAACGCCGAAGAGTTCACCAATGCTCGTAAAGGTACATAAGTAACTGACTCGGTAAATAAAGGGAAGAGGCCCAGGAACGAAGACTCTCAGCCGAACGACAAAGGGGCAGACGATCGCGCTTCTCACGATCATCGACCGAGCCGCAGGCTAGAAGAAAAATTTCGTTCTTATACTCCTCTTAATACGTCTGCCGAGCAAATTCTGCTGGATATCCGAGGAGACAAGCTACTTAATTGGCCAATCTGCATGAGGGCTGATGTAACACCCCAGATTTTTATCAACTTGGAGTTAGACGTCCTTAGACAATGAGTCAACCATAGCACCTTAGTAACTTCTCAGAACTCAATTCCAAAGCCAAAAAAATTATTTAGGACTAAATTCTTTAGAAATTTAACGTGTATTAACTATCGCTACACTAGATTTCCTGCCAAATTAGCACCAACCACTTTAAATACGATCTGTAAGACCCGAAACCTATAGAATCATTGATGCTATAATACCCTGAAATCTAGGATCTAACTCTAAACCCAGTTGTTCCCGGGAATGCTTTGTAACTTCGTATCGGATCTGGACCACACGTCGTAAGTTCGATTTCGATGAACTTAGAAGATATTGACCGCCTAGTTGGACTTGACTATCACCACAAAAATCACGTCTAAACGATGCTCTGGGACGATTTCCATGAGTCCAGAGTGAAGAGTGTGAGAAAATGAAGATTTTTAAGAAATTAAATAAAAATTTTATGAAATCTGGCACGTTTCACTTGCGCGTTATTTTTAAACATTCTGACTGTTAGACTTCGACCCAAATTCACTCTCGGATCAGGATAAGTGGCCCTTACATGTCATAGTACTTGTAGCTCTGATCGAGCTCCCGTAACCGTTGAACTGAAACTAGTCCGCCACGGTCGATCTAGAAACCCGACCGGACTGAAAACTTAGCTTGACCTATATCCAATATTAGAGAGCTTAAGTCCGACCGCATTTAGTAATAGGACCTCCAGAAGTGCTCCGTTAGATCGGAGCAGACCCGATTTGGTTATAACTTAAGTATACCTTGACTTCAAGTCTGTTTTCGTCGTGTTTGGGCTTATAAAAAGGCCTTAAACCCTCTCTCACAAATCCCATACGAATTTCAAACCCTACCCAAATCAAGAGAGAGAAAAGAGAGAGAAAGTGAGAGAGAAGTTGGTGATTCTTCCTGGGATTCTTCCCAGCTTTACTACGTGCCTAATCCACCTATCCGTATCACTTTTCCGGTAACTCCGGCTTCATTCCTAGGTAAGAAAACCCAAACCCTAACCTGTTTTGACGCTTAGAATAGTCTAAGTGATGTTGTAGCTAACATGTTTCATGTCTTAGGTAACCTATTCGCCGTTGACGAAGACATATCGTCTGAATCACCTCTTATACACGTTTTCTGGTTTAAGGTGCGGACTATATACGTTTAGGTTATGGTTTTCAAGACTTTCAATGACATTTAATGATTTATTACTGACGTGGATGCTATTTCACATGTATAAAGTATTCCGTTTTGTTTTTCAGTTGTACGTTAACTATGTTGAAAATACTGTATTCCTCGTATTTGTAGAAAATACTATATACGTATAAAATTTAGATTTATGCTTAACATGATTATTTGCCTAAATATATGCTTGTTACATGTGTGATAACTCCTTAGCGAAAGGACTTGCTCTAAATCATGCCACGGCCAATATAAGCTATATATGTTAAAATGTGTAGACCACGTGTTGGTGAAAATGTTTAAATGAATACGGAACCCGGATTCATGCATGGCATGATTATCCATCGTGGGTATATGTAAGTGGTATATGAGGCAACTCCCTACTGAAAGGATTTGGCCAAATACATGTATAATCAACATACACAAGTATGATAAAGTATGTACTCTAAGTGTTTGTGAAAATGACTGAATGAGTATGGAATTTGCTTTCATGCTCGTCATGGATATATGATTGTTGTATACGCGATAACCCTTTGACGAAAGGATTTGCCCTAATACGTATGCTAATTAATACACAATATGTATGATGTAATGTATAGACTAAGTGTATGTAAAAGTGTCTGAATGAGCTAGTAGTAAGTAAAAATGTGATTGTTAAGGTTATTGAGATATGAATCTCAATCACCATACTTGAGTATATGATTTCCTCCATGCATTGTGTAACTTAGATTATTCGTATTAACTGTGTATATGTTTTCCTCCATGAATTGATTAACTTAGATGAATCATGTTAAAGGTGTATGTGATTTCCTCCATGTGCTGTATTTACATTTAAGATATACTTCATGAATGTCCACATGATTATATGATATGACTTATATGCCTGTTATGAAATTCGTATGTGATTGGGGTTGTGCTACAGTCCAGGTAATCGGTAATCGTTCTATAAATAGTGGTTGAGGTTGTTTTCGCCACACAGGATGAGTTTAGCGAATCTGAGTCGTGCTTGGGGTGTTCGGCAGTGGTTAGGCCACACGGAGTGCTTATGCATTCCATGTCGTTCAACTCAACGTGCGCTTGGCCTAGTTGGGCTTATCAACTAACCCGATTGACTGCTATATGTTCACCATGTTTGGTCACTACTGCTTAAACCTAAGGTTCCAAACTTACCAGTGAAAAGCCCCTCTAACCTTAGTACCTCGATCCGCTAAGACTCATGAGCCGATTATGGTGGTATGTGACACTATATTCGTATTGTCGGCCTACTCTGATTGGTGACGAGCCCTTTGTAGTGACCAGTGAGCACCTATACTCGTGAGCAGATTATAGTGGTATGGGACACTATATTCTTGTTGTCGACCTACATTGATTGGTGACGAGCCCTCTGTAGTGACCTCGAGTATATCCTGATAGTGCATAAGGGTGACGAGTCTTGTTGCAGTATGTGGGATATAACTAGGCATGTATTGATAAGATGATGGGGAGAGGAACAACGATTGCGCGCAACAGCCCTGGCAGCCCTTGCAGAGACCTAGAACCATAACATCGTATAAGATTATCTCGGACCGACGACCCGAGAATGGATCACCGTTTGGGTAATGATACAAGGGAGGTACCTTAGCTTCCCAATCCTGTTGTATGAAAAGGACTAATAAGTACTTGGTAATCATACTCATGACATCGCACTGCATGTGTCATTGGCGTTGGTGTGAGAGCACAGTAGTAGTGATTCATGCCGCGATTGTTAGATGATGTCGCATCAGGGAGTTTGTGGTGAGGGCATGTATCATTACCTCACATCATTCTTGCATTAACAAGAGTATCTAGGACATGTTTGATTGTACTGCTTTATCATTACTGCTTGATTGGATTGATAACATGTTAACCTTTAGTGTATAGTTTCCACTGAGTTAGTTACTCACTCCCACGTTACAGGACGGTGTTTGCAACACCAACTAGTCCCTGCTTTAATTTCAAATGACGGCGTTGCTTGCAAAGCAGAGCCGAATTTTATGATGATAAGGAGGATTTCTCCTATCGGCAGCTATCAGGTGGGTCTAAGTAAACCGTGTTCTGATCGATGGGATTTCAGGGAGGTTGATTAGACGCTATGACACTTGTCATTTTGTACTGTTGGAGCACTCATGTATATTCTTTTTATTCATTTTTAGAGTATACATGTATTTACTTAACCTGGTAACAAGTTCGCACTCTGGAGACTTACCACAGTTTATATATGTTATATATACTATCACAGTCTTCCGCTTGTATAATTTAACTGTCTCTGGAGTATGATATGTTATTTTGGTATAATCTCACTCATGTTTAATGCACTCATACGAACAACATCCAATCATCATTATTAATGTTACATAAGTGAAGTTGTGGAACTCGGGAGTGGAGTTTATGCCCGACCTCCGATTTCTTAGTTGTTACAGATGGTATCAGAGCATGATTTGGATTAAACTGGACCTGGGTTATGGTCACACACCACACGCTGACTCCAATTTAATGTAGGAGGGTGCGAGAACAATCTAGAAACAAGTTTAGGACCCCCAGTTTGTTTGTTGGCAAAAGTTTACTGGAAACGATCATCAAGATTGAGTCCGTAAACACTCCTGATCACACATAAGGTCCCCAAATCACTTCTAGACTATCAATTGATGGGTATAAACCGCGTTTCATCACATTCCATCCATTAGAAATTGGTAAAAGTGATCAGAGGTCAGATTAGTTCAGAAATGACCCAAAATGGCTCAAATTGGAAGAGGGGGCCAAACGATCAAGTTCTAGGGGTTCTAGGGTGGGACCCCAACTTTTTTTGGACACAAGGGATGGTGAGGACCTCGACAGATCGGCGAGCCCTTACCAATTTATCCAGAGGTCTACGAGGCCTAGCCAGTTACCGGCCGTACCCCGGGCCGATGGTGTTTGGGGTCTAGTGGGACCCCTTCATACAGGGTTCGACCCTCCGTTTATTCAAAATCCCATACTTCCTTCACAAATTGGCCCTCCAAGCTATCCTTTTCTTTCAAAGTTACTATTTTCTCTCTCCAACTTCCCTTCCAATCATTTCCTCTCTCGTTTTTCATTATTTCATTCACCCCTCCATCGTTTACAGCGATATCCAACACCTAGTTCTTCCATTTTCTGCGATTGGAGCTCCCATAGCTCCCATTTAAACTCCAAAACGTGCCAGCCCCCAACCTCTCCTATCTTACCCTTTTCTTTCTTCTATTTTACCTTTCTTTAACCTATTTCACTCCTCTCTCAGACCTAGATTCGTGGGAACCCATTAGGTCATCCCTTTCTCCTCCCTTTCATCTCTTTTTCATGGCTCTTTATGAGCTAGTTATAGTCATCTTCTCGATCTCTCTGCTTCTACCGTCGGGCAAGACTAAACACAGTAGCTTAGTCCATAAACAGTGACCATCTAGTGTTAGGACATCTAGAGTTTTGGACCTAGAGTTAGTACTCCTAGATTTTGAAAGATATGACGATATAGGAAATCCAATTTCAATTAGACAATCTGGACCCTAAGCGATAGAACAATCCCCTGTAGTATAAATGGTATGAAACCATCTAGCGTATAAGCTTAGACTTTGAATTATAGATAGTGAGTTACAGACTAGGCTACTAGTTGTATTAAGCAGTGTAAAGCCTATATATGCTAAGGAATAGTAGGTTAGATTTAGTTGGAGTAGAACTTCATTCCTTCGATAGATCCCCGTAATACTCAGAGGCGTCTTTAGTCACTCGTAGGAAAGCTGTTTCGATTTAGAGACTATTCACGCATAGTCAAACCAGCACACCCCTTAGAATTTTCCTTAGAAGTGCCCTCCCAAGAACTTATTACAATCGGGAACATGGAGTAAAGGAACTGTATATAAGCGATATATTCGTGGTTTGAACTGAATTCTTAATCCTAGTAGTTACTAATAAATTCAATGCTCTGATCAAGAAGAAGATCGGCATCGACTAGGATCAAGAACTGATACGATAAATTTTCTGTCCTAGCTAGGTAGAAAGTCTATGTATCTAGCTCAGACCCACTACACAACTTTTCTTCCGTGTTGACCCGATCACCTACAACTAAAAGTTATTGCTTTGCTTTGGGAAGTGTTAAGGACATCTAGCCAATAAATATTAGAAATCTTGCCACCAACTTACACCTACCCCTGAAATCAACCACAATAGAGATTAGGCCCATTTCTACAGCCATAGGTACCAATGCCATAGAACGCATCATTAACAAAGGAAGACCACTGTAGTGAGAGGTTGTTCCAATTTCATGTCAAGGACAAGTCCTATATTACACCTCGTTCTGACATACGGATTAAGACATAGATTTTAGAGCCTTGAGAGTAGGCATAATTTTTTAAGAGGGGTAGAACCTTATGAACTCAATCTAGTTAGGTCAGCTAATAAAACCGTTGGATTAGAGTTGCGCAGCGGAAACGTGGTTGACCCCTTTTCCCACTGGCCCAGGATCGAAGGGAATTCAAAGAAATAATTAGGGCGAAGGTCAGTGTATCCATAAACCCACTCGTAAAATACGAGCATAATAGAAGCCTTGGCCAATCTGTACGATTAGAAACCCTTTAGGATGATCTATTAAAGTGATTATTAATCCCTACCTTGGATATAGATTCAGACGAGGACTCTCCTAGATCAAGACCCAAAGCACAACCTCATAAATAGGACTTTTGAACCTTTTAGTGATTGACTTTCCCTAAGATTTTAGAATGATCGGACTACGGAGTTATTGAAATGTACAAATGCGAAACATTTGCGGCTTGACCCAATTCTCAATCCTGACAGACTACTAATGGACTCACTGCTTGACCAGGCAGAAGACTAGGATCCACCAGGATTAAGAAAGAGATACAACATTGTCTACCCTGGCCAGGCGGACATTTGACGTATCAGGATCAAGCCCACTACAATCGTCTTTCCGTATGGGTCGACCATTGAACATATTGTTAGGCAAAAGGAATAATAAAATCTTTACTCTTTACCCTTAGCCAATTTCAGGGACGAAATTATTTTTAAGGGGGGTAGATTGTAACACCCCAAATTTTTTCCAACCTGGAGTTAGACGTCCTTAGACAATGGGTCAGCCATAGCACATTGGTAACTTCTCAGAACTCAATTCCAAAGCCAAACAAATTATTTAGGACTAAATTCTTTAAAAATTTAATGTGTATTAACTAGCGCTACACTAGATTTCCTGCTAAATTAGCACCAACCACTTTAAATTCAATCTGTAAGACCCAAAACCTATAAAATCATTGACTCTATAATACCCTGAAATCTAGGATCCAACTCTAAACCCAGTTGTTCCCGGGAATGCTTTGTAACTTCGTATCGGATCTGGACCGCACGTCGCAAGTCCAATTTCGAAGAACTTAAAAGATACTGACCGCCTAGTTGGACTTGACTATCACCACGAAAATCATGTCCAAACGATGCTCTGGGACGATTTCCTTGAGTCTGGAGTGAAGAGTGTGAGAAAATGAAGATTTTTAAGAAATTAAATAAAAATTTTATGAAATCTGGCACGTTTCACTTGCGCGTTATTTTTAAATGTTCTGACTGTTAGACTTCGACCCAAATTCACTCTCGGATCAGGATAGATGGCCCTTACATGTCATAGTACTTGTAGTTCTGATCGAGCTCCCTTAACCGTTGAACTGAAACTAGTCCGCCACGGTCGATCTGGAAACCCGACCGGACTGAAAACTTAGCTTGACCTACATCCAATATTAGAGAGCTTAAGTCCGACCGCATTTAGTAACAGGACCTTCAGAAGTACTCCGATGGATCGAAGCAGACCCGATTTGTTTATAACTTAAGTATACCTTGACTTTAAGTCTGTTTTCATCGTGTTTAGACTTATAAAAAGGCCTTAAACCCTCTCTCACAAATTCTATACGAATTTCAAACCCTACCCAAATCAAGAGAGAGAAAAGAGAGAGAAAGTGAGAGAGAAGTTGGTGATTCTTCCTGAGATTCTTCTCAGCTTTGCTACATGCCTAATCCACCTATCCGTATCACTTTTCCGGCGACTTCGGCTTCGTTCCTAGGTAAGAAAAATCAAACCCTAACCTGTTTTGAAGCTTAGAATAGTCTAAGTGATATTGTAGCTAACCTGTTTCATGCCTTAGGTAACCTATTCGCCGTTGACGAAGACATATCGTCTGAAGCACCTCTTATACGCGTTTTCTGGTTTAAGGTGCGGACTATATATGTTTAGGTTATGGTTTTCAAGACTTTCAATGTCAGTTAATGATTTATTACTGACGTGGATACTATTTCACATGTATAGAGTGTTGTCCGTTTCATTTTTTAGTTATACGTTAACTATGTTGAAAATACTGTATTCCTCGTATTTGTAGAAAATATTGTATACGTATAAAATTTGGATTTGTGCTTAACATAATTATTTTCCATGAATATATGCTTGTTACATGTGTGACAACTCCTTAGCGAAAGGACTTACCCTAAATCATGCCATGGCCAATATACGTTATATATGTTAAAACGTGTAGCCCATGTGTTGGTGAAAATGTTTAAATGAATACGGAACCCGGATTCATGCATGGCATGATTATCCATCATGGGTATATGCAAGTGGTATATGAGGCAACTCCCTAGTGAAAGGATTTGGCCAAATACATGTATAATTAACATACACAAGTATGATAAAGTATGTACTCTAAGTGTTTCTGAAAATGACTGAACGAGTATGGAATTTGCTTTCATGCTCGTCATGGCTAACTGTCATGGATATTTGATTGTTGTATAGGCGATAACCCTTTGACGAAAGGATTTGCCCTAATACGTATGCTAATGAATACACAATATGTATGATGTAATGTATAGACTAAGTGTATGTAAAAGTGTCTGAATGAGCTTGTAGTTAGTAAAAATGTGATTGTTAAGGTTGTTGAGATATGAATCTCAATCACAATACTTGAGTATATGATTTCCTCCATGCATTGTGTAACTTAGATTATTCGTATCAACTTTGTATATGATTTCCTCCATGAATTGATTAACTTAGTGAATCATGTTAAAGGTGTATGTGATTTCCTCCATGTGTTGTATTTACATTTAAGATATACTTCATGAATGTCCACATGATTGTAGGATATGACTCATATACCTGTTATGGAATTTGTATGTGAATGGGGCTGTGCTACAGTACAGGTAATCGGTAATCGTTCTGTAAATAGTGGTTGAGATTATTTTCGCCACACAGGATGAGTTTAGCGAATCTGAGTCGTGCTTGGGGTGTTCGGCAGTGGTTAGGCCACACGGAGTGCTTATGCATTCCATGTCGTTCAACTCAACGTGCGTTTGGCCTAGTTGGGCTTATCAACTAACCTGATTGACCGATGTATGTTCACCATGTTTGGTCACTACTGCTTGAACCTAAGGTACCAAACTTACCAGTAAAAAGCTCCTCTAACCTTGGTATCTCGATCCGCTAAGACTCATTAGCCGATTATGGTGGTATGGGACACTATATTCGTGTTGTCGGCCTACTCTGATTCGTGACGAGCCCTTTGTAGTGACCAGTGAGCACCTATACTCGTGAGCAGATTATGGTGGTATGGGACACTATATTCTTGCTGTCGGCCTACTTGATTGGTAACGAGCCATCTGTAGTGACCTCGAGTATATCCTGATAGTGCATAAGGGCGACGAGACTTGTTGCAGTATGTGGGATATAACTAGGCTTGTATTGATAAGGTGATAGGGGAGAGGTGGAACGATTACGCGCAACAGCCCTGGCAGCCCTTGCAAGACCTAGAACCATAACATCGTATGAGATTATCTTGGACTGACGACTCGAGAATGGATCACCATTTGGGTAATGATACAAGGGAGGTACCTTAGCTTCCCAATCCTATTGTATGAAAAAGACTAATAAGTACTTGATAATCATACTCATGACATCATACTGCATGTGCCATTGGCGTTAGTGTTAGAGCACAGTGGTAGTGATTCATGTCGCGATCGTTAGATGATGTCTATGAGGGAGTTTGTGGTGAGGGCATGCATCATTACCTCACATTATTCTTGCATTAACAAGAGTATCTAGGACATGTTTGATTGTACTACTTTATCATTACTGCTTAATTGGATTGATAACATGTTAACCTTTGCTGTATAGTTTCCACTGAGTTAGCTACTCACTCCCACGTTACGGGACGGTGCTTGCAACACCAACTAGTCCCTGCTTTAGTTTCAAATGATAGCTTTTCTTGCGAAGCAGAGCAAGACTTTATGATGATGAGGAGGATTTCTCCTATCGACAGCAATCAGGTGGGTCTAAGTAGACCGTGTTTTGATCGACAGAATTTCAGGGAAGTTGATTAGACACTATGACACTTGTCATTTTGCACTGTTGGAGCACTCATGTATATTCTTTTTATTCATTTTTGGAGTATACATGTATTTACTTAACCTGGTAACATGTTCTCACTCTGGAGACTTACCACAGTTTATATATGTTATATATACTATCACAGTCTTCCACTTGCATAATTTAACTGTCTTTGGAGTATGATATGCTGTTTTGGTATAATCTCACTCATGTTTAATGCACTCATACGAACAACATTCAATCATCATTATTAATGTTGCATAAGTGATGTTCTAGAACTCGGGAGTGGAGTTTATTCTCGACCCCCGATTTCTATGATGTTACAGCTAACTTAGAGTCCCGGGACAAACAGAAATTCTGCCGCTTCCACTAGGACCATGGTCATAATACAGACGATTGCGTGCACCTGAAAGAAGAGATCGAGTCCCTCATCCGAAAGGGGCATCTATGTCGGTACAATAAAAAAGAGAAGTCCACTCGGAGAGAGGAACGACCGCGAGAGTAGCCAAACAATCCCCTAGAAGAACCCGCTAAAATTCGTACCATCTTCGGGGGCTTAGATGGGGGAGGAGATTCGAATAGGGCTCAAAAAGCCCATTCCCGGAGATCCGAGCTGAAACACCACGTTCACATGGCAGAACGTCCCAGCAAGGAACTCCAAGTCACTCCGTGCAGCCTGACATTCACAGAAGATGAAGCATTCGTGATCCAGCATACGCACGATGACGTGCTAGTGATCATAATGACTATAGCAAATCACAAGGTTTATCGCATTCTAGTCGACACTGGAAGTTCGGCCGATGTAATGTACTTCGAGTCATTCGAAAAGATGAGAATTCCACGGTCACGACTCCAACTTGTGAAGACTCCCTTACACGGCTTTGTTGGAGAGAGAGTAATCTCTGAAGGAGCCATCTCCCTCCCAGTAATAGCGAGAGAAGGGCAGCATCAAGTCACACTTTTGGTGGACTTTTTGGTTGTCAATGTTTCATCTATCCACAATGTGATCCTAGGCCGACCCTCCCTCAACGTGATGAGAGCAATCGTCTCAACTTACCATTTGATGATGAAGTTTCTAACTAAAGGTGGGATCGATTATCTCCGAGGTGACCAACGCGGGGCCCGAAGGTGTTATGCGATAACAGTGAGGAAGGTAGCTGCCAAACAGGCACTCGTAGTGGATGTTTTGGATCCCCGAGGACTGACAGGGAGCTCGTCAGTCGAAGATCTAGAAAAGGTCCCCCTCGATGAATCAGACCCGAGCAAAACTGTTCAGCTCGGGTCATCATTGCATTTCAAGCAGAGGAACGAGTTATTGGCCTTCTTGAAGTAGCACCGAGACGTCTTCGCATGGTCACACGCAGATATGGCAGGGATCTCACCTGACGTGTTGGTTCATACGTTGAATGTGGACCCAGATCGTAAGCCAGTTAAGCAAAAAAGAAGGTCGTTCGATGTCGAACGATATGAAGCCATTACCGAGGAAGTCTCCGTCCTGCTCGAAGCGGGTTTCATAAAAGAAGTATATTATCCTGACTAGATAGCGAATGTTGTGCTCGTCAAGAAATCCAATGGGAAGTGGCGGGTCTGTGTAGACTACTCTTATCTGAATAAGGCGTGTCCTAAAGACAGCTTCCCATTCCCCCGGATTGATCAACTGGTGGACAGCACGACCGAACATGAGCTACTCTCATTTTTGGACGCCTACTCCGGGTACAACCAGATCACTATGTATCCCCCAGACAGGCAGAAGACTACCTTTATCACGGACAGAGGACTCAACTGTTACCGGGTCATGCCATTGGGCCTGAAAAACGCTGGGGCAACATATCAGAGGCTGGTGAATCAGATGTTCGCCAAACAGATTGGGCGCACCATGGAGGTGTACGTGGACGACATGCTGGTGAAAAGTACTAAAGCCTCCGACCACCTGTCTGACCTCGAAGAAATGTTCAACATCCTCCGAGAGTACCAGATGAAATTGAATCCCGCTAAGTGTGCATTCGGAGTTGAATCGGGGAAGTTTTTTGATTTTCAAGTTAGTCAGCGAGGTATCGAGACCAACCCGGATAAGATTAAGGCTCTCCTCGACTTGAACTCACCTCAGACCATTAAGAAAATACAGTGTCTCACTAGAAGAGTTATAACGCTCGGACGCTTTATATCAAGGGCTACAGATAAATGTCTTCCCTTATTCCAGCAACTAAAGGGCCACAAGAGGGCGGAGTGGACACCGGAATGTGAGCAAGCCTTCCAGCAGTTGAAGCCGTACTTTGGCTCATCGCCTCTCTTATCTAAACCTGAAGAAGGGGAGCCCTTGTTCCTCTACCTCGCAATTTCAACTTCAGCTGTCAGCTCGGCTCTGATCAGAGAAGTCAGAAGCAAGCAATACCCTGTGTACTATGTGAGCAAAGCCATGGTGCTAGCGGAAACGAGATATCAATCATTGGAAAAACTAGCGCCCTGCCTCGTCGTCTCGGCCAGAAGACTGCAGCCATACTTCCAGGCCCATTTCATAGTTGTGTTGACTGACTCTCCCCTGAGGCAGGTCCTCCAGAGACCAGAAGTTTCAGGTTGGATGACCAAATGGGCTGTTGAGCTCGGAGAATTTGACATTCAATTCCGTCCCAGGACAGCAATCAAGGGTCAAGCTGTAGCCGACTTCATTGTCGAGTTCACAACTCCGAGTGAGGAACAAATCAGTAAGGAAGTCAATATGACACCGCCCGTCCCAAGAAGCAGTGTCAGATCTGGGATGGATCCTTTATGTTAATAGGTCATCCAACGTTAAAGGAGCAGGAGCCGGTGTCATCCTGGTTGCGCCCGATTCAACGACAATCCAGTACGCGATCAGACTCTTATTCAAAGCTTCTAACAACGAGGCGGAATATGAAGCGTTGTTAGCCGGACTCAGGCTGGGAGCAAGCTTGGGTGTTCAAACTCTGCAAGTCCACTGCGATTCGCAGCTGGTGGTAAACCACATATCTTCGGAGTATGAAGCTAAAGAAGTCAGAATGATTACCTACCTCGAAGAGGCGAGGAAATTGATCGAGAAATTTTAAAGTTGCACCATCCGGCAGATCCCCAGAGCCGAGAACTCATGGGCCGATGCCTTAGCAAGACTCGCCTCGGCTTCCGAGGGAAAGATCCTTCGTTTTGTTCCCGTCTAATTCGTTGAGCACCCAAGCATTGGCCAGTCGGAGAAGGTCAATCCTTTCCAGTCCATTCCAAGTTGGATGGACCCTATTTTCAATTATCTGTCATCCGGTGAGATCCCCTCGGGCAAGTTAGAGGCAAGGCGACTTAAGGTCAGGGCGGCCTGGTACGTCATATTGGACGGAGTGTTGTATAAGAAGGAGCATTCCCAACTTTACCTTAGATGCCTCCGACTGGATGAGGCCGACTACATGATTCGAGAGATTCACGAGGGAATCTGCGGAAACCACTCCGACAGTCGAGCCCTGGCCATGAAGATACTCTGTCAAGGGTATTTTTGGTCAACCCTTAAGTAGGACTCAAAGGATTTTGATCGAAAGTGCGACAAGTGTCGGCGTTTTGCAGCCGTGCCGAGGCAACCGACGGAAGAAATGACTCCCATGAGTGGGTCGTGGCCGTTCGCCCAATGCGGGATCGACATCATCAGTCCTTTGCTTACAGGGAAGGGACAAGTCAAGTTTGTATAATTGTGGTCGACTACTTCACCAAGTGGGTCGAGGCCGAGCCTGTTGTGAAGATCACCGAGCAGAAAGTGATTGATTTTGTGTGGAAAAATATCATCTGTCGGTTCGGAATCCCACGAACCATCGTATCTGATAACGGCCGACAATTCGATAATGATAAGTTTCGTGACATTTGTCAAGGACTCGGCATCATCAATGCTTACTCATCGCCTCGGCACCCGCAATCAAATGGACAGGTGAAAGCGGTCAACAAGATCATCAAGTACCATCTCAAAATAAAGTTGGAAAAGGTGAAGGGTAACTGGGTCGAGGAGCTACCCTTCGTCCTCTAGGCTTATAGGACCACAGCCCAGACCTCAACGGGTGAAACCCTATTTTTGTTATCCTACGGCTCGGAGGCAATTGTGCCCATAGAAATCGGACTCCCTACGGTGCGAGTGAGGAACTTCGAAGAAAATCGAAACTCCGAGCATATCGCCGCTAATCTGGATTTGCTTGAAGAACTCAGAGATATTTTCAAGATCCGAGCGGCGGCTCGACATCAGCAGGTAGCACGTTTCTACAACTTAAAGGTCAAGATCAGGCGCTTCCGCCTAGGGGACGTAGTCCTCCGTCGGGTTTTCTAAAACACAGCCGAATCGGGAGCAAGAGCACCCGGACCCAACTGGGAAGGACCATATCGCGTGGTCAGATCTGCCAAACAGGGCTCGTATCACTTGGAAAACCTCGAAGACCGTCAGCTCCCTCATCCTTGGAACGCTGAGCACCTGAAGATCTATTACCTATGATGAACTAGCCTTTAAGGCTCATGATAAAATGTACGCCTCCGAGCGACTAGCCTTTAAGGCTCTTAATAAAAGTTCCAATTCTACTTCAAATGTCTACTCAATTGTCTTATCAATACGAGTCGAACTTAATGGTCCGATCCTTTAAGGGATCGAAAACTAATCCTACAAAGGTTCGACAAGGCATCCCCTTGAGGAAAAAAGCCTAATAATGACCCGACTCTCCAATGGAGTACTCGGCTCATCATATGACAGAATGAAAAGTCCTCGCCAGACAAGTGACGAGCCGAGTACCCTAAAAGATCAGATCCAACTAGGACTTGGGCCTAGGGGGCTCGGAGAACCAACTAAACAATGATGAAAGGGCCAGACCCGTAAAGAGGTCAACTCGCACAGAAAACGACAACGCAAGTCAACAGTGGACAAATACCAAGGAAATGTTTCTCATTCAGTAAATTTCTCTCAAAGGGACAAAAAATACATCAACAGTTTAAAAAAAAAGGTAAAACATGTCTTCACATGGGAGGACCTTGGGCGTCAAGGGCTTGATCCGAGCGGGCGACTTCGGCAGGGGCGTCTTCAGGGTCCTCGAGCAAAAGAGGATCAAGATCGAGGTCTGGGTATAAACCCATGACTACCTCGATACAAACATCGAAGCAGCGGTTGTAAAACGTCGTAGCTTTAGCATCCCTCTCCTTGAAGGTCTTAAAATCTTCAATCGCGGCGGCAACTGTCGCTGCCAGAGAAGCCTCATCTTTGACCCACTGAGCCTCCACAGCCTGAGTGATGGCTCGGGTCCACTCTTCAGCCACCTCAACTTTGGTGCGTTTCAAGGCCTCACCCAGCCGAGTGGTCTCCACGGCTAAGGAATCTCCGTGGGCTCTGGTGCGAGTCAGCTCGGCGATCACTGCGTCACCACTGGCTTTGAGGTTATTCACTTTCTCCTACAACAGCAGCTCCCTGGTCTCCAAGTTGACCACAACCCCCTGCAGCCGACTTCCTCTGGCCTTCTCGTCCGAAAGCTACCGGCGCAGCTCAATCTGCTCTGACTTCGAGAGGGCAGACTCATCTCGTAAAGCCGTCATCTCGGCCTTGAGAGCCTCAAGCTCCATCTCCCTCCTTTAATGCTCCCGTGCTCTCTCCTGAATCGAAAGCAACACCGGGACAGCCTGAATAGGAAACGAGAATCAGGATCTAAGAAAACATATACAATGATGATACGGAGGAAAGAGAGAATCCTCTCGGAGACATACTATGTAGCATACGGCAGCTAAGTCGTTCAAAAAGGAGTTATCCGACCTGCCGAGGTTTCGAGCTATGTCCTCCTCGGGGGTATGCTTGGCAGCCCACAGAGCCAAGCAGGCCATATGGTAGCCTGGCTCGAACCTCACACCGCTCGTCCCCGCCTTGGGGGAGACCACAGCCTCCTCAGCCCCTACCCTACTACCGGCCGATTTTTAGCCCTCGGCGCAGAAATCTCCCCCAACCTCAGGAGGGAAAAGCATGTTGTCGGCCATTTTAATGGCCTCCTCCTATTCGGAGGAAGAAGGGATAGCAATAGGGGGCTCGGGGACTGCAGTAAGAGCCTCCACGGCGAGGGGAACGGCGATGGAAGGAGCAGGGCTCGGAACTGCTGTTGCGTGAGAGGGAATAGAGCTCTGAACGACGGGGGTGTCGGTTAGGGTCGTTCGGGCCAGCACCGGAAGCGGAGCCACTGGAGGAGTCATAACCGCGATAGGGCACGAAGAAGTCAGCACTGTACCCGGCGTCTGTGGGTGAGTAAGCGCCGCAAGAGTCGGGTCGGCGAGCCTCGGAGCCGGGGCTGAAGAGATCGATGCGGCAGCAGATCCTCCCTTGCGAGGAGAGACCTTCTTCCTAGTGATCTTCACCCGGGGGGCTTCCTTCAACAACTCCGTCGCTGTCGGAGCCACCTTCCTCTTCCGAGCTCCAAACGCCTCGGTCATGCCTGCGAAATAAATGACTATGTCAGCGACTAAGTAGGCAAAACTGAGATCGTCAGAAAGATTGGGATAACTTACTGAAGAACGTAGACAAGGGTTGTGTCTTGCAAAGCCCAGACCGATAAAGATTGTCCGCTGTTATCAAGTCCGTCCAGGAGCGAAGCGTCTCCGATCGCGCTCTAGCCTTCGCGATGCGATTCTTCTGAGCTGGGTCAAGGAGGGGCAGCCCCTTCGAGAAAGCTGTAAAAGGAAAAGGAGAAGTTTTACTTCAATTAAAACAAAAGAAAACAAAGGCAGCGGCACAGATATTGGTTAAAGTTTGACCTGGTTTTGTGAAATGGGTGGGAACCCGTGTTGTTAAAGTTTCGAGCTCCGCTGTCGGCACCTCTCATTCACCTACCGCCCAGAACCACTTATTTTTTCAGTCTTTATTGGAGGACGACAAGTTCATCACCAGTCCCGACCCCTTGGTGCCTCGGGTCACAAAGTAGTACCATGGGTCGTTGCTGTCTTGCTTGACCAGGTACAGACTCATCAACTCTTTCGGGGTCAGCTCAAGCTTCCTCACTTGTCGCCAGATAATAAAGGCGGAGATCAGCACCCTCCAGGCGTTGGAAGCGAATTGCCCGGGAGCCAGCCCGAGGTAGGCCGCAACCTCCCTGATGAAGGGGTGAAGTGGGAGCCGAAGCCCGCACTGCAGCGCACAGAGGAAGATAGCAACTTTCCCCTCGGCAGGAGCACCAACCACGTCCATAGGCCCAGGGGCCCTTATCCGGACGGAGTTCGGAATTTGAAACTCCTAATGGATCCATTCTATCTGAGATTCCGATAAAACGGAACCTCCCGGGACAACCTCCGCGATGCGTCCACTCACTGGCATTTCAACGGCCTCAGCAGTGCTGGATTGGCGAGCTCGGGTGGCATTCTTCTTGCTGGGCTGCTTTGCCTTAGCACACATCGTCTTCTATCTCCGAGGCGAGGGATATAGGGGTGTGGTTTCAAAGGGGCCTTCGGAAGCTCCACTTCACCTTCCGAACTCCCCGGATCGGAGTCCTCAGCGTATTCGCGCACCATTTCGAGGTCGAAAGACATTATGAAAGGGAAGGACGTGGATCAGCAAAAGGGACTCACCGGACGACTACCGGAATCGCCTCCTACCGGAAAAGAGAGATCGATCGGAATTGCCCGCCGAAAACTTCGAATTCGGACGGAATCACCTCGTCGAAAATCGCCTTCTCCAGTACGCTCTTCTAGTTCACAATGCAAAGTAACAGACGAAAATTTGGGATCCCTTATATAGGCTACGAGGGGCCTCTGCATTAATGGCAAGCCATAATGGCCGCAGCCGAATCGGCACGAGCCGATCTTCAAGTACACGTGGCCACAACTCGTTGGGGGAAAACTCAACTGGCGGTACGGCTCTGACATCGAGCAGCGTGCTGCGATATGTGAAGCGACGCCCGAGCAGTGGGAGCTTTCATGTGCACGCCTCCTCAGACCTACGTGGCAGCCTATCATTGGCCAGAAGGAGATTCAAAATCGTAACCGTCGCCACGCGTCGACCAAAGTGACTCGCACGCGCGTAATCTTGGAATGTGATGCTTTGAATTCGAATTCCATCATCAATGCACTATAGGCTGGAGATCTCTCGCATGGGTACTCTCCAAGTCTGCAAGCAGACTCGAAGAGTAGGGGGCTTCTGTTATGGAGAGATCTGAGCCCATGATAAAACATCCATCCGAACGTTAGTCCAGGCCGACTCACTGCCATGACACCCAAGGCACTCCCGGTCCAACTAGGTTCGAGCATCACGCGACAATAACAAGCAGGAGGCACGACCCGTCCGAGTCGACCGACTCAGCTACGGTACAGCTCGGAACGGTTTTCACACTCCGATCGGATGACTTATAATCAGCTAGCTGTAACAATGGATCCGACCTGACGTTTGGGTCAGGTACCGCTCGACTTAGAAGCCGCATCCTTTGTTCCATGGTCAGATGAGCCGAGCCAAGTAGGCTTGTGATGGCATACGCCATATGCGGAAGTTGTCATTACTAGTCGTGACCGATAACTTCGCTCGCAGATACGCACTATTTACCTGATATGCTGCGTGATCAGTAGATTACGGGCAGTATCTCCATGATCCGAGAATCCCCTAGATCGTGCGGAGATTATCGGATCCAAGCCATTCTACAGACAAGTATAAATAGCACACGACACCATGTCTACAGGTACGTAATAGCAAGTGTTCTCTCCTCTACTCTCTATTTAGACCCCGATTTTCTTGTTTTAATTTAGGCATCGGAGGGTCCCCCGGCTTAGCCAGGGTCACCTTTACCTATTCTTTTGGTGCAGGTTATAGGGGTAATACATTGAGACAAAGACGACGTAGGGGGAGAGCCAACCAGATTTTGACATTAACACTTTCCATGGTGTGGTCCACCTAGGATTTGGATGTTGCTATTTTTGGGCTCATGTTCTAAAATGGGACGGGTATATGGATGGACGGAGTGGATAAAACATATACATCAAGCTCATGGAGCTTTTTCAATAGTACACAGTAGGAGGTCCGTGCTGTGTGGTCCACTGCGCAATTCGAATGTCCTTGTATGAATGAATGGGGTAGCACGTGACTCTGCACAAGTTCTCTTCTAACTTGCGATCGAAACCGTTGATCTGGTGAAACTGATGGTAGGTAACGTGCGCCTCGAAAATCTCCGAGTCTCGACTGACACAGCGCCCCTGATATTGGTGCTTTCTTCTTTTAAGACATGCTGTACTTGTTTTCTTTATTTGTAAGACATCGAAGGGATGAAATCATCGGATCCCTAAATCATTACTGTTTAGATTTTTCTAGGTCGTCCTTTATCAACGGTGCGCGCCACCTGACCAATGGTTTAGATCAGTGAAAAATAATCCCACTCCCACACCCACACGCATGGAATCCTGTTCGTCATAAAGGGTTTATTTACAACTGGCCGTGCAGATGCTTACTCCGAGGCGATGACTTGATGCTTGGCTTGGAATCTTAAAATGAGTTAATAAAATAGATAGACGGCATGGATAAGACTAGAGCAGGGCATCGCACGACTCGACTCCCATAATTAGACGGGTACGGGCTCGACTCGACTTAACAAAGCGGGTGATTTAGTCCGATAGACTAAATTTGAATTTAAACTGAGTTGAGTACTAATTATACAGTAATTTAACCTGACTTAATCCGAACTACAATTCAATTAAAGTCAACTCAGATTTATGTGCGTATATGTATATAAAATTTAAGTGTATATATATAAATTTTAAGTATCTTTAACTTTATATTTTCCACCCGACTATGGACACATTAAACTCTATTCCTTTCTCCCTTGGTCATCCTCCTCTTTGAAACTTGGCAACTACCCACCATCATCACTAGCCTCCTCCTCCATTCTCTCCTCTCCACTCTCTCTCTCTTGCTCCTATTCCAAGCCCAACAGCCACCCCACTAGCATTACCCTCCTCTCTCTATCATTTATAGAAATAACTCAATACTAACTTGGATCGACATAGTACTCTTGACCATGTTAAACTCACTCCAAATTAGTCCAGGACCGACCCAAACTTAGATCAGATCAAGTATACTGGACTCAATACCAATCGAGCTGAGTCGAGTACAAGTCAAACCTATTTCAAAACCAAATGGAGTCGTATGAATTCTAACTCAGTATTACTAGACCCGATGCCCAACTATAGATAAGACACATTCATCGATCATAGCCGGCATGTAAGACATACATCACGGTGGCCCACAAAGTTCCGTTGCCTGTTGAGTTAGGGCCTGTTTTGGAGTGTGGTTTTGGAACCACCTGGATTGGTAATCCTCTCGGTGTGTTTGACACCTTGAAGTATAAATCAACTTTAATTCAAAAATACCTATACATGGGATATTTACGGAGGTTTGAATTTAATTACTAAATTAACTTTAATATCTCCAATTAGTGAGATATATAATTTTTGACATTATGGTTGTGATAAGCCCACTAAAATATATGCTTTAGCTAAAAATGATGAAATTTCAAGCCTCGGATGGACTGCAAGCACAAGATCATGTTTGAGTGACTAACAAACGATTTTTAATCGTTGATTAACATGGACAATGTTTGGACGGTGCTGAATAATATTTGGACGGTGCTGATCTACATGAACACTGTTTGGATGGTGCTGATCATCATTAGTGGGTCATGTGTCTAGTAAAATGATAGTGTACATACATTTATACCCGCAACTATTGAAATCATTTTAAGTGTAATCCAAGCTCTCACCGTGGATTACAAACCCCTTAGAGAGGGGATTGGGAACCCTTGGATTAAAAATCTCCAATTACTTTATGCTGCCAAACAACAAGGGAGTTTCAAACCCCTCTAATCCCCTCCAAAATCCAAGGTGCCAAACGATCCCTTACCGTCCGCAGTCTGCGTCTGGTGCGTCTACTGTTGTACCATGATTTGTTGCGTTGATTAAAGTGCCTCAAGACACGGGTACAGTGGCCATGTGCTTGTGGATGGACCAGTGTCGGTCGATCATATGCCTATACTAGTAGAGATCGTTTTCCTTTGTCGTCACTTAGCATCAAGCGTGTGTAGCAGCCTCCTGGGCCATATGCTGGTGGTTTTTTACAATGATCGGAACCGTCCATATTGTGTCATCTGTCCTGTGCAGGCTACTGTAAATAACGTTATTGTATCATTTTACATAAATTTATAACAGTGAAAAGATAACTTTTAATTGCTTCCGTTCTGAATCAAAGGTCAATATCATCATTAAAAAAATTTGTGTACAAAATAGCTTATTACGGTATTTCATGGAATATAGACGGTTCAAATCATCAGAGCATCTTAGTTTACGGGCCCAACGGGCAAAGACACTGGCGTTTATCCTTAGTCGCGACTGAGGCAAAGAAGAACTAGTGCGAGTACGTAGTTTCTCAATTAAAAAAGGATCGGAAAAAGTCCCGAATGAACTCGGAATGCGTACTGAGTTACTACTGAGCTCTTATAGTAAACACGGTTGGGCCCACCTTGAATGTGTGTGGTCTATCCACGCCGTCCATACATTTTTCATCTAATTTAAGGAGTTGAGTCCAAAATTGAAGCGTATCCAAAGATCAAGTGAATCATACTAAAGGAAACAGTGGGGATAATGATTTCCACCGTTGAAACATTTCTAGGCCCTACAGTGATGTTTGTTTGTCGTATAAACGATTCATAAGATCATACAGATATGAATTAAGAGAAAAAATAAATATAAGCTTGATCCGAAACTTCCGTGGCATCTAAGAATTTTTCAACAGAAGACATTGAATTCAACTTTTTCCTGTGGTGTGGTCCATTTGAACATTGTAATTCTTCATTTTTGGTCTCAAGCCCTAAAATTAGCTGGTAAAATAGATGGACGGAGTGGAAAAAATACATAAATTATGGTGGACCTCACAGAGTTTACTCAGTACGCTGAGCGTAGTGAGTTACTCAGTACGCAATCCGCTTCCATCGCGATTGAGTATCTCCAACCTGGCGTCATCACGTAGGCCCACATCAGATGTTCCTCCCAAGGCTTGTGGCAACGTGGCTCATTGATGGATGATACAGATGGCCCATTCCACTAGATATAACTGCAACTCAACCCACAATCCCATGGTCACCAACGAAATCAGTGAACGGTCACCATTCAACACAAAAGATTAACGCGACTAAGATAGTCCAAAAATGCGTGTTCTGTATGCTTACGCATCAAATGAAAAGAAAACGTTTGGACGGTTCGATCATGGGAACATGCAGGGTCGTGGGCCCACATAAATGTGCAAGCGCGAAAAACCTCATGCGCGACGCCGGCCAGAGCTCCTCCTCTGTTTTTACAGCGCGGGAACGCCGTGAAGTGCGGTGGTAAAACCCCCGTGTCTCGCGCAGCTAGTGGTGGCATGGCGTCATCCGTGACGAGGCACCTTCTCTCCAACGGGTTTATTTGATACTCTAGCATCGCGTGACGCTTGATACATATGCACTAGTTAATTGTACACGTGGCATATTTATTTCAAACTAAACCATCTAAATTGTAGAAAATGATGTACAAATAACAGTCCAAATATAAGATTATATTTTATTTGCTGATTGTGGTCACTTATTTATTGAAATAAGGACGTTGAATATTTTTCATTTGAACTCTTTAATAAAATATCCACCAATTGGATAATCAGATCATAAAAAATAGTAATATTTTCTTCTGATAATCCTAAATTGAGACTCATATTTTGGACAGTTTTAATTTGAATTACTTTTCGTTTACGCATGCAATTTCTAAATAATATGTAAAATGCATGCGAATCATTCACAACAACTCCTCCAGTGTATCAAAGTTTTTCAGGAGAAATTGACGACTGCTAATGCAACCTTTTACCCATCGTCTTTTGTACGCGCTCTCAAAATTTATTTTTCCAAGCTAGGCCATTTTATACGGACATATTACTTGCAGACGAAAATACCCTTCTATTCATGTTGCACCTAAAACCTATAGCTACGGTTATAATCCGCATCTAAATGTTTCCACGTTGAATTTTAGGGTCAAATGGCTACTGTTATAATCCGTAGCCGTACATTTCTCGGTGCCACTAAATGCAAGGTTATTTTCGTATGCAAATAATATCTCCGTACATAATTATTTACTCTGGGAGCGTCTAGAAAAGACAGTGGGTAAAAGGTGTGTTCCCCCACTTGAACTTCTCTTTTTTGAATTCAAACATAAGCCCTCTGTCCCAACGAAATTGACGCGGATCCGGTGCTGACGCGCACGCCAACCCTGCAGTGGCATGGCGATGTATTAGGCGCTGTGGGGCCCACTGGGATGTATGTACTTTATATCCATCCCGTCCATCCATTTTTCCAGATCGTTTTAAGGCATGAATCCAAAAATGAAGCAGATCCAAAGCTTTAGTTGACCATACCACAGAAGGCAGTGATGATTGACCGCCCACCGTTAAAAACATCCTGGGCTTATTTGTGCTTTCCCCTCATCCAGCTCTGTGTAACCTTCTTAACAGGTTGGATGGAAATTAAACATTACGGTGGGCCTTTGGAAGGTATCAATGGTGGGTATAATTATTACCCCGGTTTCCCTTTGTGTGGTCCACTTGTGCTTAAGATCTGCTTATTTTTTAGTTAATAACATAAAATAATTTGAAAAAATAAATGAAAATCATGGATATAAAACAAATACATCAACGACCAACGCATCAAAACACTACCTAGTCCGTCTTCTTCCATGCCCTTGCTTCGTATGACGCTTGATACACAAGCACTCAATATTTTACACCAATGAAAAGAATCAGATCATAATACCCAAGCAGTCAAATATTTTACACGAATGAAAAGAATAAGATCATAACGCGACTAAATTGTTGAACCTACTGTCGGTGAGTAACAGATTCAACCTATGATTTGTATACTCTTGCTTTTTAAAACATAATCTTTGAATGACTTTTACTTTAGAGCTTTTTTCTTTATAAACCCCACCTTAGGTATACATCTGCGTACTAATTCTATTATTTTGTACAATGGTTACTTTTTTTTTCTTTTTTTTTCTTTTTTGGTTAGCTTGTTAGTACACACCCATGACAGTACACACACTCCATCGTAGCCACCCCTGCTAGGGATCGTTACCAAGACTTCATGTCAGTACACACCCATGTCAGTTCATACCATGGTTCCTTCTTTTGCTAACAACCTCTTCTACCTCTACATCATTTTTGTTTTAATTTTTATTTTTATTTTTATTTTTATTAACTTTTTAAATTTTTTTCTTTTTATGCAACTCAGAGAAGGGAACAGAGTGGGTGCGCCCTGGCATCAACGAAGATGGTTTGATCCTTACCGTGGAGCCCACTTTGATTCATGGGTTTTATGTACCTTCTTTTGTGATTAGTTTATAATGAATTGTTCTACCTATGCGTTTAAAAAAAAAAAAAAAAATGTAGTAACTTTTTTGTTAATTTCTCATGCATCTCATAGCAAGGGAACATATTAGGAATGGCCCCAGGTTCACTCAAGATATTATAGCCCTTACTATGGGCCCCCATCCATTCATTTTCCCATGCCATTTTAGGGCACAAGACCAAAGGAGGAGCATATCTAAGTCTTAGGTGGACCATGTCATGGGAAATAATGGTGATTGATAATTTGTAACTTATAATCGGCTATAAAAGTTTAAAATGAAGCTGATATTTGTTTTTCCCTTCATCCAAGGTCTTGTGAACTTATAAACAAGTTGGATAGCAAATAAACATTATAGAAACATAATGGTAGGCCATAAGAAGTTTTTAATGGTGGAATGTTCAATCACCACTGTTTCTTATAGTATTGTTCACATACAATTTAAATTTCCTTTATTTTTAAATACGTAGCCTAAAATGATACAACAAAATAGATGGACAACATGGATATAAAACAACAACATCAAAGTGAGCCCTATGATAAGAGGTGTATTGCCTTGGGTTCCTTCTTACGGGTGGTTGCTCCACCTGCTTCTGTACTTCTTCTGTCTGCGCATCTATCTCTGCTTGAATATCATATGTGTCAACCTGGATGTCTAGAACAACCTTTCAGGTTCCCCTTGCTCCTCTAGATCATTCTTGCGGAATAGGGGGTTTTCATCAAACCTGACGTCACAGCTGGTAATGACCTTTCGTGTGACCTTGTCGAATAACCTGTAACCTTTCACACCAATACCATAGCCAACAAAGATATACTTTTTGGCTATATGGTCTAGCTTATCTCTCTCAACTGATTATACATGAGAGTAAACCTCACAATTAAATATGTGCAAATATGAGTAGTCCAGCTTATGACCGCTCCATACTTCCTCTAGAATTTTACATTCAATTGTCATAGATGAGGATCGGTTTACCAAGTAGCAAGTTGTGTTAACGACCTCAGTTTATAAGTCACTGCCCAATCAACATTACTTAATATGCATCAGGCCCTCTCTAAGAGACTCTAATTCATCCACTCAATCACACCGTTTTGTTCGAGCTTTTAGATCACTGTGTTATGTCTAATAATCCCTTTATCCTTACAATATTCATTAAATTCAATAAAAGTAAATTCTCCACCATTGTTAGTCCTTAAAACCTTTATTTTTCACTCTAACTGCTTTTTCATCATTGTCTTCCATTATTTGAATATGCTGAAAACTTTAGATTTACATTTCATGAAGTAAACTCAAACTTTCATGAAGTAGTCGTCAATGAATGAAATAAACCACGACAACTCTCTAATGAAAACTTTTGACGAAGGTCCCCCATATGTCAGAGTACACATAATCAAGCACTCCCTTATATATATATATTTTAAAATTAAAGATAATCTAGATTGTTTACTATATATGTAATGCTTGCATATATCTAAATCAGAAATCTTAAAATCTGGAATCAAACAACGATCAGATAATACCTTCATGCCCCGCTCACTCATGTAGCTCAAATGTAAATGCCACATACGTACAGACGTGGAATCTACAATAGCTATTGTCGCTCCACCTGCTGAAGTGCTTCCCATCAACCTGTAAACGTTTTCGTGCCTTTGCGCTCTGATAACCACGAGTGCCTCTTTTGAAACTTTAAGGACACCATTAAGACCAGTGAACTTATACCCTATACACTCGAGTGCACCGAGAGAAATCAAACTTTTTTTCATAATTAGGAACGCGTCTGACATCAGTCAAGGTACGCTCCATCCCATCAAACATCTTGATGCTCACTGTACTAATAGCTACAACATTACAAGCATTGTCATTACCCATAAAGACCTGTCCACCATCACATTCTTTGTAACTGGCGAACCAATTCTGATGAGGAGTCATGTGATATGTCACTCTTGTATTAAGGATCCAGTCATCTCTATGATTGTCGTGCAAGTGTCCGATCATGGACACAAACAGAACATCACCTCCACTTGTCTCTTCATCAGATGTGACAATATTAGCCTCCCTGGAAGAAGCCTCTGATTTTTCTTCCTTTACTTTAGAATTAGTACAATCATTTTTCATGTGTTCAACTCTCATAGTTCTAGCACTTTAGTTTTCCTTTGCCTTTGCCATTGTATTTAGATCTAGGTCTTAAAGATCGTGTACCTCAATTAGTATTCTTATCTCTCATAATCAGCGTGTCGGAAGATGTCCACATGCCATCATTTAGCTTTCTCATGGCCGTCCCTTGAAGGGCTGAGATAATGGTGTCAACACTCAAGGTTTTATTTACAGTGCACATTGAGTTTCTGAATGACTCATATAACGCCGGAAGAGAATCTAACAACTTACATGCTTGTTCCCCATCTCTGATCACTTCCTCCATATCCAACAATTTATAAACTAATTTATTAAAGTTGTTAATGTGGGCCTTCAAGTCTCCACCCTCTGTCATCTTTAAGGCATACTACTGTAGCTTTAAGTGTAGGCGATTTTCAGAGAATTTTTTCGCATAGATATCCTTTAACTTCACCTATAAATAAGCCGCAATTTTCTCTCTCAAAACATATAGAGAACCTCATCCATGAGACATAAATGGATGGAAGGTAAAACATTCATATGAAGAGTATTCCAATCTTCATCATTCACAGTTGATTTTCGTTCCTCAAGAGCCTTAGCTTCGCTTTGCATAGTTAATAGACTAATCATCTTAATCTTCCATAACTCAAAATTATTTTTGCATGAGCCTTCTTAATATCAAACTTAGCATTTTCCATTGATGTTAATCCTGTAGATTCAGATATGTGCCCCCCCAACGATTGCTCTGACACCACTTGTTGGGGATTGGGCCGTGAAATCATATAGAGATGGATCTAGGATAACAATCTAAGAGCACCAAGCAAACACAAAAGAACACAAAGATTTAACATAGAAAACCCTTTTGGGAAAAACTCATGGTAGAAAACGACAGAAATCCGCTATGAAAGCATAAATTACAAAGAGAAAAGACTTACTCAATTCAAACAACCTCGAATCTCACCGTTTTTACACCCTTTGAAACCCTAAAACCCCATTTAGAAACCCTTTGAAATACTTTAGAAAGCCTTAACATGTTTTAGAATGGTCCTAGGAACTCTTTTTTATAGTTTAGGAAACCCCACTTTCGCACCCACTTGAAATAGTCTGAAAACCACGTCAAATTTATGCAGTCTGCGTAACCTTCGACTAATTGAAGCAGGGCTTGGGCTAGTTGGAGGGTACCTTCGACTGGTTGAACATGTCCTTCGATTGGTCGAAGATCTCAGAAATTCCATAGTACATTATTGCTAGACTTTGAGCCGAACTTTCTTTGGGCTAGTTGAACTTTTCATATTTAAGACATTTATTAATCAACATTTTGAACTTTGTTTTTCAAAATCACAAATTTTTTAACTTCTTAAATTTCTTTTTCAAAATATTAGTTTTTTGTCAAAATCTCAAAATTTTTAATCTCATTTTTTCTTCAAAATTCTTATTTTCTTCGAACTTCTTCATTTTCCCTTTCAAAATGTTTTTTATTTCCAAACTTCTTAAATTTTTTTCCAAATTATTTTTTTTTCAAAATCTAATTTTGTTTATAAAACTTTTTAATTTTTTCAAAATACAAAATCTCTCTAAATTTCAAAATTTTATATATTTTTTTTCCAAATTTATCAATCTATGCAAACTTCTCATGTTTTTTTAAGATGTTAATTTTCATTTTCAAATTGTTAATATTTTGTCAAAATCTCAAATTTTCTCTACCAGCGTCATTTTCTTTTTCAAATTTGCAATTTTTTTTACACTTTTCATTTTTCTTTTTAAAAATGTCAATTTTTTTTACAAATTCTCAATTTTTTAATCTCATGTTTTTCCAAATTCTATTTTTTTCAAACTTTTCAAATTTTTTTTTTTTCGAAATCACAATTTTTTTTTTTTTACAATCTCATTTTTTTAATTATAAACTTTTCAATTTTTTTCAAAATACAAAATCTCATTTTTTTCCAATATCTATTTTTTTTTCAAAGTGCAATATTTTTATTTAAAATGTCATTTTTTCAACATCTCAATTTTTTTTAATATCAAATCATTTTAAATTCTTAATTTTTCACAAACATTGTTATTTTTAAAAAACTTTTGAACTTTGTTTTTCAAAATCACAATTTTTTAAACATCTCAATTTTTTGTTTCAAAATGTAATTTTTTTAATCAAAATCTCAAAATTTTTAATCTCATTTTTTCTTTGAAATTTCTATTTTCTTCGAACTTCGCAATTTTCTTTTTCAAAATATTTTTTTCCCAAACTTCTCCTTTTTTTTTTCAAATTCTATTTTTTTTTTCTAAATCTAATATTTGTTTTCAAACTTTTCAAATTTTTTCAGAATACAAAATCTGTCCACTTCCAATTTCTTTTTTTTTCCAAATTTATTAATCTGTTTGAACTTCTCAATTTTCTCATAATGCCCTTTTTTTTTTCAAAATCAATTTTTTTCAACTTATGATTTTTTTTTCAAAGAGCCAGTTTTTTTTTTTTTTTTCAAATGTCAAGTTTTTTCAATATTTCGATTATTTTTAAATATCTATTCTTTTCAAAATCTCATATTTTCTCAAACATTGTTATTATTATTTTTCAAAATTACCAACTTTATTAAAACTTCTTTTTTTTTTTTTTGAAAACGTCAAATTTTTTTTTCAAAATCCCGATGTTTATTGAATCAAAATTCTTTTCAAAATCTCAATTTTTCTCAAACATTGTAAATTTTTCTTAAACTTCTCAACATTTTATTTAAGAATCATAATATTTTTTTTACTCCCTGAATTTTTTTCTTCATTATGTTAGTTTTTTGTCAAAATTTTGATTTATTTGTAGTCTCAATTTTCTTTAAATTTATTTTCTGTTTAAATTTTGCATTTTTAAAAAATCTTATCTTTTTTTTTTTCAAAAACTACAACTTGGGGGAATTTTCATGTGATATTGCTAAGCATTCACAAACTAGTTCTCATGCAAAAATAAACATAAATTCCACTCAATTTTACAAAAAAAATCATATTGAAGTTAGGGTAAAAAGTTGCTAATTCTATTAAAACTCACTTTTTTGTTTTAAATAACTACAATTTTACATCAAAATCTAAAAAAATAAAATTAATAATATTAAGGTTTGGGCAAAAGTTAGAAATTTGGCAAGATTTGTGATGGACCCTCACAGGTCGCAAATTGATGAAAATGTCATCGTTAAACATTGAATGTAGAAAGTTGGGGTGAATTTTTCCGACAGGCTAGGTTCATCGAAAATTTTAATTTTACGTCGAAAAAATTGCAATGGAATTTGTCCATCACAAGAGATTTTGGTCTATTGTAAAAATCCTACCCAAAATTTTGTTAGAGCAGCAGTTCATTATGTATCAACGGACATTTTTATTACTTTTATGACGAATATGGTCTGTCATAAAAAAATTTAATGAGTAGGATCCACTGTTGAACTAAGATTTTTTATTTTTTTTATTTTTTACGACAGATGATGTCCATTGTAAAACCAAGCATTTTTGTGGCGTTATTTCACTATTTTGACGTAATGTTTTTCTAGGATAACCCTTATTTATTTAAATATTGTACAGACCAAATCATTAAGAGATGTGTTCCAAACAATGAAGAATCTAGTGTCCTCCTTTTGTGACTCATGAGCTTGTTGACGTCATTTTTTTTGGCAAAAAAACCACACTTAAGATTCTTCAATATGGTTTTTACTGGGTGACTGTATTCAAAGATACCCATGAGTTTTGTAAAGCATGTGAGTGATGTTAGAAAAATGAGAAGAATGTCCCAAAGAAACATGATGTCTGACAATCTAATTCTAATTGTATTTTTTTTTTAATTGCTAGAGTATTGATTTTATGGGTCATTTTCCTCCATCTTTTGGACATTTTTACATTTTTCTAGTTTAAATTATGTTTCAAAAAATAATTCTATTGTTCTTAAAAGAAAATATTGTCGAAATTTAGAATGCCAAGATCCATAATCAGTGATGGTGGTTCACACTTTTATAATAGTTCATTTGAGACTTAATAGAGAGATGACATTACACACAAAGTAGCTACACCCTATCATTTACAAACAACTAGCCAAGTTGAAGTTTCCAATAGGGAGATCAAACAGATTTTAGAGAAATTCGTGAATCCAAAATCTAAGGATTAGTCTTCGAGACTTAACTGACGCGTTGTGGGCTTATAGGAGTACATTCAAAACCCTTATTAGAATGTTGCCCTATGGACTTGTCTTTGGAAAAACTTGTCACCTACTAGTGGAATTGAGATATAAGGCATACTAGGCTATAAAGAAGTTTAAATTTGATATTAATAAGCCTAGCACGCTGCGTAAACTCGAGCTTATGGAGTTAAAAGAAATTAGGAAAGACACATATAATAATGCGAGAATATACAAGGAGATAATGAAAGTGTTCTATGACAAAAACATTTTTTAAAATTTGTTTGAGCCAAATCAAAAAGTCTTATATAATTTTTGTCTTCATCTCTTTCCCGAAAATTGCGATCCAAGTGGACTGCCCTTTTCATAGTGAATAATGTTTATCTTTATGGGGCCATGGAAGTTATGAATCCTAAAAATAGTAATGTGTTTAAGATAAATGGACAGAAATTAAAACCGTTTATGATAAAATTTTCTTTAAAGGATATGTCCATACCTCTGAAAGATCCTATGTATCAGGATTGATCTCCTAATATAACGGAGATAATTTCCATTGCTTTCTTAGGATTTAGTTTTCTTTGGTAGAATGGAATGCTTTATTTTTAGTTTTTAGTTGCAGAAACACTAATCTTTGAAGTTTTCTCTCATACATGTCATCCTTTTGGTACAGGTTTTCATCCACTCCTCTTTATTTTGTTACTCTCATATTATTTATATTGCATATATTTACTACATTGATGATAATGTATAATTTAGGTTTGGGGGTAGGGTTTCCACTGAAAAAAAAAAAATTCTTAATCTTCAAATTGTAAAAATTTTGAGTTGTTGACTTTTTGCGATCTTTCAATGATTTTTTTTTTTTTTTTTGAAGAATATTTTTGTAATCTTGGTTGTTTTTAAAGATAATTTAAGAGCTAAAATAATAAGATTTTACTATTAAGTTCCATTTGATAATTTTTAATTAGAAAGTTTGAATATTGTTTGAGTCATGAATACAACATGTCACTGTAGACACTTAAAAATCAGCGCCCACGCTGATTTGTATTATATGATTTTTGGTGGTGGGGGTAATTAGGCTGATTTGTGGATGTTGGAGTCGCCACTGGCCGAATAATCTCAAAATTCCGCAGTCAGCTAGAACCGTAAAATATGTAAGGTTGGAGAAATTCAAAGACTCTCCTACCTTAGATTGACTCCTGGTCTGCAATCCGGGATTCCAGGTAAGGGACCTCGATTACAGAGATGGAAGGTATTAGGCACCCTCTCTGCGCGTACAAACGTACGGTCTCTACTTTATGTGGTAAAATAATGTCAAAGGATGAATGGTATGGTCGAGATAGGACTAGGCACACATGTGGATTTCTGATGCGGCAAGATTCGAGATTTCGACAAGCCACAGAGTATACGTCCAACGGCGTGTCTAAAAGACGGATGTAATGATGCTTATGCAAAGAGATAATAAAAATAGACTAGATCACTAGGAATTTCTGATGTGACAGGATCCAATGTACGGCAAGTCACAAAGCATACGTTCGATAGAGATCTAGAGAAGCAGGAGGGTTGAGGATGGAGCAAGTGTCATGTAACACTCCGAATTTTTACCAACCTGGAGTTAGGTGTCCTTAGGCAATGGATCAACCATAGCACCTTTGTAACTTCTCAAAACTCGAGTCCAAAGCAAGAGAAATCATTTAGAACCTAATTCTTTATAAATTTAATGTGAATTAGCCAGCGCTACACTAGATTTCCTATAAAATTAGCACCAACCACTTTAAATGCGATTCGTAAGACCTAAAACCTCTAGAATTGTTAACGCTACGTTACCCTGAAATCTAGGATCCAACTCTAAACCCAGTTGCTCTCGAGAATGCTTTGTAACTTTGTATTGGTTCTAGACCGCGCATCGAGAGTCTGATAGCTATGAACTTAGACCATTACGACCGCCTAGTTGGGCTTGTCAATCACCTAGAAAATCAAGCCCAAACGATGTCCTGAGACCATTTTATTGAGCGCGGAGTGAAGAGAGTAAGAAAATGAAGATTTTTAAAAAATTAATTATATTTCTTAAGAAATCTGGAACGGTTTACTTGCGCGTTATTTTTAAGCATTTTGACCGTTAGAATTCGACCCAAATTTACCCTCGGATCAGAATAGGTGGCCCTTACATGTCATAGCACTTGTGGCCCTGATCGAGTTTCAGTAACCGTTAAACTGAAATTGGTCCGCCACGGTCGATCTGGAAACCCAATCAGAATGAAAACTTAGCTTGACCTAGATCTGATATTAGAGAGCTTAAGTCCGACCGCATTTAGTAACAAGACCTCCAGAAATGCTCCCTTGGATCGGAACAGACCCAATTTAGTTATAACCTAAGTATACCTTGGCCTTAAGTTTATTTTTGTCAAGTTTAGGCTTATAAATAGGGCTTAAAACCTTCATTCCAAATTCCATACGAATTTTCAAACCCTAGCTTTCCAAGAGAGAGAAAGAGAGAGAGAGAGTAGGAGATTCACCCAAGGATTCTACCCTGCAGCTCCATGTGCTTCAATACCACTACTGTATCACTATTATGACGTTTCTGATTCCATTATTGGGTAAGTTAAGCTAACCCTAACCTATTTTGAAGCTTAGACTAGCTGTAGTAGAGTTCTAGCTAACCCGTTTCATGTCATAGGTAGCGTATCCGCCGTTGACGAAGACACATTGTCTGAATCATCTTAAATACGTCTTTTCTAGTTTGAGGTGCAGACTATATGCGCTTAAGTTATGGTTTTCAACACTTTCAATGATAGTTAATGATTTATTCATGTTGTGGATGCAATTACACATGCCAAATGTGCTATCCATTTTATTTTTCGTATACGTATATTTTATATTGTAAATACCGTATTTCATGAATATGTTAGAATACCTGTATATATACGGAATCTATTGTTTTGGTTGCCATGATAAATTGTCATTATTATATGCTTGATATGTATGCAGCAACTCCTAGGCGAAAGGTCTTACCCTAGTACACAACGGTGTCGACATACGTGAGGTATGTTGGATAGTGTAAGCTAAGTGTCTGTTTAAATGTCTGAATGAGATGATAGTTAGTATAATGTGCATCTTAAGATGGTTGAGATATGGATTTCAACCATAGTGTTCGTGTGTATGATTCCCTTCATGAATCATGTAACTTAGGTTATCCATGCTAAAATGAGTGTATGATTTCCTCCATGGATTGTGTACTTAGTTGAAT
The DNA here is from genome assembly GCA_037074715.1 of Magnolia kwangsiensis. Lineage (NCBI taxonomy): Eukaryota > Viridiplantae > Streptophyta > Magnoliopsida > Magnoliales > Magnoliaceae > Magnolia > Magnolia kwangsiensis. Next base: position 36,721,641 of record CM073580.1, on the reverse strand, counting down.
CTTGTTACATGTGTGTATGATTTCCTGCATGTACTATTTACATTTAAGTTATACTTCATGATTGTTCATATGAATGCAGGATATGAATCATATGCTAGACATTAGATTTGTATGTGAATGGGGCTGTACGACAGTCCAGGTAATCGGTAATCGTACTCCAAATGGTGGTTGAGGTTATTTTTGCCACGTAGGATGAGTTTAACGAATCTGAGTTGTGCTTGGGGTGTTCGGCAGTGGTTAGGTCACACGGAGTGCTTATGCATTCCATGTCGTTCCACTCAACGTGCGCTTGGCCTAGTTGAGCTTATCAACTAACCCGATTGACCAATGTCTTTTCACCATGTTTGGTCGCTACTGCTTGAACCTAAGGTACCAAACTTACTAATGAAAAGCCCCTCTAACCTTGGTACCTCGATCCGCTAAGACTCATGAGCTGATTATGGTGGTATAGGACACTATATTCGTGCTGTCGGCTTACATTGATTAGTGACGAGCCCTTTGTAATGACCAGTGAGCACCTATACTCGTGAGTAGATTATGGTGGTATGAGACACTATATTCTTGCTGTCGGCCTACATTGATTGGTGACGAGCTCTCTGTAGTGACCTCGAGTATATCCTGATAGTGCATAAGGGTGACGAGTCTTGTTGCAGTATGTGGGATATAACTAGGCCTGTATTGATAAGGTGATGAGAGAGAGGAGCAACGATTGCACGCAACAGCCCTATCAGCCCTTTCAGTGACCTAGAATCGTAACATCGTATGAGATTATCTCGGACTGACGACCCGAGAATGGATCACCGTTTGGGTAATGATACAAAGGAGGTACCTTAGCTTCCCAATCCTGCTGTATGAAAAGGACTAATAAGAACTTAGTAATCATACTCATGACATCGCACTGCATGTGCCATTGGCGTTGGTGTGAGAGCACAGTGGTAGTGATTCATGCCGCGATCGTTAGATGATGTCGCATGAGGGAGTTTGTGGTGAGGGCATGCATCATTACCTCATATCATTCTTCCTTTAACAAGAGTATCTAGGAACTGTTTGATTGTACTGCCTTATCATTACTGCTTGATTAGATTGATAACATGTTAACCTTTGTTGTATATAGCTTCCACTGAGTTGATCACTCACTCCCACGTTACGGGACGGTGTTGGCCACACCAACCAGTCCCTGTTTTAGTTTCAGATGGCGACGATGCTTGCGAGGCAGAGTCGGTCTTTCTTGATGATGTTGAGGAGGATTTCTCCTATATGCAGGTTCTGATCGACGGGTTTACAGGGTTACTGATTAGATGTCAATATACTTGGTATTTTTGCTTTTTATTTAAACACTCATGTATATTCTTTTCTTTCCATTTTAGGGTATACATGTATTTAGTTAACCTGGTAACATGTTGACACTCTGGAGACTTACAATCAATTATACATTTTATATATTTATCACAGTCTTCTGCTTAAGAAACTTAACTGTCTCTGGAGTATGATATGTTGTTTTGGTCTAATCCCACTCATGTTTTCTGCACTAATATGAACAACATTCATCCACCATTAAAAATGTTGCATAAGTGATGTTCTGAAACTCGGGAGTGGAGTTTATGCTCGACCCCCCAATTTTCAGGATGTTACATGTCATGATGAATGCTTGTATATAGAACAAATGGATCCTTGGCTTGATTTCTGAGTAGGCTAAGATGTTGGTTGAACCATGATCAACTAGGCTAGGTTAGGAGGTTAGGAGGTTAGGGTGGCTAGGAAAGTAGGGAGTGGGCTAAGAGGATAACTAAAAAATTTGAACTTGAAGGCTTGGGGGCACCTCCTCACCCTCACTCTCTTCCTCTCCCTCTCCCTCTTCTTCACACTTAGGCTCATAAGTGAAGAGTTGATGATGGAAATGTGAAGAGGAGAGGGCTATTTATAACTTTCTCCAATGACACTGCTATAATTGCTAAGTTTGAGAGGGATAAAAGATGACATGACTGCATGTGAGTGGTTAAGGAGAGAGGAATGCCACATGTCATGCTCTCATTAGCTGTTGGGGTTAGTAAGAAGGTAAATAGTGAAGGCTGGAGGGGTAAATTCAGAGGAAAGTTGACTTTTGGGTGCTGGAACAGCTGTCCACACGCAGGTCGCAAGCAGCGGCATTCGAAGTACTACAGGAGGTAGTCGGACTACCGCCCACGGCAGTCAGACTACTGCTCGCAGTATTCAGACTACCTCCTAGGCTGCATTTGGGCCGAGTTTGCACATGTGGACTTCGTTGGTCTCTTTTTCAGATTCCGGTGGCTCGGATAAGTGGATTTGGGTTCGGTTAAAGGGTTCTGGCCACGATGTAGGGTATAGGTGAAGTTGTATGTGTGATGAATGGTTTGGATCACATTTTCGTGTGTGCGGATTGGGAGTTTAAGGGTTTTTTGGGTCAGGGTTCGATTCAGGCTAGGATTAGGGTTTGGTTTAAGGTATGATCATGGTTCTTGGATAATCTTAGCCTTCTCAAGATACATCCTGGGTGGGGTGTCTACAGTCACATATAGCTTATATAATAGAGTTTAAGTGTATATTGAATTGTTGACTTATTATTGAGAATGTTAGGAACCTAAGCCCATGGAATCTGTTCATCATGACGAGTGAAAAAGAAAAAAAAAACCCAATTAAAAAATAATTATTGAAAATGGCTACTATTGAATTGTCCATGAGAAGACTATTTGGTATAGAAATAAAAAAAAAAAAAAAGAATAAGAAGAATATATGGACAATAAAAATGAAAATTGAGAAATAGAGTAAAAGCCATTGATGAAAAATTCAAGAGCTTGAATAGTCAAGTGTTAAACGGTAAGACAAGTTCTTTTTTAGGCTTTGATTGATCCGATCATTCTTATGATTATCACTGTGAACATGAAAGTGGAAGAGCTGAATCTATAGTGGTGATTAGTCTAGGTTGCGTGGTGTATTCATGAAACTAAATGTTGAGATCTATTCAATTATATGATTATTACTTTGAACTTAATTAGAACATTTATTAAAGTACTAGAGTTTAGGTGAATGCTATGCTCAATATTAGCAGATTTAGTTCACTCTTGATTGGATTGGCTTGAAACTATTTGAGATTACAATATTGACTATTATGAGACTTTTTTTTTATATTCAAAATCTTGCACGTGTTTTTCTTGAGACTAGCAAAATACTGGTTGGGGGTGTGATTAAGCTTAAATATTGCATATTTATCTTATCAATTGCATTAGTTTCGGATATATTCAAGTTCTAAATTGACTTACTAATATAAGTTTTATACATGTGAGGTAATTCAGAAGACATGAAATCATGTTTAAGAAGGAATAATTAAAGCTTAAAAATTGATTAAGTGAAGAATTTGATATTTGGAGGATATTATTAAAGAATTCAAATGTTAATGATCTAAGAAAACTAAGTACCAAATGATAAAGTAAAGTCTGAAAAATCACACAGTTTAATAACATAAATAATAGATTGTTCAGTCCCATCTAAAGTAAGTTTAGTCCAATTAAAACACGTCAAAATTAGTATAACAAAGAGCATTGATTTTCATATTTAATTTGGCTCGATTTTTAAATGCAACCGAAGTTATATTCGGTGTCATCGAAGGGGGGTTTGGTGCGACCTAGAGGAGATAGAGATTTCAGACAGAATTTCGATGAAATTCGGCTACAACCGAAGGCATCTTCGGCTAGACTCAGTTCGACTTCAATGCGACCGAAGGCCCGCTTTAGTACAATCGAAGCATAATAAAAGTGCAAAAATTTAAAGTCAGTACAAAGTTTGTGCATACTTTATCTATTTAATGAGGTGTTTTACACTATTCTAAGTACGAATTATGGCTTAGGGAGACAAATGGGTGGCAAAGCTTATACAAAATCGTCATTCTTTCTCAGTCATTTGGTTTTAGTTTGTTTTTCAATATTTTTAAATTTTTTTTTAAAGATGTTAGTCATGCTTGACTAATCTCTTAACTAAAGCTAAGAGATAAACCTTTTGATTAATATTTTATAGTTAATTCATTTTTAAAGAAAGTTTTAGATTATTTATGTTGAATTGTTATTAGATGTGATTGAATTTTTGTATTAGAGAATAAATCAATATGTAAAATTGATCGATCTATTGTTGCCTCCAGGTTTATTAGGTGCTTTCGATTCACTGCGACTTGATTACCTAAATTTTCATGAAAGATCAAGCCTATCATGATTCTAATATATGTTGGATGTTCTTGAATGATATTGGGGAAAAATATGACAAGTCCGGGGACTCGGTTCTAAGATGAATCAACTCTGCTACGTGACCCGAGACAGCAGGAAATGCTGAGAGAGGTAAAGCTTTGTGGAGAGACTTAATTCGAGTTTGCAGGATACAAATCCCGACTGAAACTAAAGAGTTGAGAGCCATAGGCAAGATATGTAAGACACATGAAGTTGACTCGGTTAAAGAGACAGCAATGTCTAAAGGGACCGATTAAAGGCCCTAGAGCTAAAAGCCTCCGACCGACTATAAAATCGACCCATACGAGGTTGGTCGTAGTGTCGGCTATCGGATTAAGAAGAGGTATCGGTTTTTAACCAATTCTGTTTCATCCAATAGTAGGCAAAAAGCTCCATCTTTATAAGCCAGCCGAGACTATATAGTCTATTGAGGTCGAGCCAAGCAATGGAGAGACGGTGTTATCTTAAACATCGATCCGAGAATCTTGTAAAAGGATACCCAGTCCCGAAAATCTCAGAATCGGGAAGTATCCACAAACAAGTGGCAACCAAATCAAATCTTCTAAAAATCAGGAGAAAATCCTCTTACACTGGGACCTCTCACTCCTATAAAAGGAGGGCTCTCGAGGGACTAAGGTACGCAAGAAAAACCTTAAAAATTCCTCTCCTTGGATCTCTATTGATTTAAGCATCGGAGGTTTCCCGGCTCTAGCCAGGGTTCTCTTTCTCTCTCATTGTGGTGCAGGTTGAAGTACAGGGAGAGGCTGATCCAGTTTTTTGCATCAACAAATTGGCGTCGTCTGTGAGAAATGATACAAAAAGTCACTTTCTGCATTCTACCCAAGGAGCTGTAGATTCATTTTAATGGCAAGGATTCGAAGAATGAGCCCACAAGGGCTGGATGCTGCTATTGCTGGAAAACCGAGTACGAGTGCGGCCAGGGGGGCTCAAAATCAACCTGATAATCGCCAAGGTTTTACACCCATTCCCGCTGCTTCTGCATAAATAACACCCAGCGGAAACGAAATAATGGACGGTTAGATCGGGAGGTTAAGGAGCTCAGAGCCGACATGAACGTTATGCGACAAATGTTGGAATAGATACACCAAAAATAAATGTAGCAGTTTCAGCAAGGTCAAGCGATGAACGCTCCGCAACAGGTTACCAACTCTCAGCCAACCGTGCCGCGATCTCTTCTGCAGCCGAGTCAGCCCCATGGTTCGACCGAGCCAGCACCTGCTCACTCGACAACCGCTGTACTACCTCTCACAGATCTTCGACATGAGATAGACTGGAGGAGGAGTAGCTAGCTCCCCTATGAGGGTATGGCAGAAAGTGTTGAGCCCTGGAAAGCTGACCTGTAGGACTTCAAGAAAGAAGTGATGAAAGAGATTCCAGATATGAAACAGGGTCGAGATGCACGCTAAACTAGGCTCGAGGCTAAAGCATCCCCTTTCGTTGATGAAGTAATATGAGCCTGGTTACCGGAAAGGTTTCGTCTGCCTAAGATTTTTACCAAAAAGACCGACCCAACTAAACACCTCCAATGTTTTCGGACATACATGGAATTGGACGATGCTTCAGATGCGGTGATGTATCGGGCTTTTTTCCTTACGTTAGCCGACGTGGCTCGACTCTAGTTTAAGCAGCTGAAGCTAAAGTCAATCAGTTCATTCGCAGAACTCAGCGACGCCTTCCTTACCAATTTTATTGGCGGGAAGAAGAAATTAAAGCTCCCTGCACATCTGAACAACATAGTTCAGAAAGAGAGAGAGCTACTGAAAGACTACATCAAGCGTTTTAACTTTGAATCGCTACAGGTTGGGAAATACTAAGAAGAGACAACGCTCAACTCCCTCATACAAGGTGTTAGGGATAAGCCGTTTCTGGCTTCTCTAGACAAGAATCCACCGATGACTCTAGTCAAGTTCATGACTCGATCAGACAAATCGTAGACGCCGAAGAAACACGAATTCTCCGCGAAGCTGCCCAAAACATAAAAACCCTGGCCAAAGAATCAGCCAAAAAGGAAGTTGACTCGGCTGGAGGAAAAAAGCATAAGGACGACCGAACTCGTGATGATCGTAAGTCGAGTAAACGACCCGATCAGAAGTTTTTTACGTACACTCCACTTAATAAACTGCAAGAGCAGGTACTGATGAAAATTAAGAGTGAAGGGTTTGTCAACTGGCCGAATGGGTTTCGAATCAATCCCAATCGGCGAAATAAAAACAAGTATTATCATTATTATCGTGATCATGGGCATAATACGAGTAACTGTATTTACCTGAAGGAAGAGATTGAAAGACTCATCAGAGAAGGCTAACTCACAGAACATGTTGAAAGTCTGGGACAGCTGAGGAACGCCCAGTGGATAACCGACATATGGAGGAAATCTGAACTATTATCGGTGGTCCCAGAGGCAGAGGTGACTCCAATAATGTACGGAAAAATCATGCCAGAAGCCTCAACCGACCCGAGTCCAAACTCCTGGTTATAGCTCGACCTTCGAATGAGAAAAAAGGGAGAAGTACTGCATCTCGTTTACTGATGAGGATGCCAGAGGCATCTATCACCCCCACGATGACATACTAGTGATCACCCTTACTATCGCAAATCAGAAGGTATTCTGCATATTGTTCGACACAGGATCATCGGCTGACGTGTTATTCATTCAAGCATTCGACAAGATAGGAGTTGAACAATCAGCATTGTGACCAGTTCAGACCCCATCGATCGGATCCTCAGGAGGACAGACGCTCCCATAAGGAATCATCTTGTTACCACTGACGGTCAAAAACTCTCTACGGCAGGTGACTATTATGATCGACTTCCTGATAATTATCAATCATCCATCTATAACGCCATACTCGACCGACCCTCTCTGAGCCTCCTCCAAGCGGTGGTATCTACATACCACCTCTCCATGAAATTTCTGACTAAGTAGAGAGTAGGAGTTGTCAAAGGAGATTAGCAAGACGCGAGGCGCTGCTATACAACTGCTGTCAAGATCCCCGCCGAGAAAGTTTCACCTGAGGTAATCGAGTTGATGGATCCTCGGATCGAGACTCATGAATGAGGACAACCAGTTAAAGACCTTATCTTGATGCCTTTGGCCGAGACTGATGGTTCTAAAATGGTGTAAATTGGCTCGTCTCTGCGATCGCCCCTGAAAGATAATCTGATAGGTCTTCTCCAACGATACGCTGACGTATTTGCATAGAGCCATGAAGACATGCCAGGAATTGACCCATTTATAATCACTCACTGACTCAACATTGATCCGACCTATCGGCCGATTCGACAGAAGTGACGAGCACTCGGCCCTGAAAGGTACTTTGTGATTGAGGAAGAGGTCAGCAAGCTCCTCAAGGCAAAATTCATAGAAGAGATATACTACTCGGAATGGGTAGCTAATGTCGTACTCGTGAAAAAAGTTAATGAGAAGTGGCGAGTTTGTATTGATTATACAGATTTGAACAAAGCCTGCTCAAAGAATAACTTTTCTCTTTTGAGGATAGATCAAATGGTGGATAGTACAGCGGGGCATGAACTTCTTAGTTTTATAGATGCATATTCAGGATATAATCAAATTGTAATGCATCAACCTGATAAATCTAAAATTACCTTTGTCATTGACAAAGGTCTTTATTATTACTGTGTGATGCCTTTTGGTTTGAAAATTGCTGGAGCAACTTATCAAAGTTTAGTGAACAAAATATTCACGCGGTTGATCGGCTGAACCATGGAAGTGTACATTGACGACATACTTATCAAAAGTGTACACGTGACCGACCATATAGCCGACCTAGAAGAGATGTTCCTGATCTTGTGCAAGTATCAAATGAAGTTAAATCCGAGCAAATGTGCCTTTGGCGTAAGCTCAGAAAGGTTCCTCGGATTCCTGGTCAGTCGGCGAGGGATTGAGGCAAATCTAGAGAAGATAAAAGCATTGCTCACATGGAGTCCCCGAAAATGATTAAAGACATACAAAAATTGACTGGATGAGTAGCGACACTCAACTGCTTCCTATCCTGAGCCATCGACAAATGTCTCTTATTCTTTAAGCAATTGAAGGGATGATAGGTAGTGGATTGGACGGAAGAGTGCGAAGCTATGTTCCTGCAATTAAAGTCTTATCTCGAATCTTCGCCTCTCTTATCGAAGCCCGAGCCTGGAGAAGCCCTGTTACTGTATCTCACGGTATCCAAGGCATCGGTTAGCTTGGCCTTGATACGAGAACATGAAGGAAAGTAACTGCCGGTTTATTATGTAAGTAAGGCACTTTTACCAGCAAAGACGAGATATCCACTTTTGGAAAAGGTGACCTTAGGACTAGTCGTCTCCTCGCGTCGACTTCAGCCATATTTCCAAGTTCATACCATTATCGTCATGACTGACTTCCCGCTGCGCCAGATCATGCAGAAATTGGAAGCGTCCGGTCATCTTACTAAATGGACCATTGAACTCAATGAATTTGATATTCAGTACAAACCAAGAGTAGCAATTAAGGGACAAGCTATGGCCGACTTCATTACTGAAGTCACACATCAAGCTGACACAAATGCTACTGAGCCAGTTGAAGGACCAACAATCACTTCTCCTGAGTCATCGCCCAACCCAATCCTTTGGAAGCTGTATGTTGATGGCTCCTCCAACTCTAAGGCCAGTGGGGCAGGAGTAGTACTAGAAACTTTCGATCAAACCTATATGCAATATGTCTTAAGACTTGGATTTCAAGCCTCGAATAACACAACAGAATATGAAGCATTATTCCTTGATCTTCGACTTACGACCAGCTTAGGTGTTACGCATCTTAACGTTTTCAGCGATTCTCAGTTGGTCGTCAATCAGGTTACGAGTGTGTATTAAACACGGAAAGAACAGCTGAAAGCTCATATGGAAAAAGCTAAAGAGCTGATCAGTGGATTTCAACATTATATCGTCATTCAAATCCCTCGAACGAAAAATGTCAAGGCCGACCTACTAGCGAAACTCACCTCTGCCGATGAAGACGACATTCCCAGGTCTGTTCCGATCAAATACGTTGCTAAACTGAGTATTATAGAACCAGTTAGCTCGATCGTACTTGCTATCAATTCAGAACCTACATGGCGCTGACTCGATCGTCCGATATCTTGGTAGTGGAGAATTGCCTAAAGATCATGTTGAGGCCCGACGATTGAAAATCCGAGCCTCTCGCTACACAATACTCAATGGACATTGTACAAGAAGGGTTATTACGCTCCGTTGCTACGATGCCTAAACCCTGATGAAGCCGACTATGTGTTGAGAGAAATTCATGAAGGGATCTAAGAAAATCACTCAGGAGGGTGATCCATTGCACATAAAGTCTTACGCCAAGGATACTACTGGCCGACTATCCAGCACGACGCTCGTAAGCTTATTTAGAGATGTGATAAGTGTTAGTGATTCGTATCTATACCGAGAGAACCTCGTGAAGAACTAACTCCTATGACTGGTCCTTGGCCCTTTACACAGTGGAGAGTTGACATTATTGGACCTCTCCCCATTGAAAAAGGATAGACCAAGTTCGTAGTCGTGGCAGTGGATTACTTCACGAAGTGGGCTGAGGTAGAACCATTGACAAAGATAACCGAACATAAGATCGTAGACTTTATATGAAAGAATATTGTCTGTCGGTTCGGCATACCTCGAACTATTATAACTCACAGTGGGAAGCAGATCGACAACAAAAGCTATCGCAATATGTGCGACAATCTCAAAATTAAGAACGTGTATTCGTCACCTCATCATCCTCAAACGAATGTAGAATTTGAAGCAGTTAACAAGATCATCAAATATCATCTTTGAACCAAGCTTGAACGAACCAAAGGAGCATGAGCTGAGGAACTTCTGAAGATACTATGGGCTTACCGAACTACAGTCCGGACCGCTACAGGAGAGACACCTTTCTCCCTTATTTATGACTCGGAAGCTGTTACTCTAGTTGAGATTGGACTGCCTTTAGCCCGACTCAGATCATTTAATGAGGAAGAAAATGAGGAACTCCTAGCTCTCGGACTCGACCTCGTGGACGAGCAAAGAGAAAAAGCTTGGTTACGTATGATGGCCCGACAACAACAAGTAGCATGGTTCTATAATGTCCGAGTAAAGGTTAGATGTTTTTGAGTCGGAGACATGGTCCTCCGAAAAATGTTCCTTAATACCAAGGAAGTTGGCGCAGGCACACTGGGACTCAATTGGGAAAAACCTTATATCGTCTCAAGCACCATCTGACCTGGAATGTACCGACTGAAAGACTTGACTGGGCGATTACTGCCTCATCCATGGAATGTCGAGTATCTAAAAACCTACTACCCTTAAAGACAGCATAGCAGAGCAATGAAAAAGGCTCAAAAATGATAAACGTGTAAACTGAGTCAAAAATGAATGAAATAAAACTAAGTATATTCATTTATTTGTGTTTGTTATATCGAGTTATATCTTACTTCAACATTACAATGTCTGACTAAAAGGGTTAAAGGCAAACGAAAGATCGGCCAACATGTATGAACTTCTTCCTCGGTTAACACTACCTACATGTTTGCTCGGAGCTGATGATGATACCAAAATGGAGCTGATGATGGTATCAAAATGGAGCCGATGATGGTGCTAAAATCGAGCTCCAAGACTATTAAAGGTCACATAGAGCGACATACGGAGCCGGAGCTGCTTCAAACTCAACCTCGGCGCTGCCTGACTCGGCCACTTCAGTCACTGCATCTTTGGGAGGTCCTTCCTCAAAGCTTGAGAGATCAAGGTCAGGAAAAAACTGCTTCATCACTTTAATGTAACCTGTGTACCTGCTCTCATATAAATGATCCCTCTCATCTTTAAACTCCAAAGACTCAAGGAAGTCCTTTATGACCTTCTCCCCAGCCTCTTTCTTTGCCAACTCGAGCGCCACTTTCGCTTCGGCCTTTAGCTGAGCCAGCTTCTCCTCAGATGCGTCACGAGCTAGGCGGAGTTGTAAACCTTCGTCATGGGCTTCCTTCAGCAGTTGAGCCGACCGAGCACACTCAGCTCTAGCGTATTCAGTCGCCTTACGAGCCAGACTTAACTCGTCGGTCAGTCGGCCGACCTTGAGACGAGGTAATCTCGAGTTGAGCCTCTGCCTCTACGGCCCATTTTCGAGTCACTTCAGCGTCCGCCATGACTCTCTGGACCTTCTCAGCCTCGGATAGATCTCCATTGGCTCTCAACAGTCAAGAAGCAAGCTGCATAAGAAAGGGACGAAGTCAAGTTAAAGTCGAAAGAGACAACGAACTAAGAGATACAAATCCTATCTGAAGCAAGATCTTCGCAGCATGTGAGAGTATCCGACTCCTAGGGGCTTCAAAGAGGGAAGAAAATTCTCTCTCACTCCCATAAGCAACAGTCCAAAGGACCATGTCTACCATGACTCGATGAAAGGACGACATCTCCTGTTGAGCCATCTCCCCCCTTAAGGTCTCCCCTCTCTGCTCTTCTCTTCGTCCCGAGACCTGCTCTACAATAGGTCCTGGCTCAGAAGTAGCCCTGAACTCGGTAGGAAGAGTGTCCGCATCCTCTGCCCTTTCTTTGGGGTCAGAGAGAATGATGACGGTCGAGACAGTTGGAGCAGAGGTGACTGGGGCAGGACGCTCCACGACCGAGGGAGCAGTTTTCGCCTTCTTTGGAGGCTAAGGCTCTGACAGAAGCACCAACCTAGAAGGAGCCTTCAACTTGGACAACGGCTTCAGAAGGGGTCGAGCTTCAGCCATGTCTGTACCAGAAAAAATACAAAGTCAGAAAAATTCCATAAGGGTGTGTCTGAATAACTTAAAGATACCTGTCACAGACGAATCCAAGCCCGAGAGAAGAAGACGCTCTATTTGTAGGAGGGACTTCCAAGAACGATCTTCTAGACTTATCATCCACAGATCTTTGATTCGAGCTAAACATTTGGCTCCTAGTTTCGGCTTCTTCTTGGAAATTTCTGTCAAGCATGTTCAGTCAGACTCAGAAGAATCGTAATAAGACAAAATGAGCAAAAGGGCATGCCGAGTCACCTGCTTCAAAGAAGGCCCAAGGAATGCGAGGTTCAAACAGCCCAGACTCAGCAGTCTCCCAACGATCATATGCCCAGAACCACCTCTCTCTCCAGTGCTTGTTGGAGGTAGGAGGGTCGGTTATCAAAGAGTCGCCCTTGTTCCACCAAGTGCTCAAAAAATACCAACCGGGCTGCGAAGTGTTCGACCGAACTTGATACAAATAGAGGAACTCGTCCATGATCAGTGGTGGTTGTTCTGCCTCAGCCCACAACACTGCACAACCGAACAAGTTCCTCCATCCATTCAAAATTATTTTCCCGGGAGCAATTCTGAGTCAAGAAAGAAAATCCCAAGCAACGGTTGCAAGGGCAAACGCAAGCCACATTGTATGGTAACTTAGAAAATTGTGACCATTCTGGGAGGAAGATGGTCGGGCAATTCGTTTGGGAGCGGAAGTCAAAGGATGACTGAGTCGGGAACATGATACCCGACTCGAATCCTATCCAAATTCGCCTCAGTCAAGACTGAGGGGACTGGCCCCTTTTGTTCATCTCCGACCTCTTCACTCTCGATAGCCTCTCCTTTTTCAGCTGCTGACTCAACAAACCGAGCCGACCTCCTTGGAAGAACCGACTCAGTGGTTCCCCTAAGCTCAGTCCTCACTGGCCTCTTGGGAAGGGTCGGCTCAACAGTGTCTTCTTCCAATTCCTCCTCTTCTTGCAAATCGTCCTCAGGAAAATGAGTAGTAGGCTTGCCAGGGGCATGTCTTAAGCAAGAGGGACCCGTTGAAGCGGAGCATTTTGTTGAAGCCCCACTGAACACTCTGGTGATTAGTTGAAAGGCCTCATTGCCCCCATCGCCATATCTGCCAGTAAAGAAGGCGATTCCGGGACATTCCACAAATGCCTCATTTCTCCCCTCATCACCGGAAACCCCCTCTCAGGAACTTGAAGGATGCATTATCACTAAAAAGTCGAAAAGAAAAGGGAGGGAGAAAAAACTCACCGGAGAGGCGAAAAACACACAGTTGAGGGAGAAAAGAGAAAACTAAAACAGAGAAGAATGGCAAGTCGCATAAATTGCAAGTACAGTGACAAAGGGAGAAGAAAAATCGTAAGGAGGAAGATCGAACAGGAAAGCGAAAGTGAGAAAATCGCTCTTGCACCTCTTTATATAGTCGAGCCAGGTGGCAACAACATTTAAGGAGAAGTCGAATCGACGTTTGCTTCGACTCCTCTGCCCGACGCGTGGTGCACGCCGACTGATGCGGGTAACGTCCTCGCCACATGTTTGACGCTCTTAAGCTGACGAAGCAGCTTGATGGTTGTCCGCTCGTGTGACCTCGGGTAACGAACCGTCGTATATTGAGGATGATACAAGAAGCATTAAATGCTTCATCATAACTTTGGTTCCTAATATAAACCGACCTAGCAGTTTATTACTCCTTTATGCTGAGTAGGGGGCTTTGTAACGACTCAAAAAATTTCGCACAAAAACCCGAGTACCACCTCGATCAGAACTCACTTAGGATTTATTTCCTTAGAAATTAAACGTAAGTTAACTAGCGCTAAGTTGAACTAGCTGTGAAATTAGCACTGTTCGCTTTAAATATGTTTTGCAAGACCCAAAACTTGTGGAATCGTTAACGCTATAATTCCCTGAAATCTAGAATCCAACTCTAAACCCAGTTGCTCTTGGGAGCACTTTGAAACTTCGTATCGGACCTGGACCGCACGTCGAAAGTCCGATTGCGATAAACTTAGAAGATATTGACCACGTTATTGGACTTGACAACAACCGCAAAAATCACGTCCAAACGATGCTCTGAGACTGTTTCCTTGAGTCCGAAGCGAAGAGTGTGAGAAAACTTAATTTTCTTTAAAAATTAAATCTAATTTAAGTAATCTGGAACGTTTCTCTTGCGCGCCATTTATAAGCAATCAGACCGTCGGAATCTGACCCAAATACACCCTCGGATCAGGGAACATTTCCCATACATGTCCTTGTATTTGAAATCCCCGATCGAGTTTCAGTGACTGTTGAACTGAAACTGATCCGCCACGGTCGATCTGGAAATTCGATCGAACTGAAAACTTAACTTGATCAAGATCCAGCATCTATGAACTTAAGTTCGACCGTACATAGTAGCAGGACCTCCAGAAGTGCTCCGTTGAGACGGAATAGTCCGTGTTTGGACATAACCTAGGTATACCATGGCCCTGAGTCTAATTTAGTGAGTTTTGGGCTTATAAAAAGGCCTTAAACCTTCTCTCATTCAGCCCATATAAATTTGAGAGGAACCCTAGGAGAGAGAAGAGAGAAAAGTGAGAAAAAGTGTGAGAGAAGTGAGAGAATCTTCCTGCTATTCTTCCCTGCCGATTTACGTGCTTAACCATCACTTTACAATCGCTATCCCGACGATTCCGGCTTCGTTCTTGGTAAGAAAACCCAAACCCTAACCTATTTTAGGGTTCCTATTGGTTCAAGTAGCAAAGTAGCTGACTTACCTTGTGTTGTAGGCCGTCATATCGACGTTGACGAAAGTATAGAGTTTCTATCAAATTCATTACGCTTCTATGGCGTAAGGTACGGACTTTAGACATATAGGTTATGGTTTTCAAGGCCTTCAATGTCGGTCAGTGGTTTATTCTTGACGTAGATGCTATTTCTCATGCAAAATGCATCGTTTGTTTTGTTATACGTGTACACATGAACTATGTAAAATATAGTGTATTCTATACATATGTTGAAATGTTTGAATATGTTTGGAATTTGAATTTGCGCTTAACATGTTTATTTGTCGTGAATATATGCTTAATACTTGTGCGACAACTCCTTAGCGAAATGACTTGCCCAAAATCCCGTCATGGCAAATATAAGTTATATGTGACTACGTGTTTGTAGAAATGTCTAAATGAATATGGAACCCAGATTCATGTACGCCATGAGAATCCGTTGTGGGTATATGTGCGTGGCATATGGGGCAACTTCCTAGTGAAAGGATTTGGCCTAATACATGTGTAGCCAACATACCATATGTATGATGTTATGTGTAGTCTAAGTGTTTGTGTGTAGTCCAAGTGTTTGTAGAACTGACTGAATGAGCTAGTTATTATCAAGTTATGCTTGTATGAGGGCTGAGATGTAAATCTTGGCTACCTTACTTATGTGTACGATTTCCTCCATGTACATTTACATTATGATGTCTGCTCTTTTTATGGAATGAATGTGTGTAAACTCATGTTTGTGTTGCACTTCACAACATGCTCATATGCTTGTAAAGATCGAACTATTTATTCATTATTGCTTTAACTGTTTCATATGATTACTCGTGGAAACGGAATGTGTTTGGGGACCATATTATGGTCCAGGCAATCGGTAACAGGTTTGGAGGACGTGGCTAAGATTCATTCGCCACGTAGGACATGTTTGACGAACCCGAGTCGTACATTGGTCGTTGGCAGTGGTTAGGCCGCACGAAGTGCTTACGCATTTCATGTCGATCGATACGGTGTGTGCTCGTACTAGTCGAGCTCGTCAAGTAACCCAATTGACCGTTGTATGTTCACCCTGTATTTGTCATAACTGCTTGAACCTAGGGTACTGAACTTACCAGTGATAATCCCGTTAACCTTGGTACCTTGATCCGCTAAGACTTATGAGCCGGACATGGTGGTATGGGACACCGTGATCGAGCTGTCGGCCTACGCTGGGGCCATGAGCCTCCCCGTAGTGACCAGTGAATAACCCAGACTCGTGAGCCGAATATGGTGGTGTGAGACATTGTATTCGAGCTGTCAGCCTACATTGATAAGGTGATGGGGGAGCAGTGCAACGAGTGCGTGTAACAACCCTAACAGCCCTTTGTAGTGACCTCGAGCATACTCTGAATCTACGGAGAGGCGACGAGCCTTCCCGCAGTAAACAGATTATAAACTAGTCCTGTATTGATAAGGTGATGGGGGAGCGATGCAACGAGTGCGTGTAACAGCCCTGACAGCCCTTTACAGTGACCTAGAACCACATCATCGTATAAGATTATCTAGGACTGACGACCCTAGAATGGATCATTGTTTGGGAATGATACAAGGGATGTACCTTAGTTTTCCAATCCTGCTGTATGAAAAGGACTAATAGCAACTTAGTAATCATGCCCATATCCTGCTGTATGAAAAGGACTAATTGCATGTGCCTGGAAGATGTGGAGTACTGAGGGACGAAAGCATGCCATGAACGTAAGATGGTGTCGCATGAGGGAGTATGTCGGTGAGGACATGCATCATGATTGCATCTCATCCTTGTATTAATTACAGTATTTAGGAGTGTTTGATTGTAATGCTTTATCATTACTACTTGACTGAATTGATAACATGTTAACCTATGCTTTATTGTTCCACTGAGTTAGCTACTCACTCCCACGTTACGGGACGGTGTTCTGGACACCCACCAGACCCTGTCTTAGATGCAGATATTGGCGAGGCGCAGGAGGCTGAGTCTGATACTATGATGATCATGATGAGTTCTCCTACATGCAGTTCTTTGATGGTTTTGCTTAGGCCATTCGGAGTGACTGGGCTACAGGGTTTACCATGCTAGTGGAACTATTCTTTTGTCATTTTGATTTTTTGTATTATGACATGTACATGATAGCTCAATGATGTATTCATACTCTTGAGACCGATCATGAATTTTGACTTATATACATTATTATACATCTTTTAGTCTTCCGCGTGCGTTTTATAACTCAATCTGGAGTATGAGGTACTGCTTTGGTGTAATCCCACTCATGATTAATGCACTAACATAGACAACATTCAATCATAAGCATTATGTTGCATAAGTGATGTTCTGAAACACGGGTGTTGAGTTGCTACTCGACCCCCGATTTTCAGGGTGTTACAGGCTTATTGTTGGAGAAAAATATAACAAGTCTGGGGACTTAGTTCTAAGATGAATCAAATCTGCTGACGTGACCCGAGGCAGCAGGAAATGCTCAAAGAGGTAAAGCTTTGTGGAGAGACTTAATTCGGGTTTGCAGGATATAAATCCCGACCGAAGCTAAAGAGTCGAGAGCCATAGACAAGATATGTAAGACACACGAAGTTGACTTGGTTAAAGAGACAACAATGTCTAAAGGGACCGATTAAAGGCCTTAGAGCTAAAAGCCTCTTGACTGACTATAAAATCAACCCATATGAAGTTGGTCGTAGTATCGGCTATCGGATTAAGAAGAGGTATCGGTTTTTAACTGATTCTGTTTCATCCAACAGTAGGCAAAAAGCTCCATCTTTGTAGGCCAGCCGAGACTGTATAGTCTATTGAGGCCGGGCCAAGCAACGGAGAGACGGTGTAATCTTAAACATCGATCCGAGAATCTTGTAAAAGGATACCCGGTCTTGAAAATCTCGGGATCGGGAAGTATCCATAAACAAGTGGCAACCAAATCAAATCTCCCAAAAATCAGGAGAGAATCCTCTTACGCCAGGACTTCTCACTCTTATAAAAGGAGGGCTCTCTAGGGACTAAGGTACGCAAAAAAAACCTTAAAAACTCCTCTCCTTGAATCTCTAATGATTTAAGCATCGGAGGTTCCCCGGCTCTAGCCAGGGTTCTATTTCTCTCTCATTGTGGTGCAGGTTGAAGTATAGGGAGAGACTGATCCAGTTTTTCACATCAACAAATGATATTACTGCATTAACTTCCGATTAGAATATATTGGAATTTAGTTCTAGTTGAGTTCTCAATTTGAGAAGACAAATTAAGTTCAACTTCCATTGATTGGGGATTATGGGATTTTTAATGATTTTTATTAATTATTTTAAAGCCTTTCCACTTTACTAGATTAAAAACCCAGACAACTCAATTTGTTCCAAGTGTGTTTTCACTAATTTTCTCGTAGATTAACCTTAGTCTCATCGAGTTATTACTGCATCGCAGCTTTACACTTGAGGTTGTCATCCTTTTGGATCGATCATCCCTTAAAAGAAACAACATACATGGATGCTCTGCCTTGATCACTCTGAAAAGATTATGAATGACTATTGCATATTAATTCACCATTTTGTAAACTCATGACTGTCAAATATCATCCTGATGCAAAACTTCTGTCACCTGCAAGTGTTTAATCCCTATTGTTTCATGTGATACGGCTTACTTAAGTTTTGGATATGCCTGATTTTTAGAATCCTATTATATGGGCGTCTTTAAAAACAAATGGACATAGTGGATTTATCACGGGGATCTGTGTGTCCCCAAACAGCCTCAGGCACAAGTATACCTCGTCTCGGGGAAACATGCAATCCGCTCTCCAGGATAACGGCGTCTACAGTTAAAATCTTCCTAAGGGCCATAGTCATCGAATCTGTTCGTAAGGTCACAGGACCTGGATGAAGCGAAAAGAGAAACATCTGCTTCATCCAAAACTTACGGGCCCAGAGGAGTTTTCAACGTTAATTCCCACTATTTCTTGTGGTGTGGTCGACCTGAGCTTCAAACTTCCGAGGCCCAGAGGAGTTCCTGTGGTGTGGTCGACTTGAGCTTTGGATATGCTTCAGTTTCGGGATTATACACTAATATAAGCTGGAAAAACGGATGGACGGAGTGGATACAAAATACATTACGGTGGCCCCACAGAGTAACCGAGCTCAGAAAGCGGATTGCCTAGTAACTCACTACGCTTTGCGTACTGAGTAAACTCTGTGGGGTCCACCATGATTTTTGTATTTTATCCTCTCCGTCCATCCATTTTACCAGATAAATTTAAGGCTTGATCCCAAAAATTAAGAATAAACGATGTTCAAATGGACCACACTATAGGAAACAGTTGAATTCAACGTCTACTGTTGAAAAATTCTTGTGGGCCACAGAAGTTTTGAATCAAGCTTACATTTGTGTTTTCCATTCATCCATGTCTATATGATCTTATGAACAGGTTGGATGACAAATAAGCATCACTGTAGGGCCTAGAAAGGTTTCAATGGTGGAAATCATTATCCCCACTGTTTTCCTTAGTATGATCCAATTGATCTTTGGATATGCTTCGATTTTAGGTAAACCCCTTAAATTAGATGGAAAAACAGATGAACAGTATGATAGACCACATACATTCAAGGTAGGCTCAAACTGAGTTTACTCAGTACGATAAGAGTACGCAATCCGATCTTCCGAGCGCGCTCAGTCCTATGTTAACCAGAAGCGGCCTGTGTACTGAGTAACTCAGTACGCTAAGCGTACTGAGTAAACTCTGTGGGGACCACCGTCATTCATGCCTTGTATCAACTCCGTTAATCTATTTTATCATATAATTTTAGGAATTTAAACAAAAAATTAATCATATCCAAATCTAAAGTGGACCACACCACCTGAAACAGCATGACTTGAAGTCTATTGTTGAAAAGTTCTTGGGGCCAACAGAAGCTATAGATCAAGAAGATATTTGTTTGGATGACTAACAAACATCACTGGGGCCTTTCTTCATGTCTTTTTGATCTTATTAATTTGGATGACAAATAAACATCACTGGGCCTTAGATAGGTTTCAATGGTGGAAATTAATACTTCTACTGTTCCTTTTGGTATGGTCTACTTAAGATTTTGATATACTTCAATTTGGGATCAACCCTGAAAAGATATGAAAAAACGGATGGACGGCGTGGATAAACCACATGATTTCACAGTGGGCCCAACAGAGTTTACTCAGTACGATAAGAATGCACTGAGTAACTCAGTACGCAATCAGATTTCATGTTACCGGGGCTCACGTAACAGGTTTGTCACACGCACCCCACGCCCCCTTCTTTTGGCTTTTAGGGCGGGAGAGTTGTAAGTACGAAAGCAACCGATTGAAAGGGGGGAGAAGAGGAAGAAGAAAAGAGTAGGCGAAGTGGTTGCGGCGATGGGTAAAAGCGACGAATCCACCAATTCTTTAAGCGCCTTGGACATCGACATGGGCTTAGATGATCCTGCACCCGCCCCAAAGCCATCCAGATTCCA
Source organism: Magnolia kwangsiensis (assembly GCA_037074715.1). Lineage (NCBI taxonomy): Eukaryota > Viridiplantae > Streptophyta > Magnoliopsida > Magnoliales > Magnoliaceae > Magnolia > Magnolia kwangsiensis. The sequence goes on along the minus strand of CM073580.1, from coordinate 36,701,382 downwards.
GCCCAAGTTCAAACCCAAGCTCAAACCCGAAGGAGAACCCACACCGGCACCACTTCATTCTCTCACTCCCAAGGAGGATGTGGATTTTCCTCCCCTCAATGTCCCCAAACAGGTCAAAGAGGAGGAAGTCGACGAGAAGAAAGCAATGGACGTTGGTGTCAAAGCAGAAGTTGAAGAGAAACCAATGATGGTGGTTGACGCGAAAGAGGAAGAAGATGAGGAAAACGCAATGGATGTCGATATCAATGTTGACACTGATGACGGTGATGAAGATACAGTTGTAAGAGAAATCGACGTTTTCTTCACTCCCCTACTCGATACCAGCACTCAGGTATATCCTAGTGCAACCAGATCAAGGAAGAAACTAATTTCAATAAGATTCAACGAACCAGATTGAAGTTCTAATCATGAAAGAGAAAAGAATGCAATGACTGTAAACAGCCCATCAGTCCTCTAGTCTTATACTAGAGATCACTTTCCCCTTCAACAACTACCATAAAGAAATAAGATTTGCTCAAAGAGAATACCATTCAACTGTATCTTATTCCATAGGCCTAAGCCTTATGTTTATACTGTATAATGAGTGCTTACGATCTTCAGCATAATCTATGAAATTTAAGAATATGATTTGTAGCTAGCCAAGTTCTCTAAAATAGGAAAAATCTTTAAATAAGAAAATCTAATAATGGATATTTCTTGACATGGAATCTTTAAAATAAGAAAGCACTAAAGTAAGAAAAATCTAAGATTACTTATTTCCTAATATAAATATATGAAAGAAAGGGAAATTAGAGGTAGGCTAAAAAGGAAAGTGGACCTTTTCTTCCACACCCCCCTCGGGCAATTTACTTCTCATAGAGCTCCGGGTTGATGCGCATAATATCATTTGCTAAGATCCATGTGTTGTCGGATCTCGGTCAGCCCTTCCACTTGACGAGAAACTTCTAATACCCTCCTTGGCATGTAGAAACTATTAGATCATCCAACACATCTTCAATGATTTCTTCAAGCTGCCGTGGCACTTTGGGTATTGGGGTAGCCTGTTCTTCTATGCTCTCCTTGTCCTGATGTCCAAGATAAACTATAAGGTCTTCCACATAAAAATAGGACTGATCTTCACTTTAGGTGGAAGCTCGATTAGATATGCATTATCACTTAGCTTCTTCAAAATACGATAAGGACCTGCCTTTTGGAGTGGAGCTTTGTATAAGAGCCCGCTGCCTTGAGTCATATCATGACCCTATCTCCTTCTTGAAATTGTGCAAAACGTTGCGCATGCCCCTTGTAATTTTCATTACTAACGGCGATCTTTCGCATGACTTCCTCATGCATCTCTTTAATATGTTGTGCAAAAGCTTCAGCGTTTTGGCTCAATCAAGCCACGATAGCAAGTGGGACTAAATCAATAGGTTGTCGAGGTGGCATACCCATCACATTTTTGAAAGGAGAGTCCCGTCCTGACAGTTCACAGAACTTTTATAAGTAAACTCAGCTTGTCATAGGATGATGTCCTATGAATTGATGCGATCACCAACCTGACATCAAAGCAGATTCCTAAGATTGCTGTTGACGGCTTCAGTCCGCCCATCTGTTTGCCGATGATAAGCGCTTGAGAACTTTAATTTAGTTGTTATCTTAGACCATAAGTTGTGCCATAAGTAGCTCATAAACTTATCATCACAATCAGATACAATTGTTTTGGGAATACCATGTAGAGGAATCACCTTTTTTGAAGAAAACATTGGTGATATGTAGGGCGTTTGATGCATTCTTATGAGGACTGAAATGGCCATCTTCAAGAACCTGTCAACTACAACGTAAGTAGAGCCACATTGAGTCTTAGGCAATACCAGGATGAAATCCATTTTAATGTCTTCTCATGGAGCATTTGGCAGTTGGCACATGCAGTGGAGTATAAAGACCAGTATAGGAGCATATAGCTTTACATACTTAGCATAGGCAGTAGATCGATCCACATTCTATTTCCTTAAGAGGAAGTTAAATTTGTTTTCGTCAGAGTCCAATGCGACAAACTTTGTGAGGTAATTGCTTAAAATTATGGATCAAGGACCAATGCTTCTTTATGGATGATGAAATCAAACAGTTGGCATCCTCGACTGTTTGTTTTGACCGGAAGAAGATTCCGGAAGAAGACAACTTGAATGTGTGTTTTGATGTGAAGACAACTTCTGAAGAAGAATCTATTAGGTAGATTGGCAACCCTAAGGAACTATCAATATGTTTAGCAGATTTTGTGGATGGTGGAGAGAATGCTTCCTTGGAGGTTGTGGTTTTGGAAATCTTAGACGTTCCTCAACCAAATTCTGTTGTGAATTCAATTCCAGGAAAATGGATAGTAATAAATGGTAAAATCTCCCTTGAGGAAGAAGCTCCATGGGTTTCAATAGTTTGCAGAACACTAGCAGGATGAAGCTCCTAGTGAGCTACGTGCGAACTATCACTAGAGAAAAAAAAAGGTCATGTTACAATTTTCTGTCTGGATTCTTTTTCAAAATTTAATTTGGACAATGCTCCTCTGAAGGACACATGTTTGCTGTGTTGGCAACCTTGTTAGATCTATCCTCACATGATCAGTACCAGGTGGCGGGCTGATCTGGTGAACTCATTCTCCAGTCCTGTAATGACAAGATACATCATGCTTTGTTGCACATGTCCAGAAATCTTGTGAGTCTCTCCCTTTATGTGAAGGGACCCCATTCAAATTAGTTAACTTGTGGCACCCTTCTTTATATCAGGCAGAACCTCAAAATTTCTTTTCCCTCTCAGCCCAGTCAATAGGATTCTGCCATTGAAGATCCTTGCTTGCTCCCCTAATGCAGAGGATTTGACGAGTTCCACTTGTGGACTTGCAGCCCCAAGCAAGCATATCCCCTTGTAAGGAAGATTACGGGGGATGCTCAACAGAAACGAGTTAGAGGACAGGTAATTCAGGCAACCATATGCAGGTTATGGAGCACCAGTGAAGGCCAACAATATGGATGAAATTGAAATTAGTTCCACTTCTCGCTAATGTATAGACAATAGACTAAATAGTTGCAGGCTTCAGATTTCTCTCTTTCAGATCCATAATAGTCATGATTTAAGCTCAGATTTTGGGAGGTAGATTCTTGGAGCGACCAAGTTGTGGCAAGTCTCTAGTAGCATGACATGTTCCTTGGACCTTAATGGCCAAAATTTAGATTATGTGGAGATTTAAGAAAGATTTTAGTGGGATAGGGACATGTTAATAAACATAGGGAAAGGGTAGCAGTGTTGTTTTTGGAGGCAGATAATGCAGGAACATTTTCACACCAGGCTCGAGTGGGGTTGCCTGTGGGATGCAGGGGTACACTCGGGGTGGGCCGGGCCCATGGGGGAAGTCTCATGTTCGAGAATCCTCACCGAGGGTGATTAATGCACATTTCACACCGGGGTCGAGTGGGGTAGCTTGTGGGATGTGGGGACACACTCGGGGTGGGCGGCCCGTGTGAGGCGGAACCCATGTGATTTGGGGCCTACGAGGGGGGTTCGGCTAAGGTCCTAACCCATGAGATGTGTGGCCTGGGCTATAAGATAAAGGTATTAATTTGCCATGCTCTAACAGTTCGAGCTTTTAGAGCAATTAGTTAATCATATTGCATCAGTAGAGGAAGGCTTCCATGAGTTGGTTAATTTTGTGGAAGCTAGACATGCCCATAGTTAGCAGGCAATGAATCCGCCTCTAATTGGTAAAAAAAACAAAAGGTATGCATAGGTAGCTGAGTCTAGATTCCTCATGATTATGATAAAGGTGAGGCAAAGAAACCTAGGGGACTGTTTTGGGTTCTGGCATTTGTAGAGTTTGACTTCTTTTCAGTTCTTTGTGAAATATTAATATTGAACTTTCATGGGCATTGATGCTTGGATAAATAATGTAGGGGCATTTTCACATTGGCTACGAGTGGGGTGGCCTGTGGGATGCGGGGGCACACTCGGGGTGGGCGGCCTGTGGAACCCATGTGATTTGGGACTCGTGTGAGTCGGAATCCATGTGATTTGGGGTCCACAAGGGGGGTTTGGCCGATGACCTAACCTATGGATGCGGGGTTTGGGCTATGAGATAAAGGGATTGATTCGCCACGCTCTATTAGTTCGAGCTTTTAGTGCAAGTGGTTAGTTGTCCTGCATCAAAGAAAGGTTACGAATCAAACATGTCAGGCCCCTGAAGTGCAAATGATTGCATTTCAGGAATGAAGATTCACTAGCAAAACATTTTAGTTATTCCAATCCATTTTGGGAGGAACTATGGGCTGGAAAATGGATTATTATTATTTTTTTTTTTATAAAAAAAAAAACATGGATGTTTGTTTTGACCATTGCTTTGTTTTAGTTCTCTTTCAGAATTAGAATGAAAAGTTATCTACGTTTCTTGGCAGTTCATGGCTAATGTGACTATAGCTTGAGTAAAGATTTCTGGTGAGAGCGAGATAGTATTAAGCTGAAATAGAATGCCCCCCTGTTGTGTTGGTCAATTGATTTTCATGAGTTGATTGACCTCCCCATGGGAGGTTACCGCTTCACCTAGTCTCATAGTCAAGTGGATTTGATCATGTACCACCTCTATAGATTCTTGGAGTTTGCGAATTGGGAAGCCTACTTCGTGGGTGCACTCCAATATGGTTTCCTAAAACCTGCTTCTAGTTATTGCTTGCTAATGTTGGAAACTGACAACGAGTTATGGGAGCTGTTGCCTTTTTGGTTTGAATTAATTGGCTAGAGGAAGGATTTGCTGAAAAAATTAAAGATAGTTGGATGTCCATTGAACGGATAGTTTGGCAACAGGCTGATGCTAAGGATAAGAAATATCAAAAGCTTAATCAAAGATTGTAAGCAAGAACACTTAGTGCATCGGAGGAGGTTAAAGATGCAATCTTCAGGAGATCTACGAGCTGGACAGCAAAGAAGAATCTAGCCTCCTAATAGTGGAAGAAAGAATTATAAAAAAGATACTCTAAAGTTAGATTTACAGAGAAGTGTGTGGAAGAGAAATTAAATAGCATTGAAGATAGCGAGTGGTTTGGCTGAAGAAGGGGATAAAAGCACCTTGTTTTTCCATGGGATTGCAAATGCAATGAGGCTAAGTGAACTCTTTAACATTATGGTGGACGACAGAAGGTTGTATGATAAACAAGAAATTTGTAATGAAACAATGTCATTCCACTCTAATCTTTTATTGAATGAAAATTGGAATCAGACTTTGCTTTTTTTTTTTTTCTCCCATTTGATTAGATTGGAAGATGGAAGCCAATTTGGTCCGAACATCCTTTTGATGAGGATGTCAAGTAGGGAGAACCGAGTTTGGGGAGAGAGAGAGCTACTGAGCCTGATGGTTTTCTTCCAGATCTTTTTGGATATTGTGAAATATGATCTGATGGGTTTTCTTTATGAATTTTACTCCCGTGAGGAGCATTCAAGGAATTGGGAACGTCTTTTGTAGCTCTTATTTGGAGAAAAGAAGGGATAAAAGAGTTAAGTGACTTTTGGCCGATCAATCTTCTGGCAAAGATTCTTGCTAAAAGTCTTCGACAGGTCCTGATAGGTTTTATATCTAATTCTCATGGGGCCTTGTTTGGGCTGTAGATCATGGATGGTGCCCCAATTGCACATGAATGCATTGACTCTAAGTAAAAAGATCTTTGGCCATCATATGCGAGTTTGAGTTGGAAAGTGTTATGCATATGTAGATTGCAACTTCTTGAGCTACACATTTCAAAGAATGGGCTTTTGGGTTAGGTGGAGGCAATGGATGGCTGAGTGCAAAATGTTGTTGCAGTATTTAGTTATGGAGAATGGAACTTCTTGAGTTACACATTTCAACGAATGGGCTTTTGGGTTAGGTGGAGGCAATGGATGGCTGAGTGCAAAGCGTTGGTGCACTATTCAGTTATGGTGAATGGCTCCCTGAAAGGCCTTAATTGGGGTCTAGAGGCATTTGACAAGGCGAACCTTTATCTTCTTATTTGCTTTTCATGATTGCGGAGGCTCTTGGTAAGCTGATCAAAGAGGTAGTGGAAAGAGGTTTTAGTGGTTTCATTGTCAGTCAGAGTCTTCATGTGGCTCATCTCCAATACGCTAATTATACTCCTGTTTTGTGAAGCTACAAATGAGCAGGTGGCAAATTTGAAAAAAAAGGTACTTCCTTTGAAGTTGTCTTGGGCTAGAGAATGAATTCGCTCAAAGGAAAATGCCTGGGGTTTGGTTAAGGGAGGAAGGCTTCAGGTTTCTGGCTAACACTTTTGGATGTAAGGAAGGTTGTCGTCGTTGTATCTCAGTCTTTCATTATACATGGCCTAGCTAAGCAGTTATATGATCTGGTGGTAGAAAGGGTGGAGTGCAAACTCTCGACCCGGAAAGAAGCATCTACCTCTAAGGGGATGTTTAACTCTGATCAAAATGTTTATTTCCAATTTACCTATTTACTTTATTCCCATTTTGAATATCTGAATGAGTTATCAACTGTATTGAGAAGCTCCAATGAGATTTTATTTGGCAAGGCAGTGAAGAAGATTTTTTTATTTTTTTTAAAAGAACCTGGGGGTTGCAAGAAGGTTTGTCTATATCAGCAGTGAGGAGGTTTGGGGATAAAGGACCTCAGTTCCATGAATAGGCTTCACCTGGCAAATGGCTATAGAATTTTGGCTAAGAAGATAACAATTGCTGGAAGAAGTATCTCCTACCAATACGAGGTTCAAGGAGGGTGGTTTACTCTCTCATCTTTGCAGTATAGGGTGTCTGGAATTTCGAAGATAGTGAACAGTGGTCACGATGACTTGTTGAGAGGGGTGAACTTTGAGGTTGGAGATGGTGCCAGAATAAGATTCTGGGAAGATCCGTGGAGTGGGAATTCTTTTGTTTGCTCAGGATTTCCCATTTTCCCTAGATTACAGTCTCCTTTGCTAGTTGGTTGATGTTTGGGCAATGCTTTAGCATGCCTACTGGAGGGGATTGTTTGCTCTTACAAGCAATTAACAGGAATTCGAGGGAAGGTGAGAAGATGGAATTTGTTTTTTCGTTCAATCTAATTGGAAGCATAGCTCCCGATCTTTTAAGCAATTGGCAATGGAAATAATCCTCAACATTGCTTTTCTAGATTCAATTTTTTGATAATTTGCTGTGGAGACTCAGATTCTGACTCCCCTTAGTTCTTGCAGAGTCTGGTTAGGTGACCCCTAGGTGATTATCTTTGGATGTCTTGTGGTTAAAAATAAGATCCTGAACATTGATGGTTTGAGGAAAAGAAATAATCCTCGTCATTGCTTTTCTAGATTCGATTTTTTGATAATTTGCTGTGGAGACTCAGATTCTGACTCCCCTTAGTTCTTGCAGAGTCTGGTTAGGTGACCCCTAGGTGATTATCTTTGGATGTCTTGTGGTTAAAAATAAGATCCTGAACATTGATGGTTTGAGGAAAAGAAAGATGATGATCACCTTTGTGTGTATTCTTTTCCTTGATGTGGAAATTAGTCGATCACTTCTCATTTTGCTGATCAGAAGCTAACCTTGCTCTGTTAGAAAGAAGGAAGAAGATAAAAGATGGAGAGGAGGGAAGAAGAGAAGCAGAGCGCATAAAACAGATCACATATATTACAAAAAAAAAAAAAGAAAAAAAAAGTACATATACTACAGTAATGACCTTGCAAGTGTTATTGCTCAGGGATGATAAATTGTCTATTGACAATATTACTTTTCAATAACTCTTCTTCTTGAAGTAACGATTAAACAATCCCAAACGATGGAATGGGTTGTTGAACGAGAATTTTTCATAACCTGGATTAAGGCTGTCTAATAATAGATCAAATATTTATTGATCTCCAATCTCAGCTCTATGTTTCTTATCACAACACAACTTGATGGGTAGATGGTGACTCAATTTGTTCTTCAATCATAGCTCTATGTTCATTATTACAACACAAATTGATGGCTAGATGGTGTCTCAATTCAAGTGATATTCCATCAAGAGTTGTGTGACAATCCTCCACGCTTATTATCGCCTGCTGAAAATGAGCAATCCCTCTGGTCAGCTATTTCTTTTCTGAGAATAAGATGCTCCCAGATTTCATTTGCAATCTTACAATGTATGAACATCTTGTTTCAGGCTTCATTGAATAAATCAGCTATGACATACTCCTGTTGGTAAACATTCTTGCAGTCTTAGACCTCTAAATTTTCTCTATCAATTTTCACAGTAGTGATATGTAGACCCAGGTGTTCCACAACCCTAGGTGAGTTCCCTTCGAATTGAATATAGTACTCAATGTAGCACTTGTAATTGACAAGATGCCTTTTCTCGAACTGCAGCATTTACCCATTTAAGTAAATCATCGAAAATAAAAGAAAATAAAAAACTGTTACAGATACTTGCGCAAGTTCAGCAATTCAGTTTTTAGTGCACACTAAATCTCTGAAGATTTCAATTGACCAGCCATAAACACTTTCTAAACACCTTTTTTTTTCCTCTGCGGTCACCCTCTCATCACCATATTAAACGTACTTTCACATCGCCAATAAGTAAACATCGTGGTTGAATTAAACAACCCCAAGCTCGCAGCAAACAGCCTGAAACATCAGAAAAATAGTAATGAAAATCACAAAATGGTATCCTCCCAAGAAAAAAAAAGAGGTTAAATCACACTCCTGAATATTTGCAAAACCTCTTCACAAAAATGAACACAACTCCTGAATATTTGAAGTCTCTGAAGATTTCAATTGACCAGCCATAAACACTTTTGAAACACCTTTTTTTTTTCTTTCCCTCTGCGGTCACCCTCTCATCACCATATTAAAAGTACTTTCACATCGCCAATAAGCAAACATCGTGGTTGAATTAAACAACCCCAAGCTCGCAGCAAACAGCCTGAAACATGAAAATAGTAATGAAAATCACAAAATGGTATCCTCCCAAGAAAAAAAAAAGAGTCACACTCCTGAATATTTGCAAAACCTCTTCACAAAAATGAACACAACTCCTTCAAAAGTCAACAGATTCAACTGATTCCATTTTTCTGGAATTCTGAATTTGTCAACTGAGACAGATCAATGCTGCAAACCTCCTCACTCCTCAGAAAACCCCCCAAAATAGTACAAGCCAAAATTCCTGCCATTAATTTTTTTTCTTCTTCTAGATCTAAGTAAACATCACTTGGAACTTACCAATAAATGAATATCTTCTAAAATCATCCTCTACCAGGACGTGAATTTCTTTCCTTCATGGAGACAGGTGTCTGTATTCGTCTGACGTCTCCTGTATGAATTGATGACATTAGCAGTAAATAGGATTTTAGCCTCGCTTTTTACTATTGAACCGGGATTTGTATACAAGGCTATGTATAGCCATGCTTATGAATGGGATAGACATGATTAATGTACTTTCAGTTGAGTGAAATTGTTTCAACCTACCACCCTCCCCCAAATTCTTGAATGGTAAATTGGAACTAGAAGGGACTCTTCTAGGATCCTGTAGGTGCAACTCCTTAGGGCTTTCCTTGGTGGTGAGACTCCACTATTCTGTCATTTCTTCTTTCTCCTTCTCTATTTTCTTCATTTATTCTTGCAGCAAGTCTATTCTTATGGGTCATTTGATTGAATTGGAAGAATTAAGGTGAAGAATAAAGCTCTCAAAATTGGTATGTGTAATACTGTACTCTCGTGGCAAATTTTCAACTTAATCTACATTGCCGAGAATATTGTACTAAAAGAGTTATCTTCCACAAAACCTTAGGTGAGAGTCCTAACTTCTGCTTCATTCTAGTTTTGCTCACAGATGGGAATGTAGAATGATCTTAGTTGAATTCAGTTTTATGTTGCTTCATCATTTATTTGGTGACTGACCTAAGAGAAATGATAGCTGAGTGACAAACTTAAAAGTAATCTTAGTGTCACTTGCTTCTTGATCTAAAATATCCTTGTGTGCTATTAAACTCTGTACATATGTTTTGTAGTACGTAACCCAATTTTACTTTTGATTAGTTCTAACTGACAATTCTCCATGCAGCTATATCTTATGCAATATCCTTTTAGGCCCTGTTGGCGTCCATATGAAATCAATGAAAGATGTCAAGAGGTGCGTCTCCCATTGTTTTTGTGGTTAATGTTTTTGGGAATCTTCAAAATCTAATCCATTGACTTAGAACTTGGAAGAGTCAGCTAAGTTTGGCGCAACAATAAAAGAAATGGCTGATACAGTCAGTAATTTGATAATTACTTGGCTGGAAGCCTGGAACTTTAAAATATAAATGCGTTTTTAAATTGACTTGGCCAGATCGCAGATTCTCGAGTTGAGTTGAGCTTTTTGAATCTTGATTTTTGCATGGAGATGTGAAATGTGTTTTCTCTATTTTCCCACTCTATGGATATATCATATATGGATATATTGTTTTCCATGCTCCAGTTTTTAAGCTGTCCCTTGACTTAATCCTTGCTGGTCCAGGTTAGGGTACAGCCTAAACAATCAAAACTTGAAGTTGATTTGGAGATGAACGTTGATCCAGACATATATAATGAGGAGGTTCCAGAGCCTTTGAGGATGCGAAAGCAGGTTGATTTTAACTCTCTTCTCTTTTTTAACCATTGATACATGTAGTTGATGTGGATGGATCATTCCTTTTTGTGGATTTTACCCTATTGTATTTCTTCAACAAGATGTATCCAGCATTTTTCTTGTTTTTTGTGCTCTTTGAAGGCCAGGAATCTTCTTTTCTTCCATATTTTATGAACCATTAGTCATCTTTTAATTGTTTGATGAAATGAGTTTCATGAATTCCAAACTGTGTAGTATACTAATGTGCAAGGATGATACTCACTAGCTTAGTTTATTGCCTTTATATTTGTATGTGTATATGTATATAGGAATTATTTTCTAGTGCAGAGGTTTTAGGTGAATGATTAAAAACTTTGAAAGAATGAATGAAAATATAAGAAGAAAAAGAAAATGAAATGGTGAAAAATAAAAAAAATGTGAATGCTCTCTCACACCTCCCCCTTATTTTATTAGAAATGTCTTATCATAAGAAAATGACGTAAATACCCTCACACACATGCATAAGAAAATGACGTAAATACCCTCACACACATGTACACATACCAACTTAAACAAATACACCCAAAATACCCTTACAACTCAACACTCCCCCTCAAGTTGGTGCAAAAATATCTATCACGCCTAACTTGCTTAAAGTTTCAAGCAATCTAGCTCTGGAAACTCCTTTAGTAAGAATGTCCACCAATTGAAGTTGTGTAGAAATGTCAGTAGTAGAAATTTGTCCAGCCCGTAGCTTCTCCTTAATGAAATTCCGGCCCACCTCGATGTGCTTATTGCAATCATGCTGGACAGGATTGTGAGTAATACTTATGGCAGCCTTATTGTCACAGTATAGACGCATTGGTCCTGGAGTGTTGTATCCCAATTTTGATAATAGAGATCGAAGCCATAATAGCTCATAGATACCATGTGCCATGGATCTGAAATTTGCTTCTGCCCTAGATATTGCCACAATGGACTGTTTCTTACTCTAGGTGACTAAATTCCTCTTGGTTAAGGAGCAATGCTTATAAGTCGATCATCTGCTAGTAACTGAACTGGCCTAATCTGCATCAGTATAGGTGTTGGAGTTCTGACTCTTATCTCACACCACTACGATGTAACCCGAGCCACAACAAACTCAGATCAACCCTAGGTATTAGAAATTCGGATCTAACACCAACATCAAACCGTGCACTTTTCGGAAGCACGTTCAACAAAGATAGAACACTTACAATAGACAAAATAACCAAACAATCAAGCAAGCAACCACGAAACACAAGATATTTTACGTGGAAAACCCTTGTGTGAAAAAAACCACGGCACAAAGCGATAAAGATCTACTATAATCAAAACCTTAAGAGTTTACACCACTCACCTTCTTCGATTACAGACGAAACCAATCTTTCCTTGTGATGCGCACGTAGGAAAACCCTAGCCCCTTGAGGAAATCCCTTCCCAAGCCCTTACGAGTGTATATAACCCTCTCACCTCGCAAAACCCTTGCCATTAGAGAGAAAACACTCATATTAACCAAGCCCTAATTGAAACCGGACTTAAATACCCAGATTTGCTCTAATCTACGTAAACCTTCGGTTGGACCGAATGGAACTGACTCACACTCTTTGGTCGAACCGAAAACATGCAAATCTTCACAATGTGCACATTAAGAATCCATCCCTAATTTAGTTGGACCGATGATATACCGATCGAACCGAAGCAGGGCATCTCTACACTAGCAGATTGACAGAATCCAAGGTATCCTGCACAACAATCTCTACCTTGACTTGCATTCTGCTAAGTTACCCTGAAGACCTCTTGTACAGCCTCCACCTTGAGCGTAGATCGCTCTCTACATTCTCCACCTAAAACGCAACTCCATCTGCACCCTTGTGCAAGGATGCCCAATCTCATCAATGGCTGGAAAGATTGATCACGCCCAAGCAAAGTAATGCTTGAACTTTTCTATGGTCACCAACTTTGTCAACATGTTTGCGACATTCTCGTTCGTGTGAATCTTCTGAAACAGAATCTCCTGAAGTAATGAGTTTCCATATCTTATGCAACCTCATGTCAATGTGCTTGTTTCTCTCATGATACACTTGATTCATCGCTAGATGGATAGCACTTTAACTATTGCAATGCAATCGAATCGCTTCTTGCTTCAACCTGAGTTCCTCTTATTGGACCTTTCAACCATAATGCCTCCTTTGACGCTTCTGTTGCAGCCATATGTTTTGCCTCGGTTGTAGACAACGCCATCGTAGACTGTAGCTTAGATTTCCAACATACCGGTCCGCGTACTAATGTAAAAACATATCTTGTAGTGAACCTCTTGTTGTCTAGATCACTTGTATAATCTGAATCCACGTAGCCTACAACTCCACCTGAAGCTTCATGTGAAAGTGCACCTACTAGTGCCCTGGTTTGTCAATTACGGTTTAAGTTGAGTCAGTCGGACAACCGCGCCTAACAGGAAGATCAAGTCAAGTGTCTGCTTCAACTGGATGTGTGGAAGCTCACCATAGGTAAATCATAGCCTCACATCCCATGTCCCAAAACACCAGATGATTAAAACCCTTAAAACTAAGTAAAATATCTTAGGGTTTTAGTGTAAGAAAACGTTTTACTAAACAGGAAAATCTTAAAGTTTTCTTACCCTGTCGATTATATCGAATCACATTTCGATATGATCGACTTGCTCTGTCAATGTCTTCGGCATCTCAATCGATACAATCGAGTGAGGACAAAAAGCGTCCAACAATCAAACATTCATCTGGACGATTTATCGATATATCGACGGATCAGTCGATATCATCGATATTCGAGTATCGATCCTATCGAAAGTGGATCGATAATATCGATAGGCAGTTTTCCGGCACCCCTGTTTTTCTTAAAAAAACTACTACGAGCTTCGATATATCAATGACTTTCCGATTCAATCTGAATGCAAATATCGATTATATCGGAAGTCAGTCGATCATATCGATAGTGGGCGCATGTTTCCTCCAGCATAAATTTTAGGGTGTTTTAATCGTTGATCGGGGTGCCAGTCGAGAAATAGATATTCATATGTAGATCATATTGAGATTGGTCGATTGGATCGAGACCGGACACAAACCGTCCAGCAAGCTTATAGGTAAATCTATACGATTTATTGATCCCATCGATACGGACTCCGATATTATCGATATACAAATTCCGATGACATCGACTGTACACCGATCATATCTCTAGAACCTGAAATTCTTCAAGGCTTGTCTCTCTTGTTTTCACCTGTCGATAGATCGATCCCACCAGCGATAGAATCGGAGTTCGAAATCCGATAACATCGATGTGTGTCTCGATCCCATCGACCAGTTAGCAAAAGGTTTTCAAAAGCGAAAATGACATTCGAGTTTGTATCATTGAGAGGTCAGTCGATACAATCGAGAGTATACGCTCGATCATTTCGACTCTTGCTTGATGATATTGAACTCTGTCATAAATGTGACCGTTTTATATCCGTTGGAACCTTTTGCCTATATATAGAGAAGTTAGTCTTTATTGCTGGTAGAGAAAGAAGAGAGTACTTCTGAGTGTTTTAAACTTCATATCATTTATCTTAAGCCCTTTCTCTCAGGGAGTTCATCCTCCAATCCATCCTCATTATTGATATACAATAGAGTGGATTGGGGAATGAACGTCCGCATTCAAGGATCCTCCAGCTACTACCTTAATGGCAAATCATTAAGCTGGGATGCCTTGAATGCATAGATGATTGGAACCACTCTATCTTCCTAATAGGAAAATCTTTAGAGAGTGGAATTCCATCATAACCTTGACCCGACCTAAAGCCTAGTATAAGTATATCTTTTGTGTTGCGGATCAAGGGAGCTGAAGACCCTTCAACATCAAGGAGGAGATCTTCGACATTGCGCAAAAAGGGACTCATCAACTTATCTGTAAGTACTTAGAGTCCAAAGGACACTTGTGATCATTCCTTTCTAGGATTGAGTTTTAAGTGTTGCTCACCCTTTGAAGTCCTCAAAGGAGGCCTCCGACGGGAGTGTACGTGCTGGGTGCGTTGTGTGGACCCTTGCTCTGTGGAGAGCATAAACATCCGGGTGCGTTGTGTGGACCCTTGCTCTGTGTGGGCATAAACATCTGGTTAGGAGTGCGCCAGCAAAACTCCAGGGTTAGAGGTGAACCGAGTAGAAACCTCCGTGTAAAGGTTGAAGGTGAACCTGATTTCAAACCTTAGGTTTGAGGTGAACCATGGGAAACCTCCTTAGTGAAATCCGGTCACTCAAGGGTTGAGTGTGGAAGCTGGGAGTGGAGTAGACAAGTAGTCGAACCACTATAAAATGACTGTGTTTGAGATTTGAATTGTCTTTCATTTATGTGATTCCCTTATATCCCTTTATATCTGATCATTTGAAATCACATCTTATACACACACACAGTCATATCCATCACAATCTTATCTATAAATTGTTTGTCTTTTAAATAGTTTGTGATTGGATCCTCTACCAGGCTTGGAAGCCAGTAGAGTTAATTTTGAGTAATCCTAATCTGTACTTTATGATAGGATTTGTGTGATAAGGATTTTTAATAATTCATAAAAACTTTAAAAAGTCCTATTCACCCCCCCTCTAGGATATATTGGCATATTCCTACTTCAACTCAAGCGGTCTTCACCGCTATTTTACCATGTTCCCCAAACATGATCCTCTTTTCTTGGATTTGCCACATATCTGCTGACCACACTAACTGTCTGTGAGATATCAGGCCTCGTGCAAACCATTGCACACATGAGACTCCTCATTGCACTCGCGTACGACACCCGTGACATATTTGAAATCTCCTCTTCTGTACTTAGGCATGACCTAGCTGACAAGTTAAAGTGACCTTCTAGAGGTGTGATAACCGGCTTAACACCTTCCATGTGGAATGTCTTCAACACCTTTTGCACATATCCCGTTTGAGACAGCCATAACTTTTCAAACTCTCTGTCTTTGTGTATCTCCATGCCTAGGATCTTCTTTGCAGCATCTGGATCCTTCATGTCAAACTCCTTGCTTAACAAAGACTTAAACAAGAGTATCTTTTCCTGGTCCTTTGTAGTAATTAACATATCATCAACGTAAAACATCAGTAGAATGTATGACCCGTCTTCAAGCACCTTGTAATATACGTAACAATCATATTCACATCTGATATACCCAATCTCCAACATATAGGAATTGAACCCCTTGTATCACTGCCTTGGAGACTGCTTCAGGCCATACAATGACTTCTTTAGCCTACACACGTGGCCTTCCTTACCAAGTTCCTCGAATCCTTCAGGTTACCTCGTGTAAATGACTTCCTCCAAGTTCTCATAAAGGAATGCCATCTTCATATCGAACTGCTTCAATTCTAAATTGGATTCTGCTATAATAGCCAGTAGCACATTGATTGATGTATGTTTCATGACTGGAGAGAACTTCATTGTAATCTACTCACTTCCTTTGTGAATACCCCTTTACTACAAGTCGTGTCTTGAATTTTTCGCCGTATTTTTCTTTTAATACTTCATTCTTCTTGAACACCCACTTGCACCCTATAGCCCTCTGACCTTTTGGAAGTTTCATAAACTCCCATGTCTGATTTCTATGTAGAAATTCCATCTCCTCCGATGGCTGACATCAACTTGTCGCCATCCTTTCCAGATTTTGCCTCTTGAAAGGTGAAGGGATCTCCACTCCCTATGAACAATGCAAAAGAAACCATGTCCTCGAACCCTTATCGAACTGGGGTTCTAATGATTCTTTTGTCTCTGCTCTTGGCTATACACTCTTGGGTATCCCGCTAATTGTTTCGGTCAGTTTCTTGCTCTTGTTAAATTTCACCTTCAGTAACTGACTCAACTGGCTCCATTGGCTCCACCTGCTCCGACAATTTTTCGACCTCACCATGTTTTTCTGACTTCTCTGTAGCTTCCTTGGTGGCCTCCAACATTGGTGCCTCATCAAAGATGACGTTTCTGCTAATGACCACCTTTTATGAAACTGAATCCCAAAGCTTGCAACCCATAACACCTTTCTCATATCCGATAAAGATGCACTTCGTAGATTTGGGATCCAACTTCGTCCTTTATCCACTCTGCACGTGGACGTATGTTGGATACCATAAGATCCTCATCCCTAAGTAATCGACGTCCTTGCTTGTCCAGACTTCCTCTGAAACGTTGGAGTCTGGTGCTATAGATGTGATTGATTTACTATATATCATGTCATGCTAACCGCTTATGTCCAAAAGCTTTTAGGCAGCCTCGCATGTAACCGCATACTTCTTGCCCTCTCTAATAGAGTTCTGTTCATCCTCTCTGTCACCCCGTTATGCTGTGGGGTCGTGGATTTGAGAAGTGCCTTGTGATGCCTTTTTTCTTGAAGAATTCCATGAATCTCGCCTCTCTGTACTCTGTACCGTTATCCGACCTGAGACACTTAACTTGTTTGTCTGTTTGCTTCTCTACTTTCGCCTTCCATTTTTTGAACTTGGCAAATACTTGAAACTTGTGCTTTAAGAAGTAGACCCAAACCTTCCTCGAGTAATTGTCTATGAAGCTTACGAATTATCATGCTCCTCCCTTAGACGGTACTATCATTGCTCTCCAGACATCGAAATGAATATAATCGAACATCCTGCGGCTAGTATGTGTAGCAGTCTTGAACCTTACCCCTTGCACTACTTCCCATAGATGTAATGCTCGCAGAAATCCACCTTGTATGCCTTAACTCCCTTTAACAGTTTCCGTTTATGCAGTTCTATCATGCCCCTCTCGCTTATATGCCCTAATTGGTTATGCCACAGATTAATGTCATTTGTGCCAGATTCTGTGTGTGAGGTGGTAGCGGCCTCACCTATAGCCGTGCTCCCAATCAACTTGTACAAATTTCTTGTCTTATTCCTCTTCATTAACACCATTGCACCTTCGGTGACCTTAATTACACCGCTAGATTTGATGAATGTGCACCCGTTTGTATGTAAAACCCCTAAAGACATTAAATTTTTCTTCGGATTTGAGACATGCCTGACATCACCTAGACTCCGTATGACTCCATCAAACATCCTTACCCTGATGGTTCCTATTCCGATGGCCTTGCATGCTGCGTCATTCCCCATTAGAACACTTCCACCATCATAGGACTCGTAAGAAACGATCCAAGTCTTATTTGAGTACATGTGATTTGAACATTCTGAATCAAGTATGACTCGTACTTAAAGAGATCGAGAGGTCTCCTTCTGAGTTCTCTTCCGCTATGCTAGCCGTTTCACCTGCGTTCTTTTTGCCACTGCTTTCTAGGTCATCTTTCTGTTATTAGCAGTCTCTCTTGAAATGCCTCATTATGCCACAATAAAAGCGTCTGTCCTTTGCCTTTGATTTTGATCTGGACTTTTTCTTCCTGTCAGATCGAGATTGCTTCACGGATCTCCGACGTCCTTGACCCCCTTTCGCAACTGACCCTTCCGCCTGATAGTCCTTTTCGCCCGACTTCTAACTCATCTTGTTGGAAACGAGAGCCGCGATGATCTCTTTCAACTTCACTGTATTCTTCCCATACAGCAAAGTAGTGACGAGATTGTCGGATGATGTGGGAAGCGATGCTAGAAGTAGTACCGCATTGTCTTCATCATCGATTGTCACTCCGAACCTTAACAACTTGCTACATACCTTTGTAAACGAGTTCATGTGCTCCAGGAGATCGGATCATTCCTTCATTCGTGGCCTGAAAAATTGTTTCTTCACAAACAACTTATTAGTGAGGGACTTTGCCATGTATAGATCTTCTAGTTTCTTTCACATCTCCAGGGGAGATTCCTCATCCAGAACATTGTACATGACTTCATCCGATAGACATAAATGGATGGTGCTCATAGCCTTCTCCTAGAGTTCGCTTTAGTCATTATTCAACATCTTCTCCGGTTTAGTCTCCAACAATGCATTGCTTAACTCTTGTGATACTAGAATATCCTTAACCTTCCGTTGCCACTAACTAAAATTGTTCTTTCCATCGAATTTCTGTGTATTGAACTTCGACTCTGACATCTTTGCTGAATTCCCGAATGTCCTTGAACTTGACACTCTGATACAACATTGTTGGAGTTCTGGCTCTTATCTCACATTACTACGATGTGACCCCGAGCCATAACAAACTCGGATCAACCCTAGGTATTAGAAATTTGGATCTAACACCACTGTTAAACCGTGCGCTTTCCAGAAGCACGTTCAACAAAGATAGAACGATTACAATAAACAGAATAACCAAATAGTTAAACAAGCAACCACAGAACACAATATTTTGTGGAAAACCATTGCGGGAAAAAAAACCATGGCAAAAAGTGATAAAGATTTGCTATAATCAAAACCTTAAGAGTTTACACTACTCACCTTCTTCGATTACAGATGAAACCATTCTCCCCTTGTGATGTGCACCTAGGAAAACCCCAACCCCTTGAGAAAATCCCTTCCCAAGCTCTTACGGGTGTCTAGAACCCTCTCACCTCACAAAACCTTTGCCCTCAGAGAGAAAACACTCGTATTAACCAAGCCCTAATCAAAATCGGACTTAAATACCCTAATTTGGGCTAATCTACGTAAACCTTCGGTCAGACCGAATGGAACCGACTCACACTCTTCAGTCAAACCGAAAGCGTGCAAATCTTCACAACGTGCACACTAAGAATCCATCCCTAATTCGGTTAGACCGATGATATGCCAGTCGAACTGAAATAGGGCTTCTCCACACTAGCAGAGTGATAGAATCCAAGGCATCCTGCACAACAATAGGCTTCAATCCTTAGGTGAGCACGTCTAGCAAACAAAATTCCTCTTTTAGGAAATGATTTTAGATATCTAAGAATCTGATGAATTGCCTCCATGTGTGTTGTCCTTGGATTATGCATGAACTGACTAATAACACTCATTGCACAAGCAATATCTGGCCGAGTAAGGAACAAGTAAATTAGTTGGCCTACTAACTTCTGAAACTTCCCTGCATCAACTAATTTTTGACCATCCTCATCATTCAATCTATGATTTTGTTCAATTGGAGTATCTGTTGGCTTTGCTCCAAGATTACTGGTCTCTTTCAGAAGGTCTAGGATGTACTTTTTTTGAGAGATAAAAGATGCCCCTGCTTTGAACATGCCACATTTATCCCAAGAAAATACTTTAGTTTGCCCCGATCCTTAAGTCTCAAATTCCTTTCCACGGTACCTCTTGAGTTTCAGAATCTCCTCCTCATCCCTACTTACCAGTGTTTCATCTACATAAACAATGAGAGCCATCGTCTTCCCTTGGGATCGTCTAATGAATAAAGTATGATCTGCTTGACTCTGTGTGTAGCTAGCCCTTTTATTGCATTACTGAAGTGCTCAAATCATGCTCTATGTGACTGTTTGAGACCATATAAGGCCTTCTTCAGCATGCAAACCTTTCCATCAGCTCGCACCTTAGCCTTCCCCTACCCATTTGAAGGCGATTTTTAAAAGGTAGGTTTGCATAAGATTTAGGATAGGCTGCCCACCGAACATAAAGAGTTCCTCCTTTAATTGCATTCTTGGAAACCAGCCACGGATGAGGCTCAAATTGCACCGCCACCCCACCCACCAAAAAAAAAGAAAAAAAGAAAAAAAGAAAAGAAAAGAAGAAGAAAATAGATTTAAAAAATAGAAATTAAAGCATATTTGAATCGAGTTGAAGGGCCTGGAAGGTGGTCAAGAACAAGACCTAGAAGGACTTGGGTTTGAATATGAAGGGTCTTTCACCTCCCAAGGGGAAGGCCTAGATAAGTTCGTAAAGCTGCACCCAAATATCCGGGACACTGCTATGAGGACGATGACGACATGCGCCCCCCCCCCCCCCAAGGTTTTGAAAGGTGAGTAATATCCTTGTTCCTTCTTAATCCTTGGTGAAATAGAATTCTCAAGAGAGCTTTTGAGTGATGAACACACATTTTGTATTTGAAATGTCTTGAGATATCCAATCATGACATTTGTATCTATTCCTTACTATTCATCTTCCGTTAGGAAATAAAAGAATAAAGCATTGCGATTTATGCGGGTTCGATAATTTAGCATGATGGTAGTACAAGTCATTATGTGGAGATTTTTCGTTTTACAAATTCGTTGGATGCCTCCCTTTTTGGTATTTCCTTGTGATCAGTGCAGGCCTTTGAAGTTCTTTGTTTCTACTAGAACTAGTGGTTCTATTTTCTCTTCAGCATACTTTTTCTATTGATGGGACTGCCCACGTTGCTCATTTCAAAAAAGTTGTTTCTGTTATGGGCAACAGAACAGAACTTTTTTTTTTTTTTTTGATACGTAAGCTAGGATCAAACCTGAGACCTCATTGTCAAAGCGAAGAATGCCTACCGTTGATCTACAATCTGGAATCCTAACAGACATAGACTGTCAGTTTTTTTTTTTTTCCCCCCAGAATATCATATCCCCTCATGCATCATTGATGAGGATAATGGTATTAGTAACCCATATACTGTTGTCCATTATTTATTGTTGTGCTTATATTTGTGCAGAGCTTTTGGGGTCATTGGGAGGAAATGATTCATACTTTCAGTTCAGTGCAATGTGGATATAAATAGTACCACTTAAAATATAAAAATTGACTTTGAAATATGACGGAATGTGTCTGTTGTTTCTGCTTTTCAAGACGTTGACATCATCCAAGGCGCCATATGTAACTAGCTATGCTGTTGGGATTCTAACAGGCGATAAGGTATTTCTCTGTCTGATTAGTTGACACTTTCCCATGTACCCAGATGCTTAGCGTATAAGTGTAACTGCCATACACAAGCGAATCCATGCTTCATACTTTATTTCCTTTGGCTTGTAGAAATACACAGTTACTGCAAATCTTGGTTGTGCCTTTATTGCATCTTGTGGTAACTTGTCTGTAAATGGAAATGCATGGTCATAAATGTCTATGCATGATTAAATTGTTGCATCCTGCTTTTGTTGAAATTTGGTACCATTTTCATTTGACTGTAAAACATTCTGCTAGTATTGATGAAAATAATTTGGAGGGAGGGAGGGAGGGAGGGAGGGAGAAAAGAGAAGGGAACAGAAAGGGAGGGAGAAAAGAGAAGGGAACAAAAAGGGAGGGAGGGCATCTAGTTTCTGATATGACATTCAAACGTCCTTTGATGCCACTTGTTCTTGGATGAAGTGGTAGTCAACCTCAATGTTGTCAAACGGCATATGCAATTGTGTGCGATTGCATATGCCTATGCGCATATGTGATCACACAATCGCATTTGCAGTCGCATATATATATATCGAAAAATTTAAAAAAATCAGAAAAATAGGGAGAAATTAAGAAAAAAATGAATAAAATATAAGAAAGTAGGGGGAGCTTTCCTAAGTTAATAGATAAGTAATTTTATATGCCCTTGGCCCTTGCAATACATTTAATTTAAGTAAAATAAAACCAATTACATAATGAATTAAATATTAAGTCATTATTCATCAACAATTTAACATTCTACAATATAGTTAACAAATATCGACATTCAACATTCAACAATATAGTCAACAATTAATATCAACACACTTAGTAAGTAAACAAAATGAAGAAGTTATTTATTATTTATCTAATTATATACCATATACATTGATCTATTTGCCATTGTGGCATTTGATCACCACCAGCGTTTGAAATATCAGTATCGCGCAATGTATCGCACCCTTGGGATACAAATGCATATCGGTTATCACACGGGATATATTGTTTGTATCGCGTAGTTTATCTCACTTTTTGGGAAACATGGGGAAACATTGAGAAAATGGTTGAATTTTTCAATGAAACTTCAGGAATTATTAAAAAATACCTCAATACATACTTTTAAATTATAAAATCTCAAAAAAGAAGTGCACATAATAGATTTCCTTTGTATAGGGTCCTAAGCTATGTGTGGTATGATTGAACTAAGACAAGTAACTATATTCAAATATGATGCATAATGGATAACTAATATGCCATGAAAAAAAAGAATGGACATAGTGGATTTCTCACAAACATCATGGTGGACCCCACCACGAGCATGATAAGACCATGAGGTAGATTCAAATCTCATGTGGACCACACCACACACAGGAAACAGTGATTCTTGAATGGTCACCATTAAAAACTTCTCAGGGCCGCACTGAGGGTGAACCTTGACTATGGGCCCACCATGATGTATGGATTGTATCCATACCATCCATCCATTTTAAGAGATCATTTTAGAGCATGAGGTAGAGAATGATGTGCGTGGAACCCTGATTGTGGCCCCACCCATTATGTATGTGTTGTATCCACACCGTCCATCCATTTGGAGAGACCATTTTAGGGCCTGAGCCAAAGAATGAGGATGATCCAATGCTCAAGTGGACCCTACCACAGAAAACAGTGGGGACAATAACACCCACCATTGAAACTTTAAACCACTTATGTGGGGCCCACCATGATGTTTATTTGAGATCCAACCTGTTCATAAGTTCATGTAGATATGAGCGAAGGGAACATGCAAATATCAACTTGATCGAAAACTTCTATGGCCCTTGCATAGTTTTTAATGGTAGGTGTTCAATTCCCATTGTTTTGTGTGGTGGGGTCCACTTGAGCTTTGGATTTGACACATTATTTGTCTCGCGATATAAAATAATCTCTCCTAATGAATGGACGGAGTGGATAGACAATACATACATAAGGGTTGCACCGTCTTGAATGCAGAATCCAAACTCCTTAAGACCGCGAATTAGGTGCTACTGTAGGGCCCACCATGATGATATGTTGTATATCCACTTCGTCTCAAATTTTCAACTCATTTTTGGATGTTGCCCCAAGCATTAAGTACATCCAAATTTTAGGTGGACCACACCACATGAAATAGTGATGATTAAACGTTCACCATTAAAAACATATGAAGGCCCACTTTAAGTAGATCTGTCATGTTTATTTGTCATCCAACCTGTTGATAAGGTCAACCAGAAGTGAATGAAGGGAATATACAAAGATGAGCTTAACCCAAAACTTTCGTGGCCTATAAAATGCTTCTAATGATTATTCACCACTTTTTATGTTGTGGTTCATCTGGGATTGGGATCTGCTAAAGTTTTGGCCTAATGTCCTTAAATGATATGAAAAATCGGATGGATGGCATGGATAAAACATATGCATCAAGGTGGACCCCACGACCCGTTTGTAAAGTAGGCTAAGCTAAGTTGTACCGCATATAGTGGCCTTGCTGGTGTATGTGTATGTATGTATTAACTATGGAAAGAGGATTAAAGCTTCGTGGGCCCCATTATGATGTATTTATTATATTTATACTGACCATCCATTTGGTGAGATCATTTTAGGACATGTAACAAAAAATGAGTCATATCCAAAGGTCAAGGGGACCGCATCACAAATAACAACGGGACAATGATTCCCACCGTTAAAACATTCGTAGGGCCCACTGTAATGTTTCTTCTCCAACTAATCTATTCATAAGGCCACACAAACATGGATGTAGAGAAAAAACATATATCAGATTGATCGAAAACTTCTGTGACCCCAAGAAGGTTTCAATGGTAGATGTTTAATCTCCCACTACTTTTCGTGGTGTGGTCCACTTGATCTTTGGATTTGTCTTATTTTTGGGGTCAACCCTTAGAATGATATCTCGAAATGGACGAACGGTTTAGATATAACATTTACTTCATGGTAGGGCCCACAAAACTCGTCAACTCACTAGCTAGGTCGCTGGTGTGCGGTACACCACCCGATCTGCTTCCATAAATGGCATTGGAAGCCATTTTCGTAGCAAGAAAGGGTTCTGGTCCTTTGAGAACCCTACATCCAAAATCCCAAATCCCTACGATTTGGCAAAATTTTGGGCGAAATCTCCATTTTACAGAAAATTTCTCCCCTATTCGACGAAAAATAGGAAAATCAGGGTTTTTTTTTTTCGCACTTACAGCGCACCACTACCTCTTGATTGAGTGGCCCACCAGATTCAGCTTCCATTCACTCTCACATCTTTTGTAGGTACCAAAATCCCCTCTCTTACGTGGATTTTCCTCTTTTTGTTTGGATTTTTTTTCATTTTTTTGAGAATATTGCAAACCCAACATTCCCGGCCTTTTATCGTCGGAATTCTCTCCCAAATGGTTGTTGGATCTGTAAGGTGCAATAGTACCGCTAATATTGGGAATTTCGTAAAAAATCGTGTGATATATCGCACGATGCATTTTTTTTAAAATTATAAATTTCTGGGACTTTTGATGGGTTTCATCTCGCTGGCCAGCGATAACGGTAATATCGGCTAATATTATCAATATTGCGAACACTGTTCACCACCACCATCATCATCCCAGTCATCTCCTTCTTTTACATACACTTCTTTTTCTTCTTCCGTTTCCTCATCATTTGTATGTATTAATACTTCATCAACATCCAATGGTGGATCTTCAGCTTGATCATTATCATCTTCTTCTTCTATCTCCTCAATCTCTTTAATGGGTTGACGGTTACTACTTGCCTCCTGGCTCCCTCCATCCTTCACCTTTGAGTGGTACCTCTCCAAGTGTCGATTCGTATTCAGCATCTTCAACTTGTGCCCATGTCAGGTCCTCTCCAGTAAATACCGGGTCCTCCGTCTCTATGAGCCACTCGTTATCTACATTCAACTCATCTAAGCAGATAGGGTCAAAGAAAGCAGGCTTTTCTTTTCTAGTTTGGAATCGTTCTCGCAATTATTGATTGTATTGGAAGAAAACCAAGTCGTTGAGCTTTTTTTGCTTAAGGCGATTCCTTTTCTTGGTATGAATTTATATTAAAGAAAGCGCATTTGGCATTAGCTATTTAGGCAATTAAATTAGCTTATGCCTTAGTCCTTACACTAAAAAATTGAAGTTTACAACTGCTAAACTTACCGCCTCAAACGTGCTTCAATTGCGCTCGTAACCACTGACAGAACACGTGAGTCAAAAAATCCTCATAGCCAGCTTTTTTGGAGCTGGATCCTTCCTGTTTGGGTCCACTCCATAAGCAACCCACCAATCAGTTGTGAAAAACAATTTAAGTAGGTTAGAGTCACTTTGTACATTACATTGTAAAAAAACTATTTGTAAGACACTACGATTGACATTCATAGTACTTATTAGGTAATTTTATTGTCCGATGCCTGATGACGATATCCCTTGAGAATATCCCCTCACTCTTTGTATAGAAGTCCAGTAAAGTTGAGATCTTGTCTTGTTCTTCTTTATCTAGAATCATTATTTCCAATACATTAATAAATCCAACTATATGCATAGTAAGTGCTTCTGCTGGATCAACAAAAGTGAATAAACAGGCTGGGTTGAGGATGTAAGCAGCCGAATACAATGGAAATGACATTTGGCTGCACCATCTTCTATTTATAATATCTATAATTGGCTTGTAAGCACGGTCTCTATAGTTAATATTGTAACAACCTTAAATTTTGGGTGCATTAAAAAAATTAAAATAAATATTTAAAGATTTTATTTTTAAATAAAAATTAAAAACAAGTCAATAGTTGGTAGAGAAATTCTTAGTTGAGAGAGGTTTAGGGATCGATTCTTGGAGAGTAGTAATAATAATTTTTTTTTATCAAATGTCATAAAAAAATTTCAAATTTAGAATAAGGGAGGATGTGCTCATCCCATCTTATCAAGAGAAGTTTTTTTTTAAAAAAAGGGATACGGAGAGGTTTTTGCTTAATAGAAAAAAATATGAATCTCTGGAGAATAAGGGAGAGGAGATTCTAAGAAGGCTCGATCAGGTAAATTCTAATAATTAGATCTTTTTAATTTTTAATTTTGTTGTTAATTTCTTCTTGATCTATACAATGGATGGTGTGGATCATCCACACGATCATTGTATAGGTGTGTAGAGTTAATTTTAATAAAGTGATGTTTTATGATTTCAGATCTGGTTAGTAATATTTTAGGAATAAATTAAATGGATGAAATCTGATTGTGTTAAGATAGATCTGTACGGATCATATGATACCTAAGGCCAAAATATATAAGGGCCCTAATTTTCAGATCAGTCTGACTATCGGATGGGCCACATTAGTTAGATCTAGAAGTGTTTAATAAAAGAATCTTAGATTTTTGCGCAAGTGTTGGTATCACTTGGCGTAAAAGGTCGAGATGGGCCATCGGTGTATGTGTGGTTAGATTCATGCCGTCCATCTAATTTGTAGAGACAAAACATGGTAATACCTCAAGAATTTGGATGATCCAATCATCTGATGGGCCACCCCGATTAATTATTTGACATTCAATTTCAAGATCTTAAAAAGAAAATCTGAATCTTGATAATTAAATTTAAATTAACATATCATTTTAATTATTTGATCATTTAAGGTTTGACCACTTAGGATGTACATCAAGGTGGGCCCCACCATGTAAAATAACTAGATGAATAATAATATTGTCGATATAACTGATAGGATCTTTGAATTCAAACCAACCTAATTACCTTGTGGATTCTACACTACCAGATTCAGGTGAGTAACCCAACTTGTTTCATGATTCATTAAAATTAAAATAAATCGTTTGTTTGATTGATTGATATACTGATTTGAGTATTTTGTTATGATAATTGTATGCTAAATTCATATGTGAATATTCTGATAAAGACAACTATGCTAAATATGAAAAATATGCATTTATATATCATTCATCATTCATTACATTTACATAATGCATGGTCGATTTTATGGGCCCTCATTGGAAGAAATGTTGATCCTGGTAGAGCGTTACCAGATGCGGGCTATGCCCAAGCCTACCGAAAGGTGGAAGCCTACCTAATGGGTGGATGCGGGTTGATGACCTCCAACCCAAGCAGATGGACGATCATCCCATCTAATGCATTCATACATCATTTGCATCCATATCATTATACATCCATTTTTATATTTTTTTAATTACTATGATTATGAACCATGCTGAGTTATTTTACTAAGCCCGGCCACTTTATCTTTTTATTGATTGAAAAACTGTACAGAGGAGCCATTCGCAGATGATGTGGCGCAAGAACCGAAAGGATGCACCGTACCTGAATACGATCCATGTGAAACATAACCATACTTATCTGAAGATGAAGTGGCGGCATTAAAGCATTTTTGATTACTTGATAACATACTTTGATTAACGTACAATGCATATCGGTATTGAATAAACAATAATTATAGTATGGAATTAACAATGTTAGTATGGAATAAACATAATTATATTACGATGATATAATAGATGAATGATTTTTAGGTTTTATTTTATTTTAAGAGTTGTCAAGATTTATATATGCCTGGTGGATTGGTGCTAAGTGTTATGTATGTGTGATTGAGATTATGGTGGAACTTAGATTGAATATAATTATTATTTCTAATTAAACTGATTAAGGAATTAAATTAATACAGATTGTGTACAAGTTACGAACTGAAACTTGGGTCTGAGAGTGCACACATTGTACCCGGATTTCGGGACGTGATAAAAATGGTCCATGATCTTATTTTTCACCCTCTCCATTGCACCATATATGTAACATATTGCAAGCTTCTCATCCAACTCCATTAATTGCAACACAATGACTAAGAGCTCGTATGCTTTTAGCACCTTTACCACTTATGTCTAAATACTTTGCGAAATGATTGTTTGTTGAACCTGTTTCCCTTCAGCATTCTTTGACCAAGGCTCACTTGTAAAATCGGTCGACACTACAAAGCTTCTAAGTTTAGATTTTTTTGCATGTAATCTTTGTAGTGTTGAAAAGGCTGTAGCAAAACGGGTGATTGCTGGACGTAACAAGTTACTCCAAATGTGTTTTCTCATTCGACTGAGAAGAAGGGCATGTTTGTACATAAAGACCGTGATTCTTGTAGCCCTTGCAATCACATTTATAAATAACCTACATTTATCTTTAAATATAAGATCAACACAATGGGTCGCACAGGGGGTCCATAATAAATGATGTCTCTTTTCTATAAGAAGATGACTGACCATTATATATGAGGTTGCGTTATTTGTAATTACTTGTATAATGTATTCCTCACCTATTTCCTCAATTACATTATCTAATAAGCTAAACAAGTATTCTCCTATATGTGAATGACCCGATGCATCCACGGACTTCAAGAATATTGTCCCAGCTAGACAATTTATCAAAAAGTTAATGAGAGACCGACCGGATCTATCGGTCTATCCATCAGCCATTAGTGAACACCTATATGTTTTTCACGATTCCTTATATTCAGTTATAAAGGATTGTGTATAATTAACTTTGGTTTTCAGGCATGTCTCCTTTATTTTATGATATAAAGGAGGTTTAAGCCCAGGTCCAAATTGACCTATAGCCTCAACTATTACTTTGAAGTTTTTCGACTTAACGTCGTTGAAAGCAATGCCGGTTTGGTAAAGCCACTTAGCAATACATTGAATAATGGTTTTTTTTTTTTTTTTTTGTTTTGTTTATATTGGTTCTTTAAAGTTGTTTAAGCCGGTCCTTTACCTCGACTCCTTTGGTCGATCACATCCTTGGGGTGTGTCTACACCATCTATCCATGGGCCCATGACCTCGGGCTCTTTTCGAGACCATTGGTTGTACTTGTGGTCTAGACCGTTGGTTGTACTTGTGGGACTAGCTTCATCTACATTAACTACGTTTATATCTTCATGTGTCTTGTTCCAAATATTCCTCGTGACGTAAGGCACTATCACATCTCTTTCTTAACTGTTTTTCCATATACTCTATGATCTCCCTTCGAATTTCTTGAGTAATTTTGTCGCATGTTTTTATATTTGATCCTGAAAAATGTGCAAGGTATTGTTTGTACCTTGCAATGCCACTAGAACCTACATACCCACATAACTCACATATTATGTGAGTCTTATCCGAAATACTACGATAGTGCCCATACTTCTTACCCGGGTCATTCGACTTGGGTTTCAAAGAGAAAGATTAAGAAGAATACATTATGTTGGTGGTGTGTGTATTGATTGTAAGTTGCTACTTGCTAGTTGCTAGTACTAAAAAGTAAACTGAAAAGTATAGTAAATAAAGAGACTAAAGAGATTGGGGGGGGGGGGGGGGTGCGGAGCGAGAGAGAGAGAGAGAGAGAGAGAGAGAGAGAGAGAGAGAGAGAGTTATACTTACACTTACACTAGTAGTAGAAAGGGAGAAGAGGGAAAGGAAAAAGAGAGAGAGAGAGAGTTACACTTACACTTGTAGTAAAAGAGAGGGGAGAGAGAGAGATTTACACAAACACAATTATAATTACAAATTTATAAAAACACAAATTCTTCACTTCTTGTCTTCACTTTTGCGTTGACCCTTGAGTCTTGACCCTTGATTCTAGAATATTGTAGCCGTGT
Source organism: Magnolia kwangsiensis (assembly GCA_037074715.1). Classification (NCBI taxonomy): domain Eukaryota; kingdom Viridiplantae; phylum Streptophyta; class Magnoliopsida; order Magnoliales; family Magnoliaceae; genus Magnolia; species Magnolia kwangsiensis. Next base: position 36,671,414 of record CM073580.1, on the reverse strand, counting down.
TGTACTTATAAGTTGTAACTTGTAAGTATCTTGTTCTTGTAACTTGTAAGTTGTGTTGTAACTTGTAACTTGTAAGTAATAAAGTAACAAACTAAAAAAAAATATTAAAACTTAGAACTTGGAAGAAACTTAAATTATAATAAATTAAACTTGCAACTTGTAATGTAAGTTGTCTCTTGAATGTAAAGAAACTTTAAAAAAGAGAGATAGAAAGAGAGAGTGCTGGGTGTGTGAATATGATTATGAATTTATGATCTTTAGAACTTGAAAAAATTAGAAAGAGAGTTCAATGGATGGAGCTTGGTTGTCTTGTCTCTTGAATCTTGAATCTTGAATCTTTGTAGTTAAAGTTGTCCCTTGATTGAAACTTCAAACTTGAAAGAAATATGGATGGAGTGAAGCTTGGGGCTTGGAATTATGTCAGAGAGAGTGTAGGAGTGTAGAAAATAAAGATAGAGAGAGAATTTGAACTTTTAGTGCATGTAAGAGTGTTTAGAATCCCATTTTATAGACCAAAAAATAAAGATATTTTTTTTTTACAAAAAAATCCCAACGGTTAGAAAACGGTCAGATTTTTGACCGTTGGCGAATATGCGATCGCATATTCTCGCACATGTGGCTAAGGGTGTACATTGAGTCGAACCGAGTCGAGCTGGCCTCAGCTCAACTCGGCTCGGCCACTAGTTGACCCCAGCTCGAACTCGGCTTGGCTCGACTCGGTCCTTGAGCTTGATTGGCCAGCTCAGCTCGGTTCGGTCAGCAACTTGGGCCAGTTCGAGCCGAGTTTGAGCCAAGTTCAAGCCGAGTTCGCCTGTGCAACATTTTCACAAACACATGGACTGCACCTTCAAAATCTCACTGTATGTAAAACAACAACAGTGATTTCACAGGTATTTTATCAAACACCTTCTAAACAACATAAAAATCAAGAAAAAAAGGGTATTTGTTTCCTATACATACCTTCCTTGCCACCGGCCACACTTCATTGAGTCATTTCATCAAACACTTGGTGAGCAACATCAATATCCAAGTAACCGAGTCACTGAACTGGTTCGATCCGAGTTCGATTCGAGTTGGGTTCAATCCGAGTTGAGTTGAGTCGGGGCTAGTTCGAACTCGACGCGAACTCATTTTCGAGCTCAAAAAATCAACTCGACTCAGCTGGAACTCAGCTTCGAACCGAGTTGAATCGAGCCTTTTCAAGTCGAGTCGAGTGACCTAACTGAGCTAGCTCGGTTCGTGTACACCTCTATATGTGGCATATGCAATCGCATATGTGCAGAAATCACATATGCCACTGTCGCATATGCAATTTCTGCTTCAATATGTGCATATGTGATCACACATGACAACATTGGTCAACCTCGATATGCTTGTTACATTTATGATAGACTAGGGTAAAAGATGTGAATGCAATCAAGTTGTCGCAAAAAAGGGTCATGGGAGGAGATAGAAAGCCTTAGCTCAATCGACAAGGTTTTCAACTGAAGGAGTTCATAGATCCCATGAACCATGGCTTGACACTCTGCTTCAACACTGGAGTAGGCCACAACAAATTGCTTCTTGATATTCTTGTTGGGGAGCGGTCCATAACTCCATCCTCCCCATGGTTCTTTCCACAAAAAAGTGTCATTTGAGGTGGAGATTAATGTTTTCTTGTAGTTTTGAGCAGTAATCTCAAGTTACCTCACCATCCTCTGGCTTCACCATCTTCAAGAATCAAAACAATCCTAGAGCAAAAAGAAAGCTCAAAGGAAAAGACAAATATGAGGTCTCTTTCAAGATATTTACCCAAAAAGATATTCAAGGAATCTTCAAGAATCCAAATAATTCTATAGCAGAGAAAGGAGTAGAAGAAAAAGACAAATATTAAGTTTCTTTCAATATATTTACCCTAAAAAAAGGTAAAGACAAGAATCTTTGACTATATGTTTTTTCTACTTATTTCGATGTAGAATAAATGATGGAAAAAGCGGCATTTGATTTTCAAGCAACAAAAACATGTCTTTTTTCTATTGATTTTTTAATATGAAAATCCCCGACTTTCTTCCATCTCTTAAAGGATACCAAACAGTTCATATTTTAACAGGGGATGACCTTTGGTAAGCTTTAAAAGTAAATGGTTAAAAAAAAAAGATAAAAAAGAAATGACATTTAAAACGAAGGTGATTGAGGGCAGGAATTTTATTGGCCCTAGTGGTCGAACAAGAGTTGTGATCCTTTGCAGAACAAGCCCCTAAGCATAGGCACAAGGTGGGATCCCATCTCTTGTACTTCCAAGGGCTTCTAAAAAAGACTTTGAAGAGGAAACATTGGAAGTCCAATGTAGAATTCTTCGCCTTCCACATCTCTAGCAATAAACTTTTCTTCAGGAGATGCATAAGATTCTCTTAAATCCTCGAGTTCCTTAAGTTTCTCCATGAGATGATGTTTGAAATGTTCTTATCTTGTAGGACATCATACTTATCCTTCATGCAATTCCTTTGAATCTCATATATACATATGTTCACTCATGAGTACCCCATATAGCCGGGGTTCCCTGTTTAGTTCTTTATGTTATGGGTTTAATTCTTTAGGCTATGTGAAAATCTACTTAACTGCTTGGTTTTGGTTATTGTATTACGTTGTCAACTTTGTGGTATATGTTTCTAACATGTTGTTTATCTCTCATTGATATATAGATTATTGGTTGCTTAAAACAAATATTTATACATATTATGGATTCATCTTCATTAGTACTGCAATGAGGTTAACTAAAATTTGAGGTGTTATGTGGTCATTAATTTATTAGTTTCTGGTGCTTGGTGCATGCACTCAAGTCTATGGTGTCCCTGCCAACAATGTTAATGTACTCGATCTTTTGAATTGGTCGAAGATATGGTTCTCAGCTGAATTATTGATACGGATATTCTGAATCCTAGGGTCTTAAAATTACACAAGTGTTTCAGTTATGCTACTGTCACAAAAAAATATATCTTCCCAGTTCATTGCAGTTTTTATTGCTAATTTATGTAAGAGGGTTTTTCTTCTGTCTTGCAGTTATACCTGAATCCTATTCATGCAGTTGTGCAGCTTCGATCATCAATGGCATACTTGAATGCTGGCAAGTTTCGGAAGAAGTCCAATGTTCTTCGGAGTTCAGAAATTACAACCAAATCTGGTGAGGTAATTAAAGAAGAATCTGCAAAACCATCAAAATTGCATGTGGGTTTCCATGGTTGTGAAGATGTTGCACCATTCGTTCAGAAGCAACTGTTTTACCATTTCCATGACTGTGATATCTTCCCAATTTTTTAGTCTCTAGTCCCTACAAAATCCTCTTTCATAAATATCCTTTCCACATTTTGTTTTCAATGAACTTTGATCTTTATTCATTAAAAGAAAATATACTTTGGGTTCATAAATCTGGATGCCTATAGAACCTGTACATGCCTTTTCATTTTCTTTCCCTTATTAATATGCAGAGTTTTATTCCATCTGGTAAGTAAGTTCAGATATAGCTCATCTGTTTACCCACCGTTCTTCCCTTTTGTCTGGTCCTGGAATAGCTGAAACATACTTGGAGTCACGATTTTCACATCGAAAGTCGTCAGTGTATGTTATAATCGGACAGTCATAGAGCTACGCTTTTGACAATTTGTAAAAATTGCGAGTGCCTCATTGATTTCGTAAGCCATAAATACTAACCCTTGTAAGCCACTGAAGGTGCTTTTGAGCATGTTTCCCCCCTTGATTTTTCAGTGCCTTCGAAAACTGTGACTCCTGATATTTCTGTAGAAGCCATGATCATTCTGTTAGTCACTGCAAAATTGCTTCCTGTTCTCATCTGTTGTACAGGTTTCGACTTCTAATTCTACATCAATCATCTGTGCAGGGAAGGCTGGCGTCAGAAGCATCAAATGAGCTAAAGACACAAGACATAGAGGTGGTATGAAGTTGTTATACACCCAATTTGAAGTTTTAAATCAATCAAAATGTTTCTTTTATGGCATAAGGACTGCATGGTTAGAAAAATACCAAGTCTTCTATCTGGATTGCGACCCTATGGCTCAGTGGTGGACTCACAAGAGTTTCAACATGAGGTCATGGGTTCAAGCACCCATTGTGGTATGAGTGCGCGGGCATGTGTGAGTGCGTATGACCAAAAAAAAAATGTCTTCTATCTGTAACTTTTATTGCTGAAAATACTTCTCGTGATGAAACATAATCTGTTGACAGCACAGTGGTTTTCATGTTTGCTCTCACAGCTTAAAGGTTGTTGGAACCCGAGGCTCAATGTTATTCTCAGGTTTTTCGTCTGACAAGTGGGGTCCATGGTCCAGTAGTCCAGATCATTTGTCTGTTGCATGCCACCACCTGTGGACTACACCCTGTAGCTCACAATCCTAACCACTCGAGTTGTGGTCTACAAGTAGACTGTAGAGGAATACAGAAATGGTCCTCATCATGGTGTTTTTTTTTTTTTTTTTTTTTTGTTTTGTTTTCACGGCACTGGGTGTTCCCGCCCCTTTTGAGGTGAGACTATTCCCTGTGGATACACGCAATCACCCGCAACCACGTGTATCGGATAATGCCGAGGAGGGGAGTCGAACCCACACCTATAGGGAGCAAACCCATGGTGCTGTAATGGCCGTTACGTTACAGTAATGGTGCCAACTGTTATGCGTTACATCAGTTGCAGAAAAAATGATCCCTATCGGCCCCATAATGATTGTTACGGCCCACATAACGGTTTGTTATGGGGCTGATACAGTTTTTTTTTTTTTTTATATATAAAAAAAAAGAGACCGTAACGGGATCTGTAACAGCCGTTACGACCCGTAATGTAATGGTAATGGTGGTGGCCATTGTGGCCACCGTTACTGTTATGAAACACCTTGGTCCACATTCAATTGAAAAAGTGCCCAATATTTGTGATTATGATCTTCCAATGGGAGAGTTTTGGGGCATGGTCCATGCAAAGTAGTATGTAGCATACCAATGGTGTGGATTATTGAACTATGCATCCCCTTATCAGAATTGAAGGCCTGTGCTTAATGTGCAAAGCTTCAAGTTGTGTATCCAATAATTCCTCTTTGAGTAATAATTTTTGTGCCATGCAATCGTGGAACAATGGAGTTGGTGGTCTCCCCTCTACCAACATCAACTAGGATGCTGCTTCTGTGCTTTTTGTTGTGTTCCATGGAACTATGCCGGTTCTCATATGTCAGCATGACTTGTTTTTTGTTTTTCTTTGGTTTGTTTTGCTTAATGCGTGGAATTGATAATATCCTCATATCGAATAAGAACACCAGCCTTGTTTAATGTTATCATTGCAGTTTTAGTTTATTTCCTCCACCTCTTGTACTTTCCTTGAGGGCATGGTTACCTATGGCTTTTACTGTACTACAAGGCTATTTTACAGGGTGCACAGTTGCACAGGGATGCAGTAGGGATTCATAAGCTTTGGATTTATGTTGCCCCTATAGTTAACAAATACCCGATAATACATGTATTATACGTGTATTTACCTTTTTAAAGAAAAACATCTCGTAGGATGTATGCTTTGAACAGTACAGTTAATTCCCATATTTTTCCTTTGAGATGTATAAGACATCAAGAACACTTGATTTATGCATATTCTAATATAATACATTGTTAGGTTTGTTTGCCCTCATTTATCAGCAGGGTCTCCCTAGAGTTGCGTTGGATCATCGCCCCATTGTCCTTGAAGTTACCAAAGAAAACTGGGGCCCCAAATCCTTTTAGGTTTGAAGTAGCCTGGCTGGAAATTGAAAGGTTTGAGCAGATTGTGGTGGATTGGTGGGCCTCGTTTGAAGTTGAGGGATTTGTAGGATGCAAAATTTACAGAAAGCTTAAGCCATTGAAAGAAAAGCTTAAGGACTGGAAGAGAGATGTTCTCGGTAAAAGGGAACAAGAATTTGACAGTAGGGCATGCTTGACTTGTTGCATGAAGATGGCAGGCTCTCTCCCAAAGGCAATCAGAAGCAGGAGGATTTGTTGCTAGCATTAGCAAATCGGGTGAAGGAGGGGGAAATTAAGTGGCATTAGAGATCTAGGGTGGTTTGGCTTACAGCATGAGATAAAAATATCCGTTTCTTCCATAGTATCGCCATTGCTAGAGCCCGAGTTAACAAGATTTTGTCTCTTTTTGTTGATGGCGTTCGTACATCGGAAAAGGAAAAGATTAGCCATGCTATTATCTCCTATTATAAGTCTTTACTTTCAGAAGAGCAATGGGTTAGACCTCAGTTGGACAACCTAGTCTTTATCAGGATTTATATAAATGTCGCGTTTGATCTAGAGATGCCGTTCTCAGGAGAAGAGGTGAAAGCAATCATTGGTTCGATATGCGGGGACAAAGCATCGGGCCCCGACAGATTCTCTTTTAGAAAATTTGGAACATTGTGAAGGGGGATGTTATGGACTTCCTTGTGGAATTCTGGTAAAGGAGTTGCCTTTCTTTTGAGTTAGGAGCCTCCTTTATTGTGCTTATCCCCAAAGTGCAAGGGGTGGATAATTTAAAAAGACTTCAGGCTGATTAGTTTAATTGTGAGCCCTTACAAGATCCCGGCTAAGATTCTTGCTTCTAGGTTTAGGGCTGCTTTGTCTAGCGTTATTTTTATAAATCAAGGGGCTTTTATGGCAGACAAGCAAATCATATACAGTGCATTAGTGGCTCATGAATGCATCGACTCTAGATAGATGGACAAGCAAATAGCTCTAGTATGCAAATTGGATATCGAAAAAGCTTATGATCAATTGACCACATGAATTGGGATTTCTTAGATTAAATGCTTGACTGGTTGGGTTTTGGTAAGAAGTGGAGGGGGTGGATGAAAGCTTGCATAGTTTCAGCTTCATTCTCTATTTTAGTCAATGGAGCATCGAAAGGCTTCTTCAAGGCTTTTAGAGCGTTGAGGCAGGGAGATATGCTCTCACCTTATTTGTGGTGGTGGTAGAGGCTCTTAGTGGCATGTTTGACAAGGGTGTTGCGAATGGGTTGTTTAGAGGATTTGATATCCCAAGGGTCGATAGACAAATCCCTCATCTCTAGTATGTATGTGGGTGACCTGCTTTTGTTTTGCGAACATAAGGAATTGGAGGATACTCTTTGAAAATTTTTGGTGTGTTTCGAAGCTATATCTGGGTTGAAAACGAATGTAGCTAAGTTGGAAAAACTTGGGGAGAATGTAGATGGGCCTAATCTTCTTTGCTTCACAAACATCTTCGGCTGCAAGACTGGAGCCTTTCCCTCTACATATTTGGGGATGCCTTTATGCATTGGGAAACTACCCAAGTATCTATGGGATAGAGTGATTGAAAGAATTGAAAGGAAGTTGTGATGTAGGACAATTAACCACTTGTTCTAAAAGCTCGAATTGATAGAGTATGGCGAATTAATCCCTTTATCTCATAGCCCAGGCCCCGCATCCATGGGTTAGGTTCTTGACCGAACCCTTCTCGTGGGCCCCAAATCCATGGGTTCTGCCCCCTCATGGGCCCAAATCACGTGGGTTCCGCCTCACACGAGCCCCAAACCAAATGGGTTTCGCAGGCCGCCCACCCCAAGTGTGCCCTCACCCGGTGTGAAAATGCCTCTGCATTAATCACTCTCAGTGAGGAGTCTTGAACATGAAACCTCCCACTCAGATACCAATTTGATGCAGGACAATTAACCACTTGTTCTAAAAGCTTGAGCTGATAGAGCATGACGAATTAATCCATTTATCTCATAGCCAAGGCCCTACATCTAGGGGTGTACATCGAGTCGAACCGAGTCGAGCTGGCCTCAGCTCGACTCGGCTCGGCCACTAGCTGAACCCAGCTCGAACTCGGCTTGGCTCGGTCCTCGAGCCTGACTGGCCAGCTCAGCTCGTTTCGGTCAGTAGCTTGGGCCAGTTCGAGCCGAGTTCAAGCCAAGTTCGTCTGAGCCGAGTTCAAGCCAAGTTCGTCTGTGCGGCATTTTCACAAACACATGGACCATACCTTCAAAATCTCGTTGTATGTAAAATAGTAGCTGTGGTTTTACAAGTATTTGATCAAACACCTTCTAAGCAATATAAAAATCAAGAAAAAAAGGGTATTTGTTTCATATACATACCTTCCTTGCCACCTGCCATACTTTGTTGAGTCATTTCATCAAACGCTTGGTGAGCAACATTAATATCAAAGTAATCAAGTCACCGAACTGGTTCGATCCGAGTTCGATTCGAGTTGGGTTTGATCCGAGTCGAGTCGAGTCGAGCTGGGGCCAGGTCGAACTCGGCTTGAACTCATTTTTGGGCTAAAAAAATCAGCTTGACTCGGCTCGAACTCAGCTTCGAACCGAGTCGAATCGAGCTTTTTCAAGTCAAGTTGAGCGAGTTAACCAAGCTAGCTCAGTTCGTGTACACCCCTACCCACATCTATGGGTTAGGTCCTTGGCCGAGCCCTCCTCATGGGTCCTAAATTCATGTGTTCTGCTCCCTTGTGGGCCCCAAATCACATGGGTTTTGCCTCACATGAGCTACTTGCCTCACATGGGTCCCAAATCACATGGGTTCCGGGGGCTGCTCACCCCAAGTGTGCCCCTGCATCCCACAGGCCACCCCACTCAAACTCGGTGTGAAAATACCTGTGCATTAAGTTGGCTGCATGGAAATGTCGCTATATGGGGGTTGATTGTAAAGACGACTTTCTCTAATATGCCTATTTATTTCCTTGTTCAAGTGCCCCAAGTCAGTGCTGGACAAGCTAGATAAGTTGAGAAGAAATTTCTCGTGTTAAATTCCCTTGATATGCATTGATACACCATCCTCTAATGGCTCAAGCTTTAAGAGCAAGTGGTTATTTGACATGGTATTAGAGCGGAAGGTCAAGTGTTCGAATACTGGGGCAACAAATATGCCTCTGTAATATATTCTCCCACGGGGGGCCAGGAAAATGAAGCCTGGCCTATTTATGGTGTGAGTGTCCCTCCACCCTTGCTCAGTATGTTCTTGTGCAGAGCTCCACCTTGTACGTGCGGGGGAGTGTTAAAGTTCCTTGATATACATTGATACACCATCCTAACGGCTCGAGCTTTTGGAGCAAGTGGTTATTTGACACGCTGATAAGGCGATAGTGATAAAAGGAAATTTTATCTTCTAAGGTGGGATGAGGTTTGTAAACTTGTTATTCAGGGCGGGGTTGGCATTAAGCCATTGAGGGATATGAATGTGGCCCTTCTTCGGAAATGGATTTGGTGGTTTGCGTGGGAGGAAGACAGGCTTTGGAGACGAGTGATAGCAGAAAAATATGGTACGCAAGTGGGCGGTTGGTTCGTGAGGCATCGTTCGTTGTATGGAGCGCCGGTAGTTTGGAGAGCGATAGTGAACATCGAGCATTTTGTTAAACGGGGGATCTCCTATAGGCTTGGTAGAGGCAATCAGATTCACTTTTGGATGGATCCTTAGTGTAATGAGCATGCGATCCAATCTCAATTCCCAAGGATCGCTCGTCTCGCGCTTGATAGATTTGTCCCGGTGGCAAAGTGCTTTTCCATAGTTGGGGTTTGATTGTTTGGACCCTCCCTTGCTGAAGGAACTTGCTGGATGGTGATTTTGATGAGTTCATTGATCTCATGAACCTTCTCAACAATGTTAGGCCAATGATTACTGAAGAAGACTCGATGTGTTGGTTGAGATATCGGTCGGGGAAGTGTATGGTGAAGTCTTTGTTTATTTTCATATCGGAGACCCCTTCTCAGTTTGGCCCGCCCCATCCTTTCCATTTTTGGTTCTATGGCACTCCTCCAAGGGTGGCTGTTTTCATTTAGCTCCTTGGTAGGGGAAGAGTTCTCACGGTGGACAACTTATTGAGGAGATTGTTGGTTATTCTAAATATCTGCCTAATGTGCATGGCATATGGAGAGTTGATTAATCACCTTTTCATCCATTGCCCCCTTGCTCGCTCAATTTGGAACCACTTCTTCAATGATATGCAAATCGATTGGGTTATGCCAAAGTTTGTTCGTTAGTATGGTTGTGCCTTTTTTCCTTCTTCTTTCTTTCTTTTCTTTTTTTTTTTTTTTTTTTTTGTTTGGGGGGGGGGGGGGGGGGAGTTGGTAAATCGGGAAGGCTAAATGGCATATCATATGCTTTTAATGGCTGTTTGTTGGGTTCTTTGGCGAGTATGGAATGGGCGATGATTAGGAATAACAATATGTGTAAAGGGGAGGTTCCGAGTAAAGTTATGAATTCAGTGTCTAGCTGGGCAGTTTATTTAAAGGCCACCATTGATGACTCTCTTTCTTGATTTCGTCGACTGGGGGTTGTATTCTTTGTCCGCTTTTGTGGTTTTTTAATAAAATTATTGTTATCTCTCAACATAATATGATATAATATAATACGTTATCGTCGTCCCACAATAGACCTGGCCTTTGATCGCATACTCCCCTCCTCGTATCTCCTTCTCCAGTCCAACAAATGGGGGCACTGTGGGTGTTGCCAAAAGAAAAAGAAAAAAAAAAGGTGAAAGGGCTTTATACTCAATTAGAGTTGGTAAATCGGGAAGGTTAAATGGCGTATCCTTTTATGTAACATCCCGAAAATCGGGGGTTGAGCATAAACGCCACTCCCGAGTTCCAGAACATCACTTATGCAACATAAATGCTTATGATTGAATGTTGTCTATGTTAGTGTATTAAACATGAGTGAGATTAAGCCAAAACAACATATCAAAATCCAGAGACAGTTAAATTATGCGAGCGGAAGACTGTGATAGTATATATAACATATATAGACTGTTGTAAGTCTCCAGAGTATGAACATGTTACCAGGTTAAATATATACATGTATACTCCAAAAATTAACAAAAAGAATATACATGAGTGCTCCAAAAGTGCAAAATGACAAGTGTCATGGCGTCTAATTAACCTCCCTGTAATCTCGTCGATCAGAACACGGTCTACATAGACCCGCTTGATAGATGCCTATAGGAGAAACCCTCCTCATCATCATGAAAGTCCGGCTCCGCTTCACAAGCAGCGCCATCATCTGAAACTAAAACAAGGATTGGTTGGTGTGTACAACACTGTCTCGTAACGTGAGAGTGAGTGATCAACTCAGTGGAATCATAGAGCAAAGGTTAACATGTTATCAATTCAGTCAAGCAGTAATGATAAAGCAAGCAAATCAAACATTCCTAAATACTGTGATTAATGCAAGAATGAGATGCAATAATGATGCATGCCCTCGCCAACATACTCCCTCATGCGACACCATCTTACGTTCACGGCATGCTTTCGTCCCTCAAGTGCTCCACATCTTCCAGGCACATGCAATGCGATATGGGCATGATTACCGAGTTGTTATTAGTCCTTTTTATACAGTAGGATTGGGAAACTAAGGTACCTGCCTTATATCATTCCTAAACAAGGATCCTGTCAAGGGTCGTCACTCCTAGTTAATCTCATACGATGATACGGTTCTAGGTCGCTGTAAGGGCTGCCGGGGCTGTTACACGCACTCGTTGCACCGCTCCCCCATCACCTTATCAATACAGACCTAGTTTATACTCTGTTTACTACGGGAAGGCTCGTCGCCTCTTCGCAGATTCAGAGTATGCTCGAGGTTACTACAAAGGGCTGCCAGGGCTATTACATGCACTCGTTGCACCGCTCCCCCATCACCTTATCAGTGTAGGCCGACAGCTCGAATATAGTGTCCCATACCACCATAATCGGTTCACGAGTCTGGATTGCTCACTGGTCACTACGGGGAGGCTCGTGGCCCTAGCGTAGGCCGACAGCTCGACCACGGTGTCCCATACCACCATGCCCGGCTCATGAGTCTTAATGGATCAAGGTACCACGGTTATCGGGGTTTTCACTGATAAGTTCAGTACCCTAGGTTCAAGCCGTTATGACCAATACAAGGTGAACATACAACGGTCAATCGGGTTACTTGATGAGTTCGACTAGTACGAGCACCCGTTGAGTTGTACGACATGAAGTGCATAAGTACTTCGTGTGGCCTAACCACTGCCGACAAGCAACGCACGACTCGGGTTCGTCAAACACGTCTTGCGTTGCGAATAGAGGCCAACCACGAGCTCAAATCTGTTACCGATTGCCTGGACCAGAACATAGCCCCAAACACATTCCATATTAACTAGTAAACATGTACAGTATCCAGAACAGAAATAACCAAATAATTCAAGCATATTTCCCAACATGTTATAAGATACAACATGAACAAGAATCCATACGCATGCATTTCAAAGTAAAGCGACTAAGTTAAACAACTTGCATTGAAGAAACCATAAACATCGCTAAGGTAGTTGAGAATCCTATCTCAACACCCAAGTAAAGCATTATTTACTACGTATATACTCATACAAGCATTTATACAAACACTTAGACTACACATATTAGACTACACATCATATGTTGGCTAAAACTTGTATTAGGGCGAATCCTTTCGCCAAACAGATACTGCATCCATAACTCGCATGTATATACGACAAATACTCATGGAAATCACATTTACAAAATTTATACGTATACGGTATTTTCTACAAATACCTAAAATACATAAAATTTCATATACTTCGTATGTATTCGAAATGGAAAATGGACAACATGTTCTACATGTGAAATAGCATCCTTGTCAATAATCTACCATTAGCCGACATTGAAAGCTTTGAAAAATAACAACCTAAGCGCCGCACCTTACTCCGTATAAGTGTAACGAATTCAATAGAGACTCTAAGTCTTTGTCAACGACTGATTGACCACCTACAGTATGATTTAGGTTAGCTACTTCACCACTTGCACCAATTAAAATCCTAGAACAGGTTAGGGTTAGGTTTTCTTACCTAAGAACGAAGTTAGAATCGCCGGAAAAGCGATTAGATCGTGATGGCTAAGCATGTAGAATAGCAGGGTAGGATAACAGGAAGATCCTCCCACTTCTCTCACACTTTCTCTCTTTTCTCTCTTCTCTCTCTCAGGTTTTCCCAAATTCGTATGGGATGAGAGAGTGAGGGTTTAAGGTCCTTATATAGGCCCAAAACTCTCCAAATTACACTCAGGGCCATGATATACTTAGGTTATGTCCAAATACAGACTGTTCCGTCTCAACGGAGCACTTCTGGAGGTCCTGTTACTAAATGCAGTCGAACTTAAGCTCACCAATATTGGATCTAGGTGGAGTTAAGTTTTCGTCCCAGTCGGACTTCCAGATCGCACGTGGCGGACCAGTTTCAATTCAGCGGTCACCGAACTTCGATCAAGGCCACAAGTACTTTGATATGTAAGGGCCACCTATCCTGATCCGAGGATAAATTTGGGTCGAATTTTAACTGTCATAACGCTTAGAAATAACGCGCAAGTGAAACGTGCCAGATTTCATAAAAATATAATTAATTTTCTAAATATCTTCCTTTTCTCACTCTCTTTACTCCATACGCAAGGAAATCGTCCCAGAGCATCGTTTGGACGTGATTTTCGCGGTGGTAGTCAAGTCCAACTAGGCGGTCATAATGGTCTAAGTTCATCGCTATCGGACTTTCGACGGGCGGTCCAGGTCCGATACAAAGTTTTAAAGTGCTCTAGAGAGCAATTGGGTTTAGAGATTGATCTTGGATTTTAGAATAGTGTAGCGTTACTGATTCTACAGGTTTTGGGTCTTACAGATCGTATTTAAAGTGGTTGGTGCTTATTTCACAGGTAATCTAGTGTAACGCTAGTTAATTCACGTTAAATTTCTAAAGAATTTCGTTCTAAATGATTTCTTTGGCTTTGAACTTGGGTTATGAGACGTTACCAAGGTGTTATGGTTGACCCATTGCCTAAGGACGTCTAAATTCGGGTTGGCAAAAATCCGGGGTGTTACATTTTAATGGGTGTTTGTTGGGTGCTTTGGGGAGCACGGAAAGGGCGATGATTAGGAATGAGAATGTGTGTACAGGGGAGGTTCTGAGTAAAGAATTTAGTGTCTAGATGGGCGGTTTATGTAAAGGCCACCGTTGGCGACTCTCTTTCTTGATTTTGCCGACTGGGGTTTGTATTCTTTGTCCGCTTTTGCGGCTTTTCAATAAAATTATTGTTCTCTCTCTCGCTCAATATATATATATATATATAAATATAAATATAATATAATATAATATAATATGTTGTTGTCGTACTGCAATAGACCTGACCTTTGATTGCATACTCCCCCCCTTTCCTTGTATCTCCTTCTCTACTCCAGCAAATGGGGGAACTGTGGGTGTTGCAAAAAGAAAAAGAAAAAAAAAAGGTGAAAGGGCTTTATAATCTGTCAGAGTATGACGCTTGATACTTGACAGTCAAATCGTGGACACATAGTATATATTAACTGTTATTAAACTGTCTGAAACTCGTGAAACCCACTGTTTTAAGCCACCGTTCTAAATTCAGATTGATTGAGCAATCCTAACCACTGATTCATGGACACTTGTTTGTTCAAATAGGACCATTGGATCCTTCATTTTTAATTGTCCAATAATGTCCACAAATTTGATAGTTAGGTAGTTAGATGAGCATAATTTTTGTTGCATTATCATCTAAGCCTTATCCCAATTACTTGGGGTTGTTTACATGAATCCTATTTTGCAATTCCACTCCATCAAGGGCCAGACCTTCAGTTAGTCATAGGTCATCATGTCTTTTCTGACTTCCTCCATTCACATCGTTTTGGGCCTTCCCCTTGCCCTTTTAGAGCCTTCAACTAGTACCAACTCATTCCTAATCGACGCAGTTCTTGGTCTCCGCTGCACATGATCAAACCATCTAAGTCTACTTTTCATCACCTTAGTACCTATTGGGTGCTACTCTGTAGTTCCATTGAACTCGTTCATTTCTAATTTTATCCTTGTCTTGCCACTCATCAATCTCAACATCCGTTTATAATTTTTGGCACATGGTAGAAATAAACTGGGAATCATAATTTGAAGAGTTTAATTTGAATTACTTTTATGTCATGTATGCAATTTTTATGTGCCTGTGTATTGCTCTTCATACACTGCCACAGTATTGAAACACTCTACGACTACAAGAGCTTAATATATGTGATACTCTAGCATAGTGTGACGCTTGATACATAGGCTCTCAAAAATCATACATGTGGAAACTATTAACTCATCTTGAACCTACTAAACTGTGGAACTCACTGTTTCTAAGTCACAGTATGAAAATTAGACTTGTTGAAAAATCCTCTGATTGATGGACGCATGTTTGTTAAAATAGGACCATTGGAGTTCTCATTTCTAACTGTCCAATAAATTTCGCAAATCCGATGATATTTTGCTACGTGATATATCTAAATTGGGAATAATTTGAATCACTTTTATGTGATGTATGCAATTTTGATGTGCCTTTGTATGACTCATATCACTCTCCGCCAGAGTATTGGAATTTTTCTAAAAGGGAAATCTGTGAGAGGTTATGAAACCACCATTTCTTAGTGTAGTATGAAATTAGACTTGTTGAAAAATCCTGCTGATTGAAGGACACTTGTTTGCTGAAACAGTACCATTGGAGTTTATTCTAACTATCCAATGAATGTCCACAAATCCATGGTAAGATATCAAACAAGCATGATTTGTGGTACATAATACATATAAAATTATGCCCATAATTTGGATAGTTTAATTAGTATTAATTGTATAATACGCATGATATTTTTAATGCCTGAGTACCACCAATCACGCCCTACTAAAGTATTAAACTTTTTCTGAATGGAAGGACCTGCAAGCTCTCTTGTGAGTTGTGACTTGTGGCTCAGGATTGAATATGTTTTGCCGATCACTGGGGCCTACATGCTAAGTGGAGTGAAGATTAGAACCGTTCATGTTTTTGAATCTATGGTACATGGGCCAAGAATCTTACACTAAACGGATGATTTCAACCATCACTCTGGAGATGAATTTAGAACATTGACAAGAGGATTTTGAATGGCTCTTATTCGACTTTAAATATCAAATGTTAGGATTGTCACTGAAGTTTGATTATGGGTCAGTAGCTTATTTACGGCAGTATCTAAAGGGGAAATTTTATAGAGCAGCTATAACACTAGCCTTGCTTCATGTGACAGAATATCGGGTAGGTAAGGAACATACGTTCATCGGATCACTGTAGCTGAAATGAGGTGTTGAGATGGATGAGTGAGAAGATGGGGAAGGTAGAATCAGAAATGAATACATTCAAAGGAAGATAGGAGTAACACTAATATGTAAGGTGTAACAAGATGAGGGAAAGTAGACTAGATGGTTTGTTCATGTGCAACGATGACCAATAACTGTGTTGGTTAAAAGGAGCGAGTTGGTGTAAGTTAAAGGCTCTAAAAAGACTAGGGGAAGGCTCAAAAGGACGTGGCTGGGGGTAGTTACAAGAAAAAAAAAAAAGACGATGACTTATTAAAGTCATGGCCCTCGATAGAGCAGAATGGTAGAAAAGGATTCATGTAGCCGACCCCAATTAGTTGGGATAAGGCTTAGGTGACGATGATGATAATCTAGAATATGGATGGTTCAAATCATAAGACCATCTCAGCATGCGGCCCCATTGGGTGGCGACACGTTTTGGATCCGATTCCTTGAGAAGTCATTGTGCTATGCATAAGCATATTCTATAAGGGTGGTGGGTGCTATGGTGTGTGTAATTTGTATGAAATCCAACTTGTCCAATAGGGTTGATCCACCATGAAAGTTATACCCTTAAAGATGAGGCTGATCTAGCAATCTTGTGGGCCACCACATTAATTTGGAGGTTGTCGGGTGGATGCTCATTGTTTTCTAAGTTGTCGCCCCACCATGAAATTTAGACACCCCAAAATTTAGGCTGATCCAACCAAGGTGGGCCACTGTAAATTTGGAGGTTTTGGGTGGTTGTCCATTGTTTTCTATGGTGTCGCCCACTTAATGATTGTATAGGCTTGATTTTTGGGGCATCCAAACATTATGGTGCGGCTTACTTATATTCGACGATTTGATTTGAAATTGTAAATTTTATATTCTATAAATTCAATATTAGGTTTGACAATTGATGTCTTTATATATATATATATATATATATATATATATATATATATATATATATATATATATATATATATATATATATGTCTATATATATTATATAGGCGTGATTTCAATATTTGGTTTGGCACTCGACGTCTTTATATATGTGTGTGTGTGTGTGTGTGTGTGTGTACGTGTGTGTATATATGTTTATGTATGTATTTGAATTGGGCTTGAACTTCTCAAGTAAAATCATATTACACCCAAATGAATGTCTTTGACTTTTTGGTATTTTGGCATTTTATGATTGGATTTTAACCATATTTTTTAGTGTTTACATTGAAAAATATTCGAACTTTGCCATTCAATGTATTGTTAACACTGGTTTCCCCTCTCCAGTAAGTCACCATCCAGGATACCTATCTTGGCGGGGGAAAACTGTCTTGAGATTCTGGTGTGGTTGGAGGTTCTAGGAAGGTGTTTTAGGTGGCTAGTTTTTTTTAGATGGCTAGAGAGGCACTTGCTTGCCGGTTCTAGTGACGTTGTGCCCATCACAGGCGACGGAGCACTGTTGAGCCGATGCTCCCATGTAGTGTCGTTCCTCCCGCAGGAGGTAGGTTAGGGGACACGTGCTCCATTCCACCACATGTGGCCTTAGCCCAGTTGTCCTTACTTCGATCTCAACTGTTTCTTCCCAGTCACGTGGTCTCTCCTCTGGCTAGGTGATGAATGGTGCTGATCTTAGATCACTTTTCTTTGCTCTCCATCCATCCATATGTTGAGATCGTTTAGTAATTAAATAATGCAATTGGCCCCCCCTCCTAGTGACACGTAACAACAACCCTTCTCCCCTCGAGCTTGGCATTGTAACCGAAGGCGAGATATCTCTAGTTGCTGACGTAGCTTAGCCCAACCTCGGTCGGGGGGATCTGTTGCTCGGGGCCACGTGGCGAGTCGTGATTTTCCGTTGATGACCTTGTTGGTGCTCTTGTGCAAAGTCCATTCCATTCTATCAAGATGTAAGGACCCCCAATGGATCAAGGACGCTTTTATTGAGTTTGGGAAGTTCGTTGGGCTCTCTTTCGGAGATCGAGACGATGACTATGTAACATTGTTTCAATTTGTGAAGCCACAGGAGCTATTGCGGCTCAGAAGGTAAATCAGAAATTCCCGAAAGGCTGGAGGGAGCTCGTCAACCTCAAATCCTTTATCGACTCCGATGTTGGTTCTAAGTCTAGAAGTTCGAAGAACAGGGTGTACTAAATCAGTTATGTATTTGCTGTAACGGTCGATACGTAATGTTAACGGACGAATCCTTTACGCAATACGAGGGTCGAAACGGTGACCCTCCAGTTTTTGGCTCGGATCGGCCGTTATAGGGGCTGTAATAGTTGTTACTCCCTATAACGGCCGTTACTGTCCTGTAACGATCATAAAATGACTACTGTTTTAATTTTTTTTTTAAAATCTTTTTAAGTTACAATTTTCTCATTTTTTGGCACTTTTCTCTTCCAAATTCTTTCCTAAACTATTCTATTGCAAATTCCGACTACTCTTATATTGAATTTGAGGATTAAAACAAGTTATTTCAATGATTTTGTTGAATTGAAGTTCCATGGGCCATTTTTTGAAAAATCTTCAAAAATAGGTATTTATACTTTTTTTTTTTTAAAATTTAAAAATCTTTGTTGTTATGGTTGAATATGATGCGTTATTCAAATTAGAACATATGAATGTGCATTTTATAGATTATGCAAGTGGGAATAGATTGGGTGGATTACGACATGTTTTGGCAGTCGACGGGAGGCATCTTCACATAATGCCTCTATAGATGTGGATGTAAAAGAAGAAGAGCCAATGAAACTCTCTATTGATCTGATCCTATTTAGGAAAGAATCAACTAAACAAATGTGGAGAGAAACTTCCATTGAGAAGTTGGGTAGTGCAACAACAAAGTTATTTATACATGCTAACATACCTCCTAATGCGGCTAATTTTCTATATTGGCATGTGGTAATTGATGCAACAACAGAAGCAGGTGAAGTTCCCATGGCTAGGGAGATGAGGGAAAAATTGACAGATGCATAGTATGTTGATGTGAAAGCATACGCGACTGCCTCTAAATCCATATGACAGGCCAAAGGATGCACGATCATGAGCGATGGTTGGATTGACTTGACCATATGCAACATGATCAACACTATGGTGTATTGGCACTTGGGAACGGTGTACCATAAGTCAATTGATGCATTGGATGAAAGAAAAAATACTATTTTTAATTTTTCCCTAATGGATAAAATGGTGGATGGGATTGGAAAGGAAAATGTGGTGCAGATTGTTATAGATAATGAAGCAATATATAATGCCGTAGGACAAAAGTTGATGATAAAGAGAGCATATATATTTTGGTCACTATGTGCTGCCCACTGTATTGATCTTATATTAAAAGATATTAAAAAGAAGAATAGTGTTAAGGAAATGTTGAAATGGCAAGAGAAGTGGTGACATTTATTTATAATCATAAATAAGTAGTTGTAACTTGCAATAATGAGGATTTGTATGAAAGGAATAGAGTTGCTGAGTCTTGTGGTGGTTAGTTTTGTAACTAACTTTATAATCTGGAGAGTTTGTACCAGTATAGGGGAGAGTTGAGTGAGATGTTCACTTCCCGAGATTGACTCAACACAAAACATGGGAAGAAGGCATCGGGGACACCAGTTGAGGTTGTGAAGACCGTAAGGGACAATAAATATTGAAGGAGGGTCTTGAAGATCCTAAAGGTGATGGAGCCAGTAATGAGGGTACTCCGTCTTGTTGAAACTGATGAAGCACCTACTATGGGCTTACTTTAGGATGCCATGGATAAGGGAAAGCTGGCAATTCAACATGATTGTTCAAACTGGGAGGTCCACTGGAGGATGATCGACAAGAGATGGACAAGACAACTCCATCACAAACTCCACGCGATAGATTACTATCTAAATCCTAGATACAGATATTTCAAATCATTTGTTGCGGATGATGGGGTTCGTGTCGGGCTAAAGAATGTGATAAAGAGAAAGCTTGACTTAGATATGCAAATAAAGGTGTTGAATGAATTGCATATATATGGAAATCGCTATGGTAGCTTTGGAGATGCTCTTGCACAACATGTAGTATCTAGGTTGTCACTTGCCGAATGATGGGTAAATTTCGGAGAGAGTGCGAACCGTGAAGGCTCCCCAAAAAATTGCAGTAAGAGTTTTAAGCTAGACATCTTCCTCTAGCTGCGAAAGGAACCGGAGTTGTTTTGTACTTGTTCATTCAAAGAATAGGAATATATTGCAAACTAGGACATTTTATAGACTTGTCTTCATGCACTACAACATGAGGCTAAGAATGTGACAACATCATAGGAACATTACCGCAACAGCCACTGGTAACATAGACTATCGTCCAATAAACTTGGACAATATTTATGAGGACGACCTGCTTCTACCTTGGTTGGAAGTAAGAGAAAAACAAATAGAAGAGGATAGTGAAGAATTGGAAGTGGATGACCCAATAATACGCATGACACAACAAGAGGGTTGTGCAACTGTGTTGGACCTAGAAAGGGGGACAAATTTCATGCAAAGTCCAGCTCAGCGGAAGAGTACGAGCAGTAGCAACAACAAGACCGAGATGGATGATCATGGTAGTGATGGTGATGATGCACCCGATGTTAGTCCCACTTTTGGTGTTGCTTGGCACATCGTTATTCAACCGTCTACAGATAGCGAGGCCGATGGGCATCGACAGGGTATGTGAGGTCAGACTTATGAGTCTATTGAGTCACGATATAGACAACGGGAGGAGGCTAGCTCTAGTGTTGCACCACCAGGAGGTCCAAAACATTAGCAACAGGCTTATGGTCCCGGCATTATGGATATTCTTATGGCCAATGGGATCATAGGGAGCCTATTTCGTCACATTCATGTTGGAGTAGTCCTCTTGATCCACATGTTGCATATGATTACAAAGATTCAAATCCAGATCCAAATCTAAGTTATTTACAACAGCCTGAGTACGGGCACCAATACAACTATTCGACGGACACTGTAGATATCCTTATTCGGGGTTAGAGTCTTTGCCTAGTTAGGATTATGCGTCCTCTGGTTTTATTAAGGTAAGTATATTTTTCTTAAAATATTATTTACATTCAAGGTAGGTATTTCTATACCCATTACCCACACATTTACCAAGCACACACTTGACACTGTTGAACTTGTGCTTAAAATAACTCCCTTGACAACCAATCAAGTAATCCTTAATCAAGTTGTAGAGGAGTAAATCTGACACTATATATATATATATATATATATATATATATATATATATATATATATATATATATATATTCATTTTATATCTTGAGGATGATAAGATGAGAATTATAAGAGAGGAGATATCTCTAGCTTGTTCAAGACTTTAAACAGAATGAAGTAAACATTGTAATTTATGTGAGTACTCACCTCACACTCCCTAAGGACATATGTAATGTAAAATTGTAGAGTAAATTATGGAAAATAATAGCAAACACCTACACATGTGAGATATTTTGATATTAAATACATTTTAATATATCTATCATTGGTATTAGTTCGAAAATTGAATCTATGAGTTTGCAGTCAATTCCAGGCTATCAGGTTCATAAATTCATCAAACCATCCATTACAGCTTTCTCACGAAAGAGAGGACCATTACACCATTATAAACATGTTCAAAATTATAAATGAATGCATATTTGGAATATTTAGAATTTTCTGGATTTAATGGATATTTTTTTCGGATTTTTTTAAAACAAAAAAATTAAAATTCAGACCGTTACAGGGGGTGTATCGGCTGTTATAGGGCCGTAATGGATGATACTGCCTGTAACCGTATCGGTAATGGTGGGCACCATTACGCCCACCGTTACCGCAATGATACACCTTGTCGAAGAAAGGCAGACGGGTGGTACAAGTTTCCCAATGAAGATCTTATCTTGGAATGTTTATGGCCTTGGTTTGTAGGAAGAAAAAAGCTCATGTTAAGGACGCGTCGTAGGTGTAAGATGCATATCATTGCTCTTCAAGAAATCAAACTTTAGTCTATTCGCTGGTTGATGATTAATTCCTTATCGAGTGTTGTCTCTCAAGGAGGTTGGAGCAGCAGGAGGCATTCTTGTAGCCTGGGCAAGGAAAATGCTCTAGTCAAAGTGTTCTTTGTTTCTGTGGTTCTCAAAAGCCCTTCTTCTGGCTTTAAGTGGGTTTTTTTTAGTGGTTTACGACCCTTGTAAATCCTCCTCGAGGCACCTCCTCTGGGATGATTAAAATGTGATTAGAAGTAGATGGTCCTTGCCCTGGTGCCTCGAAGGGAACTTTAATGTGATTTGCTTCTCCTTTAAGAAGTCGAATGGCGACCATCTCTCCAAATGGATGAACTTATTCTCTGATTGGGTTGGCAGCAATGATCTTGTGGATCTCCCCCTTTTAGATGTTAAATACACTTGGTCGAATGGTCATGATCCCCTATCCTCCCTCACCTCGACAAATTCCTCACCTCTTTCGGCTGGCTAGATGCCTTTCCTAGGGTCTCTCAGCGCGGACTTCGTCGTCCAATCTTTGATCATATTTTGATCCTTTTGGACTATGTTGAGGAGAGATGGAGCTCTAAGCTCTTTAGAATTGACCTATCGTGGCTCGAATTGGAGGCTTCCCTTCCCTGATTAATAATTGGTGGTCCTCCATTTAAGGCGATTTGCACCGAAAGCTCAAGCTCTTAAAAGATAAGTTGGTTTGCTAGAGGAAAGAGTTCCTTAATGGTCTTGAGGTCAAGGCAAATAAACTCCTATTGGCCATTCAACTTTTGGATGCTAAGGAAGAATTTGGCTCGCTTCCTGATGAGGATAGATTTTTGAGAGCAAATCTCATGGCCAATTACTTGAGCAAAGTCAAGCAAGAAGAGATCAAGTGGAGGCAGAGGTCACTTGCTCTATGGCTCAAAGAGGAAGACAAAAATACTCACTACTTTCACTACATTGCCAGTGCGAGAGCCCCTAGTAACAAGATAAGTTGTGTTTCTATTAACGGTTCCAAAGTGGAGTACATGTAGCAGGTTTGTGATGAAATTATTTTGCTTTATTCCAACTTGCTTTCCTTTGAAGGTTGGATGAAACCTGAGTTGGAGAGTGGATACCCACCCATTGAAACCTTCATGGTCGTTTATGGGATCCGTTGAGATGTGGACTAGACATCCAACCCATATAGTGTGTGTCTCACTTGGATGAGGGGCCACACCAAGTTTTAGTTGTATCTGAAACTCAGGTGGGCCTCAACAAGTGCTTTTAGATGTTTTTGGCATGATTTCACATAGTTTTAGATGGTGTGGCTTGCTATGAGTTCCAGATACGACTGATTTTTGGGATATCCCATAACCTAGAGGGGACCAACCAAATTCATGGTGTGGATGTTGGATACACATTACGGTGGGGCGCACACAACTGGACCTCATGGGAGCTTCCCATGAGGTCGACCTCATAATACCATTTCCCTATATATATTGTGTACCGTTCAAAAGCTTTGGGGACATTGCTAACATTCCTGTGAAGGGCCCCAAATGTTTTAAATGGCACACATGGTGACCTATAGTCTATTTAAGCCATTCCTTCATACATAAAACTAGAAGCAAGCTATGATGCAAGAATCATGCCAATCAGATGATCCTAGCCCTTTGAATGGGACCAATTTGTTACAATCTCTCGTTGTTTACAAGCCATGAATCACATGGTTAGTGTCATCAAATCAAAGTGTTACTTTAGAATAATAAAAAATACAAAGTGGGATCTATCTAGTATGTTTGAAGATGATGATTGGACCTTGTTTCTCTTCTTGACAATCCATTTTCATGCTATTAATTGGAAGCTTAGGATCACCCGATTAGCATGTTGTTTTGCACCATGGCTAGCTCCTAGTTGTATGAATGATTGAATTGTTTGGATTGACAATAGATCACCCTTGCGAGCCATTTAAAAGTTTTGGGGATTGTGTGGGGTTGTTAGCATAACCCTATAATATATGTATGTATGTATGTATATATGTACACACACACACAAGAATTAAGGGTGTACATCGAGTCGAACAGAGTCGAGCTGGCCTTAGCTCCAACTCGACTCAGTCGGTCCTCGAGCCTGACTGGCTAGCTCGGCTCGAGGTCAGCAACTCGAGCCAAGATCGAGCTGAGTTCGCCAGTGCAACATTTCCACAAACACCTGGACTGCACCTTCAGAATCCCATTGTTTGTAAAATAGAAGCAATGGTTTTACAAGTATTTTATCAAACACCTTCTAAGCAACATAAAAACCAAGAAAAAAAAGGGTATTTGTTTCATGTACATACCTTCCTTGCCACCAGCCACACTTTGTTGAGTCATTTCATCAAACACTTGGTGAGCAACATCAATGGCAAAGTAACTGAGTCACCGAACTGGTTCGATCCAAGTTTGATTGGAGCTGGATTCGATCCGAGTCAAGTCGAGTTGGGGCTAGCTCAAACTCATTTTCGAGCTCAAAAAATCAGCTCGACTCGGCTCAAACTCAGCTTCGAACCGAGTCGAATCAAGCTTTTTCGAGTCGAGTCGAGCGAGCTAACCGAGCTAGCTTGGCTCGTGTACACCCCTAACAAGAATGTCTCAAGTCCAACTAGTTGGACTATAAGTTCCAGTCTACACAATGATAACTTTCAACCTTACATGTGTGTGCTATATCTAGTCCATGCAGTATTTTGGCCGATTAATGAGAATTGTGTTGTACAAAAATTAGCCACATTCACTTATTGAGTGGACCACAGTTTTATTTTTCTATTTATCAATGGCTAGAAATTGTATTCTATGTTGTGGCCCACCCGATGATATATGGGGCTGAATTTTGCTCTAGGTGATCCTCATGGTGGGCAAACCTATTGGAAGGGTTGGATTTCGCATAAACATAATGTTTTGAATTTATCTGCTAGGCGGACCATAACTCGTGGTCCAACCAGTTGGACTTGAAACCTTTTCTTCATGTGTGTGTGTGCGCGTGCGCGCGTGCACGTGTGTGTGTGATAATCAGTTTGAGATCATAGGAATAAAGGAACCATAAACTCAAATGACATTAGAGGTAATAGGCGCTTTCATAGGTGTAGGATATCTGAGGTGAAAGAAGCTTATTTTGGTTGATAAAGTTGTTGAATAAGTTTGTAAGATCGAAGAAAATGCCAGACAATGGAGGAAAAGTACTATGGTACCTATTTATAAGAATAAAGGAGACATACAATGCTGCAGTAACTATTGTGGAATCAAGCTTATGAGCCATACTATGGAACTTTGGGAAGAGTGATTATGCAAAGACTAAAGAATGGGATGAATGTATTAGATAATGAGTTTTGTTTCATGCTAGAGAGGTATACTACCAAAGCTATTTTCATACTTCGACAAACTCCCCATAACTTCATTTAAGCCTTATCCCAACTAATTGGGATTGGCCACATGAACCCTGTTATGCTATTCCACACTATCAATGGCCATACCTTCTGCTACACCATAGGTCATCAAGTCTTTTCTTACCCCCCCCACCAAACACACACACACACACACATTTGGCACATTGCCTTTGGGTGTTGGGCCTGAATTTTTATGGGATGCTTCCACTCCATTGTCAGTTTCTTCTTGTTTTTGGGTACGTATTAATTTGATCTTGAGGTTCATGCAGTTTTCTGCAAGTTTTCGACTAGACGCTTTCTAATCAAATGTAAATCTTATAAATTTCTAAAGATGCCTCATATTCTCCATATGCTATTTCTGAGCATTTTGTAAGTTATGCCATATGTTACCATAAGATGTTTCAAAAAGAAGATATTTGCTAATCTGACCCACATGTATATATGAGTCCCTGTACATTCTTCCATGATGCAAACAAGCGGAAGAAAGAGGAAAAGACAGGGGTAGCTACCTGAATAGGTCACGGCAGCATCCAGGTCGTGAGTTGTGGCCCAAATCAGTCTCAAAAGACCCCAAGATCAGCCCAACAGTAGCAGCAGCCAAAAGAAGACTACTGCACATAGGAATAATGGAATAAGGGCTGACATAACCGATATCCTGATGTCAGCAACCCTACTGAATTGGGACTCATGAGGCTAGTTTCTCCTATTGGAAGGTTTAGACGGCTTTAGAGCCCTCTCATTGGTCTACATCTGGACCTCACTTATACCTTAATTAGTAGTTTTTGTTGGGTATTGTATTGGTAGTTTCTTTCTTCTTGGAGTTTTATTAAGTTGGTTATAACAACTAAGATTGAATCTGCGTTAAGGTTAGTTTCTAGGGTTTCTTGGTGGGTATTAGGGCTTTATTTTTCATAAGATTGGACTGGTTGATTTACTTTTTCTCTTTAGACAAAAACATGTGGACATTTTTTGGGTTTTGAGAGGGTGTTTGAGCCTAGTTATCAATTAGTGAATCTTCTAACCTCTTTGGTTTACATTTCCTGTCATTAATTATATACGTGTATAAATTTGATTGCTGGAATTTTCAAGTACATTAAATTTGTTAAGAACATGGGAACTTCTCTAATTGCTAGAAATTGCATTTTGTATGATTGGATTTGGGTTTGGAAAGGTGGATTATTGATATATTTGCTATATTTTGAGGCATTTCCTGGAAATTCTTATACTTACAGCAAATAACTCACATTATTATGGTACAAATTGAAATCCACTTATCTAATATTGTGGAATTGCATTAAATTCAATTGGGTCCTTTAAAACCGTAGATTACCCCGCCTTAGTTTGGTACATAATTAATTTCCTCTCAGGAAGTGAAAATTTGATACCTAAAAAGAATTTATTGTCTAGTCTGATCCTGAACCTAACTAGCACTTGGATCTGGTTGAAAATTCAGCGGAACTTATTCATTTAAGACCATGGTCTTGTTGCCTTGAACTATTCATAATATGAATATAGTAACGCCGATATATCTTGTATCCCACCAGTGCGATACGAAACGCATAAGCAGTGTGATATATTCCACATGTTCAATCTAGAGAGCATTTTCGAATTTTGATGCTCTTATTTTCTGTAAATCATTTTAAATTAGTGTCAAATTGTTATAAATTCATGATTTTTCATGTTCTGCATGAAAAATCATTGATTGGGAGCTTCAATTTTGAGATTTGGAGGAGATGGGCCGAGTTGTGAAAAATTGAAAAAAAAATCGAAATTTCTCAATTTCTCCCAAATCGTTTGCAATCTTTGTGTTCAAACATCACATCAAACATGTCTGTAACTGAATTTAGTGATTCTTCTTTTTCTTTTGAATGTATTGCTGCTTGTGTTTCCATGTCTTTTTACATTTATAAATTATATGAATAGACATTGAATATACTTGCATCAATTCAGTTAGACTGCATAGATTAGGACCTCGTAGAAAGAAAACGTATTATGTGTACTTTATTTTTTGTAATGTTTTGATTTAGAAGTGTGTATTGATGTCTTTTTAAGTTTCATCTAAAAATTCAACCAATTTCCCAATGTTTCCCCATGTTTCCAACAACAGTGATACATTACATGATACAACCGGTGTACCCCATGCGATGACCAATATGTATCCGTATCCTAAGAGTGCGATACGTAACGCGATACTGATATTTCGAACACTGGGTAACACTAAAGAAGGTGGTATCTCTTTTTGTTTATCTGTCTTGTATTGTCATGGTAATGTTCTTTGTTGATTTCCCTATTCTTTTTCTCAGTCTCCTGTTCGTGTAACATTTCCTTCTGTTCTGTTACTCCAAAGAGTATGTTCTTAGATTTGTTCTTCTTATAACTGTCATCTCTTTACAAAATATAGATTCTATCTTATTGATTGCTTGAAATGCTTTTCAGTCATGGGTTCCACTTGAATATCATGCTATCGACAGCTCTATTTCAAGCCGATATCGACTAAACATGGTTGCAGAAGAAAGTTGTCATTTACAATTTTCCATGAGCTTGTATGGTTTATTTTTGTGATTTATATGCATTTTAGATGCATAATCTGTAACTTACTACGAGCTTTCAAGAATTGATTATATTATTTGCCTTCTCTCAAATCTTCTCGTTGTTGCCTGTAGGTATAATTATGGGAACTCTATATGTCCGGGAACGTCTAATAACATCAGGAGATCAAAAGGCCCTTCAAGAAGGTATCAAGTTATTTAGTTATGGCCTGATGGTTCTAATCGGTCAACTGTATATGGAATGGGTCTAAGGTACACATTGCATATGTGTATGATGATCCAAAGTGCGTATTCACTATTCATTGATAAAAAATCATAGTGACCCGAAATGCATATTCATAGGCCAAAAATCACATTGACTGGACAATCCTAACCCTTTCAAGCGTTTTGCAAAACTCGCATGAAAGTTTTTTTTTTTTTACAAAGTCTTTTTCATAATTAGGATCTTTAAATCATGTCATTTTGGTCGATGACACATTTATGGAGCCTTATGATGAATTCATAGTTGAATCATTGTACAGATGCCACGTGTATAGTATGAACTTGGATTTTGTCCTCCTAGGTGGATTGGACCAGCTTTTTCTCGAATAGCTTGTCTACCTTTATATTCCTTGGAAAATCATGGCCACTTTGCATGCAGTCAATTAAGTGCAATTTTCTGAATTATATTAGCCATATATCCACCAAGAACAAATTATTCTGCTTGTTTAGCAAGATGAGTTGAAAATCAGGGAAACACGTTGAATGATGCTTCATTCCCTGAACATGGACATTGCAATGTCTTAATTGACTACTACAATGCTTGCATGTAAGGGATTGATCTCAGACTGATGGTGAAGTGCAAAGGTAGGTAGAGAATGAATGTGGTGAAGGGAAGATGAGTGTGGAGTAAGTGAATAAGATGGTTTTTATCATCATTCTATTTGGTATAAAAGAACGTAATGCAACACATCATCATTTATGCCTTATCCTCACTAATTGGGGGTACATAAGTCTTGTTCCGCTATCCCACCTTATCAAGGGCCGTAACTTCATTTATACAATAGGTATCAAGTCTTTTCTTCCTGCCTCCACCCATGTCCTTTTGGGTCTACCCATTGCCTTTTAGAGCCTTCAACTTGCACCAAATCACTCGTAGCCTACGCAGTTCTTGGTCTCCTTGCATATGACCAAACCATCTAAGTCTACTTTCCCTAATCTTATTATGTATAAGTGCTACTCCTAAGCTCCCTCGAATGCATTCTTTTCTAATTCTACCTTTCCTCATATTGCCACTTATCCATCTCAACATCCTCATTTCAGCTACACTTGTCCTATGAACATGTTGTTCCTTTTTTATTTTTATTTTATTTTATTTATTAATTATTTTTATTATTTTTTAAAAGTTTGTTAGTACACACCCACTGTCAGTACACACTACACTGTTAGCCACCCCCACTAGGGATCGATACCAAGACCTTAAGTCTTGAAATGAGGTATCTCCACTCAGTCTACCAGTTGAGCTATGGATCAGGGTGTAAACATGTCGTTCCTTAACTACCCAACATTCAATCCCATAAAGCATGGCTGGTCTTGTAGCTTTCCTATAAAATTTACCGTTTAGTTTGAGTGATACTCGACGATCACATTAAACTCCAAAGGCAGATCTCCATTTCCACTCACCCAGCTTGAATTCTTCTCAATTTCCACTCACATTAATTATCGACCCAGTATTGAAAGTCATCATTTTGGGAAACTTCTTGGTCAACAATCTTAAATAATTCCTTGTTTCCACCCCTATTGTTACTAAAATGCTTTACATAGAACTCTTTTTTTGTTCGACCAAGTTTAAATCCTTCAAATTCTAAATCATCCTTCCATTAATCTATCTTCATGTTTACATGTTCCTTCTTCTAGTTAATCGAAACTATTTCTTATGAAAACTACACACCATAGGATTTCTTCCACAAAATGACTCGTTAGCTCATCCATAACCAATGTGAAAAGGTACGGGCTCAATGCCAAACCTTGGTGCAAGCCTATAGTAATTGGGAACTCACATGTTTGTCCAATAGTGGTGCTCACGTTTATCATAGCTCCCCCATACATATCCTTAATCGTGTCAATATACCCTCTTGAAGCCCCTTTCCTAAAACACATAATATTAACTCTAGGGGTACCATATTAGATGTTTTCTCTAAGTTAATAAAGACAATGTGGAGATCCTTCCTCCTTTCCCTATTCCCCTCCATCAATTGTCTTTGCGTCTGTTTGATAAAACTAATTTTTAGCACTTGCCACTGAAATTTGGTATTTTCGATGTAGTTTCCATGATTCAAGGCGTTAGGCGAATTCACATAATTAAGTGCTTAATTTTGATTTTCACTGATTTTTTTTTTTTTTTTTCCAGCTCCCTTCCCTTGACTTACAACTAAATGTGGAATGCGGTAAGTGATTTTGCTTTAAAAAATTTTGATCACTGTTGACGAAAATATCCCTAGTAATTCAAAATGACAATATTGCCCTTCCTCTTCTCAAAAGAATGGAAGCTCATATGTCTCTCTTTCCCCATCTTCTCCAGGGTTTTTGCGGTTCGTCTCTCTCTCTCTCTCTCTCTCTCTCTCTCTCTCTCTCCATCTTCTTTAAATCCCTGCCCATACATGTCTCTCTCCATTTTTTTTTTTTCTTAATTTTCTTTCTTTCTTCCTCAGCTTTTGGTTGTGATTGTATGTTTTTCTTTTATATTCAGCAGGGTTTTTTGATATGGGAGATGGGGATTTGTGATCTTGTAGATGGGGGTTTTTGATATGGGATATTGATAGATTGGGATTTCAAGTGACACCTTTTTTGCATTTGGAAAGTAGGGTCGATGGATGGGTGGGCCAGTGGGATGTTACGTGGTAGTGATGGAGGGTACTGGTCGCATTCTCTGATCTTGGTGGGATTTTGATAGTATGTGTAAGGCCAACGACTCTTTGCCTCTCGATTCTTCTTTTTATATAGGGTTTTTGTAACGCCCTGAAATTTGGGGGTCGAGTGAGTTGTTGCCTGTGTTAGTGCTATAAACATGCGTGGGATTAAACCAAAGCAGTAAATCATACTCCAGAAACTGTGTGTAACGCAAGCGGAAGACGGTGACATGTGTGTATCCATATAAGATGTGTAGACCACTAATAGTCGTCAGAGTATGAGTACGGTGCTGAGTCGAATATATATATATATATATATATATATATATATATATATATATATATATATATATATATATGTACAAATCAAAACACAAAATGTCAAAACCATGGTCCAGCTACATGTGGTAAACCCCATAGCCCTCGTCAATCAGGACAACCTAAAAGAATTCGCCCGAGAACTGCATATACGAGAATGCCTCCTCGTCATCGTAAAGATCAGGCTCCGTCTCTTGTGTCGCATCACTATCTGCAACTAAGACAGAGTCTGGTTGGTGTTTAAACACCGTTCCAAAACGTGGGAGTGAGTGATTAACTCAGTAGAGCTTTAAAGCGAAGGTTAACATGTTATTAATTCAATCAAACAGTAATGATAAAGCAGTACAACACTCAACCCTAAGTACTCTTGTTAATGCAAGGATGAGATGATATGATGCATGCCCTTGCCAACACTCCCTCTTGCGACACCATCTTACGATCACGGCATGCCATACTATCTCCGGTGCTCAACAACACCTATTGCACATGATTACCGTGTTCTTACATTTGGTTTATTCATACAGCAGGATTGGGAAGCTACGGTACCTCCCTTATATCATGTCCCCACGAGGATTTATTCTAGGGTCGTCAGTCCTAGTGCATCTCATACGATGTTGCGGTTCTAGGTCGCTACAAAGGGCTCGTCACCTGATTAGTGTAGGCCTAGTTATACTCTAGTTGCTACGGAAAGGCTCGTCACCTCACGCAGACTCAGAGTATGCTCGCGGTCACTACAAAGGGCTCGTCACCTAATCAGTGTAGGCCGACAGCTCGAATACAGTGTCCCATACCTCGTATTCGGCTCACGAGACAGGGTTGCTCATTGGTCACTACGGGTGGGCTCGTCACCCCGGCATAGGCCGACAGCTTGACCATGGTGTCCCATACCACCATGTCCAGCTCATGAGTCTTAGCGGATCGAGGTATCAAGGTTTACGAGACTTTTCACGAGTAAGTTTGGTACCATAGATTCAAGCAGTAGCGTCCATACATGGTGAACAAACATCGGGTCAATCGGGTTGTTTGATGAGCTTGACTAATACGAGCGCACCTTGAGTTGATCAACATGGAGTGCGTGAGCACTCCGTGTGACCTAACCACTGCCGACAACCAAAGCACAACCTGAATTCGTCAAACACGTCCTGTTGTGGCGAAATGACCTCAACCACCAATTAAGGCAGGTTACCGATTGCCTGGACTATTCCATAGTCCCAATCACGCTCAAATCTAACAAGTAATCATATGAGAAAATCAAAGCAGTAATGAACAAGTGATTCAAATCCTACAACCATTTTAGCACTTTATGGAATACAACATAAACATGAATTCACACATATATATTCTACACGTAAAACAGACAATATACTATATATTGCATAGAGGGATTTATTCACATAGTTAAGGTAGTTGAGAATTACATCTCAACACCTATATAAAGTACAATTCTACACACTTGCTCATTCAGACATTTTTACAAACACTTAGACTACACCCTATAACATACATGATGTATGTTGGCCACAACATGTATTATGACAATTCCTTTTGCCAAGGAGTTGTCGCACGTACAACGAGACTATATCCACGACGGATACTCATGTCAAGCACGAATCCAAATTCTATACGTATTCAATCATTTCAACAAATACATGGAATACACTATTCTCAACATAGTTCATATATAACTGTAAAGCGAAGAAAACATCGCATTTAGCATGTGAAACGGCACCCACGTCAGTTATAAATCATTAACCGACATTGAAAGCCTTGAAAACCATAACCTAAACATTTATAGTCCGCACCTTTCGCCGGTAAACTCGTAATGGATTCAGTTTGAACAATCTCACCTTGTAAACTAGACTTTGGATACCTAATCAATGAAACAGGTTAGCTATTTCACCGATTTGCGTATTTAGATTCCTAAAACAGGTTAGGGTTAGAATTTCTTACCCAAAAACGGAACTAGAATCGTTGAAGTAGCGACACGGTAGCGTGGATTCAGAACATAGAACGGCAGGGAGGAATCCCTGTAACAAAACCCAGACTTTCCTCACTTCTTCTCTCTTTCCTTCTCTTTCTTTTCTTTTCTCTCCCTAGGGTTTGCAAATTCGTGTGGGGAGAGAGAATGAGGGTTTTAAGCCCTTATGTAGGCTTAGATGTGAGCCCAATGGCCCCAGGGCCATGGTATACGTATATTATAGCCAAAATCCATCTGTTTCGGCTCAACGGAGCACTTCTGGAGCCCCCTTTTTTGAGTGCGGTCGGACTTAAGCTCCCTAACCTTGGATCTGGGTCAAGTTGAGTTTTCGGTCTGATCGGAGTTATAGATCGACCGTGGTGGACCCGTTTCAGTTCAACGGTTATCGACATTCGATCAGGCTCACAAGTGCATTGATATGTGTGGGACATTTTTCCTGATCCGAGGGTGTAATTGGGTTGGATTCTGGCAGTCTGAACCCTTATATTTGGCCCGCAAGCGACATGACTCAGATTTCTTAAATTCGGATTTATTTCTAAAAAAAACTTCATGTTTCTCACACACTTCGCTCCGGGCTCAAGTAAATCGTCATGGGATACCATCTGGACTTGATTTCTGAGGTGGTCATCAAGTCCAACAAGATAGTCATATTCGTATAATTTCGTCGCTATCGGACTTTCGACGTGCGGTCCAGGTCCGATACGGAGTTTCAATGTGCTCCCAAGAGCAACCGGGTTTAGATATGGATCTTAGGTTTCAGGGTAATGTAGCGTTAATAATTCTACAAGTTTTGGGCCTTGCAGATCGTATTTAAAGTGATTGGTGCTAATTTCACAGGTAATCTAGTTTAGCACTTGGTTAATTTCATCTAATTTCTAAAGGATTTGGTCCTAAGTGATTTCTGCCTGAGGTGGTACTCGGGTCTTTGTACGGATTTTTCCGAGACGTTATGGTTTTTGTTTTTAATATGAATTTCATTATGTTTTTTTTTTTTTTTTTTTTTTTTTTTTTTTTTCGGGTTTGTGGATGGTATGTAAAGATGGAGGTTCTCTTCTTGTGGTTGAATCAATCTGTAATTTTTGTGATGAAGAAAAGAAGTATGGGGTTTTCGCAATTGTTGTGCATATAAACATGCCACTAAGCTGGTGTCTTGAAAATCTGGCATAACACCTAATTCTCCTGTGATTTTAGCCCCTTTACACAAATCCTGATTTTCTATCTTTCCTATTTTGTTGGTGAAGACCCTTTCTGGAAGGAAAAGATTCATGGGAATCAACTTCGGCATGTCTCTTTTCTCCCATTAATTAATCTTAGCCATCCAGTCTCTAGCCTTCAAATGCATGCTAAAAGACATTGAGATGTAGGTTAAGATGAAACTGATGGATGGTCCATATCTACTTGGAAGGTCCATTGGTTTGATGGCTAATTAATGTGATTTCTAGGTTGTAACTCCTCCAAAGCTAGGGCCCTGAATGGACAGTTCTTGGATCTCATGAATATAACTACTTGGTTATGGTTAAATGATCTGATAAAAAAATACTTATAGAGGCCTCCACTTGTGTTGTATGATAAGGCCCGTCGGCATTAACATCAAATATACTAGGGCCCATTGATCAACACTAATGAAGAAAGGAAAGTACATTTCTCCTTTTCAAATGCTTGTGTCTATTGAAGGATGAAGGGGTGATTTGAGGAACATGTAAGCAGAATTACTACATTCATCATGTGGGCCCACAATGAACATACCCTGGCTTAGAACTAGTCCAATCCCCTCATTAGGTGGGCCACAATTTTGCAATGAGTAATTGCAATTTATCCTTTTTCATGATTGCTTGTCCCACTCGATAAGTGGACGTTGCCTAATTTTGCATAAAAGGCACGTTCATAGTGAGCCCTAGTTGATGAGTGGCCCAGTCCTTGCACTCATGTGCCATAGTCGCACATGTGCTGAAGGCCACAAGCTCAATCTCTCCAAGGAAATAGGTCCACCCATCCTGGCACAAAACAAGATTCTTGCATTGCAGCCCATATGAGAGTGCAATGCTTGGATGTGTAGGCCACTGCCTTTATAAAACCAATCAAATCGTGTGCGGATACTAATCAACTCATTTTCCAGGCCCAAAATGGGTGTGGCCACTTTATGGGCCACAAGACTACGTGGCCGAACCCCATCCCAATTCCTGAAACGAACCACCCAACAAAGATCATGAAATGGGCTGCTTCACACCGTTTATTTAACCTCAATGCCTATACGTAGATCAATCCAAATGTCAGTCGTTTTTTTCTCACAATATGGCCCACATATCTGGGTAGTCTTAATTGGCATGGCACACCTATTAGATATTTGAGCCATCATTAGATATCTGACCTAGAGCTTGCATGTGCGTCCAATTGACTTTCAATCTCTCCTCACCCGTGATTCACAATTGAACTTCATAAAATAGTGATGGTTAAAACTTATAAATTGAGTGACATTCTCTTGTTGGAATGCACAAGAGGAAAGTATTAGAATTTTATTGGAATGCGCATAGGTTTGCCAAATTTGTTGGCGTCGCAATAGTAGGTTTCATCTCACACTCTACAAAAGATAGAAATTGAGACAATATGGGCAAATATGACAAATTACAAATTTTCGGACATTTGTGGTTTGTGTTTACCAAACAAGTATTTGTGAAAAAAGTGCTTATTTTAGACATTAGGATTTTTGCAGACAAATTACCGAACATATTTTTTAGTGCTTATAAGTACTAAAATTTAGCAGTGTGTTCAACACTTAAATTAATTTCAGAGCTTATTTTTCAATTTATCAAACAACACCTTAGTAGGAAAATAAATTCAGTGATAGACCTCCTTGCTATAAAACCAAAGTGTTTTTTAAATAAAATCGTTTTATGCCTTAGTCTTTTCTCAATCTCTCTCCCAAAGTTTCATAGTATGGCTCATAAATTTAATCTCGCGGTAGTTAATGAAGCTTTGTATATTTCCTTTATTCTTATAAGTAGCTACTACGGTACTTTTCCTCAATTCATCTGGCATTTCTTTGATATTACAATCTTGTCGAACAACTTTGTCAACCAAAATAACCTAGTATCTCCCATGCACTTCCAAACCTTTATTGGTATATTATTCGGTCCAAGAGCCCTTCCTATATTCATATTTTTCAAATCGTCTTTCACTTTACATATCCTAATCCTATAATAGTATGCATGGTTTCCAATGTCATTTGAGTTTATAGTTCCTTTTATCCTTATGCTTTCAGAATGTTTGTCATTTAACAAGTTCTAAGAATAGCTTCTCCACCTTTCATTGGTCTTGTTGTCCTTGACTAGTACCCTCTAATCTTTGTTCTTAATTCATCTAACATGATCTAATCCCATCCTTCTTGTTGAGGACATCCGAGCACCATACCAGAGGAGGAGAGCTGAGCCAGTCTCCTTATGGCTAGACGACCGTTACATGAAGCCCACTTGGCCCAATTCACATCCCTGGCCATGTTGAAGACCTCACGTGCATGTTCGTGGATCTTAGAAGACCCCACACTGGGAAGATGCACGGGGCTGCATATACGAGCTTGATAGACACATTAGACCATTAGATTGGGTGGATACGATTATTGGACCATTGGATCATCATCATCGGACATCTTGATTGTGGACTCCCATGGGCCACGAAATAGTTTAGTTGTTTAGATTGTTTACATGCTTCGTTATTTTTAGTATACCATATATTTTTGTTGAGATTAGGTAGTTGGGAACAACTTTTAATTTATTAAGCATCTTTATGTTGAGAATCTTATCTGAGAGCGTCTTTTTATAAAAGGTCTTTTTGGAAACTATAAAAGAGAAATATGGGTGTGTGAGGCCCTAATGCCATTATTTTGAAAAAAAAAAAACCGTGTTATCTCTTCTTCATGATTTTTGAAGAATACTCCATGTGATTTGGAGCTTAAGTGTGGTGTGATTCTATTCCCCATTCAACGGAGGTGCGAGGCTTCCATCTATCATCTTCATTCTCTCTTCCTTTCTATCTAAAAGAGGTATTTTTCCAAAAACTCTCTCTTTTCTTCCCTTTCTATCCAAGACCATCCAAATCATCTTATTCTTCGACTTTTCATTATCCAATTTCAACCCTAAGCGAAATCAACCATTGAGGACCCAAAAACCCTAGCCAACGACCCACATGTGCGTCCCTAAGCTAACTGTATGGACAACTGCTCAATCCTTTTGATTTCCCCCCTGCTTCTCCCATCACAACCCCTTGATTCCCCATCCATAACCCTACCCTAAACCCTAGATCCCCAATTTCCTAGTTTCTCGAAATTTTAAAAATCTTAATTCCAAAATCCTCAATTCCCATGAACCTTAAATTTTAAAATTTCAGATTTTTTCCTTCCTAACCCTAATTATAAAACCTACAAATATGTCCCTTGAGTGTGGAACGTGCCTATGCTAAATTGGAAGTTCTATCCTTCCATTGGGCTTAGTTTTAATTAATTTATGTGATTTCTTAGCATACGGGCATGTGATTTAGGTTAAATTAGATTTTGTATCCTATTTTTTACTCTTAATTACTTGTGGGTTAGCATCCTTTGTTAATTGAATTACTTTATGGAATCTTTCATAATCTCCATGTTGCCTGCTAGCATTAAATCATGTCATGTGTCCTGCATCACTTCCTCTCTCTCATTTTTGCAGATGCGAAGACATCTTTCTCACCTTCTCTTCCCTAATCTATTGTAAAGATCATCATAAGCCTTTAGTTTGGCCTCATTACTTTCTTTGTTAATCCTTTGTTATTTCTATATTTTTCAAAATTTTCACTGTTTTTAGTCCCCGGTGGCCTTGGTACTCTTTCAAACATGAACTTTTCTCTTTTATTGCTTTTGCTTTATCATCATTCCACAACCAAGTTTCCTTATATGTGTGGGTTTTCCTTCTAGATACTCATAAAACATATTTTGCTTCTTTCATTATACACTTAGCCATCTCATTCCACGCACATTTACTTCTTCTTAGACATTCCACCTTCCATCTTCCATCAATTTATTACTAAATACCATTGTTTTCTCTCCTTTTAAATTCCACTACTTCGTTGTTGGACACCTATTGATTTTACTCACGCATCTCTTAATGCAAACATCCTTAACTCTCTTTTAATGCAAACATCCTTAACCATTAACCTATGTTGTGCAATCAAACTCTCTCCTAGTATAACCTTGCAGTCATTACATATTGATCATTCTGTCTTCAAGTAGAAAGAGATATTTTAGATCTAGCTTGTATATGATCTGCTTCTGAAAGTTATTAAATGTTCATCCTCTTTTTAAGGCATGTCTACTATATCTAGATTGTATGCCATAGCGAAATCAAGGATAGCATCCCTTTCTCCTTTCTTCTCTCAAAACCATAGCTTCCATGTACCCTCTCACATCCCCTGCTCTCTTTTGCATCATGACCATTTAAGTATTCACCCACAAATGTTGTCTCTGCATTCAGAGTTGCTTGCATGAGTCCATCACAACCTCCCAGAAATGTTTCTTGATTCTATCCTCTAACTCTGTGTGGTGCTTGTGCACTAATAACATTGATTATCTCCCCTTCGAACACAAGGTTTATTAATAAAATCCTATCACTTACTCTCTTGACATTTACAAATCTATCCTTTAAATCTTTATCTACCACTATCCCTACACCCATTTCCATTATTGTCCTTTCCTATATACCTAACTTTATATCTATTAGTTTCTCTAGTTTTGGCCCCTTCTCCACTTGGTCTCATAAACTCAAGCTATACTAACTCTCCTTCATTTTATCATATCTACAAACTCCATGCTCTTACCTATTAATGTTCCAATATTGCATGTGGCAAGATGAGTCCTATTCTCCGGGACTAGCTTCTTTACTCGCGCGCATCCAAAATGGCATGGGAACCCTTTCCTACTTCTGATAGCAACCAGGAATTGTTGCTGTGTGTTGCTTCCAGGAGATGCCCTAGTCAACCCTTGCCTAGTTCTCACTGCACCGGAGTTCCGATGCAGCACATTGCATACAGGGAATGCCCTAACATGAGTTTGGAATATTGTATTGTCTGGATACATGATGGTAGTTTTTGAAAAAGTTTGAAGCCGGACTACCAACTTGACGCAACCCTCCTCCTTTATCTGGGCTTAGGACTGGCAATGTGGACAGGGAACTCCTATGGTGCGATCTAATAGACTATTACATGGGTTGATTACTGTCATGTGCTATCTAATAGTCTTTTACATAGTTCGTTACAATCAATGAGTTGATTACAATGGATGACATAGGTAATGCAATGCGTACGTGACAAAAGTGGTCCTAAGTTCTCTTGCTACTTAATCCAATCATAATGGTGAAAATATTCTTTAAAATAAAAATGTAAAATGGATCACGTCAGTTCTTGTTCCGCTTGATTCCGATGTAATTGGAAGCTGTAAGCTTGCTGTGACTTAACCGTGTAATGTTTTCGTTTCTTATAAATTCCACGAGTGCATGTTTGTTTTTGCATGGTTAATGGATGATCTGATATTTAAACGCATTTATGAGATCATGACACAGCTGTGATTGGATGGCTAGAACTTTCTTTTTCGTCTCTTAATCTTGTTTTTGAGCAGTTTCCAGATATCTATTCAACAAGAACTATGTTTTACTGATATATATATATATATATATATATATATATATATATATATATATATGAGGAAAAAATGTTACTCCTGTGGAGCAAATACAGAGGCCTGATCACACATGTAAGAACACATATAAGCTTGAAGTGCTAGACATCTAACGGTGGCTGCATCAGATTGTTGAAATTCTAGGATTCTATATTCAAAGTATATTTGAAATGCCATGACTTGTGGTTAGATCAAGAATTTAGGTGAGAAAATTTGGGAGTGGATGTTTTGAAAAGCTTGGGTTGCAGTTCCTAATGTTTATCTGTGTCCTCTGTGGAATGGGAAAGCTAATGAAGTCTTAGTCATGAACCTTCAAAAGGGCTGAGCCCAGAATTAGTCCTTAGGCAATGGAAATGTTCTGGTCTTACATAGATTCATAGATCAGATGCCTGTGATCAGTAAATGCAATGTCATTATTGGAGAGCTCATGAATGGTGTGTAATGGTTAGATGTTTGCATTGATGACCTTTGGTAAAGGTTCTTGTAATTACTCGGAAAATTCCGTACCAAGAACCGAGTACCACCTCGATCAGAAATCATTTAGGATTAATTCTCTTAGAAATTGAACCTAAGTTACCTAGCACTAAGTTCGTCTGGTTGTGAAATTAGTGCTGTTCGCTTTAAATACATTCTGCAGGACCTAAAACTTGTAGAATCAATGACTCTATAATACCTTGAAATCTAGGATCTAACTCTAAACCCAGTTGTTCCCGGGAATGTTTAGTAACTTTGTATTGATTCTAGACCGCGCATCAAAAGTCCGATATCTATAATCTCAGACCATTATGACCGTTTAGTTGGACTTGACCATCCTTTCGAAAATCAAGCCCAACTGATGTCCTGACACTATTTTACTGTTCGGAGTGAAGAGAGTGAGAAAAGGAAAAATATTTAGAAAATTAATTATGTTTTTATGAAATCTGGCACGGTTCACTTGCGCGTTATTTTTAAGCGTTCTGACCGTTGGAATTCGACCAAATTTCACCCTCGGATCAGGAAAGTTGGCTCTTTTATGTCATATAGCTTG
Source organism: Magnolia kwangsiensis (assembly GCA_037074715.1). Lineage (NCBI taxonomy): Eukaryota > Viridiplantae > Streptophyta > Magnoliopsida > Magnoliales > Magnoliaceae > Magnolia > Magnolia kwangsiensis. Next base: position 36,630,479 of record CM073580.1, on the reverse strand, counting down.
TAGCCCTGATTTAGGTTTAGTGACCGTTGAATTGAAATTGGTCTACCACGGACGATCTGAAAATCCGATCGGACTGAAAACTTAACTTACTAAAGATCCGATGCTAGTAAGCTTAAGTCCGACCGCATTTGATAAGAGGACCTCCAGAAGTGCTCCGTTGGATCGGAACAGACCCGATTTGGTTATAACATGAGTATACCTTGGCTTTGGGTCTAATTTGGTGAAATTTTAGCCTATATAAGGAACTTATAACCTCTCTCTCATACACCATACGAATTTTGAAACCCTGGCTAAGGAAGAGAAGAAAAAGAGCGAAAGTGAGAGAAAAGTGGGAGCTACTCCTGGGATTCGATTCCCGTTACTCCTTGTACTTACACATCGTTACCGAATCACTATTCCGGTGATTTCAAAGACACTATTGGGTAAGAAAACCTAACCCTAATCAGTTCTAGGATTTCAATTAGTTAAAGTGATGTAATAGCTAACCTATTTCATATAATAGGTTGCCGTTGGGCCGTAGACGAAGCGTGAGTGAACAAACTGAGTTCGTTACGCGTTTACCAGCGTAAGGTGCGGACTATATGCGCTTAGGTTATGGTTTTCAACACTTTCAATGATAGTTAATGATTTATTCATGTTGTGAATGCAATTACACATGCTAAATGTGCTATCTGTTTTGTCTTCCGTATACGTATACTTTATATTGTAAATACCGTATTTCATGTACATGTTAGAATACACGTATGCGTATAAAATCTGTTGATATGCTTGCCATGATTAGTGATCGTTGTTATATGCCTGATATGTGTACGACAACTCCTAGGCGAAAGGTCTTGCCCTAATATGCGACGGTGTCAACATACGTGATGTATGTTGAATAGTGTAAGCCAAGTGTTTGTTTAAATGTTTAAATGAGATAGTAGTTAGTAGAATGTGATTGTTAAGGTGGTTGAGATATGGATTTCAACCATAAGGTCTGTGTGTATGATTTCCTCCATGAATCATGTAACTTAGGTTATTCATGCTAAACGAGTGTATGCTTTCCTCCATGGATTATGTACTTAGTTGAATCATGTTAAATGAGTGTATGAATTCCTGCATGTACTGTGTTTACATTCAAGTTGTATTCCATGATTGTTCATATGAATGCAGGATATGAATCATATGCTGGTTATTAGCTTTGTTTGTGGATGGGGCTGTACTACAGTCCAGGTAATCGAAAAACGTTTCGTAAATCGTGGTTGAGGTTGCTTTCTGTAACATCCCGAAAATCGGGGGTCGAGCATAAACTCCACTCCCGAGTTCCAGAACATCACTTATGCAACATAAATGTTTATGATTGAATGTTGTCTATGTTAATGTATTAAACATGAGTGAGATTAAGCCAAAACAGCATATAATACTCCAGAGACAGTTAAATTTCTCAAGCGGAAGACTGTGATAAATATATAAAATGTATAATTAATTGTAAGTCTCCAGAGTGTGAACATGTTACCAGGTTAACTAAATACATGTATACTCCAAAAATGGAAAGAAAAGAATATACATGAGTGTAAATAAAAGGCAAAATACCAAGTGTATTGGCATCTAATCAGTAACCCTGTAAACCCATCGATCAGAACCTGCATGTAGGAGGAATCCTCCTCATCATCATAAAGTCCGGCTCTGCTTCGCAAGCATCGCCATCATCTGAAACTAGAACAGAGACTGTTTGGTGTGGCCAACACCGTCTTGTAATGTGGGAGTGAGTAGCTAACTCAGTGGAAGCTATATACAACAAAGGTTAACATGTTATCAATCCAATCAAGCAGTAATGATAAGGCAGTACAATCAAACAGGTCCTAGATACTCTTGTTAATGCAAGGATGATATGAAGAATGATGCATGCCCTCACCACAATCCCCTCTGCGACATCATCTAACGATCGCGGCATGACTCACTTCCTCAGTGCTCTATCACCAACGCCGTTAGCACATGTAATGCGGTGTTATGAATATGCTTACCAAGTTCTTATTAGTCCTTTTCAAACAGCAGGATTGGGAAGCTAAGGTACCTCCCTTGTATCATTACTCAAACGGTGATCCATTCTCGGGTCGTCAGTCCGAGATAATCTCATACGATGTTACGGTTTTAGGTCACTGCAAGGGCTGTCAGGGCTGTTGCACGCAATCGTTGCTCTTCTTCCCCATCACCTTATAAATACAGGCCTAGTTATATCCCATATACTGCAACAATACTCGTCGTCCTTATGCACTATCGGGATATACTCGAGGTTACTACAGAGGGCTCGTCACCAATCAATGTAGGCCGACAACAAGAATATAGTGTCCCATACCACCATAATCTGCTCACGAGTATAGGTGCTCACTGGTCACTACAAAGGGCTCGTCACCAATCAATGTAGGCCGACAACACGAATATAGTGTCCCATACCACCATAATCGGCTCATGAGTCTTAGCGGATAGAGGTACCAAGGTTAGAGGGGCTTTTCACTGGTAAGTTTGGTACCTTAGGTTCAAGCAGTAACGACCAAACATGGTGAACAAACATCGGTCAATCGGGTTAGTTGATAAGCTCAACTAGGCCAAGCGCACGTTGAGTTGAACGGCATGGGGTGCATAAGCACTCCGTGTGGCCTGACCACTGCCGAACACCTCAAGCACGACTCAGATTCGCTAAACTCATCCTACGTGGCGAACAACCTCAACCACCATTTGGAGTACGCTTATTGATTACCTGGACTGTAGTACAGCCCCAAGCACGAACAATTTCAATAACAAGCATGTGATTCATATCCTACAATCATATGGACAGTTATGAAAATATAACTTGAATGTAAATACAGTACATGAAGGAAATCATACACACAGTTAAGACGAGCAACCTAAGTTACACAATTTATGGAAATCATACACCCAGTTAAGGTGATCGAGATTTATATCTCAACATGCATACAAGTACATCTTGCTAACTACTAACTCATTCAGACGCTTTTATATACACTTAGCCTACACATTACATCACACATATTATGTATCCATTAACATACGTATTAGGGCAAATCCTTTCGTCAAAGGGTTATCGCCTATACAACAATCATATATCCATGACAGTTAGTCATGGCGAGCACGAAAGCGAATTCCTTACTCATTCAATCATTTTTACAAACACTTAGAATACATACATTATCATACATGTATATGTTGATTATACTTGCATTAAGCCAAATCCTTTCACTAGGGAGTTGCCCCATATACCACTTGCATCTACCCACGACGGATAATCGTGGCGTGCATGAATCCGGGTTTCGTATTCATTTACACATTTTTCCAAACACGTGGGCTACACCCTTTAACGTATAAAGCGTATTTTAGCCGTGGCGTGATTTAGGGCAAGTCCTTTCGCTAAGGAGTTGTCACACCTGTAACAAGCATATATTCACGGCAAATAATCATGTTAAGCACAAATTCAAATTTCATACGTATATGGTATTTTCTACAAATACGAGGAATACAGTATAATCAACATAATTAACATATAACTGAAAATCGAAACGGACAACACTTTATACATGTGAAATAGCATCCTAGACAAGAATAAATCATTACTTAACATTGAAAGTTTTGAAAACCATAACCTAAACGTATATAGTCCGTACCTTAAACCAGAAAATGCGTATAAGAGGTGATTCAGACAATAAGTCTTCGTCAACGGCGGATACGCTACCTAAGGCATGAAACAGGTTAGCTATAATATCATCGGAACTATTCTAAGCTTCAAAACAGGTTAGGGTTAGCTTCACTTACCCAAAAATGGAATTAGAAACGTCGTAATAGCGATACGGTAGAGGTGTTGAAGCACGTGGAGTGGCAGGGTAGAATCCCTGGGAGAAACTCCAACTCTCTCTCACTTTCTCTCCCTTTTCTCTCTTCTCTCTCCTAGGGTTTTCCCTAAATTCGTATGGGAGGAGAGAGTGAGGGCTCAAGGCCCTTATATAGGCTAAAAACTCACCAAATTAGACTCAGGGCCAAGGTATACTTAGGTTATAACCAAATCGGGTCTGTTCCGATCCAACGGAGCATTTCTGGAGGTCCTGTTGCTAAATGCGGTTGGACTTAAGCTCTCTACTATCAGATCTAGGTCAAGCTAAGTTTTCATTCCGGTCAGGTTTCCAGATCGACTGTGGCGGACTAGTTTCAGTTCAGCGGTTACGGGAGCTCGATCAGAGCTACAAGTACTATGACATGTAAGGGCCACCTATCCTGATCCGAGGGTGAATTTGGGTCGAATTCTAACAGTCAGAATGCTTAAAAATAATGCGCAAGTGAACCGTTTCAGATTTCTTAAAAATTGAATTAATTTTCTAAATATTTTCCTTTTCTCACTCTCTTCACTCCGGACTCAGTAGAATGGTCTCAGGATATCGGTTGAGCTTGATTTTCGAAATGGTCAAGTCCAACTAAGCGGTCGTAACGGTTTGAGATTATAGATATCGGACTTTCGACGTGCGGTCTAGATCCAATACGAAGTTATCAAATGGTCCTGACGTCAACTGGGCTTAGAGATTGATCCTAGATTTCAGGGTAACGTAGCGTTATCAATTCTAGAGGTTTTGGGTCTTACAGATCGTATTTAAAGTGGTTGGTGCTAATTTTGCAGGAAATCTAGTGTAGCGCTAGTTAATACACGATAAATTTCTAAAGAATTTGGTTATAAATGATTTCTTTGGCTTTAGAATTGGGTTCTAAGAGGTTACCAAGGCGTTATGGTTGACCCATTGCCTAAGGACGCCTAACTCCAGGTTGGTAAAAATCCTGGGTGTTACACTTTCGCCACACAAGATGAGTTTAGCGAATCTGAGTCGTGCTTGGGCTGTTTGGCAGTGGTTAGGCCACATGGAGTGCTTATGCATTCCATGTCGTTTAACTCAACGTGCGCTTGGCCTAGTTGAGCTTATCAACGAACCCGATTGACCAATGCTTGTTCACCATGTTTGGTCGCTACTGTTTGAATCTAAGACACTGAGCTTACCAGTGAAACTCTCGTAACCATGGTACTAAGATCCCCTAAGACTCATGAGCCGGACATGGTGGTATGGGACACCATGGTCGTGCTGTCGGCCTACGTTGGGGCCACAAACTTCCCTGTAGTGACCAGTGAGTATCCTACTTTGAGCAGATTATGGTGGTATGAGACACTATTCTTGCTGTCGGCCTACACTGATTGGTGACGAGCCCTCTATAGTGACCTTGAGTTTATCCTGACACCGCATGGGGGCGACGAGTCCTGATGCAGTCTTAAGGATATAAATTGGCCTGTATTGATAAGGTGATGGGGGAGAGGAGCAACGATTGCGCGTAACAGCCCTGACAGTCCTTGCAGCGACCTAGAACCATAACATCGTATGAGATTCCTAGGACTGACGACCCTAGAATGGATCAATGTTGGGAAATGATACAAGGGAGGTGTCTTAGCTTCCTAATCCTGCTGTATGAAAAGGACTAATAAGAACTTGGTAATCATATTCATAACACCGCATTGCATGTGCTAACGGTGTTGGTGATAGAGCACTGAGGAAGTGAGTCATGCCGCGATCGTTAGATGATGTCGCAGAGGGGATTGTGGTGAGGGCATGCATCATTCTTCATATCATCCTTGCATTAACAAGAGATATAGGACCTGTGTAATTGTACTGCCTTATCATTACTGCTTGATTGGATTGATAACATGTTAACTTTTGCTATATAGTACTACTGAGTTGATCACTCACTCCCACGTTCTGGGACGGTGTTTAAACACCAGACTCTGACTTAGCTGCAGGAGATGGCGATGCTTGCGAGGTGGAGCCAGACTTCGACAAGGATGAGGAGGCGTTCTCTTACATGCAGTTCTCAGGCGGGTTCATGTGAGCCTTGTCCTGACCAGCGGGGATCATTTTCTGGGATATGTATTGGATTAGTTTGAACAGTTCATATATATATTTTGAGGCACAAATGTATGTATATTGCCTTGGGCAGAGCACGCATCATTTGAGGATTTATTTTGAATAATATATGTATTTAAGTCTTCCGCTTGCATTTCCTTAATATCCCTGAATTGTGTCTGATATGTGGCTTGATCTATTTCATGTTTTATGCATTCTTATAGTCAACATACAATTATCATCAAATATGTTGCATAAGTGATGTTTTGGAACTCGGGAGCTGAGTTATGCTCGACCCCCGAATTTCAGGGCGTTACAGTTCTAGAGTATTCAAGCATTTCTAGGCTTAGCAATGGCTTAGTGACGATTATTATGCAAGACCTTTTTCCTTATTCAGTTGAAATTCTATTAAGAATTTATTCAAATTAATTGATTCTTATGATTCATCTGTCAACTTTACCTATAAATCAAAAAGCAAATATGCTACTTTTCTCTACCATTTATCACGGGCAAGTTCTGCTTGTCAGGTCTAAATCAGTAGAGTTTGCTTCTTGAATTATCATATAATGCCAAAAAAATAAAAAATAAAAAAAGTAAAACAACAACAACAAAAAAAAGAATTATCATATAACGTTTGTTCTAGTTGTGTACTTTTTGCCTCCATCTCTCCTACTTGTAATAGTGTTTATCTGATCATACCACTGTCTAACTTTCATATGACATTTTATGTGGTTTATCTTATTGTCAACCATCTCCCAAGAAAATTGACAACACTCATACTGCCCTGGTTTCAGTATAGAAATTGAAGGTGCCATGTATTTTGCAACAGGTTCTTGCTTAAATTACCATTGGAAGAACGGTTCAAGAGGTGGCTTTCTGAGGTCCGTAATTACTTATTCCATAAGTTGCATCTTACGATTATGATAGCACTGATCAGTTGATATATTTATGGGATGTTTTTTTTTTTCTTTTCCATTTATATGATCAGCTTAGAAATAATGTGCTATATATATATATAAAATTATTTTTTAAAATTCGTTAGCATGTTAGTACACACACCCCACTATTAGCCACACCCAACTTGTGTATCGATAACAAGACCTCAGTGCTGTTGATAGTGTACTTTTCCAACTATGTGTACACACGTACACATTCTTTGCTGGTGTTGTTTCTTTGGTTCTTTGATAGAATAGAACGAATGTCTGGGCTACTGATGAAGTGATTTTATTTTCCAGTTAGTTCTCTTATTTACTGGTTTACATTGAACCAATACATAGTTGGACTTCCTTTCTACCTAGTCATTTTTTTTTTCAGTTTCTGTTAAGCTTGAACTAGTTTATCACTGTATTTTTGTTGAATGTTTTCTCTTCATAGGGGCCTCACGTGCATCGCTTTGCCGCACTTGTGCATCTTGCTCCTGAAAACTCTGTGGAAGATGTTCTGAAGGCTCTTCAGCAGCATGCAGACCTAGTACAGGGGTTGTGGGTTTCGAAAAGCTCATTGAGATGCGAAGGTGTCAATGCTCGAGTCAGAGATTACATTCTTCTCTTATTTAGCAAGAAGAAATTCATCCACCGGGATCAGTTAAAGGCTTTGAAAGTTCCCAGCGACATTATGAAAGATATCCTGACATCATTGGCTGTTGAAAGATCTCTCTTTAGTGATTGGAAATTCAAGGAGCCTGAAGATTGCTTATTTATGAAGGCTCATCCAGATATTGTGGAGGTGCAGAAGAAAGCATGGTCAAGTCGTGAAAAGAATATCTCAGAGGCTATTCACGGGGTTGGAAGAAAAGGTACGGCAGCAGTGCCAAGAAATCCTCTGAATCCAAGTATTGGTGGTAGGGGTGCTGCTTCCAGTAATATTGATCAGAGAGAAAAAGGCAGTCTAGACGGAATGCAGAGCTCTAGGACGACTGCTATGTCCGATGAAACTCGAGAAGCTCTTCCTAAGGCACTTCTGGAACTTTTTCATGTTCATAAAGTTTGCAGGTGATGCTTATAGCTCTTTCTATTTTCACTTATTTGAGCACCTTTAGTAGCTAGAGCATATTTTCAGTTTCGGTACTTACAGGCTGATAAGCAGTTAATCCACCTGTGATTCCTATGGATTTTATTTGTGCATCTGTTTGTGCTCCATATTTTACGTACTATATGGGGAACCTATTTGTAAACCACCAGCTCATGTAAAGAAAAGACAGGTAAACCTTGTCTCAACTTTTTTTACATGTCGCGGCTGCATAATTTGAGTTATTATGTAGCTTAACATATGCAGTTTGCGCTTATTGCACGAATCACCTAGGTGCCACTTCAGCTTCAGATCAGATTTCAGACTCATGCTCTTGCTCCCACTCCCACTCCCTAGATGTTTGCGGTTGCTCACATTATGAAATAAACACTTCCCAGATCCCGTATCTGAATGTGTTGATGTTTCTCTTAATGCTTTGTGCAAGTATAAGTGTGTAAACCATAACTATAGACGCTCTTATTATCAACATGAGAATCAGAAATAAGTGCAGTAGGTGTATCAGCTGAGTCAAAGTGATACAGTTCGTTAACTTAATGTCCACCACTTATTCTTCTCTTGTTTTGTAGATCCTTAATGACAGAGTAAGATGGGAAAAAGTCAGAAAGGTAACACAACAATTCAATTGTTCAGTAAGAGCACTCATTGATAGCAGATTAGGAGGAAAAGATGGAACATGAAGAACATGATCTAATTTTAAAGATGAATTGAGCCAACAAGATCCCTTTCCAAACACTTTGGAATAGGACATGTCAATGAGTTTTATGCTATTTGAGAAGTTACAGTATGAAAGGAAGTTATCCTCCTTGCCTGTCATATGATCTATGGCATCGGAGTCAATGATCCAAGGCATATGAAGTTTGGAGTAAAACTTTGGGACATGTTTCGTAGAGATGCTTGGCTGACCCTGTACTAGCAGAAAGTTGAGCATGAAGACTGGCTACTTTTTGATGAATCTTATTATTAATGCTCTAGGCACCAGAAACTTCATTTGTGTCAGTACACTCCCCTTCAATCTCCACATTATTAGCAGCAGTCTTGGGATTTGGGCAAAGAGGGTGAAGATCATAATACTAATTGTGAGTGTGATGGGGCCGACAACAAGAAGAGGATACAAACTTGTCCTTGTTACTGTTTCTCGAGGAGGAATGTGGCTGCCCTTTTTCTCCTTGGATGATTCAGGCCCGGCTACAAGGGCTGATCGCTCTGAGAGAGAACCTCGAATGCCAGAACATGCACGACGGCTCGCTTCTCCTCTAATATAGTTATATACTGCCCCTAGGTAAGGTAAAGAATTCCTTCTAAACATGGATTGAAATATCCATATTGTATTGGCCAATATAGGTCTATCATATTGGCATTGGCAGGATACGATACATGATATGGGGCTGTATCGTCTAAAGAAAACGGTCCATATCAGCTGATGTGAGGTGTATTAGCATTGACATAGGATACAATCATAAAGGCCAGAATTTGAATTTTTTTCTTTTTTCTTTTTTCTTTTTTGTACCAAAATTTCTCAAATTTTTTCTTCTTTTTCCATTTAAACCATGGAGGAACCTTAGAAAGTCTGTTAGACTACATCTAGGTCTGTTTTGCTTATCGTAACAAAGGGTTTGAATTGGACTAGACGAATCAAAGTGGAATGGATCATTATGGGAAAATCACATAAGAGTAACCATGATTGTTTTTTTTTTGTTTGAATATTCTTTTTGTTGTAATTCAATGTAATGGGCCCTAATTCACCAAATCTGCCTGATTTATGTTCAGTTTGTGCCTTGTGGCTAATTTTATTCTTTCAACAAGCCAAGTGAACAAACAAGTTTCTTATCATAGAAAGGCCGGATACACCATTATATACTTGTCCCAAATATAAAATGATTGATCCTTGAATATCTCATTGTTTCCCATTTTCCTTATATTTGTACTTGATTCTCTGGCTTCAATTTTTTATTTTTTTATTTTTTTACAGATATAAGCCAATGCAGGTTGATACCGATACGGGATGCTTTTATTGTGTTGTTTTTTCTGCCAGGCCAATATGATCCCCCCCAAACATTGATATTTAGAACCATGCTTCTAAGGACTTGAAAACACTGATTCAGAATCCGGATGAAGTCCTGCTCAGAACTTGAGTATACTTCTTTGTTTCAACTATTTATGAAGTTCTCTAGGAGTAGGAACGGCTGAAATACAATCTGCAATTCCTTGAATTCTAATGACATTAATGATCTAGTTTCTCCCATTTCAGGTGAAGAGTTGCATAGTATTCTTCCAAGGAGGATTTTCCTTGCTACATGTTTATGATTTCCCAATACAGCTGATAGTGTGGGCCAAATCATCGTGTTGGAAATATGTGCTAGCAACCATATCCCACATTTCCTTGGCAATCTTGAGAAATGGCAATCCACTACTAATACTTAGTTGCATAGGGTGGAGCGCATCATAGTCAGATTCTCACTTTCCCAATCATCATCAAGGTATTCAAAATTGGTTACGTAACAATAACGGTCATAACCGTTATGCGTTACGGGGTCGAAATGGCTGTTACAGAAAAAACAGGTCATAACGGTCCTGTAACAATTTTTTTTCAAAAAAATAAAAAAGGGCCATAATGGCTGATATGGGGGCCGTAACGACCAGTACGGCCCGTATCATAATGGTAGGGGTGGTGGCCGTTACGGCCACCGTTATCGTTTTGGAACACCTTTATCATCATAGGATAAGTCATTTGCTTTTGGGTCTTTATTGCCGGTTATGTAGCCCAACTTTTGATTGCCAATAACCATTCTAGTTGAATGTGACCATGCCAAGTAGTTTTTCCCATCTAGTTTCATCATCATAATTACCAATCCAGAATGATGATCTCAACTATTGGCCTCCGTAGTCATGTCTATCTTTTGATCATCCATTCCAGCACTCCCCCATATACAAAACTCAAGGAAGATGACACATACAACTAATACACGACTTTTCAACCAAAAATACTGGAATCCTACAAAGCCATAGTGACTTGGATGAGGTACATAGCATTGGGTAGCAAACACAACTACTTCACGACTTATCAACCAAAAATATTGGAATCCTACAAAGCCATGGGGAATCCTACTGCACAGCTTGGATGAAGTACGTAGCAACAAGCAGCAAGCCGGGGCTCAAGAGGCTTCATTGGAGAGCACTATCAAGAGAGAAGGGGGTCTATGGAGCCCTTAAAGATGCCAACTACATTTTTTAGGCATGCTAGAGGGTCTAGATGGTCTAGTGGTACTAGCTTTGCTCGTCAATGGGTCTGGCTGCGGTTGGAAGTAGCAATGTTCGCAATATCGATATTATTGGCCAATATTATCGTTATCGCTGGCCAGTGACATGAAATCCGTCAAAAACCTCTCAAATTCTTAAAAAAAAAAGATTTATATGTATCGTGAGATACATTGCATGATATCGCACGTTTTTTTGCGATATTACATATATTATTTGTGGATTTATCCCTTTATCTACAAATTTTATTCCAGACTCACAGATCTACTGTAGATTCTGTCACAAACTCACAGGTCTGTTGTCCAACATCCATTTAGACAATAATTTCAACAATAAAAGGGCAGACAAAGTAGAGAATGGTTTGATGATTATAATGTGAAGAAGAGAGGATAAATTGAGAGAGAAGGAGAGTTTGGGAAAGATGTTGTGTTAGGCTATCTTGCCCTAACACATAATATTTTATTATAATAGAGCATATGGTACACTACAGGAGACGAGGAAAGTGTGCAAATGCACTTACACAAAAAAGGGCCACTACACTATACACTAGCATTCTCTATACTCCCCCTCAAGTTGGAGCATAGATGTTGATCATGCCCAACTTGTCATGAACACGATGAAGAGCATCTCGACTCAAGGGCTTTGTAAGAACATCAGCAAGTTGATCCCCAGATCGAACAAAAAGAGTGACAATTTCCTTAGAAGCTACTTTTTCTCGAATAAAGTGACAGTCGACCTCAATATGCTTGGTTTGCTCGTGGAAAACCGGGTTATGAGCAATATGGATGACCGCTTGGTCGTCATAATGAAGAGGAACGGGATTTGAATGAGGAAGACTAAGTTCTTCAAGAAGGTTGCGAAGCCACACGAGCTCACACGTCAAATGAGCCATAGCACGATATTCTGCTTCAGCTGAGAACCGAGCAACAACTGGTTGCTTTTTGCTCTTCCATGTTATAAGATTGCCACTTAGGAAGGTATAGAAACTGGATGTAGAGCGGCGATCATAAGTATTACTTGCACAATCAACATCAGAATAACCAGAAAGATGGAGATGACCATGCAACTGAAAGCGGAGGCTAAGACCTGGGGTTGATTTTAGATACCAAAGTATGCGGTAGACAGCCGTAAGATGAGAAGTATGGGGAGCTTGTATGAATTGGCTAACAACGCCCACTGCAAATGAGAGATCTGTGCAAGTAATAGTCAGATAAATAAGTTGGCTAACAAGTTGTTGATACATCTCGGGATCAGTAAGGAGAGCACCATCATCTGGTCGAAGCTTCTGTGAAGTCTCCATGAGAGTGGTAGTAGGTTTGCACCCTAACATGCCGGTCTCCATGAGAAGATCGAGTGCATATTTTCGTTGTGACAAGACCAATTTGGATGATGAGCGGCCAACTTCAATTCCGAGGAAGTAGCGAAGAGGACCAAGGTCCTTGATCTCAAACTTAGTCGTCAAAAAATCTTTGACCTCCCTCATTCCAACCGAATCACTATTGAACAGAACAATATCATCCACAAACAATGAAAACCATGATGCCCGTCAATCGACGACATATAAAGAGAGAATGATCGACATGACTGCGAACAAAGCTGAACTCCAAGAGAGACTGACTGAATTTTTCGAACCATGCACGTGGGGATTGTTTGAGTCCATAGAGAGCCTTCTTCAACCGACATACAAGCGCAGGGTTGTGAGAAACAACAAAGCTAGGAGGTTGATGCATGTAAACTTCCTCTGTAAGGTCCTCATGGAGAAATACATTCTTAACACTAGTTGAAACAAGGGCCATGATAAATTAACGGCTAAGGAGATCACAATGCGAATCGAATTAAGCTTAGCCATCGGAGAGAATGTCTCGAAGTAATCCACACCATAAGTCTGTGTGTAACCCTTAGCAACAAGACGGGCTTTATAGCAATTAATGGAGCCTTCTAGAAGAAACTTGATCGTATAAACCCATCTACATCCAACGGGTTTATGCCCTAAAGGAAGTGGCACAAAGTCCCTAGTATGATTTTTCTTAAGAGCAAACATTTCTTCTATCATCGATTTCGTCCAGTCAGGACTTTGAAGAGCATGTGAGAGAGTCCGAGGAATAGTCTATGATGAAAGGGAGGTTGCAAATGATTGAAAAAAGGGTGAAAGATGATCATATGAAACGAAAATTACTAATGGGGTGTTGAGTACAAGATTGTGACCCTTTGCGTAAGGCAATGAGAAGATCTTAACTGGAGGTAGGAGAGACACCTGAACCAACATCCAAAGTGAGCGGAAGAGTGGATGACTAAGCGTGTTAAAATTTATCTCGACACTAACAAGATGTTGAGCGGAGGGCAGGGGAGTTTCCCCATGATCACTAGTGGAAAGAGGAAGAGGATAAGAGTCATACTCCCCCTGACTCGCAAGAGGATTACAGAGAGATCGGCCTGAAGCTGAGAAAAAAAGAAATATCCTCAAAGAAGGTTATATGAGCAGAGACATTTCTTGCGAGTCAATGGGTCAAAGCATTTATACCCTTTCTAACTTTGAGTAGACCCTAGAAAGACACATTTAATTGCCTTGGGGCTAAGTTTATCATTACTTCCATCCAAAATTTGAACAAAGCATATGCAACCAAAAACTTTAGGTGGTAAAAGAAATGGATTATCACGAGGATACAATATAGTAAATGAAGATTTGTAAGACAGGATACGTGAAGGTATACGATTAATAAGAAAAGTAGCAGTTAGATGAGCATCGCCCCAAAAATGTTTAGGTAGGTGCATACCAAGTAGAAGGGTGCGAGCAACTTCAAGAAGGTGACGATTCTTACGTTCTGCAAAACCATTTTGTTGAGGTGTGCGAGCACACGACGTTCTAGACAAAATACCATGTTCTTGCAAAAAGGACAGAAGGGCAGTAGACATGTATTCCGGCCCCCCCCCCCCTCAATTATCAGAATGGTGGGTTTTGATGGAACATTGAAATTGAGTGCATACTTCATTATAAAACACTTTAAACGCATTAAACACTTCACTTTTAGATTTCAAAAGATAAATCCAAGTTATATGTGAATAATCATCAATAAATGTAACAAAATATCTAAATTCAAAAGTGGGTGTAACTGGAGCTGGCCCCCAGACATTTGAGTCAACCAAAACAAAAGGTCGAGATTTCCTCCCAGAAGAGCTAGGAGGAAACATAACACGATAATGTTTGGACAATTCATAAATATCACAACATAACAGTTTAGAGATAGATAAGGAGGGAAACAAAATTTGTAATTTAGAAAGAGTACTGGAAGCGACAACAGGTGTATCATTTGAAAAGATAAACGCCTCCTCGCTCATGCCCTCCAATCAGTCTCTTCGTCTGTAGGTTCTGAAACAAACAATAAGAAGGGAAGAAGGTAATGAAACAATTTAACGATTTAGTAAGAGAGCTAATAGATAATAAATTTAATGGAAAACGAGGCACATGTAAGACTGAGGGCAGAGACAGGGAAGAAGAAAGAGAGATGAAACCAATCCCATAGATGAGAGTTTAGGTTCCATCTGCGACTGTGACATACTAAGTGTGGGGAGAAGGAAAATAAGAGGAAAATAATTGAGACTTACCAGTCATATGGGAGGAAGCTCCAGAGTCTATGACCCAGGAGGTAGGAGAGGATGATGCAAGAAGAGCAGTACCTGACTGGGCCAAAGCTGTGTGAGACGGCTCAGGAATATCACGAATGTGAAGCCGCATAAGGGCATAATATGCAGCCCAAAAAATGATAAGAGACTCCCCGGAAGTAGACTGCTTAACTGTCGGGGTGGAAGATTGTGTCTCAGGAGCAATTGTGGATGCAACAGAAGCAACGGCATATATAGGAGGACCATGTATCTGCCTATAATAATCAATAGTGTGATTAGTCCACCGCAATGTGAACAAATGCGGGAACCATCACGTCCTTGTTCACGTCCACCACGACCACAAAGACTATGACCGCCATGACTGCGATCTCCCTCGCGGCCTCTACCACGACCACTAAAATCAGAAAAGCGCCTTAAACTCAAGGATGGTACCCGAAGGCCAAGAGAGGACTGATCGCCAGTAAGATGTGCCGAATGCTCTGGTGGCACAAATGAATGAGAAAGAAGAGTAGAGATAGTAGCACGCTGACACATGACATAGACTTGTCAATGGGGGAAGAGGATCCTACATAACTTGATCTCGAACATGAAGATAATCGGAATTCAACCTAGCTAGGAACTGCATGATATGAGTATCATCCCATTGCTTATGAGCATGTTCATGATCCTCTTTACATTTGGAAGAAAGAGGTTGATACATATCCAACTCATCCCACATACCCTGAAGCGTCGAATAATAATCTTTTAATGATCTTGAGTTTCGCTGGAACCGACCAATTTCTTTAATAAGCTAGAATACATATGAAAAATTTTGAGATTTCGAGAACATATTATGAAGTGTATCCCAAATGCCTTTAGCTGAGGATAAAAACATCACTGAGTGGCTAATTAAGGAATTCATTCTATTCAACAACCATGTAATAACTTGATAATTCTCTTTTGTCCAAGACTTGTAGGTAACATCTGTAGAGCTTGGGGGATCATCCAAAATATACGATAACTTCTTACGGGCTCTTAAGAACACTTTTATAGATTGTGCCTGTTGAAGATAGTTGTCACCATTTAACTTAGTCGAGGTAATTTGCAAGGAGTTGGATTTAAGAGACCCTATGCCAAGAGATGAGGGCCCTTTGTCAGCCATAGGAGAGTCCAAGAGATATAAACCTATGCCGAGAGAGGCCCTATGCCAAGAAGAATTGATTCAAACAACTCTATCTCACTCAATCTTTTAAGATAATAAGATATAAACCTCTAACAAATAACAATCATCCAAAATAACATGAAACGCAATAAAAAAAGGCCCAACCGAGTGAAAAACGGCCTAGCCGCACGTCCATTTGACGTTAAAATCTTTTCAAACATGGATCTTAGGTAAAAAATCCTCCATGGGTAGCTTTGGAGGGAGATTTTGGTCCATCTTGAGCAAAGAAACTAAAGAACAACTTATCGATTTGAGGTAGATCGAAAAAAAAACCCAAAAAAATGGCCTGATTTTTGAATTTCTCTATTTCGCCCAAAATACCATGAAAGAAAGTCCAAAAAATTTTGAAAAAATCATGACAAATCTTCTAAAATTAAGATCTATCAAACCCCTAAACTTTTAGCTCAAACGGAATCCATTCGTCCATACAACGCTAACGTCAATCGTACGGTTGCTGACATCAGCAAGGTGACGTGTCGCTTCTCAATTTGTTGGATGTGGAATGCCTGGATTTATGCTTTGATACCAAGTAGAGAATGGTTTGATGATTATAATATGAAGAAGAGAGGAGAAATTGAGAGAGAAGGAGGAGGAGAGTTTGGGAAAGATGTTGTGTTAGGCTATCTTGCCCTAACACATAATATTTTATTATAATAGAGCATATAGTACACCGCAGGAGGAGGAAAGTGTGCAAATGCACTTACACCAAAAAGGCCACTACACTATACACTAGCATTCTCTATAGACAATGTCAGGCTTACATAATTACCGAAAAAATCGACAAAAGGGGAAAAACTTTCAATTCAGAGGGGATTTTGGTACCTATAAAAGAAGATTGCGTAATTGGAAGTAGAATTTGGTAGGTCACTCGATTGATCCACAACGGTGTGTTGTAAGTTCCATAAAATCTTGATTTTTTTTTTTTTTTCCTTCGAATAGATGCTAGATTCAAATTGTAAAGGAGATTTTGGCAAGAAATCTGCAAAAACCCCTAGAGAGTTGGGTTTGACTAAGCGATTTTGGGGATTTTTTGAGAGATTTTAGGGTTCCGGTCCTTTCAGAACACTTTTTTATTTCGAAAATGGCTTTGAAAGCCTTTTACGGACCCGGGTTGTGTCTCGTTAGCTCAAGACAGACGGTCCTGTCACGAGCTTTGTGGGGTCCACCTTGATGCATATGTTTTATCCAATCTGTCCATTCATTCTGGAAGATCATTTTACGGCATGTGTCTAAAAATGAGACATTTTGAAGGCTCAAGTGGACCACAATACAGGAAGCAATAGGGATTGAACGCTTACCATTGATAACTTTTTAGTACAGAAAAACGTTTTGGATCAAGCCGATTTTTTTATTTTTTCACCTTCATTCAGGTATATGTGACCCTATGAATAGGTTGGATGGCCAAATAAACATCACAATGGGCCTTATGATGTTTTGAACAGATTAGATGGCAAATAACTCAATCACCATTGTTTAATGTGGTGTGGTCTACTTTTTTTTTTTTTTTTTTTGTATGCCCTACTTAAGCCTTCAATCTGCCTCTTTTTTTTTAGGATCATGCCCTAAAATGACCTGTCAAAATGGATGGACGACATAGATAAAACATGTATAATATGGCCCCATACAACCCCTGACAGGTTTGTCCATCTCTTGCTCGGTATGGGCGGAGCCCAACTTGGGTGAGACCCCGGAACTAGCAATGTGGGTGGGACCCCTAACCATAGGGGCCCACCTCGATGTATGAATTGTATATCCACGTTGTTCATGTTTTTTCGGCTTATTTTAGGCCATGGTCCCAGAATTGAATAAGATAAAAGTTTCAGGTGGACCACACTATAGGAAACAATGGGTAATGACCATTGAAAACCTTTCGCGGGCTGCAAAAGTTTTACATCAAGATGATATTTGTTTTTGTATTTCATCCAGATCTGTATGACCTTATCACTAGGTTGGATGGTCAATAAACATTACGGTGGATGCCAGGAAGCTTTTAATGGTGGAAGTTCAATGACCACTGTGTCCTATCGTGTGGTCCACCCGAAATATTTATTGGCTTCATTTTTTGGGACCATGTCCTAAAATAATATGGAGAAACAAATGGACTGTGTGGATATACAATGCATACATCGAGGTGGGCCCTACTGTTAGGGTCTCACCCAAGTTGCGCTCCGGTATTTACCCAATCAACAACGCCCCTTTTTTAGGGGGCGGATTAGGTGTGTTACGACATGGTATTTCCCTTACCATGGGTCCACCTTGATGATTTGGTTACATCCACCCTGTCCATCTGTTTTTCTAGCCCATTTGGGGATGGGGTCCTAAAAATTATGCAGATCCAAATCTCAAGTGGACCACAACACATGAAAGAGTGGTGATTGAGTGTCTCACCATTAAAAATTCCAAAGGGCCCATCATAAGTTTTTCATATTGTTTATTTGCAATCCAACTTGTTGATAATGTCAACAAGATCTGGATCAAGGGAAAATACAAAGATCATCTTGATCCAAACCTTCTATCGCTCATAAAAAGTTTTTAATGGTCATTCATCATTGTTTCTATTGGTATGGTCCACCTGAGATTTGGATCTTCTTGAGGTTTGGGCTCATGCCCTAAAATGAGATGGGAAAATAGATAGTTGGCTTGGATATACAAAAACTACATCAAGGTGGACCTCGCACGTTAGAGTAACGCTCACTAAGGTGTTATCCGAGTGGACCACACCACAAGAAACAATGGTGTGATTGAACGCCCACCATTAAAAACTTCCGTGGGCCCACTTTAAGTAAATCGATAATGTTTATTTTCCATCCAACCCGTTGCTAAGGTCAAACAAACCTGAATGAAGGTAATGTACAAAGATCAGCTTGATCTAAAAAATTTGTGGGTCCACCGGAATTTTTTGCCATTGAACTTGTTGGTAAGGTCACAAAGACCTGGATGAAGAGACCACACAAATATCAGCTTGATCCAAAGCTTTTGTGGCCCATGAAGACGATGATTACGAGCCGTTGCGTAACTCTATGTGGGTCTAGGCCATAGCCAGTCACATCATTGATAGGTATGTTTTTTAAATTCTATTATATCTTTTGCTTTTGAATGCATTGGTTGTGTTTTCATGCATGTCTTGATACATTTGTAGATGTTATGCATCATCTTTGAATATAGTTGCCTTAGTTCAATCAAACAGCGCAGAACTTAGGATCCTATACAAAGGAAACCTATTATGTGCACTTCTTTTTTGAGATTTTATGATTTAAAAGTGTGTATTAAGGTCTTTTTTAATAATCATTGAAGTTTCATTGAAAAATTCAACCATTTTCCCAACATTTCCCCATGTTTCCCAAAAAGTGCACTAAATTACGCGATACAAACGATATATCCTGTGTGATAACCGATATGTATCTGTATCCCAACGTCGCAATACATTGCACGATGCTGATATTTCGGACATTGGGAAACACGTACAACTGACCTTGAAGAAAAAACAAAGAGAAGAAAGAGAAGAATGAGAACTAGGGTTTTAATACCCTAGCTCTAAAACCACGAAGAAGACAAGAAGAAGAAGAAATAGAAGTTTCGGAGGAGACGAGAAACAGAGATTAGGATTAGAGATCTCTCTCTACATTTATTAAGAGAACCATAATTATGTAAAAGAAAAGGACTTGGGAGCACCAAATATGCACACACACACCCCCACAATAAAGGACATACATCATACAACATGACCACTATAGTATATGTAATATATGTGTGCTAACACTCAAATCTCCTACATGGTAAAAAAAAGGGTTACTAACAATGTACAGTTTTGTGCAGTAGGGGCTGATGACAATATACATTACTAGATTTCTAACTGGGATTCCACTGAAGTTCTTTATGGGCTCTTAAAAATGCATTCAAGAGATAATATTTGCAAGGCATGCTCGTCATTACTGATCAACCATGAGAGGAACCAACATAATATTCCTTATGGAACTTGGATAGTTTCATCGCATATCATTTGTAGTTTGATTCACAAAGCAATGTATTTCACTTGAATTCCTACCTGGAAGTTCAAGCCATGAATGATACAGGTTGGGGTTGCATTATCGCTGCTGGTCTTTGCATTTAACATAAACAGCAGAAACTGAAATTATCAATCAGATGCAATTGCTTCGACATTTATTTCGAGAAGATATGGAAAGATCGTACTGTGGTTTGGTGCATTGTTGGACTTGAAAGTTTACACCTATGTAGTTCTTAAGCCAATCTAAATCCAATGTTTTCATGTTCCATTGCATTGTATACTATGATATGATCATGTAACAACTGTTCGTTTTTGTTTTTTCCAACTCTCCAAATTCCAAGTTGCATCCATATAACCGATAGAAAAAAGGTTGCATCCAACTCCCAGCTTCCCATTTTACCAAGGGCCTGTTTGGTTTTCCAATTACCACAGTAGTTGGTCGTAAAGTTGTAATGATGACTTTTTACTTGTATTTGTAATGATTGTCATGACTCCAATTGACTGCTCTCACACATTTGTTTTTTACCATTTATTTAGTATAATAGATGAGAATGCAGTAGCCCTGTGTTTGGCACGACAGTGTATTAGTCATGTCAGTTTGCTTTTGCTAATATGGTGTCTAGCACCCCAGCTCGCACCCCAGCGCTATTACAAATCCGTTGCACTGTTTGAAATCCTCTGCACCCCTGACCGAAGCTCTGTGGCCAATGGCCAGTGTGACCCATATTTTCTGTACGTCTTTCATCCACACCCTTCAGGCATATTTACCAATCATTTGGCCTTATTGGTATCAACATAGGAATATATCGAGACTTCATTAATTCCTATTGTATGGTCCACAACAGATTTGGATATCCTTCAAATTTGGTATTTACCAAGTAATGATTGATCGTATACACATGGACCACTGTAACATGGATAAGTCGACACAGGATTCAGTGGTAGACATATACGAGCCAAGCTGTATATGTCACACTTCATTTATAATTTGAAGTGTATCAGCATATTCAATAGAGGAGAAGATTCATCAGGGTAGAAGATGGTTTGACTGCGACCGGAAAGCCATACCTTGCCAACCGTCATCGATTTTTCTGAGGGATGCTCCGGAAGTGTGATGTCCACCCTCTATAATAGGTCAATGCCTGTATATGACTGTCGACAATGGTAGTAGGGAAGGTGAATAAAGTGAATCAATGGAGTTCGGAATACATGCATCTATGAGAAGAAGTCTAGGGTATGATTAACTAGGTAGATGAATAACCTAAGAAATAAATGAACTCATTCCGATTTACCTTCCTAGTACGAAGAATCTCCGAGACCAGTTTGAGAGGGGTGAAGAAGAAGCGTCTGTTGAAATCTTTCATTTTGTAGTTGGCTGTGGAGACCTTCGTATCTTCAGCACTCCTACGGACCACGGTTTGTCTCTGCTGTCACTTCAATGGCAGTCGTCAGCCAACTCGATTACATGCAGTGGCCGATGGATTCGGATGGCAGCTTTACGTCTAATTACCGCCATTCCTTACCGTCAATCAATGCTTGTATTTATCATCCCAACCAAACAAGTGTCAAAAGTAATAATTGCTTTTTTATATCCAAATCACGGTAATTAGGAAAACCAAACAGGCCCTAAAGAAGATCAAGTGTAGTTGTTCGTTGTCAGATGAAATGCCATGTTTTGAATGCACTGCTTTGACTCTCAAAGTTCCTTTTAGTGCCTAATTCTCAGGATAGATGGTTATTCAATTCTTCAACAACTATAGTATATTTCATAACAACGAGATCATGCATACACATAAACACAATGGTAGCCATAACTTTGCTTTCCAAGGTGTAGTTGGTGCAAAATATGTAATACACAGAGCAATAAGGCGAGCAAGTGAAGTTGCAGGATCCTTCTAACTAGGTGCCACTTTCTGCTTGAATCGCCCTTCAGATTCTTGCTTGTGCTATTACTTCCTAGCTTTTTGTACTTGATAGTATAGTGAAGTGGACACTTCTGCACTTCACCATTCCTGCACCCAGATATGTTGGTCTCAAGGATCCATATGCATGGAGGATGGTGAAAGATATTCTAAGAAGAAAGGCGAATTTAGTGGAAATCCAAGAGTCAAAGCTAGATAGCATCGATGACAAGTGGTTTTGGAGATTTGGGTACTCATCTTTTGGCGAAGGGCTCATCAGGTTGTGTTATTATGACTTGGACTCTATTCAAGCCATCGGCTTCCTTTATGGTTTTTGTTATTTTTAGAATTTATTTGACGGTTGAGATTGATAATTACTGTTTTTAGTTTCCTTATTTTAGATGATATGCTATTTTATAATTGTGTGGCATAGTTGTGATTATTTTGATATTTTATTATAAAAGCACCATGGGGGTGGGAGGGTGGTTGATGTCCAACCCTAGTGGAGAACATTGAGAAGAAAAAAAGAGAAGCTCTCTTGTGTGAAGGTATTTTTTCCTCTTTGCTGTTAGGGCTTGTGAGAAACCCTCCCTTCCAATTGAATTAGGGAAGGGTAGAGGCTTGTTTGGTAGTGGATTCCTCAAGACACATTCTTCCTCTTTCTTTTCTCTAACAAGGTATTCCTCTTCTTCTCTTTTCCTCATTTTCCTTCCTTTTTAAACCTGTCAAAACCCTAACCCGATCCATCTCTTTTCTTCTTTCTCCCTACCTATCCACGTGTGGACCCGCACGTATGCATGCATGCATGCACGCACACACACACGTGCTTCCATACGACCTTCATGTGTGGGCCCCGTTTTGTATCCTTTCCCTCCTTGATCCTCTTCCAACTCTAAATCATCCCCTATACCCTTTAATCCCTCGAACCTATCCACGTGTGGACCCGCACGTATGCATGCATGCACGCATGCACACACACGTGCTTCCATACGACCTTCATGTGTGGGCCCCGTTTCGTATCCTTTCCCTCCTTGATCCTCTTCCAACTCTAAATCATCCCCTATACCCTTTAATCCCTCGAACCTTGATTCCCAAATCTCAAGCCGTGAACCTAAAACAGTAACGAAAATTTGAATTTTTGTAAAACCTTTCCCAAACCAGAATTTTATTCAAGTCATTTATTCATGTGGTTATTGCACTACCCACGCTACATTGGAAGTCCCTACTTTCAAGTGGGCAGCTCTCGAATTATTTTATATTTTCGTGCACCACGTATGTGATAACCTAGGACTTGTGTTACAAATCTGAATTTTCGAATCTATTATGTGGATATGTTTGATTTTACATGTTGATTGCTGAAATTCATGCGTAATTGATCTCTCATCTTGCATCCTAGGTTAGTTTCCATTGTCCTACATCAAATTTGGTATCAGAGCCTATGTTTAGCATATCGTAGGTGTTCGACAAAATTCCTATACTCATTGTAGTGCATATTGATCGCATATAGCATGCTGAATTTTCTGCTTGGGTATTTTTAAAGTCATATATTGCTGGAATTTTCAGATTTAATGACTTTAAGACACATAGTTGTTGAATTTTTAGTTTTAGCCTTATTAAAATCATTCTACGGCTATCCATTGGGTTTAAGGTACTAAGGGTCATCATACATAAAATACATGTGTGTCATATAACATCAAATTGAGTGTCGTCAAATCTAATTTTTGTACCACATTGATTATATAGTACATATTCAACTAGGTTGTCTCTCATTAGGGTCATTTAGTGTATGCAAACACAAATAGGTCATGGTTTTGGTCTATTCCCCACCATGAACCCGGATCAAATTGCCGAGGCTCTCGAAAAGATTTTCCACTGTTTGACAGCCATTAAGACGCATAATGGGACCACTGCCATGCAATTAACTCCTAGCAACTAGTGTTTCACGTGGCTAGAGGCTACCTCTCACGGTACCCCCGTCACTAGGGAAAACCACCAGTCTCAGGCAGGAGAGCCAGTGGATGAAGACCTAATTGAGCAGGGTCTAATCTCGGTATAATCCATTAGGTGTCGTAATAAGAACTTTAGTCAGGGAGTAGGCCATGTAGGACTGCTTGCCCACACGCCTCGTAGAGAGTCGTGGGATTGTTACGACCTTGACGAAAGGGTTATGAAGAGTGGCAAAGTCGATGCCCCCAGTTTTGATGGTCGCTTGAACCCGAAGCATTTCCTTCACTAGCTAGCTGACATGGACCACTTCTTCGAGTGGTATGACATGTCGGATCGCCATCGAGCGAGGTTTGCTAAGATGAAGTTGACAGGTTGAGCCAAGTTGTTTTAGACCAATACAGAGCGGAAGACAGCGGCGTGGAGATGAACCCATTGCATAATGGGTTGAGATGAAAGAACTTAAAGAAACATACGTCTCGCTCTCCTACCGTGATCGCCTTTTGGATCAGTGGCAATCATTGAGACAAGGGTTGATGTTTGTATTGGATTACATCGAGAGATTCAGGGAGTACATGATGTGATGTGATGTCGAGAGTCCTTTGCTATGACCCTGTCTTGCTTTAGGACGGGCCTGCACCCTGAGATTAGGCGTGAGCTCATCCCTCATGATGTTGGTACACTAGAGGAGGCCTACTTTAGGGTAGAGGAGCTTGAACGATACCTAGTGCAACCGACCATAAAGCGGTTGGGGTCTCGTGATTCCAGTAACAGGGTTGCTTCTAAGGGAGCCAAACCTAACCCTGGGAGTCAAACTAAAGCCCCAACTGGTGCTCCCACCTATAACAGAGATGTTAAAGGTAAGGATCTAGATAGCACTAGTTCGAAGGAAAGTGAGCATATATAGTGTTACTGTTGCAATGGTTATGGTCACCTCACAAAGGAATGCCCGAACAAAGAAAGAGGTAAAGCTCTTATGATAGATGAGGCATATGAGGATGCCAAGGACAATTACGATGTAGAGGAACCTGAGCATGATATTGGTGCTAGTGATGAGGAGTTTGATGAGCATGAGACACATACTCTCACAATAGTTAGATGCGCCTTTGCCCAAGCTAAAGAAAATGATGATTGACATAGGAACACGATTTTTTACACTTATACCAAGTGTGGAGAAAAGAATTGTAAAGTGATTGTGGACAATGGCAACTGTGCCAATGTGCTCTCTTTTAGCACCGGGAGTCAACTGGGGTTGAACGTCGAGTCTCACCCTCAGCCCTACAGAGTGTCGTGGGTTGATAAGTCCTTCATTCCGGTCTCACAACTATGTTGTGTCCCCATCCAGTTTGGATCTTATAAGGATTCCTTGTGGTGTGATGTGGTTCCCATGGATGTTGATCACATCATCTTGGGTAGGCCCTGGTTATTTGACTTGGACGTTACAATATTCAATCGCTTGATGTATATTCATTTTTGAGGGCAAGAAAATTAGACTGAGTCCTCTTTCATCCAAGAGTATATCGAAAAAGAAGGAGACCACTAAGAAGGGTGATCTTGGAACTTCGAGGAAGTCCAAAACTAAGTCTCTTCACATCATTAATGCAAAAGAATTTGAAAGAGAGGCTAGGGAGGATTCGGCGGTGTATGCCCTCGTGACTAGAGAGGCTACCCCCCAGGTTGGTGTAGAGTTGTCTAGTGAGGCGATTTCGGTGATGAATGAGTTCAATAATGTCTTTTCTGACGACTTCCTAGATGAGCTGCTACTTATGAAAGACATCTATCATGCCATTGAACTTATCCCCGGGTCCACTCTCCCAAACATTCCTCATTACAGAATGAACCTCATGGAGCATGCATAACTCAGGAAGCAAGTTGATGAGCTTCTTAGGAAAGGGTTCATTCAGGAGAGCATGAGTCCATGTGTCGAGCTTGCCTTTCTGACGCCTAAGAAGGATGGCACGTGGCGTATGTGTGTGGATAACAGAGCCATAAATAAGATTACTGGTAAGTACTGGTTCCCTATATCGTGTCTTGATAATATGTTCAACATAATGGCCAATGCCACAATTTTCTCCAATATAAACCTCAAAAGTGGGTATTACCAGATCCATATTTGCCCAGGTGATGAGTGAAAAATGGTCTTCAAGATGAAGGATGTGCTGTACGAGTGGCTGGTCATGCCTTTTGGGCTGACTAATGTCCCAAGTGCATTTATGCAGGTCATGACATAGGTGTTGAGACCCTTCACAAGGAAGTTCCTAGTCGTATACTTTGACGATATCCATATTTATACCATGACTAAGGAACAACACCTCCACCATCTGAGGCAAGTGTGTGAGATCCTTAGGGCAAAGAAATTATATGCCAACCTCAAGATGTGCTGTATGAGTGGTTGGTCATGCCTTTTGTCTAGTAATGTCATTTTCTTAGGTTTTATCATGTTATCAGAGGGTATGTCTGTGGATCCAGAGAAAGTCAAGGCCATAGTCAGTTGACCTGAGCTACATAATATTCATGATGTGCGTAGCTTTAATGGCTTAGCCACCTTTTATAGACGGTTCATTAGAGGGTTTAGTTCCATCATGACTTCCATTATCAATTGCATCAAAAAAGGAGATTTCCTATGGACTAAAGCAACCTCTAGGGCGTTCAAGGAGATTAAGGCCAAGATGACTGAAGCTCCTGTCATGCGACTTTTAGATTTTTCTAAGGTTTTTGAGCTTGCTTGGAATGTGTCTTGTGTAGGCATAGGTGGAGTGCTTAGTCAGGAAGCTTTCTTTAGTGAAAAACTGAATGAAGCGAAGCAAAAGTATTCTACCTATGATAAAGAATTCTATACTGTAGTGCAGTACTTGCACCATTGGTGACATTATCTATTATCGTAGGAGTTTGTCTTATTCTCTGACCATGAGGCTTTGTGCTATTTCAACTCGCAAAAGAAGTTGAACCCAAGTGGGTCCAATTTCTCCAGGAGTACACTTTTGTGTTCAAGCACAAGGCCAGGGTTGAGAATAAACCTGCCGATGCGTTGCGTTGTAGGGTTGCGATACTCCACTCCATAAGCGTCGAAGTCATTGGGTTTGAGTGTTTAAATGAAGATTATCTTAGTTGCCTAGATTTTGGAGAGGTGTATGTATTGTTGTTAGATGGTTAGTCTACGGATAGTAGTGAGTTTGTCCTGGTCAGTGAGTTCTTATTTAGAGGTGATAAATTGTGTATACCCCGTACGCCCCTCCATGACTTTATTATCTGGGAGCTCATGTTGGAAGGATAGTTGGTCATTTTGGACGTGACAAGACTATTGCCCTTGTGGAGGAGCGCTTTTATTGGTCAAGTCTCAAGCGAGAAGTGGCTAACGTTATAAGGCAATGTAGGACTTGTCAATTGGCAAAGTAAAGGAAGCAGAACACCGCTTTATATACACCTTTGTCAGTCCGTCATGTCCCCTGGGTTGATATTAGCATGGATTTCATGCTTGAGCTCCTTAAGACGATTAAAAAGCACGATTCCATTTTTATAATCGTGGACCATTTTTCAAAAATGACTCACTTTCTCGCATGTTGTAAAACGTCTGATGCCACTGACGTGGATAAGATATTCTTTAGGGAGGAAGTTCGTCTGCATGGTTTGCCAAAGACCATTGTATCAAATCGAGATGTGTGGTTTATGAGTTATTTTTGGAAAACTCTATGGCACATGATGGGAACTAAGTTGCAGTTCTCTTCGGCATACCATCCTCAGAACGATGGTCAGACGGAGGTTATTAATTGAAGTTTAGGGAATTTGATACAATGTTTGGTGGGAGACTATATTAGGACCTAGGATGCAGTTTTGTTCGTAGCCAAGTTTGTATACAACAATTCCATCAATAGGTCCACAGGAATGAGTCCATTCGAGATAGTATTTGGGTAGAAGCCTAGAATGCCTATAAATCTCATACCCATGTCCGTTTCATGTAGGCCATCTGAGTCTACAGAAGCATCTGCGTGGCATATTCATGACTTGCATAGTGATATCAAGAAGCGCATTAATGCGAGTAATCAACATTGTAAAATCTATGTAGATTCATATCGTAAGACTATGTCATGGTCTGCATTAAGCCCAAACGATTCCCACAGAGAACCGTGAGGAAATTACATGCTCGCAGTGCAGGTCCATAAATAATTTTGACAAGAATGGGCCTTAATGCGTATGTGGTGGATCTTCTACCTAACATGGGCATTAGTGCAATATTCAACGTGGAGGACCTTGTGCCTTGTGACAGACCCACACATCCTTCTTCTAGCCCTACCGCAAACCTTTCTTCTATCACATATGATGGTGCCCTTGACCCCATCCCCAGCCTATGACCTTTACTGGACTTTACTTCCCACCCATTACCTCTTCCATCATTACCTGGTCAAAAAGAAGTGATCGAGAATGTTTTGGACTACCAAGCGGTCTCTCTACCCGCCATGGAGGGTATCAGAAATACCTTGTGAAGTGGAAGAACATGCCAGAGTTGGACAACATCTGAATTACTGAGGCAGAGTTCCAATGCATTGATCCTGATCTTTTCAAGCGTTACCATAGCTTTACTTCACCAATGGTAAATTCTTCTAAGCCGGAGAGAATTGATGGGGACATCAGAGGACCTACTTGGGTGTACCAGAGACAAGCGACCATCTATATCAACGTGATTCTCTTTGTGGATGGGAGATGAGTTCCAGAAGGGCCCCGCCGGGCCATTTTGAAGACCTCACATGCATTGGACATGCATTAGGAAGACCCAACTTTGGGATGATGCATGTGTGCTGTTTATTAGATTGTTTTAGTCACAGGGCTTTTATTTTGTGTCAATTCGACCATTGCATCTTGTCGATTAGGCCATCGGGCCATCAAGTCTTCTATATCTGGGCCCCTAGGACTCTGATCAGGCCATCGACTTCCTTTATTTTTTTTATTTTTTTTTCCTTAGGATTTATTTAACGGTTGAGATTGATAATAAGTGTTTTAGTTCCTTATTTTAGATGATGGGCTATTTCATAAGTATGTGGCATAGTTGTAATTATCTTGATATTTTATTATAAAAGCATCAAGCATGGGGGGGGGGGGGGGGGGGGGGGGGGGCACTTGTGTCAATGTATTTTTTCTCTTTGTTTTTAGGGTTTGTGAGAAACCCTCCCTTCCAATTGAATTGTGGAAAGGGTAGAGGCTTGTTTGGTGGTGGATTTTTCAAGGTGCATTCTTTCTCCTTCTCTTCTCCAACAAGGTATTCCTTTTCTTCTCTTTCCCTCCTCATTTCTCTTCCCTTACAACCTTTCTAAACCCGTCAAAACCCTAATTCAATCCATCCATTTTTTTTCTTTATCCCTTTCCATCCACGTGTGGACCCAACTGCACATACACACGCACGTACACACACACACATGTGCATCCGTATAGCTTTCACGTGTGGGCCCCATTTCATATCCTTTCCCTCCATCCTTTTCCAACCCTATATCATCCCTTAAACCCTTTAATCCCTAGAACCCCAATTCCCAAATCTCAAGCTGTGAACCTAAAACCCTAACGAAAATATGAATTTTTATAAAACCTTTCTCAAATCAGAATTTTATTTGAGTCAATATCTATTCACGTGTTTGTTGCACTACCCACGCTAGATTGGAAGTCCCTACTTCTAAGTAGGCCACTCTCGAATTATTTTATATTTTCGTGTACTCCATATGTGATAACATAGGACCTGTATGTTTCAAATCTGAATTTCTGAATCTATTATGTGGATATGTTTGATTCTACATGTTGATTGCTGAAATTCATGCGTAATTGATCTCTCATCTTGCATCCTAGGTTAGTTTCCACCGTCTTGCATCAGTTGGACCCCACATCGGGATGAATTAATTCAAAAGAAACAGAGTTACGATTATCCAATTTAGGAACATAGCTAAAGCTAGTGAGTTTGGCCAATTGATAGGCTTCACATTTTATTCAAGAAACATCCAAGAAGTGTTGTCTTCGGCAATAGAGGCAGATTCACCAGGTTCAAAGTAGTACAAGCCTCACAGGTCATGTTCCCTGCCAATTGTTGCCCAAATCTTGATGTCCTGAAACACACAATGGGATCGATAAAAGGTAATGAATTAGTTTAAGTATTTTGTTTGTTGACTAACGGAAAGTACACTAAGAGGGAATTTAGAACGAAGGGAAGACCAATGTTTGTTCTAAGAGGGCTATTCCCTTTGCTAAAGACAGTGGAGAATGATCCTTCGCCTAGAGATACAAGAGAGCAATGAGCAGAGGTATCTAAGGATGATAGAAGGTTCAAGTTACCTGTCATATGATTAGTGGTTAATCACCCAAGTGATGAACCAGAGAATGCAGTGATGGTGGTACCTGAATTGGCAAGAGAGGTGGAGGCAGTGGATGGAGAGTCTGTCACAATGATCTTGGCAAGCAATTTCTCAAAGTCCGCACAAGGAAAGCATGACGGAATCACTTGTACTTGACTAATGTTTGCTAATTGAAGGGGGGCATGATGGGCTTTTGGACCTCCATTTTTCCGAAAAGGATCCTATCACTTGTCAACGATATGATTAGTTTTCTTGCAGTAAATACAGAAACGTTGCCGGCCATATGACTGTCTGTTGTTATCATTTTGAGGAGACTTGACCATGACCTCTTCCTCTTGTTCGGCCACCATGCCATGGCGGTTATCCAACACGTGTGTGCCCATGTTAGAAAGAGAAGCGGTACTCTCTCTAGAGTGAGAACGGGTGGTGGATGATGGAGGTGATACACATAACACCCTAAGTGAACACATCAAATAGAGATGGAACCCACTTACTTCCAAGAAGCTGGGCCTTGACAGGTTCCAAGTATGGCCGAATGGTGGCAAGGAACAATGCTACATAAATATCTACTCTTTGACATTGTTGCTACGCAATGTCCTGTGTGAATGGATGGTGAAGCTTTCATTCATCACACAGACCTCAAAATCTAGTGAAATGTTCCCTCATTAAATTGTTTGAAACGCCTTAAATGTGTCATATATACATTGGATATTCGTTTCATTTTTGTACAATTGTTGGAGGGTATCCCAAATTTCTTTTGCGTTATCACCATATATCATGTTATAGTAGACAATTTTCTCTAGACTATGGACGAGCCAACTCATCACTTGACAATTGTCTTCCTTCCATTGCGAATGTCTCTAAATCTTGTCCCAGACTACTTCCTGTCATGTGCCTCAGAAAAATTTGATAGATTGAGCCTGGGGCAAGTAATTTTTGACCCATCCAGCTTAATTGGCGAGATTTGCGGAGTGTGGGTTTTGGTGTCTGATTTAAACTCCATTATGAATTGAATATTTAAACCGAAGAAGCAATGATGCAAACTTGAATGGATGCACTGTCACATGGATGATGAAAGAGGCCCATAATAAGCAAGCTATATACATAGGAGGACAACAACACAACAAAAACATGAACCACAATATGACCCAACTGGTCGAGAAGGACAATAATGCAGTGAGTGAGAGACAACAATGGTCCACAACAAGTGATGACTTGACTGGTGATGAATGGATAGTAACCAATCAATAGCAATCATCGGATGAATGGACAACTACCAATCAACACCAATCACCAATAACCATCAATTAATGCTCTCTAATGACCCAAAGTGAATGGCCCATATCAAGTGACAAAACGAACTAGCAACAACAATCGAACTAGCATGCCGATCTTGTTCTTCAGTTCTCAAGTGTGTTTGAAGGTGCGCCACTATTCGATCAAGGCAGATCACAAACACTAGGGATCACTGGATGATGAAGCAGTAGTGATGAAGAAATCTCAAATGCTGGGTAGCATTGAATACACATGAAGGTTACAGCAATGACCAAGTTGCAATGGAGAACGTGATCAGTGATGGGCCACTACATCTGATGTTGATCAACGGTAATGACGAAGAGAGATGTGACAACACTTGGTGGAAGTAGCCATTGCAACCAGTGTTGCACAACAATAACAGTGGTAATGAAAATAGTGATATTGGCACAATGTCACAATTGGTGGTAATGTAATGGACAAATATGGGTTACTCGAAACGAAAGGGGGCATAGAAGCAAAAATATTAGAAAGTGGAGGAGAAATAGTCTAAATAAGCAAAAATATTTAATAAGTGGAGAAGTAGTGAAAATTAGAAAACAACCCTCAAAATGGGGCTTATATTTCTGAATATCAGTATCAGGGGGTGTATCGGCTTGGCCAAAAAGCGATATGATATGAACATCACATATCGGTATCGGCTTGCATTTGTTGATTTTTTTTTTTAATAATAATAAATTTAAAAGCCAAACAATTAAGGAAAGGATTAGGGAAAAAATGATAAAAATGAGATATTCAAGAATCTATCATTTATTTTTTAGTATTTCGGACATGCATATAATGTTGTTTTAGATCTTTCTTTGATAAGAATTTGTCTGTTAGTTCGACCTGTTGAAAGTCAAGTAAATGGGCCCTAATTGAACATAAATCAATCATGATTAGGTGAATTAGGGATCATTACATTGAATACAACAAAAAGAAGATGAAACCATAAAAAAGGAAGTGAAGGTTTACCCTTCTTTCCGAGCTTTCCCATATGGTCTACTTCACTTCAATTTGTTGCATCCCACTTAAATCATTTGTTTTGATCACCAAATAGTTCTTCATCCATGGTTTAATTGAAAAGAAGAGGATACATGACTGAGATTTTGAAAAAATAAAAAAATTTGGGCCTTCATGGGTGTACCGCTTTGCATTGGTTCGTATCAAACTCGTATTGGTGTTGATACAACCATTTTTTAAAAAACTATGCTGATTCGGTCCCATATCGCATATGGTATCAAGCTGGTATGGATACGATACTGTTGTATCAGCTGATACAATATAGATATTGAAAACTTGGTGTTACATCTGTTACGGTCAAATATTTTTTGGCGCGGGCCACTATGACCCTGTAACGCAAAACAGCCTAGACCGTTACCATTATGTAACAACAGTTACAATTGCTACGTAACCGTTTTTGAATGCGATGGTTTCTATTGCACATTGATAAACCATCTAAAGTCTACTTTTCATCATCTTATTACCTATTACTACTACTCCTAAGTTCCTTGGATGTGTTCATTTCTAACTCCATCCTTGTATTGCCACTTATCCATCTCAACGTCCTCATTTCAACTACTTCATCCTATGAAGATGTTGTTCCTTGCTTGTTCAAAATGTTTTCCATAAAGCATGGCTAGTCTTATAGCTAAAACTCTGTCCCATAAAGCAGATCTCCACTTCATCCACCCACCGTAGTTCTTCGAGTAACATCCTTCTCAATCTTTCCACTCACCTGAATTATTTACCCAAGAAATAAAATGGCCATATTGGGGTACTTCTTGGTCAACAATCTTAACTAATTCATTGTTTTGACGCCTATTGTTACTAAATTTGCATTCTATGTACTTTGTTTTTTGTCCAAATACTTTGGAACATTTAGATTCTGAAGCATTCCTCCATTATCTTTGGATTCACCCCCTTCCCCATCTCATGAATCAAAATATGTTATCTACAAACAATAAACACCACGAGACCTCTTCCTGTAAATGTATCATTTACTTGTCCATAACCAATGCAAAAGCTACAAGCTCAATGCCAACCCTTGGTGCAAGCCTGCAATAATCTGCTAGTGGTCCTCACATATATTATTGCTTTCTCGTACTTATCCTTACTCGTATCAATATATCCTCTTGAAACTCCTTTCTTGACATCAGATTATTTCTCTAGGGATCATATCATATGCTTTCTCTTAGTCAATAAAGACCATGTTGAGATCATTCCTCCTCTCCCCATATTTCTCCATAAGCTAAGTAGGAAAATAGCCTTAATGGTTGACCTTCCCACCATGAATCCAAAGTGGATTTCTGATACATTGTCTCATGCCTTTCTTTGCTCTATCACTCTCTTAATTTCATTAGTACCCAAAATTTTCATGACCTCTCGAGCATGGTGTGTTATTTTGGCGTTGTGGTTTACTTTCACTTCTCAACATGTCGGTGTTGAGATAACAGACTTCTGTGCACTTCTGCTTTTTTTGTGCATATTTTTGAGACCTCGTTTTAGCAGAAGTTGAACTAGAAAGCAAGGAAAGGAAAACTATTTTTAGTTACCTATGACCCAAAACTAAGAACGACGAGGAAACCGTGACCACACTTCCCTAATGAGTTAGGAATGCTGAAAGTTGTGCCAGTGAAAGTCCAACAAAAATTGTTCCATGTTTTCTTGCACACATTTGTGTAAGACAAATTTAGTACACCTTGTCATTGGTACCATAGGTTTCTACTATCATTACTAAATCATGTTTGGTAAATTTTGGAGACTTGTGTAAAGTAGGTCTTGAACATTTTATCCAGGTTTACGATTTGAGACTATTGAAATTAGTAACTTTTGGTAAATGCTGAGCATTTCAATATTTTTAGATATTTCACTGTACAACCTGAGACTCAAATGTTTACTCAATTACAAAATGTTTCAAGCAGAACAAACATCATCAACAATTTTTATCAAATCAGGTTAAAATGCACTTTGCGTGGAGTTCCAAGGCTTTCATTGTTGTTGTTTTTTCCTTTTCTTTTTCTTTCTCTTTTCCTTTCTTTTTTCTTTTTTCTTTTTTCTTTCTTTTTTATTTTTTTGCATAAACATGAATGCAATTTATTACGTCATCATTATTGTTGTTGTCATTATTATCATATCCTTGTGCTAGTTATTTGAGCCTAGCTTGACAAACCCTTAATTGCTGATTTTGTCTATTTAAGGCGCTATCCTCGGCAAGTGAAAAAGCTTTTGATATCCTTTCTCACCACCTCTATCCAATTCCTTTGACACCCAACTCTCATCCTCTTTTTATGCTCTTCAACTGTAGTGAAGGTCCCCCTCATTGGAGTAGTCTTTGGTCTCCGTTGTACTTTACCAAACCATCTCAATTTGCTCTCCATCATGTTATCTCTTATTGTGACCACTCTTGGATTGCTTTGGGTGATTTGGTTGTTAATTTTATCCTTCCTCTTACCGAAATTACCAATGCATGTGGTTTGTAGGTGATTGCGTGCATTTGTAGGGAATAGTCTCGCCTCAAGAGTGGCAGGGACACTCTGACATCAGCTAAAAAAGATAAAAAATCCTTCCTAGTCTACTTCCATCTTAGCATTCTAATCTCTGTAACAGTCAAATCTCCTTTGCTCATGTTGTCTTTGACTGTTCAACATTGACTATGAATTGCAGCCTGTCTAATGACTCACTACCATCAAAATTTTCCATTAGGGCTTTTTTGGATTGGTGGAAAAACAAAAGGTGGAAAGAACATTTCTCAGGAAACAACGTTTTTGGGTTATTGTGAGAAATGAAAGTTCATTTTCCTTGACTATTTTTCAACAGATTTTCTTAGAAAATCTTCCTTTCCAAATTTGTTGTTTGGAAAACATGAATTTTTTTATATGAAAATTTTACTTGAAAACAAAAGGTGACACATGTGTGACGTTAAAGATGGATTGTGACATGTGTTGCACTTCCTCGTGTGACACATTGGCACATGTTTATTGTCACATGTGGCACACTGGCACATGTGCTGCTTGAAGATAGACAATGGTGTTAATGCCTTAGTTTTGTCAATGACGTGAGCTAGGGTGTTTTGAGTCGGTTGAGCCTCTATAGGAAGACATTAAAGACCGAAGACTCGAAGACAACAGGTAAATCATGAAGTGCCTTGGTAAACCTAGCCCCATACCCACTTTAGATTCCCAAATAACCTACCTCTAGATGATTCTCTTAATAGGAAAACATTCAGACTCATCTACCCGAGCCTTAGGCTCTTAATGAACATGATTAGTTAGGCTTTTAAGAGGTGCAAAGTTGTTGTAAAACAAGTAGCCCAAACAATGACTTTTGATAGGAGTTCGATCTTATCGGTAGGCTATCAATGGGAAATATGGCCAGAAATGTCCAACAAGCTAATTGTTTGATTTATGGAATTTCTCAATCCTATCGAATGGGTGTTCGATCAATCGAAGGCATTTCTTGATTGATCAAAGGTGTCATTTTCTACCCATTTTTTGACCGTTGCAAATTGATTTCTTTATAAAGGGCATTCGGACCTTGGCTTTTTATGGGTTTTTGGTGCAAGTAGAGGCTAGGTGATTTCCCACTCAATATCCCTCTCCTAGACTCCAAACGAAAGAGTTCCATGTCATCTTGTATGTGATTAACCACTCTAATGAGCATTTCAAGCTTCATTATGAAGATGTACATGGATTCGTCCATTTTCTAAAGATTAGACACCAAGCCTATATGTATATCCTTGTCTATATCCTCTAGAATACCCATCTAGGTAAATCCCTACAAGGAATCAACTAAAAACATTAGTTGTAGGAGATTCTACCACATCCTCCCATTGCCTTGGTCTCCTCATTGGAGCATCAAGGCGATTGATCGTAGGAGCTGAAGCATCCACAT
This sequence comes from Magnolia kwangsiensis, assembly GCA_037074715.1. Lineage (NCBI taxonomy): Eukaryota > Viridiplantae > Streptophyta > Magnoliopsida > Magnoliales > Magnoliaceae > Magnolia > Magnolia kwangsiensis. The sequence goes on along the minus strand of CM073580.1, from coordinate 36,594,084 downwards.
CAACGATCGTGGGAGCGATTGAGAAACTAATTGAAGCACGTGAGAGCATCGATCAAACATCTCAAGCAAGATGCATAAATGGGGCTCAATTTGACAAGTAAGGTTGTTAATTTAGATTCTATATACTCTTTCCTTGTGGAGGATTGAGTATAGAGTTTGTGACCTAAACTCGATAGGTCCCTATGTAGGACTGTCTCCAGCGGGAGTGTACGTAGATTCTTGTGTAGTACCGCCATTGGGCATGGGTGCCTATGTGTTAGCATTCGTGGGAGCCTCCGATGGGATTATATGTAGGTCCTTGGATTAGGACCATAGTGGTTGTTGGTTAGCCGATAAAAAACTAAGTTTCCGTGAGATCTACCAACACAAGTAGAAATGTGTGCCACTAACATGAGTGAGCACTTGTAGGTCTTTGTGTAGGACCGTCACTGGTACATGTGTATACATGGTCCAAGAATACGTGTGTGTACGTGTGTAAGTCCTTGTATATGAAGAATGAAAGAACCAAAGAGGAATGTGAGAGAGGGTTTGGAGAAAGAGAGAGAGAAAGTCTCTTATCTTATTCAATATATATGTAGTTTTTTTCCTTTATGACATCATAACATCCCACTTTATATAATATTTGCAAATAAGCCCACTAATATTATATTTACATAAATGCCCTACTAACTCAATATTTCAATAGTATAGGCCTCAACTGGAGTGTACGGTTGTAAAGGTTAGTGGTGAACCTGATTTAAAACCTCCGAGATAGTGAAATCCAGTATATTCAAGGAGAGTGCGTCCGCCAGGAGTGGTGTAGGCAATTAGCTGAACTAGTATAAATCATTGTGTTTGCGATTGTTAATGTTTGCAATTTTATGAATTATATGAATGCTTGAATTGGATTGTATGCTAGGCACTTAACTTGTTAGTACACACAAAATTACTATCTCTAGCACATAAACTAGTTGCTCAATTAGTTGCATTAATTGTAGTCTATTAGAATTGAACCCTTATGCCTTAGTTGTTTATAATTGGTATGTTAGTTAATTAGGCAAATAATGTTTTAAGTGGTCCTATTGACCCCCCTCTAGGACTAGCCGTAATTCTAAGCTTTGCTAAGCTTTTGTGTGCCATGTTAGACAATCTATGCAATTTCAAATGGCACATTTTGCAAGTGTTTCACATTGGCACAAGTTGCACAAGTGGGCGGTTGAAGATGGATTGTGGCACCTGTAGCATATTGGCATGTGGGGAGCTTTAAGACAGATAGTGGCACATTTGCGTATATTGGGTGCTTGAGATGGTTGGTGGCACATGTTACACATGTGGCACACATGGAGCACTTGACAAAGGAGGTCTGTACATGTGGCATGTTCGCACGTGGATTGCATGAAGATGAAGGCAACGCATGTCAAACATGTGGCACAGTGGGGCATGTGACATATTGACACATGGAGCACTTTGATGGGTGGTGGCACATGTTGCATACGAGGAGTACTTGAAGATGATGGTCTCCATGGCAAATTGGGATGTGTGGCACATGTTATGCATGTGACACAATGGCACATCTATGGTGCTTTAAGATGGATGGTGGCACACGTTACACATGTGGGACATTGGCTCACCTTACATGTATGGTGCATTAAGATAGATGGTAGCACACGTTGCACATTGCACGTGTGAGACGGTTGCACGTGGGGCATTTGATGATATTCAATGGCACATTGGCACATGTGAGATGGACGGTTGCACATGTGGGGCATTTGGTGAAATGGAAACCACATTTCCAGGAAATTTACAAAAAACAAAGTTCTTAAATTTATATTTCAGCAAATCCAAACAGGCCCTAAGTTTCAGTGGTATACAGTGATGACCCAGCACTCCAGAGACACATTTCCGCTTTGTCCACTTGCTTCTGATTCAGTTGGAAGCATCCTCATTATTACCTCCATTTTGGACAATAGAGCTGAGGAAATGAAACAAATCTTTTTGACTCTTTTGGCCATGAAATTTTAAGTAAAGCCTTGCCTCTATTGCTATTCCTTTTACAGTTGCATTCCAATACTTGGTCTTTATTTCTCTAATTTTTAGGCCTCTAGACTCTAGATCTACCTCTGAACCTCCAAATTTTTACATATATAAAATCTCTTTCTAGTTGTGTGATGTGGTTATAGAAGCTAACGTGGCATGTATATTGTGTACTGGCAGCTTGCAACTGATTTCCCAAGGTTTACGGGATATGGCAGTTTCCAAATCTATTCATCCGAAAGCAGATCCTAGAGTAGCTGTAGCTGCAGCCCATGGTGCCAATGCTCCACTACCTGAGCTCCAGTCTGTTATAAGTAAAGTTGCTATTAATATTCATGGTGTCTACGTTTTGAAGTCGCTGGGCATTCCAACGATCGATCCACTGAGGTTACTTGAATTCATTACCGCCAATATGCACATTTAATCATCCTTTACATTAAACTGTGATGGCGGAACCCAATTAGTTGGAAAAAAGGCTAATTTAACGATGATGATTACATTTAACTGTGTTATTTTTTCTTGAACAGGAATGTTGTCATTAATCTTTTCATGGGCAAGGAACCCAATGGAAGGCTGAAGAAGGCAGATATTGTTGAAGCTGCTAGGATCAAACTTAAAAGGGAAATTTCTCCATCTGAATATAATCAGGTCAGTGGGGAAAATGATTTAGTTTTTTAGTAACTTCGATGATTTTCCTACAGCACCATTTTTTTAAAAATATAGAATCCAGTTTTATAAAGTGCCAGCTGGCACACTATAATGTTCTGCACGGTTTATGCGTGTAGTAGTGTGTGGCCACTGCGTTGATTCAGCATAAATGCTATGATTGAGCAGTAGGAAGTTTTGGAAGGATCTGAAATATAACCCTCCTGAGTCTGTTAACAGTTTCCTCTCAACTATTGGAGTGTAAATTAAATTCTCACGGTATTATCCTATGGGAGTTCTCTGTGTGAACTAGGTTCTTGCATGCTACTTGATAAGACTTGAAAAGAACCTTGAAGCATGGGAATTGTATTTTCCTTTTTCTTTTTTGTCGAATGAATGGGAATGAATGCAAAGGTATCCTACTTATGGTCTTCTCGACTCCATTTAGGAAGAGTTCGTAAATATTCCCAAGCTTATATGTAGAGATTTATCCAAATGATTTACATAGATCACAAGAATAACCTGATAGTACATAGAAATTACAAGAGTACTCTCATGTAATTACACCACTATTTCTTAACGCTCACCATACTATATTCACAGAAGGCTAAACGCTTAGTTTGCTACATACGGCTGAACCGAGGAGCCGTGGATCCCACAAGTGAATAGGAATTTGGGTCTACATTGCATCTCACCTAAATCGCCCCAGGAAATCGGTTGCTGGTGGAATGAAAAGTCAAGTGTTAAAATCATAGCCACATAATACAACCCTAATCAAAATGCATACATTTGTCTCATATACTATGGGGATGGTGAGAAGAGTATCTCTTTACATCCCAAAGGTGCTATAATTAGAGATATCATTATTTTTGGTACATAACTTCCCATATCTGAGTCTCCGACTTGTTAGATGAGCTGGTGGAGACAATGTAGTCTGTGTGAGTGATCCAGAGTTCAAACCCTGGCAGTGTTACCTTTCAAAAAAACACTTCCCATATCTGATGAGCTGCCAATCATGATGAAGAAAGACATTTACATCTAAAATGTGTTGCTTCAACACCTCTAGCGCATAGTTAAATTGGCGGTCATTCTAGCTATTATGCATATAATTGGGGTATACAAACGGCTATGTAATGGTAATGACGTGGGCTGTTATGCAGTTTGGGGTCGTGGCGGCCTGTGTTAAAGATTTCAGACCATAACAGTCTGTTATGAGTTATGACCATGCATAACGACATAGGCTGTGATGTGTATACAAGTCCTCTTTTCGAGCTTGTTTTTCATATTTCCCAAAATTTCCTTCTCTTTTTGACATTTTTGCTTCTTGAGACTACTTTTTAACCCATTTTTGGCTAGATTTGTGTAATTTTTGAAGATAAAAACACAAGATTTAAGCCATTTTTGAAGAATTGAAGATTTGAGGTTGAATTTGGGAAAAAAAAGAAGAAAAAGGGTAAAAATTTTTTTTTCCCAATTTAATATTATATTGCCGAATCAACCATATCTTGCTAGATTTGTGTTTGATTTGTCCATTGTTGTATAAATTTTCATTTATTTTGTATTTTTGCTGGTTTTTATATAATTTCCATCAATTTCATATATATATATATTTGTAGAATATATGGTGTGTAGATTGTTCAAATACACATGTGGAGTTTAGACCTACTCATGCATGTACTAAATCATTGTTTTTCATCTCTTTCTTCTTCTTCTTCTTCTTCTTCTTTTTGGTAATTTTTGGCCATTTTATGGGATGAGTAATGATAGATTTTCATTGCATAGTTCATACATTAATTTTATGGACCTATACTCTGGTTTAGTATAGTAAAATGGTTATATAAATATAAATAAATAATTGATGCATCATTAGATTCATGCTTACATAATCTATTTTTTATTGAATAATTGATATTAGATATTTACAATAATTAGTATAGTTTTTAAAGTTAGTCTAAGCCTCTTAGGTTAATAATATCATTAGGTAGCCCGAGACAACATTCTTACCAAAGAATGGCTTGTTGCAATATCATAAACATGTTCAAAACAAAAAAGGCATGTATATTTGGAATTCTCTCATTTTCTGAAAATTTCTAGTATTTTAAAGGCCATAACCTAATGGTCCAACAGCCAGCCATTGCCATTGTTGAAACCCTTGCATGTAATGTACGGCTAGTGATTACAATTTGGAGAAGTGTTTTAACACAAATATCAATCAACTGCTAAGAGGAAGGAGCAAACATATCCTGAATTTGCCTTGAAGCAGCTTTCTCACCAATTAAATGATAGTCAAGGATTTTTTATTTTTTATTTTGGTCATTGAAAGACTGGATTTCTCACCTTATATGTGGCTCTAAGATTATAACAACAAGAACAAAAGGACATAGCTGTTAGGTTAAGATTCTCTCTTTAGTGGAGGATTTGTTAACTACCAGTCATTATGGACACTCATCCTTGGATCATGAGGATACAATTATGCCTTGGATATCTTTTTGTAGTTTAGAATAATAGAATGAAATGATAGTGTATTATCTTGATAAGATTCTTTCATAGGATAAGTATATTGTCTTGATAAGATTCTTTTCTAAGATAAGGGATCTTTTATGGATGGGTGTTTTAACGTGGTTAAGTTTGCATGATATCCTAAATGATAAAGAATCTTAGAAATTCCATCATTGTTTCATAAAACACTCTGTTGGGTCACTGGTAAGCATAGCTATGCTCCATGTCATTTTGCTCCTTGCATAAAAACTCTAAAGTGACCTCTTGTGAATATCGTCATGATTCCTTGTGATTATGGACTGTGATTAACGTGGATGCTAATCTTTCATCTTCCCCATTGTCTTTAGGAGTGCACGGGATGTGTTTCACAGTCTTAGTGTGTTGAGGGATGTGGTAATGGTATGACCATCTGTCTCCTATGAACATTGATAGACTTGTGGTTTCTCGTAGATGATACCATCAAATGGCCTCATCATTATATTTCACTTTTTACACAAGCAAGGGGAGTTTGCCTTAGTGGCATGTTTTAATCTAATCATTGTTGAATGTATATTCCTTTGTGTAAATGGAAGTGGAAGGTTCCTCGCAATAATGTTGAAGGGAGTGAAGGGAGCACTAAAAATATAAAGTGCCTGCATTGGTGGGCGAGATTGGGTGTCTTATGCAATGGGAGAAAAGAAAGCCATACCATAACTTACTAGTTTTGGATCACTAGTATGAGGATTAGCATTACAGGCTCTGTGATCCACATTGTGTATATGCGGATGCTATATTTTGTAAACAGACAGAAATTGGGATTATCTTTCTTTATTGCTGATACTCATGGGTTTTGTATGGTCTTGGACATTGATATCATTTTGGATTAGAAGGTTCATTGATGAACTTGAGTTTTCTTATGATTGGTTTAAATCCTCTAGATATCTTGCTACTAGATGCAGTCTTGACTGGACGTGTATTCTTAAGCGTTTATCTTGAGCATTATTAGCTTTAGGGCGAGTGGGAGAATGTTGTTATTGTGTGCCTTGAAAAAAAAATGCTAACTATGATCATCGATCTAGATGGCCACCTATGTTTGGGTATATAGCATGAATGTCATAATTAATGTGTGAGAAACTTCAATGTTTTTGATCATGTGGGTTACAGAGGGATTCCTTTGGTTGCCCTAGGGTAAGATGAGTTTAGACACAGTAGTCACTGGGTAAGGGAGAGTTTCTATTCTTGGATCTCAATATCCTAGATATTCATGATCACTTTAGTTGGATTGGCTAACCCGTGATCATATTCTTTGGTCATCCTGTGTGTTGGTAACCAACAACGACTTTGGATGGACAGTCTCCACCATCGTGCCATTGGTGCCTTTCCCTACCCACATGGGAGTGTGAGTGTTCACTATACTTGAAGATCCTAGTGTTTAAGTTTGATTGGATACTTGCATTCAAGGATAGCATCAAGTCTCTAATCTTAGAGGCCCATCAAGTTTGCATTGGGTTGACTTGATCATGTACTTGCTTTAACTAATCCTTAGATATGTGGACATATGAGGGTTTGTAGATCCTAGTGTTGTGTGCTTTTGCTTATCTTATGAGGTGACATTTGTGTTTGACATATTGTGGTTAGGTGCATTGTTTGAATTATCCCCGATGTTATCTCTATCTCAAGCTCAGCGATACTGATAACAATGGTAGCGATACCGATAAGACCAGTAGTATCGAAAATTCTAGGTATCGGCAATGTATCGCTAAGCATCGCCAATGTACAAATATAGCCTATATATCACCTATGTTTCCAACTGTGTAAATTCTAGATGTTGCTTGTATCGCCAGTGTATTGATATCTCCAATGTATCGCCAATATTTTCGACTATGTAAATTCCAGGTGTCTCTTGTATCGCCAGTGTATCGACGATATTTCAATAATATTGCCAATGTATTGATATCCCCAAAAAAATGTTTATTAAAAAATTCCATTTGAATTTTTTTTGGGCATAGTTGTATGCAGTAACTAAATTGTTGACAATATTATCATTAATGCAACATGGGTGATATTGAGACCAAATTCTCTCATCTCCTTTTCAATTATCAACGATTTCTTGGTGAAATATATTGTGTTGTCGATATTCTGAAATACTGATGGATATTTGGACAGAAGGTATGATGGATAGATGGGATGGTTGGGCTGATTTCTTACAATAACATATGCTTTTAAGCCCCCTATTAAATGGAAACTTATTATGTATGCATTCTTTTTCCAAGTTCTTTTTATTCCTAAACATGCAAATATGTGTACTTTAGCATCTCTTGAAGTTTCACTAAAAATTTCCACCATTTTCTCATGTTTCCTTGCATTTGCGGTAATCAACGATATCGATATTGTTTCCATATCCCTAGCTAGCGAAACTTGTAGCGATACCGATACTTCAAACACTGGTTAGGTGCGTCACACCCCGAAGAACCAAGTTATGGCACATGACTTGTACACCATGTGCACTAAAACCATTCCTTCATACCATTTTCCATAGGGTTAGTTAAAATGTACACTAAGTTTCCAAACTCAAACCTTCAGCAAAACATCTTACATTCATTTATTTCAATCACATACACATATATCTACCATCACGATCATTTATGGGCATTCAATCCACATATTGTTAACATTCACAAAAGTTAAGCATGGTACCACAACCCACACGTTGGGGATCTATTAAACCATTTACTAACAAAAGCTTTAACTATTTATAACTTTCAGTTACTCAACTTAAAATTTGCTCAAAGACATAATTAAAGGAATAACATGAATTCAAATATATATGTTAGTGATTTAACATATTTAACTCGTATTCATCAACATAGGGCCATAGCCCTTGTGAATTGTCAACTAGTTGACCTTCCTGCCCTAAAACTTGAGCAATTGTTTCATCGTCTACTAAATCTGTATGGTTTCTCTATCAATAAAACATCAACTGGCCAGGCCCAGTGAGTGAACTCATCATGGTTCATGCACATCATAATTAAAATAGAAATGCATGAATCTCATGAGATGCATGGATGTGTGAATGCATCAAGTGGGTTGATTAGTTTACTTGCTTGAGTTAGATCTCATCAACCCGCATCTCTCCCTTTTTAGGGTAGGCTTCCACCATTTTGGTACGCTTTCACATATTGTGGGCATCTAGGGATGGCCCTTTAGGCCACCCGATACTATAAGTACCTACAGGTCATCCAGGGAATGCCTCCAGGTATTTAGAATAGTTATGTGATGCATGACATGGATGCATGAGAATGATTAATGTATCATGTTAACAATTGTCACATATATTGCAGTATATGTCATTTTAATTTTAAGCAAACAAGTATTCAACACAAGGAATTACAATCAGCAAAAACAATCATATGACTAATTTAATCACAATGAAGAGAAAATATGTTGGGATCACTCACTTGAAATTTGGTGATGTGGATTCCGATATGTTATCTCGAGATCAATCAATTAGCAATTACATAATTGCATAGCTCAATTAGCTCCCTATTTGTATCTTTCTAACTTATTTCATCAATTCACCTTTGGTTAATAAATTCTCAATTCGGACAGCCCATACGTAGAATTCAATCGTTAGATTCTGAATTCTCTTAGATTGCATACTTATAGTTAGTCATCTTATCATGTGGGGTCCACTTAATCAACCAAGTGCTTTTATCGTCCTGTTATTTTTAAATGATCCACTGATCACATAGGACAGATCTAAGCCATCCATTGACATTACAAAATCTCATATTAGAATGGGTCAACAGATCGCTTATATCCAAACCATTTATGTTTCCCAAAAAACTTATTCAAAGTATAATAGGCATGATCCTAACCTTTTATCCTTTTGGCCCCATCAACGGTCAAATCCACCCGCTCTCTGGATAAAAATTTAGATCTATTCCAGAATGAGCATACGTAGTGGGGATCTGATTTGATTTGTCCGATCACCATTTTAGAATGTAAGGTATAAATGATTCTTATGGTTAAATATAATAAAAATGGCCCATCCACTGATTAGATTAATATGAAATTTAAGGCACTGGTATCTTTTGGCGGTTATGATCAAATTACCCTTTCAGATCTATCTTAACATAGTCATATGCAAGCAATTAAATCTTTTCTTAAAATACTATTGCCCATATCTGGAATTATAAATCATCTCTTTGTTAAAATTTCTCTAGCACATATACAATAATCGTGTGGATGATCCACACCATCCATTGCATAGATCGGGAAAAGATGAACATGACAACAAAAAATAAAAAGATCTAAGGGCTGGAACTTCCCTATTTAAGCCCTCCTAGAATCTTCTCTCTCTCTCTCTAGGGTTTTCTCGCTTTTGTTTTTCTTTTGTAGGAAACCTCTCCGGTATCCTTTTTTTAAAAAAGGCTTTTCTAGATAAGTTATATTTATTGCTCCAGGAATCGATCCTCCGACCTCACTCGCAATCGGGAGTCATGGTGACAAGAGTCAATCCCGCGATCTCTCTCTCAACCAAGAGTGTCTTTACCAACTCAATTATTGACTTGTTTTTATTTCTTAATTAAAAATACAAATATTTAACTATTTATTTTAGTTTTAAGTGCACTAAAATTTAGGGTTGTTACACGCATCCATTAGGATGCAATTAAGACCCACTCTTCTAACATGGGTCTCACTATTTCACTCAAGAACTCTTTAGTGGCTTGGATCTAGGTAATTAAACCATCCATCAAGTGGTTTTCAAGTTAGGCTTGACACTCAAAAGGTTTTAGATATTTTTTGGAATATTTTTAACTATTGATCTTTTGTTTTGACTATTAAAAATGGTTTTATCAGACTTGATGGATATCCAATGATTAAGGTCCATCTCTTGGGCTAGCACAAGATTATGGCCAACGGTAGATGCCACTAGTAATGAAATCCCATGGGTAGGATCATGTGTGTGTCACTCCATACACTGTGTTTGCAATATAGCTTTACATATGAAATCATATTGTCATTTATGTATGAAATTATGGATGTCATGATTCTATACTAGGCCTGTTGAGTGTGATATTATAACTCAATAAACAAAAATATAATCTCTACATTGTAAATGTGAATTTGTATTTATCAATAGTAAGAATTTAGAATCATATTTCAGGTCACTAAAAGTAGCGATCTGTATTGCAAATGACCCATAATCTGGATCACATGATCTGGAACAAAAAACATGGGGGGTTTCGTGTTTTAGGAAAGTGTACTGAAATTTGTCATGGTAAGAAGTATCATAACAAGTACATCCCTCTGAAACCCCAAATCTAGATAGATCCTATCTGAAGGCGAGTAACTGAGAACTTGAACACCCCCACCTGGCATCTAGAGTAAGAGAAGAAGAGGGAACATCTCTATCCACCACCACATGGTTGATGTGTGGGGTCCACCCTGTGGACAATCATCCCTATAGTAGTTGTGTTAAGCTCTATGCTCCTCATCTCTTTTGTTAGTATAGATTGGGGAGAGATCTCCTACATTAGAGAATCCGCATCAGCAATCATTAGATGATCAATTGGACACAAATTTGAGGTAACATCTTAGCCGTAGATTTTTTGTTTTCAGAATTTGATTATACCTACATGAGGATACTCAAGATTTGGAATTTTTTAAAAAAGTTTACATTTCAAGTATTTCAAAATCGCCAACAAGTGGGGATCACTGTTTGGTGATTCAGACCATTGCTGTAATGGGTCCAACCAGGGGTCGAGTATGACAAGAAATTCTCTAATGGTCTGATGGGCCACACAAAGGCTCAGAATATGTAGAACAGCCTCCTTCAGAAAATCCCAGCTAATGATGCTCATTTGATAAAGTAAGTGCATTTGAAATGCTAAGAATGTCCCGTTTTACTTTGGCTCATTGGATGGAAGATGGCTGCAGCTGAGCGCCATAATCTTGGCATTTATTCTCTGGTGCTTAGACTTGGGAAAGACCCTTTGGGGTTAGTGTGGAGCCAGTACAGATTCTTTAAGAGATAGCAGGACTGACTCGTAATGAACCCTTTACAGAATTCCCTTTTGCTTATTAACAGTTCAAATTTACATATTCTACACAGAAGTTATCTGTACATGCAATTATCATCAATTTCTTTAAGATTTTATGTTTCTCCCCCTCAATTGTGTAAAATGTTGAGCATCGTAACTACAATTTCATTCATTTATCTTGCCTCTCCTTCCTTTTATACCAGTCTGTTCTTGTTGCTTAAGCTCTCATAACATACCCACATAGATATCCAAAATGATGCTTTTGAACAAATGAATTTTCAGTTATTTGGGTTTTGAGCATGTAGCTTAGTGGCATACAGCCTGCATTTCCAACATTGAAGTCTCATGTTTGAGCTATTAGTTTTTCTTTTTCTTTCTTTTTTGGAAGGTTATTTGGAACTAACCTTCATGTAAGCTGTTGGAATCAATATCCTGCGAATGCTGCATTGCTGTATGTCTGTGGGCTATATACTACAGGTTGGGCTCCAATAGCTGGGTCCAGAATGTGCAAATGATAAATTTTGTACGAGTGGTTTGCATGAGATTCGCAGTTCAAAAATCGGACCTTGGACCATTTTAGGCCAACAATCAGCACTCTTTACTAAGGATGACCTTTGGGGTTTCCTGTTTTCAATTATATTTTGTCATTTATTATGCAGGTCATGGCTGAACTCTGTATTTCTAGAGGTGGTGCATGGGTGCTGAAAAGTGGTGATGGGAAGCCATGATGATGTTCATAATATGGCATCTCAAACTGACAGTCAATTGATTCTTTTCCTGGTAAGTAATCATAGTCAAACAGTGCAGTTGTTTTCACTGTTTTTAGCAACGTAGCATACATATGAGAATGCATTATGCTGCATCTGCACAATTGTACTTTCTCTTGTGGATGTACAGTTACACACATGACATGCAAAGTGCACCTGCATGTGCGTGCTTTATAGTTCAATAACAAAATTTAAACAAAAGAAAAAAATAAAAAAAAAGATTCCTTCTTTGTCAGCAATTTTCAAAGGGGACATTCATCTTTTCCAGTTCCATAGGAATACTACATACGTGAAATCATTGCAGCAGCCACAAGCTGCTCAATTAGGTGATCTTTCTTTTCAGCCTTCTGGAGATTCTTGATAACAATGTTAGTTGGGCGAGGCTCAATTGAATTTCTAGACTGGGAATCTCATATTCCCAGTATTGTTTAGCTTTTGTTATGCTCTTTGTTGATGTGGAATGGAAATGCTGTGAACCAATAAAATCGTCTGCTGTCATGGTGCAGTTCGTAGAGGGTATATAGTTTCTATGGGCTCAATGTACTGGATAATTGTACATATGTATTCCTTGGATGGTTTTCCACCTTGCTTGGATTTTTGAAATGAGTTACTTTCCTTGTGTTTGAAACTCTAATTTATTCAAGCGTTTAATGGTTGTGGAAAATATATCTTTGAATTTTTTTTAACCCCTTTGGTTATTAGATGATGAGACATTTGACTTGTAGATGCTCTCGAGTGACTGTGAAGGCCACGGATGGTGAGCAATCTTGTTGGCAGAGATCCTGCTGTTGCTGGTGGAATTGGTGGGTGGGTCCCGGGTTATTAGATTTTTCTATTAGCAAATCATAACCCTAAACAACCCATCGGCCTCGATTCGACTAGAATGGATTTCATCAAGACTTGATTTAAACTCTATTTGGTCATGGATCTGGACTTGACATTACTTGAAAGAATTCGGCTCAGCTCTTCATCACCCAAAATGAAACTCGACTTGCCAAGGCTCAAACTGTATATATTTGAAAAATCTCAGGTTGTTAATTGCAAAGGATTTCCCTCTTCAGAATAACCGAAAAAATGAAGACTCGGAATTCTTATGTCATAGGAGCAGGGTTCATTCAAGACCCGAGCAGTAGTGTGGATGGTGCAATATATATCATCTATCATTTGGCCATGCAACTAGTACAACAAACCCGACCCGACGACTGATATTGGAGGCTGTCAACGGTGTGCGTAGTCTGGGATGAGGTCAACCTGAACCCAGGACATTTGTATTTGGATCTAACATTTATTGGTGGACCAAGCCTATAAGTTGGGCCACTGCAGACTTGGTGGAGATCTTTCCGGCTAGGGCCGTTTATTTCTCAGGCCTGATAATTAGTCCTAACCCCAGCTAGCAAGCTTAAAATTTAGATCGAAGCCTTAATAAGACTTTTGTTCTTGTTGTTGTTTAAAATAAGCTAATTTGGTAAAATTACATTTTCAAAATTGAAAAAAACACTCATTAGAAATAAGCATGGTAAGCATTCAAATGAGGTTTTTTGTTTTGTTTTTAAATTTTTTTTTTTAAAAAAGATCGGTTGCTATCACTTTTAAAAATTGCAACAACTCCATCTCAAACAAGCAGACTCCTTGGTGCCTCTCACCTTGATGTGGGCATTCCATCACATCGGATATTGGATGTGGATGGTCTATCATGTGAAGCGCACCTTTGATGTGTACCATTCATTGTGTGGACCCAACCTCTAAAGTGGGTCGTTTATCATGTGTGGCCCGCATTGGATGTAGACCATTCATCATTAGGGGATGACCTTTGATGTGACTGTCCATCATGTGGTGCCCACATTGATGCTGGTCATTCATCATGTGCAGTCAACCATGTGTGATTCTTGGAAGTGTTATATAAATGCTTTGTATATGCTTTATCCCTCCACAGTAGTCATTTATCTCAAAATACATCAACAAATACACAAATTGACAGAATGGATCGGTGGATTGTGATATATATATATATATATATATATATATATATATATATATAGAGTAATGCTCACACACAACTAGTTGGATCGTTCAATTTGGTCCAACTAGCTCTGTATTAAATAACACAAATTCCTTTTTCAAATCAATGTAATATACCATGTGAGAATGTGTGACATTATGTCCAACATATGTGTGATGAAATTTACATCTTAAAGATCTAACCTGTTTATCAAATAGAGTCCATTAATTAAAATTTATCTACTAAAAATTATTAAATGGTTCTCATTGCTATAGCGTAAGTTGAATATGAACAGTTGGAATGGATTTCTAACTGTCTAATTTTTTCAGAAGAATATTATATTATTGATCACCATAAAAAATTATCTTCACCTGCTTACAAGGGATGTTACCTAATCAACAGATTGGATGTCTTATATATGCCACGCTTCGTCCAAACACATAACATATGTACATTTGTTTAGTCATCCCATTTTCTTCGGAAAGCAACACCTACCTCTTTTCTACCTCATTAAATGCATGTCTCTTGTTTTAAATTTTCTCCCCCGGTACAATAATGGAAACGAACATACTCCTCTGCTGCTTAGAGAAGGCTCCATGAGCCCCGCCATGATGTATGAGTTTTATCCACGCTGACCCTCCATTTTGCTGATCATTTTAGAGCAGTAACCTAAAAAATGAGACAGATCCAACTCTTAAGTTAACAACGCCCACCACTAAAGACTTTTTAAGAGCTAGACGTTTTGGATCAAGCTGATGTTATCGTTTTCCCTTCAACCATGTCTTTGTGACCTCATGAACAGGTAAGATGTCAAATAAACATCATAGTCAGCCTTAGGAAGATTTGAACGGTGGGGTCATTGACCCAACTGCTTTTTGTGGTGTGGTCCAATTAAGTTTTGGATCTGACTGATTTTTGGGCTCATGCACTAAAATAATTTAAGAAAATGGATGAACAGTATAGATATAACACATTCATCATGATTAACTCACAGAATTTGCCACGTCAACACAGCACTAGCTTGGGTGGTTGTTTCGCTGCCCAATCCGAGTCAGTTTGTCACTCTGGTGTTAGTTTATGACCTAGGTCACACCGTATTGGGTGTTTCACTGACTGTGGGGCTACGTTCATATATTCTTTGTATATCCAGGACCTGCATTAGTTTTTCCAGATCAATTTAGGGCGTGATCTCAAAAATGAAGTAGATCCAAATCTCAAGTGGACCACACCACAGTGAACAGTGGTGATTAACCATTAAAACTTCGCCGGGGCTACAAAAGTTTTGGATCAAGCTTATATGTTAGTTTTCCCTTTAGCCAGGTCTTTCTTACCTTCTCAACAAGTTATGTTTCAAAAAATCATTACGATGGGCCTTGGGAAGTTTTTAATTGCAGGTTGTCAATGTCTATTGTTTCTTCTGGTGTGGTCCATTTGAGATTATATCTACTTCTTTTTTTAGAACATATGCTAAGATTATGCATAGAAACTGATGAATGGCATGGATATACAACTCATACATGAAGGTGGGCCCCACGGTCTGGGAAGCACTTCACTACTTATCATTCAGGTAACAAGGATCCAGTCCCACTTCTCGGTAACGTCCAACGTTTCTAAGAACTAACTGTTAATAGCAATGCACACCCTATATTTTGTACTGGGCCCACCGTGATGTGTACTATGAGATCCACTCCAATCATTGGATGTGTAATTCCATTTATGGCTCAGAGTATGAAAAAATCAAGCTGATACGTGATTCAAGTAGGCCATACTAATGGAAACAATTGGGAGAGACCTCGACCCTTGATTGTTACTGGGCTCAACGTGATGAGAATGTAAAATCCACTTCATCCATTAGACGCCACACCAAATGATAGGCCTGATGCCTAAAATGCAGGCCCATACGTGATTCAATTGGGCAATACCAAGGAAAACAATTTCAAGGGTTAGCTTTCCCTGCACATTATTATCGATCCTGTGGTCTACTTTAACCACATCTGGGGTTGATTTTCAAGCTCTGGATACAACATCGGGTGACTTATCTAATGGAGGGAGTGGATTTTACATAAACACCATGTTGGGGCCATCCCAAGCCAGCAACTCCTCTCCCACTTTAATTAACTTTTCCATACGCATCATTTATTAACATTAATTAGCATTGAATTCAGACAGCTAGTTGGACGGTCCAACTAATTGTGTGTGAGCATTTCTCATATATATATATATATATATATATATATATATATATATATATATATATATATATATATATATATATATATATATATGTTAAAAGGTTCTATGTGGTAGAGCTCATGGGAACTTTCCATGAGGTTGAGCTGTGTGGGCCCCAACATCATATATTTGATAGGCCCCCTTTAAATTATGGGATATCCCAAAAATCAGCCGCATATGGAACTCAGGTGGGCAATACCATCTAAAATTATGTGAAGACATGCCTGAAACATATAAAGGCACTTGGTGGGGCCCACCTGAAATTTGGATGCATCTGATACTTGGTCTGACCCCTCATCCAAGTGGGACACACATAATAGATGGCCTGGATTTGTGAACCACATCTCAGTGGGCCCAACAAATGATTATGAATGTTTTAATGGAGGGTAGCCCCTCTCAACTTTTGCATGTGGTGTGGCCCACAAAAGTCACGGATTGACTTGATTTTTAAGCCCTAGGCCCACCTTGGAATGGTGCATCTGACTAATGAGGTAGATGTTCAACACGCATCATGGTGGGGCCCACACAACTCGACCTCATGGGAAGTTCCCATGAGCTCGACCCCGTAGAACCTTCTCTCTCTCTCTCTCTCTCTCTCTCTCTCTCTCTCTCAATTTAAAAGAATCAATCTTGATCGCCAAACGACATATCATATTATTTTCGAAACTAAAAATTTGTGCGAATAAAAACTAACTTGATAATGAATCAACCGATCGAATCATTTAAAAAAAGAAGAAGATAAAATTGGATATGAAGATTGACTTTGATCATGACTGATGTAGAGCGGGTCGCGGACAATTTCATGGCCAAGATGGATCAGAAAAGGCACGGTCGGCGACAGAAGTGATCGGGACCATCGGACCTTAGATCGGGCGTATCTCACAATCCGGAATGAGTTATCTGACGTAAAATATATGAATTTGGGGTAGAACGAGCTACGTTAGCCAACCAACCCGCAACGCCGTGTTACGCAGCCCGGATTTGCGAGAAACCCCCTGATCGACGGTCGTTTCCTCGTTTTAATTTTGTTCTTACTATAAATAGTAAGTTTTAGTTTGAGTATAACTTTTCATCCGTTGGGCTTTAGGAGTTGTGTCCAACATGAAAAGTGCTTAGGATAATTAGGAGAACGGTTTGGTGAAGCCAAATAGGACACTTACTATTTTTGGCCGAAAACCTTGCGCACTAGTAGACATCACCACTGTCTATAAATAGTAAGTTTACTATTTATAGTAAGTTGCGAATTACAGGAGTTTTGGTTGTAGTTTGAGACTGCTTTCTTTCTTATTACTTGGTTCCCTTATTTAAAGGGTTGTGAACTCGATTTTAGGAATTCATTAATCAATTTCAAATTTATTAGAAATTATTCTTATTTTCTACTTTCTTTCCTCGTGGATTTGAGAAGTCTTTGTGAGGAGTCCAAAGAAGTTTCGTGGATTCGGAATATTTATCATCTTGAGGAAGACGGTGCTCGATCTCACGTCCTTCCCTGCGCCAGTTTGGTATCAGAGCGAGGTTTCTCCTCGGATCAATGGCTTCTAACGACGGGTCGGGCAACAATCCCATGGGCGGTGCCCCAGGGAATTTACCTTTAACGACGACATTTTCGAAGCAACCATGCAAGAGAATCGACAAGCCATGCAAGGGCTACAGGCTTCTATGGACCGCATAGCGAATCTCTTGGCTGAAATCCTAGGGCAACTCCGTGTTCCGGGTGGTAATCTTTCACCACCGATTGTTGAAACTCGCAATCGCCCTGATCGCAGGATAGTACCAGCAATGCATCCACGGGTCATTCCTGAGGAAGGGGGCTCTAGTGATGAGCAAATCGTCGACATAATCTTTCAACACCCCAAACAAGGTGGCGATCGAGAATTTAAGATGCGGGTTGATATTCCTAACTTTAATGGCCAACTACGCGTTGAGGATTTCCTCGATTGGCTTTCTGAAGTTGAGCGATTTTTCGACTATATGGATATTTCTGAAGCAAAGAAGGTCAAGCTTGTGGCCTACAAGTTGAAAGGAGGAGCTTTAGCTTGGTGGGAACAACTGCAACTCGCACGAACCAGACAGACGAAAGCACCAATCCGCACATGGCAGCGGATGAAGCAGCTATTACGTGCCCGATTCCTCCCTAGCGATTACGATCAAGTATTATTTCAACAATACCAAAATTGTCGACAAGGTAGTCGGTCGGTGAGAGAATACGCAGAAGAATTTTACCGTCTGGCGGCGCGTAACGATTTAGTCGAGACTGAATCGCAGCAAGTCGCCAGATTCAACGGTGGACTACGTATGACGATTCAGGATCGGCTCCAGATGCAGCCCGTCTGGATGATGAATGATGCGATCAAGTTGACTACTCGGGCAGAAGCACAACTTGAAGGTTCTACCACACGGCCCTCTTCTACCGCAAGGATCACTACGGTGGGTCCACCCCAGGGAGCTCCACAGGCTAAGGAGAAGGAACTCATAGGAGCACGCACTCAACCTCCTACGTCTGAGAGCTGAGATCAGGGAAGCGGATAAGCTAGGCCCCAAAGGGGCGTATCGACTGCTGCTGGTCCAAGTAGAATCCCGAACCCTTACGCTCGACCTGGCCTGACAACTGTTATCGTTGTGGCCAACCGGGCCACGTATCAAATACTTGTCCCCAGCGAAAGGTGGCGAACCTCACCATCAATGATGGTAGCGTTGATAACGCCGATGAAGATCCAGATGATGAAGAGCAGGAGCATACCACCGAGAATGAGGTAGATGAATCAAGTTGGGTTCAACAAGATCGCGGCAAGTCACTCGTCGTGAGGCGGCTCTTATATGCGCCAAGAAAAGAAGTGCATCCACAGAGGCATAACATCTTCCGCACTAGGTGTACGGTGAATCGAAAGGTTTGTGACGTGATTATTGATAGTGGCAGCAGCGAGAATATCGTCTCCAAGGTCATGGTGGAGAAATTGTAATTGAAAACAGAGCGGCATCCCTCTCCATATACAATCGGTTGGATCAAGAAGATCAGTGAAACAAAGGTAACTGAACGGTGCACCATATCCTTTTCAATTGGTAAACATTATAAGGATGAAGTAGTATGCGATATGGTTGATATGGAAGCATGTCACATACTACTCGGTCGACCCTGGCAATCTGACCGTGATGCCACTCATAAAGGGCGAGATAACATATATATCTTCGTCAAGGATGGCCGGAAGACCATATTGGCCCCTATGGATCCAGAGAGACCACCTGAAACTTCTAAAGTGGAGGGTCATTTTCTCTTAACCATACGGGACTTCGTGGAAGAATCCAAAGAAACGGGACAGGCTTATGCATTAATTGTAAAAGGGGAAGAACTCGAGCCTACCATCATCCCTGAAAGACTAAAACCCTTACTACATGAATTCAAAGAAATCTGGCCCGATGACCTTCCCGATGGGTTACCTCCCATGCGGGATATCCAACACCATATCGACTTTATCCCCTGGTCCAGTCTACCCAACCGGCCTCATTATTGGAGGAGTCCGAATGAGTGCGAGATTCTTCAAGGGCAAGTGAAAGAGTTGATTCGTAAGGGTCTTATTCAAGAAAGCATGAGTCCATGTGCTGTACCAGTTCTGTTAACTCCAAAGAAAGATGGGAGTTGGCGCATGTGTGTCGACAGCCGAGCCATCAACAAAATCACCATAAAGTACAGGTTTTCTATACCCCGGTTGGACGATATGCTGGACATGTTAGAGAGTGCCAAAATATTTTCTAAATTGGATCTAAAGAGCAGCTACCATCAGATTCGAATACGGTCAGGTGATGAGTGGAAAACAGCCTTTAAGACCAAGGAAGGATTGTACGAATGGATGGTCATGCCCTTCGGTCTTTCGAATGCACCTAGCACGTTCATGAGATTGATGAACCAAGTTCCAAAACCTTTCATTAGGCGATTCGTTGTGGTTTATTTTGATGATATTTTGATATATAGTCAAGACGAAACTATCCATATAGAACACCTCAAAAAGGTCCTTCAGGTGCTTACTGAAAATAAACTGTATCTTAATTTAAAAAAGTACAGCTTCATGACTAATAGCCTATTATTTCTGGATTTTGTCGTAACGTCCACGGGCATTCGAGTGGATGAGAAAAAGGTAAAGGCAATCAGAGAATGGCCGGTTCCCACAAATATTCACGAAGTGCGAAGTTTTCATGGACTGACGACATTCTATCATCGATTCGTGAGAAATTTCAGTACTATTATGTCACCAATCACAGATTGCATGAACAAAGGGCAGTTTCAGTGGACTGACGAAGCCGACAGGAGCTTTGCCGAAATCAAGCGCAGATTATCCACGACCCCGGTTCTTGTACTTCCTAACTTCGATAAACTGTTTGAAGTCGAATGTGATGCCTCATATGTCGAAATTGGGAGAGTTTTGTCTCAAGAAGGTAGGCCGGTAGCCTTCTACAGTGAGAAACTTAGTGATGCACGCAAGAAGTAGTCTACATACGAGATCAAGTTATACGCGGTGGTCCAGGCACTGCGACATTGGTGACATTATTTGATTCAAAGGGAATTCATACTTTACACGGACCATCAAGCTCTCAAATTTATTAATAGTCAAGCTAACATTAACCGTATACATGCTAGATGGATCTTGTTTTTACAGGAATTCACATTCGTGCTAAAACATAAGTCAGGACAACAGAACAAGGTAGCCGATGCGTTGAGTCACCGTGCAAATTTGTTAGTAACTATAAGCAATGAAGTCGTCGGGTTCGAGTGCCTCAAAGACATATATGCCGATGACGACGACTTCAGGGACGCATGGGTTAGATGCCAAGAAGGTCACTCCCGCGACTTACATATGCAAGACGGGTTCCTTTTCAAGGGAAATCGATTGTGCATTCCGAACAGTTCGTTAAGGGAGCAGATAATCTAAGAGCTACATGGAGGTGGCCTCAGTGGACCCCTTGAGCGAGACAAGACGCGAGCTCTTGTGGAAGAACGGTATTACTGGCCGCAGTTGGTACGTGATGTGGGAAGGGCAGTCCAACGTTGTTATATTTGTCAAACCTCCAAGGGGCAATCTCATAATATGGGCATCTATACCCCGTTGCCCGTGCCTGATGGCCCTTGAGAGGATTTATTTATGGACTTCGTGCTTGGTCTCCCACGAACACAACGTGGCATGGATTCGGTGTTCATGGTAGTAGATCGTTTCTCCAAGATGGCGCACTTTATTCCATGCAAGAAAACTCTCGATGCAACACACGTGGCGAATCTATTCTTTAGAGAAATTGTGCGGCTATATGGGGTTCCCAAGACTATTACTTCTGACCGTGACACGAAGTTCATAAGCCACTTTTGGCGAACTTTGTGGACTCGATTCGATACACGACTTCAGTTTAGCAGCGCCTACCACCCACAGACTGACGGTCAAACAGAGGTTGTGAATCACACTTTGGGAAACCTCCTTCGATGTATTTCAGGAGAGAAACCAAAGCAGTGGGATTTGACCTTGTCTCAAGCGGAGTTTGCATTCAACAACATGGTGAACTGCTCGACGGGGAAATCCTTGTTCCAAGTTATTTACGGACGAGTACCTCGCCACACACTAGACTTGGTTCCTCTGCCCAAGCTCCCAGGCATGAGTATTGCAACAGAACATATGACAGACAGGATCATGGGTATTCATGCGGAGGTGCAGACTAAGATACATGCCTCGAACGAAAAGTACAAGGAACAAGCGGACAAGCAT
Organism: Magnolia kwangsiensis; assembly: GCA_037074715.1. Classification (NCBI taxonomy): domain Eukaryota; kingdom Viridiplantae; phylum Streptophyta; class Magnoliopsida; order Magnoliales; family Magnoliaceae; genus Magnolia; species Magnolia kwangsiensis. Next base: position 36,572,162 of record CM073580.1, on the reverse strand, counting down.
CGTCGAAAAAAGGTGTTCGAGGTGGGCGATCAGGTAATGGTCCATCTGCGAAAAGAAAGATTTCCGACCGGGACGTACAACAAGCTGAAGAATAAGAAGATTGGACCGGTACTGATCATCCAAAAGATCAATGACAATGCTTATGTTGTTGATCTTCCAGATGACATGGCGATCTCACGGACTTTCAACGTTGCGGACCTGACCGAGTATCATGAACCAGCGCAGGAGGAGAACTCGAGGACGAGTTCTTTTCAAGTGGAGGGGGCTGATGTAGAGCGGGTCGCGGACAATTTCATGGCCAAGATGGATCAGAAAAGGCACGGTCGGCGACAGAAGTGATCCGGACCATCGGACCTTAGATCGGGCGTATCTCACAATCCGGAATGAGTTATCTGACGTAACAAATATGAATTTGGGGTAGAACGAGCTACTTTAGCCAACCAACCCCGCAACGCCAGTCGCGCAGCCCGGATTTGCGAAAAATCCCTTGATCGACGGTCGTTTCCTCATTTTAATTTTGTTCTTACTATAAATAGTAAGTTTTAGTTTGAGTATAACTTTTCATCCGTTGGGCTTTAGGAGTTGTGTCCAACATGAAAAGTGCTTAGGATAATTAGGAGAATGGTTTGGTGAAGCCAAATAGGACACTTACTATTTTTGGCCGAAAACCTTGCGCACTAGTAGACATCACCACCGTCTATAAATAGTAAGTTTACTATTTATAGTAAGTTGCGAATTCTAGGAGTTTTAGTTGTAGTTTGAGACTGATTTCTTTCTTATTGCTTGGTTCCCTTATTTAAAGGGCTGTGAACTCAATTTTAGGAATTCATTAATCAATTTCGAATTTATTAGAAATTATTCTTATTTTCTACTTTCTTTCCTCTTGGATTCGAGAAGTCTCTGTGAGGAGTCCAGAAAAGTTCCGTGGATTCGGAATATTTATCATCTTGAGGAAGACGGTGCTCGACCTCACGTCCTTCCCTGCGTCAATGACCCTTGGGATCTTGAGTGAAGATGAGGACGGGTTGAATCCCTTCAAAAATCTCAAAAAACAAAAACTGCTCAACAACACCTCCCCATGAGATCAGACAGATCCTTTAAAAAATAAAATGGCCAAGAAAAAAACCTTCCAAAGTATTTTGTGATAAAAATCTCATGGAACTTTGTTCTACTGGTGGAGTCTTTTTTAAAAAAGTCAAATTTTTTTTGGGTATTCTTCTATACTCCCGATGGATGTTGTCGGAACATTAATAATTGGTTTTAGACTCTTAAGAATTTTTTATCTTTTTCAAAATCATAAATGTAATATATGACTACTAGCTTGAACTTTTCGTTAAATCCAATAGTCTCCAAATGCGAATTGTGCCTATCCAAGTTAGGTCAACCATACTTTAACCTGTGAAAAAGTTTATTATGATTGAAGTGTCAAGATCGAAAAATCGAGTAGTCCAAGACTAACCCCAATGACCTTAGTCCTTAAAACCTGTTAGCATGTGCAATTCAACTACTCATTTCCACGACCAGTCTTATAGATCATCCTAGGGGATATCACATCATCAAGAGCTACTTTTCTAGATCAAAGTGCATTAGGGGATTTTGTAAGGCTACGGAAAGCACAGGGGTACCAATCACCAAAAATTTAGACTTGCAAACAAAACCAATGCAAATTTCTGAGCAGAATGTAAAATGGTTATCACTTCAAGGCCCGTAATGCGCAGAAAGCACGTGAATGAATCACAACAATTTCCTCACCCTTGAAAGACACTTGGATTACTCTTTTACTTGACGATTGTGGATGTCAGATCGTGCTCACGGGTGCCTTCTCGGGCTTTCATGATGTATTTGTGACTTCGGATATTATATATTTGACTTGAAGTTGCCACTCTAGTTATTTAGATTTTCATGGTCGGCTAAACCCTGTAAAAACCTTAAGAAAAGGAATCAGGGGTGATTTTCTATCTTAAAATGACTCCTAATCTGTGACTGAAAATTTTGGGTAAGGGACCACAGTGACAAATATGGAAAGTGTAGGCACCCTCTCTGCCTGTACATGTGAGACCCATACCCTAAAAGACTGTTTGAGCACCTAATTTTCAGTATCGGCACGCTTTGGATAGACCAGATCAACGAGTTCTGATCAGATACTCTGATTTAATATATTAATGATCTAAGACCCATACCCAATTGACTATACTGACACTGTAATTCCAACATCGTGACATGTTCCATTTCGACGAATAGATTGAAAGATGTGTGCCTTATTAGAATCAACACATGACATGCACTGTACATGTGTGCACACATGATGTGGGGTTCACTTAGTATAAAATATCCGGAAGGAATAGTAAAACGTCAATTTCAAATAAAAAAATATCTAATGCATTTACGTGTCACCCTTACCGCGTCATTCCTATCCCACGTCTCATCACCTCTATATTCAACGATGACCATGTTGTCCTCATGTATAATATCATCTCTCGTCCATCTCAACGACTGCGTGAAAGAAATTGAAAGGAAAAAAGAAATGATACAGAGAAAGAAAATATATAGTTAAATGAGAGATTAGATGAGATTACGAAGAAAGAAAGACGATCTCAACCGTTCATATACATTCGGTGTTCAAATCAACTGTTGAGATGAGTGCACGGATCGTTTACCCATGTCTTGATGTCCGCCTCGTCAAATGGACTCCATCTGAACGTATATATTGATATTTATGTCATTTTTTCGTTTTGATAAAAGGTGGGACTCACCTATCCATGCTATCCTGTGTGGTCAACGTTTGGTCCATCTTGATGTGAGTGTAATTTATATTTATGTGTCTTATAATAGCAGAAGCTCATTCGATGGCAAAAATTTTATGTTTTTATTTTCCATGTCTATTTTTTCTTTATTGGGTTTTGATGGATATGCAAAGCTCAGTAGGTCCACAATGAGCTGGCCAATCTCATAGACGGAGTAGATCACTCACGTGAACCCTACTTATATATTTATAAAAAATAAAACCAAAATAGGTAATCACTGTGCATGCAGAGAGGCTCTCTACGTCAAAGGAACGAATGAAGTTTTTACTCATAGACCCGCCTTGAGGTTTGTGTTAAATCTAGACCGTCTATCTATTATGCAAGATCATTTTATGGGTAGGGCCTAAAATTTAGGCAGAGTTTGATTATAGGTGGGCCACACTATAGGGAATAATGGTGACACTAATGCCCACCATTGAAACTTTCTTGGAGATTTATCAATGCATTTATTGCCATGCTCGTAAAGTGATATTGACATGTACGAGTGAAAATATAACCAAAGAGGTGATCCCACTCATAGGACTCACATGTTGTATGCGTGACATCCAATCCATGCATCCATTTTTCTAGGCCATTTTAGCCATTGGTTGCAAATATCGGCTTGACCCTTGTATGGAGCGGGCCACACTATAGGAAACAAATGAGATCAGAATGTCCACCATTGAAAACCACCTATTATGGTATTTATTTCCATATTATGGTATTTATTTCCATATGACTTTTTCAGGAGAAGATACAAGTCTGACAGTGACATCTCAAACAAGGGGTGGTCCACTCGTGGGACCCACCCTTTTATATGTGTACGAGTCAAACCGTCCATCCATTTTTCTATACCCTTTTATGCCTTGGACCCAATGTTGGTACAAATCCAAGCCTTAGATAGGCCACATTGTGGGGTGCAGTTGGGACAAGACATCCACCGTTAAATACTCCCTATGCCCGCCCATGATATTTATTTTATATCCAATCTGTGCATAGGTCACGCTGACCTAGATGAAGGTAAACCACCGATATGAGCTAAATTTTCAAGCATGAGGGTCTACTTTTGAAAACGGTGGAGTTGCATGAGCCATTGTTTAAACCTGCAGGTGTTTTACCCATGCTATCCATCCATTTTTCCTGCTTGTTTGAGGTGATTAGTGGGACTCATCCCACGTGTATGAACTCTACACGTTTCACCTATCTTTCCATCTCAAGAGATGACCCAGATTCAAGCTCAGATGGCCTGCACCATAGGCAACAATGATGGTGATGGGACACTCACCGTTGTAACTTTCTAGAGCTGACCTCATAAGCGTCCAAACCTCAGGAGCCCCACTGCCAAGAGCAGTGGTGGACCCCACTGTGACCTATGTACCAGATCCACACCGTCCCTCCATTTCTACAAATAATTTTAGGGCTACGGCCTAAAAATGAAGAAAATCTAGATCACAAGTGGACCCAAGCAGAGAAAACAGTGGGATAGTGACGTTTACTGGTGAAATCTTTCCAACACCCACTTTGCTACATATGTCTCATCAAGCCATTTATCCATTTTATCAAGTCATTTCTACGCATGGTCCGGATTACTTAGACAAGACAGATCACAATCTCAGGTGAACCACGACCACAAAACAGTAAAGGTTGAACGGCTACCAGTGGAATCAATTGGGTCCACTGTAGTTGCAGCATGTGGGGTCCCAACATCATGCTTATTTTACCACCAACCTATTGATAAGGTCGCACCGACCTGAGGACCACACAATATCAATTTGATCCAAAGTATAGTGGGTCCTACCACAAGTACGGAGGAGTGGGGTTAACTATTGTCAAAAACTTTCTTAGCCTGACCGTCATGTTGTACTTTATCTATGCTATACATTCGGCAGCGGGACCCTTCATAATGTATCTATTTAATCCACACCATTCATCTACTTGGTTTGATCAATGGAGGCCATGAACCCACAAATCAGGCCTACCCATAGTTGAGGTGGGTCATGCAATAGGAAATAGTGGTGTCAATGATGCCAACCATTGAAGCCTTCTTTATGTCCACCTTAGTGTTTATTTTATATCAAACCTGTTGATAAGATCAGAGAGACCTGGAAGAAAGGAAATCACATACATCGGCTTGATTAATCTAGTGGTGGATCCCACTCTAGCAACTATAAGCGGTGATAATGCCTCTCTCAACAGTGAGACCTTATTATAGTCTAGTGTGACATATGGGTTTTATATACACCGTCCATCCAGTCAACATATCCATTGGGCATGTTGCTCTGTGTGTGCTTAGCCATACTATCTAGTGGGTGTGGGCTACTATGTGGCCACTTAAATGAATGTATTGAATATCAGTTCATTTTAGAGCTTGGACTCAAAATGAGGCGAAACGGTAGTTCAAGTGGGCCACACCGCCAAACTATGGGCTGTTTGACTGGTCGCCTTGTCATCCTTTTTTCGGGCCACCGTGATACTTACCGTGATGTATATATTACATCCTCACTGAACATTCATTTTGCTAGATCATGTTGTGTGAAAAGGCCAATGTGTGGGGTTGATTCTATTACCAAGAGGACCATGCTAGGATTGGCCGACTCCCATCTTCTACATATTAAGCCATTCAAGGAAGATTATCAGATATATTATGCACCCTACATTATATACATGAATGAGAATGTGTGTATGTGCCAGGATCGGTAACATGCTAGTATACCTAGCCCTAATAAGGTGGACACTAATATTATGCTTAGTATAAGGCATACCATACTCATTCATATGTTACACGCATCATCTATATGCCTGTTATGGATTCCAATTGATCATAGCATATGCCTTTCAGATTGATATACTTAGGGGACCTGTATGAGACAGGGTTGCTGAGGCATGACTTGAAAGTGTGATTCATGCATGCTGCATTATGTATGGCACACTACATCTACTCCCTGGTGACAACAGGGATGTAGTTCTATTGTTAGGATATGATTAGCATATATGAGTATGGACACCGAAAGCTATTGAGGTTATAGGGCGTCATAGGCATCCCTGGGTGAAAGTTCCTAAGCCCTGTGGTACCAGTAGGATGCTCTAATGTCTAGACTGAGTAGATTTATGAGCGTATGAGGGCTGGATATCGGTAGGCCGCATCTCTCATTGTGTTGAGGTCGATTGGAAGGAGGTTTGACTTTACCTACATGGGTGAAGAGGGCTATATGTAAGTTGAGTTTGACCAGCTCGTGACACGGGTTCGCTATCAGTGAGCCGGGTGTATTTTCGTATACCACTAACGAAGCAAATAGTGAGGTCTCTTGCACTCACTTGGTCACCACATGATGGGCGGCAATCAATGTTAAAAGTGTATTAGACCTCGGTGATGATCTAATTATGAGCTGTTATAAGATGTGGACTAGACATCAGGATTGGCAGGTGATATATGTAACCATACATTTATGTAGCACTCGAGATTGTAGATGTGTAAATATAATTTAGTGTTATATAATTGTGGACCCGATTCCCAATACGTATGGGACTATTCGGAATCAAGAGTCTATTATTCTGGAATTACATTACATGTTTCCTATAAGACTAACATGTGTTGTAACCCTGGGTGCGAGGCCCCTACCAACATATGACATTACACACTACGACTTATTCCTTCATCACGCATTTTCATATTGCATATCTGTATATCATAAGTGGCTTAATAGGCCTTTTACTTTGTATAACTTTGGTATGACCGTTAATATTCATGACTTGGCAGTATAGCTCTCCATCATTTCCGCATACTCAGATATCGTTATACTTGTCATACCTATTGTGCACACACATACGCACTCTTTAAGCTTCATAGTAAGCTTATGCATGTTGTTTACGTGCAGGTTATTCTAGACAGCATCATTAGTGAGGTAGGAGCACATGCCTGACCTTTTGGAGTTTTTATATATGTATTGTATTTCTCTTTCCAGTATTGTACTCAAATCCTTTTATATGGATATATGTGATGATCTTTGGCTTATGACACATTCATGGTTATGCTTCTCCTTAAAAAAAAATTACCCTAAAAATCCTCCTTGTAAAATTCTGATTTCAAAACTTGGTGTAAGCTAAGAATCAAAATTGGGGTGCCATGGAGGCTTTTAGCATCGAATTCGGTTTACGGTGAACAAGCGCCGAAAATCAAATTTAGGGCATGACAGTACAAGCGTAATGTCTCTACTTCACATGATAGAACAAAATATCAGGGATTGGGTTAGTCCTTGTGTGTGGAATGTAGTGTTGGGATGCAGTGCCTACTACAAGCAATGGATCGGGCTAGACTAGTCTATCTAGACTCACCCACTTGGAGAAGTGGTTGAAGTCTAGTCGATTCGAGTTTTTTATAGGCCATTTGATATACTGGCGAGCCGAAAAGTATACATGCACTTGCACCAACTAGATGAGCAAGTGGGTTGGGAGTGGAGATGATAATGCACAATGCTAATGCAAGTATGAGTGAAGTTGATCATATTTGGATGAGTGGTTAGACGGGCTTGTCGCAAGGATCGACTTGAACGGCTTGAATCGATCTTTCAAGTGGTTGAGACAACTATAACTTAGGCTTGGCTGGGCTAACCTAGCTTAGCACTCCTCTCCTAACACTCTTCTCTCCTTGGCGGATGGATTGGTTAAACCCCACTCTCCTTCTCTTCTTCTCCTCTTAGGGGCTGTTTGTTTTTCTAATTACGTTTGGAATTCAAAGGAAATAAGTAATAATTATTTACCATTGTATTTCTAGCTCCCTTTCAAAAGGTGACATTGACAACCCCCTCAGATACACCACTCAGCCACATCACCTGAGGAGAAAAACACTAAACTTGTGGGGGCCGCCATGATGTATGTGTCTTATCCACACTGCCCATTGCTTTGGCCAACTCATTTTAGGGCATCATCTGCAAAATGAGGCAGATCCAAAGCTCAAGTGCACCACACCATAGGAAAGAATGGGAATTGAATGCCCACCATTGACATCCCCCCTTGGGGCCCAGATGTTTTGGATCAAGCTAATATTTTTGTTTTCCTTTTAGCCATGATTGGCTGACCTTATGAACAAGTTGGAGGACAAATAAACATCAATGTGGGCCCTAAGGAGAAAACAACTTTCAACCATTGACATCTTTCAAGACCACTATTTCTTGAGGCGTGGTCAACTCGATCTTTGGATATATCCCATTTTTGGGCTCATGCCCAAAATGTGCTGTTAAAATGGATGGACGGTGTGGATAAGCCACATACATCATAATGGGGCCCATAAATTAAATTCAGTACTAATAAGGTTTTTTTTTTTTTTTTTTCTGGACCCATTTTCGAGATAATTCCTCATCGATTTTCATCTCCTTCAAATAGATGGCGACAATCATCATTATCTATCTACCTGTATTTACCATGGTAAATTGAAAATCAAACGGCCCCTTAAGGGAAGATGGGTGAATAAGAGAAGTAAGAAGAAGATGATGTGAAATGGGGAGGGGTATTTATAGTGTTTTTGTTTGGCATTTAATAATTAATGGGAAGTCTAAGGGTAAAAAGGGCTCTAAAGGTTGGGATTGGATGTTGAAATGAGAGTGCCATTTGGTGCAATGTGGATGGTTAGATCGAGTGGCAAGGGATGTAATTTTGATAAAAAATGGGGGTAAAAGGGTCATTCCACTCCAGGTAGTTTGCTCGATGAATGCTTGGCGTGGTCACCCCAACCTAACCCATAATAAAATATTGTGGGAATCCATGTGATAGGCATCACACTGTCATGTGGATGGGCCCTAGTTTTTGCAGGGGCACCCCACAGAGTGGTATTTCCCTTGTTGTCTACTCAATTTTTCTTGATTGTGGTCCTAAATGCTAATAGGTCTGAGCTTGGGCTAAAACTACTATAGGCTTGGACTTTGGATGGGTTTTAGCTGGAATTTAGGGTTCTTACAATGTTCTAATAAGCTTATCGGCTGAGGTGGGGTGTCTACAATGAGCTTTTTAGCAAATGACACTGGTTAGAATAGGCCAGACCAGACCATGTCTGTCTAACTAGGGTGGTGGGTGTTCACTTGCTTTGGCATTCGACTGCCCGCAACCTCGAGCAAAGAGGGGTGTTTGTAGGCACTCCACCCATAATAAGAGAGAGTACTTCTAGAACTTCAGGAAAAAAATGTCTAGTTGACTGACAGAAACATTGCAAATCATCAGACGAAAAATATTCTCAGGACCTCCTAGAATTGGCCAACGGCCCCAATCACCAAAATTGAAACCAGACAAATCAAATCATGGTCGATCATCTGGATCCTTCAAATCTTTGAATACGCCTGTACATGAAAAGCTACACAAAAAAAAGGTAAAAAAGACAACAAATCAATGGTCATAAAATGATTGCCGGTTTAAAAGGTATTTTTAATATGGAAATTATTACACTTATCACTTAATAAGTGCATAAAGTGAAAAATACATTTGTAACGTCCCGAAAATCGGGGGTCGAGCATAAACTCCACTCCCGAGTTCCAGAACATCACTTATGCAACATAAATGCTTATGATTGAATGTTGTATATGTTAGTGTATTAAACACGAGTGGGATTAAGCCAAAACAACATATCATACTCCAGAGACATTCAAATTACTTAAGCGGAAGACTGTGATAAACATTTAATATGTATAAATGATTATAAGTCTCCAGAGTGTGAACATGTTACCAGGTTAACTAAATACATGTATACTCTGAAAATGGAAAGAAAAGAATATACATGGGTGTTTAAATAAAAGGTAAATACCAAGTGTATTGGCATATAATCAGTAACCCTATAAACCCGTCGATCAGAACCTGCATATAGGAGGAATCCTCCTCATCATCATAAAGTCCGGCTCTGCTTCGCAAGCATTGCCATCATCTGAAACTAGAACAGGGACTGTTTGGTGTGTACAACACCGTCCCGTAACGTGGGAGTGAGTGGCTAACTCAGTGAAAACTATACAGCAAAGGTTAACATGTTATCAATTCAGTCAAGCAGTAATGATAAGATAATACAATCAAACAGGTCCTAGATACTCTTGTTAATGAAAGAATGGTATGAAGAATGATGCATGCCCTTACCACAAACTCCCTCTGCGATCTTCATCTTATTATCGCGCATGTCAGTCACTTCCTCAGTGCTCTTACGCCAACACCGATAGCACATACAATTCGATGAAATGAATATGCTTACCAAGTTCTTATTAGTCCTTTTCACACAGCAGGATTGAGAAGCTAAGACACCTCCCTTGTATCATTTTCCAACGTTGATCCATTCTAGAGTCGTCAGTCCTAGGAATCTCATATGATGTTATGGTTTTAGGTCGCTGCAAGGGCAGCCAGGGCTGTTGTGCGCAATCGTTGCTCCTCTCCCCCATTACCTTATCAATATAGGCCTATTTATATCCTTAAGACTACAACAGGACCCGTCGCCCCTATGCAGTGTCAGGATAAACTCAAGATCACTACAGAGAGCTCGTCACCAATCAATGTAGGCCAACAGCAAGAATATATTATCCCATACTACCATAATCTGCTTAGAGTAGGGTGTTCACTGGTCACTACGGGGAGGTTTGTGGCCCCAGCGTAAGCCAACAGCAAGACCACGATGTCTCATACCACCATGTCCGGCTCATGAGTCTTAGGGGATCTTGGTACCATGGTTAACGGGAGTTCACTGGTAATCTCAGTGCCTTAGATTCAAACAGTGGCGACCAAACATGGTGAACAAGCATCGGTCAATCGGGTTAGTTGATAAGCTCAACTAGGCCAAGCGCACGTTGAGTTGAACGACATGGAATGCATAAGCACTCCATGTGCCCTAATCACTGCCGAACACCCCAAGCACGACTCAGATTCGCTAACTCATCCTATGTAGCGAAGACAACCTCGACCACTATTTATGGAACGGTTTCCGATTGCCTGAACTGTAGCACAGTCCCATTCACATACACATACAATAACTAGCATATGATTCATATTCTGCATCCATATGAAAAATAATGAAGTATAACTTAAAAGTAAACATTACATACAGGAAATCATATACACATATAACATGATTCAATTAAACACATAAGCCATGAAGGAAATCATATACTTATTTAGCATGGATAACCTAAGTTACATGATTCATGAAGGGAATCATACACATCATTGATGTAGTTGAGAATCATATCTCAACCCGCATATAGGTACATCTTACTAACTCCTAACTCATTCGGACACTTTTACATACACTTAGTCTACACATTACATCGTACATATTATGTATCCATTAGCATACGTATTCAGGGAAATCCTTTCGTCAAAGGGTCACACATGTAACAAGCATATATTCACAACAATTAATCATGTAAAACACAAACTCAAATTTTATACGTATACGGTATTTTCTATAAATACGAGGAATACAGTATATTCAACATAATCAACGTATAACAGAAAAAAGAAACAGACAACACTTTATATATGTGAAATAACATCTTAAGCAAGAATAAATCATTACTTAACATTGAAAGTCTTGGAAACCATAACCTAAACGTATATAATCCGTCCCTTAAACCAGAAAAGACGTATTCAAGATAATTCAGACGATAAGTCTTCATCAACGACGAATACACTACCTATGGCAAGAAACAGGTTAGCTAGAACATCATTGGAACTATCCTAGGTTTCAAAATAGGTTAGGGTTAGCTTCACTTACCAAAGAACGGAGTCAGAAATGCCGTAATAGCGATACGGTAGAGGTGTTGAAGCACGTGGAGTGGCAGGGTAGAATCCTTGGGAGAAACTCCAACTCTCTCTCACTTTCTCTTTCTTATCTCTCCTAGGGTTTTTTCCAAATTCATATGGGAGGAGAGAGTGAGGGCTTAAGGCCTTTTTATAAGCCCAAAAATGATGAAAATAGACTTGGGGCCAAGGTATACTTAAGTTATAACCAAAGTGGGTCTGTTTCAATCCAACGGAGCATTTCTGGAGGTCCTGTTATCAAATACGGTCGGACTTAAGCTCATTAACATCGGATCTTTAGTCAGTTAGGTTTTCAGTCCGATCAGATTTTCAGATCGTTCGTGGTGGACTAGTGTGTCACGCCCCAAACCCGAAAATTGGATTCACAGGAATCCCGATCGCCGAATCTGGTGCCGACAGCCTCCGTAGTACCCCATTCTCGGCTCCTAAGATTCATATGCCAAATTTCCGATCCTGGGATCCTACAAGGAGAATTTTTTTTTTTTATATACATTTAACTAGTAATAAGCATAACCATAAGTTTATCCAAATCATAAAGGCAACATCATCATCACATATCCACTAATATAATCATTTGAATACAATGCTAAAAGGGAAATATATATGTCAAAATCAAAGCTCCAGAAAACAGCTACACGCTCCAAGCTCAATGCTGCTGCAACCTAACATCACCTGCACGCATCTATCGTGCATAAGCTTATAGAAAGCTTAGAGGGTGGTGTAAGTGTGTGCACGAGATAAGTGCCAAGTATTCGATACAATATCATAATCATACAATACCGGAAAGCTATTAATCTATAAACCATACAATGACTGAATAAGCAGAAACACTGATAAGAGCAGGAATTATCAGCGTAAACAGAAATACTGACAAGATTATAATCATGCGATAACAGAATAAGCGGAAGTATGAACAAATCTATAAGTTAATCAATATCAGAATACGCAATATAGGATAGCTATGCAAATGATGAGTCATAAATAATCAAATGTCGAATGACAAGGATATAATGTAATACACAATTCGAAAGAGCTAACAAATATCATCACTCTCATCTAAGTCACAGGAATACAGAAACATAACAACCCACAATGCCACACGCTGAAGATGTAATGGAATATGCATTATATGGTGCTAATGGAATGACCATGCTGGAGTGTGATGTCGGGATGATAGTACGTAGTATCGCAGGCTACGGGGTTCACCACAAGGAACCTCTATCCAAACCAGTCCCATACCTAAATTTAGATAGTCTGACTCAATGTGGTAAACTCCTGATCTCAGGTTAGTCGCGCGCTCAACCGAAATCCTTGCCATAACGAAGATACACAACAATTAGTTGCGCACCACCAGCCCGAGTGGATAGTGAATGGATGAATGAATGAGTATACAACTCCTACTCAGTAGCCTGTCAGCACAGTAGTCTGCCAACCGCTGGCAGCTTGTCCAGTGTGGTAGCTTGCCCAGGCCTCAACCCCACCCACATCACACCCACCCACATCAGCGTCCGCCCACGTGAGCGGGCCCACATGCACAACAGTGATGGGATGTCATAATATCATGTCAGTCCTCATATCAGTATGATTCCTCTCTGGAGAAATCACCAGGGTCTATTACACTTCACACCACCTACCGCCCCAATCAAGCGCACAACTGGGTAAGTGAAAAAGATCTCACTATCCGCCTATCAGTAGTCTGCCAATACCTACCCGGATCGTCAATAGTGGACCCATTCCTCGAGCTGGTCAAACTGAGCCTAGCCATGCCTACTCCCTCAGACGGGTAAGGCCGCACCCCCTTCCAACCGACCACGACACAGTGGAGAGCGCAACCATCTGGTAATCGGCACTCAATGCTCATCTACCCACTCGGTCTAGACGTTGGAGCATCCTCTGGAACCAAGAGGGTGTTTAGGGATTTTCACCTAGGGCCATCTATGGCGGCTCGATGCTCGAACAGATTTTCGGTGTCCTATCTAGCAATCCACAATTTGCCTGTGGAGGCTACGACCCTGATGTCACTAGGGCGTACAGTAATCACAACACAATGCAAGATGCATGAGTCATATAATCTAATCATGCATCAATCCTGCGCATGTCATGCGCTCATGTGAGATAATCTCCACCTATCAGGGAGTCTCACATCATCTTACCCAATGACATATGCAATGGTCAATCACATCTAGCCATCCACGATATGCCTGTGGAGGCTACGGCCCTGATGTCACTAGGGCGTACAGTAATCACAACACAATGCAAGATGCATGAGTCATACAATCCAATCATGCATCAATCCTGCGCATGTCATGCGCTCATGTGAGATAATCTCCACCTATTAAGGAGTCTCACATCATCCTGCCCAATGACATATGCAATGGTCAATCACATCTCATAACAAACATGCAGATGATGCAAATGGGCATGTATCATGATGTTATGATGTCACATACTCATAAACGGTATCAATAACCGGCGTCGATAATGTAGAATTTTAACCAACATTCCCCCCAAGGAATGGCCCACATAGAATCAAATATATAATGGGCACATGGCCTCACATAAGGGCCAAATATACGAAACAGGTAGGCCCTTGTCATGGGCCTAACACATATCACAATGGGCCTTGCCCATAGGCCTCAAATACATCTGGATGAGTCGCACCCATGGGCCTCAGATATATCACAATGGGCCTCAAATATACTTCGCAGGTGAGTCACATACCTGGGTCTAATACACATCAGTATGGGCTACATCACATAGGCCTAATATACATCACTATGGCCACAACCCATGGGCTTTAAATACACAATAAGTGGGCCCTACACATGGGCCTCAAATATATACCACGGGTGAGCCTCAATGGACAGGTCACCAATACAACAGGATGGGCCTAATGAGATGGACCCCATAAATATATCGAATAGGCCACACCAAATGGGCCTTACATACATTGCAATGGGCCATGACCCATGGGCCTTGCATACATCGCAATGGGCCTTGCAACATGGGCCTCGTATATATTTAAGGTGGGCCTCAACAACGGGCCTCATACACATCAAGGTGGGCCTCAACAACGGGCCTCATACACATCAAGGTGGGCCTCAACAACAGGCCTCATAAACATCAAGGTGGGCCTCAACAGCGGGCCTCTTACACATCAAGGTGGGCCTCAACAACGAGCCTCATACACATCAAGGTGGGCCTCAACAACAGGCCTCATACACATCAAGGTGGGCCTCAACAACAGGCCTCATACACATCAAGGTGGGCCTCAACAACAGGCCTCATACACATCAAGGTGGGCCTCAACAATAGGCCTCATACACATCAAGGTGGGCCTCAACAACGGGCCTCATACACATCAATGTGGGCCTCAACAACAGGCCTCATACACATCAAGGTGGGCCTCAACAACGGACCTCATATATGGCCTTAGCAACAGGCCACAAATATATCAAGATGGGCCTAATTAATCATATGAGCTAAATCAATCAAATGGCCGATACGAGCAGGCCGATCAAATGGACTGATACAAATGGGCTGTGCGTCATGGAGCTATACTAAGCATGTTATAAAGTAATGCCCTATCCTTACAACGTAGCTGGCCTAGACGGCTTGCATACAACAAGTACAGGCCTACTAATGGGCCCTAGGGAGAGTCGCAATGTGGACATTTAACCAACATTATACTCGCAATGTGGACGTCAAACCAACATTGCTCCCAAGGTGTAGCCTATAGTGAATAACATTACATAAACCATGTTGGGATCACACATTGCAATGGACCTTAGGTACACCCCATTGGGCCTTAAATACATCAAATGGGCCATGTCATATGGGCCTTTTACTCATCAAATGGGCAACATCAATGGGCCTCACCAATGGGCCTTATGTGCATTGCAATGGGTCATAACCCGTGGGCCTTATATTGCATCAAATGGTTCTCGACCCATGGGCCTTCTACATATCAAATGGGCCTAATCCCATGGACTTTAAAATACATCAAATGGGTCCAATCCCATTTTTCTTGGAACATATCAAATGGGTCCACTCTATGGTCCTTAAATTACATCAAATGGGCCTAATCCCATGGGCCTTGGAACACATCAAATGGGTCCACTCTATGGGCCTTAAATAGTTCAACAACTAGCTACATTCATGGACCCAATTAAATTTAAATGTGGTGGGCCTCAAAAGTGCATTCATTAAGCCCAACATTTAAGGAACTAAAGGTATAAATCATTTCCTCTAAGATCTTTATAATATGATGGGCCCTACTCCTCAAAATTTCAGCCCAAGGCCAGCATAGTTATAACATGTTGCTGTCCTAAATTTGGACACTCCATTGGACTGGGTCCAAGGCCTCTAAAACTATGAAAATTGAGGGCCAAGGTCCCTCATCATGTATACAATGAGAGGAAACCCAAAAAGGTGGCCCACCATCAGAAGAAATATTTTTTAATTATAGTTTTTTTATCAAGGCATATTGCTGGACTGCATAACAGAAAAAATCTGAGAGTCCAACCATCTTGGACCATTCTTTTGGATACCCAAACGGGGTCACTTGAGGCTGAAATTTCACAGAGTGATACTTCCATAGGTGGGCCACACCCTCAAAAAAATTTCATAATTTTTAGATATCTCTAAGTATTTTAATTAATTTAAACAAAACAGACTGTCCAGAAAAATCGGACAGACCTGGACGTCCCAACGTGGTGGGCCAGTCTGGCCCTCACCATGGTGTGTACAGGGGTCCATTGGCCTTGAAATTTGGTAGGTGGGTTCTAAAATAAGTGTACCATACTCTTAAAAAATTTTAGAATTTTTGAACATCTGTAAATATTTTAATTCATTTACAGAAATCAATCTGTCCTGAAAATCGGACTGATCTGGACACCATATTATAATGGGCCGGTCCCGCCATCACCATGGTGTGTACAGGCGTCCATTGGCCCCAAAATTTTGTAGGTGGGTCCTAGAATAAGTAGGACACCCCTCTGAAAATTTTTATAATTTTTAAACACCCCTACGTATTTTAATAAAATTTAAAAATCCAACTGTCCATGGTGGAATGTTGCTTGAACAGTGCAGAAAATCCAGATTGTCCACCTCACTTGGACCACACCTTTGGGACTCCAATGAATGTCAGTTGGGGCTAAAATTTGGAGGACATCAAGATGAGATCCCCACCTTTTAGAAAAGTATATTTAATAGGTATAAATAGTCCCCCAAACAGTCCCAAAATCTGGTACAAGAACAACCAGAAACTGTCCAGAAAATTCTGGACAGCAACATGTACTTAGATAAAATTTATTATATAAGTTAAATAAAAAGGGAAATATATTAATGAGCCACACACATCAGGAAATAAAATGAGGAAAAAGAGAGATAGAAGGACAATCTGGCCATAGGAAAAGGGGCTCCGCAACTATTGAGCCCTCCCAAGATCAATCACACCCGCACATCATACCTAGATTTACATTTACAACATGAATCTTACACATACATGGCCTATAATTAAAATGCATGGTGAGGATGCCATCTCTACCATGGTTATAAGGTCTAGATGACCCAAACATAATATGATATGAAATAAAACTACCATGATGGGGCCCATAGAGAAAGGCCCCATGCATGGATCATGCATGCATAAGGTAGGCCATTAGGGCACAACCATGAGATTGTGTGAGATCTCCACCATTGATTGGTGGGTCCTACACTTCCCTCATAAAAGAAAGAAAACATCTAGGCTATAGAAATCAGATTTTTTACATATAAAGGAGCACCCACCGTCGATCTTCTTGCTCCCTTGGGTTCCTTAGCACCTTAGCTTCAACTTTAATGGATGAGATGAGGAATGGATGGCTAGGATGGGAAATGATGGGGTAGAAAAGTGGGCCACCTTGGAGCTTGGGAATGCTTGGAGGATTTCTCATACGTCTGGAGTTTCTCTCCCTTGGAGATTTGAAACTGAGAAAGATAGAATGAGTTGTAAAGGGAGAGAGAGAGAGAGTGATGGGTGATGGAGTGATGGATGGGAGAGAGATGGGTGTAAGAACTTTTTGACTTTGGTGGCCTTTTGTGTGAGAAAGGCATGGATTTGTAAGACCTTTTTGACTTTTGTGGCTTATTTAGGAAAATGTGAAAGGTGATGTGTACTTGACATGTGATAGATTGATTGATGGGATTGATGTGACATCTCGTAGAGATTCTCTTGAGTTTCACAATGCTCGGCTTTTTTCTCGCACCGAACGCTGGCCTACTTCTCCTGACCAGAGTATCGCCTCGGCGCGCGAGTCGTGGCATCAGAACTGCAGCGACAGCGCGGTCGCTATGGTAATGGTCTTGGGTTGAGTCGATATGGGTTGACCGCATATGAGTCAGGGTCGCGCGTTAATATCGGTTAAGGGTCGAAGGTTTTCAAAATTCGACCGGTAAGACCGTGGAAGTCTATGGAACGGTACAGTCCAGGATACGGGGCTTACACAGTGTCAATTCAACGGTTACCGAACTCCGATCAAGGCCACAAGTCCTTGGACATGTAAGGGCAAATTTTTCTGATCCGAGGGTGAAATTTGGTCAAATTATGACGGCCAGAACTCTTAAAAATAATGCGCAAGTGAAACGTTCCAGATTCTAATTTATTTTCTAAAAATCTTCCTTTTCTCACTCTCTTTACTCCGGATGCAAGGAAATGGTTTCAGGACATCGGTTGAGTTTGATTTTTGAAACGATAGTCAAGTCCAACTAGGCGGTCGTAATGGTCTAAGTTCACAGCTATCAGACTTTCGACGTGTGGTTCAGGTCCGATACGGAGTTTCTGAATGCTCCCGTGAGCAACTGGGTTTAGAGATTGATCCTAGATTTCAGGGTAACGTAGCGTTAACAATTCTAGAGGTTTTGGGTCCTACAGATCGTATTTAAAGTGGTTGGTGCTAATTTTGCAGGAAATCTAGTGTACTGCTGACTAATTCACGTTAAATTTCTAAAGAATTGAGTTCTAAATGATTCCTTTGACTTTGGAATTGAGTTCTAAGAGGTTACCAAGGTGTTATGGTTGACCCGTTGCCTAAGGACGTCTAACTCCAGGTTGGCAAAAATTTGAGGTGTTACAATCTATCCCCCTTAAAAATAATTTCGTCCCCGAAATTAGCTAAGGATAATGTGTCCCTAGAAAGACTTTAGTATTGACATTCTAAGGAAGGTTCAAATCCTATTTAATGACCTAACCTTACGTATAACCTAAATTAATTTCTTCGATCCTGGGCCAGTGGGGAAGGGCCAACCACACTTCCGCTACGCTACTTTGATCCAATGGTTGTATTAGCTAATCCTAGCTAGATTGGGCTCAATACGTTCTACCCCCCTTAAAAATTTAGTTCTTCTTAAAACTCAAGAATCTATATCTCAATCCGTATATCGGAACGAGGTGTAACTTAGGGCCTATCCTTGACATGAAATGGAAAACAACCTCTCGCTACATTGGTCTTCCTTTGTTAATGATGCGTTCTATGGCATTGGTACCTATGGTTATAGAAATGAGCCTAGTCTCTATTGTGGTTGATTTCAGGGGCAGGTGTGAGTTGGTGGCAAGATGTTTAATTCTCTACTGACTATAAGTCCTCGAAATTTCCCAAAGACAAAGCAATAACCTTTGGTTATAGGTGGTCGGGCCAACACGGAAGAAAAGTTTATAGTGGGTCTGAGCCGGATACATCGACTTTCTGTCTAGCTAGGACAAAAAATTTTTCGTATCAGTTCTTAATCCGAGTCGACGCCGATCTTCTGCTTGATCAGAGCATTGGATTTATTGGTAACTACTAGGATTAAGAAGTCGATTCAAACCGTGAATACTTCGCTTATATATAATTTCTTTACTCCGTGTCCTCGATTATACTAAGTCCTTGGGAGGGCAATTCTAAAGGGCGTGCTGGTTTATCCTAAGTTCAATCTAAGGGATTTATAAGTTTTCCCTAAGAGTGAATGGTTCTAAGTTAAAACAAATTTCCTAAGGGTTATAACAGAAGTCTATAAGTATTAAAGGGATCTATTGAAGGAATGAGGTTCTAATCCAACCAATTTAAACTTACTATTCCTTAGTATAATCAGTCTTTACACTACTTAATACAACTAGTAGCCTAGTTTGTAACTCACTAGCTCTAATCCAAAGTGTAAGCTTATACGCTAGATGGTTTCATACCATCTCTACTACAGGGGATTGTTCTATCACTTAGAGTTAAGATTGTTTAATTGAAATTGGATTTTCTATATCGTCAGATCTTTCAAAATCTAGGAGTACTAACTGTAGGTCCAAAACTCTAGATGTCCTAGCACTAAATGGTCACTGTTTATGGACTAAGCTACCGTGTTTGGTCTCGCCCATGGGTAAAAGCGGAGAGATTGAGAAAATGGCTAAAACTAACTCAAAAAGAGTCATGGAAAATTGATGAAATGGAAGAAAAGGCTAACCTAATGGGTTGCCACGAATCTAGGTCTGAGAGAGGAGTGAAATAGGTCCAAGAAAGGGAAAAATAGAGGAAAGAAAATGTAAGATAGGAGAGGTTGGGGGCTGGCACGTTTTGGAGCTTCAAATGGGAGCTTGGGAGCTCCAATCGTAGAAAATGGAGGATGTAGGTGTTGGGTATGATTGAGAACAATAGAGGGATGAGAGAAATAATAGAAAATGAAGGAAAGAATGATTGGAAGGGAGGTTGGAGAGAGAAAACAACAGCTTTGGAAGAAAAGGAGAGCTTGGGGGGTGATTTTGTGAAGGAAGTAGTGGATTTTGAATGAATGAAGGGTCGAACCTTGGACCATTGGGTTCCACTAAGCCCCAAACACCATCGGCTCGAAGCTCGGACCCATCCGAGCCCGTTGACCAGAGAGACCCTCACCGACCACTGGTCAAACTGTCGAGGACCTCCTGCCCCCCAGGCCCCAAAAAAGTCTGGGTTTCACCCTAGGTCCCCCTACAAGTGCTCCGTTTGGCCCCCGACTCCATTTGAGGCATTTTCGGGGCAAACTTGCAAACCAAAATGATTTTATGTGATGTATAACATATGATTTTGGGGTAGGAGATGCTAATCTATCCAACTAATCCATTTATTTTGTTAGATTCCAAAAGGTTAAGGGTCAAAACCCATTTTATCCATTTATTTGCTATTTATGGTAAGTTTTAGTTTCGGTATTGTTCTTCCTCATTTATACCCTAATATTGGTGTGTATTATGAATGTTATTAAAAATAAGTAAAGAATAAAGTGGTGGAGGGTGAGATTTTGAAGGAATTGGATAAAAAAGGAGTTTTAGGCTTTGAGATTGAGTGTAAGGTGTTGTGGTTGACCCACAACCTAAGGACATTCATTTCTAAGTTTGGAATTATTCAGGGAATGAATCAAACCCGTCGACTGATGGCCTAGAGGCAACTTAGGTCGCTTCACGTGACCAAAGATACGTTATGGATTAAATTACCGTATAGTCTCACCTGTCGGTGAAACTTAGGATTCTAATATGGTTTCTAGGTTTCCATCACCCCCTTCCTAAGTCAGAGTGTATCAGTGTGTGTCGTGTTATCAAAACCCAGGTCCAGTTTAATCCAAATCATGCTTTGATACCATCTGTGACGTCCCAAAAATCAGGGGTCGAGCATAAACTCCACTCTGGAGTTCCAGAACATCACTTATGCAACATAAATTCTTATGATCGAATGTTGTATATGTTAGTGTATTAAACATTAGTGGGATTAAGCCAAAATAACATATCATACTCCAGAGACAGTCAAATTACCTAAGCGGAAGACTGTGATAAACATTTAATATGTATAAATGATTGTAAGTCTCCAGAGTGTGAACATGTTACTAGGTTAACTAAATACATGTATACTTTGAAAATGGAAAGAAAAGAATATACATGGGTGTTTAAATAAAAGGCAAATACCAAGTGTATTGGCATCTAATCAGTAACCCTGTAAACCCATCGATCAGAACCTGCATATAGGAGGAATCCTCCTCATCATCATAAAGTCCGGCTCTGCTTCGCAAGCATCGCCATCATCTAAAACTAGAACAAAGTCTGTTTGGTGTGTATAACACCGTCCCATAACGTGGGAGTGAGTAGCTAACTCAGTAAAAATTATACAGCAAAGGTTAACATGTTATCAATTCAGTCAAGCAGTAATGATAAGGCAATACAATCAAACAGGTCCTAGATACTCTTGTTAATGTAAGGATGGTATGAAGAATGATGCATGCCCTCACCACAAACTCCCTCTGCGATTTTCATCTTATTATCGCGCATGTCAGTCACTTCCTCAGTGCTCTTACGCCAACACCGATAGCACATGCAATGCGATGATATGAGTATGCTTACCAAGTTCTTATTAGTCCTTTTCACACAGCAGGATTGGGAAGCTAAGACACCTCGTATCATTTCCCAACGTTGATCCATTCTATGGTCGTCAGTCCTAGAAATTTCATATGATGTTATGGTTTTAAGTCGCTACAAGGGCTGCCAGGGCTGTTGCGCACAATCGTTGCTCCTCTCTCCCATCACCTTATCAATACAGGCCTATATATATGTAACATCCCGAAAATCGGGGGGTCGAGCAAAAATCCAACTCCCGAGTTTCAAAATGTTATTTATGCAACATAGATATGTATGATTGAATGTTGTCTGTGATAACGCATTAAACATGAGTGAGATTAAGCTAGAACATCATATCATACTCCAGAGACGGTTAAATTAACAAGCGGAAGACTGTGATAGTATGTATAACATATATAAACTGTTGTATGCCTCCAGAGTGTGGATATGTTACCAGGTTATATACATACATGTATACGCCAAAAGTAGACAAAACGAATATACATGAGTGCGCTAAAAATATAAAATGACAAGTGTCAAAGTATCTAATCAACCTCCCTGTAATCCCGTCAATCAGAACACGCATAAAGGAGGGATCCTCCTCCTCATCATCAAGTCCAGCTCCGCCTCGCAGGCCGCGCCATCATCTGCAATCACAAAAGGGTCTGGTGGGTGTCCAGGAACACCGTCCCGTAACGTGGGAGTGAGTAGCTAACTCAGTGGAATAATAGAGCAAGGATTAACATGTTCTCAAATCAATCATGCAATAATAGTAAAGCAGTAATTCAAACATTCCTAATACTGTTGTTAATGCAATTATGACATGACGTGATGTATGCCCTCACCGACGATCACCCTCATGCGGCAACATCTTACGACCGCGGCATGCCACACTCCCTAGAGTGCTCCACATCTTCCAGGCACATGCAATGCTATGGTGATATGATTTTCAAGTTATTATTAGTCCATTCAAACAGCAGGATTGGGAAACTAAGGTACTTCCCTTATATCAATCCCAACACAGATCCTGTCTAGGGTCGTCACTCCTAGTAATCTCATACGATGTATATTTCGTAGGTCGCTGCAAGGGCTGCCAGGGCTGTTGCTCGCACTCGTTGCACCGCTCCCCCATCACCTTATCAATACAGGCCTACCGTACTCTACTGCAACGGAAGGGTCGTCGCCTCCCGTTGACTCAGAATACGCTCGCGGTCACTACAAAGGGCTCGTCGCCTGATCAGTGTAGGCCGACAGCTAGAATATAGTGTCCCATACCACCATAATCTGCTCACGAGTCTAGGTGCTCACTGGTCACTACGGGGAGGTTTGTGGCCCCAGCGTAGGCCGACAGCTCGACCACGGTGTCCCATACCACCATGCCCGGCTCATGAGTCTTTATGGATCAAGGTACCATGGTTAACAGGGTTTACAATGGTAAGTTCAGTACCCTAGGTTCAAGCAGATATGACTCATGCAGGGTGAACATACAATGGCTAGTCGGGTTACTTGACGGGCTCGACTAGCGCGATCGCATCTCAAGTTGATGACATGAAGTGCGTAAAACACTTCGTGTGGCCTAACCACTGCCGCCAACTCCTGAATACGGCTCGCGTTCATCGACGCGTCGTTCGTGGCGAAGATAAACTAACCACGAATTCGCTCGGTTACCGACTGCCTGGACTAAGTATAGTCCCAAACAATCATGGAATCATGTCAGCATTCATGTAAGAGTAATGGAAATGAAATACAACCATGTGAGCATGTTAACACCTGTTATAACGTACAACTTAATTAAATCATTCTACACATGTCTTTCACACATATAATGAAATCATGCATATCGCCAACATATAGGAAATCCTCTCCATTAGCCTATTAATTGAGAATTCAATCTCAACTAAACCATAATGAAATCATTAAGTACATGTTATAGCATACCACTTAAGTGCAACATCGAACATATACATTTCATACATATAATGAAATCGTACATACGGCTAACATGTAGGAAATCATTTACATCAGCATATAAATTGAGAAATCAATCTCAAATTAATTCATAACACCATTTAATTCAATACATACTAATACAGCATTTATACAAACACTTACACTACACACTTGAGTCTACATATAGTATGTCGACCCGAAATGCGCATTTAGGCGAATCTCTTCGCCAAACTAATTATGCACGCATTCCTAACATTCTAATGCGGCAACAATTCATGTCAATCACATCAGCAAACTATGAATGAAAACAGTACTTCCTACAAATGACTAAAATGCCCTAAATCTCATATTCTTCGTTAATTTACGAAACAGGAAACGGACAGCATGTTGTACATGTCAAACGGCGTTGCCGTCAAGAATCTACTATTAAACGACATTGAAAGCTTTGGAAACAGTCAATCAAAGCGTCTAATATCCGCACCTTTTCCCTCTTTGGGGTGTGAGTTCGAACGGAGCGTATACGCTTCGTCTACGGCTACTAGAGGACCTGTTTACAAGATCTTTTAACTACCGAGCTATGGAACGGAAGAAACATCAAATCAGCAACTTTCTAGGATTATTCCTTACCTGAAAACGTGGAGAAATCACCGGCTGAATGATGGAAGTGTGTTGCTACAGCACGTGCAACAGGCGGCACGAAAGCTGGAAAATTCTCCTCCAATCTCTCTCACAAACTCTCACCTTTTCTCTCTCTCAATCTAGGGTTTTTCCCAAATTCGGATGGGAGAGAGGAGTGAGGGTTTCAAGCCCTTTTATAAACTAAATCTTGCCCGAAATAGGCTCGGGAACAAGGTTTACTTGATGTTTGTCCAAAGCGGGGCTGTTTCGGTCCAAAAGATGATTTCTGGTGGTCCCCTGGTCGAATGCGATCGGACTTAAGCTCATGCGTACCAGATCTAGCACGCATTAAGTTTTCAGTCCGGCAGGGTTCGCAGATCGCACGTGGCGGACCAGTTTCAGTTCAGCGGTCACCGCACGTAGATCAGGGCTGAAAGTCTCATAATAATAAATAGAAATTTTTCCTGATCCGAGGGTGTAATCTGGATGAATTCTGACGGTCAGAACGCTCAATACTGACGTGTCAAGTCGTGTGCCAGATTTGAATTTGAAATTCCAATTCTGTCCCTATTCGCGGTCTCTTCAGTCCGGGCTCAATGAAATAGTCTGTGATTATCGGTTTGACTTGATTTTCGAAACGATTGTCAAGTCCAGTTGGGCGGTTCTAACGGTCTAAGATAGGAAGTAACGGACTTTCGACGCGCGGTCTAAATCCAATACAAGAATTCAAAGTGGTCCAGAGAACAAACCCGCTTAGAGTTTGATCCGAGGTTATAGAGTATTATGGAGTCATACGTTCTACTCGATTTGGGTCTTGTAGAACGTATTTAAAGTGATCAGGGACTGTTTTCCAGCTACTCCAGCGTTGCGCTAGCTAACTTACGCTAAATTTTCATAGGAATTAATCCTAAGTGGTTTCTTTGGCTATGAAATTGGGTTTTGAGCGATTTTCCAGGTGTTTTAGTTGACCCATTGCCTAAGGACGTCAAATCCCAGATTAGCCAAAATCCAGGGTGTTACAATCTACCCCCCTTAAAACACAATGTCGTCCCCGACATTGGTAAAGAGCAAGGAGTACTTTCTCTAAGGAAGGTTCAAATCCTATTTAATAACCTAATCGTATGTATATCCGAACTCAAAGGTTTCGATCTTGGGCCAGTGGGGATGAGGCCAACCACTCTTCCGCTGCGCCACTCTGATCAAACGGTAGCGTTGACTAACCTAACTGGATTGGACTCAATACGTTCTACCCCCCTTAAAACTTAGTTTTACTTAAGGTTGAAGAATCTTAGCATCGATCCGTATATCAGAACGAGGCGCAACTTAGGAGCTATCCTTAACCTAAAATGGAAACAACCTTTCTCTACATGGTTTTTCTTGCTAATGATGCGTTCTATGACATTGGTATCTATGGTCATAGAGACGAGCCTAAGCTCTAGAGTGGTTGAGTTCAGGGGTAGGTATGAGTTGGTGGTAAGATGTCTAATTCTCTACTAGCTTTAAGTCCTCGCCATTTTCCAAAGACAATGTGATCCTGTTTGGTTGTAGGTGGTTGGGCCATCACAGAAGAAAGGTTGTGTAGTGGGTCTAAGCCGGATACGTTGAACCTTCTGTCTAATCAGGACAGAAAATGCGTTGTATCAGTTCTTAATCCGAGTCGACGCCGATCCTCTGCTTGATCAGAGCATTGGATTTATTGGTAACCACTAGGATTAAGAAGTCGATTCAAACCGCGAATACATCGCTTACATGTAGTTCCTTTATTCCGCATTCCCGAATGCAATAAGTCCTTGGGGAAGGCAATTCTAAGGGGTGTGCTAGTACATTCCAAGTTCAATCTGAGGGAGTTATAAATGTTCCTGAGAGCGTATGGTTCCTTCCTATGGGTAACAACAGAAGTCTATAAGTCATAAGGGGATTTATCGAAGGAAGGAAGTCTCATTCCAACCAAATCTAACCTACTATCCCTTAGCATATATAGGCCTTACACTGCCTAAGACAACTAGTAGCCTAGTCTGTAACTCTGTAGCTATAATCCAAAGCCTAAGATTATACGGTAAATGGCTTTCCATTCCATTTCTACTACAGGGAATTCTTCTATTGCTTAGGGTCAAGATTTGTCTAACTAGAATTGGATTTCTTATGTCGTCAGATCCTTCAAATCTAGGAGTGCTAACACTAGGTCCAAAACGCCAAGGGTCTATGAAACGAAACTACATTCCTAATCCCATGTTGGGATCGGGAGTGGCATGATTTGTAGGAGGGTGGGTTGGGATAAAAATTAATTTGTAGGCTGAATCTCGGGAGTTACAATACTCCCAATCTAGGGACAATACCTAATAAAAAATGAACGGCATGCACTCCATTCAACAATTTTTAGCTATATTAAGCTCAAACCACAACACAAACACATTTTCTACCTAACAACACAAAACATAGAAATTTCAAAACAGTAATCAAACAAGCGAATAACGTGGAGAAATGGGATAGGTAAGTAGGTTTCCACGAGTCTGAGGGTCAAATAAAAGGGACATGAGAGAGAGGACGATGGAAAGTGAGGAAAAGGCTGAAACAGCCTTAACAATAGCCATGGAAGGAGGAGAAAATACAGGGAAATGGTTGCCCAAATGGACAGAACAAAATCTAGGCGTTGTAGAGGGATGCTTCAAGCTCCCCTAGGATGTATTTTCAGAAAGAAATGAAAATGAAAAAGGGGAATGGAGCACCTCACGAATTTAGCTCGATTTAGGGGTTTTAGGAGCTCCAACGGACGAAACCTTCAATAGGGAGGGCTGCCAACTTCAAAGGAACGATGGAGGGTGGTTGTTTTTGGCAGGAAATGGATCTAGGGGTGGTTTGGAACCACGGTTTTGGGTTAGGGCAGCAAGAAAACGAAAATGGGGCTAGGGAAGGGGACTTTTGTGAAGGAAGTACATCTTTTAGGGAGTTTCAAGGTATGGACCACATACCAGGGGACTACCCTAGCCCCCAAACTCCTCCAGCCCAAAGATCAGACCCATTCGAAGAGTTTGACCGGCGATGCATCGCCGAATCGGCGATGGCATCGCCGGTGAAGTTACAAACTGGCCACTAAGGCCATATGGGATGGGTTCCTCTTGCCCTAGGGATTCCAAAAAGGTATGGTTCACACTCTGGTTCATTGTAGATTGCCCTAGAGAGGCCAAAACATTTGTAACATCCATTCGAGGATTTTCGGGGCCAATCTTCAATTCCGAATACAAAACCCTATCATGCAGAATATGATTTTGGGGTAGAAGGATCTAGTACATCCATCTAGCCCATTAGTTGCTAAAGAAAGTGAAGTTAGAATGGCCTTATGGCCATTTTTCATGAAATTTTACTATTCACTGTAAAATTTTGTGAAAGTAGGATTTTATGTTATTTTCACATTAGTATTGATGCCTAACATGAAATGGATAAGAAATAATTAAAGATTGAGGTGGTGAGAGGAAGAATTTCGAAGATTTTCGATGAAACAGGGTTTTTAAGCCCTGGCGATTGAATACAGGGGTCGTGGTTGTCCCACGGCCCAAGGATTCACATTAACGGGTTTAGAATCGATCAAAGAACAGCTCAACCTACTTACCTACAACCTAGGAGCTATTCGGGTTGCTTTACGCGACCCTAGGTGCGATACGGACTCGATCACGCGATCGAAATGAATAGACTTCGCCTATTGGCGAATCTGGGATCCTATGAGTGTTTCTAGACCCTTCTCGCACCCACCTAAGTCAAAGGAAGCAACAGCGTACGTCGCGTGACCATAATCCAGGCCCGGTTTAATCCAAATCATGCTCTGATACCATCTGTAACATCCCAAAAATCAGGGGGGTCGAGCAAAAACCCAACTCCCGAGTTCCAAAATGTTATTTATGCAACATAGATATGTATGATTGAATGTTGTCTGTGATAATGCATTAAACATGAGTGAGATTAAGCTAGAACATCATATCATACTCCAGAGACGGTTAAATTAACAAGCGGAAGACTGTGAGAGTATGTATAACATATATAAACTGTTGTATGCCTCCAGAGTGTGGATATGTTACCAGGTTATATACATACATGTATACGCCAAAAGTAGACAAAACGAATATACATGAGTGCGCTAAAAATATAAAATGACAAGTGTCAAAGTATCTAATCAACCTCCCTGTAATCCCGTCAATCATAACACGCATAAAGGAGGGATCCTCCTCCTCATCATCAAGTCCAGCTCCGCCTCGCAGGCCGCGCCATCATCTGCAATCACAAAAGGGTCTGGTGGGTGTCCAGGAACACCGTCCCGTAACGTGGGAGTGAGTAGCTAACTCAGTGGAATAATAGAGCAAGGATTAACATGTTCTCAAATCAATCATGCAATAATAGTAAAGCAGTAATTCAAACATTCCTAATACTGTTGTTAATGCAATTATGACATGACGTGATGTATGCCCTCACCGACGATCACCCTCATGCGGCAACATCTTACGACCGCGGCATGCCACACTCCCTAGAGTGCTCCACATCTTCCAGGCACATGCAATGCTATGGTGATATGATTTTCAAGTTATTATTAGTCCATTCAAACAGCAGGATTGGGAAACTAAGGTACTTCCCTTATATCAATCCCAACACAGATCCTGTCTAGGGTCGTCACTCCTAGTAATCTCATACGATGTATATTTCGTAGGTCGCTGCAAGGGCTGCCAGGGCTGTTGCTCGCACTCGTTGCACCGCTCCCCCATCACCTTATCAATACAGGCCTACCGTACTCTACTGCAACGGAAGGGTCGTCGCCTCCCGTTGACTCAGAATACGCTCGCGGTCACTACAAAGGGCTCGTCGCCTGATCAGTGTAGGCCGACAGCTAGAATATAGTGTCCCATACCACCATAATCTGCTCACGAGTCTAGGTGCTCACTGGTCACTACGGGGAGGTTTGTGGCCCCAGCGTAGGCCGACAGCTCGACCACGGTGTCCCATACCACCATGCCCGGCTCATGAGTCTTTATGGATCAAGGTACCATGGTTAACAGGGTTTACAATGGTAAGTTCAGTACCCTAGGTTCAAGCAGATATGACTCATGCAGGGTGAACATACAATGGCTAGTCGGGTTACTTGACGGGCTCGACTAGCGCGATCGCATCTCAAGTTGATGACATGAAGTGCGTAAAACACTTCGTGTGGCCTAACCACTGCCGCCAACTCCTGAATACGGCTCGCGTTCATCGACGCGTCGTTCGTGGCGAAGATAAACTAACCACGAATTCGCTCGGTTACCGACTGCCTGGACTAAGTATAGTCCCAAACAATCATGGAATCATGTCAGCATTCATGTAAGAGTAATGGAAATGAAATACAACCATGTGAGCATGTTAACACCTGTTATAACGTACAACTTAATTAAATCATTCTACACATGTCTTTCACACATATAATGAAATCATGCATATCGCCAACATATAGGAAATCCTCTCCATTAGCCTATTAATTGAGAATTCAATCTCAACTAAACCATAATGAAATCATTAAGTACATGTTATAGCATACCACTTAAGTGCAACATCGAACATATACATTTCATACATATAATGAAATCGTACATACGGCTAACATGTAGGAAATCATTTACATCAGCATATAAATTGAGAAATCAATCTCAAATTAATTCATAACACCATTTAATTCAATACATACTAATACAGCATTTATACAAACACTTACACTACACACTTGAGTCTACATATAGTATGTCGACCCGAAATGCGCATTTAGGCGAATCTCTTCGCCAAACTAATTATGCACGCATTCCTAACATTCTAATGCGGCAACAATTCATGTCAATCACATCAGCAAACTATGAATGAAAACAGTACTTCCTACAAATGACTAAAATGCCCTAAATCTCATATTCTTCGTTAATTTACGAAACAGGAAACGGACAGCATGTTGTACATGTCAAACGGCGTTGCCGTCAAGAATCTACTATTAAACGACATTGAAAGCTTTGGAAACAGTCAATCAAAGCGTCTAATATCCGCACCTTTTCCCTCTTTGGGGTGTGAGTTCGAACGGAGCGTATACGCTTCGTCTACGGCTACTAGAGGACCTGTTTACAAGATCTTTTAACTACCGAGCTATGGAACGGAAGAAACATCAAATCAGCAACTTTCTAGGATTATTCCTTACCTGAAAATGTGGAGAAATCACCGGCTGAATGATGGAAGTGTGTTGCTACAGCACGTGCAACAGGCGGCACGAAAGCTGGAAAATTCTCCTCCAATCTCTCTCACAAACTCTCACCTTTTCTCTCTCTCAATCTAGGGTTTTTCCCAAATTCGGATGGGAGAGAGGAGTGAGGGTTTCAAGCCCTTTTATAAACTAAATCTTGCCCGAAATAGGCTCGGGAACAAGGTTTACTTGATGTTTGTCCAAAGCGGGGCTGTTTCGGTCCAAAAGATGATTTCTGGTGGTCCCCTGGTCGAATGCGATCGGACTTAAGCTCATGCGTACCAGATCTAGCACGCATTAAGTTTTCAGTCCGGCAGGGTTCGCAGATCGCACGTGGCGGACCAGTTTCAGTTCAGCGGTCACCGCACGTAGATCAGGGCTGAAAGTCTCATAATAATAAATAGAAATTTTTCCTGATCCGAGGGTGTAATCTGGATGAATTCTGACGGTCAGAACGCTCAATACTGACGTGTCAAGTCGTGTGCCAGATTTGAATTTGAAATTCCAATTCTGTCCCTATTCGCGGTCTCTTCAGTCCGGGCTCAATGAAATAGTCTGTGATTATCGGTTTGACTTGATTTTCGAAACGATTGTCAAGTCCAGTTGGGCGGTTCTAACGGTCTAAGATAGGAAGTAACGGACTTTCGACGCGCGGTCTAAATCCAATACAAGAATTCAAAGTGGTCCAGAGAACAAACCCGCTTAGAGTTTGATCCGAGGTTATAGAGTATTATGGAGTCATACGTTCTACTCGATTTGGGTCTTGTAGAACGTATTTAAAGTGATCAGGGACTGTTTTCCAGCTACTCCAGCGTTGCGCTAGCTAACTTACGCTAAATTTTCATAGGAATTAATCCTAAGTGGTTTCTTTGGCTATGAAATTGGGTTTTGAGCGATTTTCCAGGTGTTTTAGTTGACCCATTGCCTAAGGACGTCAAATCCCAGATTAGCCAAAATCCAGGGTGTTACAATCTACCCCCCTTAAAACACAATGTCGTCCCCGACATTGGTAAAGAGCAAGGAGTACTTTCTCTAAGGAAGGTTCAAATCCTATTTAATAACCTAATCGTATGTATATCCGAACTCAAAGGTTTCGATCTTGGGCCAGTGGGGATGAGGCCAACCACTCTTCCGCTGCGCCACTCTGATCAAACGGTAGCGTTGACTAACCTAACTGGATTGGACTCAATACGTTCTACCCCCCTTAAAACTTAGTTTTACTTAAGGTTGAAGAATCTTAGCATCGATCCGTATATCAGAACGAGGCGCAACTTAGGAGCTATCCTTAACCTAAAATGGAAACAACCTTTCTCTACATGGTTTTTCTTGCTAATGATGCGTTCTATGACATTGGTATCTATGGTCATAGAGACGAGCCTAAGCTCTAGAGTGGTTGAGTTCAGGGGTAGGTATGAGTTGGTGGTAAGATGTCTAATTCTCTACTAGCTTTAAGTCCTCGCCATTTTCCAAAGACAATGTGATCCTGTTTGGTTGTAGGTGGTTGGGCCATCACAGAAGAAAGGTTGTGTAGTGGGTCTAAGCCGGATACGTTGAACCTTCTGTCTAATCAGGACAGAAAATGCGTTGTATCAGTTCTTAATCCGAGTCGACGCCGATCCTCTGCTTGATCAGAGCATTGGATTTATTGGTAACCACTAGGATTAAGAAGTCGATTCAAACCGCGAATACATCGCTTACATGTAGTTCCTTTATTCCGCATTCCCGAATGCAATAAGTCCTTGGGGAAGGCAATTCTAAGGGGTGTGCTAGTACATTCCAAGTTCAATCTGAGGGAGTTATAAATGTTCCTGAGAGCGTATGGTTCCTTCCTATGGGTAACAACAGAAGTCTATAAGTCATAAGGGGATTTATCGAAGGAAGGAAGTCTCATTCCAACCAAATCTAACCTACTATCCCTTAGCATATATAGGCCTTACACTGCCTAAGACAACTAGTAGCCTAGTCTGTAACTCTGTAGCTATAATCCAAAGCCTAAGATTATACGGTAAATGGCTTTCCATTCCATTTCTACTACAGGGAATTCTTCTATTGCTTAGGGTCAAGATTTGTCTAACTAGAATTGGATTTCTTATGTCGTCAGATCCTTCAAATCTAGGAGTGCTAACACTAGGTCCAAAACGCCAAGGGTCTATGAAACGAAACTACATTCCTAATCCCATGTTGGGATCGGGAGTGGCATGATTTGTAGGAGGGTGGGTTGGGATAAAAATTAATTTGTAGGCTGAATCTCGGGAGTTACAATACTCCCAATCTAGGGACAATACCTAATAAAAAATGAACGGCATGCACTCCATTCAACAATTTTTAGCTATATTAAGCTCAAACCACAACACAAACACATTTTCTACCTAACAACACAAAACATAGAAATTTCAAAACAGTAATCAAACAAGCGAATAACGTGGAGAAATGGGATAGGTAAGTAGGTTTCCACGAGTCTGAGGGTCAAATAAAAGGGACATGAGAGAGAGGACGATGGAAAGTGAGGAAAAGGCTGAAACAGCCTTAACAATAGCCATGGAAGGAGGAGAAAATACAGGGAAATGGTTGCCCAAATGGACAGAACAAAATCTAGGCGTTGTAGAGGGATGCTTCAAGCTCCCCTAGGATGTATTTTCAGAAAGAAATGAAAATGAAAAAGGGGAATGGAGCACCTCACGAATTTAGCTCGATTTAGGGGTTTTAGGAGCTCCAACGGACGAAACCTTCAATAGGGAGGGCTGCCAACTTCAAAGGAACGATGGAGGGTGGTTGTTTTTGGCAGGAAATGGATCTAGGGGTGGTTTGGAACCACGGTTTTGGGTTAGGGCAGCAAGAAAACGAAAATGGGGCTAGGGAAGGGGACTTTTGTGAAGGAAGTACATCTTTTAGGGAGTTTCAAGGTATGGACCACATACCAGGGGACTACCCTAGCCCCCAAACTCCTCCAGCCCAAAGATCAGACCCATTCGAAGAGTTTGACCGGCGATGCATCGCCGAATCGGCGATGGCATCGCCGGTGAAGTTACAAACTGGCCACTAAGGCCATATGGGATGGGTTCCTCTTGCCCTAGGGATTCCAAAAAGGTATGGTTCACACTCTGGTTCATTGTAGATTGCCCTAGAGAGGCCAAAACATTTGTAACATCCATTCGAGGATTTTCGGGGCCAATCTTCAATTCCGAATACAAAACCCTATCATGCAGAATATGATTTTGGGGTAGAAGGATCTAGTACATCCATCTAGCCCATTAGTTGCTAAAGAAAGTGAAGTTAGAATGGCCTTATGGCCATTTTTCATGAAATTTTACTATTCACTGTAAAATTTTGTGAAAGTAGGATTTTATGTTATTTTCACATTAGTATTGATGCCTAACATGAAATGGATAAGAAATAATTAAAGATTGAGGTGGTGAGAGGAAGAATTTCGAAGATTTTCGATGAAACAGGGTTTTTAAGCCCTGGCGATTGAATACAGGGGTCGTGGTTGTCCCACGGCCCAAGGATTCACATTAACGGGTTTAGAATCGATCAAAGAACAGCTCAACCTACTTACCTACAACCTAGGAGCTATTCGGGTTGCTTTACGCGACCCTAGGTGCGATACGGACTCGATCACGCGATCGAAATGAATAGACTTCGCCTATTGGCGAATCTGGGATCCTATGAGTGTTTCTAGACCCTTCTCGCACCCACCTAAGTCAAAGGAAGCAACAGCGTACGTCGCGTGACCATAATCCAGGCCCGGTTTAATCCAAATCATGCTCTGATACCATCTGTAACATCCCAAAAATCAGGGGGGTCGAGCAAAAACCCAACTCCCGAGTTCCAAAATGTTATTTATGCAACATAGATATGTATGATTGAATGTTGTCTGTGATAATGCATTAAACATGAGTGAGATTAAGCTAGAACATCATATCATACTCCAGAGACGGTTAAATTAACAAGCGGAAGACTGTGAGAGTATGTATAACATATATAAACTGTTGTATGCCTCCAGAGTGTGGATATGTTACCAGGTTATATACATACATGTATACGCCAAAAGTAGACAAAACGAATATACATGAGTGCGCTAAAAATATAAAATGACAAGTGTCAAAGTATCTAATCAACCTCCCTGTAATCCCGTCAATCATAACACGCATAAAGGAGGGATCCTCCTCCTCATCATCAAGTCCAGCTCCGCCTCGCAGGCCGCGCCATCATCTGCAATCACAAAAGGGTCTGGTGGGTGTCCAGGAACACCGTCCCGTAACGTGGGAGTGAGTAGCTAACTCAGTGGAATAATAGAGCAAGGATTAACATGTTCTCAAATCAATCATGCAATAATAGTAAAGCAGTAATTCAAACATTCCTAATACTGTTGTTAATGCAATTATGACATGACGTGATGTATGCCCTCACCGACGATCACCCTCATGCGGCAACATCTTACGACCGCGGCATGCCACACTCCCTAGAGTGCTCCACATCTTCCAGGCACATGCAATGCTATGGTGATATGATTTTCAAGTTATTATTAGTCCATTCAAACAGCAGGATTGGGAAACTAAGGTACTTCCCTTATATCAATCCCAACACAGATCCTGTCTAGGGTCGTCACTCCTAGTAATCTCATACGATGTATATTTCGTAGGTCGCTGCAAGGGCTGCCAGGGCTGTTGCTCGCACTCGTTGCACCGCTCCCCCATCACCTTATCAATACAGGCCTACCGTACTCTACTGCAACGGAAGGGTCGTCGCCTCCCGTTGACTCAGAATACGCTCGCGGTCACTACAAAGGGCTCGTCGCCTGATCAGTGTAGGCCGACAGCTAGAATATAGTGTCCCATACCACCATAATCTGCTCACGAGTCTAGGTGCTCACTGGTCACTACGGGGAGGTTTGTGGCCCCAGCGTAGGCCGACAGCTCGACCACGGTGTCCCATACCACCATGCCCGGCTCATGAGTCTTTATGGATCAAGGTACCATGGTTAACAGGGTTTACAATGGTAAGTTCAGTACCCTAGGTTCAAGCAGATATGACTCATGCAGGGTGAACATACAATGGCTAGTCGGGTTACTTGACGGGCTCGACTAGCGCGATCGCATCTCAAGTTGATGACATGAAGTGCGTAAAACACTTCGTGTGGCCTAACCACTGCCGCCAACTCCTGAATACGGCTCGCGTTCATCGACGCGTCGTTCGTGGCGAAGATAAACTAACCACGAATTCGCTCGGTTACCGACTGCCTGGACTAAGTATAGTCCCAAACAATCATGGAATCATGTCAGCATTCATGTAAGAGTAATGGAAATGAAATACAACCATGTGAGCATGTTAACACCTGTTATAACGTACAACTTAATTAAATCATTCTACACATGTCTTTCACACATATAATGAAATCATGCATATCGCCAACATATAGGAAATCCTCTCCATTAGCCTATTAATTGAGAATTCAATCTCAACTAAACCATAATGAAATCATTAAGTACATGTTATAGCATACCACTTAAGTGCAACATCGAACATATACATTTCATACATATAATGAAATCGTACATACGGCTAACATGTAGGAAATCATTTACATCAGCATATAAATTGAGAAATCAATCTCAAATTAATTCATAACACCATTTAATTCAATACATACTAATACAGCATTTATACAAACACTTACACTACACACTTGAGTCTACATATAGTATGTCGACCCGAAATGCGCATTTAGGCGAATCTCTTCGCCAAACTAATTATGCACGCATTCCTAACATTCTAATGCGGCAACAATTCATGTCAATCACATCAGCAAACTATGAATGAAAACAGTACTTCCTACAAATGACTAAAATGCCCTAAATCTCATATTCTTCGTTAATTTACGAAACAGGAAACGGACAGCATGTTGTACATGTCAAACGGCGTTGCCGTCAAGAATCTACTATTAAACGACATTGAAAGCTTTGGAAACAGTCAATCAAAGCGTCTAATATCCGCACCTTTTCCCTCTTTGGGGTGTGAGTTCGAACGGAGCGTATACGCTTCGTCTACGGCTACTAGAGGACCTGTTTACAAGATCTTTTAACTACCGAGCTATGGAACGGAAGAAACATCAAATCAGCAACTTTCTAGGATTATTCCTTACCTGAAAACGTGGAGAAATCACCGGCTGAATGATGGAAGTGTGTTGCTACAGCACGTGCAACAGGCGGCACGAAAGCTGGAAAATTCTCCTCCAATCTCTCTCACAAACTCTCACCTTTTCTCTCTCTCAATCTAGGGTTTTTCCCAAATTCGGATGGGAGAGAGGAGTGAGGGTTTCAAGCCCTTTTATAAACTAAATCTTGCCCGAAATAGGCTCGGGAACAAGGTTTACTTGATGTTTGTCCAAAGCGGGGCTGTTTCGGTCCAAAAGATGATTTCTGGTGGTCCCCTGGTCGAATGCGATCGGACTTAAGCTCATGCGTACCAGATCTAGCACGCATTAAGTTTTCAGTCCGGCAGGGTTCACAGATCGCACGTGGCGGACCAGTTTCAGTTCAGCGGTCACCGCACGTAGATCAGGGCTGGAAGTCTCATAATAATAAATAGAAATTTTTCCTGATCCGAGGGTGTAATCTGGATGAATTCTGACGGTCAGAACGCTCAATACTGACGTGTCAAGTCGTGTGCCAGATTTGAATTTGAAATTCCAATTCTGTCCCTATTCGCGGTCTCTTCAGTCCGGGCTCAATGAAATAGTCTGTGATTATCGGTTTGACTTGATTTTCGAAACGATTGTCAAGTCTAGTTGGGCGGTTCTAACGGTCTAAGATAGGAAGTAACGGACTTTCGACGCGCGGTCTAAATCCAATACAAGAATTCAAAGTGGTCCAGAGAACAAACCCGCTTAGAGTTTGATCCGAGGTTATAGAGTATTATGGAGTCATACGTTCTACTCGATTTGGGTCTTGTAGAACGTATTTAAAGTGATCAGGGACTGTTTCCCAGCTACTCCAGCGTTGCGCTAGCTAACTTACGCTAAATTTTCATAGGAATTAATCCTAAGTGGTTTCTTTGGCTATGAAATTGGGTTCTGAGCGATTTTCCAGGTGTTTTAGTTGACCCATTGCCTAAGGACGTCAAATCCCAGATTGGCCAAAATTCGGGGTGTTACATTATATCCTTAAGACTACAACAGGACCCGTCGCCCCTATGCAGTGTCAGGATAAACTCAAGGTCACTACAGAGGGCTCGTCACCAATCAGTGTAGGCTGATAGCAAGAATATAGTGTCCCATACCACCATAATCTGCTCAGAGTAGGGTGCTCACTGGTCACTACGGGGAGGTTTGTGGCCCCAGTGTAGGCCGACAGCACGACCACGATGTCCCATAATACCATGCCCGCCTCATGAGTCTTAGGGGATCTTGGTACCATGGTTAACGGGAGTTTCACTGGTAAGCTCAGTGCCTTAGATTCAAACAGTGGGGACCAAACATGGTGAATAAGCATCGGTCAATCGGGTTAGTTGATAAGCTCAACTAGGCCAAGCGCACGTTGAGTTGAACGACATGGAATGCATAAGCACTCCGTGTGGCCTAATCACTGTCGAACACCCTAAGCATGACTCAGATTCGCTAACTCATCCTATGTGGCGAAGATAACCTCAACCACTATTTATGGAACGGTTTCCAATTGCCTGGACTGTAGCACAGCCCCATTCACATACACATACAATAACTAGCATATGATTCATATTCTGCATCCATATACACAATCATGAAGTATAACTTAAAAGTAAACATTACATACAGGAAATCATACACACATATAACATGATTCAATTAAACACATAAGCCATGGAGGAAATCATACACTTATTTAGCATGGATAACCTAAGTTACATGATTCATGAAGAGAATCATACACATCATTGATGTAGTTGAGAATCATATCTCAACCCGCATATAAGTACATCTTACTAACTCCTAACTCATTCAGACACTTTTACATACACTTAGTCTACACATTACATCGTACATATTATGTATCCATTAGCATACGTATTAGGAAAAATCCTTTCGTCAAAGGGTTATCGCCCATACAACAATCATATATCCATGACAATTAGTCATGGAGAGCATGAAAGAAAATTCTATACTCATTCAGTCATTTTCATAAACACTTAGACTACACAAACTAATTACATATCGTATGTTGATATATCATGTATTTGACCAAATCCTTTCACTAGGGAGTTGCCCCATATATCACTTGCATATACCCACGATGGATAATCATAGCATGCATGAATCTGGGTTTCGTATTCATTTAGACATTTTTACAAACACGTGGGCTACACACTTTAACATATACAGCGTATATTGGCCGTGACGTGATTTAGGGCAAGTCCTTTCACTAAGGAGTTATCACACATGTAACAAGCATATATTCATGGCAATTAATCATGTTAAGCACAAAATCAAATTTTATACGTATACGGTATTTTCTACAAATACGAGGAATACAGTATATTCAACATAATCAACGTATAACTGAAAAATGAAACGGACAACACTTTATACATGTAAAATAGCATCCTAAGAAAGAATAAATCATTACTTAACATTGAAAGTCTTGAAAACCATAACCTAAACGTATATAGTCCGCACCTTAAACCAGAAAAGACGTATTCAAGATGATTCAGACGATATGTCTTCGTCAACGGTGGATACACTACCTATGGAAAGAAACAGGTTAGCTAGAACATCATTAGAACTATCCTAAGTTTCAAAACAGGTTAGGGTTAGCTTCACTTACCCAAGAACGGAGTCAGAAAAGCCGTAATAGCGATACGGTAGAGGTGTTGAAGCACGTGGAGTGGCAGGGTAGAATCCCTGGGAGAAACTCCAACTCTCTCTCACTTTCTCTCTCTTTTCTCTCTTCTCTCTCCTAGTGTTTTCCCCAAATTCGTATGGGAGGAGAGAGTGAGGGCTTAAGGCCTTTTTATAAGCCCAAAAATGATGAAAATAGACTTGGGGCCAAGGTATACTTAAGTTATAACCAAAGTGGGTCTGTTTCGATCCAACAGATCATTTCTGGAGGTCGTGTTATCAAATGCGGTCAAACTTAAGATCATTAACATCGGATCTTTAGTCAGTTAGGTTTTCAGTCCAATCGAATTTCCAGATCGTCCGTGGCAGACCAGTGTCAATTCAACGGTTACCGAACTCCGATCAAGGCCACAAGTCCTTGGACATGTAAGGGAAAATTCTCCTGATTCAAGGGTGAAATTTGGTCAAATTCTGACGGTCAGAACGCTTAAAAATAACGCGCAAGTGAAATGTTCCAGATTTTAATTTATTTTATAAAAATCTTCCTTTTCTCACTCTCTTTACTCCGGACGCAAGGAAATTGTCTCAGGACATCGGTTGGGCTTGATTTTTGAAACGATAGTCAAGTCCAACTAGGCGGTCGTAATGGTCTAAGTTCACAGCTATCAAACTTTCGACGTGCGGTCCAGGTCCGATACGAAGTTTCTAAATGCTCCCGTGAGCAACTGGGTTTAGAGATTGATCTTAGATTTCAGTGTAACGTAGCGTTAACAATTCTAGAGGTTTTGGGTCTTACAGATCGTTTTTAAAGTGGTTGGTGCTAATTTTGCAGGAAATCTAGTGACAAAGGGAGGTTTTGGAGAGTATGAAAAACATCAGTTACATCGGGAAATAGCCTAATACAAGAGAGAAATAAGGAGGAAAATAGTCAACTGAGGAAGTCATTGAAGATCAGAGTGGGGTTGGAATCAGGGATATTCAATCATCTATTTTACAGAAAAGGGTGTTTGATCTTCTATTTTTCGTCTCACATATCATTCATATTTGCATTCCACTTCACACATTCCTTTCGCATTTGCAACATTTGTTACTTTCTTTTCCTTTCTTTAAACCTGCCCTAAGCCCATAGGCCCCATAAAGCAGGGCCAGATATAGTGTCGCTAGAATTATATTGAGTCCCCGAAAACCCTTAAATCTCGAAAAGTAAATTCTGCATGTAGTGCGGTAGAAAAGGAGATTAACCCATTCCTTTTTCATTACCGAGTCCATTACTCAAAATCTATGGTTGTAGACTTTATTGCAAAGTCACTTAGTTTTAGGAATCTCATGATTCCTTGACCCGCTTTAATGATTCTATTATTTCTATACAATCATAGATTTCGAGTTTCACTGTCCAGTGGAGACTTCCAATATATACATATTTTTACCCAAGTCAACATTACATGTTCCTCACCTA
This sequence comes from Magnolia kwangsiensis, assembly GCA_037074715.1. Classification (NCBI taxonomy): domain Eukaryota; kingdom Viridiplantae; phylum Streptophyta; class Magnoliopsida; order Magnoliales; family Magnoliaceae; genus Magnolia; species Magnolia kwangsiensis. The sequence continues at coordinate 36,531,170 of CM073580.1, read as the reverse complement.
AACATGAAACGAGAAGCCAAGCAACCAAAAAAAGTGTCGAGAAGAAATGGACTCTACCACATGCGATGCATGCAAGGTCGAGCATCCATAAGTCTGTACTTTGGTATGGGTGGAGAAGGGTGCCTAAACCCTTCACTCTGCATCATTAAGACCCTTAACTGGGGTTAACAATTACATACTAGTCATAGGAATCACTCAAGTTGGAGAGTCTTTAATTCCCCTAACTCTTGTGTCTATGATGTCATGCCCTAAACTCGAAAACCGGGCTCACAAAATTTCCAATCGTCGAATCCGACGCTGACAGCCTCCGTAGTACCCCATTCTCGGCTCCCGACACTCATATACTAGGTTCCGATCCTGGGATGTGACAAGGAGGAATTCTAATATCCATTTAATTCGTAATGAGCATAACAGAAGCATAACCCACGAACAATAACCACAAGAACACCATCACAAAATCCACTAAGATAAAAAACTTTAGGTACAATGCATAGGAAAGGGAAATATAAGATAGTGACAATAACAAAAACTCTAGAAGCTCGGTTGCACGCTCCAAGGATGACAAGACCAAGGCTTCGTCCTGGCATGACTTGCACGCATCAATCATGCATAAGCTTATAGAAAGCTTAGAGGGTGGTGTAAGTGTGTACGCAATAAGAGCGTGCTCAGAATATAAGGTCAGAAAAATACGGAATCATGCTGATGAATACATGAATGCAATCATTCGTACTAAGGCTATGCGGTACAAGATATGAATGCTATCGACATATCCAGACCATGTGATGTGAGATATAACTCAAGTATGTCAATCCTCATCATATATCAGTATAGTTCTCATTCTGAATAATCATTGGGGTTTAGTACACTCTAGCCAGCTTGCCGCCCCTATCCGAACGCACAACTGGGAGAGTGGAAGAGACCTCACTATCCGCCTGTCAATATAGGGCCCGGCTTGTCGATAGCGGACCGATTCCTCAAGCTCGTCAAACTCAACCTAGAAGTTATCCTCTCACTCAGGTGGGTAAGGTCACACCCCTTTCTAACCGACCATGACACAGTGGGAGACGCGACCTACTGGTATACGGCCCTAGCGAGCTCATGTATCCACTCGGTCTCGACCTTGGAGTCATCCTCTGGTACCATTGGCTTTAGGGATTTTCACCCAGGGAAATCTATGTTGCCTGTATGCTAGAACCAAATATTTTCGGTATCTAACCCAGCCACCCACGATGTGTTTGTGGAGGCTATGGCCCTGATGTCGCTAGGGCATACAATAATCACAATCATACAAATGCAAGTGCATGAGTCACACTACTAGTCATGCAACAGTCCTACGTGTACCATGCACTCATGTAGGGTAACCTCGCCTATCAGGGAGCCCATAAACATTCCACCAATGGTATATGCTATGATCAGTCACTCCACATATTAGTCATATATATGATGCATATGATTATGAATCATGGATCTACACTATACATGTATATAAAGATGGGCTTTGTGTATAACAAAGATGGGCCTAAACGGCCTACTTACTACTAGTATGGGCCTACCAATGGGCCTTAGGGAGAGTGACAATGCAGACATTTAACCGACATCATCATGACAATGTGGGCATCTAACCATCATTGCTCCCAAGGCTCAGCTCGCCTTAAATATCATTAAATAAATCATGGCAGAATCACACATTGCAATGTGCCTTAGGTACATCCCATTGGGTCTCAAATACATCAAATGGGTTGTATCTTATGGGCCTTATATTCATCAAGTGGGCCACCTCAATGAGCCTCACCAATGGGCCTTAGGTACTTTGCAATGGGCCATCACCCATGGGCCTTAGGATACATTAAAATGAGCCCAATCACATGAGCTTTATGTGTATCAAATGGGCCTAATCACATAGGCCTTGTATATATCAAAGTGGGCCTCAATAATGGGCCACAGATGCATCAAATGGGCCTCATAACGTGGGTCTATATATGTCAAGGTAGGCCCCAACAACGGGCCTATAAACACATCAAGATGGCCTACATACATGGGCTCATATATACCAAAGTGAGCCTCAACATTGGGCCTATATACATGCCAAGATGGGCCTAAATACATGGGCCCATATGCATCCAAAGTGAACCTCATGTGAGGTCCGCCATAATGTTTATTTTCCTGTCCAATCTGTTGATAAGGTCACATGAATAGGGGGGCCCACCAAAATGTCTATTTTCCAACCAACCTACTGACATGGTCACATGGACTAAGGGGCCCACTGTAATGCTTATTTGCCACCCAATCCTGTCTATAAGGTCACATGGACCTGGGTCCACTAGAATGTTTATTTCCAACCTATACATAAGGTCACATGGGCTTAGGGCCCGCTGTAATATTTATTTATCAACCAACCTGTTGGTGAGGGAACGTGGACCAGGGACCCACCACAATGTTTATTTTCATCCAATCTGTCCAGGGGGCCCACGGTGATGTTTATTGCCATCCATACTATTCATAAAGTCACGTGGACCAGGGACCCACGGTGACGTCTATTTCCCAGCCAACCTATTGATAGGATCAAGTGGACCAGGGGGGCCCACCATAACGTTTATTTTCCTCCAATCTGTTAATAAGGTCCCTGGGACCAAGGGACCCACCGTATTGTTTATTTGCTAGCCAACCTGCTGAGTGTGGGCGTGGGGCCCACTGAAATGTGTTTCACAAATCCAGCCCACCGATTATGTGTGTCCCACCTGGCTGAGGGTCCAGACCAAGTTTCGGCGACATCCAAAATTCAGGTAGGCCCCACCAAGTGCTTTTATATGTTTTAGGCATGTCTTCACATGATTTTAGATGGTATGGCCCACCTGAGTTCCGTATACGTCTGATTTTTGGGTGGCCCGTAGCGAGGGGAAAGGCTCACCCAACGCATGGTGTTGATGTTAGAAATGCGGGGCCCACAGCTGGGGCCGTGAGCTCCAGCCAGGCCATTCGCCCGCCAGCGCTGGACGCTGTGGCGTCCTTAGCAGTAGCAGCAATTGCTGCTGCTTCTTTTTTTTTTTTTTTAAATTAGGAATTTCGTGGTTTTTGATAGGTGGGGACCGCATCTGAAAAATCTGGTCAACCATTAGATTCTATGGTCCCTGATCAACCCAATGAGACCAATATGCAATATATAGCTGGCGAATAGAAGAAACAAGGTAAGTTTTAATGGTAATAACACTATTTCCTTTGGTATGGCCCACTTGATTATCAGATTAATCTTATCTTTTGGATCAACTCCTAAAATGATCCCAAGAATGGAATGGATGGCTTGGATTAAATATATACATCAAGGTGGGGCCTTGTTGAAGCGGCCCACTATTTCCTTCCCCTTTTCTTTTTTTTATTAGCTTGTAAGTACACACCCATGTTAGTGCACATACGTTAGCCACCCCTGTCCATGGCTACACGTCTGGACAGTGTTGCTACAACACATGCACCATGGTGGGTCCCACATGTAAGTGGCCCACCACCATGTATAAATACATATATTAATATAGTATTAATATAAAATAAATATAATATATTATATAGCATATGGGACTTCCCACCATCCCAAAATGGACGATGGGATTTTGCCTAAAATGTGGTGGGCCACACCATTGATGAATGGAGTGGATTCAGCATGATTTGGTGGGGCCCACTTCATTCTAGAGAGAGGAGAGAGAGAGAGAGAGAGAGAGAGAGAGAGAGAGAGAGAGAGAGAGAGAGAGAGAGAGAGATACACGGTGATAGAGAGGAGGGACCCCGCCACTATGGGCCCTCCATTGATATAACACATACATCAAGTGGGACCCACAACAAGTGGGCCCTTAAAAATTAAAATGAAGGATGATCACCCATCTCTAGGCCTTCTTTTTGCTCCCTTAGGCTTGTAAGCTCCTTGCCTTCGCTTTTAACGGTGGATGATGGACTTTTGATGGTGGGGATGAGAGATGAGAGGGTGGGCCACACTTGGTGTTTTGGAAAAATCTTACAAATACTTGGATGTGTGGAGATTTTTATTTCTTGGGAGGTTTGAGAAATGAGAGAGAGAGTGAGGTGATGGGTGAAAAAGGATGGGTGAGGTGTGATGGGTGATGGATGAAGTGATGTGAGAGTTGACTTTGGGTTGTTTGTGTAAGAGTGAGGTATGGGCATCTCGTATGGGTTAGTTGTACTTGACTTGATGTGTGATGTGTACTTGATTGATGTAACATCTCATAGAGATTCCCTCGTAATTCGCAACGCGGGGTGTTTTCTTCAAATTGAAGGCGGGCCTACATCTCCTACCCTGAGTATCGGGTCGGTGCGCCAGTCGCGGCGTTAGAACCACGGCGACGACGCAGTCGCTATGATATAGGTTTCAGGTCGAGTCGACTCTGATATGCGGGACTCGGCTTATGTTCGCGCGTAAACGTCGAATACAAGTCGAAGGTTGTCGGAATTCGACCGGAAGGACCGCAGAAGAATATGAAATGGTACGGTCTAAGACCCGGGTCTTATATATGACATCTAACCAAACCATAGGTCTTAAAACCATTGGGTAGTGTTGATTCCAAGTCAAATCATACCATCTGCAAGTCAACACCATGGCATTCCCAGTTAGGCATCAATACCTATATGCAATCAACAAACATGTATCTACATAGGCCTAGTACTTTTTAAATTGAACTCTTTGCAAGAAAACATTGGTGCAAGGTGTCCTAAATGACTAATAATGAATAGTTAAGCTCTATAAGAAAACTTTAAGGGAACTGAATACATATGAATGATAGTTAATTCTTATGAACATAACACACCACATGCTAGGAAAATAATATTCGAGTTATTCAGTACTTAAGTCAGATGATTGGTCCCACCGATCCATCAACTCCCACTACTAAAAGTATCCAATAAACATGAGCATGCATTAATTGTTGTGTTAGTGCACACTCATAAGCTCGGGGTCTCAAAAATGTACAACAAGGTTATCCTGTCAATGCACACCCAATGTAGAGAGATGATGGGTTTTCATAGTGAATACATAACATGCGTCATAATCATATGCTCGACCACAAGATACATACTTCGACTGTCTTGTCCACCCTCTTGGATTGAGTCTTGTATCCACAGATTGTCATTAGGATACTTTCCAATGTTTGTAAGGATAGAATGCAACTCGAACCACATTCATGGGATTAAACATGCTATGGCCACAAGCAAACCGTTAAACATCGCGACATACATAATAACGAGCTAACCTATCAAAACCACTAGATCGTGCCTCCCACTATATGATCTAAATCATTTGGTATAAAGATCACATCATCGTTTCCTTAAATGTCAAGTTTCAACCCAATCTTATCTCAAACGAATTAGATTCGTCCAAAATAAGATCACAGTCCAGATCTAATCCAAGACATTCAGACAATCAATGTTAGATTCACTTTATTCATTCTCTTAATCACATTTAGTTATACCTCCATGTGAAATTTGAGATTGAACAGACGTCTAAAAAGTAAGATATGACCTTATTAAGTTTAAATGCATTACAGCTATCTGAATTATGCAATATCCATCTAAATAATCAATTGGGCATCCACATATCGTAATGTCCAATATTGGATCATCCATTCGTAAAGCATGTAATTTTGGGCAAGCCTATAGCCACATGATCGATGGAAACCAACATTCAAAAGTTGAGATTGCATGATTATGAGAGCACACTCACAAAGTGTGGACCACACAGTACCACAATGGGCTGAACATGTGGTGCAACCACCCACCGATTATGGTTGGGCCACACACAACCCACACGTGTGGACATCCAATCGAATCCCACCATAATGTGAGTCATCAATACATATTTCATAATATATAATCATAATCAAAGGAGGATACATTGAGATTAAAAATTTCAAAATTAGAAATACCTAAAATCCCAAAAACCTAAATTTCAAATATTTTATTTCGATGAGATTTTGAAATTTTCAAAAATTGAAAGTCCATTGTAATTAGAAATGGGAGGGAAGAAAGAGGGGAAATGAGAGAGATGAGGATGTGATGTCATCCCTCTTCCTCCCACTATCATATGTACGCAAGTGCCTCTTTCCTTGTGCTCATTTTCTAAAACAAGCCCCATCATGTTGGTGTGTCCCTGTTTAGCCTATCAACAGTTTCGTGGTATCAAAGAGGTGATACTTTTCCTTCCCACAACCATCATCTTCTTCTCTGCTATTGCTGATCGATGAACTAATAACATGTTGTTTTGATCGACTACCATGACTCTTGACATTTCCAATTTATACAAATTAGTTAGGTTTGGGAGAACACCATTAATGCCATAAAGAGATTATTCACTTCTTCTCATGGATTAGTTCCAAGGCCATTCTTAGTGTGTTTGAACTATGAATGAAGTAGTTGGGTTCCCATGGTTTCTTTATCTTGTGTCACGGATCTAATCAATTTAACGTTGGTGGACTCTTGTATTGTTATTTAGCATGATCTCGAGATCCACATTCAGTCCAATCGTCATCATCACTCCCCGTTCATTTGTCTAGTTGTATTGATGTTACGCTGCTTGTGGCACTCCAATCCAATATATCTTTATATCAATTGCATGTATCGATTGCCTTTGGTGGGCCATTGTTGGGACTTACATTAATTTGTAGTGTGAGGTGCTAGGCATCGTTCTATCTTATTGTTCTCTTAACTCCGTCCCATAAGAAGAGTGATGGTTATGTAACTGATTCTCGTCGGGATTAATTAGTTGGGCCCATCTTCATCTTAGGCAATTCAATTAAAGGCCCCTCCTTTGCCTGATATTTAGTTAGACATACGTACTAATGTGAGTATATTTTGTAACCAGTTACAATTTTAACTTAAACGCATCATGTTACTCCTTTAACTGGGTCCAATTATATCTAACGAAAAGAATCCATAGTGATAGTCTTAGAGTGTTTGTAGTTGGATATTACCTTGAAAAAATTGTAACCTTCGAAATTGTCACACTCCCAAATTCAGAAACCGGGCTCATAAATTTTTGATCACCGAATCCGACGCCGACAACCTCCATAGTACCCCATTCTCGGCTCCCGGCACCCATACACCAGGTGTTGATCCTGGAATTTTACAAGGAGGATTTCAAATATGATTTTAATTTGTAATAAGCATAACCCACGAACAATAACCACAAGAACACCATCACAAAATCCACTATGATCAAAAACTCTAAGATACAATGCATATAAAGAAAAATACAAGATAATAATAACGAAAACTCTTGAAGCTCGACTGCATGCTACTGCGGCAAAGCTACGGCTGCGTCCTAGCATCACTTGCACACATCAATCGTGCATAAGCTTATAGAAAGCTTATAGGGTGGTGTAAGTGCGCGCGCGATATAAGCGTACTCAGAATGCAATATCAGAGTAATGTGGAATCATGCTGATGAGTATATAAAGCAATCAGCCATACCAAGGCTATGTGGTGCGAGACATGAATACTATCGGACATATCAAGGCCATGCGGTGTGAGATGCAATTCAAGCATGCCAATCCTTATTCGAATCCACATATCAATGCAGCTCATCATTAGAACATTAGATATCAGTACAATTCTCACTTTGTATAATTACCGGGGTTTAGTATACTCCAAATGACATTGCCCCTCTCCTAGGCATGCAGTCCAAGTGAGCGTAACCTCACTATCTTCCTGGCCAATAGTCTGTCAATACCTATCCTGCACGTCATTAGTGGACCCATTTACGAGCTGGTCATACTCAGCTTAGCAATGCCCCTACCCTCGAGCAGGTAAGGCCACACCCCTTTCTAACTGACCACAACATAGTGGGAGACGTGGCCTCTTGGTATTCGGCCCTCATGCGCTCATGTATTCACTCGGTCTCGATGTTAGAGTCATCCTCTGGTACTATCGGGTTTAGAGATTTTCACCCAAGGACATCATGATGCCCTGATGCTAGTAATAATATTTCTAGTGTCCGATCCTGCCATCCATGATGTGTCTGTAGAGGCCATAATTCTGATGTCGCTAGGGCATACAATAATTATGTCATACAAATGCGAAGTGCATGAATTACATTATCAGTCATGCAACAATCCTGCACATATCGTGCGCTCATGTGGGGTAACTCCACCTATCAGGGAGCCCATAAAAAATTTGCCCAAAGGTATATGCTATGATCAGTTACTCCTCATATCAAGCATACATATGATGTGTATGAGCATGAATCATGAAACTATATTAAACATGTCATATGGTGATGGATTCTATTCATAACGAAGATAGGCCTAGGCGGCTGTCACACCCCAAAACTGAAAATAGGATTCACAGGAATCCCGATCGCCGAATCCGGTGCCGACAGCCTCCGTAGTACCCCATTCTCGGCTCCTAGCATTCATATGCCAGATTTTTGATCCTGGGATCCTACAAGGAGGATTTTTTTTTTGTACATTTAACTAGTAATAAGTATAACCATAAGTTTACCCAAATCATAAAGGCAACATCATCATCACATATCCACTAATATAATCATTTGAATACAATGCTGAAAGGGAAATATAAAAGTTAAAATCAAAGCTCCAGAAAATAGCTGTACGCTCCAAGCTCAATGTTGCTGCGATCTAACATCACCAGCACGCTTCTATCGTGCATAAGCTTATAGAAAGCTTAGAGGGTGGTGTAAGTGTGTGCACGAGATAAGTGTCAAGTATTCAATACAATATCATAATCATACAATACCGGAAAGCTATTAATCCATAAACCATACAATGGTTGAATAAGAAGAAACACTGATAAGAGTAGGAATTATCAGCGTAAACAGAAATACTTACAAGATTATAATCATGCGATAAAAGAATAAGCGGAAGTATGAACAAGTTCATAAGTTAATCAATATCAGAATATGCAATATAGGACAGCTATGCAAATGATGAGTCATAGATAATCAAATGTCGAATGACAAGGATATAATGTAATACACAATTCAAAAGAGCTAACAAATATCATCACTCTCATCTAAGTCACAGGAATACAGAAACATAACAACCCACAATGCCACACCTCGAAGATGTAATGGAATATGCAGTATATGGTGCTAATGAAATAACCATGCTGGAGTGTGATGTCGGGATGATAGTACGTACTATCGCAGGCTACGGGGTCCACCACAAGGAACTTTTATCCAAACCAGTCTCATATCTAAATTTGGATAGTTTGACTCAACGTGGTAAACTCCTGATCTCAGGTTAGTCGCGCGCCCAACCGAAATTCTTGCCATAACGAAGATACACAATAATTAGTTGCGCACCACCAGCCTGAGTGGATAGTGAATCGATGAATGAATGAGTATGCAACTCCTACTCAGTAGCCTATCAGCACAGTAGCCTGCCAACCGCTGGTAGCTCACCCAGGCCTCAGCCCCGCCCACATCACACCCGCCCACATCAGCGTCTGCCCACGTGCGCCAGCCCACATGCACAATAGTGATGGGGTATCATAATATCATGTCAGTCCTCATATCAGTACGGTTCCTCTCTTGGAAAACCACCAGGGTCTATTACAGTTCACACCACCTGCCGCCCCAATCAAGCGCACAACTGGGTAAGTGAAAAAGACTCCACTATCCGCCTGTCAGTAGTCTGTCAATACCTACCCGGCTCGCCTATCGCGGACCCATTTCTTGAGCTGGTCAAACTTAGCCTAGCCATGCCTACTCCCTCGGGCGGGTAAGGCCGCACCCCTTTCCAACCGACCACGACACAGTGGAGAGCGCAGTCATCTGGTAATCGACACTCAACGCTCATCTATCCACTCGGTCTAGACGTTGTAGCATCCTCTGGAACCAAGAGGGTGTTTAGGGATTTTCACCTAGGGCCATCTATGGCGGCCTGATGCTCGAATAGATTTTCGGTGTCCCATCTGGCCATCCACGATATGCCTGTGGAGGCTACGGCCCTGATGTCACTAGGGCGTACAGTAATCATAACACAATGCAAGATGCATGAGTCATACAATTCAATCATGCATCAATCCTGCGCATATCATGTGCTCATGTGAGATAATCTCCACCTATCAGGGAGTCTCACATCATCCTGCCCAATGACATATGCAATGGTCAATCACATCTCATAACAAACATGCAGATGATGCGAATAGGCATGTATCATGATGTTATGATGTCACATACTCATAAACGGTATCAATAACCGGCATCGACAATGTGGACTTTTAACCAACATTGCCCCCAAGGAATGGCCCACATAGAATCAAATATATAATGGGCACATGGCCTCACACAAGGGCCAAATATATGAAACATTTGGGCCCTGGTCATGGGCCTAACACATATCACAATGGGCTTTGCCCATAGGCCTCAAATACATCTGGATGGGTCATACCCATGGGCCTCAGATATATCACAATGGGCCTCAAATATACTTCACAGGTGAGTTACATACCTGGGTCTAATACACATCAGTATGGGCTACATCACTATGGTCACAACCCATGGGCTTTAAATACACAATAGGTGGGCCCTACACATGTGCCTCAAATATATACCACGGGTGAGCCTCAATGGACGGGTCACCAATACAACAGGATGAGCCTAATGACATGGACCCCATAAATATATCGAATAGGCCGCACCAATTGGGCCTTACATACATTGCAATGGGCATGACCCATGGGCCTTGCATACATCACAATGGGCCTTGCAACATGGGCCTCATATATATTTAAGGTGGGCCTCAACAACGGGCCTCATACACATCAAGGTGGGCGTCAACAACGGGCCTCATATACATCAAGGTGGGCCTCAACAATGGGCCTCATACACATCAAGGTGGGCCTCAACAACAGGCCTCATACAAATCAAGGTGGGACTCAATAACGGGCCTCATACACATCAAGGTGGGCCTCGACAACGGGTCTCATACACATCAAAGTGGGCCTCAACAACGGCCCTCATACACATCAAGGTGGGCCTCAACAATGGGTCTCATACACATCAAGGTGGGCCTCAACAACAGGCCTCATATATGGCCTTAGCAACAGGTCACAAATATATCAAGATGGGCCTAATCAATCAAATGGTCGATACGAGCAGGCCAATCAAATGGACCGATACAAATGGGCTGTGCGTCATGGAGTTATACTAAGCATGTCATAAAGTAATGCCTTATCCTTACAACGCAGTTGGCCTAAACGATTTGCATACAGCAAGTACGTGCCTACCAATGGGCCCTAGGGAGAGACGTAATGTGGACATATAACCAACATTATACTCACAATGTGGACGTCAAACCAACATTGCTCCCAAGGTGTAGCACATAGTGAATAACATTACGTAAACCAGGTTGGGATCACATATTACAATGGACCTTAAGTACACCCCATTGGGCCTTAAACACATCATATGGGCCATGTCATATGGGCCTTTTACTCATCAAATGGGCCACATCAATGGGCCGCACCAATGGGCCTTATGTGCATTGCAATGGGTCATAACCTGTGGGCCTTAGATTGCATCAACTGGTTCTCGATCCATGGGCCTTATACATATCAAATGGGTCTAATCCCATGGGCTTTAAAATACATCAAATGGGTCCAATCCCATGGACCTTTGAACACATCAAATGGGTCCACTCTATGGGCCTTAAATTACATCAAATGGGCCTAATCCCATGGGCCTTGTAACACATCAAATGGGTCCACTCTATGGGCCTTAAATTGTTCAACAACTAGCTATATTCATGGATCTAATTAAATTCAACTGTAGTGGGCCTCAAAAGTGCATTCATTAAGCCCAACATTTAAGGAACTAAATATATAAATCATTTTCTCTAAGATCTTTATAATATGGTGGGCCCCACTCCTCAAAATTTCAGCCCAAGGCCAGCATAATTATAACATGTTGTTGTCCTAAATTTGGGCACTCCATTGGAGTGGGTTCAAGGCCTCTAAAACTCTAAAAATTGAGGGTCAAGGTCCCTCATCATGCATACAATGAGAGGAAACCCAAAAAGGTGGCCCACCATCAGAAGAAATATTTTTAAATTATGATTTTTTATCAAGGCATATTGCTGGACTGCACAACAGAAAAAAATCTAGGAGTCCAACCATCTTGGCCCATTCTTTTGGATACCCAAACGGGGTCACTTGAGGCTGAAATTTCATAGAGTGATACTTCCATAGGTGGGCCACACCCCCACCAAAATTTCATAATTTTTAGATATCTCTAAGTATTTTAATTAATTTAAAAAAAATAGACTGTTTAGAAAAATCGGACAGACCTGGATGTCCCAACATGGTGGGCCAGTCCGGCCCTCACCACGGTGTGTACAGGGGTCCATTGGCCCTGAAATTTGGTAGGTCGGTTCTAACATAAGTGGAACACACTATTAAAAAAATTTAAAATTTTTAGACATCTATAAATATTTTAATTCATTTACATAAATCAATCTGTCCAGAAAATCGGACTGATCTGGACACAATATTATAATGGGACGGTCCCGCCATCACCATGGTGTGTACAGGCGTCCATTGGCCCCAAAATTTTGTAGGTGAGTCCTACCATAAGTAGGACACCCCCCTGAAAATTTTTATAATTTTTAAACGCCCATAGGTATTTTAATAAATTTTAAAACTCCAACTGTCCATGGTGGAATGTTGCTGGAACAGTACAGAAAATCCAGACTGTCCACCTCACTTGGACCACACCTTTGGGACCCCAATGAAGGTCAGTTGGGGCTGAAATTTGGGGGACATCAAGATGAGATCCCCACCTTTTAGAAAAGTATATTTAATAGGTATGAATAGTCCCCCGAACAGTCCCAAAATATGGTCAAAAAATAACCAGAAACTGTCCAGAAAATTCTGGATAGCAACATGTACTTAGATAAAATTTATTATATAAGTTAAATAAAAAGGGAAATACATTAATGGGCCACACACATCATAAAATAAAATAAGAAAAAAGGGAGATAGAAGGACAATCCGGCCATAGGGAAAGGGGCTCCGCCACTATTGAGCCCTCCTAAGATTAATCACACCCGCACATCATACCTAGATTTACATTTACAACATGGATCTTGCACATGCATGACCTATAATTAAAATGCATGGTGAGAATGTCATCCCACCATGGTTATAAGGTCTAGATGACCCAAAGATAATATGATATGAAATAAAACTACCATGATGGGGCCCATAGAGAAAGGCCTCATGCATGGATCATGCATGCATAAGGTAGGCCATTAGGCCACAACCATGGGATTGTGTGGGATCTCCACCATTGATTGGTGGGTCCTACACTTCCCTCATGAAAGAAAGAAAGAAAACATCTACGCTATAAAAATTAAATTTTTTACATCTAGAGGAGCACCCACCGTTCGATCTTCTTGCTCCTATGAGTTCCTTAGCACCTTAGCTTTTATTTCAATGGAGGAGATGGGGAATGGATGGTTAGGATGAGAGATCTTGGGGTAGGAAAGTGGGCCACACTTGAAGTTTTGAAAGAGAGGGAGAGGCTTAGAGAATTCTCATACGTATGGGATTCCTCTCCTTAGATTTTTTTTGAGTTTGAAAATGAGAAAGAGAGAGAGAGAGTTGTAAAGGGAGAGAGAGATAAGTGATGGATGTGGTGAGTGATGGGTGTAAGAAAATTTTGACTTTTGTGGCCATTTGTGTAAGAAAAGCATGGGTGGTGTAAGAACTTTTTAACTTTGAGGGCTTTTGCTGTAAGAGAGGTATGGGCTTGTAAGAGATTCTTGACTTTTGTGTTTGCTTGGAAATGGGTGAAAGGTGATGTGTACTTGACATGTACTTGACATGTGATGGATTGATAGATTGATGGATTGATGGGATTGATGTGACACCTCATAAAGATTCTGTTGGGTTTTGCAACGCGCGGCGTTTTCTTCACACCGAACGTTGGCCCACATCTCTTGACCAGGGTATCGCCTCGGTGCACAAGTCGTGGCATCGGAACCGCAGTGACGACGCGGTCGCTCTGGTAAAGGTCTTGGGTTGAGTCAATACGGGTTGACGGCATACGAATCAGGATCGCACGCAAATATTGGTTAAGGGTCGAAGGTTGCCGGAATTTGACCGGTAAGACCGCGAAAGTCTATGGAACGGTACGGTATAGGATACGGGGCTTACAGCGGCTTACACACTACAAGTATGGGCCTAACAATGAGCCCTAGGGAGATTTACAATGCGAACATTTAACCATCATTGCTCTTACAATGTGGACGTCAAACCATCATTACTCCCAAAGCATGGCCTCCATAAACATCATTACATACATCATGGTGGAATCTCATATTGCAATGGGCCTCATATACACCCCATTCAGCCCACACAAAGGCCTCACATGTCTCATTGGGCCTCACTCATGGTCCTTATATACATTACATTGGGCCTCAAATATGTCTTAATGGGCCTCATATACATCAAGTGGGCCGCATCATATGGGTTGCTCCAATGGGCCACATCATATGGGCCGCACCAATAGGACTCATACACATCAAATGGGCCACATCATGTGGGCCTCAAATACATTAAATGGGCAGCATTATGTGGCCCTCAAATACATCAAGTGGGCTGCATCACATGGCCACACCAATTACACCATTCATCTATTTTTTTTAGAGATCATTTTAGAGTATTATCCAAAAAAATGAATCGTATCAAAAGATCATCCGGACCAAACCACAAATAATAGTGGTGATAATGATTTCCACTATTAAAATTCTAGTGGGCCCACCATAGTGTTTATTTTCCATCCAGTTTGTTCATAAGGTCATAAAGACTTGAAATAAGAGGAAAAACAAATTTGATATTGGTCCAAAACTTCTGAGACCCAAAAGATTTCAATGCTGGATGTTCAATCCCCATTGTTTATGGTAGTGTGGTCCACTTGATAGCTAGATCTGTCTTATTTTTCTTCTCAAGCCCTAGGACGAGCTCACCAAATGCATGGACAGTTTGGATGAATCACATACATTAAGGTGGGGTCCACATACGTGGCCCACCAAAGAGTTGAATCTGCTTCATCAATTTTTTTTTTTTTTGTCTTAGGCCTTAAGACGACCTCACCAGATGGTTTGGATGTAACTCGTACATCATAGTGTAACACATTTATCACGGTGTGGCACATATATCATGGTTGTGTCCCACCGTCCAGCCATTTGGATGGTGTGGATGAAAGCATACATCACGGTGGGGCCAAACATGGCACCGTCCAGATGGACAGTGCAAATGATACACATATAGGAATGGTGGGTTCCACGAAACTTGTTGACGTCCCACGTCAGCAGGATAGCTGGAGTGAGATACACCAGCCATCCCTCTTCTCTCAGAAGGTGGGTCCCACATGGGGCCCAGCATATATATATATATATATATATATATATATATATATACTCTAATATTCATATTTTAACAATAATAATATTATTATTTATTTATTATTATTATTATTTTACCAAAAGAGGCCAACGTCCAAGGATCCAACGTCCAAACCCTGGACGCTGGACGGTGTAGATTTATAATACATACATCACGGTGGGTCCCACACACGTGGTCCACCAAGATTTAGATCTGCCTCATGTCCAGATGGACGGTGAGGCACCACAAATGGATGACATGGAATATACATCACGGTGGGTCCCACACACGTGGCCCACCTGTTACGTCCCAAACCAGAAAATCAGATTCACAGGAATCCCGATCTCCGAATCTGGTGCCAACAGCCTCCGTAGTACCCCATTCTCAGCTTTCGACGTCCATACGCCATATTCCGATCCTGGGATTCTATAAAGAGAATTTTTAAAGTACATTTGTTTCATAACAAGCATAACCACAAGTTTACCCAAATCACGAAGGTAACATCATCATCATCATAACCACTAATATAAATATTTGAATACAGTTCTGAAAGAGAAATACATATGTCAAAAATCAAATCTTCAAAAGTCCGTTGTACGCTCCAAGCTTAACACTGCTACAACATGACGCCACCTGCACGCATCTATCGTGCATAAGCTTATAGAAAGCTTAGAGGGTGGTGAAAGTGTGTACAATACCAAGTATTCAATACAAAACCATAATCATAAAATACCGAAAATACTGGTAATCCATAAATTGTATAATATCGGAATAAGCAGAAATACTGACAAGAGCATAAATTATCATAATAAACAGAATATTGACAAGATCATAAATCATTCGATAATAGAGTAAGCGAAAATACGGACAAGTTCATGAGTCAATCAATATCAGAATACGCATTATAGAACACCTATGTAATTGAAGAGTCATAAAGAGCCAAATATCAGATGCCAAGGATGCGATGTAGTACGCAATTCTTGATGAGTTCACGAATAACGTCAGTTGTATCTAAATCATATAAATGCAAAAACACAGTAACCCAAAATGCTATATGCCACGGATGTAATGTAATATGCGGTATGAATGGAGTGACCATGCTGGAGTGTGAAGTCGGGATGATAGTACGTAGTATCGCAAGCTATGAGGTCCATCACAAGGGACTTCTATCCAAACCAGTCCCATACCTAAATTTGGATAGTCAGACTTAATGTGGTAAACTCCTGATTTCAGGTTAGTCGTACGCCCAACCGAAATCCTGACATACGAAGGTACATAATAATTAGTTGTACACCACTAGCCCGAGTGGATAGTGAATGAATGAATGAATGATTATGCAACTTCTGCTCGATAAGTCCACATATCAGTATTATTCATCTCTGGGATCATCACTGGGGTTTAGTACACTCCAAATGGCACTGTCGTTCTCCCTAGCCACACAATCTAAGTGAGCATAAGAAACCTCACTATCCGCTTGGCCAATAGTCTGCCAATACCTATTCGGCATGTTGATAACGGACCCATTCATGAGCTGGTCAAACTCAGCCTAGCAATGCCCCCTGTGCTCGGACGAGTAAGGCCACACCCCTCCCAACCGACCACGGTACAGTAGGAGACGCGGCCTCCTGGTATTCGATACTCGGGTGCTCATGTATTCACTCAGTCTCGACGTTGGGGCTTCCTCTGGTACCAAGAGGGTTTTAGGTATTTTCACCCAGGGTCATCTATGACAGCCCGATGCTCGAACCAAACATTTTTGGTGTCCCATCTGGCCATCCACGATATGCATGTGGAGGCTACGACCCTAATGTCGCTAGGACGTATAGTAATCATAATGCAAGATGCATGAGTCATATAATCCAGTCATGCATCAATCCTACGCATACCGTGCACTCATGTGAGATAACCTCCGCTTATCAGGGAGCCTCATAACAATATACTCAATGACATATGCAATGATTAACCACATCTCATAAAAAACATGCAGATGATGCGTATGGGCATGTATCATGATGTTATACTGTCACATACTCATAATCGGTATCAATAACCGGCATCGACAATCGACCTCGACAATGTGGACATTTAACCGACTTTGCTCTCGAGGAATGGCCCTCATAGATCCAAACATACAGTGGACTCATGGCTTCTCATAAGGGCTAAATATACAACACCATGGGCCTCACTCAAGTACTGAATACACATCATGATGGGCCTCACTCATGGGCCACATGTATATCAAGTAGGTTGCATCTCACGAGTCTAATAAACATCGTAATGGGCTGCTCACACGAGCCAAATATACATCAAGTTAGGCCTCATCATATGGGCCGAAAATATATCACAATGGGCCACGTCCCATGGACCTCGAATACATCACGATAGGCCTCGCTCATGGGCCTCATATACAACAGGTGGGCTGCATCAATGGGCCGCACTAATGGGCCTCATACACATCAAATGGGTTGCATCAATGGGCCGCACTAATGGGCCTCATACACATCAAATCGATTGTATCAATGGGCCGCACTAATGGGCCTTATACACATCAAGTGGGTTGCATCAATAGGCCGCACTAAGGGGCCTCATACACCTCAAGTGGGTTGCATCAATAGGCCGCACTAATGGGCCTCATATACATCAAGTGGGTTGCATCAATAGGCCGCACTAAGGGGCCTCATACACATCAAGTGGGTTACATTAATAGGCCGCACTAATGGGCCTCATATACATCAAGTGGGTTACATCAATAGGCCGCACTAATGGGCCTCATACACATCAAGTGGGTCTCATCACATAAGCCTCACATGCATCACATTGTCCTCACACAAGGCCATATGCAACATCATAATGGTCCCCATATACGGGCCGCATGTACATTACAATGGACCATATCCCATGAACCCCGAATACATCGTAATGGGCCACATCCCATGGGCCTCGAATACATCACGTTGGGCTACGTCCCATGGGTCTTAAATATATCAAAATAGGCTACAACCCATGGACTTTAAATACATAATAGGTGGGCCCTACACATGGGCCTAATATACATCACAGGTGGGCCCTGCACATGGGCCTCATATACAACAAGTTGAGCCTATCAATGGGCCCTAGGGTGAGTGACAATGCGGACATTTAACCAACATTAATCTTACAATGTGGACGTCAAACCAACATTGCTCTCAAGTCATGGTTCGCCATAAACATCATTATATAACCAATGTGAAAATCACATATTGCAAAGGGCCTTATCCACATCCCATTGGGCCTCGACCCATGGGCCTTAGATACATCAAATGGGTCACATAACATGGGCCTCATATATACTTAGGTGGGCCCCAACAACGGGCCACAATACATCAAGATGAGCCTCCTCACAGGGGTCATACGTACATCAAGTGGGCCACACCAATGGGCTCCATGTATATCAAATGGACCACACCTGAATAAAAGTGGTGATAATGTTTTCCACCATTTAAGTTCCTAAGGCCCACCATAACATATGTTTCCCATCCAACATGTTCATAAATTAATGTAATGATAGATGAAGTGGAACAAATATCAGCTTAATAGGAAACTCCCATGGCCCTTAGAAATTTTGAACGGTGGATTTCATTGTCCACTACCTTAAATGGTGGGGTCCACTTGAACTTTAGATCTGACTTATTTTTAGTCTCAAGCCTATTAAGACAAGCTTGCCAAATGGTTGGACGGTTTGGGTGCAACACATGCATCAAGGGCGGGGTCCACATGAGCTATGGATCTGACTCATTCTTTAGCTCATGCCATGAAATGAGCTTTCAAAATGGATGGACAGCTTGGATGTAACACATGCATTATGGTGGGGCCCGTATTACTTGCTTATGTCAATAAAGCATCTTTGCTATTGGGTAACGTTCACCAGCCAATCAGATTGGTGGGTCACACGTATGGCCCTCCAGATAGTGTTGTATATCATAATATATATATATATATATATATATATATATATATATATATATATATATATATATATATATATATATATATATATATATATATATATATATATATATATATATATATGTATGTATGTATATTATTTAAAGCAAACCTGCTAGCGTCCAGCGTCATGAACGGACGGTCTAGAAGCGAGGTGGGTCACACGGATGGCCTAATCCACCAGATATTTGAATCTGCCTTATGTGGGATAGATGGTGTGGATTCACATCATTTGGATGGATGGTGTGAATACACTCATGCCATCAATATGGGCCCGCCCGTCCAGCGAATGGACAGACGGCCTGCGTAAAACACATGTATCACTGTGGGTCCCATGTGGGGCCCACCATAACGTTTATCTTCTATCCAACCATTGATAAGGTCGCACGGACCTGGCTGAATAGGAAAAATAAATTTCACCTTGATCCAAAACTCCTGTGGCCCAAAAAAGGGGTTTCAAGGGCAGACATTCAATCCCACTGTTTCCTCTGATGTGGGCCACCTGAGCGTTGGATGTGGCTGATTTTTGGAGGGCGGAACACTGCCCTGAGGGCCCACCACATGAACGGCTTGGATGACAAATATACATCATGGTGGGGCCCACAGCAGGAGCCGTGGGTCCCAGCCCAAATGACCGCTCGCCTGGCGCAGGCGCTCCCTGCATTTCTGACAGCAGCAGCGTCGGCTGCTGCTATGTATTTTTTTATTTTTTTTTGAAAAGAGATTTTTCAAGGCTTTTCGCGTATGGGGCACGCATCAAAAGGATCCGCCCCACCCAATGGATTCTACAGTCCGTAACCAATCCATCAAGACTAATGTTGGGCATTTTTCAGTGTGTAGAAAAATTTAAGATGAAGTTGAATGGTAAAGATTGCTTTTGCTAAGGCATGGCCCACCAACTAGTCGGATCAGCCTCATCTTTTGGCTCAACGCCTAAAATGAGTTGGTAACTATGATGGACAGCGTAGATTGAACTCATACATCAATGTGGAGCCTACACAAGTAGCTCACCCCAAATGCCTTGAACCAAGGCTAATAATCATTTTTTCCATGAACGTCCAGGGACGCTGGACGGTTTGTGCTTTTCACATGCACAAGGTGGGCCTAGCTCAGGTGGGCCACCAAATGCATGGTTGATGTGGATAAGACATACACTAAAGTAGGGTCCATCTAAGTGGGCCACATGGCCACATCAATCAATATAATAGAAAATGAAAGAGAGAGAGAGAGAGAGAGAGAGAGAGAGAGAGAGAGAGAGAGAGAGAGAGAGAGAGAGAGAGATAAACGGTGATGATGGGAGGAGCTCCACCACTATGAGCTCCTCCATGATACAATGGATGCATCAAGATGGGTCCCACCACAAGTGGGCCCTCAAATCAT
Source organism: Magnolia kwangsiensis (assembly GCA_037074715.1). NCBI lineage: Eukaryota > Viridiplantae > Streptophyta > Magnoliopsida > Magnoliales > Magnoliaceae > Magnolia > Magnolia kwangsiensis. The sequence goes on along the minus strand of CM073580.1, from coordinate 36,510,404 downwards.
CAAAATAACACAATCAAAATCTAGAAAAGAAACACCCACCTTTGATCTTCTCCTCCTCCTTCCGCCAAAGCATCCTAGAGCTCCAACAGACGGACTTCAACGGTTAAGATTGGTTTTAGAGGGTGGGGATGAGAGATAGGAAGTGGGCTACACAAACTTCTCTCCTCTCCCTTGGGAAGCTATGGATGATTTCTCTCTTGCTTGGGAGAATGGGAGAAAAAGAGATGAGAGAGAGAGGTTGTAAGAGAGAGGGATGAGTGTGATGGGTGATGTGTACTTGACATGTGAGGGATGTGTTGCTTTGACTTTAGGTTTGCTTGGGGATGGAGTTTTGTACTTGTCATGAGAGGTGATTGATGGGATTGATTGATTGATTGAGATGACATATCGTAGAGATTCTCTTGGGTTTTGTGACGCGTGGTGTTTTCCTCAAATTGAACATGGGCCTACATCTCCTGGCCTGGATATTACCTCGACGTGCGAGTCGCGGCATCGGAACCGCGGCGACGGTGTGGTTGCTAGGGTATAAGTCTCTGGTTAAGCCGACTTAAATTTACGAGATACGACCTAGGGTCATATGCAAACATTAATTAAGGTCGCAGGTCGCCGAAATTCGATGAGAATGATTGTGGAAATTGATGGAACAGTACGGACTAGGATATGAGCCTTACACCACTAGAGTTTTGGATGAAGCTGACACTTGTGTTTTCCTTCATCTTGGCCTATCCAGAAAGACGGGCAACAGGCCTGTCCGCTGGATAGGCAGCGAGGTGAGTCTCACTCGTGGATAACATGGATCAAGTGGGCTATACAATCATCATCATCATCATCAAGAATAAAAGAAAGACAGAGAGAGAGAGAGAGAGAGAGAGAGAGAGAGAGAGAGAGCGGTGTAGTAGAGGGAACCTGCCACTATGGGTCCCTCATATGATTTCATACATTAAATTGGGTCCCATCACAGGTGGGCCATCAAATTGAAAATTAATGGTGAATCACCCACCTATTGGCCTTCTTCTTTAGCTCCTTGGACTCCTAGGCTCCTTAGCTTCGATCTTGATGGAGGATGATAGAGTTTTGATGGTAGGGATGAGAGATTGGGTGGTAGAGAAGTGGGCCACACTTGGGTTGCTTAGGAGCTTGGACGTTGGATTTTCTTGTTACTTGGGAGATTGTTTGGCAAATGAGGGAGAGAGAGAACTGATGGGATGATAAGGGATGAGTGAAATGGATGTTGTAAGGGATGGTTAGGGTAAGGGCTTGGTTGAAATTTGGGTGAAAGAGGGATGGGTGGAGAGAGAGAAAGTTAACTTTGAGAATGGGATAGGGATGGGTTACTTGTACTTGTGATATGATGTATACTTGATTGATTGATGGGATAAGTTATAGAGATTCTCTTGGAATTCGCACGCGTGATGTTTTTCTCGAAATGAACGTGGGCCCACATCTTCTGGCCCAGGTATCGGATCGGTGTACGAGTCGCGACCGCTAGGATATAAGTCTTGAGTCGAGCTGACTTATATCTATAGGCTGCAAATTAGGGTTGTGCGCAAATGCTGATTACAGGTCGAAGATTGTCAGAATTTGACCGGGAGGACAATGGAAGCCTAAGGAATGGTATAGACCAGGATACGAGTCTTACAGAAACCATCTCATAAAAGTACTAAGTCATAGGTTAACCATTATGAGGCATGGTCCAGATCTAACAATGTGTGTCTCAAAATCACAAAGTATTTGATTTATGAGACAATGAGGGAGTTGTGCCAAATATCGATAAGGCCAAAGTTTTCTTGATCGAAATGGAAAACCGATGTAAGAAATTGAATAAGGTTAAAGTGGGTTTCTTTTTGAATAAACTAACCCACTCATCTTATGATGAAAAACGAAATACTTAGGAATACATTGTAGAGTAAATCGAAGTAGTATATAAGATCAACTCTTTAGGCGTAGAAATAAAGAATGACTAATTAGTTCACTTAGTTATGAATAATTTACTTCCTCAATTCAGTATGTTCTAAGTTAACTATAATACCCTAAAGGATAAGTGGATGTTGGATGAATTGATTTTTTAATGCATATAAGAGTAAGAAAGACTTAAAACATTAGGCAATTGACAAATTTTTACCCTCATAACCCCAAACATGGACAAATGGGAAAAGGAAAAGAAAATATGATTCTAAAAAGGGATATTCAGATTTTACAATTAACAATCAACTTAAAAATCGCTCAAGCAATAAGCGGGCTAAAAAGGATAAATGCTTCTTCTATAAGAAGCCAAACCATCAAAAGAACTATATAAAGTATGAGTAGTGGCTTGCAAAGGAAGGGTAATAATTCTATCTTAGTTTGTTTTTAATCCAATTTAACCGATGTGTTGGTAGATTCTTGATTGGTAGATTCTGGTATGACTATTCATATACATACTTCCTGCAGGACTTGCTGTAGA